>JARFIW010001325.1:14237500-16637500 GCA_036346225.1 Platerodrilus igneus | reverse complement strand
GTTCGTCTAATTGAGCTCAAAGACATACCCAAATTTTCATCATAATTCCAAACATCAATACTAAATACCCTTTCTACTTAAACAAGCAAATTTCACCTTAAAATTAAAATTTTATTGTGAGCACAATTTCACTAATGTCCATTTAAAGTAAATCAATTATAAAGTTATTCAACACACAAAAATATCAAAGTTCAAACAAAATAGTATAATTTACCTGAAGGTTAAGCACTCGTAGCTTCAATGTACATCGTCCCTTTTGTTAATAACACCATTCCAACTGGATTATATTTACAGCTTCTGATTCTCAACGCTTTTAAAATTTTCTCCATCACCATTTATTTAAAGTTGTTTCAGGGCTTTTCCGGAACTCATCTGTGTATATCTGACCCTTGTTTCGTGGATCCAGACACGTTTTTGAACCATTTAATTATTAACACCCCCGAAAAATAACAAAGAAATTCATACTTCTTTCACCAATATACGCCAAAACTTCCTACTTTTGTGTATACATTTGTCGTTGTAAATTTTGCTAATTGGTACAGTGATACAAAATTTTATTACCTTGTATCTAAGTGCACTGAAGTACATTCATGTTAGCACGTACAGAATAAACTGTTTTACATCACCAAAATATAAGAGCAAACTTTAAATTATTCTATCACACTAAAAAAACACTGTTTAACGCGTTGAATCAAGTCGCAGATGTAAGAGAGCTTTTAACGCATCGAATAGTCAAAAGTCTAAGAGAACGAAATTCATATTACCACCGGTATATATAGCGGATAGCCGGCACGTCGCTTTTGTCCTCAAAACAGACAATTCTTAAGAATTTCTCATGCTATGTTCCCATTCCGTCGCTCGCGCGTCGGTTTTTACGAATTTAGTACTCACCCCAGTTAAATCTCAGAAATTTCAACACGGCACGCAAAGTCTGAAAATAACTAATTGACTTTTATAAAGAAATGTTATTTTTACCTCTCAACTTTTGCATTTTACTTTCAACCAATCGCAATCCCATGACGTTGCTCTACTCACGCCTTTTACTATATGTGTCTCGGTCTTGCGCATATTATCTGTCTCTATCTAACCTGTTCTTAGTGGTGCAAATTGATATTCCTTACTATCGATTATTTCAGTCCATGTGGACTATCTGGGTTAAATAATCCCGTATCGCGCCTTCCCGTGAATATTAAGCCCCGGTTTCTCCAAGATTCTTTGAAACCATTTGTTATCTACAAAATTTTCGCCGTACGTGACATTTAAACTACGCAGGTGTTCAAACATAATATTAATTCTCAGAGCTTTATTTTCTGGTATTTTAATCTTGGATTTTCACAGGCTTTTATGCTTATTATTAATAATGGTTTAATTAACTCCAATTAAAATTGACTTCTATCCTTTCATTTTTAGCGAATACAGATTAAATATTAATTATTATGTGTACACTTTGTTTAATACCGGTTACTTAAAATAGGGTTAATTAATATAAATTTTGCACGTAATTTCCATTTGTTTCTTTCCTCGGAATAATTACATTACACGTAGAGCTTGTTAATACTGTTTCTTTTGATATAAAGCGTCTTGTACATGATTTAAATCTCTTATTTTTACTGAAACGAATGAATTTTTATACTCCACAGCGTATTATCTAATAAAATTCCTTATACACGGTGATTAAAATTATTTTATGTAATTCATTAATTTTCTACCCTGGTCTAAATATGAGTAATATATATATTAGTACTTTTTCTATTTGTGCTTGCAGTGTTTTCCTGAAACATATGTAATCGTTGAGGAAATTTCTCAGACAGATTAATGTCGTGGAGTAAACATAAATTCTTGGCACTGCTTACCAAATTATCGTCTTTCGCTGTTACCAAAAACTTGGTATTCAAAACACTAAATTTGAGAACCACATTTTAAAACTCTTGTGATTAATTCGTTAGTTGTGATACAATAATGTATATTAGTGCACAATGCAATGATGGCGTTCTTGAGTTCCAAAACAGTTGTGTAAATACCTATGTCATGACGTAGTTTGTTCCTCACTCAATCCACTGCACTTTGCACCTCCACCTCCATCTCTACCTCCACTTCCACCGCCACTTCTACCTCCACTTCCACCTCCACCTCCACCTTCACCTCTACCTCCACCCCCACCTTCACCGACACTTCAACTTCCACCTCTACCTCCACCTTCACATAAGCCAAATAAAACTTAATTTTAGTACCGAGTTACGCACAGAAAACTGCCTTTTTTATGTTTGTTCGGGGTAGTTTTAGTTTTATTTAGTTTTCTCAGTAGTTTAAAATTCAAATCGATGTCCAATTCATATCTTCTTTTCTAGCCAATAATTGGATACATAGAGATCGTCTAGGTTTCGAACTGCAAAATGTACCGAAGTTTGTTTCTCTACATAAAGTCTTTGATTCCATAAACAACCAAATCTATTCTTTTGTGTAATTCTTGCAACTTGTGGCAATCCTTTTGTCGTGGTTCTCCAACTATGACCTGCATAGGTACGTTGTTGGCTTGCTCAATTTCCTCTTCTTGGTATTGGAGGTAGTCTTGAGTCTCCCACACACTATTGTGTAGTTGTATGTCTACCACCTTTGGGAATATATAACCCTTATAGGTTGTAAGACCCTCGGTTATAAATGATCCGGAAGGTTCTTTATTAGGTAAATATACAATGTTTAGGGGAACTCCTGTCCGTGTTGTGTACGCCAAGATTACGAATCTCACCTTGCTTAGTTCGTCTATTCATCTGCCATTTTTATAAGTATGTTATTAAAACACGCACATAACTAAAAGAGTCTTTCTTACTAACCACAAACGCATATAACTCGTAAAACCCAGATGTATCTAAGTCGGTCCATCGGCACATAAAATAATCTTTTAATTCTTCCTCATTTTTTCTAATAAGATGTTCTTTGCCAAACACATCTTTGTATTGTTTTCGTATCGCCGCAATTTTTTCATGCGTAGTGTAACCTACCTGGTAACGACAACAAATCTGTACTGTAACTTATCTGCGGACGAATGAAGGCCCTCTAGCGACTATACCTGCCTCGTGATTTGATCTAGTGGCAGTGGCTCATAAGCCCTACGTTTTGTGGCCGAAACATAACCCAAATATACACACTGAAATAGAGTGAAGGCGGGAAAGTTTAAAATCATCCCTACTTTAATTATTATACGATAACCTCAAAACTAGGTTACCAGCAATTATACATTTATTACAAGAGCAAACAGTGCCGGACTCCTTGGGTTAACGGTTAGAAAAGAGAACCGGCAGAGAAAACCTCAACAACTCTGCGCTTCTAACTGCATAAATTCACCTTTCCAAGAATGGGGCGACGAACAAGCACCCAGTGCACTTTGAATATTACGACAACTGAAGAAATGTTAGTGTAGTCCAGCTAATCTTTTCTTGAAGATACCGAGGACGGCTGAGTTATTACTACACGGCTAAAGTTAAAAGAGGTTAAACACTGGATAGATAAAGACCTTGACCACCAATCTTTAACCTCGCACGGACTTAATATGTTAGTAAATTCAACAAAGACCGAGGTATACGCCCTTATCATACAAACCATTAACAATTTGCAGCCCGTTTTGTAATATGGTTTGCAATGCTAACCTACATTCTATCATTTGCATAAACACAACCACGAGTACTTTGACAAAAGTATGTGTATGTGAACATGAACGTATGCTATGATAGAACCAAACAAATGAACTTATTAATTAAATTGACTATCTCCTACATAGTCATAAATGCAAACGCGTAAATTAACGTAGTCACAGCAAAGGTTCGTATAATCACATCGTAACAAGAATAAATAAGTCTCAGTATTCGTTACAGATAGAATCATATATTATAAATATCAAGTCACATCAAACTAACTTACGGTTAGGTTTTAAAATCGAGACATGAATTATGCAGCTATATACGCACAACTAAAAGCTGAGATAAAACAATTACATAATTATAACAAGTTATTAGAACATTGAAAATAAATTATAAGATATGTTTGTAACAAATTCATACGAAATTTAACAGAAATAAAAGCGCCCAGATTCAGACTTTTTAAACTTTCATAAATGCATGTTAACAGAATATATTCAGTCTAGTAAGCAAATGTTAAAAATAATTTATTATGATTGCATCAGCTAAATAACGTGCATTTAAAAAATTAAACACAAATTAAGTGGATTAAAAATTACAAACAAAAAAATACACATGGCAGATTTACCATTAAATCAAATACTATCTTAAAACACAAACAAATCACATCAAGTAAGTGCTAAAGCTTCGATGGAATCAGAGAACTTAAAAATAGAATATAATTAAGGCATTACCTTTAATAAAATTGCCAAATGGAGCTTTTCAACCCTTCATTTTAGAAGCTGTCAGTCAAGTCCAAACGCCCGATTTAAGCTTGCAAACGAGATAGAGCCCCTCCTTTCCCTCGTCCATAGAATGGTTGATTCTGATGTCCGAAGTGTGTTCAGAAACCCATAAGTAGTTACCGAGCTGTTCAAAAATACTTTCAAATATTTAAAGTTACGCTATAATATCTGCAATAATTACCAACCAATAACAATCGACTTAGGAATTACTACGGATCACTACACATACAGTCTAACTTTCGCCTTTTGCATCCATTTCCTCTAATTCCAGCTGCCTTTTCTCGCGCTTACAGTATATGGTTCGCATAATGGAGCAATTTCCTTTAGCGTAAACGGATAGAGTTTGCTACCAATATTTGCGCGTTGTCTTACAACCTCGGGGCAGATGGTAGGTGTATTAAGCAAACCCGATTCGTTAAATATTACCCTATACAAATGCTGATGTGTCAGGCTATCATATTCGTTCAACCATAGACTTGACCACGTCTAACATATTGATAAAAATGCTAGACTTATACAAGATTCATGTTCACATTTTCAGGGTATGTTTGGCATAAAGCACTAAATCTTTCACAAATCTCTTCTTCTGTAGTTTCTAATTTTCTTCAAAATGAAAACTGTTTTGCAGTATCATTGTATACCGAAGCCTTTTGTGCCAGACTTGACTCTAATGCATCCATCAAATGTTTTGATTATGAACTTGTCTCTTGGCTCAAGGTTCTCTAGAGTATCATCTTCATCATTGATATGCCTTTTCTATATCTGATTTTCTTGTAATCAACATCAGGCAATTTTTCCTTTCCTTTTTTTCAAACTGATCGAACATATCCCTGGAACCTTTGACAAAATCCCGAAGTGAAGCATACAATTTTCTACATGCATTGGGGGTTTTGCAGTGTTTAACTAGCCTTGTGAAATTCATCCAGCAAGTAACTCCACAAATATAACATTACCATAAATTTAAACTCCTCCATTTTATTCAAAAAGTTTATGGCTTGATTTCTTGTTTTGCCTTTCACTGTAGTATCAATAAGCAGCTGATGCAATGCAGAAATTATTCCATCACAACTATCAAGTATTGCACTAGTCGCCATTAAATGTGCTTCCCATCCAGTCTTTGACAAAGACTTTGGAACTTTTGAATCACCTTTGAAAAATTATAGCAGTACTGCCCATCTATGTGTAGATGATGAAAAGAAATTGTTTCTTGAACAATTCCAAAGTTTACCGTTTCTAAACAACAGTCAACTGCTGCTCTACCAACAAGATACAGGGAATTATCAACACATGAAATATAAATAGCATACTTGTTAATCTTCAATATTATTTGCCAGACATATGGCAGCATTATCATATGACTGGCCTCGACAATTACTAAAATTTATTTTGCACTCATTTGTAAGGAAGTGGTGCACCTGTGTGCCTACCTAACTCCAGGAAAGTTAGAAAACGTTCAATAAGAATTCCATCAATTGGTGCAACATACCTCACAATAATAGTGAGCTGATCAATATGGGACCGGCCTGGAGTGGAATCTATAGATAAATTGAAGTAACCAGCAGTTCTTAAGTCATCCAAGATTGAGTCTCTTACTTTATGTGTCTTAATTTAAATAAATTCATCACATATTAGAAAGATAAAATGTGACAGCTGATCCTTTATTCCCAATTTTTTGTATGACTTACTAGAGAAGGATTAAATTTTGCTATAAGTTCAAGTAAGTCAAGAATATTGCCATTGTGAGGAGAACCAAATGTTTTCTTATCTTTTCTGAAAGGTAAATCAAGCTCTGCCATAGTAATTACGACTGCCACAACTCGTTCAAGAACATTTTTCAGTAATATCGTTTATTATTTATCTGTTCGGCTAATTGGCAGTCAATTGTTGAGCCACGTTTGCTTGTAAGATATGTTACTGAAGCTTTTCTATGGTCTACAGAGTTTTCATGATTTTAAACTAAATAGGTGTTGCGTCAATCACAAGATCCATCGGAGGACAATGGCGTAGAAGAATTTAAAAGGTTTACACACAAAACAGTATACACGACTAGTTGCCGGCGAATATACTAGTGCTGGCAATGAAATTCGATTATTCGATTAATCGATTAATCGAAAATCGCGGTTTTTAAAATTTAACAAATCGATTATTCGATTAATCGATTAATCAAATATTCGAATAATCGAATATTCGATTAGTCGACTAATAGGTCACGCCTATTAAAAATTATGGGTAAATAAAATACAGTTAAAAGAAAAATGGTTTGCTTTTATTTCTATTAAGAGGTAAGTCCTTACAGAACGAACGTTCTAGTAAAAATTAAAAATATAACAGTACAAACATGTTGTTAAAGATTTATCCTAAAAGGAGCAACGTCCGTTTTATAATACAAAGGAAGACCCTCGATTCTACTTTAAACTAAACCTTCCAAGAACTAAATAAAATTAAATAAAAACCCTTAACCACAACAAATATTTAAATTACTAGATACGTATTTCGACCACTATGGGGTCATCATCAGTAGGAATTTTAACTAATAATTAGTTGTTGTTCCGGAACACTTCAAAGGATATTCTCCTCACCACTTAGGCTGAAGTGAACCTTCCCAACATACAATTTACTAGACTGGTGTTCTCCACAACAAACAAGTGAATTGTGATGTTATAACTAAAATCTACTTAATTTATACTAATTCTAAATCTGCTGAAGCGGAACCAAATTATTTTTGCTTTCTCATTGGTTGTTGACCAAAGCAAAGCACAGATGGCTCTATGGGCCCTTTATCAGTGTTGAAGAGGGGTCCTTTATGTTTAACAATTTTAATCGATTCATAAGCATTTAAGAAGGAAAACGTTGGTACCGCTTTTAACAATTTAACATTTTCAAGTTTAACGGGGTGGCTGGTTTCAAAAATATGTTTGGCGACCTGAGACCTTTCGTATTTACCATATTTGAAGTGAGCAATGTGCTCTTTAAATCTTTTTGTTATATTCCTCTTGGTCTGACCAATATATTTTTAAAAACACCCTGGCCCTGAACAACTAATTTCGTAAATCCCAGGCTTTTGCAATTTTCCCACCTTGTCTTTTGGGTTACCTAACAAATCTTTAATTTTATTAGTATTACTGAAAGCAATTTTGAAATTAATCTGTTTAAATATTTTATCAAGATCCTTTGTGGTTTTGTGAAACGGAAGTTGAACATATTTAACATTATCGTTAGAGGTGGTTGATTGCAAAGTCGTTGATTTACGGATGTTAATTCTACTTTTACACTTTCTAAAATATTATCTATAATATCAGAAGAAACCATTGTAATTCGCTATTTGCTTAATAAAGTAAATTCCTTATTAAATCTGTTTTTATTTAAAGGAAATTCAATAATCTATTAATTAAAAAGTTAAATAAGCCAATTTATGTTGTATGCATGATTGGACGAAGACAAAATAAAAGCGATTTACGTTGGTTTCTTTTCTATAAAGTCAAATTTCAGTTTATTACCATTTCTAATTACTAATGTACCTAAAAGGGTAATTGTCCATTATTTTCTAGTTCATACGTAAATTTTATGCTTTGAAATTTTGAATTCAATTCTTTAAGAAAGTCATCAATATTTGACTTAGTAGTGTCAAAAACTGCAAAATATCATCCACGTAGCAAATTTATTTATGTCTCGCTTTGAGACCGAATTAAAAGAAAATTCCAAATACTTCCCAAGAATATGGTTAAGGTCCGTGGATGATATTTTTGCAGTTTTTGACACTACTAAGTCAAATGTTGATGACTTTCCTAAAAAATTGAATTCAAAATTTCAAAGCATAAAATTTACGTATGAACTAGAAAATAATGGACAATTACCCTTTTTAGATACATTAGTAATTAGAAATGGTAATAAACTGAATTTGACATTTATAGAAAAGAAACCAACGTAAATCGCTTTATTTTGTCTTCCTCCAATCATAGCATACAACATAAATTGGCTTCATTTAACTTTTTAATTAATAGATTATTGAATTTTCCTTTAAATAAAAACAGATTTAATAAGGAATTTACTCTTATTAAGCAAATAGCGAATTACAATGGTTTCTCTTCTGATATTATAGATAATATTTTTAGAAAGTGTAAAAGTAGAATTAACATCCGTATATCAACGACTTTGCAATCAACCACCTCTAACGATAATGTTAAATATGTTCAACTTCCGTTTCACAAAACCACAAAGGGTCTTGATAAAATATTTAAACAGATTCATTTCAAAATTGCTTTCAGTAATACTAATAAAATTAAAGATTTGTTAGGAATTTGGTAGGAATCAAATTATAATGGTTACATTAATCACCACTAGATGGAGATAGGTTGTTAGGTTTGGTCAGTGTTGCTGACCAAACCTAACAATGCTATCTGGTGGTGGGGTGGTTGTGGTGGTTGTGGCGGTGGTGGTGGTTGTTTTGGTGGTGAGGTGGTTGTGGTGGCTGTTTTGGTGGTGAGGTGGTTGTGAAAGTGGTGGTGACGGTTCAGATCAGGGTGCCGAGAGTGCAATCCATGCCCCCGTAAGCTAAAAAATGATTGGTCGAAGAAAACTATTGTGCAAATTTTAGATGATAATGTTGTTTAATACTGTTACCAGAAGTGCGATTTTTTTTGCAAATGCGGCGGTGGTTGTGGGGTGGAGGGTCTAGCTCCCTGATCGGGGTGTCGAATGCGAGATCCATGCCTGGAGCTAAAAAATCCTTAGTTGAAAAAAACTACTGTGCAGATTTTTGTTACTAGATGTGGGAATATTTGCGGCGACCTCGGGTGCATGACCTTTGTATCTGGCAAAAATGACCAGAACGGACCTTAGAATTTCCCATGTTAAATCCCGTAAGAAAGCCGGTTTTTTGCGCTCGTACGAAGGTAGCTTATCTACTGACAAGGACTTTGAAAGTAATTCCAACCCCACAGATCACGATAAAATGTTAAAGGAAAATCTAATTAACATTCGTCTTAATGATAACATTAATACCAAAGAAGAAAGAGCAATAAAGGATTTATGTTTTGAATACAGAAATATATTCCATTGTGAAGGAATACCTTTAACATTTACCAACACAGTCAAACATAGTATTCAATTAACAGACGAGAAACCGATTTTCACCAAAGCATTATAGACTACCTCAAGCAAGCCAGGAAGAAGCAGCTGGACAGGTAACAGACTTATTAAATCAAGATATCATTCAACATTCAAATTCACCATGGAGCAGCCCCGTACTAATTGTACCAAAAAAATTAGATGCCTCAGGCAAACGCAAATACCGAATGGTTAGCGATTACAGAAAACTCAACGAAAAGACTATAGACGATAAGTACCCACTACCAAATATCACAGAAATATTGTACAAGTTAGTAAAATGTCAATATTTTTCGACATTAGACCTCGCCTCAGGATACCACCAAGTGGAAATGGACAAGAAAGACATGACAAAAACAACTTTCAGTACATTCAGAGGACACTAAACGCATGCCGTTTGGTTTAAAGAACGCACCCGCCACTTTTCAGAGGGTTATGGACAATACTTTGAGAGGGATACATAACGAGAAATGTCTTGTGTATCTCGACGACATAATTGTATATTCAACGTCACTCAACGAACACATTGAGAGATTAAGAGAAGTCTTTGAGCGTTTAAGAAAAGCTCACTTGAAAGTATAACTGGATAAGAGTGAATTTTTACAAAAAGAAGTAGCATTCTTAGGACACATAATAACGCCACAAAGTGTTATGCCAAACTCAGACAAAACAATTGCGGTATTAAACTATCCTTTACCAAAAACAAACAAAAAAATAAAAGAGTTTTTAGAACTCAGTAGATATTATAGGAAATTGATTAAATGTTATGCACAAATAACTAAACCACTAACAAATTGTTTAAAAAAAGATAATAAAATCGAACACACACCGAAATTTATTAAAGCAGTAAAGAAAATTAAGCGCATTTTTACGACTCACTCTTTGTTAGAGTACCCTGACTTTTCAAAGCCGTTTATATTAACAACAGATGCATCCAATGTTGCTTTAGGCGCAGTTTTGAGTCAAGGCAAAATAGGTAGCGATAAACCAATCAGCTACGCATCACGAACGTTAAATGAAACAGAACAAAATATAGTAGGATTGAAAAAGAATTATTAGCCATAATTTGGACAACAAAATATTTTAGGCCATATCTTTATGGAACGAAATATATATACACAGACCATAGATCATTAGTATGGTTATGTAAACTCAAAGAACCCAATTCAAAATTACAGAGATGGAGTATTAGATTAGAAGAGTACGACTACGAAATCATATACAAGAAGGGAATGTTCACAATAATGCGGACGCATTGAGCCCAATACAACTCAACGCCATAGAGATAGAGTCAGTTGCAGGTAATGTTGACAAAACTGACATGAGAGAAGACCCAGAAGAAATAGAAACTGTACATTCAACTCAAAATGACGAACCAAAAAATGCAATTAAAATTTCTAAACGAAGCGATAGATACGAAACTAAATCAATTTATAATTATAGAAGTTTTAACCAACCCCAAACCGATACAATATACAAAAACAGACAATAAGAAAATATATCACATTTAAATAACGAAAGAAGACGACGAGGAGCAAATAATTAATATTTTAAAAGAATATACCCCAGAGAAAAGACGTTTTTACTTTTATTTCACAACGGAACATTTGTACCAAAAGTTCTCAGAATTATATATTCGATTGTTTAATAATTCGGGAACCCGAGATTATCAGATGCATACAAAAACTAATTACTTTAGATGACCCAGACAAAATAAACGACGTAATTCGCAACCAACACGAAGGTAAAACAAATCATCAACAACATCATCAACCTTAAAACAACTCATAAGGAGATATTATTTTAAAGACATGAGAGAACTGACTACAGATTTTATTAATCAATGCAAACTATGTGACAGAGCAAAATACGACAGATCACCACCGAAAGTACCCTTAATGTTAACTAAAACACCCGACAAACTTTTTCAAAAATTACACGCAGACATTTTGGTAGTAGAAGCTCAGAACTTTTAATCAATCATAGATGCATTCACAACGATAGGACAAGCGATACCCATTACTTCAAGAAACAGTATTGATATAACCCAAGGATTTTTACAGTACTTTACATTTTACGGTACACCTGAATCAATAACTTTAGATAATGGAAGTGAATTCAGAAACGAGACTATACAAAATACCCTAAAACTTCATAAAATAAATATTCATTTTATAATAGGAAATCATCCAGAATCAAACGAATTAATTGAACGATTACATTTAACTTTATTAGAACAGATCAGACTTTTAAGATTAACATACAAGAAGGAACTCATTACCAATTTAATGTCATATGCTCTAATTGCTTATAACAATACAATTTATTTTTCAACTAACTTTACACCCCTCAAATTAACATTAGAACATTCGGACTCTCGCAACCCTTATGATATACATTATAATAAAGAAATATATCAACAGTGCGCCAAAGATCATAAAGAAAAACTAAAAATCACTTATAATGACGTCAAAAATAAACTAGACAACGATAAGGAACGTATTACAAAAACCTGCAATGAAAACGCCAATATAAACAAATTCGCAGTAGGACAAACTGTTTACGAAAGAAACTTTAAAAGTAAACGACAAAAACAGCCTCCAGAAATTAAGGTCCGTTTAAAATTAAAAAGATTTCAGACAAAAATGTAGTAGTAGTAAACAACGGAAAAACTGTAACATACATACATGTAAAGAATTTAAGATGGACAACCATCACCCTTGCCGTCAATCTCCACGCAGGGAGAACAGACGATAACGAAATAGTAGTAGAAGATATAAAAAACAACCCCAGTATAGTACCAGTAAAATTGGGAAGTATGCAAAACACAGTAGACTATTGGATTTTAGCACAGAAATTTGATTTAAGTGAAGTAAAACGGAAATTTTGTATAATTAAAGACAATTATGACAGACTGAAAGAATCAAACGATAGCAACCCTCATGGTAATTCAACAAATTTTAGCTACATTAGAAAATGCTGTAACATTTGCTAAACTAAATACTTTACATGCTAGTATTATCGAACCGCTTGATTTACTAAACGAATTATTAGAAGTCAAATCACTTATAACTCATAGTAAATTATCTTTTGAAGTAACAGAATCTAACATACTTGTTTTTGAAAAAATAGCCATAGTAAAAGGTTACGTAAAGAATCATGATGTTACATTTTTAATAGAAATTCCAATTGTAAAAGTTTACCCTTACAATTATTATCATTTATTTGCTTTCCCTACGCAAATTAATAGTCAATATCAAGTTATTATCCCTAAGACCAAGTTCCCTTCCCTAAATGAACTTAGGTATGGATTCACAAATGAGACATGCAAAGAAGTGGCACTCGGCTAATACTTAAGTCAATCATTAACGACAACGACTATTCAAACAGATAGCCCTTGTGAAGTGCAATTATTACGATTTTCTAACCATTATAAGAATTGTGTGTCAAAGCAGTACAAATTACGGACATGAAAATTCAGAAAGTTACGAACAACAAATGGATTATTGTATTTCCTTAAGAAGTGATAGCAACCGCCAATTGCAATCAGGACGAATAGAGTTTAGCCCTAATTGGAAACAAAGTGATCACCATAAAGGAAGATTGTTATTTGAAATTAAGAAGTGAAATTATTCGAGTATATCAAAACCCAGCAGTGACGAAGAAATTTTCAAATCTACCTGAACTACAATTCAAGATTTAAACCGAAGACAGCGGAACAATCCAGAAATCAATGCAACTAGAACACCTAGATCTCGACGATCTTAACCAGGCAGTGAAATTAATAGACAATTTATAAAGAACATTTAAACGCGTTAAAAGTGTCAAAGTTACACTATAACAATAGCAGTGCTTGAACAATTTTATTGATTATTGTATTATTTTTATTAGCCGTATACTTATTGTACAAAATGTATATTAGATATAAGATCAAAGAAACAAAAGCCAACAAAGAAACCACAAACGGAACTTTAGGAACAAAGGGTTTTAAAAATTAAGTATCAACTCTTAGTTTTCATCTAGGTCGGGAGGAGTTACATATGCACCATATTAAAAATATATATAAGAATAAATGTAATTATTATGTCTTAGTAATAGTAAGTTACATTGTATTAAATGAAGGTTATAATTAAAAGTTAATCAGAGTTCATGTCAGAAATAAGAAAGGAAACGACTACTTTGTATTCCAGACGCAACCTGATATTGCAGGCGCAGAAACAATGAACTGCAAAAAGCAGTCTTAATTAAAATTACATAGAATAAGACATTGTACGAGTATCCAGAAACTGCAGATAGCAAGATCTGCACTTCCCACAAGTTTAAGTGAGATCAGAGGCTTTATAAATACTGTAACAAGCCCCTGCTTGTCAGTCAGTCTTCGAACTTCATAACTTTAACATTGTTACTAGTTCAAGTTACTCATTGGTAATTATTGATTGTTAAAATATTAACTTTGATTATTTTTTTGTCAACTAAATTAAGTCATGTTAATGAACATAACGTACAAGTTGTTATAGAAGAAATAAACCATTTTTGTTATTACCGTATTAAAATTAATCTAATAAGAGTGTTTTTAAAAATAAATGTTTGATAAAAGAAGCTCCCAAAGGCCCAAAACCTATCTACTCGGACAATTTTTTTGAGCGCCCCCAAGAAAGTGCCTAAGCTAAGCTTGTGTAGCTTATACGTAAATCCTGCACTGGTCAATAGGATAACTCCACTAACCCGTCTTTTCAGTTCGATGTAAGATAATATAATAAAACGCAATAGCTTAAGTAAATAATTCTCATAATAATAGAATAAGAGGAAAAATTGTAAAATTGATACTCCAATAAAGAATATGTTAAAGTCAAAAGCCATGTCGAACTTACGGCACTGCAGATGCGCCGTACGTCCAAAAGCCGGTCGTGTGCACCGATTTTTACTAAAAACGTAAAATTTCTTAACTTTCTACAATGTTTTCAAATTATAGGCGCACTTTACTAAATTACATAGACTCATTTTGCGGTGAATAACAATAATTTAAATATTAAAACCGGTTTAGTAAAGCTTGGCTTAACCAAAATATGGTGCTTTTGGCCCTTAACCCTAGGATGCATGACTGTCAGACACTACACATTTACATAACGTGGGTCAAAATCACCCACTAGATATCTATTGACATGTATGTGCTTTAACTGAATAATTACGGCTTTAAGTTGTTTTAAGAGGTTTTTCATTTACAAATAGTACATAATAGTTAATTATTATTTACGCATTTTGTACATGTATATACTGAATGGTCCTTGCAAATAATATTACTGCGATTATCGCATACCCTATCTCGCATTTTCTATCCTTTTATGTGGGACATAAGGATCATTGTTTCCTTGTTGCTGGTTTCTTTGGTGCTGTTTCTAATTTTTCCTCCACTTGAATAAATTTTCTAATTACATCTATAACAGGTTTCTCCGATCGATTTTCCATATATGATAAAATAAGCTGCATTCACTAACCTTTTATATATAATCTTCTTCAGTCTGACCTTTCGCTTTTGTAGTCTTTATTTTTGTTAATGAACAAAAAATAGGCATTATGAGCTCAAACGTCTATTGCGTTGCTCCATATGACATAAGGCCATTTCTTTGTCTGTCGCTTGCATGTGCAATTTGATATTTTTTGATCCATCACATCCACACCGCCTTTTGTTTCATTATAAAATTGTATTATTTCTAGTTCTTTCTTCGTTCTATTATCCACTTCATTATCCTGGTGCATTGTGCTCAGCAGAATTACTTATTTATTTCTCTTTGGGACATAACTCACAAGAGCTATGTTTTGAGTAAAACCAAAAATAGATGATAATATCTCTCTGTATCTATTGGGTCACATCTCTGCAGGTATATTTCTTTTGGTTTTTCTTATAGTGCCCCCATCGGGTATTCCAATAAATAAAAGTTTTTCGTATAATTTGACGCTGTTAAAAAATTATCTAACGTTAAATTGCTTGATGTATTTTGAATTGAACGCACAAGAGACTGTACAACGTGCATTCTCAAATTACGTTGTACTTCGGCGCCAGTTTGCTTTCCAATATATATCTCCATCGATGGCATATCCAGTCTCTACTTCACACAACCAAAATATTTTTATGCTATATTTCACCGGTTTGTTTGGTATGTATTGTGTAAAACTGCATCTTCCTCTAAATCCTACTAATTGTTTATCAATTGTAACAAATTGTTTGGCACCATTACAGTCCTACATTGTTTCAGGAATATGGCTTACAGGAGCTAAATTGTCCAATTCTTACCGATAAGCCCGAGTTCTCTAATAGTCGAATCTCAAAAATAGTTTTATATTTTCAAATGATTCACGAACATGGCTGCTTTGTAGATTGAATTAGATAGTTTATCAAGAAAAAGTTCTCGTACCGGTACATTCCAAGTTTTTTCCACTACAGCCACGAGTAGAATTTCGATAAACACCTCCATTTCTTCTTTATTGGTTGGGTACCAAACTTTCTTTTGATGTAGGTATGTGCGAGCAGCTTCTCTATTAGTACAAACAATGATTTCGTCGATCATGGTCATTAGTTATAAATTTCCTCCAAGCATTTTTTTTGTGAAAATTTCGTTTTACCTCAAAGGACCCGTCGTAAAACGCATGACATTTTGAGGACAAGCTTTTCTTGATTTTCTGTCAGGCATCTTCATCCATTTCATTCCACTTTTTGCTGTATGTATTCGTCAAGAAACGCGAACGAATAAATTTAAAGAATTCTGCACGCAAAACTCAGAGAAAGAACCCTGGGGAACCGCATACCGCGTAATTAGAGGAAAACAACAAAAAATCTCGCTCAGTAATATAAAGAAAATAAATGGCGAATACACGGAAGGTTTTAAAACCACAGCGGAATATTTACTAGAGAAATTTTTCCCATCGGATAATCCCGAGGGGGATGAAGGGTCGCACGATTTAGTACGTCGGGAAGCTGCAGAGGCGCAAGGAACAGGTGCCGATAAGGCAATCCTAGTTCACGAGGTCGTCAGGGCTCTTAGGAGGATGAACCCTAAAAAGGCACCGGGGCATGATGGAATCAATTCAGACGCAGCTCTGCAGGCGTGCCTGTTAGCCCCGTGTGTCTTTGTTGGGTTGTTTAATCTTTGTTTAGAAAGGGGCGTTTTTCCGCGTTGCTGGAAAATCCAGAATGTGAGATTTATACCCAAACCTAAAAAGGCGGATGCGTCAGATCCGGGCAGCTATCGTCCAATTAGCTTGCTACCGGTGCTGGGGAAAGTTTTAGATCGCGTTATGACTACGCGTGTTGAGCACCTAGTGCGAGACAGCGGCGGTTTTAATAACCGACAGTTTGGTTTCGTGGAGGGCAATTCGACTATCGACGCGTTAGAGTTCGTTGTCGGGAAAATTAAGCAGGCAAGAGATGCTAAAGAGTACTGTGTCGTTGTTGCTTTGGACATTTCAGGAGCATTTGATGCTGCCAGGTGGCCATTAATCGTTTGCGAGTTAGATCGTAGGGGTTGTCCGTGAAACTTGATGTCTTTGGTCAAGAGCTATTTCTCGGGGCGATTGGCACAGGTTGAAATTCCGGGTGAAGTTCTATCGCGTGAGGTGGAAAGGGGATGCCCACAGGGGTCATGTTCTGGTCCCACATTTTGGAAGTTGTTGTATGAGAGCATCTTTAGGGTCAAGTTGCCCGCAGGATGCTCAATCGTTGGGTTTGCAGATGGCACGCTTTTAATTGTAAGATCGAGATTGCTAGTGGATATGCGCACAAAACCGAACGAGGCGCTTAATAAATTACACGAATGGTCGCAGGCGGTAAAATTAAAATTTAACACAGCGAAGTCAGAGGCGCTTTATTTCGGCACGAAACCAGGACAGAGACCTCCTAGGTTAGAGCTAGGAGGGGAGAAAATCCCGTTTAAAGATTGTATTACCTACCTCGGCGTCAAGATCGACAATAAATTAAATTGGAAAGCGCACGTGCAATACGTAAAAAGTAAGGGCGGCGAAATATCAAATAAAATGATGGCGGTGGCTAAAATAAAGTGGGGTTTCAGGGCGAATCGCTGAGGACGGTTTATGCCGGAGCAATTGAGCCGGCAATACTGTACGCAGCTTCTGTATGGGCAGAAGGTTGTAAAGTCCGGGAGATGCGTCAATTGACGAGCGTACAACGCATCACCGCGGTAAAAGCGGCGAGGGCGTACAGGACCACCTCCACGGAGCTGTCCTGGTGATCAGTAGGACTCGCCCTATCGAATATGTCGTTAGGGAGATTAGAGATAGGCGATTAATAAATATAGGAAAAGGGCGCGAAATTATCAAAGATCTTAATCTTGGTAATAGCAAAATTGCAAGAAAGATCGTTGTATCTGAGTTGGGGCACCCGGCTGATATTAGAGGAATCGAGTTTGTCGTAGGTGATGAGGACGCGATGGGTATCAGAATTTATACGGACGGTTCACGTATGGACGATGGGCAAGCAGGCGCGGCGTTTGTCGTGTATAAGCAGGAAAGGGAGGTGTTTCAGTTTCAAACCAAACTCGCGAACTGGAGCGAATTGGTAGCCATACGAGAGGCTATCGATTATGTAATAAACCATACGGGCAGAGACGAGTATTATATAATCAGTGATAGTAAATCGGCGCTGACGGCTTTAACAAACATGAACACCTCGACAGACCTCCAAGCGGACGTCTGGAGGATAGCGCGTACGGCGCTCGAGTTTCGACGTTTAATGTTCTGTTGGGTCAGGTCGCACAATGGTAACGCAGGAAACGATAGGGCTGATGAATTAGCTAAAGAGGCCGCGACGGGAGACTTTCGAATATCACATTCGTCGATACCTAAGTCTTTGATTAAAAGAAAGCTGCGCGAAAAATCAATTCGACAATGGGAAGAGAGGTGGAACAACGCTGTCACGGGCAGATTGACCCACAAATTCATACCGAGCATAGAAGCTAGAGGTAGGATCGAGGTTAAGCTCGATCACAAAATGGTGCAGTTGATAACAGGGCACGGCGCCCTGAAGGCGTATTTACAAAGGTTCGGTCTAACCAACAGCGACCGCTGCGAATGCGGTGAGGGCGCGGAAAGCGCAGAGCACGTGCTCTTCGACTGCCCGCTTGAGGCGGGAAATCGAGGGTTGGCTGATAGCAAACTAGCTATCCTAGGTCTGGCATGGCCAAAGAGCCTAGAGGAAGTAGGGGAAATGGTTAACCAGAAAGCGTTCTGGACAGCCTTAAAAGAATTCGCGGGAAGGGTCGCGAGATTAGACAATGATAACCGCGTGTAAAATTCGGTGGGGTTGGTGGGAGGATTGGAAAATTTTAGATTGACTTGGCGTGAGTAAGGATACGAGCATAGATATAACCAAAACCTGATATTACAAAAAAATATATATATAATAATAATAATAAAATAACATGATAATTATACCCAAATGTCCAATATGCACGAGAAACCCCCACACCATTAATACAATCACTGCCTATCTTCATAATTATGTGCGAAAATCGGGAAATCGGTAATAAATAATAACAAATAAACAATAACAAATAAATCAGAAACCCTCATTAAATTAAATCAATAAAATAAACAAAGATAATAAAATAGAGTGAAACCGCGCATCCCCCCAGGACTTGAAAGTGAAGTGATAGTGATAGTGATTGTGATCCCCCCAAGAACATTTAGTGCATACCCACCAGGACTTTAGCAGTGCACCCCATCTTCCCCTTAGAAGTAAGTTACAGTTAGATGTAAGCAGACGACCAGATCTTCGGATGCTGGAGAATTTTATCAGCGAGGTAAGACTTAAATTGTGGCGGCTGTACTCGCACAAGCATTGATTTACATTAATTAGTAGTTTTTGAAATAATTTAACAAGCACGTTTTGTGTGTAATGGCGCTAGCCGACATATGCTTGTGGGAGTGCACCTGATAAATAGGGTGATGCTTTTGCCATTTTGTGCACTGCTATATGCTTAACGCTTATTAGACATTTATTTATATATTTATATAATTATATTTATTTATATTTTATATTTACACTTTATATTTATTAGCATGTTTTGTAGTATTTTGTGGCATATTTGTTTTGTTTGACGTTCTGTCGCCATTTTGGTTGCAGTATATATTTGGGAAGGAAGAGCAGAATTGAGAAGATTGTAGTCATAATATAAATCAGTTAGGGAATGATAGGGAAGCTAGGGATAAATTTACATTAGTTAGCTAGATCTGGATAGTTTTAAGACGACCCTTCAGGTCGCACTGGTAAGCAGAGCCGGCGTCTGCTATCCGGTATTACGGATCCCTCCCCCTCTCATTTTTGCTTGTGTCTTGTTGATCGGGTACACTCCAAAGTCAGCGCTAGGGATACCATTATTTACAACCCTGTTTTTAGTTTTTGTTTTTAGTTTTTGTTTCAGTTTGTCAGATTTTTATGTTTGTTAGATTGTTAGGGCTTGTTAGGTTTGTTAAATTTTTAGGTTTGTTAGACTTTTATTTAGTTTTTTTATTTAGGGTGAATTAACTATGAAGTTGGAATGAATTAGAAGCACGATTATTTTCGCGTTTAAACCCAATGTAGTACCTCCGGGTGGAGCATTGGGGACGTGGCCGCAAGTATAGCGGCCCTTATTCAAATTATAATGTATGTATTCATCCAAACTTGCTAGTTAGCGCTTGAAGTGAGCGGACGTGTTTTGCAGAGCTCCTAACTACAAAGCTACATGTAAGTTTTTATATAGGATTTATTATTATATCGTTGTTTTGACGTTAGTGTTTATTTTACTTCTGATAAGTTTAAAATTTTATTTGGTGGTTTTTAAAAAAAATTTGAATAAATAAATAAATAAAGAGAAGTTTAAGGGTCATTTGAAATCTCCATCTTTAATTGGGGCAGAGTTTTTGTTCTGTACTTGTTGTTTTGCCGTTTAGCTATACCTCTTAGCTTTGAGTTTATTTAGCGTCGCCAGGGCATTTTGATCTGGGATTTGTTTGTCTTTGTTGTTTTAATATTTGATTTTTCAGCATGGTTGTCCATCGAGATGAAGAGCCGTTGCCGAAGAAGAAGAGGAATAGTCGGTCGGAGGCTGGGTCGGTTGAGAAGATCGGAGAGAAAGAGCTCGTGGTTGCGGTAGAGAGGTTGGTGTCGACGGGAAGGTAGTTGCGGAAGCGTTGCTGCTAGCGACCTAGACGAGCTCGATCTCTTGATATTACGTGCGAGGAGGGCGCACGGCTTTATACAAAAGCGGGTCCCTGCCACTTCGGCGATCATCACCGTAGACGACAGGAAGGTGATTCGCAGTGCCGCGGACGAGTTTCGAGACGTTGCGAATCAGCTATTACGGATGGTTACGTGGCGAGGTGAAGGAGGCTGTGGCGGAGGTGGCAGCGGCGCGCACTGAGCAGGTCGTGGGAGGGCAGGGGGGACCAAGGGGTGTAATGTCCTATGCTGGAACAGTGGTTAGGAAAGCAGCGTCGACGGTCGCAGTTCGTGTCGACGTTAACCCAGGGGTGAAGGACGACGTCATGGTGACGTTAAAGAAGATCCCCACACGGTTCGCTTGAAAAATGTTAGGCGAGCAAAATTACAAATTTTCCAGGTTAAAAAAACTCGCTTCCTGGCCAATATAGTACTTTCGGGTGGAGCATTGGAAAATCACATGTAATGACGTTGAAGAGGAAGGTTGACCCGGCCAAGGATGGGTTTGTTGTTGTCGGAGCACGTCGGACGCTTAGGGGTGGCGTTGTTGTCGAGTGTGCTGGTAAGGAGGATGCCAGGCGTTTGTAGTCGACAGTAGGTGGGGTTTGTCAGGGTCATACAGCAAGGACTATCGAGAAGAGGAGGCCGCGCATCGTACTCCCTGGGGTAGAGAGGGAGATGAAGGAAGAAGAGTTTCTGCAGAGGTTGATTGTTCAGAACCCCCGCTGCAGCCTCGCACGAGATGCTAGAAATAATTTATAATTGGGAACTTAGGTCGGACGAGATAGCGCTCTCTGACCATAAATTAATTACGTGGGATATCGATGACGAGAAAAAAAGAAATATAGGTAAGATATAGATAAGACTGCCGCTTCACGTTGGGCGCCAGTCTTACCTATATTTTTTCTATCAATCTATTCCACAATGAATTGTGGTAGTTTAACATTACTTGTATCAAGCCCAGGGTAAGGTTTGGATGGAAATTGGCTTATAGTAAAAGAAAACTCTTAAGACATTTAGCTAACTGGGTTTTTTGTCCCACGGTCGCATAAGATTGGGTCAGTGGGTATATTTGAGTTGAAAGAAACAGAATAAAGGACGCCACCTAAATTTTTTATAAAGCAACTGACTGAATGAATTTGCTTCAAGAAAAATTTGGAAACCTATATTATTATAAACCACTTTAAATACAAAGTTTGATTGTTACATATATCATACTTACATCTGTTCGTCTTCTTCAGGGATCTAACGATGAGTGGGGTGACTCTGAAACATAGTTTCTACCAACATAAACACCCTATATGTATTACGGATTTGTATGAATATAGAATCTTTGAATTAAGTTCAATTGTCTCTACTATCATGATACTCTTTCGGATAAGTTTACTTTATAAACAGCGTACAAAATTTGGAAAATTTAATATTACTGAAAAATGAACTGAAGTCCAATAAAAATAATTCTGTATTCTCTTTTAAGAAAAGTAAATAACATCATAGTAAATAACAGTAATAAATAAAGTTCAATTCTTATGAAAGTGATTTCTAAGTCAGATATTTAATTATGGACATTATATATTTTTATAAAGTAGTCATTGTAGCGCTACGCGACATCACAATGTTTAAATATTTCTTATTTAACTTTTGGTAAAAATCAATAATTGACAGATTACTTTACGTTCCAATTTTCATCATATAGCATTCAGGTGTTATAACTTAACATATTAATATTTCAATTCGTCATAAACAAGATAATTGACGAAGTATATCTACACCTGTACAATCGGTGAGATATGATATTTTAAATTGAACACACTATTAATTAGAAATAGGTTATAGTACTCATTGTACTTTATACTTTACAAAAGGATCTTTTGAAAATTAATTGACAAAACATTTACACAAGTCATAATAAATTGCATACAGCAACGTAATGTAAAACAAGTTTCAAAAGCATATCATTGCATGCAAAATTTACGCAATGGACTTTGTAACGTCAGCATTATTTTAGAAACTAATACTTTCTTACCGACTGCGGTAATGACCTGTAACCTTCAAACGACCTGTGCATCAATAGAACACGCTGGTTACATAGCGACGTCGGCCACGTGTGGATCACAGTAGTTTATTGATTTACCTTCTAAACGAGTTCCATAAATTTAAGTGAAATTACTTCAAAATTATTACAAGACCATCCACATTTCCAGAGTTATAGAAGTTTTAACATTCCAAAGCTTCAAAGTTTTAAAATTCAAAATTTCATGGTTGCAAAGTTGCACGGTATCAAAGTTGCACGTTCGCAAAGGGATTTGTACACTACATTTCTACATTAGTTGTCATGGACAACTTTTAACAGTCTGACCGCCTATTACGACGTCTTCGCAAGGAAAACTTGATTTTCCTGCACATGTTGAATGTTTTCAAAACAAAGCGACCTTCCAGTTCAACTAAGAAACGAAAAGTGACCAACGATTGCCAATCGTCGGAACAATTTAAAATCTTAGATACTTTAAGATGTAGGAACACGTTAACAAGTTGTATATTTAAGTGTTATCAGTAAGGAATATGTAGTATGTAGTAGATTTTAAGTGTAATTTGAATTAAAGTGTGCTTTGGAAGTTTATTGGTTATTAAATATGCAATAATGGCTGAATGAATTATATAAATGTTGTTAGATAACAACTAAAACAACAGATGCATCGCGCTAAAGTCAATGAACAAATTTACAGAAAATTTATATGTTACAAAAGTAACTGCGAATATAAAATATTAATAGAAGAAACGCGAAAAAATAAATTAAAAAAATTCTGCACGCGAAATTCCGAGAAGAAACCTTGGGGTACCGCATACCGCGTAATAAGGAATAAACAACAGAAAATCGCGCTCGGTAATATAAAGAAAACAAATGGCGAATATACTGAAGGTTTTAAAACCACGGCGGAGTATTTATTAGAGAAATTTTTCCTATCAGATAATCCCGAGGAGGATAAGGGGTTGCACGATTTAGTACGTCCGAAAGCTATTGAGGCGCAAGGAACAGGTGCCGATAAGGCAATCTTAGTTCACGAGGTCGTAAGGGCTCTTAGGAGGATTAACCCTAAGAAGGCACCGGGGCATGACGGAATCACTTCGGACGCAGCTCTGAAGGCGTGCCTGTTAGCCCCGTGTGTCTTTGTCGGATTGTTTAATCTTTGTTTAGAGAGGGGCGTATTTCCGCGTTGCTGGAAAGTCCAGAACGTGAAATTTATCCCTAAACCGGTGCTTGGGAAAGCTTTGGATCGCGTTATGACTACGCGAGTTGAGCACTTAGTGTGAGACAGCGGTGGTTTTAATAACCGACAGTTCGGTTTTATGGAGGAAAGTCGACTATCGACGCACTAGAGTTCGTTGTCGGGGAAATGAAGCAGGCGAGAGATGCTAAAGAGTACTGTGTTGTTGTTGCTTTGGACATTTCAGGAGCATTTGATGCTGCCTGGTGGCCATTAATCGTTTGCGAGTTAGATCGTAGGGGTTATCCGCGGAACTTGATGTCGTTAGTCAAGAGCTATTTCTCGGGGCGACTGGCACAGGTTGAAATTCCGGGTAAAGTTTAGTCGCGCGAGGTGGAAAGGAGGTGCCCGCAAGAGTCCCACTTTTTGGAAGTTGTTATATGAGAGCATCTTTAGGGTCAAGTTGCCCGCAGGATGCTCAATCGTTGGATTTGCGGATGACACGCTTTTAATTATCAGATCGCGATAATTAATGGACATGCGAACAAAACCAAACGAGGCGCTAAATAAATTCCACGAATGGTCGCGGGAGGTAAAATTGAAATTTAATACGTCAAAATCGTAAGCACTAAATTTCGGAACGAAACCGGGACAGCGACCCTCTAGGCTAGAGCTAGGAGGGGAGAAAATCCCGTTCAAAGACGCCATCACGTACCTCGGTGTCAAAATAGACAATAAATTAAATTGGAAAGCGCACGTACAATACGTAAAAAGCAAGGGCGGCGAATTATCAAATACAATAATGGCGGCGGCGAAAATAAACTGGGGTTTTAGACGCAAATCGCTAAGAACGGTCTATGCCAGAGCGATAGAGCCGGCAATGCTGTACGCAGCATCTGTATGGGCGGAAGGTTGCAAAGTCCGAGAGATGCGTCAATTGACGAGCGTTCAACGCATTACCGCGGTGAAGGCGGCGAGGGCGTACAGGACCACCTCCACGGAGGCGGTCCTGGTTATCAGTAAGATTCTCCCTATCGAATATGTCGTTAGGGAGTTTCGAGATAGAAAGTTAGTAGATGCCGGGAAAGGACGCGAAATTATCGAAGATATTCGTCGTGGCAATAGGGAGGCAGAGAAAAAGATTGTCGTATCAGAGTTAGGGCACCCGGCCGATATTAAAGGAATCGGGTTTGTTGAAAGCGATGGAGACGCGACGGGTATTAGAATTTATACAGACGGTTTACGTATGGATGACGGGCAAGCAGGCGCGGCGTTTGTTGTGTTTAAGCAGGAAAGGGAGGTGTTTCGGTATCAAACAAAACTCGCGAACTGGAGCACTATCTTCCAATGCGAATTGGTAGCCATACGAGAGGCAATTGATTACGTCATAAATCACACGGGCAGAGATAAATATTATATAATCAGCGACAGCAAATCAGCGACAGCAAATCAGCGCTGACGGCTTTGACAAACATGAACACCTTGACAAACCTCCAGGCGGATGTCTGGAGGATAGTGCATACGGCGCTTGAGTTTCGACGTTTAAAGTTCTGTTGGGTTAGGTCGTACGATGGTAACGTAGGGAACGATAGGGCTGATGAATTAAAAGAAAACTGCACGAAAAGTCAATCAGACAATGGGAAGAGAGATGGAACAACGCTGCCACGGGCAGGTTGACCCACAAATTCATACCGAGCTTAGAAGCTAGAGGTAAGATCGAAGTGAAACTCGATCATAAAATGGTACAACTTATAACAGGACACGGCGCCCTAAAAGCGTATTTACAAAGATTTGGTTTATCCGACAACGACCGCTGCGAATGCGGTGAGGGCGCTGAAAGCGCAGAGCACGTGCTCTTTGACTGCCCGCTTGAGGCGGCAAATCGAGGGGTAGCTGATAGCAAATTAGCTATTCTAGGTCTAGCATGGCCAAAGAGCCTAGAGGAAGTTGGGGAGGTGACTAACTAGTAGGCGTTCGGGACAGCCTTCAAAGAGTTTGCGGGAAGGGTCGCGAGGTTAGACGGCGACAACCGCGCGTAAATCGGAAGGGAGTGGTGGGGAGGATTGGAAATTTTAGATCTGACCTGGTGATAAATGATATGAGTTTGGTAACAAAAACCTGTATTCAAATAATTTAAAAAAAAAACAAAAAAAAACCTGTATAAAATTTTAAAAAAAAACAAAAACCCAAAAACAAAAAAAAATTATCATAATATATATAAAAGTTCTATGCACAAAACCCCTGCACCACTAATACAATCACTATAATCACTATTTAACCTTATACGCGCGGGAAATCGGGAATAAATAAAAAACTTAATCCGGACAAATAAATAAATAAGAACATATAAATCAAAACCCGCATTAAAGTACACCAATGAAATAAACAGAAGAAAAAAAAATATAATAAAATAAAATAGAATGAAACCGTGCATTCCTCCAGGACTTAAAAGTGAAGTGATAGTGATTGTGACCCCCCAAGGACGATTAGTGCATACCCACCTAAACTTTAGCAGTGCACATCCATTTTCCCCTAGCAATAAGTTTAAATATATGCAGACGACCAGATCTTCGGATGCTGGAGAAATATATTACCGAGGTAAGAACAAAATTGTGGTGGTTGTGCTCGCATAAGCATTGATTTATGATAATTAGTACATTTGAAATAATTTAAGAAGCACGTTTTGTGCGTAATGGCGCTAGCCGGTATAATGCTTATGCGAGTTCACCTGATAATTTGGGTTATGCTTTTTGCAATTTAATGCACTGTTTAACGCTTAATGCTTATAGATGTTTATTTATATATTTTCATAAATATTTATTTTTATATTTATATTTTTGCCTGCTTTTATTGTTTGTGGCTTGATATTATTTGTTTGACGTTCTGCTACCATTTTTGGTGGCAGCTTATATATAGGAAGAAAGATTGTTTGAGAAGATTGTAATTACAATATATCAGTTAGGGAATGATAGGGAAAGCTCGGGACGGACTTAGGCTAACAAATTACTTAGACCAGGGAAGACGAATTTGTAAATTTATAGAGCAGGTAAAATATCTGGATTCACTATTAATATATTTGGCAAATGCTTAGAAATTTGAATCCATTTTAAATTAGCTAGCTAGATTTGGATAGTTTTAAGTCAATCCTTCAGGTCGCACAGGTAAGCAGAGCTGGCAGCTGCTATCCGGCATTAGGGATCCTTCCCCATTAATTTTGTTTGTGTCTTGTTGATCGGGCACACTCCATAGTCAACGCTAGGGATACCATCAATCAAATCTTATTTTTAGTTTTTGTTCCAGTTGTTAGATTTTTATTTAGGATGTGTTAATTTTGAAGTTTTTCGCGTTTAAACCCAATGTAGTACCTTCGCGTGGAGCATTGGGGACGTGACCGCAAGCATAGCGGCCCTTAATTAAATTATAATGTATGTATTCATCATGTTGCCGATCAAATCGAATATTTTTGTCGGTGCTTTGATCGCTGTCACTTTCACTGCTACTAAATTATACATTAGTTAATGTATTTTGTCTATCATCGCCTTCATGATACGAATCATCGCTGCTGGATTCTCCATCTTCTGATTCAGCTTTGTTTTACCACTGTAGCACTGTTTCTTCAAAATCGAAATCGGTCGCTTGTACAGTTCGTTTATAACTTGTTGATGCCATTTTATTACCAACAAGGATAACTTATTTGCACATGCAACTAACAACAATTCAAATGTATACTGATAAACTACAGAAGTACAGATATATTTATAATAATACTGATAATAGATGTCAGATGGGGATATATTGACCTGTGCAAGCAGGTAGGTACAATTCATCGAATTTGTCCTAATTAGTATGCTGGATTTTCTATTTATCATGACATAATTTCTATATTACTTAAATTCACTATACAATATGCCAGAACAGGGTAATTTAATACTCATTATGTAAATTCTTAAAGATATTTGAGTGTATTTTAACGCGGGACAAAAAGACCCACCCTATGTAAAAGCCGCAAAATTTCTTTTTTGTTTATTTCTCATCATCATCATTAGGTCTTCAGTCCTAGAACTGGTTAGACGCGTACCATCATTGTTTCCTATTCTGAACTAACCAACAGATTTCCCTGAAATTTGCACAGTTTGCATCTATAACTATCTCATCTAGGTCTACATCTACCTCTTTTTTCCTATCTCTGCTTGAAATATATCCCATACTATTCCCCAAAATGCCTTAGAACGTATTCCGCCCTTCTATTTCTCTTTTTCCCCAGATATCCTTGTTCCCCTACTATTTCTATACCTTATTTGTTATTATCTTTGTGTGTCCATGCTATCGTCCTCATACATCTGAAGCACAGCATTTCAAAAGGCTGCTACCGTTTTTCTGTCTGCGTTTCAGACTGCCCGTATTTCATAGGCATACGGTGGTTTGCTCCACACATATGCTTTCAACAATTTTCTTCTTGTTCTATGTTTGTTGCCTTTCCTCTTAGGCGCTGTTCTTTCTTGTTCGATGCAGTTCGATCACCTTCTATCGTTTTACAGTTATACGCCCTATTTCTCCGACCTTTAGTGGTTGTGAAAGGAGGTAAGCAACCTGTGGCTGCCAAGTTCCCCCAACACTTAACCATTTAATGATTTAATATATTTTCCAATTTATCTTTTCGCACAGCCAACATTAGTTGGAGATATTTCGCAACCAACAACTAGTTGTTTATACTAATCATCAGATTTATCTGTGCTTATTTTTTCGTCATTAGGTTTTCCGTCTCAATACTGGTTGGACACGTGCCTGCACTTATTTATATTCTGAGCTAGCCTACATAGTTTCCTGAAATTCTTACACAGCATGTGTATTCAGCTCGTTTCCCTTCTATTATTTTCTAATTTTATGCCCTATTTTACCGAGATTCAGTGAAGGAGGTTAAGCAACCTGTGGCTACCAAGATCCCCCAACACTTAGACATTTGCCGAAATAATGGTTTTCCAGTAAATCCTTTCACACACTTAACATTATTCGAGAATATTGCCCAACCAATTCTTGTAGTTACTTATAATAATCATCATGTTTAAGCACAGTTATCTTTTCGTCATTAGTTTATCCATCTTGGGATTGGTTGGATGCGTACCTCCATTGATTTCTATTCTGGGCTAGCCTACACATCTCCCTGAAACCCCTACAGCCTACAACCTAGGTCTGCCTCTTTTTTCCTATCTCTGCTTCTAATATATTCCGCACTATTTCCTCATGCCGTAGTATGTGGCCTATCATCCTATCTCTCCTATCTTTTACCGTTTTCCACATATTTCTTTCTTCCCCTACCATTTTTAGTACCTCTTCGTTCTTAACTTTGTCTGTCCATGATATCTTCATCATACGTCTGTAGCACCACATTTCAAAGGCTTCTACCTTTTCTTGTCCGCTTCTCCTACTGTCCAGGCTTCACAGCCGTACAGTGCTGTGCTCCACACTTATGTTTTAAGCAATCTTTTTCTTGTTTCTATGTTTGTGGTCTTTGAGCACAGTAGTTGCTTTTTCTTGTTAAATGTAGCACGACCTTGTGCTAATCTTTGTTTTATATCTTTTGTGCTTTTCCATCTTGCGTTATTTGGCTTCCTAGGTAGCAGAAATCCTTAACCTCTTGTAAGTTCGTGTTACATACTTGTATTCTTGTTTTTGATTTATTTTCCCCACCTTTGCATACTAAAACTTTAGTTTTAGTTTTGTTAATTTTCATACCGTATCTCTCTGTTAGAACCGTTTCCATTTCATTAAGAGCAGCTTCTAATTCTTCCTTGCTAGACGCTAATACCGCTATATCATCTGCAAATCTAAGCATATCAATTTTTGTCCCTGCATAGTAATTCCAAATGTCTTCCTGCATTTGACAGTATTCATTGACTCTTCTATGTACAAGTTAAAATCAGTGGGATAGGGCACATCCCTGTCTCACCCCTTTCCTAATATTTACTTCTCTACGTTCCTGCTCTAATTCTATTACTGCTGTTTGCTCTTTGTATAAGCTATGTACTATTCGTCTATCCCTATAACTCATTCTAATCTTTTTGAATATTTCAAACATTTTTTTCCATTTTACATTGTCGAATGCTTTTTTCCAGATCTACAAACCCTATATACACGCTTTCCCCTTTTTCTATTGTTTTCTCCATTATCACTCTCAGAGTTAAAATAGCCTCCCGTGTTTCCCTGTTTCGCCTAAACCCAAATTGGTCTTCTCCTAGTATTTCTTCCGCCTGTTTTTCCATTCGTCTTTGTACAATTCTAGTTAATATTTTTGACACGTGTGCTGTCAAACTTATTGTTCGAAAATTTTCACATCTATCCGCACCTTTCTTTTTTGGTATAGTTACTATGATGCTACGTTTGAAATCTTTGGGTATCTCGCCTGTCTCATACATATAGCTTACAAGTTGGAAGAGACGTTCTGTTAATGCTTGTCCAGCTGCTTTTAGAGTTTCTGCTTGCACCTTATCTGTACCCAGAGCCTTACCATTTTTCAGACACTTTAATGCTAATTCAAACTCGTCTCTAAGTATAGGATATCCCAAGTCATAATTTTCAATGTCTGATTCCTGTTCTAATGCAGTTAGTTCCTCTCCTGCATATAAATTCCCTATATATTCTTGCCATCTACCCACTTTCTCTACGTTTTCTATGATGACGTTTCCTTGTGCGTCCCTTATATTTTTGCTATACGGTTTTATATCCCTAAAATTCATTCTAATTAATTTGTATGCTTCGTCAGTCTTTCCTATTTCCATCTTTGTTTGTACCTCTTTGCACTTTTCATCAATCCATTGTTCTTTAGCTTTCCTGCATTTTCGAATAATTTCCCATTTTATGGTTTTGTATCTCTGTTTTCCTGTTTCGTCTGATTTAATTTTGTATTTTCGTCTTTCTTCTATTTAATTCAGGATATCCTTTGTTATTCATGGTTTCTTATTTTCTTTTTGTGTATACCCCAGAATATCTCTGGCCGCCATGTCTAGGCTGAATTTAATGTTATTCCATTCTGTTTCTACTTCCTTAGTATCAGATATTTTCCCGATGTCATTCAGCAATTCATTAGACTTTTTTTCGAATCTTTCTTGAATATCTTTATCTTTTAGTTTCTCTAAGTCCAAGTGCCTTTTTCCGTTCCTTTTTTTTAGTTTTTTAAATTTAAGTGCGGCCTTCATAATTACGATGTTGTGGTCAGTATCTATATCTGCTTCTGGGTAGCTTCTACAGTCTTTTACATGATTCCTAAACCGTTGTCTAACAAGAATGTAATCTATTTGATATCTTCCTATATCTCCTGGCATCTTCCACGTATATCGCTTTCTAGCATGATGTTGAAATAATGTGGTTGTGATGATTAAATTGTTCTTGTCGCAAAATTCTACCAGCCTATTTCCCCTGTCTTTTCTCGTGCCTAAACCAAATAAACCTACTACCGCTCCCTCCCTACCCTCACCTACCACGGCATTAAAATCCCCCGTAATTATTAAATTTTCATGTCCTTTTACGTATCTTAATATGTCTTCGATATCTTTGTAAATGGCTTCTACCTCTTCGTCACTGTAACTAGAGGTGGGCATGTATACCTGTATTATTACTGTGTTTACCGGTTTAGATTCTATTCTAACCATGAGTACTCTTTCGTTCTTTGGTAAGTAATTTTCTACACAGTATCCTATCTTTTTCCGCATAACTATCCCCACACCCAAATTTCCTTCCTCTGCTCCTGTATGAATTACCCTGAAGTCTCCACTCCAAAAATCCCCCGCCTCTGGCCACCGAACTTCGCTGATCCCTACTATGTCTAGTGATAATCTATTCATTTCGATTTTTAGGTTCTCTAGCTTACCTACTTGCTTCAAACTTCTAACATTCCAAGCTCCGACTCGCAGAATGTTCCCGACTCTTATTTTTACCTTTCTAATCGCAACCTCCGAAGTAGTCCCCTCCCGGAGATCCGAATGGGGGACTATTTTAACTCCGGAATCTTTTACCCCAGAGAATGCCATCATGTTTATTACAATTTAAGTACGCTGTGTACTTGGGAGATAATGTGGTGGTTTCCCGTTGCCTTCCACATTGCGGTATGTGTCTTAGACTGCCATACCGACCCCTATGGTCTCTGCCAATCTAAGTACCGAAAGAGCCGCTGCCCTTTTTCGGGGACCTGTCTTAGTCTGGTTCTTCACTATCGACCCTACTACTTTGGTTGGACCTGTAGTTTGGCTCTTTAGCTCATTAGAACACGCAAGCCATTTCACCTGTTCTAGTAATTTAGAACTTCGGCAAGGTGCAGGTCCATTCGAAATGGTTATTTCTCATAAGAATTATATTTTATTGATAATTTCCTAGATTCCATGTACTGCACCGTAAATTGTACACTCTGTATTCTTCTGTCTTGAATTAAAAATTAGTACTCACTTTGTGTCAAGCTGCGGTCCATAAGGTTTATGGGTTTTTAGTCGTGGCTTACCACAAAACAGAAACGATTGCTCATCGCTGGCTTAGGCTATTATTTAAACTCTTGTTTTATGGTACTCTTTTGCACGATCTAGTGAATACACAACCCACATGCCTCTTATTACCGTCCTTTGCGGAACTATACAATATAATTAATTAGCAATAAAGTGAAAAAATAACCAAAATTAGACGCTATTTGCGTCAAGAATACCGTAAGTATATCAATTTAATTACCACATAAGCGCGTTCGTTTAAAACGTTCACAGTCTGATAAGTAATTCAGAGTTCATTTTACAATTAAAAGAGTTAATTAGAAAAATCAAGCATGTGTAGAGCTAGAGATAGACATCAGCCTCGGTGATTTGATTTGAAAACGTGCAAACATAACCTATTAAATGTAAAAATTAATTAAGTCAAATGTCAGTTCTGGTTTCAATTTTACGGTTTTACCAAAAACATTCCCGTTAATATTTAAACAATTACGATTTCTGCAGATGTGAGTATTAATAAATTCGATTCTGGAAAGAGGTAAAGCAAGTATGTACAGTTATAAGTTTCCATATGGTTGATATGTGGTCGTACCGTAAAGTTAATTGGTTGGATACTTAAACATTCTTAAACTACTTAACACATTCTTCATTTATTGATACAAGGATTGACTACAGCTTCATAAAGTTTTTGTAACATACTACCCGACTTTTGTTTTTAGTTTTACATAAATACTTTTTAGGATTGAGAAAACATCTTCGTTAAAGCATCGTGAAGCATTCTTCAAATGAAAAGCACGGAAGATTTAAATAAGTTTAAGGAATCCGTAATTAGCAATGCAAAACAAGGTGTTAAACTACCAAAACCACCAAATTTTTATGGATTTCATCACAGAGCGTAAGCTTACATTAAACCTAGAATTATTTCTTTTCGAAAACAAAACGTAGGGCAAATGTATCTATCGGGTCTTTTAATAAGAGATGTCATTTCAAATCAACATAAAAACGTAATATTTTCTTGAAAGTGGTGATAATTTTTAATCCCAAGTGCAAACTCTTTCATTATACATTACGTGATCATAGTTAGAGAGGCGTGTCTGGTGACAAACACCTTCTAAGGTGTCCAAAATAACAAATCAACACAAATAATTGCAGGTTTTCACTGATATTCGTGTTAAAAACGTAATTTTGAAGAAAGATTGAAGTTATTTTAATTTTCTTGCGCTTTATTTATTAAGACTAAGCCTATCGAATATCGTATTATTTTTCAACGTATTTTGTTTGACAAGCCAATTTGAAGTGGCAAAACAAAATGCGACATAACTGAGTCGACGCAATTTTGGGCGTTAAACGAAGACACTCTTAAACCGAATGACACTATACTTGTTTTCCAACTAATAAATATATCGTTCAATATTGCTACATATTTAAAATTTTAAATTGGTTGAAAATTTTTGTTTTGTTCTCGGACTGCAAATAAACTGCAAGTAAATATAAGAAAAATCAACACAAAAACGCCATCCGAAAAGAAGATAGTAACTGATCAATCGTGCAACACGTAAAGGTTCGGTTCATACAGTTCCGACAATACCAGATTACCGGCCAAAATTAAAAGTACAAAAAGGTGTATTATCTGAGAAGCGATTGAAACTGAAAGACAAATCGCAAAACCTAAAATAATTTTTGTAATTACCTAAAGTTGCTATCACTACCAATACTACGGACGATGAATAGGTGTTTAGGACCAACTTGAGCTATCACCATTCAACTACAATAAATTAAGAATTTTGCATAGGTTTGAGGTTAAATTGCAGCAGCAAATACTTTATTACTAAAGCAAAGATACTCAAATGAGAAATGTGCGAAGATTGTGCTGAGACGAAAATTGTGTTGGGTCGAAAATTGTGTTGAGGTTTCAACTTACGTTAGTAGTCGAAATTTTTAACTAATAAGACAAAAAAATTGATTGAATACGTGTGCAAAAATTATGTTGAGGCGAAAATACTGTTGAGGCAAAAATGGTGATGAGGCGAAAATAGTGTGGAAGTTTCAACATAGGTTAGTTGTCGAAATGTTTTACTGATAAGATAAAATAATAGAACGGACACATGTGTGAAACTTGCGTGGAGGCAAAAATTGTTTGATGCAAAAATAGTGTTCAAGCGAAAATATTGTTGAGGTTTCAACTTAGGTTAGTAGCCGAAATGTAAGATGATATACTCGATTGTATACAAGTTCAAAAATTGTGTAGAGGCGAAAATAGTGTTGAAGTTTCAACATAGGTTAGTAGTCGAAATATTTTACTACTAAGACAAAATAATCGTTCGCGTACATGTACGAAAATTGTCTTAAGGCAAAAATTATGTTGAGTCAAAATTTGTGTTAAGTTGAAAATTGTGTTGAGGTAAAAATAGTCTTGAGGTTTTACTACTAAGACAAAATAATCGAACGAGGTACATGTGCGAAATTGTGTTGAGACGAAAATAGTGTTCAGGCGAAAATAGTGTTGAGGTTCCAACTTAGGTTAGTAGTCGAAATAGTTTACTACTAAGATAAAATAATCTATTGTTTTTTTACATATGCAGAATCCCACGAGACTGTTTTTCTGACCGCACCAAAGACAAAAAGTGTGCCAAAATCATTGCAAATAAACTTTTTTTGAATGATGAAATAACATCAACTGGCAACCAACTAACGACTGCTTGGTACAAGTTAAATTTATGTACACTACCAATTGTTTAACTTTTTTAAGTTGCCTTTTTTGTTTGATTGATGAAAGTGTGAAGTGAAATTTTTTTCTTCACTGATTGTGCGCAAGTAAACTATTTGCAAAAGTTCGAAAAAATTAGAATTTTTTATCGTCAACCTCTTCGGTTTCATCATTATCATCATCATTAGGTCTTCAGTCCTAGAACTGGTTGGACGCGTACCCTTATTGTTTTCTAGTCTGAACCAACCTATACATTTCCCTAAAATTTGCACAGTCTGCATCTATCACTATCTGTGTGCGAAAGTCTGATCTCGGTTTACCTCTACCTCTCTTTTCCTATCTCTGCTTGTAGTATATCCCGTACTATTCCCCAGAAATGCCTTAGAATATATCCCGTCCTTCTATTTCTCCTATTTTTTTCGTTTTCCACAGATATCTTTATTCCTCTACTATTGCTACAACCTATTTGTTATTAACTTTGTCTGTCCATGCTACCATCCTCATACATCTGAAGCACAACATTCCAGAAGGCTTCTATTTCTTTCTGACTGCTTTTCCTACTGCCCCTATTTCATAGATGTACTGTGCTATGCTCCACACTATGCTTTGAACAGTTATCTTCTTGTATCTATGTTAGTTGTCTTTGAACATAGCTACCGTTCTTTCTTGTTTGATGCAGTTTGGTCACCTTCTTTTGTTTTACAGTTATATACCCTATTCCCCCGACATTCAGTGGTATGTGAAGGGGAGTAAGCAGCCTTTGGCTGCCAAGTTCCCCCAGCACCCGAACCTTTGTCGAATTAATAGTTTTTCCAATTTATCTTTTCGCACAATCAACATTAGTTAAAAATATTTTACAACCAACACCTGTAGTTGTTTATAATAATCATCAGATTTAAGAGCATTTATTTTTCGTCATTGGGTTTTACATCTTGAAACTGGTCGGACATGTACCTCAGCTTATTTATGTTCTGAGCTATCCTACACCGTTCCCTGCTATTCTCACAACAGCCTATATACATTACATGTGATTTTCCAATGCTCCACCCGAAGGTACTACATTGGCCAGGAAGCGAGTTTTTTTTTTTACCTGAAGAATTTGGAATTTTGCCGAACCCTTGCTATTCCAAACAAGGTAGGGATCTTTAACGTGCGTGACAACACTCACACACGGGACCTCCATTTTACCTCTCATCCGAACGAGGGTGTATTTTTGTGAAAAATGCTCGCCTAACATTTTTCAAGCGGACCGTGTCGGAATTCGAACCCGGGACCTTGGGCGTAGTAGACAGCCTATATACAGTTTAATTCTTTTCTATTGTTTTCTAATTATATGCCCTATTTCACCGAGATTCAGTGGTATGTGAAAGGGGTTATGCAGCCTGTGGCAGCCAAGGATCCCCCTACACTTAGACATTTGCCGTATTAATAGTTTTCAAGAAAATCCTTTCGCACAATTAACATTAGTTGAGAGTATTGCAAAACCAATATCTGTAGTTGTTTATAATAATCATCATGTTTAAGTACAGTTATTATTTTTGTCATTTTTGTCTTTCGACTGGTTGGAAGCGTACCTTTATTGATTTCTATTCTGAGCTAGCGTACATATTTCTCTGAAATTCTCACAGCCTGCATCTTTCACTATCTGTGTGCAGTAGTCTAACTTAGGTCTACCTCTACTTCTCATTTTTCCTATCTCTGCTTCTAATATATTCTGCACTATTCCCTCATGCCTTAGTATATGGCCTATCATCCTATCTCTTCTATTTTTACTGTTTTCTACATAGTTCTTTTTCCCCTACTATTTCTAGTACCTCTTTGTTTTTTTAACTTTGTCTGTCCATGGTATCTTCATCATACGTCTGTAGCACCACATTTCAAAGACATATTAATTCCAAATGTCTTCCTGCATTTAACAGTATTAATTGCCTCTTCTATGTACAAGTTAAAAATTAATGGGGATAAGACACATCCCTGTCTCATCCCTTTCCTAATATTTACTTCTCTACTTTCTTGCTCTAATTTTATTACCGCTGTTTGCTCATTGTTTAAGCAATGTACTATCCGTCTATCCCTAAAACTCATTCCAATCTTTTTGAGTATTTCGAACACTGTTTTCCATTGTACATTGTCGAATGTTTTTTCCAGATCTACAAACCCTATATACACGCTTTCCCCCTTCTCTATTGTTTTCTCCATTATCACCCTCAGAGCCAAAATATCCTCCGGTGTTCTCCTATTTCGCCCAAACACAAATTGATCTTCTCCTAGTATTTCTTCAGCTCGTTTTTCCATTCGTCTTTGTACAATTCTAGTTAATATTTTTGAAACGTGTGCTGTCAAACTTATTGTTCGAAAATTTTCACATCTATCGGCGCCTCTTTTTTGGTATAGTTACTATGATGTTACGTATGAAATCTTTGAGTATCTCGCCTGTTTCATACATATAGCTTACAAGTCGGAAGAGACGTTCTGTTACTGCTTGTCCAGTGGATTTTAGAGTTTCTGCTTGCACCTTATCTGTACCCGGCGCCTTACCATTTTTCAGACTCTTTAATGCTAATTCAAACTCATCTCTAAGTATAGGATATCCCAGGTCATCATTTTCAATGTCTAATTCCTGTTCTAATGCTGTTAATTCATCTCCTGAATATAAATTCTCTATATATTCCTACCATCTAGCTACTTTCTCTACATTCTTTATAATGACGTTTCCTACCGCATCCATTATATTTTTGCTATATGATTTTATATCCCTAAAATTCATTCTAATTAATTTGTATGCTTCGTCTGTCTTACCTATTTACATCTTAGTTTGTACTTCGTTGCGCTTTTCACCAATCCATTGCTCTTTAGCTTTCCTGCATTTGCGATTAATTTCCCATTTTATGGCTTTGCATCTCTGTTTTCCTGTTTCGTTTGATATATTTTTGTATTTTCGTCCTTCTTCTATTCAATTCAGGATATCCTTTGTTATCCATGGTTTTTTATTTTCTTTTTGTGTATACCCCAGAATATCTCTGGCCGCCATATCTAAGAATGTTATTCCATTCTGTTTCAGTAGATGGAGGAAGTCGGAGCTAGATCCTGCACCTCCACAACTCCACCTCCACAAATTTGCAAAATATTCGCACATCCGGAGACAAAATTTGCACAATAGTTTTCTTCAACTAAGCATTTTTAGCTTCAGGCATGAATAATTTCAACACTTGCAAAAAATTTGCACATCTGGTAACAAAAATCTGCACAATAGTTTTCTTCAACTAAGCAAAATTTTTAGCCCCAGGCTTGGATAATTTAATTAAATTCTAATTTACCTTGATCTTACAGTATACCCTTCCATCATATTAGCAAATATTCGCACATCTGGTAACAGTATTAAATAACATTGTCATCTTAAATTTGCACAATAGTTTTCTTCGACTAAGCATTTTTTAGCTCCAGGCATGGATCTTGCTCTCGACACCCCGATCTGGGAGCTAGACCCTCCACCTCCACAACTTCCACAACACTTGCATAATATTCGCACATCTAGTAACAGTATTAAATAACATTGTCATCTTAAATCTGCACAATAGTTTTCTTCAACTAAACATTTTTTAACTCCTGAATCTTGCTTTCTACACACCGATCTGGGTGCTAGACCCTCCACCTCCACAACCGCCCCCGCTTTAGCTCCAGGCATGGATCGTGTTCTCGACATCCTGATCTGGGTGCTAGATCCTTCATCTCCACAACCGCCATGCAAAAATTCGCACATATGGTAACAGTATTAAATAACATTGTCATCTTAAATTTGCACAATAGTTTTCTTCAACTAAGCAATTTTTGGCTTACGGAGGCATGGATCGTGCTCTCAGCACCCTGATCTGGACCGTCGGGCCCCCGGCATTCTTCCTCAGGACCACTGGATCTGCAAATTCTCCCCGCTGCCAGCGCCATCTAACCTTATTTAGCAAATACTTTTTTGCCGTGGTTGACATATCTTCCGTTTGAACAATTCAACAAATCTTTTAGCTGATGTAGGGTTGACGCTTTACTTTTTGGACGCACACAGGATCGCGACCTATGTCTCTATAGTAAAAAGTCGATTTCCACAGTTACGACTACGAAAAATTTCTGTTTGATGTGTTTTCTTTCGCAAATATTTCAATAATTTTTTACATTTTCTGTTATTCACAGTTTTTCCATACCATAGAGACGTTTGTACACGGTGGGTATATTTAAGTTGATTGTCTTAAGTTTTGTTTGATTTTCTTATCGCAGTGGATGTGTTCGGTAGGAAGATGATCTGTCTAGGTTTCATCGGGAACTTGTTACTTTTTAATCAACGACATGTTATTATAGGGTTTATTTAATCGCTAACATCGCAGGTGGTTCTTCAGACCGATCTGTTTTTAACGGACACATTCTCTACCCTCTACCCTGTCTCTAAGACGCTTAACCTAAAACTCTATTTTTTCGTATCTCTCTGTCTCCGTTTCAGTCTTATTTTTCTTCCGGTGGATCTGTCCTTGTACCGTGATAACCATCCATTACACAAGAGTGGTTTTCGCCCCACCTCGGACTGGTGACTATATTTTGACTGTTTGAGCAGCGGTTAGCTATCCCCTTTTTTACTATCACTTTTGTTTGGTGTGAGTCCTTCTTTCTCTCTCTTTTACCTGGTTGCTATGAAACCTCAATCAGTCCACCGCCCTCTTTTTTCCGTTCTTGTATTTACCTTCTTTATTTTAGAAGTTACGGCATAATTTAGAGGGTTGTTATCTTACGACATTGGGTCATGGGTGTGGGGATCCCAGTCTGGCTTTGTATTACCACTGAGTTCCGTTGGGCTTTACGCTAAAGCGACAGTGAAATTTGTTATCAATTTGACCTGCAGGCTTATCCTCTGAAGCGGCACCATGGCTTAGCTGGTTCGTGTGTGACTACTAAGCCCAAGGTCTGGAGTTCGATTCCTGTTACAGACTGTTTGAAAATAGGCGAGCATTTGTCACAAAAATATATCATTGTTCAGATGAAGGGTAAAATGTAGGTCCTGTGTGTGAGTGTTGTTGAGCACGTTAAAGATCCCTATCTTGCTTGGAATAGCAAGGTTTTGAAAAAATTCAAAATTTCCAGATAAAAAACTTGTTTCCTAACCAATGTGGTATTTTCGGCTGGAGCATTGGAAAGTCAAACGTAGACGTATCATCTTTTAATAAACGCAGGGGTGTAGAGTCCGCATCTACATTCCTACCTAGTCCCTCATGTCGTTCTCATGAACGGCTGCTGATTCACGGAGTCTCTTCTTCTGGAGGACATGAGAAAATCCCTCTTTTTAGAATCCTACGAGATCACTCTGTTCCCTGGGGAGTCCCCTTATGTTACTATAAGTAGATACTTTATTTGCAACTGTTTATTGAACGAATTAGAACGAACAAATTTTTTAAATAATATTTTGCATATAGCTCAAAAACAACGAGGTTACTAGCACTTAGCTGTTTATCAGAAGCAAAGTCCGAGCCTGTAAAATAAACTATTGCTAGAACACTGGAATATGTTTGCTTATTAATAATTATGCAGTGTCCGGAGTAACTTCTCTAACATGGTTATTACCTTTAGATCACGGTTACGCATGTTCAAGTTGTTTATTAATTAGGTATGAGAATTTATAATTAATTATTGTCATGAAGTGGCAGTAATTCAAATTCAATTTTGACAATCTAACGGTACCGATTTTGTCTGGTACAACGTTTTATTAATAAATTTCAAAGAATTATGGTATATATTTATAGTAACAATAAATAAATAGACAATAAACGAGGGGGTTTGCATAAAATTTAAGAAAAATCAAAGTACTAGTCTGCTAATAACCACTGTAAGCACAAACTTTCTTATAGGGGCTCATAAAAGATTTTGCATAAGAACCCATATTTTCTAGATATACCACTGGTCACGTCTGTTACAGTGCAGTTTGCAGTTTGTGTTGAATTGGTGATGACTCATTTTTATCGGATGGGTTGTGCTTTACTGTTATAAGTGAAAGGGCATACATGTATGCAAACAATGAACTGGTGGATATGATATTAATCTATGGCAAATATTGACAAATAGCGGCTGCTCTGGAGTGGTTATACCCGGATCGTATTTTTTTAAGAGCACACCACATACCCCGGTCGTTTATTAATCTAATTTAGATGTAAGTGGAGTTTGCAAGACTGGACATCTTGTCATTTTAGCCGGCCAGTGCGAGCGTTTTTAGATAATATCTCTTCCAACAAGTTGCTAGCTCGGGGTGGACTAGTCTTGTGGCCACCGAGGCTATCAGACCTCAATCCGTGTGATGTATTTTTCTAGAACTTTATGAAGAGCTTAGTTTATAAAACCCCAGTAAACTCTCGAAAGGCTTTGTTCGCACGGATAGAGAAAGTTGTAACAACAATAGGGGCAAACGTATTTCACTATTAAATGTATTACTGAATCGTGAATACGTCGCGCCCAGCTTTATGTTGATAGCCAGGTGAGAACTTTGAGCAGTTTTTATAATTGTGACATTTGCACGCATTCTTTAATATGCAGGGTTGGGCTTAAAATTACTTAAAATTACTTTAAAGGACACCGGCTAGCTTATTTTTGGGATAAACCTACAAAGTTATTTGAATTTTTTTTCATTTTAACGAGTGCTATACTCACTTGAAAATAGAGTATTAACTTAAGACACACCCTGCATATAAAAGGGGCGGGTGCTTTGCCAAGGGTACGGCCTCCAAACCATAATTTGTTATCAGTTAGCTTTTTCTTTGAAGTTTTATAGATTTTACTATATCTAATTAATATTTCAAACCATAAATGGTTAGCTATTTATCTTTCTCTTTGAAAATATATTTGAAATTTTTCTTATCTGATTGGTAATTTAAACCATAACGCATGTATTTATTTTTCTCTTTGAAATTATCTGTGAAATGTTACCTTATCTAACTGGCAAACTATCTACGTACTTTCCTTTGAAAATATCTTCGAGAACTTATCCATTTGATGTTCGGTACCTATTGTATTTATGATCAAAGGTAGGAATTATTGTGTAAATGGAAAGAGCCCTACCTGCCTTGTAGTATTGTAATTTGGTAGGATAGAATTAAGAAACTATTTATCGTTAATGCGGTATTAATGGCTAATTTGTTAACGTAAAATTTTTATTATTGCTACATATTTTGCTTTTACCTTTGTTAATAAGCTAGTGCTTAAATTTAAAGGTATTTGAAATATTTGTATGTATTCAAATCCCATGTAAAAAGAAAATGAATCTTGTATTTAAGTTTTTATGGTGAAAGTCTCACACTCTCCGAGTAATTTTGAACGGTCGGTGAGCGGCAAACAAGACTTACGAGTCTAGATGATGCAGCCAGATGATTGGGTGCTACTTATTCCGTTTCCTGGTATTGCAAAGATTGTTACGGTTTAAATAGCAGATGGCGCTAAAAGACATTATTTGAATATATGTGTTTCGCGTATATGAACTTTTGTACAAAGAGACTTTTTTTGTTTTTTTCTTTTTCAAGTTTTGCCGCTCAACATATTATTTTAGTAAATAATTATATTAGGTGATCTCTGTGTAATTAATTTAGAGTATTACGCATTATTAATGTAGGCTAGCTTCCCCGGCAATTTTTAGGGAAATAGCTCTTGACTATTATGTAATTTTGTGATGTGGACCGTTCACACGATCGTGACACGGATATGTTTTTTCCTGACCAATCAGAGGGCGCAAGATAGGTTTTGGGTCTCTTGGAGCGGCTTTTTAAAAAGGCTTTTCCAAAAAAATTCTTCTATCAAATTTATTTTATACTGAATTACACTTAATTTTTAATTTACAAGTGGAAATCGAAAAAATTCTAAGTTGAAATTCACTTTAATTAAATTAACTAAAATTACGGGGAGTAGCTGAACTACCAACAATGTTAAAGTTGTGAAGTTCTAGACTAACTGAACATCTTGCACTCTCGAGGGTATTTATGCTGTCCCTGCCCCTCACATTGCTTGTGGGAACTGCAGAGCTCATGTCTGCTTATTTCTGTATTTAATACAATGTAACAATCTTAACTCTAATAATTGCGGCCTTATAACCTACTGTGACCAACACCTGCAGAATCACGTTACGTCTGGAATACAATCTCTGTTTCCCTTCTCACTGTCTGGCTTGTTGAACTTTCATTAACCTTTTTATTATGTCTTTCAATTTATACAACGTAACATTTAACTTAAGTTTTAATAATTCAATTTGTTTACATATATATTGTAGTGTCAGGTGGGAGCTACGAGGGTTCTGAGGGTAGTTTTGGGTTAAAGGGGTGTATGCCAAATAAAATGATCCATATATCAGATCCCGTAATTCAAAAAACTATGTTTTGCCGTACTTTACATATGCTAAAGTATTTACAATGTTAATTTGAAATGTATGTGCCAAAAGGTAAATTATAATGACTTAATGACGTTGATAAAATACACAGTGCTCAAGGTTTTATACTGAGTTGCAATTTAATAGGCCGTTGAATGTACATTTGCCATCCGAAAACCGGATGCGTCTACGGATGTCTACTATCAACCACGCATCCAGGTCATGTGAATTATTTTGGCTTTTATTTAAATAGAATCAATTTTTTGGACAAATTTGTAATTTCAAAATTATAAGTTATAGCAGTGTCAAATGTGATTGGAGAATTGTGAATTATTTAGGACCAATGATAGAATTATGTACAAACTAGGAAAGTGTAAAGGACAACAGTGAAGGTATTTGTGACACAAAATAAGGGATAAAATGTTATTGGATGTTTTTATTTATGTAAAATGTGATTAAGTAGCTGGATTTGTTGTAATAATCGCCTTGGAAAGTAAACAAGAAAATCTTTTCGATTTAAATTTGTGTAAAGACGTATTTTGTAAACCTGCGCTAAAATTGTTTAAATATTGGAAAGTAAATAAATGTGTTTGGGTTTAAGAGTTTGATTTAATAAAGTGGAGTAACGAGAAGCATCAGTGGTTAGTAAATGAATAGCGACGACAATTAAAGCGAAGATTGGTGTTAGTGAAATAGCGAGCGAAAATGGATTGTTTAGGAACGAGATTTGATAAAGGCAGAAGGCATCGGTGAGGAATTTAAGCGTGAATAAGATTTGGATTGATTTGGTTACGGATTTATGGTTAATGGGGCATTGATTGGATTGATTTGGATAGAGATTTATGTATAGCGGGTCATTGAGTGGTTTTAAGACAAGGAACGAGAATAGATTTGGATTGAGCTGAAAGGAGAATAGGTTTGGATTGAGCTGAACGGAAGTAGATTTGGATTGAGCGATTTGAGAGCAGCCATTGGAAGAGTTAAAAGCTACGAAGAAAGTAATACGGAAGAATTAGCGCAGGGAAGTAAACAAAACGGTTATTCTAAATTCTAAAATTCGGGTCATTTATTTCAGATTGGGGATCAACAAAATTATACTAAGATACCTGGAGGCGATACGAAAGTTTCCAACGATAGTGAATCCATGTAAAGACGCATACGGCGACAAAGATCTTGAGCCAGCAGTAAAAAGGCCACCAACGTATAATCCAGGTGAGTGCTGTGAAATATCTTAAAACGTCAAAGTCAGAAATTGTGTATTATTAATTAATTTGGAAAGGATTTATCTTAAATTTTAAACGGGTAAATTTTAATAAAAGTGAAAAAAAAATAGGGTTTGGTTGGGCTTGACCTTATTGAATTTTTTACCGCCCCCAATTTTTAGCCTTTTCAAAATTTAAAGTTTTTGAAATTAAACATATTCACCCCTATTTTCAACTTTGGTTGGATCAACAAAATTTTATTACTACCCCGCATAGAATTTTTCCAGGGTGTCCCCTAACCTGGGGGTTAAGAGAGTAACCCAACCAAACTAATCGTTTTATCTTTTAATACTTTAACGTAAGCCAAAATTTTATAAAATTTTAAAAATTAATAATAAATTTTGATTTAGTTTTAAGATACAAGATCATGGATTATACTTCTTTCCTTTTTACTCTGGCCAAATTTTGTCGCCTTCTTTTAATGGTTTATTTGGAAACCTATGCCCCGGTACTTGAAATTTTGTTGTAATCTAAATAAAAAGTTTTAAATTTGAATAACCTTTTTTTTTCCCCCGCAATTCCCGTTTCTTTCTTGTAGTTTAATCCCAATGGCTCTTTCCTAATAAATTACTTTTACTCAATAAACCTATTTCCTTTCGTCTCCAAATTATTTTTCCTTTCTTAAAACCCTTGACCCGTTAATAAATCCTACCAAATAATAATCGCCCCTTAACCAAAATGTCCTCAACCAAAATTCCGTTCTTCCCAGATCCTTCGTTTTAAAATTCGTTCCTAAACAATCTTATTTTTGGTTCCATTTCCAAAAATTTTTTAATTTTCCCGTTTATTTATAACCATGTGCTTTTCGTTACTCCATTTTTAAATCAAACTCTTAAACCCAAACAATTTTTTCTTTCCAATTTTAAACTTTTACCAGGTTTCAAAATCCTTTAACAAATTTAAACGAAAAATTTTCTTTTTACTTTAACGTTTTCAAAAACCGCTTCTTAATAATTTTTTCTAAATAAAAAATCCAAAAATTTTATTTATTTTTTCAAAATCCCACGTTTCCTTTACACTTTCCAGTTTGCATAACTATCTTTCCAAAAATTCCAATTTCCAAACTTTACATTTCTTTAATTTTAAATTCAAATTTGTCCAAAATTGTTCTTTTAAATAAAAGCCTTTCACGACCCATCTTTAAGAACATGTAACCTCCTTTTATAAATTACTTCCGGCCTAAAATTCCTCAATCCTTGGTTTGATTTTAAACGTAAATTTTTTTACCTTTTCCATAATTTCAAATTTTGTAAATCTTTAATTTAAAGAGGAAAACAATTTTTGAATTACATCTTTTGGTCATTTTTTTGGCATCCCTTTAAAAAAACCCCTCAGCCCTCTGTCCCACCAACTCAGGCCCCATATTTTGAATTAAAATTTCGTCTGTTTTTTTTTTTGGTGTGCATAATTTCTACTTTTATTTAAAAACCCCGTGTTTCTACATATTAATTATCCACCCAATTCCTTTCTCTCACGTCTGTCTAACTACGCTATACTAACCTACCCTATAAACTAAAACAAAATTAACTTTCCGTCGCATGAACTATATAACAAACTATCCTACTAAACCCTCTTCCTGTACTATTTTGTATGGATATAGATTTTCCAAGTGAAAACGCTCACGATATTCCCCCGTCATATTATCTAATTCAAATGTATTTCCTTCAGCAAAAATACGCGTGATTTTGTACGGCCCTTCATAAGTAAACAACAACTTCGCGCAAATGTTTCTGTCGCGGTTTGAAACCCTTAACCTTTTTACTGTCTTCATGCAACGGAATCAACCAAAATGAATTTCTTAAATCTAACTTGCTAAAAATCTTCATTTCATACACCTTATATAACAAATTATCCAACCCTTGTGGTTGTTCGTACTGCGCTTTTGTAATCGAGTTCAACTTCCTCGCATCTAAACAAATTCTTATATCTCTTTTATTCGGTTTTGGTACAATAACTACCGGGTTCACATATGGAGTTTTCGCTGGTTCGATGATACCTTCTTTTAACATTTTGCTTATCTCGGCTTTAACCCTATTTCTAATTGCAAATGGGATTGGATACACTTTGGTATTAAACCCACTATCTTCCGTGACCTCTAACTTATGCGTATATCGCTTCGCAAATCTCGGCTCTTCATTAAACAATCCTATAAATCTATTAAATAACTCTTCTAACTTCGCTTTAATATCAATACTCACTTTCCCTATCTGTTCATCATTAATTATTCTCGCCAAACATAATCTCACTTCAACCCGTCTATAATTATTCTCTAATCATTCCTAATCCTGAATTATCTATATCATTTCCATTCCTATATTCCGAACTAACCGTAGGCACCACCCATAACTTATCTTTATCAAATATCCTAATCGACCTATCCTTTCCATCTATATTCAATCCAAAATCCTCTATAAAATCCATTCCTAATATAAAATCAAGCTGCAACCCCTTTGTAATCAAAAACTCTGCATCTCCTGCCTTTTTATTCCTATAAATATCGGTACACGGATAACCCTATAAATCGTCGTTAGCTTTTTGTTCATTGCCGACCATAAATTAACCCCATCAATTGTTCCTATTCGTCCCTTTAAAAATTCTTCATGTTTTATCACCACATTTTCATCTACCAGCGACAACTGCGAACCACTATCAACTAAAGCAACATATAAACAATCTCTTAAACTAATATTAATAAACAACAGGTTCTTTTTATTAAAGGTATAACTATTTAATAATAAATCTCTTAAACTATAACATACGTCTATATTCAACCCTAAACATTCGGTCTTCCAAAAATTTGCGTTTTTTTTGTCCCGACGGCGCCTCGTGTATCTGTACTACCTCAATCTTATCTGTGTCCTGTGTCCTCGCGCTGGTCGTCATGTGGTGGACGTTTGCGTCCCTGTCCGTCCGGCTGTATCCGTTCTGTGTTCCACCTCCCGTGATACGGCCGTCATCCTCGTTGTTGCCGTGCTGGTATCTGTTTTGTCCTTGGTATTCGTTCGCCCGGTGTTCCCTATTGTAATATGGTCGTCTGTTTCCGTCGTGTCCCCAATGATTTCGCTGTCCGTAGTTGAAATTGTCCTGTTGGTAGTTAGGTCTATGTTCGTGGTACGCATGTCGTCGGTTGTCTTCCCTATAACCCCGGTTTTGTTCCCAATAATTTACGCGCGTCTTTGCCTCCAGTGCCGTTGCTAAATCGAAGTTCCGCATTACTCCTAAAAATTCCCGCAATGTCTTCACGTTCTGTACCACGACCACCTTTGTCACTTCTGGTTCCATGTGTCGCGCAAGTAGTAATACTATGTCGTCCTCGCCCAATTTTGGTGTCAAATGTTGTGCCTGGTTAAATTTGTCGATTGCGTATTCTTCGCGTGTTCCGTGTGTCCTACTGTAATGTCCGGTGATTAAATTTGTCCGTATGTCTGTCTGGTGTGTGTTACTCCAGAACTGTTTAATAAATAGTCGTCGAAATTCCGCGTATGTGTCGTACTGTCTGCGTATAATGTTATGCCATTTTTCGGCGTTACCTGTCAAAGTCGCCCCTACTATCTGTAATTTAGTCCTTTCATTTTCAGTCTCTACGATTTCGTCCAGTCTGTCTAAAAATCCCATTGGTTGTTCCGTTCTCCGTCCTTCAAATTTTGGTAACGCATCCCGGTTCAATTTAATGTGCTGTCCGTAGTCCAGTCCTACGCGCCTCCTTTCTAGGTTGTCCAACTTGTCCTGTATTTGTCTTACTTCATGTCCGACCCTGTTTTCTAATACCGTAACTTTGTCGTCAAGTTTTTCGTCCAGTTGCGTCCTAACGTTCACGTTTTCGTTCTGTAGGGTCTCTAACGTCTGTCCTAAATTTCTGTAATTTGTCGTATGTCTTTTGTCACATGTCTGTATTTCCGTATTTAATGTCGAAAAACCCCTGATCATCGTCTCCTCGACTGTCGCCACGCGTGTCTTGATTTCCGTTCGTAGGTCCGTCCTTGTCGCGTTCCAGTCTCCCTGAAACTGTACCCGTGTATTTTCTAGCTTGTCGTCCACTCGGTCTACCTTTTCCCGTACCTCTGTCCTTATTTCGTCCTTTACATTTTGCATCGTCGTGAGTAGATAGTCCTGTGTGTAGTTTAGTTTTGCCGTAAGTTTGGCGTGCGCCGTCCTAAACTCGTTCCTCAGTTCGGTGTGTGAATCTGTAATTTTTGTTAATTCCACTTGTACAGTCTTTAGTTCCGTCCGCGTTTCTGTAATTTGGTTCGTTAGTTCCGTGTGTGAAGTCTTAAACTCCATTTTTAGTTCCGTCTTTAGTTCCGTGTGTGCAGTCTTAAAATCGTCTTTTAAACTCATCAGGATTCGTATAAGATCTTGGCTTCCGGCGGTTTCTGCTACCTTAACCTCCGGTACCGTCGCCTGGTCCGTGTCCATGTCTATCACCTCCGGATCTGTCTGCCTCACCTCCGTCTCCTGGATGTCTCCCCCTGCGTCTATCTCTACGTCTTGTGTCATAATTTCCGCTTCAACTCCGTATATTCGTCCTGATCTTGTAATCCGTTTCATGTCCGCGTCCGTCATCTCTGCTGCCTATTTTTGAACTCCTTTTTCTTTCTGAAAATTATTTAAACTACGGGCCCCACCTAATCTCGGGATTCCGTATCCTACTACTATTTCTGTCTAGTTTTCAATCGATCTAGTATCTATCTAGCCTTTTTTCAGCCTTTTATCGAGCTATCTAACCAGTCTAGCCTTTTTTTTCAGCCCCACGTTGGGTTTGCCACCTTTTTGTATACCCCCCCCCTTTTATTTACTTTATTTTATTTTAATTTTGTTGCGCGCCCCTTCTTATAAATTTCAATGCTTTTTTTGTATAATGTTCAAACACCTATTGCACGCCCCGTACTTTTGCAACGTTTGGTTGGTTATCTAATCAAAATGTTTATTACTATGCCTCGACTATATGAACTCTTTTCTCAGGGTGTCCACCTACTTACCGTGGGTTCGGTGGTAAGTAGATGTGCAATGCCCAACCAAACTGCACTATCTTTTGTTTTACTACTTTTATATACATTTACCACTGTATATGCCAAAATTTAATGATCAACGTAGCCGTGTGCCAAATTAATTAATAATACACAATTTCTGACTTTGACGTTTTAAGATATTTCACAGCACTCACCTGGATTATACTTCGTTGGTGGCCTTTTTTTACTGCTGGCTCAAGATCTTTGTCGCCGTATGCGTCTTTACATGGATTCACTATCGTTGGAAACTTTCGTATCGCCTCCAGGTATCTTAGTATAATTTTGTTGATCCCCAATCTGAAATAAATAACCCGAATTTTAGAATTTAGAATAACCGTTTTGTTTACTTCCCCTGCGCTAATTCTTCCGTATTACTTTCTTCGTAGCCTTTAACTCTTCCAATGGCTGCTCTCAAATCGCTCAATCCAAATCTACTCTCCGTTCAGCTCAATCCAAACCTATTCTCCTTTCAGCTCAATCCAAATCTATTCTCGTTCCTTGTCTTAAAAACCACTCAATGACCCGCTATACATAAATCTCTATCCAAATCAATCCAATCAATGCCCCATTAACCATAAATCCGTAACCAAATCAATCCAAATCTTATTCACGCTTACAATTCCTTACCGATGCCTTCTGCCTTTATCAAATCTCGTTCCTAAACAATCTTACTTTTCGCCGCTTCGCTATTTCACTAACACCAATCTTCGCTTTAATTCGTCGTCGCTATTCATTTACTAACCACTGATGCTTCTCGTTACTCCACTTTATTAAATCAAACTCTTAAACTCCAAACACATTTATTTACTTTCCAATATTTAAACAATTTTAGCGCAGGTTTACAAAAATACGTCTTTACACAAATTTAAATCGAAAAAGATTTTCTTGTTTACTTTCCAAGGCGATTATTACAACAAATCCAGCTTACTTAATCACATTTTACATAAATAAAAACATCCAATAACATTTTATCCCTTATTTTGTGTCACAAATACCTTCACTGTTGTCCTTTTACACTTTCCTAGTTTGTACATAATTCTATCATTGGTCCTAAATAATTCACAATTCTCCAATCACATTTGACACTGCTATAACTTATAATTTTGAAATTACAAATTTGTCCAAAAATTGATTCTATTTAAATAAAAAAGCCAAAATAATTCACACATGACCCTGGATGCGTGGTTGATAGTAGACATCCGTAGACGCATCCGGTTTTCGGATGGCAAATGTACATTCAATGGCCTATTAAATTGCAACTCAGTATAAAACCTTGAGCACTGTGTATTTTATCAACGTCATTAAGTCATTATAATTTACCTTTTGGCACATACATTTCAAATTAACATTGTAAATACTTTAGCATATGTAAAGTACGGCAAAACATAGTTTTTTGAATTACGGGATCTGATATATGGATCATTTTATTTGGCATACACCCCTTTAACCCAAAACTACCCTCAGAACCCTCGTAGCTCCCACCTGACACTACAATATATAAATATATATATATATATATATATATATATATATATATATATATATATATCCTAATTTGGGGAATATGTAACGCGCAACGGTTGGAAGTACGCCATGATAATCATTGAGAAAATAAAAACTGCTTGTAAAGTAAATTTTTACTTAGAATTTAATAGCATATATGACAATTTTAAAAGGAAAGAAGTTTTCAAGCTATAAACATAACCTCGCTTATTTAAAATATAAACCATGGTTTAATATATGGCTCAAGGAAAGGTTATTCTTTTCTGATTATTCCCATATCAGGGTTGATAGACTAATTTTTAGTAGTTTCTTCATACTAAAAAAGAAAACGATTTATTTATTTACGGACATCAAGGAACCAACGGATATATATTTCAAATAAACAAAAAACAACCGGCACTTGTCAGATATTATTAGTTGAAGTGTTTATTTGCACTGGGTTGAAAATTTGGTGTAGAAGCTTTTAAATTTATTTGATTATAATAAAAATGTATACAAACGTCGAACAAAATGATATTCTTTTTTGTTACTATGTCTGAAACAGAAATTGTGACGCTGCTAATGATATGAATTATGAAAGATATTTGGAAAGAAGGCATCCAGATGAGCTATTGTTCTCTAAATTAGAAAACAATTTAAAAAGATTTGGTGCTTTTACAAACCCATTACTGCTAAAAGAAAATTTAAAACTGATGAAGAACGTCCGTTATCCTACATCAATTTTAAGCCAACAAAGTTCACTTCGAGAAGCTGCAATTGAGTGCGTTACTTCTACAGAAAAAGCTCGTCTAATTTTAAAACTAAACCGTTACAAACCATACAAAACCTGTGTTGGCAATACACTGTACCTTAGGATCTTGAGAGAAGACAACAGTTTTGTAGGTGGTTTTTTAATGAAAGAAATGATAATTCTCGTTTTGGTCACACTATTATGTTTACCAACGAAGTTAAATTTAACAACAAAGGCATGTTTAACAAAAAAAAAATACAGTCTGTTGGAGTCAGGAAAATCCCCATTTAACAGAAGGACGGCGGGATCAATATCAATTTTCGATAAATGTGTTGTGTGTCATTTTTTGTAATAAAATACTCGGGCCTTTCTTCTATGATTATAATTTAAACGCAGTCATCATCATTAGGTCTTCAATCCTGGAAATGGTTAAACGCGTACCACCATTGTTTACTATTCTGAGCTAACCTACATATTTCCCTAAAATTCTCACAGTCTACAGTTTTCACTATCTTTGTGCAATAGTCTGACCTAGGTCTACCTCTACCTCAGCTTTTTTCTTTTTTTTGTAATATATCCCTCAGTATGCTCCAAATACCTTAGAACGTGTCCTATCCTTCTATTTCTCTTATTTTATGATTCCACAGATATCCTTTTTCCCCTACAATTTCTAGAACCTTTTTGTTATTAACTTTGTTTGTCCATGCTATCATCATAATACATCTGAAGCACCACATTTCAAAAGGCTTCTAACTTTTCCTGTCTGCTTTTCTTACTGCTTTTATTAGATAGCCGTACAATGCTGTGCTCCACACAAATGCTTTCAACATTTTTTTAATATCTATTTTGAGGAGGAAAACCATTATGATTCAGACTACCTCTTTGGTAGTGTCGGACCTTCACCGACTAAAAAACCTCCTTTGTTGTTACATGGTTCTGAGGCGACCCTATGGCGGGTTTACACTTGTCAGATACCAATGCTGTTCTACGAATATTTCATATGTCAAACTTGAAATTTTTATTATTTTGACAACGATCCTAGGTCATGGGCCGAAACGTAAATAAAGATAATTTTGACAACTATGAGTGGTTTAATTTCCAAAAAAGATTAAGAAAAATTCTTTTCTTGTTTCTATTTTGGTCGTCTTCGAACATAGCAGCTGTTCTTTCTTGTTACATACAACTCGGTTCCCATTTCTACTGTCTTCTAAATATATACCCTATTTCACCGATATTCAGAAGAATGTGAAAGGGGTTAAGCAACCTGCGGCTACCAAGATCTCCCAACACTTAGATATTTGCTGAATTAATAGTATTGAATCTGCTAACATTAATTAAAGTTCATTTAGAATATCCATCGAATATGTAAGTACAGTATTATACATGGGTCTATATAAATTGCTTATGCGCTATCTGCGAATGTTAAATTAAAAATGTAATTTCAGTAACCAAAGTATATCTCCAATAAACCAGTTGTTGACGTGTTTACGATTTTATGCATCGGGGAATTTTCTTATTACAGTAGGCGACATTTAAAAATGCACACTTCAACTGTATCACGCATTATTGTAAGAGTTTCTGAAGCAATCGCAAGAATAAGTGGTCTGTATATTAAGATGCCTAGTGAAAATGAAATTGCACATGTAAAACTACAGTTTTATGAAATAGCACAGTTTCTTAGAGTAATAGGAGCTATTGATTGTACCCATGTATTAATGGAGGCCCCAGGTAAAAATTGTAGCAAATACTTTGCAATAAACTACATAACTAAATTACCATATTTCTAGGTGGCAATGATGCAGAGGTTTTTAGAAATAGAAAAGACAAATTTTCTATAAATGTTCAAGTAATTTGTGATGCAAATTTAAAATTTTTAGATATTGTGGCACGGTGGCCTGGGTCGGCTCATGATGCAACAATTTATAATAATAGTGCTATTAAAGGACGTATTGAAAATGGTGAATTTCCAAATTATTTACTTTTGGGTAAAATTAATTCAGAGTTACAAATATAAATGTATACCTCATTGTTTACAGGAGATGGTGGTCACCAATTTAGACAATATTTTTTTACACCTCTGCGCAATGCTCAGACTCCTGCAGAAATGTTGTATAATGAGTCACATATCATGACTCGCAACTGCATCGAAAGGTTGTTTGGTATATGGAAGTGCAGATTTCCCATTATAGCACTTGGAATGAGAATCAAATTGCAAACACGACTTACTATAATAATAGCAACTGCTGTATTACACAATATTGCAATGGATATACATGAAGCACAGACACCACCTCCTGAGAATGTAGATTTAGAAGAGTTAGAATGTCGAATTGCAGATGGACAAATGCCTCATATTCCACATAATGAAGCAAATATAAATATAAATGCTAGAGAATACCTAATTAATGAGTATTTTTCACATTTAATGGAATAATATTATACATAATATAAATGTGAATATTAGAATACAAAGCAATAAATTATTTTTCAAGTTGTGCTTTCTTAATCTGTATTTCTAATTTAACCAGCTCCATTTTCAAAGCATGCTCTTCTGTTTGTTGAATTATTTGCTGCTTTAACACCTGCAGTTGGTAATCAGCTATGCTAATTCGCTTATCTAACAATAAATTATACTTCTCGGTAACGTGAGGAGAGGTTAGAGCCTTCACTTGAGTCGTTGGCCTACGTCGGCTGGCACCAGAGTTTTTCTGCAAATAAAACAGCAATCAATCGAGTAACCATCGTTTTAGTAAATTATTTTTATACACAAATTATATGATGTTAGTCTTTGTATTTAATTCTAGTAATATCAAACTACCTGAATAGTTGGAGGTTCAGGTTTTGATGATTGAATATTTGTCTCTAACGTTTTTTCTGTATTTTTTTTATCCATCTTCTTTTTTTTATTAATTAGACCACTACTATCAACCGCTTCATTACAAAATTCAACCTCACCATCTGTGTTGGTTACTGCACACTGAAAGTAACACTAATTTTGCTAAAATTACAGGAAAATGCAATGTAAGCACTTACATCATCTTCTATAACCCATTCTATGGAATCGTCATCAAAAGTTTGGATCACAGATTTAACATCAATATCCTAAAAGCAATTCTTAAGTATAATAAAGCAGTGATTTGTTTTGATTACATCTATATCATCCGAGTTTGTAGTTACTATGGTTCTTGGATGTTTATACTATCAGAATCAAATGTTTGTAAATCCAAATATCGTTTTGGCGTTTACAATGGAAATTATTGTATTATAATTCTCATCTTTTTTTACAACATCTGCAATGCGTCCACCTGTCTTCAACCGTTCTTGCTTTTCTTGTGCTGACTGCTGTCGGGCTACCTTTTTACAATTTTTCCACAATTTTGTAATTGAATCTACGCTTCGATGGTGCATACTAGGGCATACAGCATTAAATTCTGCTGCAATTTTGAGCCAAGTTTTTTGTTTGTCTGTATTAGTTATAGCATAGGTTTTCTTGTTTTCAATAATGTTCTTATATTTGTCAATTAAGTTAACAAGAATTTTTTTTCCGCATTTTCTTTTTCTAATCTGTTCCGACATTATTATTATTATTATTTACACTTATAAAATAAGGAAACAATATTGATGTTACTAGGAATAAATTTTTAATACACAAAAACTATTTTAATGTCAAAATACTGACATTTCAGACATCAATTCCATAAAAGTTTTCAACGTTGCCACATTTTGTGCGACTTTAATAAAGCTCTGTTTCTTTTCATGCGGTGCAAACCAATTTTGACTAAGCTCGGATTAATATTAAATCTAGGTTTTATAAAGTCTAGATTTAGATCAGAAACGGTGCAAACGGGCACCTAGGTGTTAATAATAATTATCAGGTTTAAGTAAAATTATTTTTTCGTCATTATGTTTTTGTTTTGGAACTAGCTGAACGAGTACCTTTATTGATCTCTATTCTGAACTAGACTACACATTTCCCTGAAACTCCCACAGCCTACATCTGTGTGCAATAGTCTAACCTAGGTCTACCTGTACATCTCCTTTTTCCTATCTCTGCTTCCAATATATTCCGCACTATTCCCTCATGCCTTAGTGTGTGGCCTATCATACTATCTTTCTATTTTTTACTGTTTTCCACATATTTTTCTCCTACCATTTCTACTTTTTGTTTTTAGCTTTGTCTCTTTATGATATCTTCATCATGCGTCTGTAGCACCACATTTCAAAGGTTTTTTTTTCCGCTTCCCTTACTGTCCAAGTTTCACAGCCGTACTGTGCTATGCTCTACACATACGCTTTCAGCAATCTTTTCCTTGTTTCTATGTTTGTTGTCTTTTAACACAGTAATTGCTTTTTCTTGTTAAATGTAGAACGACCTCGTCTTGTTTTTGTTTTATATCTTTCGCGCTTTTCCCATATTGCGTTATTTGGCTTTCTAGGAAGCAGAAATCCTTAATCTCATGTAAGTTCTCGTTTCCTATTTGTATTTTAGTTTTTGATTTATTTTCCCCTCTTTTGCATACTAGTACTTTAGTTTTATTTTTGTTAATTTTCATACCGCGCTCACTTAGAACTGTTTCCATTTCAATAAGAGCTGCTTCTTACTCTTCCCTCCGCTAATGCTGCAAATCTAAGCATATCAATCACTTGTCCCTGCATAATAATTCCAAATGTTTTCCTGCATTTGACAGTATCCATTACCTCTTCAATGTAAAAATTCAATGTTTAAAATTAACGGGGATAGAGCACATCCTTGTCTCAACCCTTTTCCTATTACCTACTTCTCTACGTTCCTGCTCTAATTCTATTAATGCTGTTTGCTCTTTGTATAAGCTATGTACTATTGTCTATCCCTAAACCTCACCTTAATCCTTTTGAGTATTTCGAACGTTTTTTCCAGTTTACATTGTCGAATACTTTTGCCAGATCTACAAACCCTATATACACGCTTTCTCCTTTTTCTATTGTCTTCTCCATTATTACCCTAAGAACTAAAAGAGCATCCCGTGTTTCACTGTTTTGCCTAAACCCAAATTGATCTTCTCCTAATACTTCTTTAGTACGTTTTTTCATCCGCTTTTGTACAATTCTAGTTAATATTTTTAACACATGTGCTGCCAAATTTATTTCTCGAAAATTTTCACATCTATCTGCGTCTCTCTTTTTTGGTATAGTGACTATGATGTTACATTTGAAATCTTTGGGTATCTCGCCTGTCTCATACATATAGTTTACAAGTTGGAAGACACGTTCTGTTACTATGTGTTCTGCGGCATTTATAGTTTCTCCTTGCACCTTATCTGTATCCGGTGCCTTACCATCTTTCAGGCCTTTTAATGCTAATTCAAACTCATCTCTAAGTATAGGATATCCCAAGTCATCCTTTTCAATGTCTGATTCCTATTCTAATGCATTTTGTTCCTCTCCTGCATATAAATTCCCTATATATTGTTGACATCTAACCACCTTCTCTACGGTTTTATATTCCTAAAATTCATTCTAATCAGTTTGTATGCTTCGTCTGTATTTCCTATTTCTATCTTAGTTTGTACTTCTTTGCACTTTTCATCAATCCATTGCTCTTTAGCTTTCCTGCATTTGCGAATAATTTCCCATTTTAAGGCTTTGAATCTGGTCTGTTTTTGTAGTTTCGTCTTTCTTTTATTAAATTCAGGATATCCTTTGTTATCCATGGTTTCGTAGCTTCTTTTCGTATATACCCCAGAATATCGCTGGACGCCATGTCTAAGCTGGATTTAATGTTATTCCATTCTGTTTCTACGTCCATAGTATCACAAATTCTCCCGATGTCTGTCAGCAATTAATTTGACTTTTTTTTTCAAATCTTTCGTGGACATCTTTATCTTTTAGTTTCTTAAAATCAAAGTGCCTTTTTCTGTTCCTTTTCTTCAAATTTTTTAATTTAAACGCGGTCTTTATAATTACGATGTTGTGGTCAGTGTCTATATTTGCTTCTTAGTAACTTCTAACGTCTTTTACTTGATTCCTAAACCGCTGTCTAACAAGAATGTAACCTATTTGGTATTTTCCTGTATCTCCTGACTTCTGGCATGTGCATTATCTTCTAGCATGATGTTGAAATAATGTGTTTGTAATGGTTAATTTGTTTTTGTCGCAAAATTCTACCGACCTATTTCCCCTGTCGTTTCCCGTGCCTAAGCCAAATAAACCTACTACCGCTCCTTTCCTACCCCTACCTATCTCTGCATTAAAATGCGCCGTAATTATTAAATTTTTAGATACTTTTATGCATCTTAGTATGTCCTCGATATCTTTGTAGATCACTTCTAACTTTTCCTCACTGTAACTAGAGGTGGGGATGCATACTTGTATTCTAATCTAACCACGAGTACTCTTTCGTTCTTTTGTAAGTAGTTTTCTACACAGTGTCCTATCTTTTTTCGCGTAACAATACTCACACTCGAATTTCCTTCCTCTGATCTTGTATGAATTACCCCAAAGTCTCTGCTTCGCAAATCCCTACTAAGTCTAATGTAAACCTATCTATTTCGATTATCAAGTTTTCTAACTTTCCTATTTGCTTCATACTACTGATATTTCACGCTCCGGCACGCAAAATGTTCCTGGCTCTGCTTTTAAACTTACGGATTACATCCTCCGAAGTAGTCCCCTGCCGGAGATCCGAATGGGGGAACTATTTTAATTCCGGAATCTTTTACCCCAAAAGATGCCATCATCTTAATTAACAATTTAAGTATGTTGTGTACTTGGGAGGTAATGTGGTGGTTTCTCGTTGTCCTTCACATTGTAGTAATGTGTATTAATATGTCATACCGACCCCTATGGCCTCTGCCACTCTAAGTACCGAAAAAGCTGCTGTCCCCACTAATTTGGTTAAACTTTTAGTTTGGCTCACTGGAACACGCAAGCGATTCTAACCATTCTAGTAATCTAAAACTTTTTCAAGACGCAGGTCCATTCAGAACGGTTAAACGCAATACGCTATTTGAATCTTTTACAAAACGAATTGCAAGAAATGCTAGATAATTTGCCACTTCGTTCACTGCCAAACTTTAGTATATTGTGTATCTAGTAGTAAAAACAATATATTCTCGGTCGACAATGCAACAGGCATTGAGAGTCCGGAAATGTGGTTTTCTGGAATCGATCAAGAAGTTTACTTTGTCAGCCCAAAATCAAGTGTCAGAGTGCACTATTCCAGTATACGTCAAAAAACGATACGGGAAAACACTTTCCCGGCCTAGGCCGGGAAAATATTTTCTCGTACATTTTTTTATCCTCATTTTAAACAATATAATGCACTTCAACAAGCAATATCACAAAGTATACACAAATGTAATGCATCTTTTCACAAACTGATGCACTAATTGTTCTTAGATTTTAAATATTGAATGAGATTTTAGAACAAATAATATGCACACCTCTTAGTAAAAGCATATTCCCGGATTTTTAATGCTTGTTGGCCGAGGTGCTAGTTAAGGCCAACAATTTGTATTGTCGTCCGGGAATTTATTCCTTTTACTACTAGATACACAATATACTATTCCCGACCTACGCCAGTAATAGTGTATTGTATACCCAGACGACGTGAAGATTGCTTGTTGAGGCGCAAGGCGAGACAAGCAACACGGAGTCCAGGAATGTTGCTTTTCCTACGTGGTATACATACTATTTTTTCGGAAATCGTTAAAAAACGACAGAAATTAAAATACTAATTTTAAAAAAAAACTTAATTAATTTTATTTATAAAAAAAATCTAAGACGCAGTACGTCTTACAACCAAACTTACGGAAATTTATAAAAGGAAATTATATATTAAAATTAAATGACTCAGTTAAACTCTGAGTGCCTATGTTTTCCCATTAAACATAACTCAACTTAGACTATATTATTTTTAAGAATCATTTGGATATCTATTAAAGTTTATATTAGTTTGTACTGTTGACATTTCTCAAATAAATTCGATTATCTCGAAAATTAAATGAGATATCGAAAGGCGTGTAGCATATTTGTAATCAGCGTAAAAAACTAAAGATGGTACGTGCATATATATCATTTATTGTATCATTATAGGAATATGGCAACGGACGACGGCGGCGACGGCGGCGATGACGACGACGTAGCGATTATATTAACCTAACTTACTTCGTAAGTTTGGTTGATAAATGGTGCTGTGAAATTCTTAGTATAAATGTTTGCGTAACCATGGAAACGTTCCTATCAAGATATTGAATTGTCAAACTTGACACATTGAAATATGATTGCTGGTATTTTTGAAAGTAACAATACAAATTCTATAATCGTACTAATTATAAAATACCTGAAAATATCATACACAACGTACTTCAGAATCAAATACATTCTGAAGTTAGTTGTTTGATATATTTACATAATGTGTTAAGATTATTTAAATAGAACTTACCATAAAAGCAGGTTCTCAGTCATTTTTAGGGTTCCGTACCTTATAAGGTATAACGGAACCGTTATAAGTTCAATCTCGTGTCCGCCCGTCCGTCTGTCACAGAGGTTTTTCTCGAAAACTATGTAACGTAGGAATTTGAAATTTGGCACAATGCTAGGTCTTTATGGCGTGCACATATATCGATAGTCAGAAAATAAGAAAAAATTTTTTTTAGATGAAAATGGCGGCGGGGGTTAATTCGGTCAAAAGAAAAAAAGTTTTAATAAATAATATCGTCTGAGCTATCATTTGAAAGAGGATTCTAAAAGGCTTCTTAAAATATTTTTTTTATAATTTTCGGTTCAGTAGTCTTCATGATATAACTCAAAATATCCCAAAAATAAACGTCCCCCTTGTTCTCCTACTTCCAAAACTATAATTTTGATTTTAATAGGGATAGTAGCTATTGAGTCATAGATTATCGGAAAACAGTGTAATAGTTGCTGGGAAAAATTTTATAAACACAGTAATAGACAACGTATTTACTAATGTACCAGTACAATGTGGGACAAAATATTCATTTTTCAGTTATCACAATCAAATTTTGATAAGATTTAAATAAACATAAAAAATAAAAACAGCTTCATTTGGTTTATTTATTGCTCACTGTAGTATTGGTACGAAATCCTAATAGTGCGTGCTCGACTCGCTCTTGGCTAACTTTTTGTAGTCCATATGTATACACACATTATTCCTGTACAGTACAGTAATGAATATTTCTTTACAGTGATTTGTCGTTGCTTGACAACGACTAAACACTTGAAAATATTCAACTCTTCTTTAAGAAATTTGATCAAAAATGTCAAAATTTTTGAACGATTTGCGAAAAAGTAATTTCTCGTACCGTTTTTTGACGTATACTGGAATAGTGTACTTTGACACTTGATTTTGAGCTGACAATGTAAACATTCTTGATCGATTTTAGAAAAAGAATATTTTCAGCATGATGGTGCACCAGCTCACAACGCTTAAGCCGTTTCTGAATATCTTTCTAATAATTTTCCAAATTGGATTGGCAATGCAGATCCTATTCCGTGGCTGGCAAGGTCACCACAACTATCGCCATTAGATTTTTTTCTTTGGGGTTCTGTAAAGGGTGTAGTGCCTAACATAAGCGAGAAACTAAAAATAGTATAACTGTAGCTATTACAAGTATAAGACCACAAACTTTAGATAAGATACAACGAAATCTAAATTAGAAGGTGCGAGATGTGTTTGCGAGCTAATAGAGGTCATTTTGAGCATATGTCAACTTAGCAGTGAGCATATTAGCATTAATTAAGTTGCGTTTCGTATAATTTAATTTCTTCTTAGGTTATAATAATTTGGTTATCCATTTATTTTATACTTTGGTGCCAGTTACTAGCATTCCTACATACAACACACAAGTATATCCATTATTGATTTTTACACATTGTGTTTATTTGACATATGTATTCATGGGCTCTTAATGTCCGCAAATAAATAAATCGTTTTTTCTTTATTATGAAGAAACCGCTAAAAATAAGTATATCAATCCTTACATGGGAGTAATTAGAAAAAATAAACTTTCCTTGTGGTTTATATTAAACTATGATTTATATTTAAAAAAGTAAGGTTATGCTTGCAAATTGTAGACCATCGTCATATTAAAATTGTTATATACATATATATATATATATATATATATATATATATATATATATATATGTTTCTTTGTTATCATTTATCTCCGTTCCTAAAATTTTAACATTACTAAAATCGAACTGGTGGACTTTTTCAATTGCGTGCGTTGCTAGGGCCGTACTTTTTTTATTATTAGTTTTTATAGTGTATTTGTGTTCATAAACTCGTTTATGGAGGTATTGTTTAGAATATCCGATGTATACTCCAGGGCATTCTTTACAGTTGATTTTGTATATTGTGTGAGTTCTGTTTTTTCCATCTATTATCGGTTTAAGTTTTGTAAATACCGCTCTTGAAGAGTTATTTGGCTTATGTGCCACATAGATGTTATAGTTCTTAAGGCATTTTTAAATTTTTTCTGATAACTCTGGAGTATATTCAATCCCTATTTTAATTTCATTAATCTGTTTTTCTTGTTTACCGCCATTATTATATATTTTATGGACTTTTGTTTTTATTATCTGTTCAATAAATGATTTAGGGTATTTATTATTTTTAAGTACAGTTTTAACCTTTTTTATATTTTTTGACCTATGTTTATTGTGTGCTAATTGTATGGCACGTTCCACCAGGTTATTTACTACATTTTTTTTATATTGCTTTGGTACACATGATAAGAAATTTAAATATCTGCCACTCCATGTATTTTTTCTATACCAATTTGTGGATATTTCCCCTTTTGTGTTATATGAAATAAGCGTATCAAGAAATGGTATAGATTTATTTATTTCCTTTTCATACGTAAATTGAAGTTTTGGATGATAACTGTTAAAGGCCTTTACCGTTTCATCCACTTTATTTTCTGGCAGACATATAATACTATCATCAACAAACCTTTATAAAACACAGGTTTATAGCTTAATTTGTCAATAGCATGCGTTTCTAGTTCTTCAAGTACTAGGTTTGCAATTGTTGATGATATGGGGGAACCCATTGCCGTACCAAATATTTGGGAATAAATTTTTTTGTCAAATGTAAAATATGTGGCTTCTAAACAGATTTTAACTCCTTTTATGTATTCCTCCATGGGTAATGTTGTTAAAGAAGCTATTTTTGACCATTTATTTTTAATAATATTTATAGCTAGTTGTGTTGGGATATTAGTAAATAACGATTTTACATCTAATGAAATTAATACATGGTTATTTGGTATAATTTGTTTAACGATAAATTTTTGAAAATCCCAACTGTCTTTAATTGCATATTCAGTTGTTCCGATAATTGTTTTAATTGTTTCGATTAAGTATTTCGACAGATTATATGTAGGTGCATTTTTTGTACTTACAATGGGCCGGAGGGGGATATTAGTTTTGTGTATCTTAGGTACTCCATACATGTATGGTGAATGTCCATTGTGGCAAATTAATTGGTTTTTGACCTTTAGTGTTATATAGTTGTTTTTATACCATTTATTTAAAAGTGTGTTTATTGTGCTTTGTAGTTGTAAGGTCGGGTCAATTTTTTAATCAAAGATGTAGTATTATCTTTTAACATTTCGTTCATTTTAGACTTATATTCTTCACTGTTCATTAATACAGTTGTTCTACACTTATCTGCTTGTAGCACGTATATGTCCTCATTATTTTTCAGAAATTCTTTTGTCTTCTTTAGGCAGTAATTTTCATAGTTGTTATAAATTTTATTTTTGTACGAATTATTTGCTTTGTTACGATGATTAGTTAAAATATTACAAATTTTATTACGGATTTCGTGTTTTTCTTCATTGTTTTTCGTTTTTATACCGATTTCTACATTTGTTATAATACTTTCATAATTAGTTTTTGGTGTGTTGGTTGAGAATTTATTTCCCAAGCTTAGTAGGTAGTTTACTTCTGTTGGGATTGTTTTATTTGTTAAGTTTATAAGCCATTTGGTATTTGTTTTATGATTCGGTTTTTTAAACTTATTTTTTGCTTATTAAGTAAAATTTCAATTTTATTTATGTGTTTATGTTTTATTTTATTGAAAATAATATTGTAAATTCTATTTTGTTCATCAAAGAATTTTCTGTGAACCTCTATTCGTGTGTTCTGAATTATTTTGGCTTTAACTTCTGTTAACTTAAAATTGGTGTTACTAATTTTAGAATAGCACTGTGCTATGCAAATATTTAAGCATTTTAAATAAAACAGGGTTAGGCATTTTAAGTAATAATTCTTAAATTTATTTTCGAATACTGTTGTTTTTGGTTTAATCCTAAGAAAACATGGCGTAATACCTAAACTTTTACATCGTAATAAAAATATCCTCTTATTTTTTTCTCTTGCGAGTTTTAATAGGCATGAATGATATTCGTTTAGCATGAATTGTCCATATCTATTAAATTGACTCCTATAGTTATGCATGCTTATATTATTCAACAATACTATAAACGGCTATTCAATAAACTTAATAATTATAGACCTATACTAATAAATAATAATTTAAACTATAAAACCTCAGGTGTGGAAATGCTCCTGGAATTTCTTTCTCTTTTAACCAATTAGTTATACAATAATTTTTATATTTTCTTGACCATTTATATTATTTTTTGCAAAACTTTTCTTGGAACTGGTCATTAATAATTAATTTGAATGTTTTCTACATGTCAAATAAATACTTTTTTCTTGCTTCTTAATTTTTATTATTCATATGACGCGTTTCGGTTAAACAACCATTTTCAAATATGGCAGTTTTTATTTTCTCTATATGTTAAACCGTTAAAAAGTTATTAATCTTTGAAGAAAATGACCAATTTTAGATTTTTCCAAATATCTAAAAATGTTGAGCATCTAGGTGGGTTTTTAAAAACATCATACCAATGGTAAATTTCTGCTCAACTTTGCTAAGTTAATCAACATTGTATCGTTTATAAAAAAATTTTACCTATATACGGAAATAGATTGTGGGAACCTTATATAGAGTATCGAATAGTATTAATTTTCAACATTTCAACGTCAATTTCTATGTCTTGCATGTTAATTTGTTTTATAATTGTATATTTTAATTAATTTTTGAATTTTAGAGAAACCAAAACCTGTCAAACTACTTCAGTAACATTTCAAATCCACCTCTGTAATAATTATAAATGCAAATTTACATGCAGTTGAATCCAAAATTTAACTGTCGTCAAAGATTTAAACTAATGCCAATATGAATAGTAATATCCATAAAACTACTCAATTTAAATTTTATAATAAACATGCTGTGTTTATAGTTATCTAGACATTATAAATATTGCGGTTAATATGTAGATACCGGTTTTATCGTCTACAATTCATTCTTTTTGGCATCGTTTAGCATAATCTTCATTAAATTTGATCCTTTGTCTCTAATGTACACATACATCTAATCTACTAATCTGCGAGCTGATCCTAAGTAAAGATCGTGACATTTATATTCATGTTTTTTGAATATAGTTTTTGATTTGCTTGCCGTTTTACACTGAATGGAACAAATACATTTACAACATTGTAATTGTACTAGTTATGACTGTTTTTCAATTTGGCGAATATTTTACGCAAAAACATTAATTTGGAATATGTTTGTTATCTTTGTTTTTGAGAGTAACTGTATTCCATTTTGGCTTCTTCATCGTATCGTCAATCCGGAAAATTCTTCGACATACTTAAATATTACCTATTTAAAAATAAATTGATTGACGGTATTTATGCAAGTCGGAAGATATGATAGGAGGGTAATGCAAAAAGTGCCGTTCCTAGAGTAGGGTGACCGAACCGGTTTTCGAACATTTAACTGTTTTTCTGCATTGAACACTTTATAAAATAGTTTGTTTATGCTATGAAACATGAATGTTTAAATGTTCACTTAAATGCTGCCAGTCATTGTAACCAGATTCATCACTAAGGTGAACAGATTTCAATCGCTTTCATTAAAAATTTTACAACAGAAGCAGTAAAGTGAATTTTTTGTTTCGGAATACAACAACCAAAAACGCTCAATTTTTTCTTTGTTTGGTAAAATTCTAAAGAAGTAACTATTAGAAAACTTACGCCCCGACTCCGAACTATCACTCGGATAAATATCCTTTTTGTTTTGATAATGAGCAGGGCCACGTTCTAATAATTCTTGAATATTATTAGGACGTAATATCTTTGGCCATAGTGCTGCATCTTTCGAAAGTTGGCCCATATTTTCCGTTCTGGTAATTTTTAAAGATGTTGATTTCTCATTATCAGCGGAACTTGAAGATGTTGATGGATTGCTTTCTAGATCAGTTTCTTCAGTTTCGTGTCTGCTGCTGATACTTGTTTCAAGTATAGGATCAGAATATTGAGATTCAGCTGTATTATTGTTGTTATTAATATATGGCAAAGTAGACTCGGGTTTTGAAAAAAAAATGCGTAATTTTGACATGGTTTTCCAGTTCTTCCTCTCTTTGTCTTTTATTCAGCACATTTTAGTATCCAGACAATTTCTTTTTTTTTCTGACATCCTGTATACTTTAAAGAAATTAATACATAAGTAATCAAATTGACAAATTATTCTTGAAAAATGGAAATGTTTCGACGTCTCAAACTCAAACTCGAAAGTATTTTTTCAACATTACTTATTTCAAAATTTATAAATTTCTATAAATAGTAATATTAGTGTTTATCAATTATTCTGTTTGAATTTACTTCAATTAACAATGATGTTTATATAATCAAATATAAAATGATTTTTGAGATGCAAGTTTTTGGCTTTTAATGTTTTAATAAATTTAAAATAAAAAATTAATTTTAGATGAACTCACCTTAATTCACAACACAAAACACAAGTCTGTAAAGTAAAACTACATAAAACTAAAGTGCACCTTTTCACTTCGCTAAGTTAATTATCGATCGGACTTCTGGCAACAAAGAACAAATGAAATCACGACCGATGCAGCGCTAATATATAAAGTTTTGTACATTGCAAGCTCAGACAGGAAAAAAATGCTTGTCCGCTCGTTGCAAGCCACATTTCAAGCTCAAACATGAATAAAATCAGATTTGTTTGAGTTTAAACAATTTATGTTATCATGTTACATATTCGATCGAATAAATGCTTTTACTGCGTACTCTCATTTGAAAAATATATTATTGTAACGATCGTCTTTCGAGAGAATTCTCGAATTTGGTTCCCTCGTCTCAAAGAGTAAAAATAAAATAATATGTTAAGGGCTCTTCTGTGTATTCAGTAATCGCCCCTACCCGTTTATTGTAATAGGGTCGGTTCACGAGTGGTTCGCTCGTTTTTTAGAAAGAAATAGATCAGAGCTTCATGAACTTTGTAGCAATCAAGTGTTATACTTTAATTCACATGTATCATGTACCAATAACTATAAGTGCAGTTCTCAGTAATAAAAGGCTTAACCTGTTACAAGTTCAAGTTTTATTACTTAATCCAAGTCAAACATAATTTGAATCAAAAGCATCACACTACAGTTCATTCTATCTTCAATGGGAAGCGATTAAAACTTGATCAAGCACGATTCAAACAGAATAAATAAATAAAATAAATAAAAAACAATGTAAAAGCTAGCAATTCCTTACTGTTTTTTTTATCATTATAAATTTTGTTTTGACAATGTTGTTTGTAGCTTTATCTTGTTTTTACTTTTGAGTTTTAAGGTTTTTCGGCGCCTCGGCGACGACGTGACCACACGACTTTGCTCTTATGTACGGCGCGGGTCAGCCTGTATGCGAGAATAATTTTGCCGCCCCCAACCGTATCGATTAATTGAAATTTCTCTGAAATATTTTTATCTCAAACGAAACAACGTATTATAGAAAATATAGAGTAAAAATATAGAGTTTGTTTATTAATTTTACAACTTAACATAATTATTAATATAATTATGGACTAGTTGGTTCCTTGGGCGCTAGTGTATTAGAATATTCTTTTTATGTATAAAACAGGAAATGAGTACGGTATACTTTCCTATTCTAAGGACCTCTTCTGAAAGGTTAGCAGTAGATGAAAATTTATCCATTTTAAGGGACCTTTCGAAGGCTTCGGACTAACTCGGAACTCTACTTCCGCTGAGTTTGATGAGATAAAAAGGGGGTTTAAAACAACGGATATGCCAGGCGCCATTACACCTTTGAAAACGTATACCGGGTTGTGAATTGCTTTGGTGTACATAGGGATTTAACATGTAAAATCATACTTATGCATTTTCTTGCTTCCCTATTTATTTTACGGCAAAAGTGCAAGAGACGTAAATTGTTTAAAATTTAAAACTGTCCATAGTGCCTTAGTTGCCTACTACCGAAATGGTCCCTCAGGCGGCCAAAATTCAAGTAAGTGTCGCAGCAGCTTAAGAAATCGTAATACCCATTATTCGATTTGTAAATAAATTAAACATTTTTAATTTTAATGTTTGATTAATTAGAATCAGTTGCCTGATTTAGTTAAAAATGGTTTATCTGTACACGCAAGAAGTAGTTTTCTGCTTCCCTATTTATTTTACGGCAAAAGTACAAGAGACAATTTGTTTAAAATTTAAAACTGATCATGTTTAGTAGATCAGTTATGTGTGTTTTGATAGTCGTACCTACGTTATTTAGCCTGCAGGGATATTGTGGCCAGGCGTTCTAGGCAGACGACTATACAATGATTCGATCGCTCTCTATTGTGGCCCATACCGAGATAAACAACTTAATGTAATGGAATATGGCCAATATACAGATGTAAATAATTAATTTCAAAGTTTTAATAAATATATATCAAAAATAAGCCAAAAACTTAACTCTCAAACCAACAGATGTTCAAGTAATCTACCAGTTGCTGCCAAACAAAAGTCAAGTCTATCATAGAAATTTCTTCTCATGTTAGCAAGTTACTTATTAGTTATGTTCCTGTATTCATCGACAATTTTGTTTTTTAAGGAATCAACATTAGGATGTCTCTGACCATAAACTTTTGATTTTAAATGCCCCATAGGAAAAAGTCATTTGGTGATAAATCGGGTGATCGAGCTGGCCAATTTATCGGTCCACCGCGCTGTATTCATGTAATAGAAAACGTTTCATTTAGCCAAGCAATTACATCTTTTGTAAAATGAACAGGACGACCATCCTGCTGAAACCATATCAAGTCTTGCAATATTATCAATGGCGGGCCCAATATCATTTTGAAGCAACTACAAATACGTCTGATTATTAAAGATTTCCTCAATAAAAATGGTCCGATTACATGACAGCTTAGTAACCCAATCCAAGTATCCATGGTTTGTGGATATTAAGAGAGGTTGTCAATTACCAAGTGTGGATTTTGTGTGTCCCAGTATCGGTAATCCTGACGATTTGGTTCACCGTTTATACTAAACGTTAACTTATCGGAAAAAACAAATGTTTTTAAGAAAGATTAGCCATATCCATTATTGTTTCGCAGAATGTCATTCTTGCCAGTCCATCTCTTTCAAATATTTCTAGATGATTGTTGTATTTAAAAGATTTATACTTATTCTTATCCAATATTTTTAATGCAGTTGTATAGTGTATATCCAACTCGAGACCAATTGGTCTAGCGCTAATATTAGGAGTATTACACACTACTGCGATAACATTTAATTCGTTGCTGTTATTGTTTTCTGCTTGAACGTCCAACACAACTTCCTCTTGTTCGTGAAGATCTGTTGTTTTCCCAATGCAGGACTTGCATAGTTTAAAACTGAACCATACTTAGTTTGGTTAGAAATTACTTTTTGAATTGTAGCAATGGTAGGAATTGCGCGATTCAGATAGAGATTTGCAAACATATCTCGCACTTCTATAAAACTATACCCCGAATACCACTTTAAAAATTGATTTTTTTTTGATTATTACGTACAGACAAACCATTTATAATTAATTCAGAAAACAGATTCTAATTAATCAAACGCTAAAATTATAAATGCCAAATTTAGTTTCAAATCAAGTCATGGGTATTACGATTTCTTAAGCTGTTGCGACACTTATTTGAATTTTGGCCGCCTGAGAGACCATTTCGGTGATAGGCAACTAAGCCACCATGGACAGTTTTAGGTTTTAAACAATTTATGACTCTTGTACTTTTGCTGTAAAATAAATAGGGAAACAGGAAAACGCATAAGTATGATTTTACATGTTAAATCCTTATGTACACCAAAGCAATTCACCACCTGGTATAAGCTAGAAAATACCATCAAAAAAAGTGTAGAGACCTCGAAGTGAACATACGTATTTGTAAATATTCGTAGATATCGTTAAAAGAAGCATTATTGATTAAAATTTTTAATTTCTGCGTTATTAAACAGAGATTAAAACATTTCCGTAATATCTGGTTTATCAAATAAGATATCTTATAAATAAAATAGCGCCATAGAAAATTTTATTTCAGTTTTCCTTTACATCTTCCACAACATGACAGTTTCATGCCCAATATACCAACTGCTTTTTCTTGTTACAGGTACATACAACATTCAAAAGAAACTATACGATCGCGATCCTCTAGCCCTGTATTACCGTTACTTCCATACGTTACTAAAAAACCCCCACTGCAGCTAGTGCAACATAGAAAAGTTTTCAAAGCAAAACATGTTGCTCTTCAAAACGAAACTATTAGAGAACCATTTAATATTAACAAACAAAATACATTTAACCCTAAATTAGATATACCAAACGAACCAAAAATCTCTGAAAAGAAACCAAATTTGCCAAACCATCAATTAATGAAAAATTTGATGACAAACTTCAGTTTTAGTACTGCACCTATAAAATGTAATAATAAACAGTCTGAAGAGCAGCTAGAATCTCCAAAGCCTTCTATAACAACCACGAGCTGTGAATCACAGAATAAAGGAGATTATTTTAAAACCAAATTGCCATTACAAACGCAGAAAAAATACAATCTACCACCAAGAGAAGAAGTTAAGAGATGCTTGATTGACAGCATAAGAGAAATGGTGTTCCCAATCTCAACTGCAAGCAGTAAAGAAGGAGGTAAAAGATATTACTTTTTAATATCAGTTACTTATATAAATATATTTGGCAAAAATTTGAAATGTGTTGAGTTTTTCACACATTTCTTCATTTCAGATAATAATTTATAGTCGTTCCATATTGAACTACAACAGGTTGACATCAATTTATTGGTAATTCCCATTGGTCTTAAACGTTAGGCTTAACTTGAAAAGCAAATTTACACACTACATTCTTTGCTCTTATGCCACCCGTAAACAAACTGCAGGTGTTTATAGCTTTCATGCCTCGACATGGGTAGAAATAAATTTTACGAGAGAAAACAATTTCATGCAATTTTGTAGTTCAGTTTCTTGACTTAAAATAAAAAATTCTACGTCTTTTTTTTATAAGACAAACAAGTTTAATTATTCTTTCCAGACTTGGAATTCCTTTTTCTAGTAGGTACAACTAAGTACCAAGCCTACAAATTTCATTTCCATTGAAAACGCAAGTGAACTTGTGCGTTATACACCAACGCTGTTGCGTTGTAATAGTTTTCGTTTAAATTAAAGTGTAATTCGCCAAATTTCTGGAGTTTCATTACAAGTTAAAATCTAACGGTCCTTCGAAATCTGAGTTTTAACACTTTCCAGCTCAAATACAGTTCGCTACACTATACGGATAAGGCAGATTAACTTCTTGCCCATCCTTTCCCACAAAGCCAAGACCTTTCTAATCCAGAAACTATAAAGCTTTTTAACGTGCAATGAAAATAGCGTTGCGCTCTTCTAAAACGCACTTCACTAAACTTATTGTTCAACTACTTTGAAAGGTAAGACTTAGTTCAACTAGGTTTCGTGGAATTGCTTAATTATTTTCATGAAAAAGTTAATACAAAATCATTTAAGGGTTCAGCCATTCAGCGGGTTACTTTTAAATGCATTAATATAAACACGAATCAATATTCTTCTAAATGTTATTGCGTTATTGGCAAAAGCAATCCTTCCGATTATTGATGAAATACAACTTCATTGATGTGACTGCCCGTCTAGCGTGCCGTTGCCAATTCCCGCAACCCAATCTTTTCAGTACATTTTCATTGGTTTCGGGATCTATTTTGCGAATATATCCAGCATGTCGTGCTTAAGGATTGTGAATTGTTCGCATAATAACGATCTTTTACGGTACCCCACTAGGGAAGCCTTACGCCGTCAGATCGCAGCTGTGAGGATGATTACATGATTACCGACTTTAGTGCGCAAAAGATCGATTGTTGAATAATTAGTGTGGCATGTCACGCCCCTGCTGAAACCAAACGTTGTGCAAGTTAATGTCTTCAATTTATGGCTACAAAAAATCGGTTATCATCGCTCTGTAGCGTTCTCCGTTGACTGTGTCGAAGTTGCCAGCATCATTTTCGAAAGAAAAAAAAATGGGTCAATCCACAAACCACAGCAAACTGTTACTGTTGGAGGTTGCATTGGTCCCTCTACGATTACGTGTGAACTTTTCGAACTCGAAATACGTTTTCTAGCAAATTCGTCATCAATTTGAAGGTACTGTATGGCCTAAAGAGAGAAGCGATATCCAAGGGGGTGGTTGTTAGCCTTTAGTTCATAAGTCAATTGGACCTTGTGTATAATTCTCCGCAGGCCGGTACGGCTAATGTTGAATTTTTGCGATCAATGGTGAGTTTATGTTTTTAAACTTTTGGCTACAGTGACAATATTCTCAGTTGTACGCACTGTACAAGTATTGGGATAGCCTCTCTTATCCGTCTTTTGTAATTTCCTCACAAATTTACGTACAACAGGTGAGGTTAGTAATTCATTTTGGCCGATTTTTTTTCAAAATTCGCACTGTTTTGGCAATACATAACTAACTTAGGAAATAAGTTTTCAATATCTCTCAACATTGATCGACCGTAAATGTGCTCATTTCAAATCGCAGTGATATTATATTGTATTATTGTCAATATTTCGAGCGAAAAACAGATGTCAATGTCAAAATAACATATGATTTAAAAAGAAACCGCTAGATGACCTATCCTATACAAAAATTTGGTCACATTGGTAATTCATTCTAGACTTCATTTATAGAGTAGCTCTCGTCTAGCGCTGCGGAGTTCCTTAATATAATCATAACTAAATCTAGTTGTCCGTGATTCATCATTTATAATTGTTTCTGTATATCGGTAGTAAAAAATCAACGTCGAGTAAAGCTCAAAATATAATTCACATAATGAGAGCATCGACGAAATGACGATTAAACCGTTTAAGTAAAATAAAAAATATAGTAGTGTTGAGAAACCTTTTGAAAGCAAAAATTGTTAAAAATAACAATAATTAGTATATCGCTTGCCCGTACAGAGGGCGTAAAAATATTGCACACATTTTTACAAACGATATTATTTAAATCATTTATAAAATTAACGTATAAATGACTTAAACTAAGCTTACCTTTTCTCCATCTAGATAATTAAGTTAAGGTACAGCCAAGTAATACATTCTTGTATTACGGCTTTTGCCACGCCAGAATACTACTACGTATTGTTCCTTTAACTACGTATATTTGGGTCATAAGTTTGAATTCTTTTCAACAGCAGCTTTACAGTGGAGTTCGTTTATGTATCCTACAACATACTGGAACAAACAGGAACGGTAAGGGATGGAGATAGAGAAACAAGGTAACCTTTACTGCATTATATAGCACTAACTTTAATCTTCAATGTACGATAGTTACGTGTAGAATGATCCTGGCGGCTGCTTTTTTGCTTGCCAAAGCCACCACCCTTATTCGTTATGTGTTCTGACTGGTCGATACAATGACGCATATCACTCCAAATCGTGGGAAAACGTCCACAACGCAAAATATATAATAATAATAACGAGACACTACTGGGAACACAAAACGGCATTCTTTTGCGTATATACCCTACTTAATTACACAAAAAGTCTCTTACGAATAATTATTAAATAAAATCGTTATGAAGCCAATTGAGTTACAACAAAATCAAGTACGAAAGTACAAAGTCCAAGTTAAAAACTAATAAACCTCAAACAATGAACAACATTAACAATTCTTAATGTTAATACTAAAAATCTTATGTAAATTCAGACACGCTTTGTTATAGATGACATAATTATTAGACTCTTAAATTTTGAATTGTCCAAAAGGTGTGGAAATCCGGTAACAAATCAAGGGTACACCGGCTAACTACAGTGGTGCGGGAGTGGGTTCCTATATAAACAAACTGATAAATTACAAAAAGTAACGAAGAAGTTAAAATTATAAAACCACGTTACTTTAAATGCGCACCATAAAATGCTTTTTTGTAGTGTCTTAGATAATGGGCACCAACTCGTCTGTTCTAGAGTACGATCCCTGGAAGACAAGTTTTCCAAATACATCCTGCTTATGTCGGCCTCCTGGTGGATTGGAGTTCTTTTTACAACCAACCTATAGTTTAAAGAAAGAAAGTAAACATTGTCTCTCTACGTTACCTAATTCTATTTCACCATAATTGTCATAACATTATCCCTTTAAACAAGTATCAAAATTCTTAAATTAATTAATAATTAAATTCAATTTTGATTGATCATAACATTATCCCTGTAAATACACTCAATTTATCATTAAAATTAAATAACCAACCCTGTTAATGTAAATTTAAATGTCCAGTGTTCTATAGCTAATAAATTAAATACTGTGATCTACAATTACGGTGGAGGTTTTATATTTTTATTAGTAGCTTAGCAATATCAATTCACAGATACCACCACAAAAATACATTTACCAGGAAAACTTACAGCTTTCTGCCTGTATCACGATTATGGCTATTTTAATCAGCTGGCGCGTCTAATTCGTTTGAGTGGACTGAACTTACAAAATGTAATTAGCCTAAGCTATACAAACAATTGTATGCATATAAACAAGAAATACATTTATCGTTACATAATCACTCACCAGTTGTGCATGTTGTGGCGATGATCTTCGTAATATATTGCGGAATGCGATACACTAATGTTCAATTGTTCATTGTTTGAAAGGCATGCACGCACTAAACTCGACTGTTGCTTGCACAAGTCAACGACGAAGTCCAAGTTCTTTTCAAAGCACTAAATTGCCGTCATACGTGTGACATTACAATAACGCAGGCGCGTTCAAAGGGCTGTCTAGTTATACAATTGTTTGTAGTTTTTAATGAATACGAAACACTGCTCTTTTGGCGATTTTAAAGAAAAATCTCCATGAATAAGCTTGACTCCTCAATGTGAAACGGTAATGCGTTTCCTACTATGTTGTTGGCATCCGTTCAACCTGTTTTTGTCTGTCGGGGCCGTCTACATTGAAGTTCGTGTATACCATCACGCTGGAATTATTTGCACTAACTATTAGCCAAATCTGTTCCCTTTTACAACTCCTAGAAACAAATTACCCCCAACATGCTTTATGTTCACCGGTTCACGAGTAATTAATTCTTTATTTTCATCCACTGTCTAGGTTTCATGCTTTCCCCTCTACTTGCTATGCCTTCAAGAAGTGTGTCATTGTATTACGGTTACTCATATTGAGCTTACATTAGATAACATAAAAATGCATGGTTATTGTTATCTTATGTCTTTAGCAGTCTGCAAATGGTTACATTGTAGACATTTAACATTGTATTTTATTTTAGTATTATGTTTGGTGAGGTTATTTGTAATCTGATCATTGGCTGTATCTAGATGATTTATTCATAATGTATCAAAGTTACTTTTTCTTATCTGGGTACCTTGTAAACATTAGCTTTTTCACCGTAATTTTAAATATAATAATTTCTACTGAAAGTGCAAAAAGGTTTCTTATCTACGGAGTAATTATTGTATGAAACATAAATTTTGACAATTTTACTATTATTTAATCATTAATTATTCTAAGAGCTTTTTTAAACTAACATGATCATTTTATAAAATTTATTGTTGCAATTGGTATGTTTACTCAACTGTCTATGGTAATTACCCGTACTTGCGTCTTTATATTCCGATTGTAATACGTAATATTGAAATCTGTTTTCCTTTTGAGGTTTTTAAATAAGTCATTGACGTGAGCAACATTCAACTATTTATTGTACAAAAAAGTAACTGGTTTGGTGGTTTAAGTTTATTGCCCGAATTCCCTTTACAGAATTAAAAATTATTGAGATGTCATGCTTAATCAACACTACTATTCGTGAAATCATAATATACAGAGTACATTCATATTTATTGTGCCCGTCCTAAACAAATTTTTTCTTTTCCTATCTGGTTTTATATTTAAAGCAACGCGAACGCGTTGCAGCTTGTATTAGAGCACTTAGAACTCACATCCACGTAAGATCGTTGAAATTAAAGGAAATAAAATAACGTATATACAGGGTGAACTTACATTACTTCACTTTTATAACTTGAATAAGGAAGAGAATATGTGAATCAAATAAATATTTGTTGGGAAATAAACATATACCAAGAAATTATAAATTCAAACTAACGTCGTCCAAATAAATACTTTGTAGGCATCGCCGTTTCTGTATTTGTGCACGCAAATTACTAAATATTCTTCAACATGACGCTCCTCGTGAGATGAATCGCTTAAATTAAGCCAACGTTCTCGTTCCTTCAAGTAACCCAACAAAAATGAATCTGCGTTGTTTTTTTATAGTGGTAAAAGATTTTATATCCGCTGTGTGGGACTCTTCATTGTCGCAGCAAGGACATACCCACTAAAAATCCACTTTGGTGTCGGACTCGAGATCCCTTGTCATAGACGTTTATAGGGGTCCCGTGACTAGCGTACCTGGATTAGGTCTTTCACCACCGTCGCAAATTGGAAAAAAACATGGCGTTACGCGCAGTTTATTCCTTTCGGACGTCTGATAGAATCGCAGCAAAGATCATTGCCGGAGCATCGCACTGGGGTGCTTATGACGTTGCCATAAGACTTCTTCATACGCGCCCAGAGCTCGTATGAGCTGGTTTTCGTGATCTTCTAGAGATCCGTAAAACCTCTCTGCGTTCGACCGGAGCCATTCCGTGACGGTTTGCAGATTTGCCTCTTTGTAAAGCTGAACGTTTCGGATGAACCAGGGAGCTCCGAAGACTCCCCTTAGGCCCTTGTTCTGGATCACCTGGAGTTTCCGCATGTGCGTTTCCGCTGCGGTACCCACACCGCTGATGCGTATGCAAACGTCGGTCTGGTTATGGCCTGGTAGAGCCTAAGCTTGTTTGAAGCGTTCAGCCTACTTCAGCGATTGGTCAAGGGGTATAGCTGAGCCATAACACCCTTGGCCTTGTTTGCCGCATACTCGATGTGAGCTTTCCAGGTTAGCTTCGAATCAAGGATCACCCCTAGATACTTGACGTCTGAACGCCAAGGTATCGGTTCGTCGAACGCTCTGACATCGTCTCCAGGCCGGTGACGTCGCTTCGAGAAGAAAACTGCCGTGCTCTTTTCTGAATTGACCTCGACTCGCCAGAGTCTTAGCCACTCCTCGAGAGCGTTCATCGCCGTTTGCAGTCTCTGCATAATGAGGTGCGGAGCACGGGACCTGGCTAGAATAGCTGTGTCGTCGGCGTATAGTGCCATCCTGGTGCCTGCCGTCTTCGGTAGGTCGCTCACAAAGAAGCTAAAGAGTGCGGGCGGGAGGAGGTACCCCAGCCCTGATTCTCCGCCTCGTCAACCGCACCCCGTCCAGCCTGATGCAAAACCATCTATTGTGAAGATAGGATCTTGTCAGTTGGACTAGAGCGCGTGGTAACCCCCTCTCCAGCATCTTGCAGAGTAGGCCGTTATACCGGACCTTGTCGAAAGCTTTAGACACGTCCAGGAACACTGCGCCGGTAGACTGTCGCCAGTTGAAGCCTTCGCGATGTGCTCCACCACTCGCAGTATCTGGTGAACGGTGGAATGCCCCTTACGGAACCCAAACTGTTCGTCATGTATCACGTCGTGCTCCTGCATCGCCGCCTGGAGTCTCCTTAGAAAAACGGCTTCCGCTATCTTCCCAACTACCGACAGCAAGCTAATGAGCCGGTAGTTCTATGGGAATGTCGCAGATTTGCCTGCTTTCCGGAGCACTATGACGTCCGCCGTCTTCCACGTGGATGGGAAGTGGCGGAGTCTCAGCATGGCGTTGATGATTCCGGTTAACACCCGGAGGGCGTTTTCCGGCAGCGCTTTCAGAGCCCGGTTGGAGATTCCGTCCGGTCCAGGAGCCTTTCTGACCCTTAAGGCCTTGATAAGGTTCTTGACTTCTTCAACTGTGGTAGGGTCAAGTTCCTGAGGGTCGTCGTCCCTTAGCCTGCGTCGGACGTCGCGGTGAACCCGTTCGATATGCCGAAGGTCTGCGTGAAATAAATCTGCTTGTCTGCACTTGGAGACGCTATACAATACCATCTTTTCGTGAAATCAACTTATTCGAGAACATGACTCACTATTAGCATAGCTTGGTTCTTGGTATGACACGTGGTTCTGTTTTGTTGCACCCATATTTTCTGATTAAAACCTGCAATGATAGCGCCAGAAATCCCTGTCGTATTTTCACATTGTATGCAAATTAAACAGTGGCAGCGTAATCACGTGCATCTTCACAAAAATAGCGGCCAGTTACATTTTTAGCTAAAAAAAAAAGCAACAGTTGTTTAATACTAGGATTTTTTCTTCTCCAATATTTGTAGTTGACATTATTTACGTGCTAGTTTAGATGAAAAGGGCTTTGTCTGAAAAGATTATGTTGCTGCGAGTATCAAATCAATCTAGCATTGTTCCGATAAAAGTGTTTCAATTTAAATCTTTAGAATTTAGTTCCTTCACTAACTTCACCTTATAAGAAACACTTCTATAAGTAAACAGTTTAGCATCTGTCAAATATACTTTTTAGTGTGTATCTGATATAAAATAAGTTTCGTTCCATGTTTTATTATTAAGCAAAACATAAATTTTTTGTGATAAAACCTTCACTAATAAAGTTAAGGGGCGCCTGCAAGTCATTGAAATTATACTACAACCCCCAAAGTTTTCAAATTGATTTTGGAAAAAGATATTTCTACGGGATGCCTTCTACTTCATGGGTATGCAGGAAATTCGGTCGAAGCCGATCGTATAAAAAGCTAGTGATGTTAAGGCGGAACGGAGTTATGTGTAGGGCTGAATACTCCATTCCTAAAGCATTGAACTGTAGTTCTAGGGAGTTGAAGATACTTGCCAATTAGACAAATATAAGGTACTATAGTTAATAAATAGATTGCCCGTAGAGGGCGTAATCAATTTTACATGAATTGCAAACGCCATATTTACTTTGCTTTACAAATTAACCGTGCAAAATTTAGTATGAACTGCTTACCTGATGATGATATCTGAATTTTAAAAAGTTAAAGTAAAGCCAGTTTATGAATTCTTTGGATTACTGTACTTTGACCAGCTGAATAAACAATAATTATTGATGTTTGTTTAATACAGGTGGCGAGTGGGATTGATGCCTATCTAATCCAAATTCTTGTAGCAAAGTTCGTTGTTTACCTACAAAAGGTAACACAGATACGAGGCACAAAAGGATGAGGTAGGAAATGGACAGGTGAACTTCATTAGTTTAAGTTATAAAGCACTATCTATAGTTCTTCAAGATAAGGTAGCTACGGGTAGAATGGAATGATAACCACCGTTGATTGTCAAACTTGTCCACCACTTCTTGTACGTATCGCGTTCTTATTGATCGAGAACAACAACGCATACCATTTCAAACTGTGGGAAATCATATTAACATTTCATTCCCACGAATTATTTTCTATGCTACGTACATTGACGTAACATAAAAAAAAAGGAAAAAAAAGAACGAGAACGAAAGGCAAAGAAAGTCCGGGCTCAGGCGGCGAGTGGGCTCTTAGACCTATAGCTAAAGAGAAACCTGGAATAAATAGAAATTATATATAACTTATATATAACCACTCACTCATTCATACACCCAATGAAACATACCACGAAAAAAAGTAGGAACTTATAATGAAAACCAAATATATATACATACAAACAAACAGTACTCCCCAAAACCCAACCCCAAAAAAAAAAGTCAATGTCCCCAATTTACAGATTACATTATGAACACCCTTAATCATTCAAAAATTTACCCTGAATAAAAAAATGGCGAGCTGTAATTTTAGGAAACACCCTTGATAGCAATTAGAAAAAAGGAAAACCAAACGCAACCCTAAAACTACAGCTCTAAATTATCGTAAACGTAAGCTTAAATTAAATTTACAACATGTACAGTATTACTCAAAAGCAACCAGTAAATACCCAAAATCGTTCAATAATTTTCATATTTAAAAAGGAAATTTGGCAAGGTCATCTTAGAACGGCGAAATCACCGGCGTTCTTGTTCCGCGGTAAAAGCGGATACCAAGAAAAAAGAAGGACTCACCCTCGAGTTCCTGACATCGGGGAAGGCTGTCGCTGGTCCGCCTCCACGAACAGGCCAGCTTACGGCCCAGCGGAGCGCATTGGACTTCGCAGTCCCCAAAAGAAACGCAGCTCCAGGGATCACCGTGTCCCCGCAGGAAGCTAGAAGAGTTACAAACAATAAATTAATTTATTGAAGCCGAAACGCATGGTTTTATACAAAGTTTATATACTTACCACGCTAAATAAGCGTGCCGGAAATTTACAGAAAATAACGAGCGAAACAAAACAACGTGTTTGCTTGTGGCTATTCTAACAGCAAATGACTATTACATGTGTTAGGCACCAAAGCAAGAAAATAAACCAGGAAAACCATAGTTTTATTAAAATAAATTCACCGAATTCTTTTAAAAAGGGAAAACACACTAGCATTTAAGTATTAAAATACTTGGAAAATCGTCTAGCTAATTAAGGCGTAAATTCCACGGGACGAAATTCTGAGAAAGGATATTGATTTTTAATTACCATACAAATTTTAATATACGAAAGGGTTATTTTTAATCAATGGAATTAATTTTTGTGTTGAACGCCAAATGAATTTAAGATCAAAATTATTGTATATACAATAATTAGCTATTTCCGAAAATGAACGTAACAAATCCCCCCCGCAAAATTAAAAGGTCGGTGTCGGGAAGCAAAATAATGGGAGTGGGTAGGACCAACAAAAAAAATTCGCTTAGAAACTAAAAGAAAACTCGTTACAACAAAAAAAAACTAACGGAAACACTCCAAAAAAATCAAAAAACTAAAAAAAGAATTTTTATCCGGCTCGACGGACCAAAGAACCGGATCAAAACCAAAAATGAAAAGGACATAGGAAAAGGAGAAGGGAAGGTAACAATCATCGAGGACAAAGATGGAATGGCATGGACACTGAAAAAGTCGTCGGAGGACGGATATTTCTTGTGAAGAAACAGTAAGGTCTTCAACTTCAGAAGAAGTAAAGGAACGAGGAAGAAAACCACCAGTACAGCCAAAAGAGAACCCAAAGGTCAAGCCTCAAGTAAACAAAAGGAACAACCAGGGAGCACGAGAAGAAGAGAGGAGGAACGCTGGTAAAAGGAAACGATGTACTCTCAACTGTGGTAACGAAGAATCGCAACGAACGAAAACCGAAAAAAGAAATGCTGACTAGTCCTAAAGTCGACTGAGTCGTGAATTCCGAAGAAAGAAAGACGAACTAGAAAGCACCTACCACAGGAGCGGATGGACGAAACACACTCGGTATAGGGACCGACGGCAAAGAAGACCAGCAACGGATAGGGAAAGGAAAATGGGATGAAGGGAACGAGAGAAAAAGAAAAAAATATATAAAAAAAAGAATAACACCACGTATAAAACCCAAAAACAAAACAAAAATCGTACAAAAGAAAATAAAACAAAATCCTAGTGTAGTTATGTATGAGCAAGTGTGAGCGTGTACGTGAGTGTGTGTGTGTTTGTGGGTGTGTGTGGGGGTGTAAGAAGGGTGTGTGTATGTGTTATGCGGGTATAAAGTGTGCGTGTGTGTATGTGTTTGACCGCTGTAGTCGCCTCTTACGACAGGCAGGTCGTACCATGGGGCTATTCTATTCCCGGACCCACACGGGTGAAAAAGAAAAAAAATAGAAAAGCAAACGAAATAAACCCCAGTAAAACCGGGAAGAAAACGAAATCGTAAGTCCAAAATTCATGTCCGAAGTATAGCAAAGTCGTCATAAGAATCTGGGGCACGAGAACTAGGTATGGGGCTTAAGGCGTTTACGCCGTCCGAAGCAGAACAGAGCAAGATCGGGGGCATTAGGATTGTCCGGATGGGCAGGTTTCAGATCCTTGACATCCCAAATGGATTTATGACCGGAGGGATCAGTAAGTTCATAGGTCCAAGGAGAAATGATTTTCGAAATGGGAAAAGGACCAAGGAATCGAGGTGCAAGTTTGGCGTTAAAATGTCGTGAAGCGTCGGACAAAGCGAAATTACGGCGCCAAACAGAATCGCCTAGTTGATAGGAGACCGGACGACGGCGGAGATTATAGCGGCTGTGAATTTTTCGATAACCAGCAGAAAGTTTTTTGAGAATGTGGGAACGGAGATTTTTAAAGTGGTCGGGATCTGGGGAAGGATGCTTGGGATCAGGAATATACATGTCGTTTATTTCGGACAACTGTCCAAAATAATCGCCGGAAAGGATATGCTCACGACCAAATAGAGCAAAGAACGGGGTGCAGCCTATGATTTCGTGTTTGGAGGTGCGGATGGCACAAGAAATTTTTGAGAGATTCACATCCCAATGACGTTGGTCTTCGCGTACATAGGAAGCAATCATGGTTTTTAGGACTCGGTTAACCCGTTCAGCAGGATTGGCTTGGGGATGGTAGCGGGCGGTGAAAAGGATTTTGGAGTGATAACGGGCACACAAGGAAGCAAGCTGACGGCTACGGAATTGAACACCGTTATCCGTGATAAGATATTGGGGGACACCAAAAATAAGAAAAACTTGATCTTCAAGGACTTTGGTGACGGATTGTGCAGTGGCCGTACGTAAAGGAAAGAAAGGAGAAAACTTAGTAAAATAATCGGCCACTACAAGAATATAAGAGTGACCACGAGTGGACCGAGGAAGAGGACCTACTATGTCGCAGAAAAGGACTTGCCAGGGATAGGATGGTTTGGACCTAGGAGCGAACAAACCCGGAGGGGGTAACTGTTCAACTTTGTGAGCTGCACAAGTCGGACAACGTCGGATGTAACGAGCGACGTCAGCTCTGAGACAGGGCCAGTAATATTTTTGAAGGAGACGAGCAGAAGTTTTAGTAACGCCACAATGACCGGAAGTAGGAGGATCGTGATGGAGGGATATCAGATTTTTACGCTGTTCAGAAGGTACGACGATCTTCCAATCGTCCTGAGAATCGGCAGCGATAGAAGTTTTGTGACCTCGGAAAAGGACATTGTCCACCACGGACCAGGAAGGAAAACGAGTGACGGCGTTCGAAACTTTTCGGAGCATGGTGTTGTACCATGGATCCGGAGTAGGAAGGGAGACGTCGAGAGACGTGACTGTGGAAATGGAAATTGGGTCAAGGACCGGAACAGAACGAGAAAGGGCATCAGGAACAACAAGATCCTTGCCCTTACGGTGAATAATGGCAAAGTCATATTGCTGGAGGCGGAGGGACCAACGGGCTAAGCGACCGGAAGGACTTTGGAGTTTATTGAGCCAAAGGAGGGAGTGGTGATCAGTGATAACGGAAAAATGGGAACCCTCGACGTAAGGGCGAAACTTCTCAATCGCCCACATCACCGCCAAACACTCCTTCTCAGTAACTGAGTAGTTGCGCTCAGGCTTGGTGAGTGATCGACTGATATAGCTTACGACCTTCTCGCCGTCGGGATGGGGTTGGCTAAGGATGGCACCCAAACCAAAGTGAGAGGCGTCAGTTTGGATGGTGAAGGGTAAGGTAAAGTCAGGACAGGAAAGGATGGGGGCAGAAATTAGGTGTTGTTTAAGCGAAAGGTATGCAGATTGACAATCGGGGGTCCAAAAGAAAGGGGTGTTTTGCGGGTTAGGTTAGAAAGCGGAGCTGTGAGGGTGGCAAAATTCGGGATAAAACGACGGTACCAACTGGCCATGCCAATCGGTTGACGGACTGCGGTAACAGTGGGGAGGAGGGATCTTAAGAATTGCAGAAACTTTACCGGGGTCAACCAGGAGGCCATCCCGGTTAACGATGTAACCAAGATAACGGAGCTCAGGAAGGCAGAAATGACACTTGTCTTGACGAAGAGTAAGGCCAGCATGTAAGGGACGAGAAAGTACTAGGCCAAGAATTCGTAGGTGTTCTTCGAATGAAGGAGTAGCAATGATGATATCATCGAGGTAGGCGAAGCAGAATGGTTCCAGGTCAGAGCCAATGACCTGATCGATCAGACTTTGAAAGGTGGCAGGAGAATTATGGAGGCCGAAAGGCATACGACAAAATTGAAATAAACCTCGATGCGGGACGGTGAAGGCAGTGATGGGTTTGGATTCGGGGGACAGAGGAATTTGCCAATAGGCGGAACGGATATCTAGAGAGGAGAGATAACGAGCATCGCGGAGCCGGTCAAGGATGGTAGAAATGTACGGAAAAGGATATGCGTCTTTTTGAGTGACTTGGTTGACCTTCCGATGCAGGAAAAAACCAAACGCAACCCTAAAAACTACAGCTCTAAATTATCGTAAACGTAAGCTTAAATTAAATTTACAACATGTACAGTATTACTCAAAAAGCAACCAGTAAATACCCAAAATCGTTCAATAATTTTCATATTTAAAAAGGAAATTTGGCAAGGTCATCTTAGAACGGCGAAATCACCGGCGTTCTTGTTCAGCGGTAAAAGCGGATACCAAGAAAAAAGAAGGACTCACCCTCGAGTTCCTGACATCGGGGGAAGGCTGTCCCTGGTCCGCCTCCACGAACAGGCCAGCTTACGGCCCAGCGGAGCGCATTGGACTTCGCAGTCCCCCAAAAAGAAACGCAGCTCCAGGGATCACCGTGTCCCCCGCAGGAAGCTAGAAGAGTTACAAACAATAAATTAATTTATTGAAGCCGAAACGCATGGTTTTATACAAAGTTTATATACTTACCACGCTAAATAAGCGTGCCGGAAATTTACAGAAAAATAACGAACGAAACAAAACAACGTGTTTGCTTGTGGCTATTCTAACAGCAAATGACTATTACATGTGTTAGGCACCAAAGCAAGAAAATAAACCAGGAAAACCATAGTTTTATTAAAATAAATTCACCGAATTCTTTTAAAAAGGGAAAACACACTAGCATTTAAGTATTAAAATACTTGGAAAATCGTCTAGCTAATTAAGGCGTAAATTCCACGGGACGAAATTCTGAGAAAGGATATTGATTTTTAATTACCATACAAATTTTAATATACGAAAGGGTTATTTTTAATCAATGGAATTAATTTTTGTGTTGAACGCCAAATGAATTTAAGATCAAAATTATTGTATATACAATAATTAGCTATTTCCGAAAATGAACGTAACATCTAGTTAAATTACAATAGGTAATACCCTTAATTAATTGATTAGAGACCCCTTAACATAATTATTAACTAGAATCTTTATGAAGAAAATTGAAGCGTAACAATACTAGTGACAGTAGGAAAGACCAGTCTGAAAACATTTATGCACCATAAAGAAACAATAATTGCAATAAGAGTGCGCTCTATTAGGTAGCTGATTATATCAACTAACCGTACCGTATAACATGAGGATGATATTAAAATAAAACAAATTACAATAAAACTAAACGTGTAAATATCTTTCAAAATCTTGCAGATCACTTTTGACTAAATTATTAGTCATACTCAATGCATCTAAAAAAAATTTTAACAATAAAAACGGGAAAACAATAAATTAGCTATACAGAGTAGATACTGGTGGCCATATACAATGCAAACAATAAAAATGTATGAATGAAATACAGGCAAAAATAAATTCTACAACTAATTCAGATGTTTGAATGAGTGGAGTGCAATAAAGTCTCTGATAACTGAATACTGTTGATTAGCGAAGGAAACTGGCAATTTTGACGAAATGATAAACCAACCAGTTATTAAAATCTTTTATATAGCGGGAAATAATTTTTGTTTAAGCAAGTTTGGATATTTAAATTTGATGCTTCTTCTTGTATTTCTAAATCTTGCAATAGTTGTAGACGGGTAAAATTATTGGACGTGATATCCTGAATAAGTTTGCTATTATTATACGAGTCGAACGAATGGCTATTAAATTGAATGTGAAAACCAAATGCTGATTAAAAGGGTCTGTTTAAATGTTTCTTCACCTTATTTCTAGGGGTATACAAGTGCGGTGAACATAAGTGTCATTACAAGAGTTACAGAAAAGTTTATTTATACCACTTTTTAAAGAAATAGGTATGGTATCCTATGTTGTTGACAAAGAAAGAGACTGAAGAGAATTGAGGTTTCATAAACAACGCGATTTTTTTTTAATTTAAATTTTTTAATCAATTTCCCAATAATATTGGGATTGTAGCCGTTTTTTGTGGAAATATATTTAAGTATGTTGATTTCTTTTTGTTTATTCTGACTTCCGCATAGGTATATTCATGAGTCCGTAGACAGCAGCAGCAGCAGTTAACTATGTTGCCAAGGATGAATAGAATTGACTTGAATTATATGATCGGTCTAAATCGCTCTAAAATTGAGATTCAAAGATATTGGCAGAAGTTTTCTTTATAGTTAGTAGTTTAAACTGTAGTTATTCTCAAATTCAATGGCGAAGATTAAATGAGGGTCGATGGAATTGTTTTCATGTAAAAGAGAGAAAGAAAGAGAGCGGTATCGTTGTTACCAGACAGTCGTCAACATAGCGAATTCACACTAGAATTTCAGAATTATGAGGAACAAAAGATTGTTCTAATACATTCATGTATAATTCGGCTAATATCGGCGATATACAGCTCCTGATAGCTATGCCAGAAGGTTGGCTGTAGTACGTGTCTTGAAAACAAAGAAATCTTGCGAAAAGCAGAACTGAAGAAGATTGAGAATAGTCTCGGTATTATTGCAACAAATATCAGACTTTTTTAAGAGTTTTTTAACCAATGCTATGGTCTCTGCGCGAGGAATTGACTTAAACAAAATTTTGAACATCTAAGGAAATCACTAACAAAATTCAGGTAAATTAAGACTTTGTAACTTGTTAGTAAGATCAATGTTGTTTGTAATGGAGTATTAGGAGTGTAGTTGGTCCAAAACATAATTATCTTGTGGATGAAAAGATGGAAATTGAAGTATTGGTGAAAAAAACACCGGCCTGATCGGAATGTCTCTCTTGTGAATTTTTAGTAACCCGTACAAGCTAGGAATGCGAGGGTTGCTAGATAAGATTGCCTTGCGAGCTGATTTTGCCAGATAAATTCTTTGAAATTTTTTAAAAAGAATTTGGTTTTCTGTATAAAATTGGAGAGAGGTTTATTGTTTAAAGTCAAAAAATTGTCCGATATGAATTGTTTTACTTTTTGAACATAGACAAATTGGCCTAATATGACGATACCGTTATCTTTATCTGCTTTGGTTATTGTTAAGTTATTTGCAGATATCTTTTGTTTTAGTGATATTAATCTTTGGAATGATTAGATGGCTTTTTATTTTCGAAGCGTTATAATTAAATAATAGCATCCTACGTCACTACGCTATTTTATGAGGATGATACTTAATAATATCACTCGGAACCAAAACTACAATTTGTCTATACACAATTTTTACAGCTACTGTAATTTATCGGAGCAATTTGCATTGTAGTATAAATATTACAAATATTTAACTAACCAAAGTTCAGTGGCGTATTTTTACGCCAATGGAAAGAATTCATTTTATTAGTATCAGGCCAGCACACAAAAAATATTTTGTAGTGTTACCAAAAGAAGAATGTGGTTGTCAATTGCGATAATAACCTGCAAGACAAGGGTCTCGCCCCACATCTGATCTTGGCTGCCGTCAAGTCCATAACTTCCTTGTTGTCATTACGTTGTCATTTACCTGGATAGGTTTACGAGGGTAAGGTGAAAAGTTCTTGACCTGACACAGAGATGGCGTTCCAATCAGCAAAAATTTGTGCTTCCTGCCTGCGTGCACATGTCATTAGTTTGTATGACAAGTTTCAACTTGCTACTTCAAGTAGTTTGTTTACACGAATTTTTTCAAACAGACGTCTTATGCGTGTTTCCTTGAGATGGATAAATTTGAATATCGTGCGGTCATAAAATTCTTAATTTTGGACAGATTAACCCTTCAGGAAATTCATCCGAAGTTGACAAAAGTTTACGGAGACTCTGCTCCTTCCCTTTCAGCCGTTAAAAAGTGGGCAGCAGAATTTAAACGTGGTCGCACGTCTCCCGAAGGTGACCCACGTGAAGCACGACCAAAAACCGCAACAATACCGGAAACAATCGAAAAAGTGCATGATATCGTGTTAGACGATAGCGAGCGAAAGTGAAGGAGATAGCTGAGGCTGTAGGGATATCGGACGAAAGGGTGCGAAACATCTTACACAAAGAGTTAGGGATGCAAAAGCTGTGCGCAAGATGGGTGCCACATTTGCTGAATGCCGATCAAAAGCAAATGTAAAAACGTTGCAGCAATGTTTGGCCCGGTTCAATAAGGATGCGAGCGATTTTGTGCGGCGATTTGTCACTATGGATGAGACATGGGTCCACCATTACACGCCAGAAACAAAACAGCAGTCGAAACAGTGGGGTGGAAGCCGGTTGTTCAGCGCCAAACAAAACGAAGTCGATCGCATCTGCCGAAAGGGTGATGGCCAGCGTGTTTTGGTATGCGAAAGGGATCCTGTTAATAGATTACCTTGAAAAAGGCAGAACATTTACAGGCCAATATTACTCCACCCTTCTTGACTAGCTGAATGCTAAAATTCGCGAGAAGAGACCTGTCTTGAAGAAGAAAAAAACCATCTTTCACCAAGACAACGCGCCTGCACACAAGGGTGCGTTGGCGATGGAAAAATTGACGGATTTGGAGCACGACTTGCTCGGCCATATCCTCTATTCCCCTGATTTGGCATCCTCAGACTTCTATCTGTTCCCAAACTTGAAGAAATTTGTTTCTGGAAAGCGCTTCATATCTAATGAAGAAGTTGAGAGGGCCGTAAACGAATATTTTCACAGCCTTCCAGACTCTCACTTCCGGGAAGAAATACTGATGTTGGAGAAACGCTGGACCAAGTGTGTTGAAGTTAAGGGGGATTATGTCGAAAAATAAAATAATTTTTTTACTGAAAAGTGCAGTCTTTTATTGTAGGCCGAGAAGTTTTTACCTTACCCTCGTATGTATGATAGGTTGTGTTCACAGATGTTATGTTTGTTGGTGGTTTAAATTTAATAATTCTAATTCTGTAAATGAACAAGTGGAAACTACATCTTCATTGCATTACAGAAAATAATAAATCACTTTTTGTCTCAGTAGTGTATCTCACAGAAGGGAGAATAAAACAATAAATCGAATTTTGAAAACTGCTTGTGAAGATAATAATCTTACCAAAATAGTGTATCTCGAATATTGACACCAAATGGGCAATAATATCACTATAACATATTGGAAAGTTGCAAGCATGTAAATGATGTCACTGTGGACTTTATTGAGAGGACTGTTGTGAAAATGACTGAAAACATTGCTGTTGTTTTACAAGAACAAAAATAAGACAAAATTGTCAGGAGTTTGGTTCTGCAAGCACACATATAAGGATTATACCAAGCATGCTTACAATCCTGTCGTTTAATGCTATTTTGTGAATTTCAATGTGTATTTGTTTTTTAGGTGATTCAAGAGAATAGTACATTTTGTTGTCATGTTACATATACTGTAGGTAGTGTTCGTTCAAAAAAATACTTATTACAATTTGCATTATTTCACAGTTAGATCTATCATAATGCAATAGTGGCATGGGATCGCTCCCCATGTGCAAAGCATTTATTTTTAATGCCGAGAAAAGTTGTACAAATAATATCCAATTTGGGAATAGGGAAAATTGTAAAGAAACTTTTCAAAACTTAAAATAATTTACTTTGTTCTCATTATATGTATATTGAATTGTTTGATTTATGTACACAAAAGCTTTGATAATTATACAAGTAATCGAGATTACAAAATAATATATAAACAAAAACCACTAGCTACAAGACACTGAATCCACTACACTAAACTAAGTAGAATCAGATATTCAATCAACTGCTATGCGGTAAAATTACTCAATTTATTTATATTTATAGGGTTAACGCCATTAATTATAAATTACACAATAAATTAAGTATAGACAACTATAATAGTGACGATTGGATAATTCTTGGGGTATATAAACAAACATTTATTAGTAACTGAAGGTTAATAAGTCATTTATACATAATATATTTGGTAAAGTCCTCACAAGTGTAATTATAATTGCTGATAGTGCCATCAAGGTTTTGATGTTTAATCTTCACCATATAAACAAGTTTCACAATTGTCAACTGAAAACTATGATGACCTTGGCGGTAGGCAAAATCAGATGTGGCACGAGACGCTCGTCCTGAAAGTACAATAATGTTAAGAAATATTCGGTCTTACAACAATTAGAATTAAGGGTTATTGCATGTGCTTTTGTCACACGAAGTTATAAATCACTCACCCGGACATACACTCCGAAACACACTTGTTTTAGGAATAAACGGTAATTAATAGAAATGCCAACCGTCTCATTTCAAAGTTAATCGTAATTTTTATGAAAGAATAATTATGAAAAGCACCGATCTTTCCATAATTAAGGACGAATTCTAACTAGATCGTATTAATAGAAATTAATTATGAAGGGTATCGTACCCAACATAAATCGAGGATTAACCTGCACGATTCACAGTGTATCGTGTTAACGTAAAGGCAGTTACAGACAGATTACTTTTTATTTTTAAATAAAAACCAATAGGCAAAATCACAAGGCTACCTATCATGCCAAATGTCTGTCAGAGAGGATAGAAATTAATGCTGGTATCCCAATAAGATAGTAAACCTGCATTTTTATAATTAAATTATTTTTGAAAATGTGTTTGGGACTTAAATATGATGAGTTTATATAGAATTCCAACAAATACTCTCAATTCTTGACGCACAGGTGCTTTATTTTATTTTATTTGAAATTATATTTAAAACTAGTATTTGAATTTATGTACCTAACATTTGATTTTCCAATGCTTCACCTGAAGGTACTACATTGGCCAGGAAGCGAGTTTTTTTTACCTGGAAATTTTGAATTTTGTCAAACCCTTGCTGTTCTAAGCAAAGTAGGGATCTTTAACGTGCGTGACAACACTCACACACGAGACCTCCATTTTACCTTTCATCCGAACCAGGGCGTATTTTTGTGAAAAATGCTCGCCTAATATTTTTTAAGCAGACGGTGTCGGGATACGAACCCGGGACCTTGGGCGAAGTAGTCACATGCATACAAACTTTGCCACGGAGACGCCTGGATTTATGTACCTTACATGTGATTTTCCAATGCTCCACTCGAAGGTACTACATTGGCTAGGAAACGAGTTTTTATACCAGAAAAGTTTTGAACTTTGCCGAACCCTTGCTGTTTCAAGCAAGTAGGGATCTAATTTCAAATGTTAGCACACAAAGTACTCTCATCATAGAACCTAAATAATAGAAATGTCCTTTTTTAAAATTTTAAAATAATGTTGTGTCTATTTTACCGTGTAAATTATGCTGGTCGTACTTGTTATTGCTTGTATTCAGCACGTACCCATGCCCAAATCGCTCAAATTGTTAAACTTTTTCCATTAAATACCATTGCATTCCAAATGCATATACGCATACATTTAAATTAAAACTTGATCATGCAGTAGTCAATCATTATTGGTTCATTTTACGTACTTCCAATCAATCTCTCTCACTTCTGTATATTTAAAATAATTTCAACTACTAAACTGTCGTATTTTACTTCATGATATATTTTCACTAGTTCGACGACATCGTGAAAGCGCGAACTCTCGTGATGTCAGCATCTCCAACCTTCTAGCAAGGCCCAGTCGTCGTTTCTATGTACAGATTGATATTAGAAACGTGCTGGTCTCTACATCAGCATTGAAAAAAGTCATGAACGATGCAACCAATGCTCCATCCGAAAGTACTATATTGGCCAGGAAGTGAGTTTTTTTTACCTGGAAAATTTTTATTTTGCCAAACCCTTGCTGTACCAAGCAAGGTAGGGATCTTTAACGTGCGTGACAACACTTACACACGGGATCTCTATTTTACCTCTCAACCGAACGAGGGCGTATTTTTGTGAAAAATGCTCGCCTAACATTTTTCAAGCAGACCATGTCGGGATACGAACCCGGGATCTTGGGCGTAGTGGTCACACGCATACCAACTACGCTACGGAACCTCCTGGATTTATGTACCTTACATGTGATTTTCCAATGCTCCACCCGAAGGTACTACATTGGCCAGGAAGCGAGTTTTGTTTTACTTGAAAAATTTTGATTTTTGCCGAACCCTTACTGTTCCAAGCAAGGTAGGAACCTTTAACGTGCGTGACAACACTCACACACGGGACCTCCAATTTTACCTCTCATCCGAACGTGGGCGTATTTTTGTGAAAAATGATCGCCTAACATTTTTCAAGCGGACCGTGTCTGAATTCGAACCCGGGACCTTGGGCATAGTAGTCACACGCATACCAACTACGCCACGGAGCCGCCTCTGGATTTATGTGCCGCTGTCCATTCATATTATGGGGCGTCTGCGCGGATTTGTAACGATCATGTGTGACGACTAATTACAGTCTCGATTTCGAGCCCTAACATGAAGTTTTGAAAAAATGTTAGGTAAGTTTTTGCTTACATATACATATATAGGCCCTTCTTTCGAATGGGAAATTAAATGTATACCCTGCGCGCGTGTGTTACCATACATGTGAAAGATACCTACTATTCTAAGTTGAGAAGTGTTTGGCTAAATTTCCAGATTAAAAACTTTCCTCCTGGTCAATATAGCAAATTCTGGTGGAATTTTAGGTAATTCAAATATACGGTAGGTAGTTTTAGGAGGCGATTTCGAGAATTAGTTAGGTTCGCGTGCGACTACTAATCGTGTGATCCTCGATACGCCGTCGCGGACTGCTTATAAAAATGTTAGGTAAGTATTTTTCCTAAAAATACACCGTCGTTCGCATGAGCGATTACATGTATCCCTTGTATGCGCGTGTTGTCACGTATGTTAAAGATTCTTACACTCCTTGGTAAGGCAAACGTTTAACTAAATTGTGTTCATTAAATTGTTGATTGTTGAATGTTAAACATCGAGTTCCATGCACTTGAGAGTTCGAAACAATGTCTATAAAAACTACTGCAACAACTGAGGGTATTTTTATTGTCAGTCTTGTAATGCAAATTTCTATCCTTTGCTGTAATAAACTTTAGAAACAATCAACGTTTTACCTTCTAGTTATTCTTGGCAAAAATTAATTATTCGACTATGAGAGCTTTAAAATTCGAGTTGTAAATTTTTCTTAACCGTGGCGTGTTATTTTTAGAATCGAACACTTGGGATGAAGTATCCATTCCTGAAGAAGACCTAAAATTTCCCAAAGAAACTAGAAGTGCAATGATAATGATGATGGATAAAAGACCAAAAGTAAATGTAATCAAGGAGTCTCCAAAAAACTACAACTATAGAGCATATATGAATCTTACTAAGCAAAACTATTACATACCTTGTCCAAAAAATCTGTTATGCGAAAAGGGATTGCACACAGGAAGATGTGGCAAGTTAATCCGCCAAAAAAATTTAACACCTTGTTCGGATCTTTGTATCTGTCGGAGGAAATATGGTAAGTATGTAATCCTATTTTTTTAATAGTATTGCACAAAGAAGTGCGTACCGTTTGTTACTATCTGTAACTTACTGTCAACTTTAATAATAGTTCAGAGTCTCTGAATGTTTAGTTGTGTCAGAGCTATATGCTGATTTTTAATTTAAATGTACTTTTCATAACGCTCCTCTAGACTCATTTAATCTCATACTGTCGTATTATCTCTAACTACATCGATTTAAGTATTATCTAAACACTGAACGATAATAGATTTACATTTATTGTTATCTTTTTCCTCTTCCTTTTGTTGTCTCGTCTATAAACTCCTTTTGTTCAAATATAGTCTATATGTTTTCCATCACATTTTTGTTAAGCATATATATATATATATATATATATATATATATATATATATATTTATTGCTGCAAAAGCCGTTGCTGGTCGTCACTCAATAATACTAAAAAGCCCCACAATCTAGGTGCCAAAAATACTGCGAAAGCTACTCTTCGTTCATGGCTGCCAAAATGCTACCAACCTAAAAAGCTTAAAAATTTCTGCTCCGCAATGAAGTTTGCCACGGCTGCTCAGCTGCTTTCTGCAATTCAACTAACTACAAGAAAGAATATCTGCTACGGTAAGTCATATACATTTATTATATACTCAAAGAAAAATACACGCCAAATCACAAGTAAACTCCTTGTTCACACATACTTTATACATTATATACATCCCCTTTTAGAATAATACATTTCGAGAACAATAATTACTCCAGATTAATTACTTCCAATTGATTATCTGAGAAAGTAACAGGCCTTTACCATTTGTTTTACATTAACCTTAGTTTAATAAGAGTTCGTAGTAAACCTTAATCTCTGGTGCTAATATTTGCACATCAATCAGCAAAAGTCCCTTTTACCGCGTACAAAGAAAACAAATATTACTAATATCATAAACCCCCTTTTAACATAAATTCCGACATAAAAATACAGTAAAATAATACAACAGAAAAAGTTCAATCTGTCACCAAGTTTGTCCCCTTAGTTCATAAATTATACCCACAATGCACAAAACTTATTACACCAGTTTATACACATAGGCAATAAAAGAAAAACAGTTACTTTGATACTATCCCTGCATACGGCCTGCTATCATTCCCTCAGAGACTGCGGCATACAGGAACACCCCAACCTGACTTGCAATAACCATAACTGCCAACTGCACCATTTGATCACGAAATCAACTTATGTCATTGAAGGTGCATCCAAATTCCCCAAGCTCTGCTACAAATACCATTGACTGTTGGTACACAACCAAATTGGCCAACCACTGACCACTACTCCATTTCCATTTGTATACTTTTGCACACTTAGTGCAAATTAAAATTAAAACAATCTTTACTTACATAGAATACTCTTTTATTTAACTCGTTAAAATATTTTATCAGCTGATTTTAGAAAGCTTTACGTTATTCGAACTCGGAGACTAAGAGAGAGTCAAGGGCCTAAAGAGAGCTTTTCCGCCATTTCTTGGTGTTTAAATATCCTTCTTCCCCCTTCAAAGCATGTTAGAATTCTTAAACCCTTTACAACACAAACATTCAATTTCTATTTACACTAACAACTCCAACGGCCTCTAATTTCTTGAAATTGCTTGAACATCACAAATACGCACGCCTAACTAACCGATTTTCGTTGAATTTCAATAATCCCACTCTTGTATAGTCGTCCCAACTGGCAAAGTTAACGTTTAAAATACGCCCCTAATGCAACAAATGTAGTATCTATCTCACTCCAACCTACGCCTCAAAATCACCTTCTCTTGCTTTGTACTCACTTCAATACCGTATATTCATAACACGTGTTATCCTCATTTCGTTCCAACATACACGCTAAAGCAACTATCTTTTACTTTGCTTTAAAACTGCGTTGTAGAACGACCAACCGCTTACCCCCTTTTAAACAACGTTCAAACTATGCCTATGTTAAAACGTGCTATACTTATCTCACTTCTATACATACGCTCTACCTTAACTACCTTTTACTTTGTTCTCACTCATTAAGCCTTGTATTCACTCACCTAGGCCAATGAACGCAAATGTTCTCCTATACCAATTTCACTTGTACCTATTCCATCTAATAATCCCTCCTTGTTTCCTTGTTTTTAAGTTTTGTTGTAAATGACGAAATCACCTTTTCCAACTCAAGCTTCATACCTTTTTAACGAGGCTATAAATCTATCCTTAATTGATAGCGATAACCAACATTACACAAAATTTGCATGTTATTTGTTTAACGTTATAATCTACCCTTTAAAATAACATCCAGGAACTTTGCAATGGCTATATTCGTTTACATTTAATTATACTAGGAAAATTTCGACAAACAGCTTCAACTTATTAACAAATATAACTGCCACTATCCTTTTATAAGCAATACACAGAAACTAAAAACGGTTTAAAGTCCTAAATATAGCTCTGCCTTTGCTATAATTTAACTATGAAGGTTAAATTGGTTTATAATATGAAATTTAGATGCTCGCTTCTCCCCTTACACGTTCTAAAAGCTTTCGGAAAATATTTTTATACTTCAATACGACTGTTAAAATATGTTTATATCATGACCCCTGAAATACTATTTTATATACGCTATACCTTATAAATATTTACATCTGCATGATTATGAAAATTACTTTTAGCTTCCTAAAATGTTACAGTAAAATTATTAATTTCTACACTACCGATTTGAAAAACGTTTCAAAATTTTTATTTATATTTATATATATATATATATATATATATATATATATATTGCCGTGGCACTCTAGTAAAAGCCTCACCAACAAAATTATATTCGAAAATTTTATTAAATTTTCAAAACTCGAAAATTGCACATAATAGAAATTAAATACTAACAAAAAATTATAATTTCTTACCCGTTCCTTCTTCTCTTTCTAGGTTAAAGTGCCTTCTTCAACTGCTTCCGGCTAGCTCAGTTGGACCTCCTCTTGGATATCTAGATTCACTCTCATATTCTATCGTTCACACACACTCCCAAAAAAAAAACACAAAATACAACAAACATACAATCTTTTATTTTCACTATTTACAAACAAAATTCAGTATTATACACATTTCAGTAATCAAGTTACACCTCAATAAATTCTATTTTGTAATGTCCTGTATTTTAATTTAAATTATCAAACACATGGAATGTACCCGGGGTAAATGGGCCCTGAATAATACCTTATTTTCTCATTCCTTCTTTATAATTTATTTTAAATCTATGTAAACTCTGGAGTATGGTGAGCTCATGATAACCCAGTTAATTCTGAATAATGTATGCCCTTATACTTTGCATACTCTTACAACAAACTAAAAAAACAACTCATGTACTCTTCACAAATTTAACTTCCTGATGGAACGTTAATAAGCTTTATATACACCTTCAGATTTCTATTTAAATACCATAATAAAGTTAGTTACATGTATTATGTTCACTACGTCAAATAATGCACAATACCTTTAAAATCACTCTCATACGTCACCCAATATTCATAGTTTACAACAACACAATTTCAAAGCGTTACCTGGAATTTCTAGAAGATCTCTGCTATGTTGACGATGCCATGTATTTGCTCCTTTTGGGTCTGCAAGCCACTTCTAGCTATTAGTAGAAGAACCCCATGTACGTTGAGCTGCTAGCGCTGCCTTCACTGTGTATCCAATTTCCAACTCCAAATTAATTATACGTCTTTCATGATTATTTAATTTAATCCGCTTTACATAACGTCACCACACGAATTTGAAAAACAATATAGGTGATAGCTCACTAAATTTTAAACTCGGCACAAGTTGCGTACAAATTATGCGCTAACACCGTGCAATATAATTTAAAATAATTTTATTATACTTACAAACTCGTGATAACTTTCATACGTCGTCTGAAGCGGTTGAAACATTAAGGGCCTTCATTAGGTTTTTGAAAATTATTTATACAGTTTAGGCTGCCACCACCTGGCCTCATTTCATCCGAAATCCTTCATCTACAACAACACGTTCTTAAAATTTTGAGCTCAACCGATTTTTAAGTCCGCAAATTTCAGTACACCGCTCCGATTTTTTCCGAAAATTAATATACACTATGCTCATATCTGTCTCATGTCCAACTAACAATATCGACCAATAGACTGTGCATTGACGTTTCACAAATCCCGCCTATCTAACGTTGTCCCTTGCTTATGCATATTTTACGTCTTTTTCTCACCTTGCTTGAGTGGTAAAAAATCGATATTCCTGACCATCTGCTATCTAACCCACGCGGACCCAAAATTTACGTGCTTTAACTACCCGCTCATTAGCGTTTCATGCAAAACATCCAACCGTTTGTACAATCCTTAGAATTCTTGTTTGTTATCTACAAAATAAATGGAACTTAACATTTAAAATTCTGCAGGTGTTTAATCTGAACGAGCGTTTTAAATAACACTTCTACGAGTTGGATTTTCCACGTATTTCAACCCCACCGATATATTTGTTCGTTAGCAACGCGTTTCACCTTGGTATTATTGGATTTTTACACGCTTTTATGCATATTATACGTAAATAACCGTTCAATTAAACTCAATTAAATTAATAAATTAATTGCATCTAACAAGATAGAACAGCGCCTATGATCAAAAACAACAAACATAGAAACAAGAGGAATATGTGTGGAGCACAGCAGACAGAGAAACGGTAACAGCCTTTTGGAATGTTGTGTTTAAGATGGATGAGGATGATAACATGGACAGACACAGTTAATAGCAAATAGGGTATAGAAATAGTAAGGGAGTAAAGATATCTGTGGAAAAAAATTAGGAGAAATAGAAGGGCAGAATACGTTCCAAGGCTTTTTGGGGAAATACTATGGGATATATTACAAGCAGAGGTAGATGAAGACCTAGATCAGATAGTGATAGATGCAAACTGTACAAATTTCAGAGAAATGTCTAGGTTAGTCAGAATAGGCAGCAATGAGGGTACGCGTCTAACCAGTTCCAGGACTGAAGACATAATGATGATGACACTTTAAATAAAACTAAATTTGTTTTTTTAATCTACCTCACAAATATTTGTAAAACTTATCATGAGAAAAATCGAAAAACAAATTCTCCAAACCACTTTCAAGATTTATGTTTTCGCGTTTCGAACTTTCCAGATTGAAAAGCGCAATCTTACGTCCAAGAGGAGACGAGACGAGATTCGACAATAATTTCACCTCGATTGCAACACTAGCTGTATAAAATTACATATTTTAAATATCCCCGTATACAATTTTTTACCATGATAAAATTATTTTACAAATTTCAGTAAAAATGGCGCCCCGAATAGGAATCCGGTGTGCGCCATTAGGGCCGGGGCTGATGAAAGTGTCAGAATGACAATTTAATAATTACCAAGAAGCTTGCTTGTGCACAACGCTAACGTTGTTAACTAACAAAATTAGTGTATCATTCCAGTTTTCTGAATACCATTTCTAATGTACCCAATAATACGTTAATTTATACAATACGTAAGGGTTTTATATTTGTATAACAAAGCAAATCATCTCAAACGTAACGGTGTTTACATGAACGATTAGAAATAAATACTTATACAACTATTGATCTCATCCAATTCATTATTTGAACGTATACCACCTGGTCCTAGATTTTGGAATCCTTTTAAAGTAAATTTCAAGTAACAATAGTCTACAAAATCTACAAACATTTGTAATACAGTTAATGTCGTTCAATAAATGCGCATTCATTATTATTCGCTACGCCGCTGATTTTAAATTTACCCCATGCGTTTTGTCCCCTGCAGTTCGTTTATTGTACTGTAAAACAGACTTCTCTTGTCATTTCCCCACCTTAGTATATAAGCGCATGTCTGCCGAAGACAACGCTAGTCTTCAACTGCTTTACGCTGTGTTTTGTTATTTGTGGCCGCGATATTAGCTTGAATTCATTACGAACGCCGGTTTTTACGTGTTGTTATAAACCTCTGCAAGTGAATTTTTTCAACTAACCGCTACAAACATTACGTTATTGTGTGACTTTGCTGTAAAATCAGGTAAGCTCGGAATTTATTGATTTTCCTGCACAAATAATGGCGATTCCTCTATTTCAATTATTGAATACATTTTGTCTTGAAGTAGAGATTCTCTTGGGGCGTTGCGCCTTGAATGGAGACGTGTATTTAGAGAATCACGGTTACGTTTCGTTAGATATCGACACAGGAAATGCGAGGAATTACCATAAGAACAATAGGATGTCTGGCCTTTCATTAATACTGTAATATTATAATAATAATAGTTTTCTTAGTAACATACCGGTTATCTTGCTTGATTAAGAATAAAAATTTTCTTCTATCAGGATAAATGTATGTTCATCATCGTTGATTGATATTCATTACTGTATTGCCTAACAAGGCAATATTGTCCGTACAGTTAACTTTCTTACATTTATTATAAAATAAATGAGTTGTCAACGGTTACATCCTATCGTATATACAGGATGACTCATGCATTTTTCCACCCTTCTCATAAGACAAATGGTTTTTTTATTTGACGTGTGCTTTTTAGCATAGTAGAATCTGGTTGAAACTCGGTTACATTTTGTAATGAAAGCAAACTTTTCCCTTATTTGTCAGTCTTTGTTTCGGATAATTTTTTAACTTTCGACTTCGCCCCTAAGATTTGGTAAATCAGAATTTAAATACTCTCTCTAAATGTGTAGTTTTCTTTGATTTGGCATATACATGTGACGTTTATGAGCAGACGCTCGATAGTACGTGCAAAATCGTTAAAATAACACTTCGGTTGACGCATCGACCATTTTGAATGTTTTTTGTAGTATAACTTCTGCACAATTTGATTGCAATCCTGATGCCATTTGTGGTGTTTTCCTTAAATTTTATATAACTGTTTACGTAAAATATCCATTTCAGTTAATAAATTTCAAAAGTAGAGACTTCCAGATTGAAAAGGATCGCCATTATGTTTTATTTACCTAAAACAAGCTCCATTGAATCGTTGACCTGTCTCAAATACCTTTTGCTCATTGTGCTTCCACTTAGTCACTTTGCTCTGTAACAATTTAAGTTTTATTATTAATGGCCACTTTTATTTTATAACTAATTTAGGAAATGAGTGTAGGTTAGGAACTAAACCAGGTGATTTTTATGCATTAAATCGTAAGCAATTACCAATCATTTTTGATCTACGTTATTGACTTTTAATGAGATACCGAAAAGGATTTCTTATTTTTATTTTGTTGATAATATGTTGTAGCTTTTGAACCGGACTGGTTCAAAGGAATGGGAGAAATGCCGCTCCGAAATTTCATCATCATTAGATTTTCAGTCCTGCAACTGGTTAGACGCGTACCTCTATGTTTCCTACTCTGAGGTAACCTACATATTTCCCTGAAATTCTCACAACCTACATCTTTCAGTATCTGTACGCAATAGTCTAACCTAGGTCTACCTCTACTTCTCTTTTTTCCATTCTCTACTTCTAATATATTTCGCACTATTCCCTTATGTCTTAGAACGTGTCTAATCATTCTATCTCTCCTATTTTTTACTGCTTTCAACATATTTCTTCTTCTTTTACCATTTCTAGTACCTCTTTGTTCTTAACTTTGTCTGTTCATATTTACATCATACGTCTATAGCACTACATTTTTCCTGTCCGCTTCTCTTACTGTCTACGTTTTTCAGCCGTACAGTGCTGTGTTCCGTACATATGCCGTCAGCAATCTTTTCGTTGTTTCCATGTTTGTTGTCTTTGAACATAGTAGTTGCCCTTTCTTGTTAAATGCAGCATGGCCTTGTGCTAATCTTTGTTTTATACTTCTTGCACTTTTTCCATCTTGCGTTATTTAACTTAGCAGAAATCCTTAACTTGCTGTAAGTTCTCGTTTGCTATTTGTATTCTGATTTTCGACTTATTTTACCCACTTTTACATACTAGCACTTTAGTTCTATTTTTGTTAATTTTCATACCGCTTATCTCTGTTAATACTGTTTTCATTTCATTAATAGTAATTGTTTTTCTATATAGAAGTTAAAAGTTAATGGGGATAGCGTACACCTCCGCCTAACTCCTTCTCTATGTTTCTGCTCTATTTCTACTACAGCTATGTACCATCCGCCTATCCCTATAACTCGTTTCTACCTTTTTTATTTAGTATTTCAAACATTTTTTCCATTTGACAATGTCGAATGCTCTTTCCAGATTTACAAACTCTATATATCCGTTTTTGCACTATTCTAGTTAATATTTTTGACACGTGTGCTGTTAAAGTTATTGTTCGAAAATTTTCACATCCGTCCTCCGCACCTTTCTTTTTTGGTGTAGTGACCATGGTGTTACATTTGAAATCTTTGGGTATCTCGCCTCTCATACATGTAGCTAAGAATTTGGAAGAGACGTTCTCTTACTGCTTGTACAATGGTATTTTAGAGTTTCTGTTTGCACTTTATCTGTACCCGGTGCCTTATTAGTTTTAGGCTTTTTAATGCTAGTACAAACTTGTCTCTAAATATACAATATCCCAAGCCATCCTCTTCAATATCTGTTTTCTGTTCTAGTTCCTCTAGTTCCGGTCCTGCATATAAATACCCGAAATATTTTTGCGATCTCATTCACTTTTTCTACATTTTTCTATAATAATGTCTCCTCTTACGCCCCTTATATCTTTGCTATATGGCTTTATATCCCTAAAAGTCATTTTAATTAATTCATATGCGTCGTTTGTCTGTCTAATTTCCATCTTTGTTTGTACCTCTTTACACTTTTCCTCAATTTATTGTTCTTTAGCTTTCCTACATAATTTCCCATTTATGGCTCTGTATCTTTGTTTACATGTTTCGTCTGGTCTGTTTTGTATTTTCGCATTTTTCTATTAATTCAGAATATCCTTCGTTACCCATGGTTTCTTATTTTCTTTTTGTTTATACCCTATAATATCTCCTACCGCTATGTCTAAGCTGAATTTAATTTTATTCCATTGTACTTCTACTTTTTTAGTATCAGAAATTTTATCGATGTTTTTCAGCAATTCTTTTGACTTTTTCTCATATTCTTTGTAGGTTCGTTTATCCTTTAGTTCCTGAAGGTCAAAGTGTCCTTTTCCGTTCTTTTTTCAAATTATTTAATTTGAACATGGCTTTCATAATTACTATGTTGTGGTCAGTGTCTATATTTACTTTCGAATAGCTTTTACTATCTTTTACGCGAGTCCCATACCGTTGTCTAATAACTATGTAATCTGTTTGTTATCTACGTTTGTCGCCTGGCATCTTCCACGTGTATCGTCTTCTAGTATGACTTTCAAATAATGTATTTATGATGGTTAAATTGTTTTTGTCACAAAATTCTACCAGCCTATTTTCCAGCTGTTTTTCTCGTTCCTAAATCAAATAAACCTCCTACTGCACCTTTCCTGCGTTCACCTACCACGGCAAAAATCTCCTGTAATTATTATATTTTTATGCCGTTTTACGGATCTTAGTATGTCTTCGATATCTCTGTAGTTAGCTAGAGGTGGGCATTTAAACTTGCATTATTACCGTATTTGCCGGTTTAGGTTCTAATCTAAACGAGTACACTTTCCTTCTTTTGTAAGTAGTTTTCTACACAATGTCCTATCTTTTTTCGCATAACTATCTTGCCACCCGAATTTTCTTCATTCGATCCTGTATAAATTACCCTAAAATCTCCGCTCCAAAATCCCTCGCCTTTGGCCACCGAACTTCACAAATTCCTACTAAACCTAATGCCGAGGGGTAAACCGCAGACCAAATTTTGTACACCAGACTACACAAAATACTACACATGGGATTACACAGATTTCACGGAATACATTGGTTAGAGAGATTGCACGAATACGCATGAGTTTATTTAATGACTCATCATGGTCACATTAATGATATTATATAGCCCGAATAAACATTTAATATCGATTGTAGTTTTATTAAAAAATAATAATTTTGCCTTATATATAGTTTTAATTGAAATTTTTGAAGCACACAAGCAAAATATATAATAAGTATATAAACAGAAAAAAATGAAGCAGTCAAAACCACAAAGCATTATGCGGTCGGATTCACACATCTGTTGATTTATATACAGTGCGCTCGTTGAGTCTGGAGCACAGCGAATTTATTCAAAATCGACCTACCCTGTTTTTTTGAAAAGTACTATTGTTCGATTTATTTGGGACGCTCCAGACTTCACGACCGCACTGTATTACACTTTTATCATTCATGTATATGCATTTTATAATACACGAATACGAAGAACTTATAATAAATCGAGTAATAAATAGTTTCTTTATATTCAGTCGGCGCTTAATAATAGTTGTTTTGCTCGTTTATACTGTTTTTGAATGTTAATCACATCACTTCTAGATAAAGTAAATGGACTATTTCCTACTAAGTCTATAGATCCATAAAATATGTACTTAGAATTTACTATTTCAACATCCTCGAGTTTTGACCAAATAGAAGAACCCAGTTCAGATTTTAAAAATTTTACTTTAAAGTAATTTTCTTTGCTTCTTCTATGACCCTACTCATGAACCACTGACAGTCATAGAGTACAGCATAATATTTTTCTGGGCATACCTCAGGAACCAGAAGGGTTTCATCTTGAGACATATTGTCAGTACTTGAATCAGAAAATGATTCGACATCTGATGAATCGTTTAATACAACTTGATGTTTTTGTTCATCGGATGTACTCTGAGATGTACTACTTTCAAGTTTTGGGTCTTGTTTTTTAAATTTCTTTTTAGTAGGTTTCTTTAAACTCGTGTCAGAATATCTTTTTTGTTGCTTTTTAAAATCTTTGGTGTTTGTTAGAAATCGCTTCAGCCTATCAGTACTTAACCTATCGGAAGATTCGTCCATCAAACAGTAGTACGAAGATTTCTTTATGACAGCGTACTTTTTTGAATTTTAATTCTGATGTATGGTGAATTTTTCTTAATCTTATTTGGGAATTAAACCACTTATGGTTTTTAAAATCATCTTTATTTACGTTTCGATCCATGAACTAGGATCGTTGTCAAGTTTTGTGTCATGGATTGAAACATAAATAAAGATGATTTTAAAAACTATAAGTGGTTTATTTCCCAAAGAAGATTAAGAAAAATGCTAAACAAACCACAACAAACATACAGGGAGTATGGTGAATCTTCAGTGATTTGCTCTTTAATCTCTTCTGAAAAATCTTGTAGATTAAAGATTCTAAATTTACCTCTTCGTTGCAAATAATGCTGAAAGAGTCTGGTTGTTCTGAATCTTCTCTGATGTTTTCCATATCTGTCTCCTCATCTTCTAAAATTGCCGATTGTTCGTTCAACTTTTGTGATATATCTGTATTCGTCCATTCAATTTTCTTGGCACTTAATTCAAACTTTTCTGCCTCATTTAATGCTTCTTTTAGAGCAGATGCCACACAACCTCCAATGTTTAACTTAGATATTTCTTCCTCGGTTATTGGGTATATGGAATCGACGAATACTGCCTTTTTGGATTCTCTGGCAAAGGTAAATTCATTATGGACATCATTTACAATGCTATTTAATGTGCGTATTCTAGTCATGCGTTGCATGAAGTCTTTAATGCTAAAATTGATGACTGTAGAGTATGTTGAGGTCATAGAACAAACCATTCGTAACTGCTTTTCACAAATTTAACTGGAAAAGTTGGGAAAATATATCTTATTCTAATCGAGACCCTCAACAGTCTTATTCTTAAAAAGGATTGATTTAATTAGCATACGTGCATTCAATTCGACGCAGGTATAGCAATTTAAACTTAAGAAATTATATTTTAGGTTATATTCTTTGTGTTTTTTTACTGCTGCCCTCCAAATTCTCAAAATAAATACAGAGAACCATATTCTCTATACACGGTCATACAACGACAGAGAATTATCCAGAAAAGAAGTTAATATGTAATTCAAAAGTTTTAAATGAATCACAGTGCCCTCACTATTGGGTACAGTTCTTAAGTATTGCAGTGCCAAAGAAGAGCACATTTTTCCGCAGAACTAAAATTCATTTTATTTTCGGCTTTCAAATCACTTAACGTAAGTTTATGTTTATCTTTGGGAACGCTTTTTATAAGTTGAAGCAACGGATCAACGGTCGCCCATGCGTTTCCTATCTGCAGCAGTATACCCGGTTTTAAAAAACGCGTGTGGTATTTCGTTAAAATATGCACAAAATCCTGAAAGCAAATCGTATCCTTTAAAGTAGTGTTCTTATGAAACCCGGCCAAGTTTGCCGGTTCTGGTATCGACACTGATAGAGGAAACTCCGAGGGAAAACCTGATTTTCTTTGCATTGCTTTCAGTAATCGCAGATCCCCATCTGATGAAAATCCGATTATTGTAATGCCGAATTCTTTGGCAGTTAATTTAATGAATGCCCACCGATCGAGTATGTCTTTATGATTCAACTTATTGTCAGTTCCTATAATTGCTAAGCAAAATGACGAAGCTTTAACAGTCAGTGGTTGAGCCATAATTATGTATGCATAGGAAGCTTTCCCTCCTGTACGAAAAATAATTTTCTATTGCTTCAGCAGATGATGCTCACTGGTCCTTTTTAGGCATACCACTTCTTAAAGGAAGTACAAAACCTAGTATCTTGTTCGAAATAGGATCGTGTTCGACTTTGCCTTTAATTCGTGTTGCGTCTTCCGATAGCCAAACTAGTTTCAGTAAATTTCTTTCTTGTAAGTGGTTTATCAATCGAAAAAGGTAATTAAAGTTGTCTGATTATTGTGATGATTTTCCCTGGCACGCCGTGATCTTTCTGATCTTGAGTATTTTAAAGCAGTCTATTTTGATACTTTTTTCGAATGATTTTCACGTGCACATGGAAGGTCATTTATATATTTTTCAGGAATATCAGAGTCATCAATTGTAATTAGATCTTCTCGGTTAAGGTCAGATATTACTTTCTTATTATCGTGATTGCTTATTGCAGAATTAGAATTGATCGGTTCGGAAATCCTAATATTTTGTAAGATATTTATTTTCGACGTACCTTGCAGTAGCCAATTGAGGTCATTATTATGCGAGCAATATTTGGTTCTAAGCAGAAAGTGAATAAAATTGTTTAACGTTGTTCAAGTAAAAGCTATAAGAATAAAGTAAATGCTATTTAATTATATGCACATTCTTCATTTTTGTAAATTGCAGGAGAGTGTTCATAAATGGCATGTATAATTAGCGCATTCTTTGAAACAATATTTGGTTCAGAGCTAGCACATAATATAAGAACAATCTATATGGTATTCAAATTACTTTCACATTATTCTTTTTCATAAATTCCTTAAATTCCAGTATAAATTAGGGTTCATAATTTTCGGGTAAATAGTGAGACCATAATACTATAGTATATTCACGAACGAGGCGAAATTGTACAAAAAGTTAATCAACACCATCGCTGAGTTCTCTTTGTCCTTCACATCGTTTCTAATACCTATACTATACAGGGTGTCCCGGATAAGCGTGTCCACCATCGGGAACTCGGAAACGGTAAGACTTACAATGTTGGTTAAATGGGACGAAAGTTGTATATTTGATTGAGGGACAATAATTGTAAAAGAAAATTCAGGTATCTCTTTTAATTTTTAAGATATGGTGGAAAATGTAGAAATAGTCAAATTCTACTTTTATCCATAACTTTTTTAGTTATGATTCTTTTTCAAATCTGTTAATGCATTCTTCAGGTAACTTTTTATTCAGTGATTCGTTTATTGGCGGACTTCCCCATGGTGGACACGCTTATCCGGGACTCTGTATACTAAAATGCTATTACATATCTTGCAAATGTCTCTTTTCTTTCCCCTTCTTATTTTAATTATTACAGATTCACAGCAAAATCTTATTGAAATATCAGTTAAGAGTCTATTGCAGTTTCAGTTCTAGTCTGTTTCAATTTTGATTTTATTATAAATGGTCCAGTCCAGTAGTAATGAATACGTCGTAAGTAACAATACGTTGTAAAGAATAATTGTTCTAAAATAACGTTATTAAAATAACGACACAACACAGGTACACATTTCACAACTCTCACCAAGAACCCTGTTATAGATAACGTGTACATCAAAGTAATGTTGGTTTTCTTCATCCACATTCCACAATACGTCAAACATAATAATATTATGTTTGATGTATTCGGTAGTCTACCGACCATTCTAAAGGTAATTAGTTTAGAACGTGGAACGTATTACCCTGGACACTTTAATGATCATTTAAGTAAATAATCATTTAAATAAATGATAATTAAAAAGCTTACATGACACACTACCAACGGAATGATTCCAAGAAGTTGACGCATTAGAACCAACCAAATTCTATTTTAAAGTAACGTCGGCTCCATTACATAGCCATTGGCTTGATTTGTTTATTAAAAAATAATTTTATTAAACTTCAGTTTACGTAATTGAATTGTAGAATCAGAATCAAAGACCGATTAGTAGGTACCAAAAAGACAAACCTCCAAGTTTACTGTGTATTTCAACCAAGTTATGTTTAGGATGTCAGCTGGTTGAGGATTCCTCATTTTTCGTGATTGACGATTACGTTTTATTTTGAACATCGGAACGTAAATGATCATTTATTTTAAATTACGGTCTTAATGATCATTTATTAAATTTTGTGGTGACACATTTGAACTTAAATTATAATTTATCCTTAATGATTATTAATATACTCGGTGTGTTGAGGGTATAACGTTGCCAAGAATTAACGTACAAGATAACGTTATTAAAATAACCACACCGCTCTACTTCTAGTCACTACCTACTTCACTTTCCCAGCTAGCCGGTAAAGTTATACTTTCCCGGCTAGCATGTGTCATTTTCTAATTGGCAAGTGTCAATGTCATTTTGGTACATCTAATTGCATTAAGTAATGCGTTATGAAATTACTTGAGAACAAGCAAATCTGTTTCAGAGCTGGTTCCGTCATCATAATATTGTAGTATATTTTTAATGCACTATGCTATCATCACTATTTTAATACTCTCATAATAGACAACTCGAGCAGTAATTTTGTTTCCTAAATCACGGTTTTTGCTTGCTCAATAACTTTGCTCAGCTTTGAACCTTTGTGGCCTTTGTCTAAACACGGAATACATCCTGATTTCACAGAGAATACACAGATTACACAAAGAATGCACAGACTACACGGAATTACGCAAAGAATACACAGATTACACGGGATTACACAATGAATACACAGATTTCACGCTGATTACACAAGATTACACGGACTACACAAACTTCACATATGATTTTACAGATTACACAGGACTTCACAGCGGTTGTACACCAGATTGCACGCTGCGGTTTGCCCCTCGCCTAATGCTAACTTGTCCATTTCTATTTTCAAATTCTCTAGCTTATCTACTTGCTTCATGCTTCTAACATTTCACGCATCGATTCGCAAAATGTTTCCGGTTTTTCTTTTAAACTTACCGATCACATTCTCCAAAGTGGTGCCCTCTCGGAAAATTGAATGGGGGACTATTTTAACTTCGGAATCTTTTACCCCAGAGGATGCTATCGTTTTAAAAACATTTTTATTACGCCGTGCACTTGTGAGGTAATGTGGTGGTTTCCCGTTACCTTCAACATCGCAGTAGTGTGTCTTAGAATACCATACCTCTCTGCCACTCTAATACCGCAAGAGCTGCTGTCCTCTTTCCGAGACCTGCCTTAGTCTGGTTCCTTACTAAACACCCCAGTAATTTGGTTAAATCTACAGTTCGGCTCATTAGCTCACTGAAACACACAAGGCGTTTCTATCCGCTCTAGTATTCTAGAATCTTCTTCAAGGTACAGGTCCATTGAGAACGACCCCGGAATTTATCCGCATAAAATCTTTTAATTTTTTTAGGAATATGGAAAATCAAAGAAATAGTGACTCCCTTAAGCTTTATGTTCAATAGTCGTGTAATATTTTGAAATTTTTTAATGCAGATAGGGAATAAACCAACTACATCTCCCACCAAATAATGCTTATTCAAAATTTAAATATAAACATCTTTATCGGAAGACGCTTATTCTGTGTAGGCGTTCCTTTTGGTTTTCTAAATCTGCCACTTCATACTTTATCTTTTTCTACAATTTTGCTTAAATTAAAGAAAATTGTAAAAGGGGCGCCTCTCACAAATACGACTCTATCACTGGAGTGGTTGGATATCCTTTCTTAAATTTATCTATTTTTACCTAATTCGTACACAAGTCCAAATTAAATTGAACTTAAATTTAACATGTTACATAGTTGCAATATGAATACAAATATTTTCATAAAAAAGAAAAACCCAATTTTTTAACATCAAAATGGTCAGGCATTACTGAAAGAAATCCTAAAAAACCGTTAAATCAATCAATAATACTACCACACCATTGTTCCAGTTTCCAATATTGATATGCATGGATTTTAAATCCGATTTATGGAAATGCCCTGTTGTTAACACATGAAAATATAGTACAATACCAACTTTTCCTTCCATCATCCAATTGTCCAGAAATACTTTAAAATTAACACCTACCTATTTTCTAATTTTTGAAATGTTTAAACTTCATTTCCCGATAATATTGTGCTTAAATTTAAAAGAAAGCGAGTTCCGTCGCTATTCCATAGTACAACAAAATAATCATTTTCACGTTCTGTTAATTTCCCATAACTTAGATACAAACTATTTGTAACTTACATCTGAAATTCCACAAATACATTTATAGATTATAAACAAAAATAGGCCAAATTTTACTCGCAGTTTAATTTCCGATTCGACTGTAGAATTTATGGACGTTCAGGAACGCCAATGCTTCGTCTTTTTCGTACTCGACACATTGGGTAACCCCATTTCTATTTATCTAAATTCCAACATTTTGTTGTAGAATGAAATTAGTTTATCACCTTTTGATTGAATAATTTCGTTCTTTGATACTTGACCAACGTGTTATAAATTCCACGATACACATGCCTGAGCTTTCTGGGCTACTCATCCAACAAAGTTCAAAATCAATTCGGCGTGGACCACCTACACTAATTATCCTAGCGCCTATCATTTACATACTTTTGCGGTTACTTAACCATTTTTTTCTTTTTTGTTGTTGAATTTAGTCGTTATATAACATCCTTCCTTCTTCTAGTAATGCCTATTCATTGCAGTCAAAATCCGTGACACAATGTAACATATTTTATTTACGTTGAATAAAAGATTATTGTTACGTTATTTATGTAATAGTCACGTACTTTGGGTTGCTACAATGATGGTATTTTATATGCACTTGAACGTTTAGCCATGTTAGATATGGTTTTGCATTTTAGTGGTTTCTGTGTTTCTCACGTATTAATTTATTTCCTCAATGAATAATCTGTGGTTTTGTTGATTGCATGACGCCCAACGTTTTATTTTAATTGTAGTTTTCAGTCTCACATATTTAGCATTCTTGTATTACATATAACGACGTATTTATTATTGAACAATACGATGTATGTTTTATGGAATATTTTGTTTTAGCGGTTTACATGTTTATGCGATTTTTATTATCGCGACATTTATTCTACTTAATGGCTAATGCGTTAGCTTGGTATTGCACTGTGTCCTAATTTATTTTAAGAAAATTTATTTTATTATTTTTGGTTATAGTAACTGCCCTAATTAAAATTATGTTTTTCAGATACAAAAAAATTAATATACATATTTAATTAACGTTTATTGTTAGTAAAATCTTAATATCGAGGTTGCGCCTATCTTCATTCTGTCCGTTCAAAATGAAATTGTTTATTTCCTATCTGGTGTATATTTAAAGTAACACAAACGTCCTACATTTGGTTAAGTGCAAATCGACTTTTTCTAGTGGATCATCTCGAACAAAAATCTTTGTTCTACAGTTTTGTATGGCCGAGATTTCCTGTAGTTTTTACTTACCTCGATTTTTAAAGATACTTTGTTTGGAGTGGATGTTATTATCTGAGCATGCTGTTTTCTAGTCTAATTTTTTGTCATTTTGGAATTTGACGGTCCAGGGAGTGATAAAATTTCTTGGAATGATCTTTCAATAGCGAGTAGCTGGAGTTTTGTAACTGGTTAAGTTTTTGGAATTTGTTGATGTTGTTGAGTTAGGTGATGTTCTGAAATTTTCTGAACTTGTGTTCGAACTGGTTGAAGTTATGCAATTTGTTCACCATCGTTGTCGGTATTAGTGCTGATTATAGTATATGTGAGACAAGGACAAAGAACGCGTCACGGATAACTAGAACAGATAATAAAATGTCGAAATTTTATACGTTAATTGGGTATTCCGAAAACCCTTGCATCATAATGTTCGATATTATTTATTCTGATAAAAATCTGGAAAATAAACAATTTGTTTATATAGGAACGCTTATCTTTTTGAAGGAAATTCATTCATTAAATTTGATCCGATGCAGTCGATGCTTAAAGTAGATCAAGAAATGTTATTTTAAAGCGCTAGTCGTTGCGTTATAAAAGTGTGCAGTAAAACATAGCTGCGTTGTTGCAGCGAATATTGAAGTGATGTTTTTGAACCCAAATTATATACAAAAATGAAATTATTAATTACGAAGAAAAGGCAAAAATTCTTCAATATAAAGCTATTTTTAAAGATGTATTAAATAATTGAAAAGAAGATTTAACCCAAAAAGGTAGTTTGATAATTGCTGTTGGAAATCAGGAATTTTAATTTGGAAAAACTTGTAAGCCGATTTGAAGATCAATTTAAAATAAGAAGATTTTAATTACGAGGAGTATTTTTGTGGATTCCGCAAGTAGTATTTTTTTAAATTTATTTGTAACTGATTAGAGTATTTGTATCTCTAGCTTAAGGATAGTCCTAATAATTTTTTTTATGTGAGGATTTTTTTACCAGGAGCTTGTGTTCAGAGTTCGAAATACTATGACCTTTAATAGATTATATGTCAAGATTTTTTCTAGAAAAAACAAATCTAACCAGCGCGGAAATAATTTATAACCAGGTAAACGATCCTCAAAAGAATAAATTTAGTTCTGTAAATGTAAAATAAAGTAAGCAACAGTATTTTTGTAACAAAGGCTTTTTAGAAATTATTTTGTTTGAAAGAAACGATGTTGTAAGTGCTCTTGTATGAAAGAATATAATTCGTATTGTATAAATGCTTTGCGATATTGCTGCGTTTTATTTCATTTTGAAAGCGTAAATTTCGCTGAGCTAGCCAGCCAAAGTTAAAAACGAAGGTAAGTGAACAATTTCAAGTTTACAAACCAGAAGTATCTTTTCGCAGCACTCCTTCAGCGACGCTCTCAACGCGATACCATTTTCATATCACTCTTTCAGTGGCTCTCAGTGCCGCCCTGTCGCAGCACTCTTTTAGTGATCAAATGAGCGGGACGGAAAGAAAAGAATAAGAGTCTGTCAAAAACGACTCTTACGAATTACTGCAGCAGAAGAGAAATCGGAAAAGAGGAGAAGGCCGCGCTAACACATTCGAAGATTCGAGGTAAATCGTAACGAAACCGATGAATCTACAACCCGACAGTAAAGTATAGAAATAAAAAAAATAAAGAAACAAAGAATAATTAAGATATAAGTAACATACAAATAAAAAATATATTTATCCACATACATATATCTACGGTGGCCTTACTTAATGTATTTACTAACAGTACAATACAGGTGACGAACTGGCCTCACAGGTATTTGTTTAACATAAGAAAGGGAAGATAATAATGTACAATAGCACCGCCACCAAATATCTACACAACTATTATATCGGAGAGATATCGCCGGCTCAGTTATCCATTCTTATAAAGCAACAGTGTTCAAAACATACCCTCATATAATTGTCCTAATAGTTGCATAATACCAGTACGCCAACTATAACATGAGCTAGCAAAACAATCCTTTGATACAAATTAATACTCTTCTACTCTTTAGTCAATACAAATAAATAAACCGTAACGTAAGCTAACAAAGCAGATGTGGAATTTCCGACTAAGAACAGATAAGCATGGTCCATTAGCCGGTAGTCGGGCAGTTACGCGAAAAAGTAAAGGAAGTTTTTCATTACACAAGAATTTTAATAACTGCCTGCTAGAAAATATAATACTTGTTATAAATGAATACAACTAAACAGGACGACCTATCCACGACGTACAAACTGGTTTCTTTTTAAAAATGATCACTGAAAATCCCCTTCCAATAACATATCCCAATGTGTCTTGATAACAGGATCGAACTTGTTTTTATTCCACTCCAGAATCGTAATTGCAATAGAAACGATAACGTACAAGATACCATTATTTCATGTATATACAAACTCGCATTCGCAATATAAAAATCAGGTGTTCAAGGAACATATAATAAACTTATGTAATTTTTCCCATCTTTCTCGTTTACATTATCGGTGATATTAGTTCTGGATATCAACCGTCGATTGTTTCTCTTTCCAATATTTCTTCCCAAATAGACAGTGTTTCGCCAATTTGTCGCATACACAATATTGCAGTAACGGAAAAAGCAAATGTCAGTTGAAAGATAGATTAAAGGTACTTCATTAGTTTGGTACGACGTCTATCTGACACTGCATGTTTCGGAACAAATTTGAAATATGAAGCTTAAGTGCGAATCCTCTGAAGGATGGATTTACAAAATATTTTTCGTGTTTGCACCTTGTCATTTTAGTAGTAGGCATTTTGTCCTAAGAAGCTTTTTGACTTTATTGAGCATGGGAGTCTGGTTCGGAAGTACGATTGCTTGTTTTCACTAAATGGACGACATCTTTTTATTTAATTGGGCATGTGGTTGCATGTTTGAAAGTAGCGATCACACCTTGTCCCGATGATTCTTCTTAAGGAAATATGCAAAACGTTCACATTATTGTTATTATATACTAAAATGGCTTAGTGCAAATTAGGAAGACGCATTACTAGCCATGATTCTGACCGCGAAAGACTCGACTCAGACAATACCTTTAAAGAATTTTTTAATTGCTCGTTTGGGTTGAGGTATTGAACTTATTAACTCCCGTCATTCGTTCAAATGAAATGTATAATTCCAGTTATAAATAAAGCTAAAAATTAATTTTTGTGAACTGGATTGTTTGTTGATGTAGTGATCGAAATTCATTAGTTATTTTAAAGTCTACGATTTTCGTACCGCATATACCAGCAGTTTGGTTTGTATCAAATTTTTTCATTTTTAGAAATCGAAGCAAACAATCTTGTGCTAAAAATAATTTTATTTTGTTCAGGGGGTTGTTAAACTCCGGAGTGCCTCGTACGTACGTAAACTTCCCTGTGCTTAAAATAAACTACCAAGATCACAATGGTTATTTTTATTAAGTAACTTTCTTTTAACAGTTTATTTATTTGCACGTGAATTTTACATACCTTAATTATGATTAACATTAATCAAACTGTCACTCTTTAATTAAGTAATTGATCAAAATGAATAACCGTGAAGAACTGAATTGTTCGAGGAAATTATGTCTACAGTAATAGCAATAATTAACTCATTTGTTTTAGCCAAAAAAAATACAAGACATAAACGAAACTGCATATCCTGTTATTCTGCAAGACACATAATTGGGTTAGGTATGACACAAAATATATATTTTTCCACCACAAAGGGAAATGAATTTTTTGCTGGAAGCAGTATTCGACGAAAAGCTTGTTTATCCCAAGTAGCATTTAATATTTGTCAAATATTGTTTTCCTGTTGCAGAAATGTACTGACAATATTGGTTCAAGATTTAAATGTGAACATTGAGCAACAATGGGTCAGTATTTAATTTTCTCTGCAAAATTGTAATTATGCAATATTAAATTAATATTGCCGATAAATATTAAATCCGCCATATTTTGCAAATATTGTAAATATTTCTTCAATATATAACCAATATCTAACTGCTATACATATAGTAAATATTACTATTAATGTTTGTTAATTATTGGTCATAAATTGTAAATATTGCGTCAAGATCACAATATATGACCAATATTTATACTATAGAAAAACGATATATTCTGCTACCAGGGATCTTACTAGTGATGTAAATTCCCATAGCTTTAACTTTCGCTTCTAGCCATGAAAATTAATCCATCAAAGTCAAAGCACTGCGTGTCGGATTGAATGAAATTTGACGGTTGCATCCATTTGTTTCTCTTGTGTCTTGTGTCTCTTGGAGATTTGGTTTGAAAGAATTTCTTCAAAGATAAAAGAAAAAATTCACCTAGAAATCATTTGTCACACAGTCGCATCCTTTAGTTAGGCATTTTCTCCACCGAATTGGTAATTTTTTATCTTTTCTTCGAAGAATGAAGTTGACCGTGTTTGTAGTGATTTATGCACGAATGATTCGACACCTTCGTTATCGTCAAAGTGGCATCGTTCTAATGCTTCTTTGAATGGCTCAATCATATGATAATTACATTGTGATAAATCTGAGCTGTAGGGTGGGTGTTCAAACGTTACCCAATACATTTTTATTAATTTTTCTTTAGTATGTCGTCGAGTGTTATCGTGAAGAAGAATGACACTACGAATGGATAGACTTTTTGTCGATTGGCCTGTTTCGCTTAATCAAGTAGTTGGCAATAGTACAACGCATTAACAGTGTGCCTTTCGTAAAAAAAAATCAATCATTAAAAATGCCTTTGTACTTCCCAAACACCGCTGCCAGCGCATTTCCTGCAGAAGGACGAATCTTGGCTTTTCGCCTTGCTAGCCAGATTTGATTCTGGTGTGTAACGATGAACCAATGTCTCATCACATGTGACAATACAGCCTAACTTCGGTAATAACAGTTTGCGCACTTCCATACGATATTTCAAGTTGTGCTGCAATTTTTTGTTTTACGCCGATCACATTTAATCAAATTTCGGATCGTTGAAATGTTTCTTTCAGTGACGCTTGTCCGGGTTCGAAGTGCATGACTTGTTCACAACTGTTTCTTGGTCGTTTGAGAATTTGTGGCATATTTATTTCGCTATCACACGTTGTTTGTCTAAAATGTTTGGAAAAATAACTAATCCTTGAATTATTTTAGAGTATACAACTTAACTTCTTTCAATTTCGTGGTTTTAGAACCTAGTATTTTGTTTGTAATTTCATGACATATCGTATTTTTGAGCTTAGTTTGTTTACAAGATGTCCCTTATGGTTTTAGAGCAGTTCTTTAGTCAGTTATTTGGACAGTTAAAATGGTTAGAGCTAGTGAGAATGCTTTTGCACTTAGCGACGAGAAGGGTGTCGAAGATGCTTATAGTGGCCGCGTGTGGCCGTTGTTTTACGTAATGGATCGATAAGCACACAGTAATTTACGTATGGACTGTAACTTGACGCTTGAATGTTAAATTCTATTTGTCAAAAATCTGGTCTTGTGCCATCTGTTGAGAATAGTAGTTACTTCTATATTCGTTAAATTTATTTTGATTTTGAAATATACACTGAAGTAGATACGGATATAGTTAACTTAGTTATTAAGCAGAAGAGCGATAACGACTAGTTTGAAATTTGTAGAAGGTCGAGTAGGTTCTTATCCTGTATCTAGTATAATTACCATAGAAGATAAGTAATATTCTTTTTCGCTTTTGGAGGTATGCTATTTTCTTTTAATTATTTGTTCTTGAAAATTTTGTTAGGGTTTATTTGAGGTTATGCACGTCTTGCGCAATAATAATGGACTGTCCATTTTTTTAAACGGTATGTCAATATTGTTTATCTACACCTTGCCTGTATGCTTCTCGTATAAATTTTACAAACTTAATGTTTGTGATTGGACATTGTTTTAAATGTTAAACCTTTATACTATTAATTAGGTTTTCAATGTGAACGATATACACTTCTCGTGACAAATAATTTATTTTTGTTAAAAGATTTTAAGTTCACTAAGAAAATGAAGTACTAAGTCACAGTTTAATTCTTATATAGCATGAAAAATATAAACATTAACAAATAATCAAATTCTTCAGCATAAAACATTTTGGTTTTACAATTTCTACCTATTTTATAAAAAAAATTTCTTTATTAAGTACATAGAGAATAAATTTACAATTTCCAATTTATTTCTTTTGAGCATTGAAGTATTTGTGTATTCGAGAATTTAGAGACATCTTGCTTTCACCTCTAAGACTAGAAGTTCTGCTAACGGCGGATGCAAAAATAAGAAAATAATCCAGTTTTAAAGTTACGTGTGTATATTCCATTATTTTCTAATAATTGATGTGTAAGAGAATGATAAGTTAACAAGAGTTTTGTTGGGTGTCGGTTCCAAGTACTTTTGTTTTACTTTTATCCTATTATGGATTTACAGAGTTTAGAATAATAAAAAAATTAGTGTACTCAGTATTCAGCAAAAAAAAAAATTAATGCATTTCGTGCAAAACCCTGACAAAGCAGTATTTAGTAATTTCCGTTACGCTTCATCCTACATTTAAAAGGGGTCTTAACCCGCCTTTATTCACTTCAATTTCTTGTTAGGTGGCCCCCCTTTCTTCTTAAGATTGGCCCTATTATCCTTGCCCCACTTCGCGTATGCTTTCACGGTCCTAACACGGTGTAGCTATTTCATCTTCCGGAGTTTTTGCATTTACTTTAGCCATTTATTCCATCCCCTCCGTGCGCGGGCTGATTTGAGAAAGAAAATCTCGTATTAACATCTAGGTGGCACTTTTAGGCAAAACTTCACCATTTAAACGTTTTGTCTATCTACCAATGTAAAAAGTTTGCCACAAACTGTTTATGCCAATCGTATACGGGTAGGGTAAGTAGACCAGTTGAGACGCACAGGTCTTCCGGCGAAAGGGTTAAAAGGGTCAAGAGGGTCAAAAAGATCAAAAAAGTTATTTGTAATGAGCGATTGTATGTAAAGTGTCACTTTGACACTTTTTCTTTACGTCACGTTGGTCTTTAACACAACAGTCACTTTGACACGCCATTTTGACAGTGGCCATTTTTGATTCATACAATTTTTAAGTTAGAACTGTAATTTTAACACTTTCGCCATTTACCCCTTATACTAGATTATGAGAGGAAAATAAGTGGATCGCATCAGGATTCGAACGAACCCGGGTTGCCTGAAGAGAAAACGAGTACTTTAACTTTCAGACCACCCTGCAATTTATGTCTCATATCCATCCACCATATTCAAGTAGTTTCTGTACCCACCCTGCATGTTGATTCTTTTAATTAAGTATATTCACATGTAATTTTCCGTACACAATGTATTGTTAATGTTACAAACCCCAGTTGCAATAACACATTCTACTCTAGTAACTTCTTGTTAAAGTAATTTATATCTTTGGCTTATGTATACAAATTCGGAGCGCATTTACTAAATAAAACCAACATTGGCAGCTAATTAGTTTTAAATAATCACACTACTATACTTTCTAATAGCATAGCACAACCTTCCCAATTTAACATTAAGAAATAATTTACTAGTTAATTATGTAGGAAATTACTTAATTAATAATTATATCTTGGATCTCAAACCGAAATCTAGTTTGTATCGTCTTGACATGTAAATTGTGAATTCTTTGTAGTGTGATTGCACAATATTAGTAATATTTTCATCTCTCTTACGTCAGGATTATGAGAGAAAAAAAATTAATTGAACTGGGATTTGATCCCGGGCCGTCTGGTTACAATACGAGTACCTTTACATTTTAAAAATGAACTACGTTTGTTTAACTCAACAATTTATTATGAACCGATGCTATGAGAAAAAACCTACCGACATCTAGTAAGATAATGTGCATTGTCTTGACTTGTAAATTGTGCATACTTTATAATTTTAGTAATTTTTAAGGCACGGTAAAATATTTTTTTAAAACTACCGCATTACATAAATAAAATACATTCTATTTAGCATAACATAAAATGCTATGTACATGTAATAAACAGTGATTTGGTAGATCGCAAGCCTCTCTGCTAAGCGTTTTAAGGCCATGGATTCTAAACTTTTGTAGACTCTCGACTTCGACTTGATTATTCGGAAGGTACTTAGATATACATTTCTTTTAAATAATTTTTAACAAAAACGGTATTAAGCGAGGCATGTCGGAGATAAACCGTTGGTTGAAGCGGTTTACATTTTTTTAAGGAATTCTTTAACAAAAACGGTAACATTAGGTGATATTGTTTATTCTTTAGTATAATGCTAGTCAAAGTAAAAAAAACGGTGTACATTGTCAGTTGAAGCATGTATCACGATTTACAAAAAAATAAAATAAAGTAAGGTTATCTTTAAAATAATAGCTGCAGTCTTTAATAGTTAACTATACGTGTTTTTATAAATTTTGTTTCCCCTTGATATGGACTGATGGCTAGACTTTCAATTTTATTACAAAGCTCATAGAATAATATGTAGAGTAAACATATTTTTTGAAAAAATAAAATCCTGAAAGAATTAATATAGTTAATATAGTTAATATAGTTAATATATAGTTAATATAGTTAATATAGTATTAATATAGTATAATTATCTTATATATATATATATATATATATATTCACGTGATAAGGGGCCACGAGAGGACATTGAAACTTTAATTCTAAAAATAAATCCCACTAAAATATAATAGAATCCGGAAAAAATGGAATTTTCCGTAAATTAATGGTTACGCCCTGTATAATACAAGCGTACCATCATTTATTGATGTACAATGCAAAAACGCAAATTGCGCGTGTATAAATAATCACCCTATATGATATAAGCATATTGAAAATAAATAGCAAGTAATGTAAATTGGATATGTAAATTGTAAGATACCGTAAAACGCATTTCTATGCGAATGCAAATCTCTACATTTTTGATAAAATTTGCTGTAAAACCAGCTTTACGTATTTTGCATAACTATAAATAATTTCGTATAATTACTATAAAACGCAAACCCTTTTGCATTAAAAAGCAATCAAAGTTTAAATTAATTTACCCGTGAATTGTAGCAATTGATTCTAAATAAAGAGCTTTCTAGAATATGAGTCATCGGTATTTAAAACTACGTATAAACTCATTAAATAAACATTTTTATTCCAAGAAGCAGCTTGAACATCGAAAAACCTGCAAAGTCCCTTGAATAATCGATTATCTTTTGCATTAGTATATTAGTATATGTGACACAAGGACAAAGAACGTGTCACGGATACCTAGAACAGATAAGAAGGTACTAAAAATGTCGAAATTATATACGCTAATTGGGTATTCCGAAAAATTTTACATCATAATGTTGGAGATTATTGGAGTAAAATTCTAGAAAATGGACAATTTGTATATAACGGAGCGCTTATCGTTTCGAAAGAAATTGATTCATTAAATTTGATCCGATGCAGTCGATGCTTAAAGTAGATCAGGAAATGTTATTTTAAAACGCTAGCCGTTGCGTTGTATAGAAGTATACAGTAAAACAGTTGCGAGGTTGCAATGAATATTGAAATGATGTTTTTAAACCCAAATTACATTCAAAAATGGAATTATTAATTACGAAGAAAAGGCAAAATTCTTCAGTATAAAGCTATTTTAAGGATGTAATAAATAATCGAAGGGAAGATTTAACTAAAAATGTACTTTGATAATTGCTGTTGAAAATCAGGAATTTTAATTTGGAAAAATTTGTAAGTCGATTTGGAGATCAATTTAAAATAAGACGATTTTTAATTACGAGAAGCGTTTGGTGGATTCTGCAAATATTACTATTAGACTTACTTTTAACTGGTATTAGAGTATTTAGATCTAGTTTAAGATAATCCTAATAATTTTTTGTGTGAGGGAGTTTGTGTTCAGAGTCCGATATACTCTGACCTTGAATAGATTATATGTCAAGGATTTTTTCTGACCAAAACAAATTTTACCAGCGTGGAAATACTTTATAAGCAGGTGAAAGATCCTCAAAAGAATAAGTTTAATTCTGTAAATGTAAAATAAGGTAAGCAACAATAATTTATGACAACTTCTTAGAAATTATTTTATGTTTGAAAGAAACGAAGTTGTAAATGCTTTTGTATGAAAGAAGGTATTTCATATTGTATAAATGGTTTGTGATATTGCTGCGTTTTATTTCATTTTGAAAACTCCATAAATTTCGTTGAGCTATAGCCAGGCAAAATAAAAAAAATTAGAAAGGAAGGTAAGTAAACAATTTCAAGTTTACAAACCAGAAGTATCTTATCACAGCACTTATTCAGCGACGCTCCCAACGCGAGACCATTTTCATATCGCCCTTTTAGTAACGCTCTCAGTGCAGCATTGTCACAGCACTCTTATAGTGACGCCCAACGTGGGCTCGATTAATTCGTCTGTAAATTAGAGTTTCTTGTCTGGTAGGATTTGTTTTTGGAGTTGTTTTTGTTCTTTTTGTAATATCTGATTAATTTTCTAGTATGACTGACAGAATGAAGAAGTTCGTGAAAGTTTGAGAGCTGAGGGAGTAGAAATTGGTTCTCAAGAAAGTGTTTATGTGGAAAAGGAGAATCCAGTGGCAAGAGTGCAGGAGAAACCCAGAAATCAAAAATTATGGCTCTTTTATTAAGTTTAAATCAAGGTATCCAAGAGCAAAAGGAAAATATGAAGGAAATGAAAGAGAATATAAAAGAAATGACTGAAAGATCTGATAAAAACTACTTGTTACGACAATTAAAAAAAAGGCCTTGGCGTGCTTAGAAAATATATTGTTCACCAACAAAATACATCCGATTCTGCATTAATTCGTATTATCTCGTGTTTACGGTGAGCAAATTTCTAGATGTTACCATGTTAGACCGAGGATATTATGTTGTGTATGGAAGATTACTTGTGAAAATAGGTAACTGAAAAAAATACACATGCGGGACAAGTACATAAACTAGTTAAAGATGTTGGATGATGTGCAACACAAATTGTAACGTGATTTAATGGTAAAGGCACTCTTTTTCTAACCAGGCGGCACTGATTCGTATCGAATCGAATCAACTTTTTTTCGTCTTCTAAGCGTAATGTAAGGAAAAATGCCGAGTGTGTTAAAATTACAGTTGTGACTTAAAAATTGTATTAATTAAAAATAACCTCCATCAAAATGGCGTGTCAAGTGACTGTTGTGTTAAAAATGGTCGCCGTGACGTAGTGTCAAAACGATACTTTGCTTCCAATCACTAGGTCACAAATACTTTTTTAGATCTTTCAACCCTATTTTTTAACCCTTTTTAATCCTTGCGGAGGGTAGGACCTTTGCGCTCAACCATCCGAATTATTCTAGTTACACTAAGTTCGCGAGAGGGAATTTTCACCGAACTGTTCATTCAGTCTGCGTATAATTTCTGCCGGTTTTATGCCTTCCTGTTCAGACATGACGTTATTAATTTCAAATATGCATCGATTCACCTGGCCGTTGATCTTCCCCACTCCTAACATCCCCATCAAACACAGTGTGATCCAGCGCTTCTTGCTTAAGCTCGAACGCAGTATGAAAAATCTGGTTTAAATTTGATATACCCTCGTAACTCGAATTTTTTCCAATATTTTATTGGAAATCTTAAATACAGAATTGTCTTCTTCTTAATTATTGCCAACAAAATCTTAAGAGAGATTTGAACAAGTAAGTACAAAATTTATGGTCACATAGTAAACAAAAATGCACGTATATATTATGCAAATTGATAAAATGTGATTAGCTATCAAAACAAGTGGTAATATTTCTCAACGCCTAACGACTCGCTAAAATTTATTGCAAGAATTTCATAGCCGCCTGTAAAAATAACTTAAATACTTTTATAAGTAGCAATACAAGAGACCCAAAATAGCTATTTCTCTGCAACTTATTCTGTGCTCAAAAGGGAAGATGGTTTGAGGTATCTAATATTTTTGTAGTCATCATGCGACTCACTCTGTCATGTACCATAATCCAAAGGGCCATACTTTACCGATACAGTTGTGTGGGAATCGCGAAATTTTCCCTGGCTAAAGAGGGAAACGCAGCACTCGCTCGAGACACCCCAAACTTCTACGCATGATTTACTTGAAGTAAACTGCGAGTTCTGGTAGGTATACTATTGAGATTGCTGAAGATTTAACAAGCGTATACATACAATGCGCAAGATATTGTTTTTAGGGTAACAAGAAGAGTCCGTGAGCTCTGGTGATTTCTGGATAAAAATGTTTAGAATAGTAACACACTTCCGGAAAATATTCTTAAGTACGTTGATAGAGGTGACTGGCTTGGGGTAAATATCCGGAACTCTAAGAAATCTTGTTCTAATTTTAATTGATTAATTTTCTTTAGAGTTAATCCTGATAGTTTGTATAAACGTCACTACTTCAGTTCGATACCGCGGTCCCCCATTACGCTGTAGAAATTTGAAGATATCTTGATGAAATATTCACAGCAGGTAAATTAATGAAATGTACACATTAACTCGTCACCTAGGTCACCGGAACTAAATATCTTAACATATTTTACCTAGGGCTATATGCAAAGTAGTTTATAAAACTAAACCAGAAAACATTGAAGAATTAAAAGAGTGAATCTGAATTGAAAATAAACAGCATTTTTATAAAACCATAAAGCAGGTTGAACCAGAATTGGTTTATTAGTTCATGTGCTTTAAATTACACCAATTAAAGTTACAACATTTACTTTGAAATTTTTTTACATATCAACCAACAATGATAGTTTGGATTTATTTCTTTTAGTGAAACATGAAAAAATATTAAATATTTGATTTAAAAGGGCAAAACCTTGCAATTACTTTAAACACGAAGGTGATAATACATTTTTGTAATGGTCAACACACTTAGAATGAAAAGTGTAAAAATATACAGGATGTTCCGTTTACAAAAAGTGTTGATGTTTTAAAAATTTAAAGGTAAGATATATAGGGTTGTTTGTCCGAGTTATTTGTTGGAAACTTTTAGAATGGATAGTAGTACGTGGCCTATCATCCTATCTCTTCTATTTTTACCGTTTTCCACATATTTCTATCTTCCCCTACCATTTTTAGTACATCTTCGTTCTTAACTTTGTCTGTCCATGAGATCTTCCTCATACGTCTGTAACACCATATTTCAAAGGTTTCTACCTTTTTCTTGTCCGCTTCTCCAACTGTCCAGGTTTCACAGCCGTACAGTGCTGTACTCCACACATATGTTTTAAGCAATATTTTCGTTGTTTCTATGTTTGTTGTCTTTGAACATAGTAGTTGCTTTTTTTTCTTAAATGTAGCACGACCTTGTGCTAATCTTTGTTTTATATCTTTTGCGCTTCTAACTTTTCTTTGCTAGATGCTAATACCGCTATATCATCTGCAAATCTAAGCATATCAATTTTTTGTCCCGGCATAGTAATTCCAAATGTCTTCCTACATTTGACAGTATTCATTGTCTCTTCAATGTACAAGTTAAAAATTAATGGAGATAGAGCACATCCCTGTCTCATCCCTTTTCTAATTTTTACTTCTCTACGTTCCTGCTTTAATTCTATTACTGCTGTTTGCTCTTTGTATAAGCCATGTACTATTCGTCTATTTCTATAACTCATTCCAATCTTTTTGAGTATTTCAAACATTTTTTTCCGTTTTACATCGAATGCTTTTTCCAGATCTACAAACGCTATATACACGCTTTCCTCTTTTTCTATTGTTTGCTTCATTATCACTCTCAAAGCTAAAATATCCTCCCGTGTTCCCCTGTTTCGCATAAACCAAAATTCATCTTCTCCTGTATTTCTTCAACTCGTTTTTCCATCCGCTTTTGTACAATTGTAGTTAATATTTTTGACCCACGTGCTGTCAAACTTATTGTTCGAAAATCTATCCGTAATTATCTTTTTTGTTACAGTGACTATGATGTTACCTTTGAAATCTTTGGGTATCCCGCCTGTCTCGTACATATAGCTTACAAGTTGAAAGAGACGTTCTGTTACTGCTTGTCCAACGGCTTTTAGTGTTTCTGCTTGCAACTTATCTGTACCCGGAGCCTTATCATTTCTTTATTTATATTTTTCATCTATGTATAGACGCGTTTAGGATATCAACTGATGTTCATCCTGTCCGACGGAATACGTTCGTTATAATATGTTATACAATGAAAACTGTCTTCAACGAATATCTTAATATCTGAGGATGATACAAAAATTTTGAATGCATATTCGGTTTCAACAACCAAAAATACAAAAACTACACTCATTAGATATCAGGAAACAGAAATGATGTTGGTCTGTGTAAGTTACCTTCCCCCTTGCGACGACGCTGGATATTTATAGTAATATCTGTTCATGCAGTTTTATACAGCACAAAAACTTTATGTACAAATTTGCATTCCTTTGTAAAAAAGTATAGGAAAAATATTTAGAAAAATTTTATTTTCTAGCGCCGTTAGGAGGCTCTTCCGACATAGTTCATATAATATTTGTTTCTTATTTTTGATAATACTATCCACTTTAGAGGTTTCCTATAAATAACTTAGAGGGACTACCCTGTATCATATTCTATCTGTCTAAGGATATCATGAAAATATTCTGGTTTAAGAAAAATATTTAATTTATATTTTACGAATAGACTTTGTATCGATATATCATGGTACATTTCGACAAGTATTGATTCACATTGATACGTATTTATATCGATTCTTGTCATGTCGATTATTCGGTACGTTCAGTATTTTAATATGAAAATATCGATATTATCAATTTTTCACACAACACTGAAACTAACCTGTTTAATATTTATTTATGTGAAGTTAGTGTTTTGCCTCACGAAGAACGTTGTTGTTGTGTTTGTTTGACTTGTTCCGAAATTAAGGAAATGACTTTTATGCATTAATTTGCAACGTGCTGATATATTAATTAACCGTATCGGTTTACATTAAACAGTTTGTATTAAACATAGTGCCAGTGCCGATAATGTATTATAGCAAACACAGCATGGTCAAAAATGGTACCTCGTTTTTGTATTTTGGACAGTAGCAGGTAATAATTGCGTTGACAGCTAGTAAGTTTTAAGGCTAACACTTTAATTTTCAATTATATATTTCCTTATTATTTACATGCTATGTCTTGTTTGTTTTTGCATTCAAGCCATTAAAACCAAACCCTTTTTTAATAATATTTTAAAGGCCAATTTTTACAAAATTGGTAGTGAGGCATTATTCCACTATTTGCCTAGAAACAAATTTAAGGCCAAGGTATTTGACAAATTATCATACTTTAAAATAGATTGAACTATTTTACAGCGATAAATAACGTGCTTTGCGGTTAAATCAGCTTTATATTTAACGGTTTTTGACCTATATGGTTAACATATGGAAATAATTGAGATATTTCAATAGTTTTGTGAAGAATGTTTTTTTTTTCGTTTGGAAATATTGTTACTAAAAACAGATTGCATTCACCGGTATATATTAAATCAAAAACGTCCATTTATAATTATTAATTTGAGAGTTGTTTTCTTTCTGTTGAGCCCAACTAGAAAGATATGACTATTGACCAAGTGTTATGGCATGTCAGTCTAACCTTTTGTTTGTGTTACACAACTTACCTTACAAAAGAACCTTGTATGTTTTGAAGAAATATTATATTTCAAAAATGTGTTTCAAAAAATCATGAAATTTAGTAAGAAGCTTTTTAGGCAACAATTTTTGATCATTTTAAGCATGAATTTGGCCGTCAAGTGTTCGAATGACATTAAGAAGGCGATTGCATCTAAATTATGTTCATCTACATTGAAGCGGCATTACTTGAAGATGATTTTTTACGAAAGACGTACAAAAATTGCCATTACTGACGAAAGCATTGCTCCTGTAAGGAGTATGATAGTTGAACACTGTCATGTTGCTATACTATATGTACGATTTACACAACCATCACAATTGGGGTGAAAACATTTAACAAGTAAGATTTCACATTTAACTCCTAAACTGATTGCACATGATGTCAGTTGAAGCCAAGCTGTACGCTGACGCTTCGTTAGGGGATCATCTATTTTGGTATAAGATATTGTGACAGGTGATGAATGTAGGATCCGTTCCCAGAAAATGTCCTAATCTTTTCTTGGTATTGCTGAACATGTACGCAGTTACAGTGCTTGCTAATTATAGTACGGTTAATTATTAGTAATACACCATCGTTTGTTTGTGGAAAGTTCTTCAAGAGAAGTGCCGTTATATCGCGACATCGCTCTTTATAGTACAAAACAACCAAAACAACTGCACAAACACCTGCTCATTTAAAACAATGAGGAATTTACGCGCATAAGAAATACACGATGGTTGTCTCCATATGAAATATATGAGTGCAGGAGAGATTGACATACATTAACCTTATTAATGACACGTTGTTCTTTGTCTGTGCGTATCACTTAACCACGTAACCGCTGATGTTATGAACTGTTTCGCTAAACCTGCTTCCAAATTTTAACACATCTAGTATCGTTGGTGTTATATATTTCACAAATTACGGGTGATGTCATACTATTTGCAAACCATAAGTCGTAACCTTGTAGCCCTTTCTCTAAACTCTTTTTAAATTACGTACATATTCAGAGGGAAAAAGTTAACTTGAGATATTACATATACATTTAGTACGAGGAGTGCTCGAAATGTATCGGGAATAGGCAAAACTGTTTTTGCTGGGTGTGATCTGACGTTTCTAACCTAAAGTTTGGCATTTTTGACAGTATACATACCTATAACATTTTGCCATATGAACACTAGTTGTTTTGTTTTGATTGGGTTGAAAATTTCGTTTCGGCCAAAAAATGGAATTAACTCGTGAACATTTTCGTGCGATGATTTTTTACGATTTTCGACGTAGATTATCTCCACAACAGTGCGTGAATCAACTTATTTCGACTTTTGAGGAAGAAGCTCTAATAAAACCACTGAATGCAATCGTGGTCTAGTTCCCTAGCGGATGAATTTAAATAAGTCGTCCAAAATCGACTGTTGTGCCAGAAAACATCGATGCCGTGCGCGAATTGATAATGCAAGTTCGTCATGTTACTTATCGTGAAATTCAGGCATCCCTATGCTTTACCATAAGTATACATTCGATATTACATGAATATTTAGCTGTGAGAAGGTTATGTGCGCGTTGGATCCCACATAATTTGACAATTGCTCAAAAAAAGACTTGTGTCGATTAGTGTAAAGAAACGCTCAAAAAATACGATTGCGGTGCATCAAACGCAGTGTATAATATCTACACAGGTGACGAAACTTAGATTTATTCGTATGAACCCGAAAGTAAACAGCAGTCGACTGTTTGAGTCTTCTAAGACGAACGAAATCCAACAAAATTGTCTGCGGTCGAAACACTTTGAAGAAAATGATTACCTCTTTTTCGGAATAAATTGGACATGTTTTGACCGTTGTTTTACAGGATCGTAGAACAATTAATTGTGCTTCGTATACGACCATTTGTTTGCCACAAGTTTTCTGAGAAATAAGAAAAATAATCCGACGACGCCAAATCATTCTCCATCATGACAGTGCGAGCTTTCACACATCGGCTCAAACAAATGACTATTTGAGCACTGAAAACATCGAATTGATGGGTCATCCGCCGTATAGTCCCGATTTGGCATCTAATGATTTCCTTTTGTTCCCACAAGTGAAGAACAAACTGCATGGACAACGATTTTCGACACCAGAAGTGGCGGTTGATGCGTTCAAAACCCATGTTTTGGGGATATTTCAATCGGAATGGAAAAAATGCTTGGGAAATTGGTTCCAACGTATGCAAAAGTGTATCAATCATCGTGGAGAATATTTTGAAAAACAGTAAAGAAGTTTTCACACCCTAAGTTATGTTTTTGTTGCTTATTCCCGATACATATCGAACACCCCTTGTATCTAGTCTTGCTAGAATATCTAACTACTTTACATGAACTTTATTTATTTTTCACCATGTCAGCAAATATTTGCATATTTCTACTATTCAATTAACTCTGTCTTGGTTCTCTGTCTCACAACCACGTGACCTGTACGTTATTAAACACTTAACCTGTTTACAATGTCCACAATAAACGCACTGAAAATTGCTAAAAGAAGGCATAGTATTTTTCGCTTGTTTAACCTATTGTTTAATGCTAAATTTTTGGTACATAATTGGATATTGCTAATGCGGGACTTTGAACACTATTTTCATTTAATTTACAAAAGTATTCATAACTAATATTATAGTTACTAACTGCAAATTTCGAACAGGGCAGACACCTTAGTAATTAATTTAACCCTTACAGAACCTACTTCAGGTACGCTTGGTTGCCTGCTATAGACACGCATATATTATTTTTGGATTTAAATACTTTTTCGATTCCGACCTAACTTAAGTATTTTACTTCGAACTATATCAGGGTTCACCTAACCTAACCGGGTGAAGCGCCGACGTAACCTATAAATTTTGATTCCCTTACTGTACGAAGAAATAAGCGCTTATAGCGGAAGTTTTCTAATTGGATGGCTTGTGATTATTCTACTATTTATTTTTGGCCGGGCTGAACAGACCTCGATGAAAATTACCAAAAGCATTGTGTAAACTCAAACAACAAAATAAGTATATTATTGCACTTTGATTTTCATTACCTGAATTATCAAGACTGATACAGCACGAAACGTAAATAATAAAGTGTTACTATAGAATACGAAGGTATATATTAAACCAGTACCGAGGTCTGAGTACTAGTTCATTACTAACAGTTTACACTAAAGGGATTATCACATTAGGAAAACACAGAGCTGTAGGTATATAGCTAAGAAAATTGAAGCAGTCTGATGCAATTTTAATAAATATTGGATGATCAAAAAATCACTCTTTAACAATAACGTGTCTTATCTAAAATGTCAATTAAGCTAATTTATATTACATGTCTGGAATAATTTGATAATAAGTCATCATCATTAGGTATTTAGTTCTAGAACTGGTTGGGCGCGTACCTTCATTGTTTTTTATTCTGAGTTACCCTTCACATTTCTCTGAAATTACCACGGCCTACAGTTTTCACTATCTGTTTGCAATAGTTTAATCTAGGTCTACATCTACGTCTCTTTTTTCCTTTCTCTTCTTCTAATATATGCCGCGCTATTTCCTCATGCCTTAGTATATGTCCTATCATCGTATCTCTCCTATTTTTTATTGTTTTCCACAGATATCTTTTATCCTCTACTATTTCTAGAATCTCTTTGTTCATAACTTTGTCTGTTTATGATATCTTCATCATACGTCTGTAACACCACATTGTGGTGTGTACTGCCAGCTGTTCTAGGAATCTATTCGATGCTGATGAGTAGGCTAGTCTCACCGAGCTAGCAATATCTGCTTCAAACAACCTGCAACTTTTCGTTGGCCTTTTAGTAACGGTTCCTCACCTGAGTGTGGCACACTTCTTGCAGATGAGAGTCACCGTAATTCATTTCCAATCATGATGTTAAGACCCCGTAGCTTCTTTGGTCATGGTCTGGTATAATCTGCAAAATATTAAACCTCACCTCGTAATACGACAATCAACGTGGTTGCCTTTTCATCATCGTTCCAACCGTTATCTTTTGCAGCAGCCCCGAATTGTTTAAAACATGTTTGCCGAAGTGATTTTCCATCAAATGTAGGTGGCTTTACGCTGAACATTTACGATTGTTCGCATTCTCCGCCATTTTTAAAGTCTGGGGCGTACTGTTGTGTCACCGACACTGAGGATTCTGGTGCTTGAACTGTTAGGAAATTGATCTTTTCTACCATCCTCAGTACGCAAATTCTTTAACAATTTTGCTTCTCGTTCTTGCGAGTTGTCCACGAACTGCGCTTCCAATTTCTGTAATCAGCCAGAAAATGTATCTTCCAGATTTTTGCGGTTTTTTAGGTTCCTGTATAAATTTTTCTCTCAATGACAGTAGTTTTCAATTAATTTTTATTCATTCAATCGCTTTCGTATTATGACCTAATTGTGCTGTAAAATTTTGCTGTAATTTCACTGCGGTCTCGTTCAATTTTGCGCAAGGCTTACGGCATTTTCCTGTAGTTTTTCTATAAACCTGGAGTTACTTTCAACTAATTTCGCTGCGGTTTGGTTTAGTTTTTCTGAAAGATTTTAGGAAGATCGTTCTTGTTTCTCCGTATTTTCTTCTAACTTCGCTGCCAGGCTTGCAGAGTGTTGGTCTTGTTTCTCTGCGTTTTTGTTAATATCTTTTTTGAATTCCGCAGAGTTACCAGCAAAGCTCTCCGCAACGCTTAACTTGAAGTCTTTCGAAAAAGACAGAATTTCCCTATCAATTTCAAGTTTTTGACTACGAGTGACAGGTGTACAAATAGAAATCGTTCAAAAGTTTGAATTTCATCACTGTCGCAGTGTAACGAAAACTTTATTTGCAATAATAATTTTTTATTTTCAAACAGCTTATACAAACTTGCTCAACATCTCGTAGTTATAATAGAATTTCTAAAAGTTTTCAGTTTTTCACTTTCCGAACTAATCGCTAACAGTACAAGTATTATCTTTTAATATTACTATTACGATTTCGATGCTACCTTCTAAATTACTTTCTAACGAATCACAATCACTATAATGAATTTATATGAATAGGGCGATTTATATCAACACTAATTTATATCGACGGTCATTTATATTACGTTTCAAAGCTTTAAACTACTACATATTGTAATCAAAGCTTTACATTAGAACTAGTATTATAATCAAAGTTGTAATTAGAACTAAACTTTGAAACCCCTTAATGGCTATTTACACATATTAAATTGTACTAGTTATTTCGCGCACATTCCAGAAATTATGCAAATAACTTTTTCGAGATTTCATAATGTAATTTTTAAATGCAAAGTCTTGTACATGTCATTCAAAAGATCTTGCACCGTAGAACCTGTTAATCATCTTTTGTGTTTCAAACCCTTCGTTTGCGTTGTAATGTAATTATTTTGGTCACAGACAGACCAATAGGCGCTACATTATTTAAAACCAGAAAATGGATGTAAACGTTCTGCTTTGTGTAACTGATTTTAAGATCAGCTGTTCGAAAATGGCGCGTCTTTCAAGAAAATTGTTAAAAACTTTTTCTAATAAAAACTTTGGTAATTTATGATATTAAATCAAAAACTTACATGCCGCCCTCTAATGAGCTATATTATTTTTAATTCCCCAAATTCATGTATGGACTTGGACCTTTTAGCAAAATCTGTTTGGGCGGTTTTGTTCAGAATTAAAACTTTATGTGCAAATTTTCGTTTTTCTGTCTGGAAAAGTATCAGCGAAGAATTAAAAAAATCTTTCAAGCTGCCCCGTTAGAGCGCTGCATAGTCGTTAGGAGGCCCTGCGTCCTATAGTTTATATATTTTATTCCTATTTTTAATAGTACTATGAATTTTCGAACTTTCCTACAAATAAAACTGACGAACCATGTTGTACTATTCAGGTTTCTTAAATCCATTAGAATTAATACTGATAATAAAAAAAGGAAAATGACCTGGACAACATTAACAGTATTCTTTTAATATTCATTTATTTAAATTCAATGCCAGGGTCGCGTGGGTCTCGCACAAGCTTATGTATAATACCTATCTAGACGATTGTATCGACCCGTCATGGTCCGGTTTACACAGTAGCTTTCACCCAAACGTTGCAGTTGCAGTTAGGTTTATGTGTATATTATGCAAAAATTAGATGAATAAATTACACATATTATAAAAGCGTAGGCATGGTGACGGTAATATACGAAAAATGAACGGATTAAGACAGGCTCCGTACTGTTGTTTTATTGAAACTTGAGTAGCATTCATACTAAAAGAATTTATTAAGAACCTTTCTTGTATCACATATAGGACGGTTTAATTAGTATACAATGTTAATCGTGTCCCAGTACCAAAACAAAATATCCACTTTTAAACAACGGTAATCGCTTCTATTATAACGTTTTTATTCATAGAGTAATTAATGTATTAAGTGTGGCGACTGATCGTATTTCCAGACACGCTTGACTGAAAAGTCAAGGAAGAGAATTCTAACAAAGTCGACCAATAGAAAACGTTTAAAAATATTTTTAAGTTTCTAAGTTGTTTTTGAGGTTTACAGAAAATATGGTTACTTTTTCATAAAATATTCTTACTTTAAAATTGGTATGTACAATGGCGTATCTTTATTATCTAGCTAGCCATTTACGAAAATTATATGAGTTTAACAATTATTTATTTTTCTGAATAGATCTTTTCAACTCTTCTGTGTTTATTCTATTTTTCCAGATACGCTATGTTTGGAACTTTGCAAAGTATTCCTGAAGAGCATCTTTAAATACTTTGTCAATGCAAAACATTTTCTCCATGGGAGTTTTTAAAATCTTTGAACAGAAAGAAATCTAACGGTGCCATCGGGGCTTAATCGAGTAAGCTATCTTTGTAAGCTCGCGTCGTTTAAAAATTATCTGCTGAATTCTGCTTTATGGACTTCCAAAGCATTACTTAGTTATATTTGGTTTGAGGGTCTGAGTGCACTTTTTAATTTGTTGTATTTTGATATGCATTTATTTTAGGCCATTTGGCATAATATTCAATAAGTCAATCTTGTTCCGCGTCCAAAAAAAATTTTTTTTTTTTAAATTATGTAAACTTTTTAATCCCCATTGACAGAGCATCGATTCTTGCGTGGTAGCAGAAACTCGCGCGGCTCCGTGGGTTAGACAGGTTAGCATATATGACGGCGGATTCCAAGACCTCGTGTTCGATTCCCGACACGGACTGCTTGAAAAATGTTAGGCCAGCATTTTTCACAAAAATACGCCCTGGTTCGGATGAGAGATAAAATATAGATTCCGTGTGTGAATGTTGTCACACACGTAAAGCAAAGGTCGATAAATTCAAAATTTTCACTTAAAAAACTCGCTTTTTGGCCAATGTAGTACCTTCGGGTGGAGCATTAGAAAATCAAATGTAGGTAGAAGGAACTCGGTGATATACTCGAATCTTAGAAATAGTTTTAGAAGAACAATTGTTGTTCTTGAATCTTGAACGTATCCAAATGTTTTTTTTTGGTGGTTTTGTTTAGGCTTGGGATTTAATACGTAAATACTTTTTGTGCTTATTAGCAATAACAGAACTTTTGTCATATTGATCATGCGGTATCAGATCTTCAGTTTTCACATCATGGGGTCGATTATTGAAGTCGGACGAATTCGTTCCCATGAGAACAAATCCTCACGATAAAATTCCCATGGGAATAACTGTAGTTATTCTTGAAAGGTATTGGAATCTAACTTCACATGAGAGTAACAAAATACGTATGTCGCAGATTTTTACTAGTAGACAGCAGTAGAGGAATAAGCCGATCCTGGGACAAATCCGCTTTATGGAATCCACCTATAGAATTCAACGAATCCACTTTTTACATGTAAAAACCCACTATAAAGTCTAATTTTAAGGGATTTCTTCCTTGCACCCTCCTTGCTCCTTCCTTGTGGACCTCCTTGTGGGATTTTTACCCTCATTTTAAGAATTTTTACCGGTAACATTCTGAACCAAATAGTTTTCTTCGACTAGCCATTTCATCTTTCGAGATAAATCCATCTTGTTTGGTGTCAATTAATATTAGATTTTTCTCAGCTACCTGATTTTCTAGGATTTTTTTAAATAACATCACCCCCCAGGGAGCTGCCTTCATTTTAAGAATTTTTGCCAGCAGAGATTTCTGACCGTCCATATAAATTTTTTTAGCACGCGACACATCAAATTAGTATAGAATTTTATGCAGAATCCGAATCTGTAAACAGATTTAAAATCTGAGTAACCCCTTACCGTTTTACACACATACCCTCTAGCGAACATACCGCCACCGCACCTCTAATCGCTTTTAATGTCATATCATACTTTCTATCTTGTTTTTCTCAGCTACCTGAATTTTTAGGAATTTTTTAGATAGCATCATCCCCTAGGAAGCTACCCTCATTTTAAGATTTTTTACCAGCAGGGATTTCTGCCCGTCCTTATAACTTTTTTAGCCATGCGACACATTAAATTAGTCTAGAATTTTACGCAGAATCCGAATCTGTAAATAGATTTTAAATAGGACCACCCCTTACAAAGCTACGCCCTGTTAAAGCCTCGTACCTTTAAATTTTTTGTTTATTTAATTTTAACTCGATGTTTAAATCCTTTTTGGTCACCCGAGATATACGCTTTAACGCGGAATTTCCTGACTATCCACACCTTAACACAAACCTTTCATACAAATTTTTAGCTAATGTATTTATAGAAATGTTATAACGTGATCTAAAATTTACAGCAATATGCAAATCATTCAATTATTTTAAGAACAACATCAAAACTCTGAAAACAACTTAAAACATTTCTAATTCTTTTCAGCAGGATAATTTTAAGAAACCTAATCAATTTTCAAAATAAAATCAACTTTAGAAAGCGCTAAAGACAACCAATTACTTGCATATTTTTCTCGATACTTTAAAAATCAATTTAGTTTTTGTAAATCAATTTAAACCTTTTCAAGGGAAACTTAATAAAACACTTTAAACCTTTACTAAGGGAATACCAAACTTGTTGTCTACAGAATACTTACTAATAAAATAATTAAATACCTTTTACGTCATATTTTTGGAATTTATGGTTTGCGTAGTTTTAAAATGAATCACCACGCGAAAGTATATGCTTGGCGGTATTAAAATTAACCATTAGTTTCTCATTTTACGAGCGCGGTTAATTATAGATTAAAATTGTGTTTTAAATAACGAAATCGAATACTTGCTTAGATTCAATGATTCACTCATGACCGACTAATTAGTTTGGACAATTTGTATATCATGTGTTAAACGCACTTATAAACCTATTAACGCTGTTCACTAACCTAGGAATATTTATTCATACGAGGGCAGTTTTGTAAATAGTTTGGAAGTGGATCTTTGTTTTCTATAGCGCAGCCCCTTATTATGTTAATCGGTGTTATATGCAAGTCTTGACTGAAAAAGTGAGGCTTATAATTGTTTTATAGTGGGTTTTACCTGTTTGTATTTAACCACCAACACCATTTAGAATTGTTTTAAAAATTACTCTTAGCGGTATTTTTAATATAACTCCGTCTATTTCTAAACAGCATCGCTCTGTCTTTTGAGATAAACCTATTGTGTAACCTATCAAATTAGTATAGAATTTTCTGGGGAATCGAAATCAGTTATCACGTCTTTTAAAATTAGCTCCAACAAAAACCCGCATAGTGTTTTAATATTCAAAAACCTAACAGGAAACCACCTCGGCATTTTTACTTAGATTTAATTCGATAATATAGCAATTTTTAAAAAAATATTTATACAATATTTATAGTTATTACTATTTCTATGACCCGTCTCCGCCGACGAGTCCATTTAGTTAGAGGGGAGTCCGCATTTACTTTAAATAAAAATATTCAAGTCCATACGTTTCACTAATAAGGAATTTCAAGAATGTAAGTGACGCGCGTAATTAAATGCGATCTTGAACCAGGTAATTAGATTGCTATACCTTTAGGGCAAATGTTTTCACGGTCAGAGAATTTGTAAAATACTCTAAAACTTTCCAATACGTTGGTTAATTATTGTAATTCGAAAAAAAGTATGACTAATAGCCTTGACGTATTAATTTTTCTACTTTTGAAAATTTCGGGGTAAGACAACATTTTCAAACTTGCATGTTTAAACTGCGATTTTCTATTGTTATTCAGCAACTTTACCTGCAAGAAACCTTTTATATTATCCGCTTGTAAACGTTGAAGAAATTAATATTTACATGTATAATTCAAAAACTGTTAATCATTATTTTTCTAGAATGAATATCTCATGCAGTGTGTGTGAAAGCGTTTTACTATGAAACTTTGGATTGGAACTAATCATTAACGTCTTCTTCTATATCTATATACTCCTCTAAAATTTTTTATATCGCCCCTGTCGCATCTCGGTGTGCACCTTGATTTCTTTTACTCCCTAGCCCATCTTGTTAGTGCTTTCCAAAGAAAACGGAAGCTTAGCTTTAATACCATGCCTAGCGGAAACAAATCGGTCGAACTTTCTTCGTAGATAGCTGTTAAATGCACCATAAATTTCTTTTTAGGATAAACACCTTTTCCCGTCATATCGCTTACATTCTCTTGTTTAGGAACAGTTTTGTTATCCGTGCTAGGTGGGATTAAATCCGACCTAGGTCGGACTGGGCAGGGGTGCGCGTCGACATATGTCCGGATATATGTCAGATATATGTAGGATGTTAGGTTACAGTGAAATTGCCTCATAGGGTGAAATTGACTCATAGGGTAAAATTGCCTCATAAGGTGAAATTACCTCAGGGTGAAATTGCCTCATAGGGTGAAATTGCCTCATAGGGTGAAATTGCCCCCGTCCTAGGTCGGATTTATTCCGAATGTTGGACATATGTCAGACATATGACGGACATGGCTGACATATGTTGAATACATGTTGGACATATGTTGAACATATATCGGATATAGTTTGAATGTATGTCATACGGATGCGAGAGAGAGAGAGAGAGAAGGACAAAGTAGGGTGGATGAAAGAGTTTATGTTAGTTTACGTTGTTTGGAGTTAGGTTAGTCGGAGTTGCCTGGAGTTAGGTTAGGCTAGTTGGACTTATCAGGAGTTAAGTTAGGTTAGTTGGACTTGTGTGGTTAGATAGAAGGAAAAATTGATAGGTTAGGTCAGCACCGCGGCGCTGACCTAACTTATTAATTTTTCCTTCTAAATATTCCTAGGTTAGTGAACAGCGTTAATAGGTTTATAAGTGCGTTTAACACATGATATACAAATTGTCCAAACTAATGAGTCACCTTATAACATTTCTATAAATACATTAGCTTAAAATTTGTTTGGAGGGTTTGTGTTAAGGTGGGGGTAGTCAGGAAATCCGCGTTAAAGCGTATATCTCGGGTGACCAAAAAGGATTTAAAGATCCAGTTAAAATTAAATAAACAAAAAATTTAAAGGTACGAGGCTTTAACAGAGCGTAACTTTGTAAGGGGCGGTCCTATTTAAAGTCTATTTACAGATTCGGATTCTGCGTAAAATTCTAGACTAATTTGATGTGTCGCATGGCTAAAAAGTTATAAGGACGGGCAGAAATTCCTGCTGGTAAAAAATCTTAAAATGAGGGTAGCTTCCTAGGGGATGATGCTATCTAAAAAATTCTTAGAAATTCAGGTAGCTGAGAAAAATCTTATATTAATTGACACCAAACAAGATAGATTTATTTCGAAAGATGAGCTAAACAAGATAGAAAGTATGATATGACATTAAAAGCGATTAGAGGTGCGGTGGCGGTATGTTCGCTAGAGGGTATGCGTGTAAAACGGTAAGGGGTTACTCAGATTTTAAATCCGTTTATAGATTCGGATTCTGCATAAAATTCTATACTAATTTGTGTGTCGCATGCTAAAAAAATTTATAGGCGCGGTCAGAAATCTCTGCCGATAAAAATTCTTAAAATGAGGATAGCTCCCTGGGGGTTATGCTATTTAAAAAAATTCTAGAAATTCAGGTAGCTGAGAAAAATCTAATATTAATTGACACCAAAAAAGATAGATTTATCTCGAAAGATGAAATGGCTAGTCGAAGAAAACTATTTGGTTCAGAATGTTACCGGTAGAAATTCTTAAAATGAGGGTAAAAATCCCACAAGGAGGTCCACAAGGAGGAAGCAAGGGGGTGCAAGGAAGAAATCCCTTAAAATAAGACTTTATAGTGGGTTTTTACACGTAAAAAGTGGATTCGGTGGATTCTATAGATGGATTCCATAAGGTGGATTTGTCCTATGATCGACTTATTCCTCTACTGACAGCCAATAGAATTGAACTATTATAAACACAGCTATGGATATATTAATAACTATACAATTTATCCTATAACCATAATTTGTGTTGGTGTTGCTTTGAGATATTTTTCTTTTAGCATGTTGTTATTTAAGCCTGGTTAAGTAATGGACATACTATCAAGTGAAACAACGCGCTGTGGGAACCTGTCAAAGGGTCAGAAAAAAACTCATTCAGATTACGCAGCAAAAAGATAATCTCCGATAAGAAAAATTTTCTAGTAAATTTACATTCCTACACGCTCGACTGAAGTGGAAATCTTCTAGTGCATCCAATTGGACGATTTCAACAAAATTTACAATTTCTTAGCAATATTCAAAGCAGTGATCGTCAAAGATATAACGAAATCACAAATGTCAACAGTTTAAATAACATATAGCAAGTATGCATGTGCACTATTCAATTCTCATGGGAAGTATCATGTGAATACGTTCCAAGGAAACTTGGTGGAACATTTTCACACGAAGTGATTCAAGAATACCACTTTTATTCATGGGAAAAAATGGCGGATTCCCATTGGAACAATTTCAAGAATCGACCCCCATGTGTGAGTGTGAGGTATCCGAAATTGCAAGCGTTTTTGATAAATTTTGACTGATTTTTTGTTCTTTAGGAATGATTTAAGATTGAAACTTAATTTGAAAAAATATTGATTTTTTTGTATAAACGCCTTTTCATCTTTTTGTTAATTAATTGTGTTCTATTTTCTTCGTTAGTAAGGTTTATAATATGTAACTTTAATGTCGTTCATTTGATGAAATCGAAAACGTCTGAAATCTGTATTAAACACACAAGGTAACATCATATATCTAATACCAAATGCCTATTATTTTTTTTAATTTCTTTTGAAGTTTGTTTTTATGCAGTAGAAAACACGAAGGAATGCATTCACGTAATTAACTTACGATTCAATTTAGTATATTTTTCAACGTATACAATTGGCGTAACTAAAACGTTAGAGAACGAAAGAATAAAAGTAACACGTGCTTCAAGTAAAATATCTTAGTAACGACATAACTGTAGAATCTATGATAAATGAAGGAGAACAGCAAGCTATCGCATATTCTACCTTCATTACTTTTATGTTAATAATAATCATTAAATTAATAGCGTGGTTTCTGAATACAAGTTATTTTTAATACAACGTAACCTAATCTTAGTTTACATTCAATTGAGTAATCTTATGCATAGGAATACGGTTGATGACGTAAATGCATTCTTTTGTGATTCTCTATACCACAAAAACGCACTTGTATCATGGTAATTGCCGTTATTAATCAACAATTTTTGATCGATGAATATGTTTTCTTATTTTATGTTCGAATAGGAGACGCATCTCTTCTACAAACCCCTGTCGAGGATATATGCAAACCCATTCTAACACATTTTATTATTAGTAAAAAAGAGTTTCAGGAATACATTTTAAATACAAATAACACTATATTACAACTGAGAGCCAGAAGGCGCGGTCTTCCTCAAAAACTTTAACTGAAGTGATGAATCTTAGGGATGGACTCGGGCCGGGCTTATTAAAAGCCCGGCTTTTAATAAGCCCGGCCCGACCCGACGCAAAAAGGTAACCGGTCCGGCCCGAGGCCCGGCCCGAAATGAAAATTGACGGCCCGGCCCGTCGGGCCGGACCGGGCCGGCCCGACTTTTATTCAGCAAATGAGAAGATAGTTTTTTCTGTTGTGTTCAACAAGTTTACTATCACTCTTGTTTAATTTAAGAGTATAATGATTTTGAATTACAATCAAGATACTTGTGGAACATATCGTAGTATATCATTTGATTTTTGATTCTGCTACGTACCTAGACGTAGCCGGAAGAAAAGTAAGTACCAGGCTAACTATTAAACGCGGAGAGTGGGGGGGATTCGCCTACATACCAAAAAGAAACAAAAAACACATCGCCCACGATGATCTATTAACAAATAAAAATAAATAACGGATTCTGTACAAACAAGCAAGAGCAATACATTAAGCGTTACTATTTCAAAGCAAACAGTTAGGTAATATGAACACAATTTAGTACATTAGATACGAAGTGCGCATCTTGTATTTACACAAAATAAAATTAATCAGTAGTAAATAAACCTGTGAGAGCTTTTGTCAAGCAGTTTTAAAGTTTCACCTAATACTTTTTGTAAAATAACTAATTAGTAGGAAAGAATTAACGTGTGGGAGCTTTTGTCAGATATCTTTTAAATCGTACATAGTACCGTTTGTAAAATAAACTAATCAGTACAAAGGAATAAGCGTGTGTCTGTCCAATACTTTTAACACATGTACATCACACATGTAGAGCGATAATATCGATTAGCAGCAACGAACAATAGTTCTACAATGTGACGTTTCTTGTTACATAAGTACACCAAATGTTGATACAGAATATCCCATTGACACACACAAAAGAAAACGAGTTGCATACCTGTAGGTGTCCGGATACTTAGCTTGAAAACCGTCGGGGGTGAGTCAACACAGAAACGCCCCGGTATTCAGGATCCATTCACCCTGGCATCGTAACTACAGCAACTACCTACGCACAAAAGCAGTTGGTCTACAGAAAGGAAGAACCCATTTGGCTTCCAGTTAAAAAAAGCAATCCACGCCAGACACCTCCTAGTTGCCGAACAGAAAATAAACAGACGTGCATTGCTTTTGAAATACGGTGACGAATAATGTAGAAAATATGTCGATGCACAAGCTGTAGAAGCAAATTTAACAATGGTTCAAATAACACGAACTCCAACTGCAAATCCTCGCTTATCGAAGCGCGATTAAAACTGGAAAACCCGGGTTTTATCAGATAGTGTGCGACCTTATTTCAACAAGTTTTTACATTGAAACAATAGAAAAAATCATTATAGGCGGTCGTAATGTATACCAAGATAACGGGAACCTGAAACAGGATATAACTATTTAGTTGTTATATAAACTTGTCGTTTCAAAGCAACTAGATTTAAGTTGAGGAATTTATTCCAGAGCGTGTTTATTATTAATTATGTTGAAGGATTAAACAGTAGAAACAGAATTTATTCGAGCGGGTATTGAATTAATAAGGAAGAAAAATAGGGTAATTAATTTATGCTGAAAATAAACGTAACAATTCTTTAAAAAATCCTAGAAATAGGTAACAAAGGTACAAAATGTTTAGCAATTTTCAATGTTTATGAAATTGTACGCTTAATGCACCTTATAACCTTTATAATAAATTTGCGTCCGCTTTATTTTGTCATTCCTACTTCAAAGAATTGTACTAAAATTACCTACTTGAAATTAGAGAGTTGTATCAAACTCATTCCAAGCAGACTTTATTAAAAAAAATCTTCAAATAAAGTATCCTTTTTTAAAAGTTTGCATCCAATCTAAAGGAGTGTTAGTGCAAGTGTTTTTTCCCTTACTCTTTATTCTGACATATATATTTAGTATTCTATATCTATAGGTTATGTTTTAAAAATGAATAAAGAATTAATCTCTATTGTGGTAAGGTGACCTATAATACATGTTTAACTATATTGGAAAAAATCAAAGAAATTGTATTCACACAAAGATGAACTTTTTTTAATTATTTGAGTCTTTTATTTGCCACTGATTCGATAACATTTGTATGTGTTGCCAAAGTGTTTTCACGGAATACTTTTTGAGTTTACTTCAAGACACTGTTTTTACTCCTTTCTAAGCATATAGCATATCTGTTTTCAAAAGGATTTTTACAGTTTACTTCTAGGAAAAGCATTACAAAACAGCATCCTCGTATTTAGAGCGTTGACGTTTTATATCTTTTTCGTTTTATAAACTTGGACATTATATTTCTAAATTTAATTACGGAAACAACATTACAAAAAAAACATTTATTTCGCTATATTTATACACAAAGCAGACAATTAAATGTAAGTTTGTACGTTAAGCATTTGGCATATGTCAAAATTATGGCGTAAAAGCATTCCCTGCCTGTATTTAAATTAAATAAAGGTGTCCTGTATTTTAATAAAGTACAAACATTAAAGGTGTAATTGCGCATGTGTAAATGTCAAATAAGGGAAAACTTTATTAAAAAATTGGTAAAATGAACTTTGCAATAACTCTCTAGTGTTTTAGGCGGTAGACATAAATTATACACGCGATTGATAATATCGACGTTCGCCGCATGATTGAGATTTGGAGTATATACATATACATAATATAAATCGTGCAAACTTTTAAATTATGAATAAATCACCTAGTTTGATGTTCTTGGGCATCTTTAACTTGCCTAAAGTACAACATGAGGAACATTAAATAGGACTAGAAAAAATATAAGAAGTGAGTTATAATATCACGTCTCCTTTACACTAAACAAGACGAAAAACTGATTATTAATGGGTTCATGAAAACACTACGTGAAAATATAATTAAGAACGTTTACTTACTCAATGTGAGATAGAAGTGAAGGGACGTTGGAGTATCTACTCGTGCGTTTTTCGGCCCGTAAAGTTCGGGCCGGCCCGAGTCGTTTGGCCCGGCCCGGCCCGAAAAAAGATAGGCCCGGCCCGAATAAAGTAGTCAACGGCCCGGCCCGTATTCGAGCCCGAAATCGGGCCGGACTCGGGCCGGGCCGGCCCGAAAGCCCGAGCCCGAGTACATCCCTAATGAATCTGTAACCAAAATGGCGAATGAACTTTTTGCAACTACAAATGCATATATTTTGCCAGGATTATTTTTAAACTTTATGAGGACGTTATGTTTTTAATTAGTAAATAGTTGATCACTAATTTATCTGTCGGACTGATCTTAAGCATGTTTTTTATAGTACCTATCGCTAGCTCCTAACTTTTTTGCATACATCGTGTACGTTTTAGAACTATATAGTTCTGTGCAAGTCATATGAGCTTATTACTGTCGTTTCTAACATCTAGAGTTCTAGATTTGAATATCAGGCTTTGGACCATACAAGCTTGCGATATACTTTTTACATTTATTTTACTTTTAATGTCATTGATAATTTAACTTTTTATCTAACAAAATTGTTCTGTTTCACTAATCATCTTTATCCTAGATTTACTATTACTTTCCTATTGCTAACCTGTTTACTATATTCCATTTTTTCTTTTAATTTTGTTGATTTTCATGCTCAAGTCTACAATTAGTATTTTTCGTATTACCTCGTCTGTTTCTTTTATTTCATCTATTACTTGCTTCGTATATAGCTCAATAAGGCGCATCTCTGTTTACACATGTATTAATTTTTGATTCTGCTACCTCATTATTCATTTACTGATATTACTTCTGTTTGTGTCATTGATTCTGCTACCTTATTAGTGAATTGACTTCCGTTACTGCCTTTTTTCTATATAAATTATAAATTTTCCGCCTGTTTCTGTAATATATTCCTTCTACATTTAAAAGCTTAAATAATATTTCTTTTTACCTTGTGAAGAACATTCACCATATATACAAGGCTTATTTACTTTAAATTTTTTTGCTCTTTGTTTAGTGTTGGAGGTTGCTTCCGTAGTATTGTAGTTTATTCTAAAATCAAACTGACCGTCTACTAATTTTTCCTATTTTATTGGTTATTTTGTTATATTTTTCATTAGTTCTTTTTGAAAAATATATCGGTTCTAAAATTTTGCAATTTTCTAATGCTACACTACTCTGTCAAATCTGTGAGTAATTTTCCCTATTGTGTATCTTGTTATATAATATCTTGCACTGTCTGATACCGTATCTAATTATTGTTGCTAGTAACTAATTTATTTCATACGGCCTTTCCTAACTTTAGTTAGACGTTTTAGTGCTTTTTGAAATTCTGTTCTTAATATTTTGCACTTATCATTTGTTCTTCCAGTTAAATTGTGTTCAGTAGTATAAAAGGTTTCTAATTCTGTATACTATTTACGCCTGCCTGCTATCTCGTTTCTTTCTATTAAAGTTGTCTACTTAAATGTCAAAATTACTAAATTTTCAATAACATTTGATTTGCCATTATTTGGTACCATTTTAATTTTCTCATAATTGCTCTATACTCATCACTTTTTAGTCTACAAAATTAATTTATCTTATCCCTCAATTTCTTAGATTTTATCTATTTTTCTCAGTTGTCATCCACATGTGTACAATTAGTTTATTATTTCTAAACATCATATTCGCTACAATTAACTAATTTCTATACAAAATTTAGTTTAGCTTTTAATCTCTTTTATTTTTCTTATACCACCTATTACTTTTTTTTCACCTGTACCTACAACTGCAATACAATTTTCTATTACTAGCAATCTTTATTCTTTTACAATTTCCGAAATCACCTTCAATTTCTTCGACATCATAATATAACGTAGGCATGTATATTTACGCTATCTCTACGTCTGTTACGTTGTTGGTAAACTTCATACTCCCTTATTGTGGTTATGATTAACATTATCATCGTCATCATCGCCATGCTGATCATTATAGTTATTCTTAACGTTATAACGATCGTTATTATTATCGTTGTCATTGTCCCAAATGGCCCAAAAGGATATAACTAGCGATAAGCCCGCGTCAGCTACCAGGTCCGACGCAAAGGAATACAACTTGCAATACACCGCACTGAATGCAAGGGGATACAACTCGCAATGCATTCTTTATTCAAACATCTACTTAGTACTGAGACCAATAAGTCCAGAGGGGGGGGGGGGTGTACACTATACATTTGATTTTCCAATGCTTCACTCGAAGCTGCTACATTGGCCAGGAAATGAGCTTTTTATCTGCAATTTTTGAATTCCGCCGAATACTTGCTGTTCCAAGCAAGGTAAGGATCTTTAACATGCGTGACAACATTTACACATGGGACCTATATCCGAACGAAGCGATTTTTTTTGAAGAATACTTGCTTAACATTCATAGACAACGAACTCAATAGTACGATTTTTAGAATTATAAGCGCCATCCCTGCGTCAAGGAAGAAACTATTATACAATAAAAACAAAAAAAAGTCCAACACACGCAGGCATTTTTCAAGCGGTCACCCATCCAAGTACTGACCACGCCGGACGTTGCTTAACTTCAGTGATCGGATGAGCGCTGAAGCTTACAACATTCTACCGAATTCTTTAATTAAATTATTACATTTTCACTACCAATGATCAATCTCATCTATGCTTTATTTTGTAATTTTAGTCTGTCGACAAATTTATTTAATAAAAACAGTAACTGCATCAATGTTATGAACATTATAATAATTGCATCCAAATAAGACATACGGAAAACAGAAATTTAAAATAAATTATGTACACATCATGATAGAATTATATTGACTAGGGCGCCTCTTGCCAGTGGGAAGAAACTAAAACATGAGCCAAGGTCATCCTATTAGAGATATATATCTATTTGGTTGTCTATGTTAACATTTTTCTAGCGAACCGTGTCGGAATTCGAAACCGGGACCCTGGACATGGTACTCACACGCATACCAACTACGCCACGGAATCGCCTTCAAAGGGACACAACACGCAGTGAACTTCTCTCCAGCTACTTGTGTCTTTTAACACGGAAAGTGCAATGGTTACAAAGAAATATAACATCCGATGTAACCTTTCCTTATCGAATTTGCTTTTCTGTACAACTCTAATAAATATACATTAGTTATTAGCATTAAGCGTCCCAAAAGGTATGTTCGCTAAATTCATTTTTCATGATTATAATGAAGCGCATAACGGTCACAAAAATTTAAAATAATCTCTATGCAACCCCTTTTCATATAAACAATCCAATTATAAACAAATGTACTCCATTAGCATGCAAAGTTAGTTGATTGACATTCTTTAATAACAGATTAATTAAGATTAAAACACTCTGTAAGAAAACCCGCCTATTAATATTTAAATGTAGCGATCACCTACACAAATTCACTCTTGGTACCGTTACAGAACAAATGGTCGACCAAATTGAATATTTTATAGTTTCTACTAAATATCGGGTTTCAAGCGCGTTTCTTACCCTTCGTTTATAACCACAAGTCTTAACAGATGTTATTACCTGTTGCTGAAAATTATTAATCCCTCATGGTTGAATACACGTACTTAAAATCATTGTACACAAAACTGATGGTTGTGCTTTACTTGCACCGTTAAATTATAAGGGAGGTAGATATTTTTAAAACATTGTTTACATTCGGTGATCCTGAATTTCGTCTCGTCCTGAGGCGTAGAATGAATTAGAATCGGTATCATAAGGAATTAGATCAACACAATCTTCGCCACTATCAACTATGGTACTATCAGATACTTCACATGGCTCCACCCACGGTTTCAACTTGTCAATGGCAATAATTTTTTCGTATTTTGCAGTTCTCTGATACTTTGATATATCAGATATTACATATCGATCATTCGGTAATATAGTTGTCATTACCAGTGGACCGGCATAAAGGAATACTGGCTTTCGACTAATATTATTAGCTGTACCTCGTTTATTGATCAACACAAAGTCGCCCACTTCATATAGCTTTGGCTGTCTCTTCTTTTTACGAAAATACATCTTCTGCTTAGCTGGTTTGAGGCAATGTTGTCGGCTACTTTTCGCGACGTAGGCAAATCTTCTAAAATTTTCGGAACGTTTGCTATTTTATCGAGCAACGGAACGTCTGCGCCACACCTTGGTTTGTAATCGTAAAATATTTGTGTTGGAGCTTTTCCAGTGGTTTTAGAAACAGTTGTATTTATGGTAAATTGGACATCCAATGACACTTTCATCCCAACAGTTTCCTATTGACTAGGTGACATACGATAGGGTCGCTAGGTGAAAGGTTTATGATCGCTCAGCGTGATCTATATTTTGTCGGATTTGGTACACTCCACATCAGTAGCAGCGTAAGAAAAACAATCTCGATGATCTTGAAGCAACTGTATCAGTGCGTAGCGTTGCTTATTGGTCACCGGGTCTACATTGATGCTTTCGACCGGTAATACTGGATATTTGGTCGCGTCCATTCTCAAAACGTCAGTATTTTCAACTTTTTTTTCACATTGATACTGGTTACAAGGAACTATTCGAACTAAAAGCTGATGTCTGTCAATATGTATGTCATTATCGAAAAAATTAACCATAGCCAGAACTGACTCCCTATTTCGATCTACGGTCAGTATTATTTGGGTGGCTTCATGGCTTAGTCCATTCGCGTGGACTACTAATCCCAAGGTCCCGGGTTCGACTCACGACACGGACCGCTTTCAAAATGTTAGGTGAGCATTTCTCACAAAAATACGCTCTCGTTCGGATGAGAGGTAAAATGTATGTCCCATGTGTGTGTGTGTGTGTTGTCACGCACGTTAAAGATTCCTACCTCTCTAGGAATATTAAAAGTTCGACAAAATTTGAACGTGAAACACAGTGCTCACTTCCTTCTTTGAATCGAAAACTTGCTTCTACCAACAAGTCACCTTGGTAAGCCGTATCTTTTGATTCAACTAATATATTAATGAAGTGGCCCTTAGTTAATATATTTGCACTAGTTGCTTGCAGCGATACTTTTACTATTTTCGGTCATACACCCCCAATTTTACTAATGCCCCTTCACCTATAAGTAAATTTTTGATCGTCTTTAATTATTATAATTCCAGATGATTCCGTAAATGGATGTTCTATTAGAATGGGTATATCTTGTTTCAAGTCGGGGACCACATGGGTCGTGACTTTTATTTTATTTTATTTATCTGTAATATAAAGTTTATTTCTTCCTAAACATAAACATAATCCATGATACAACAATTTTAAGAAAAACTTAATCGTGAAAGAGCAGTTTTTATTAATTTGCTAGTCAAATATAAAAATAACATCAAAATACAAATTTATACTAAAAGATGCAAAATTTTAAGCTTGAGTTTTACCGTAAAAATTAGGGTAGCAAATTTGTTGCACTAAGCACAAACTTACCTTAATAAAATCGTCTGTTTATATTGTTTACAAATTGGGTCAAAGTATTTTAAAACTCTAAATGATAACCCGCCTATCGTTTATTTGTTTATAATTCGTAATAAACGATAATAAAAAGCAATAGCTTGTAATAGCCACGTGACTGTAAAAACATAATATGAACTATAAAAATATTTGATTTATTAATTTCAAAAGTTTCACCAATCTTCATACCCTCCATTAGTGCAAGTCTTGTATGTCTATGAAGACTCTTGCATTAAAAACCTCAAATTCTACTAGATTTACTTATAATACAAAGGATTGGGATAATTAAAAATAGCATTCTAATTCAGATTCAGAGATGTAGGCTTGGAGTCAAAGCTCGTTTTATATTTAACACATGTTTGATTAAAGCCATCAAATTAATTTAGCAAAAATGCTGGAAAAGAACGAAACTGAATTTATCGTACTGCCTTTAGTTACAGTTCAACTTGAAAGAGAAACTTTTTATTATATTTAGCTTGCACAATAAGATTAACATTATTTTTGCTACGTGCATTCATATAAATCAATGCCAGGGTCGCGTGATGTTTCCTCACTCTGCGTTTGGACGAATGTACTATTGACCTGTCGTGGTCAGGTTCATAACGTAATTTTCGACATCAGTTTCAATGGTGTATCTCATTCGTTTGAAGAAAACTGGCTAAATAATCGAAAGTCTATGAACTTAACACAAAAGCTAGCGTTGTTACGATAAATTCAAACATGACTATAACGGTTTCCTTTTGACCCCAAAGAGAATGGGTCTATAAACTGATAATACTATTGATTGAAAGCAAGAATTTGAACTCTGTCTAAGGAATTGGATAGGAGAAAAATTATTTATTGAAGTTTATTATGGTTGATTTCCGCCATGTGGAAGCTATAGTTCCGTTAAATATGTACCTTTTAAAGCTTTCATTTTGCACTAAACAAAAGAGCTGCAGATATGTTTTAGTTCACGCCTTTCACTTTACATTAAATAAAATTATTCACTAACCTTCTGCTGTATGACTTTTAAGGTTCTACTAATTACACCGACAAATCAAAACTCTGCTAACACTAAAGTGTGCATAATTAAAAATTATTTTGGTAATAAATTTTGCTTATACGCGAAGCGTATGTAACATACCAATCGATAACGACTATTTTAAATTGACACTCTTGTACCAACTCGTAAATTATATTTCTGATTATTGCTTTTATCAATACATGCTTCAGACATGTTTGTCTAGGTCATTCTCCAAAGTTTATTACTTGCGTTCCGGGTATCTATCCAGCGTTTGATTTTTTAAATACAAGGACAAACGCGATTTTTAAAATCTGTAGATTTTGTTTTTTATTTAGGTCGCCTTTCGTATGTCCAGACTAAGTTACAGTTGGACCCCACTATGCAACAAGAAACCAACCATCATTATTTTGAAATAATAAAGAAGGACGGGTCTTGACTAAATTAAAAATCATCATGTCTTCAGTCCTGGAACTGGTTAGGCTACCCTCATTGTTTCCTATTCTGAGCTAACCCACACATTTCCCTGAAATTTCCACAGTCTGCATCTTTCACTATCTGCGTCTGATCTAGGTCTACCTCTACCTATTCTTTTTCCTGTCTCTGCTTGTAATATATTCCGCACTATTCCTCAAAAATGCCCTTGAACGTATCCTGCCTTTCTATTTCTCCTATTTTTTTGTTTTCCACACATATCTTTGTTCCCCTACTATTTCTATAACGTCTTTGTTATTGTCCATGTCTTTGATATTCAGTGGTATGTGAAGCGGGTTAAGCAGTCTGCGGCTACCAAGATCCCCCAACACTTGAACATTTGCCGAATTAATAGTTTTCCAATATCCTTTTGCACAATCAACATTAGTTGAAAATATTTCAAAACCAACACCTGTAGTTGCTTGTGATAATCATCAGATTTGAGAGCAATTATTTTTTTCTTCATTAGGTTTTCAGTCTTGAAACTGTTTGGATGCATATCTCCATTTATTTCTAAGCGTACATAGTTCACTGAAACTTTCCTATTATTTTCTAATTATATGCCCTATTTCACAGATATTCCATGGTATGTGATGGGGGTTAAGCGGCTTGTGGCTATCCAGATCCTCTAACACTTCGACATTTGCCTAATTAATAGTTTCCAGTAAATCCTTTCGCACAATTAACATTAGTTTAGAAAATTGCAAAACTAATACCTGTAGTTGCTAATAATAATCATCAGGATTAAGTGCAGTTATTTCTATCGTCATTAGGTTTTCGATTTTGGAACTCGTTGGACGCATACCTCCATTGATTTCTATTCTGAGCTAGCCTACACATTTGTCTGAAATTCACACAACATATATTTTTCACTAATCTGTGTGCAGTAGTCTAAAGGACTACCTCTCATTTTTCCTATCTCTTCTTCTAATATATTCCGCACTATTACCTCATGCTTAATATATTTTTATCTTATATTTTACTGTTTTCCACATATTTCTTTCTTCCCCTAACATCTCTAGTACCTCTTTGTTCTTAACTTTGTCTGTCCATGATATCTTCATCATACGTCTGTAGCACCACATTTCAAATGCTTCATCTTTTTCCTGTCCGCTTCTCCTACCGTCCCAGTTTCACAGCCGTATAGTGCTGTGCTCCACATATATGTTTCAAGCAATCTTTTCCTTGTTTCTATGTTTGTTGTCTTTGAACACAGTAGGTGCGTCTACTTGTTAAATGTAGCAAGACTTCGTGCTAATCTTTGTTTTATATTTTTGCACTCTTGCCATCTTGCGATATTTGGCTTCCTTGGTAGCAGAAATTCTTAACCTCTTGTAAGTTCTCGTTACCTATTTGTATTCTAGTTTTTTATTTATTTTTGCTTCCTTTACATACTAGTACCTTAGTTTTATTTTTGTTAATTTTCATACAGCATCTCTCTGTTAGAACTGTTTTCATTTCATTAAGAGCAGCGTCTAACTCTTCCTTGCTAGATGCTAATACCGCTATATCATCTGCAAATCTAAGCATAGCAATCTTTTGTCCCTGCATAATAATTCCAAATGTCTTCTTGCATTTGACAGTATTGATTGCCTCTCCGATGTACAAGCTAAAATTTAATGGGGATAGGGCACATCTCTGCCTCAACCCTTTCTTAATATTTACTTCTCTACGTTCCTGCTGTAATTCTATTACCGCTATTTGCTCTTTGAATAAGATATGTACTATATATATATATATATATATATATATATATATATATATATATATATATAGACGTCTATCCTAAAACTCATTCCAATCTTTTTGAGTATTTCGTTCATTTTTTTCCATTTTACATTGTCGCATGCTTTTTCCAGATCTACAAACCCTATATACACACTTTCTCCTTAGTCTATTGTTTTCTCCATCATCACCATCAGAGCTAAAATAGCCTCCCGTATTTCCCTGTTTCGCCTAAACCAAAATTGATATTCTCCTAGTATTTCTTCAACTCGTTCGTCCATCCGTCTCTGTACAATTGTAGTTAAGATTTTTGACACACGTGTTGTCAAACTTATTGTTCAAAAATCTATCTGCAACTATCTTTTTTGGTATATCACTATGATGTTACGTTTGAAAGCTGTTACTGCTTGTCTAGTGGCTTTTAGAGTTTCTGTACCCGGTGTCTTACTATTTTTCAGGCCCTTTAATTCTCATTCAATAGGATATCCCAAGTCATTATTTTCAATCTCTGATTCCTGTTCTAATGCTGTCAGTTACTCTCCTGCATATAAATTCTTTATATACTCTTGCCATCTAACCACTTTCTCTACATTTTCTATAACGACGTTTCCTCCCAAGCCCTTTATATTTTTGCCATACGGTTTTATTTCCCTAACATTCATTCTAATTAGTTTGTATGCTTCGTCCGCCTTTCCTGTTTCCATCTTAGTTTGTATCTTTTTGCACTTTTCATCAATCCATTGTTCTTTAGCTTTTCTGCATTTAAGAATAATTTCCTATTTTATGACTTTGTATCTGTTTTCCCGCTTCGCCTTATCTATTTTTGTATTTTCGTCTTTTTTCTATTAAATTCAGCATATCCTTTGTTATTCATAGTTTCTTATTTTCTCTTTGTGTATACCCCAGAATATCTCTGGCCGCCACGTCTAAGTTGGATTTAATGTTATTCCATTCTGTTTCTACTTCCTTAGTATAAGAAATGTTCCCGATATCTTTCAGCAGTTTATTTGGGTTTTTTCAAATCGTTCGTGGATATTTTTATCTTTTAATTTCTCAAAGTCAAAGTGCCTTGTTCCAGTTTTTCTGCAAATCTTTAAATTTAAGAGTGACCTTCATAATTACGATGTTATGGTCAGTGCCTATATCCGCTTCTACGTAGCTTCTACAGTCTTTTACTTGATTCCTAAACCGTTCTCTAACAAGAATGTAATCTATTTGATATCTTCCTATATCTCCTGGCATCTTCCACGTGTATTGTCTTTTAGCATCATGTTGAAGTAGTGTGTTTGTGATGGTTAAATTGCTTTGTCGCAAAAATATACCTGTTTATTGCCCCTGTCATTGCTCGCGCCTAAACAAAATAAACCTACTACCGCTCCTTACCTATCCTCACCTACCACTGCATTAAAATCCCCCGTAATTATTAAATTTTCATGTCCTTTTACGTATCTTAGTATGTCTTTGATATCCTTGTAGATCGCTTTTACCTTTTCCTCACTGTAGCTATAGGTGAGCATGTATACTTGTATTATTACTGTATTTTTCGGTTTAGATTCTAATCTAAGCATGACTACTCTTTCATTCTTTTGTAAGTAGTTTTCTACACATTGTCCTATCTTTTTTCGCGTAACTATCCCCACGCCCGAATTTCTTTCCTCTGATTCTGTATGAATTACTTTAAACTCTCCACTCTAAAAATCCCCCGTCTCTGGCCATCGAACTTTGCTGATCCCTACTATGTCTAATGTTAACCTATCTATTCCAATTTTCAAGTTCTTTAGCTTACGTACTTGATTCATACTTGTAAGGTTCCACGCTCCGACTTGCAAAATGTTACCGACTCTTTTTCTAAACATTCCGATCACATGTTCCGAAGTATTCGCCTCCCAGATATCCGAATGGGGAACTATTTTAACTCCCGAATTTTTTACCTCAGAGAATACCATCATCTTAATTACAATTTAACTACGCTGTGTACTTGGGAGGTAGTGTGGTGGTTTTTCGTTGCCTTCCACGTCGCAGTATTGTCTTTGAATGCGCAAGTCAATCCATCCGTCCTAGTAATCTAAAACTTCTTCAAGGTGCAGGTCCATTCGGAACGGAAATTATAAATGAAGGATTAAAAAAATTTAAGTTTTATATTAGATGTATCTTTAGTTTTAGTAATCAGTATAAGTATAACTAAATAACCAAAACAAAATATATTAAGATTTAGAAAAAAATTTAGTTTTCATTTAATTCAGAATTTAGCACCCATTATAATCTTCTGTATCTTCTAAGAGCCACGATATTCGATGAGGTTTGTAGACCTGAATACATTGCTGCTTGCGGGAATTAGGAATAGATAACTGTCAACGTTTTTTTTTTAATTTTTTGTACATCACTTTCGATAGGCTCATAACCTTTTAAGCAATCTGGATAACTCAGCTGGAGATCCCCATTTATTTGCTTTTTTAATATTTATTTTTTGGGTTGTTATTTATTATTCGTTTTGGTGTAAATACAATGCAGTTTTTATTTTAGAAACTCGATTTGTTGTATGTATACAACTATTTTTTTTGCATCCTGAGCCTTTTCTATCTATAATTTATTTTGTTTTCCTTTTTTTTTTCTATTGACAGACTCGCATTTTCATTTTATTTACATCGGCAGGCAGTTTTTCCACAACTTTTCGTAATATCTATATAAATTGATATTTTGTCAGCTATAAAAATCTAAAGAATAACCCAACCGCTGGCTTAAATCTACTACCCGCAGTTACATAATTAACAAGTTGAAAATGCAAGGCATTGTCGCAACGAACTTCCAAATGTAGACTTACTTTAAAACAATTTATGTATCGCACATTAATTTTGGACCTATTTGAAATTTTGATAAAATTAATTCCCGGGGGGTCGGGTATCCTTGGTCAGATTTTGTGGGGGTACCATATTTCGACTCAGCTATGTTAGGGGAGTCCAAATATGTATCGCACATTAATTTTGGACCTATTTGAAATTTTTGATAAAAATTAATTCCCGGGGGTCGGGTATCCGTGGTCAGATTTTGTGGGGGGTACCATATTTCGACTCAGCTATGTTAGGGGAGTCCAAATATGTATCGCACATTAATTTTGGACCTATTTGAAATTTTTTTTTTCCCGACGGAATATCGCGGGGGCACGGCGCCCCCGTGGCCCGATTTTAACTGACATCAAAACTTAAGCTCTGGACACCGAGCTGAATCGATTGATGTATCACACATTGATATCCGACCATTAGAAAGGCCTCGGACGGACGGACAGACGGACGACAAATCGATTTCATAAACGAACGAAGTTCGTTGAAAACTCTGTAACCTATTTCTTATCCCTCTTTTAGTAATTTTTAATCTAAGATAAAAACATATTTCCTTATCATTGTAAATTTCGTCCGTTTGAACCTTTTATACCGTATCGCCAATCAAAGTATCATTGTGCAAATAACAACCCTAAGGTTGTTATTTCTTATAAGTAACGACTTTAAAACTGACAGTACTTTACTCAATTTGAAGTTCTATCGTATATTATTTTATATTTCGGGATTTGAGACAAAATCGATAAAAGTGGGTTTAATGTTATTCAGAATATCATTAGTGAAAATCAATACATTTTTGTATGCGAATCAATTTTTGAAGCACTTCAAAGACATGCATTTTGAACGCATTAGCCGCTTCTTCAGGTGTCAAAAAACGTTGCTCTTACAATTTATTCTTGATATACGGGACGCAAAAAAAGTTATTAGTGCCAAATCAGGACTACACGACGTTTTGAGTGCTCAAAAAGTCACTTGTTTGGGTTTGTGAGACTCGCATTGTCGTGGTGCAGAATGATTCGTCTTAAGCGGTTAAGGTTCTAGTAGATGTTGCTCCATCCGGTATACATGCATTCGTTTTTTGCACAAGTATTCGCACATATAGTTCTTGCAATAATTACAATAGCTTGCTGTCTCTTCTACCCACTATCAAAGTAGGAAATGTATAATCGTTATATTATGCAGCTTAAGGTAAGCAATTTCATGTAAGAACTTTTACCGCTTGTTTATATCAAATCTAGAACCATATTTGCTATTCTATTTGTTGTTAGGCTTAATGAGTCATTGGAGAAAGATATTTTAAATTGGACTTAAGTTATTTAGATAATGCTGTTTTATATATTATGCAAGCCTTAGCACATATCACCAAATTTTATTGCACTCATATAAAGTCATAGTTACCGATTATCTTAAAGAAAACTTAATTGCGATTATGTTTTCCCAAATCTAAAAGCATTTTTAGCGTTGCCGTGTTTGCCTATCTTTCAAAACTTGATCCATCGATTATTTGGGCAGTGTGCGGTTAAAGCAAATTGTAAGTACTTAGTTTTAATTTGTTAAGGTAATTTCCAGCATAACTGTTTGTTCGATAAATAACATACCAGTGAAGCTAACTAACATCAACGGTTTCTGTAAAACATATATCCATTCCATGCTTCATTTCCAAGTTAGTCATCCGGAAATCAAGAATATGACCGATATGATTTTTGTATCTAAATTCTTTAAAGGTATTCAGAATGTGCAAGATGAACCATGTCTTTACTTCTTCAAAATTGCCTAAACTGTTACCAATTTATTGATGATACGCTTTCAACCTTCTTCGATTCTACGAATCCAATGGGAATAAAAATTGTGTTAAGATGGCCTCACGAATTAGTTCTAACGACTGTATATATTCATCCATCGAACACTAAATGGTATTAAACCTTTGCTATCGATTAGAAGTTCCATGAATCAGATTTGTGATTAATAGAAAGAGAAACTCTTTCGGAAATGTATCGTATTGTTAAGGAAATTCGTTGAACTTTAAACCTGTTTTTCTATCGTGATATCATCAAAAAGTCCTTTAAATATCAAACCCTTTATAAGGAATTTATATTTGTGTCTTTCTAAATATAATTATCATAGAAATTATAAATTCGTTCCCTTTCAAGGCAAAAGCACCAAGAATTGATATCGTGGTACTGAAAGTTATTATATTGGTCAAAGGTAGTAACTCTATTGTTGCAAGCATCTCGATTAATTTTTCAATTGAATAATTTTTGATTGTTAAAATTTAATAAGATTTCCAGTAAACTTTTTGCGGTTGTAATTATTGAAGGCGGTTCCGTGGCTTAGTTGGTTTACGTGTGACTACTAAGCCCAAGGTCTCGAATTGGATTCCTAACACGGACCACTTGACAAATATTAGGCAAACATTTTTCCCAAAATACGTCCTCGTTCAGATGAGAGGTAAAACGAAGGTCCCGTGTGTGAGTGTTGTCACGCACGTTAAAGATCCCTACCTTGCTAGGAACAGCAAGGATTCGCCAAAATTCAAAATTTTCAGGTAAACAAATTGCTTCCTGCCACTGTAGTTCCTTTGAGTGAAGCATTGGAAAATCAAATGTAGGGGTTGTAATTAGCGTTGAGGGTTTTACCGTAGGCACACTAAACTTTATGCGTAAAACATATTCTCGAACTGGTGCTCTAGCTATGGAATTTGTTAAATAGTCAACGTTTATGTTTGGACTGTTTTAAAGAGCACTTCTCGAACTTAGTAGTCCTACTAAAGGTTTTTATTCCTACATTTGTAAATTGTGTTAACGTACTCTGAGGACCTATGCCTGTGCGCATAAAAAAAGGCGATAGTAAACCAATTGTACATACCGAAGAAGTTCTCAGTGATATCCGTTATTGTATGGAACAAGTACCCCTTAAAATGAAACCCGCCAAGCAACCATAAACAAAAACCTGGCCCTGTATCCGTATACGATGCAATATGTTACGGGTAAAATGAAAGTTGCATTATAAATTTAGATTTGTCCTAAAGAGCTGGATTCCCCGTTGCAATTTAAGGGTACTTTAGCTAACTACAGTGGTGCGGGAGTGGATTCCTGTGGAAGAAATAATAAACGAAAATATAAAAATTCAAAATAAAAATAATAAAATGGTCGAAATTCAAACAAACTACGTTACAATATTCAGTTATCTTAAAAAGCTTTTTTCTGTTTTATAGTTAAGGGACGCCAAACCATCCCGTCTCAGCAATTCTTTCGCTATTATCCTACATGGAAGAGAGTTATATCGCATATGGCTTTGCTTTTTGCTTTCCTAAACTTATCACATCATACTTTACAATGCTGTAAAAACACTCGTCAAATTTTGGTCAGATTAAATAAAACTCTAATAAGTACCTCTCCCAAAAACGACTTAATCATTTGGGAGTCTGAATAACCTTTTTCGATTACTTGATTTTTTCCAGTTTATCAGTCAATGCAAATAAATTTAACATATGCTTAACCTCTATTGATATCAAATAACACAATTTCTTAATTTCAGACTGGCCTTACTAAAGAAATAAAAAAAATTAATTAAATCCATCAATCATTCCAATTTTCCCGTTTTCCATATTAATTTACATGACATTCTAAATCTCATTTCTAGAAATGCATTTCGTAATAAATATAGAAAATAGCTAAATACTCGCTTTTTCTTTTATCACTTCATTGTCCATTGGAAATATTAAAGTTTTATACTTTAACTAACTCAAAAATTGCAACAATAAAAGTTACATTTTAAGATTTATATACACTAATTCCGTCGCTAATTACTTTCATAATCTGTTAATTTCCAGCAACAAACTACAAACCATTTACAACTTAGACTTACAATTTATATGTGCATAATTATAAAGTATAAACATTAAAGTTCACATATTGCTCACTGTTTAATAACACCAGGAATGGTGCAAAATGATTTTACAAGCATGCGAGGAAAAATAAATTTTTTCCCTACCTTAGCCGTAAAAGACACTTACGTCACTGAGACGACTTTCCGTAAGTTGCATTTACTAGGATGGCTGTGAAGCGGGACGTAAATTTTGACTTACTTCTTTTGGGACGTAATTGATTGTCATCCAAATGAAAGAAGCTATGGTTACAAACCCATGGTTACGTGTCGACGCCTACATTAAATAATTCTTTTAATTTTACTTGAATTTTAAACTTATATTAATTTTAAACGATTTTTAGTGATTTAGAGGTAGGGAAAAATAGTATACATACCGCGGGACGTAAGGGATTTACGGTGCCTCTTCATTTGCAGCCCGAGCGAAGCGTAAATCTGTAAATCCTACTTACGCCCTTAGTATGTAATATACTATTTGTAGTAAGAAAGGCGGTCGGCATATCCAATATTTACTTCAGCTCAGCTTTTGTTTAATAAAATAGTAATGAATCTTTCGGAGGGCTATTATTCTTTTAAGAAAATTATTCAAATCCGACGACATTGAACGTCGAAGTTGTAAGATGCGCCCTCCTCCACCGATAATTTTTACTATTTCGGTATTACCTGTGACATTTGCAATTATTTTTAACGCTACTTGATAGGTTGAAAATGGCATGGAAACAATTTTGTTCATATACAAATGTTGTTGAAAGATTTTTCCAAGTTACATTTCTATCCTTTTGATGGTTCTTGCAATCCATTCAATTTCAACGTAATCTTTGATTAAAACAATATCAATTATTTGATAAATTAATATTTTTATTTTCGAATTCTTTTAATTAGTAAACTATTCGTTTGTTTTTTAATTTTAGATCGAACTGGGAGCACTCAAAATTAAAACATTTCTCCGCGTTCTGTAGAAGTCAAAAATAAAAATTACTTTTTTGCCTCATTCATATTATGTTTCGTATAAAAATTGTTATTTATGGTTAGTTCAATAACTTTTGTTTTGTTTTTTTTAAATGCAGTTTCAAGATAAATAAGTCTTAAAGAATTTAAAAATGAAATTCTTTTGTGGTAGTAAAAAATGTTTATAAAAATTTTGTTTATATTTAATTTGTTTTTAGTATGACTGCTTTTCGAGAAATTTCTCAGTTTTTAAATAATTACTAAGAAAATTTTCAAAAATAAGAAAATGTTGGTGTCCATACACAATTATTACAATAAAATCTTATGATCAATACGATACTTTACATGTGCTAAAAAATTTTTAGTTTCATGTCTAAGAACATATTCGTAATAAACGTCAACATGATATACTCTTTGAACCGATTTTTACCCAAATTCTGTAGTCTGCATACAAGAATTGATGAAAATCAGTTTAGAGTGTACACCGTGCATTTGCCAATATCGAAGTAGACATCATCTATATTGTACGCGGTTTTCACGGATACGTTAATTTATCGATGAACGATAATCTCTGACCTTCAACAAGTGATTAAAAATTTCGTCATTAATTACATGACGTACTGAATGTTTACAGCAAGGATAAAGATAAATGATGCTCAATGGAATTATGGTGTTGGCTCAGGAACTGTAATTCTCGCGAAAAAAATCTGTATACATTATGTTCAATATAAGAATATGAAATATTTTATTACGATTATTTTTTAATTCTCCCTAAAGAAAGGTAAGAAAATTCATTTTTGGATTAACTTAGAACTTTACTTCGGACGGAGAATCATACGTAGGGAGTGTGGAGCTTTTTAGTTAAAGACTAATACAGAACGCTACTACGCTTACCGATACGGAATCTGCAAAGAAATAAATATAGCCCAAGGGACACTGTAGAAACGCTTAGAAAGTCGAGGAATATTAATTACAAACAACAAAAGATACAAGGGGACTACCTGAGAAATCACATATGCATAAAGATAAACATGAATATACAGAAACGTATAAAAATACAAGTGCACCAAAACCAATATTCAATACTTCTGCCCACTACGATTGTTTCCAGTCATCGACATACATTTCTAATGCCAGTTATTTTAGTTCACAAAATCCCTTTTATTTTTTTCATAATTGTTAACTTTTAAAAACGCAACAACCTAAAAAAGAATGTCATGTTTAAGAAAATATATAATTATAACGACAAATTTCGTCCTTACTTACAAATTTTAATATTTACAAAACGCCATTAAAACCGCCCAAACCAAGTTGTTAAACATTTTCAATTTTCTTAATTTTTTACCAGTTACTATTTTATACTAAGTGAGTGCAACCATAGGGTTAAAAAAATTCCTCTTTATCATCTTTCTAAGGGAAAAAATGTTGAAGCTGTTTTAATATCTGAAAAACCTCTTTGCTCGGCATACTTTCTAAAATATTAGTAAAGGAAACAAACAATTCAGAGATGCAAATGGAAAAGGATACCGACTTCATACCTGAAGCGTACTTCACACATAGTTAGCCCAATATGTGGCTCTTTAGATTTGTTGCGTTTATGTAAGATAACTAAATTAAATAAAGAACAAAGACTTGTCGGCCTTGAACCTGCTGTTAAGAAGAAATTAGAAGATTGCTTTCATGAAGATTCAGATGAAAAAGACTTGGCCAGTTATCACTCAACAGAAAGTAAATGTAATATTTTGATACAAAAACTTAAAGAAAACTGCAGTTTGGCCATTAATGACGAAAAAATCAAAATTATCGGCATTTGTGTTATTTATGGTTGAGAAATAAATAGAACAATTTGGTGTATCCGACTATTTTGTAAAATCTACACAAGAATTTAAGAAAGAGCAAGGTATCCTCCTGCATATATCCAAAAGAAATTCAAGAAGTAGGTGAAGAAATTATAAAAGATGTAATAAAATTCTACGAGGATGATGAAAGCAGTTTTTGTGCCCTGGACGAAAAGAGTGTATTTCAACAGTCGTTGACAATGTCAGAAGTCAAAAGCAAAAAGATTATTGCTGCTTACTTTAAATGCGCTATTTAGCCCTTTTAAACAGAAATATCCTTACAACAAAATTAGACGGTCTTTGTTCTGTGTCTGCGACCAAATCGGTTCTGCCAGGATCATGTAGCACTCATAGTGTATGTGTCTTTAAATACCATATATTTAATTTTCGTATGCTCCACCCTAAGATGCTACATTGATCAGGAAGTGAGTTGTTTTTTACTTGGAAATTTTGAATTTTACCAAACCCTTGCTGCTCCAAGCGAGGTAGGAGTCTTTAACTTGTGGGACAACATTAACACGCGTGACCTACATTTTACTTCTCGTTCGAACGAAGGCGTATTTTTGCTAAAAATGCTTGCCTAACATTTTTCAAGCGGACCATGTTGGGTATCAAACTCAATACCTTGGGCTTAGTAGTTACACGCATATCAACTAAGCGACGGAGCCGCCTGTGTTTGTAAATACCATCAGAAGGAGTCAAGCTCAATATAAATTGTATAGAGACTTGATGAAATTTCTTATATGTGATGTTGAAAACGAATGTTGTATGCTCAACAAGTGTTTAGAATGTCCTGAATCAGAAAAACATCTGGAATTTGTAATGAACGAAAGTGACAGTTTATCGGACGAAGTAGCTTTCAAGCACTAGGTGCAAACGGACAGAGCAAACTTCATCATCCGACTACTGCCAAATGATAAGTTTCTAAATTTTCTTTTGGAAAACATAGCAAAACTAAAAATCTCACATTTCATCTCAAAAGTCCAATCTCATCATTTCAAGCAAATTGATGATAATTTCAAAGACACTGAATGCTAGGTCATTGGTAATTTTTCAGATAACTTTACATTTGGTGTTCAGGATGAAATCTAAAGCTTTTACTGAACTAACAGCCAGGTTAAATTACATCCGCTTGCTTTTTATTTTAAAAAAGGTGAAACTTGCTGCTAAAGCAATTGTGTAATAAGTGAAGAATGTTTTACCCGAAGTTCTGAAGATGATGTACTTCAGCGATGGTGCCAGCCGTCAGTACAAATCTAAGAAAAACTTTACTAATATGTGCTAACATGAGAAAGATTTTAGCTTAATAGCTGAATGTATCTTCTTTACTACATCGTATGGGAAGAACTTCTGTGATGGTATAGGTAGTACTACTAAAAGGGAAGTTACTAGAACCAGCATGTAAAGACCTTAGAATTACCAAATTCTTACTCTACCAGACATGCTCAAATACTGCAATGAAAAAATAACCGGAATAAAATACGTTTTTGTTTCTGTCGAAGAAATTAAGCAAATTGAAGCTAAACTAACAAAAAGATTTGAACTTTTCTTGTCTGTGAGAAGAACAACAAGGTATCATTGTTTCGTTTCTTTGAGTGGCAATTAAATCAGATGTTACACCACATGAATAATTAAAGAATTTGATTAGCACAAAATTTCAATTGTATTAACTAATACATCTTCGTTTACATAGATTATGTTGCATGTATTTACGGGTATAAGTGGTGGCTGGGCTTAGTCAAAGACTAGAGCGATCAAAATAACGATCTACTAGTTCATTTTTACATCTACCTAGCGCTAAAAATACCTTCCAGATATCTAAAAACGATATAGTGTGGGTTCCAGTTAGTAAAGTCAGTAAGAAGATTACCGATACAGAACTAATAACGGTTTCGGGCAAAACAAACAACGTAGCTGAAAAACTATGCAGCGAACTTTCAACACTCTTCAATACTTAGAGCATATTATGAATTTGTCATGTTAACTGATGTAATAATGTACATATACAATTTTTTTGTGTAAAAGAAACTTAATTTCAAGAAAATAGCGTATCTTAAAGAAGTGTTTTTTTTTTAAATCAAGGTACGGCCTCTGTACAATAAGATATAATTAAACTAATAATTCCTGTTACTAATGAATTTAACTTGATAAAAAAGCGCCACTTTCATATAAATTGAAGTAGATTTTAACTTTATCTACCGTTAAATTTTGTGTACCTATAATGCAATTTTTGACCAAATTTGTTGTATCCAGTTGAGTTTCAGTTATGGGCTTTTTATTTTATGTGTATATCATAGAGAGGTGTTATCAGTATTAATTTCATAATTTTTTACTCAGTCTCTTTTGAGATATTGCCAAATAACGCTTATGTGTGCATTTTTGAAGATTATATTAAAAAAGGACAACGTTCTTAAAACTTCTACGGTAAGTAATCGTATGATAAATCTATATAAGAAAAAAAAAATTAAAAGTGAGTCTTTTGTCCTTTTAATAATTTGGCAGCACTGAAGGTACCGTTCTAAGTAAATTTTCACTTTATAGTTGTGAAATTTTTCTTCACTTTTCTCTTTACTTACGTAATATCATGCAAAGACAAAAAATCTTGGGCATATCATTCTTATAATCCTCTTTTGATATCTGTAAAATTAACAGAGTTAAATACATTTGCCCAAAACTTGTTTTCAGCTGAAAGGTGGTTCCAATGCAAACTTAAAATAATAATAATAAGGATAATAATAATTATAGTGTCTTTATTGTAGAAAAAAAAATGCATTAGTGTTCCTACAAGTTTCATAACAAAAATACTACCAAGAGCGTAGTTCAGTTTATCAGCTTAAAGTTGTAAACTGCTCGTCCACTTAACCCTAAAATGGCCGCCAAAAAGAAAGTATGAGACTAAAAATTTTCTTATCCAAGTTTTGAACTTGTCTAGTATTGACGAGTAACTGGTAAAAAATTAGGAACATAAAAAACGTGAAGCAACAAATTTTATTCTACCTGGACGATTTCTAATGGATCGACCTTACAAGAAATCAAAATATTAGACTTATGTGCGTATGCCTAAATATTTTATTTAAATTGACCTATAATGTCATATTTACATTGTTTCAAAATTTGCAATATCCTTTTAAATTAGCCAAAATTACCATGTTAGATCAGAGTTGGTTCTCCGGAAAAATTATAATTAGTCAACAAATATACAGAGTGTTTCCCAAAATATCAACTTATTAGTGTTTCTACAAAATTGTGTAATCTAATTGTTGTTATTATGCATATTCAGATATTTTTAAACATACGAAGGCGCTTCGTAATCTTCACTTTTAAACAAATAACTGGTTTTCCAAACTTGAAGCCAAAATTTAACGAACTTTAAAGGAGTATTACGAGTATATTCAAACCTACATACGCCATACCAAATAAGATTTAAATGTAAAAGTTCTCTTAACAACTCAATTTTCATCAATTTTTTCAACATTAATTTAGAGGCAAATCACTTTAAGAAGAACCCAACGTCATCATGCGCACAAAGCAAAAATTGGTTAGGAACAGTTCATTATATGTAATTAGGGATGGCAGTATTCAGGTTTTAGTGGCGTAGAGTTTTATGATCAACCAATCGGAAATTACCTTGTAAAAGTTTTAGATTTCATTTCTATTTATTTTTACTTGATACACAGACGGACAGTTTTAAACCGCCATCTAACTAATATAAAATATCTTTTATATAACAATTAACATTAATAAAACAATAAGTTACTCAACAGATGTGTTTGCAGAACACTACAATGAGATAGAAACCACTTAAGTAGGCCATGGTATTTAATCATTTCCTTTATCGGATTTTACAAAATAACCTTGCTATAGCAGTATTTTTAAGGGATATTGATGCACACAACTCATATGGCGATATTATATTAAAAATTTTAAATTATAATTTAATTGGTTATGTTTATTTTTTTACTATTTAACGCCATATCTTCCGTTTATACTGTAATAACTCAACTACGCCACTGTTATTACATTTCTGCGCAATCTGGCATATGACGTTGGGTTCTTCTTAAAGTGATTTGCCTCTACCTTCCGCTTCATAAATATATAAAACGTACACATTTAAGATATGAAGTTTTCTTAACACTCAGTGTATAAACGCCTAATGGAAAGGTATAATACTTTCATTTTTTCAGTTGTAGAGTATAAACCAAATATAACAAATGGTAAACCCTTGATGGCTAAAACGTTAACTTATCAAATCCAAGGTAGCATACGAATATAGAAAGTACGTTTCCTTGCAAATTAATTTCAGGAATTATCGGAATCATGCTGGTGGAATAACTTCAATAATTCATAGTTTAACGTATAAATGCTGTTTCGAAACACATCACTTGTCCTATAAGTGCATAAAAATTCAATCTTCTCTGGATACTTATAAAAATGTTGCCAACCAGGTATTACCTGAATTCGTTCTCAAATTAAATACATCGCGTAACTTTTTCGAAATCTAAATAACAGTTTAAATAAATATCCATTAAATGCACATTGTTAATATTAATCGAAGTTTAGAACAGGAACGAATAGCTTGGGTTCTGGGATCTGATCGATCGTGTTAACGAACAATTATTTGTCAAAAGCACGGATTTTTTCGCTACAAAGGCGTTAGTCTGATATATTAAAAAATATGGATTATTGATAATCACTTATTTTAGGTAAGCCATTTGACGTTAAATTTATAACAATAAAACACTCCTATTAATTTCATATAAAAACAAATTATATTGTATAAATAAATTGCAGAAGCTTGTAATGCTAGATAATTAGCATATATGGCTTTTTAAGTTGCTTCAGTTTATAGATCTTCTGAACGATGATAGATTGACTGCTGTTGAAATAGCGAAGATAGGTTATTAAAACGTCGTTAAGAAGGCAGACATATCATAATTTAAGATATTGGAAAAAACAAAAAATGCTATTTTCGGTTTGTTTATTTCTGTTATTTGCTAGGATATTAAAAAATTGCTTGTACTTTCTCATAATCATTTTTATTTAACGGCGTTATTCAATTTGAAGTACAGCGTCTCGTCTTCTGGTGATTATCATCAACTTTTATTTTCTCTATAGGTCTGAAATAAGTTTATACCGAGAAAATATCTTTTAGTACTAAATTCAATGATGTATGATAGATGTATCTATAATTATATCGATCTTATCGACTATTTTTGTAATCAACAGCAAAAAAAAACATGCGCAAAATGTAAAGGGTTTTGCAGAGTTTTATAAAAAAAAATAATTGAATAAATTATTATTATTATTATTATGAATGCGTAACATTTATGTACTGTTTAGAAAACAGTGCCTCCCTCTTTATGAACTTCGTCGAATCCTGCTTGTCTCGAAATAAGCAACCACTCTCGTCCTCCAAATACAAAATAATCTTTCTCAAAGGCTATTTAGACGTGCGATGCAGCCCGAAAATCTTCATCCCGAATTACCCCATTACCTTCTCGCACACACCTCGCAAACTCCGCTCCAAAACTAAAATAATCCTCAGTAACCTCTATACAATGCTTTTTCTCACTCAGTTCAACTCTACAAACACACGCGCAGACTAATTCTCAACCGGATCATCACCTCTATTATTCGATACACTGTTGACTCTTGGCTCCCTCTAACTCCTTCATCCTCCTGACGCTTCCTGAACACAATTGTAAGACCTTTTCTTCTATGCACTTCAAGAGAATATAGAACCACTTCTACCGCGGCCCTGTACACACTCTTCCAAATCCCACCGATTGAAATCTATCACCACTCTCTCATCGAAATCCGCAACCTTAAGCGCAATCTTTCAATATTCTTATGTCAGGACATTACTCTATTACCATTACTCTTTCCTTTCCTAGACTGTTAATGAAATCTCACATCCATAACTTCTTCCTTTACTCCTGGCAAGAGCTCTGATACACATACCTATGATATATTTTTAGACATTAAGGCATCCCCTCCCACAGCCCTTTCTCCAGCAGGCCTGCAATCCAATTTTTGACCGGACATGGTAATTTTCTAGACAAACTGTACTATTTCCACCTAACCCCATTACCTTTTTGTTCATGTGACGCTCAATCGCACCCGGAAACTCCCACTTGCCTAATCTACTACTGTCCGCTCCTAACTCCTTTACAAAACAAGTTCAAAACCGCTATCCATCCTCAGCCATTTTCCCCTCTTCATAAACCTCAACTTTTTAGTAGCTTATTATCCGCTAGAAATTAACCTTTTCCTTAGCGAAGTCTTTCTTATCAAACCTCCTATCCAAAACCTGCGACACAACACTTTATCTTTACCCTGGTCCACTCGCTCTCTCTTCCGCGCACTTATACACTCTTGCTCACACACTTTGGTCACGAACACACTTACACGCTAATTCACACTAGCATCACACAGACACGCTTACCTTGGCTACCTACAACATGCGCCACTTCATCCATCTATAAGGCGACATAAGAGCATAAAACCTCAACCTCAGAACCTTTAGCATTTACTAGGGTGGGTCGCGGGCCTAGGTATACTCAACAGACATTATACGGATAAAAAGCTATGTGCCATAGTTACATCATTTTTGTTATATGGTGAACAGCTATGCCGTATTGATATAAACATAATCAAGTCGGCTACGGATTCGACATTGTTTTTTTCTCAAATTGAAAAATATTTTGAAAATTCAGTAAGCCGGTTAAAAATAAAGGAATGAAAATAAGGTAAAAGAAAATCTGGTTTTGTTAAATATAATTAATAGTGATACATTGTCAACTCGCGAAATAGATAAGGAAGCTGATATATCTAAGCCACTAATTTTATTTAAAAAAAAAACTTACAGTTTTCGAATTTGCTAAGGCCCGAGAGATGATGATAAAAGGAGAACATTTTATGAATGATTTATTTGAATGTGTGATCAGAACTTTCTTCAATACATATCTGGACGGATGAAAGTAAAATTACAAATCAATCTTTAACAAATGTTACTCTCATTAATAGTGTACAGAAAATATACATCGTTCTGAAAGATTACGTATCAAACTTAACATCGTTTTAATCTGTCATGCGATATCTGAGAAACTCGCTTAATTGTTTTAATATTTTATAACGAACACTTTTAGAAATAACGAGGAAAATAAACAGTGCTTTAGAGTGTTCCATTATGTCGATTCAAAAATTGTTGGTTTCCGCAAGATGGAACGAACACTTGTACACTATGCTTAGGTTGTTGGCAAATAAATTAAATCAATATTTTCGCTTATGGATTGGAACATAAAGGCCTGTTACCTGATCTCCAAGGTCTCTGATATAATGCTTTGGACTTTTTCCAGTTGGGCCATATTAAAAATACCTGGTAGTAGTTTATAAGAATTAAAGAATTGTTTGGCAGAAGCATTTAATAGCATAATCCAGGGAATGCTCAGAAATGCTTTAATTTTCGCCGTTACGGCATTTATTTTAACATTTATGATAGAATAGTACAAAAATATTTTGTTTGTGTGTTTCAATTACAAAATCTGGAATTCGTTTCGGTAGTTAGATTACAATAAATGTTGATGAATCCAAATAATGAATGTACGATTGATTCATCACTGAATTTAGTCTTTTCTTTGGTATAAATTAAAGTTGAAGCATTTTATTTAACATTTAATAACGCCATATCCTTGACCTGAAAAATTTTTTATAAGAAAATGCAAGAAGTTTTTAGTATTTTAACAAATAATAGAATCATTAACACAAACAGAAAAATAGTAATTTTTGCTATTCCAATATCTTCAAAACTGTTTAAGATGTTTCTGGCTTTTTATCTACCTGGTGTCCTATCAAATGCCCATTTGTTTTACTCCAATTGTTATCGTTCAGGAACCTATTCTTCGCGTTCTTATCTTGAGCATACTGTATACTATAGTAATGTACAACTATAGTGTAATGTACAAGTTGTTAATAATGCACATATTTATTTATTACTTGTCACATTAGTATGTGTTACTTGATGATTGTTCTAAATTAAATTAGCGAATCCTGAGACTTATAGGCCCGAATTTTTAAATAATACCTGAGACGCACTCTTACATACAAATCACTCAGGCTCCACTTTTCAGTATTCACAGAGGTTAGGCGGTTTCCCTTGAGCGTAAGTAGACGGAACACTACTTAAATTTAAATCGAATCTAAAGGCCCAATTTGTTTTTCGCGGGTGACGCATTGACACATTTCTGTTCATTGTAGTCTAAAATGGATGGTGATTTTTGAGAACTTGTTTACCGTATTGCATATGAAACCAATTATCTGCCAATTTCAGGGTAATGGTAATGTAATATATTGTTAAGAAACCCTCACTTTAGCATACTAGCGCCCATCAGTCTGCATGTGACCAGAATATTTACATTAGAACGTAAACGAAGTGTTTGTGCACAAAGGATGATTAATGGCTCCTGCGGCGTTACATCTTACGGATGAATTTGATTGAAGGGTACTAGGGTTTTCCATTTTAGGGTTATTTAGAGTACAATAAAAAATCGCGAGAACGTTATTTGCATAATTTCAGAAGTGTTCGCAAAATATCTAGTACAATTTAGTAGGTATAAATAGCCGTTGATGCGTTTCGTAGTCAGTTCTAATTGAAGTTGGTTTCTGATGGAATTTTTGATTACGATATGTTCTAGTTTGTGATATGAAATAAGTAGTGCTATAATGGTACATATGTGACAAATTACTTTCGATATAAATGAAGCTCTGTTGATATAAATTACTGTAGTGATTATACAAATTAATATAAATTATTAAATAGTGCTTGGATACTTAATTGTAATAGTTCGATAATAAGTAATTAAGAATATAGCATCGTAGTTTAAGAAAATAATACTTGTACTTTTAGCGACTAGCTGAAAGTAAATAATTATGATAGTTTTTAAAATTCCATTGTAGCTACGAGTTGCTGAAAGGGCTTGTATAATTAGTTTTAAAATAAAAAACTGTTGTTATTGCAAATAGAGTTTTCGTTACAATACCTTTATGTATTCCCATCAAATATGTGAGTGTACACTTTGCTTAATTGAGGGAAAGTGAAGGGTTTCTTACACTTAAGTGTGAGAGTTACTCAGAAATGTCTTAGAATTCGGTCCATAGATTGTATCGGGGAATCATTGATTATTTAACGCTTCGATTTCAGTTTGTTTGGTTTACTGATAAGTACTCTGAGCAATGCCATTTAAACAATTTTTGTAGTTCTTGAAGAGTACAATTAAACTTTTATCAGAAGAAACTATACTATTAGCGGCTTATGTTTTCAACATTTCGAAGTACCTAAATAGCATCAGTTTTTTGTTTTTACAAACAGGGTTTTTAATTACATTTTGCTTCACACCACTCAATATGCTTCCCTAATTTTTGAACAAATGTTCTCTTGGAGCAGTTGAATTGTGTACAAGTTAACGGTATAAACACAAACGTTTAAATAATTTCATAATAGAAATCGGAAGCCGAATAGGTGAACTATTCAAAATCGCTATTGTATGACATTATTCTTTTTCCTAAACTGGGTCTTAAAAATGGCATGCGCTCATTTCGAACGAACAATTGAATAATCATCACATTAAATGGTGTGTCTTAAACGAATAATGGTTTCTATCATTCTTAATACCAAGCTCTAGAAACTCATAACATCATTCTCATTTTCATTTTCGAAGAGAGGGTTGGATTATCCATGTACTCATCACCTACACCATATAAAACGTAACACATTATGAGGCGCACGTGCACATACTGTACCCGCACACATTGTATTTCTTTCTCTACTCATTTGTATTTTTCTATCTTTTTCACATCGCATCTTTTAAGAGTTTTTAATTTTATAATTTATTATCGTTCACAAAGATCGTTATTTTTCGAATAGTAGTGTGTCCTACATTATAAAACATGACACAAGTGCATATCAACTTGCATATCATAGAAAAATTTAAGCTTCTTTAGAAAATTATTATTTGTTACTTTTATTTTCCATTTTTTTTCTAATTCTGTACTATTGCAGTATGGTAACGTTTTTCTTATTATTCATAATGATGGTCGATTGTGCCAGAAGATCAGAATAAGTTGGCATTATTGTAGCATGTTTAATAATTGAGCAATTTACATTTGCTGCAAATTTGCCTTCCGGGCATGTTCTAATCGTTTTACATACATTTAAAAAAATTAAATGAAGCACAAAGCCAACAGGTTTTACTTACAAACGGTGACTAAAATATAATTCTGCAATTTTAGTGTTAGTTAAATTTTGTTTTTGCCTCTCGAAGGATATTACATTTTTATTTCAGAAATAAGTTAATAACAGTAATAAAAAAGTATAAACTATTTTTACTTATATTTTGCTATGCATTTGATGTAATTTCCATTTCCGACTAATCTAGGCAGTAGTTATTTAAGCTATTAGCATTGTCACTGCTTGAGTAATTTAATTTAAACTATTTAATAGCCCAAGTAACAAGAAAATTGCTTGTTGTAGATTGTAACCACAAAATTTTGTGGCGCAGTGACCTGCAAATTCAACTACATATCACTTACAACAGGCAGAACTTAATTATTGCTAAGCATTACTTAAAGTGATATCAGCTGTAACATAATTGATAATTGGTTATTACCCAAACGTAAAAGATTTTGAATAATTTTAAAGAATTAATATTGTTTGCAAACTAATAAAATAATTAACACACATTTTAAATTTTTAACAAATCAGGGACACTTCAAACGGTTATAAAATAATTAAAGTAGTGTAATCAGAAGGTTCAGGTGCTATTCGCCGACGGGCAGTTCGCCGTCGTGTGATTCGCCGACGTGCGATTCGCCGACACAGTTCATTTCGCCGTCGTGCAATTCGCCGACAGGTACGTTTTTATGTGCCATGAGATACTTTCTGATGCACTACAATTCCCAAAAATACAGCATGGGGTATCTGGAAGAGATAAAGCATCAACAATTCTGACACTTACAATGAAAATTTCAGTTAGTGTGCGTTGTCCATTAAAGTAGGATAATCATAAAACTTCAAATTAGAGAAACTTCGATTATCTTAGTTGTAAGGGGGAACCCTTTTAAGAAATATAATGAAATAAAACAAGACTCCCAACAAGGGTTGATCTTGATTAGGGAATGGGAACCGAGATGGGAAAATTTTAATCGCCCCCCCCCTTCAACCTCTAAAATTAAAAACCCACCCCCACAAATGACTTACGCACGTGATGTGTCAATTCTTAAAATTCAACAGCCTAGATTTCATTTCTGGAATAATTTTAATTTAGGATCACCCCTTCAACTCCTAAAACTAAAAACCCACCCCCCAAAAATGATTTATGCACGTGTAGTGCCAATTCTCAAAATTCAAAAGTCAAGATGTGCAATTTCAACAAAGAATTAGAGAATTAAAATATACCGTTTAAATATTACAGTCCAAGGGTTTTTGTAAATATGGGGTTTATCATGATTCGCTCTGTGGTAATTATCATGCTTTTGAAACTGCACTTTTTTATTCTCGCAAGTCATACAAAAACGCCTTCGAGATTTGAAGGATTACAACGTCGATCGTGCAACTATAGCTATTGCAATCCCAACGTTCGCAAATATTCGCAGTTCAATTCTTCGACAGAAACGGAAGAATATTCCAAATCCTCCTGCAAACAGTCAGCAAGTGAATTTAGAAGGGGAATGGACTAGATCTGCCAACAACGATCCATTCATACTGGAAAATGTTGGAGATGAAGACAGAATTACAGTGTTTGGAACTGTGGACTTTTTTCAAAGAATGTGTGTGGCTGATAAGATATATATGGGTGGAACCTTTTACACCTTATCTGCTGTATTTAATCCTACTACCGTTTGCATTGATTTTGAACATGCGGTGATTAGAGCAATTAGTACAACTTTTCCAGCAACTAAAATTCATGGCTGTCTTTTTCACTTTGGAGGAAAGTACAAGAAGTAGGCTAAACAGAGGAGTACAACACCAACGTAGACTTTAAATTCTTCGTTCAAAGAATTTCAGCGCTTCCCTTTTTACCATTACACCTTCTTGATGATAGCTGGATAGATGTGATGACAAATGCGCCACCTGTTGTCCCAAGAATTCAAGTATTTTTAGATTATGTAGTTACTACACGAGTTAATGGTGAGGGCGCAATGTTCATTCCCGAAATGTGGAACCACCATAGAAATTTTACCGCCAGAACCATCAATCACCTTGAAGGATGGCATAGTGGCTTCAAAAAATCCATAGGAAAAGCCCATCCAAACATCTACGAGTTTATTGCTGCTCTAAAAAAGAGTAGTCTAAATTTGAACTCAAAAGTGATGCACGAGGATGCTAGATTCAATCCAACGGTTACGAAAAGGAAATATGTCCATGTGAATAGTCGTTTAAATCGCTTAACGAATTTGTTGAACAATAGGAAAATCAGTAAATTAGAATTTCTAGATGCCGCAGGACACCTCGAACAACTTCAAAGTAATTGAAGATTAAACATAATATTCTAAAGGGATGTTAGATGACATTTACTTTATTAAGATATTTAATACATATTGTTAAAATAATATAAGTATATAAAATAAGAGGTCTCGATTACTTTTTAATTTCTAATAACACAAAACGCTTCGACCGCTAGCTAGACGGCTAGATTTGTATAGCTCGACCATTTTGTCTTGTCATTTTTGGGGATGGGATTTTAATTGGGGTTGAAGGGGTGATCCTAAATGAAGAATTCTTCCAGAAATGAAATTTAGACTGTTGAATTTTAATAATTCCTATCTCACGCGCATAAGTCATTTTTGGTGGTGGGTTTTAGTTTTAGGGGTTGAAAGGGTGATCCTAAATGAAAAATTATTCCAGAAATGAAATTTAGGCTGTTGAATTTTAAGAATTGCCACCTCATGTGCATAAGTCATTTTTAGGGGTGGGTTTTAGTTTTAGGAGTTGAAAGGGTAATCCTAAATGAAAAATTATTCCAGAAATAAAATTTAGGCTGTTGAATTATAAGAATTGCCACCTCACGTGCATAAGTCATTTTTCGGGGTGGGTTTTAGTTTTAGGGGTTGAAGCAGCGATCTCAAATTAAAAATTTTTTGAGATATGAAATCTAGGCCTTTGAATTTTGATTCTTCACGTAGTTAAATTGCAAAATGCGTACATTTTAGCATAAAAGATGCTTGTCGGCGAATTGTTCGTCGGCGGATCGCACGACGGCGAGTTGGATAGTGTCGGCGAATCGCACGACGGCCAACCGCATGGCGGCCAATTGCACGTCGGCGAGTCGCACGACGGCAAATTGCCCGTCGGAGAAGTGGATAGACACCAATCAGAAACAACTTAATATACCAAAATAATTTTACAGAATAAATAAGTTTGCTTCAACCACCGTGAGATCGATTTTTGCTGGCTTATTCCGTATTTTGATATTTATGCGAATCAAAATACCCAAATTCATTTAGAGTTTAAACCATTACACCAAAATTGTAATATCTTATTTTTAAAAGTTGTGCATATAAATGTTTGTCCCATTAGCCGATTTTTTTACCTAACTTATACCTAATTTCAGTTCTCCATGCCCAAGTAATTGCAGAATAAACATGTTTGGCAGTTATAGTTTTACATGTTAATTTATAGTTTTGTCTTTGAGTCAACTTCCTCACAGGTACAGCACACACGAACTTGCAACCGAATCTAGAAGAATAGGTTTGTGAAAATTGTTTACAAACTTGATATAACAATCAGAATATTTAGTCATAAAGCGGCTGTATACTGCTTTCACGGACAGCTCATTTCTCAAACTGCAAGCAGTTTTAAAGGAATAATGCTTTCTTTCTTTTAAAGGGTTTTTATCTACTTGTTACAAGTTTTTCGCATACAAGCTGCAGTATAGTGTAATACAGTGCATTGAATCATCGGACAAGCTCATAATTGCAGTCATAATACAAATGAGGATCATTGTTATTTTTCACTAAATTAAGTATCAGATTTTAAGTTCTTTTTTTAGAAGATTCGTAGGAATCAATGCGCATCCTTTCGATAGGTGCGGCTTTAATCAGATCTTGCATAAACTGAACTTGTCGGTTTGCGGCTTTAATCAGTTCTTGCATAAATTGATCTTGTTGATTTTGGGAAGAATTAAGGCAACACTTTTAAGAAGTCTTAAATGTACAAGTAGTACGTACAAAGACAAGCAGTTGAAAATGAAACTTGCCGACATCGTCCGGAAATCGCCGTTTTCCCGAGAATGGTCGTCGATTAACGCTTGCTGAAATTGCTTTAAGATCGATATATACTACGATGGTTTCACTCAATCATTATTGGCAATCTTGGACTCCGAAAATTGTACGTGTCTTTCTCGCCGAAGATATGAAACGGTAGTGTCTCGAGATATTTTGACGAATGTTAAAACTCTAAAGGAAAGGCTTTTTTCCACCGGATAGTTATGCGTAATATAACTTGAGTTCACCATTATTCCTTGGAATTCAAACCAGCCAGTATGGAGTGTCGAAAAGAGTAGAATTCGTACCCATCATGGTTAAAACCTGGCACTCAGTGGAAAGGTTCTTGCAAGTATTTCTTATTTCATAACAGTTTTGGACATTGATTTTTTTTTAACAATCGTCTACTATACTTCTGCCAATATAATAAAAACCACATAACTTTGAAAAAGACACAGATTTCCAATCCGATACGTTATCTTGTTTCACCAAAACGTCCTGTCTCATACGCTGTCTAAACTCAATTAAAAATCAGGAAATATTCTGGAGTATATTGGTATGCACTCGCTACAATCAAGAATTTTCGCTCTACGACTACCGTATGTTTCGGTCGCTAAAAGAGGTACTGACTGTTGACGTTTTTGTGCGCAATTGGCTGGTATTTTAACCACATAGTGAAATAAAAAATTTTGCATTCTCTGAGAAAAATGTATTTCTAAATCAGGAGGTCGTGTAAAAAAAAAATTCTCTTTATATTTGAATTTCCTTAGTACATGTAATTAGGTATTTATTTAGCTTGTTTGGATTGAATAAATAAATAATTATTATTATCTAATAAATTTCACATTTTTGCTACTCAAAACCTTCGTAAGAGAGGGTTATTGTCCGCAGAGTTAAATTTGATATGAAGTGAGACACTACAAAACACATAGGGGCTTATAAGTAAGATAAATGAAGAGGGAGAACTACTCTCAGACTTTGCAAAGAATAAGGTAGTGGTGTTTAAAAAAACCTTATCAAAGGCATGCCAAAACTTAGGGCCGTTTGTATGCGGAATCATTGTTCAAATATGTTAACTAAAATAATTAGTAACGGACTCAGTATAAAATAGAGGAATATTAACAGAAGATTAGTTGGGATTCAGAAACAACACTACTTTTGATTTTTCCAATGTTCCACGCGAAAGTACTACATTCGCTAGGAAGCGAAATTTTGAATTTTGCCGAATTCTGGCTGTTCCAAGCAAGGTAGAGATCTTTAAAGTGCGCGCACACACATACACACACACGCGCGGCCACACACACACACACACACACACGGGACCTACGTTTTACCTCTCATCCGAACGAGACGTATTTTTGGGAAAAATGCTCGCTTAACATTTTTCAAGCGGACCGTGTCAGGATTCGAATCCAGGACCTTGGGCTCAGTAGTTATACGAATACCAACTGAGCCACGGAGCCGTTAAGATCAACTAAACAGAAAGTTAGCAATGATATGGACCTAGAAAAGATTCAGAAACATGAAAAGTGTTACGAATGCCATTAAAAGAATACGTGACATGATGAGACACAAAGGATAGCTTATAGCAGTAATAGAGTGGAGAGCCAAAAGTAAAGTACCTAAAAGAAGCAAATGCTCAAGTATATAGACCCAGATTAGGTAAAACAGTTACAGAACCCTGAAAAGGTATGAAACGGTGGAGAACATAGTCAAATTCACCTCGAGGTTGTAACCAATAAATAGAAGCACACCTTTCAGTAGCTTGACAGATGTTCATTTTTTGTTAAAACTAATGTGAATCTTAGACTTGAGGTAATACTTAAGAAGCTAAACATGACTACAGACACCGGTGGTTGCTTATGATCTCATTATCTATACTTTGTGTATGTGCATTTAAAATGTTAAAAAAGATGTAGGTAAGGATACTACAGACTACCTAAAGAATTAGCTCGGGGTAAAAATAACAGAGAACTGCGTCAAACCAACCTTGAGAGATGAGAACTTCTTGCATAGCAGTGATCTATTTGGAAATAGTCCAATAATTAATTATACATTTAAATTGCTTTGAATAATTGACATTCTTCTGGAGGATATGCATAGCATTGCCAAAAATTGTAAATAAGGTAGAGTTCCAAAGGGGCCGAAATATTAAAACTGTCTGAAAGTTACACGTGTGCCACATACATTAAAGCAATATTCATATGTTAATTGTGCGCTTTGTGTATAATTTATATTTTATGATAAAAAATTTTCATAATGAAGACGATATTTTGTCCATCTAACTAACTATTTCATAGTGTCGTATACTAACGGCTTTATAGATTATAGGCTGTTGTGAATGGTTTCTGTGTGATTAGATCTTTGAAAACCTCTCATTAAAAATATTGTATGCTGTGATTTTTCATGTCAGTGCTGAAACTTATTCTGAGCACAATGTCTGTTAAAATTTATGTTTTATTAGAAGAAGTCTAGACGACAAAACAACTTGAATACATTCCTAAGTTCTACTTCGCTTGCATGATGGCGTTTTCAGATGCGCGTGAATGCCCTGTACGGTATTCTTCACCGGAATTGGCGTTTCAGTAATAAAGAAATTTTTACAATACATACTTGGTTAGTCACGCTCATCCAGTTTGTTGATAACAATGATTCTTTGAATAAATAGTGCTCGTAATGTTATTGATTAATCGTATGTTAATTTTAACGCCGTTATCACTAATAGTTTTATCATGCATTTGTATTACCATTGGTGTCGATGAATGAATTGTAGATGTATAATGTACTTAATTAGTACTAACTAGTTTAACTTCATGGTCCTTGCTTCGAAAAAATATTACTTGCAGCTAATTGTGGCGTTGCTATTCCATATAATAAGTGTTATTAATTACCAGATTTACGGTGTGTGATAGCAAACAAAGTAGAGCAGAACAGCTGGTAAGCAAGACGGGTTTATTAATTATTATTCATTTAATTTATGTACATATATGCTAATGATATACATTTAATGAATTATCTATTATTTTTCATTAATTTTGTTTGGAACCTATGACTATTTCAAACATTCAAGAAGATTAATTTTTATTAGAATCGTTACACGTCGTTTTCATGGATGAATATATTAGAGAGATGTATGTTCTGCATTTGGAAGAATCTTACATACCCCAAAAAATTCTGGACAAAAGAAAATAAGGTAAACTTTCCTGTAGTCCTCCACTTAAAAAATTATATCTTTAATTACCAGTAAAAATGATACTTGTCTTTAGACCAGAGTTTATACTCTGGTACTATTTTTCTTCTCAGATTTTTCAATCTGGTTTTTGTAGATTAGCTGTCGCCAAACGTACTTTCTTTATACCCCTAAGTTATTTTGCGTTTAATAACTTTCGAGTGATTGAACATACAGGGTGACCTAGTGCTACGTAAACGTTTCGTAACGCCATTTGAAATAAAAGCTTTCTGTTTTTTTTGAACGATAGCTATAATAATTCTACATAATTAAAGTTATTTACGTTTATATACATTGTTCCAAAACTATAAATAAACCATAGTTTCTACTTTTTTAATGGAACACTATACATATTTTTTTATTTTTGGCATGACGTTGCTAAATTATTTGAGAAAATATGATATTTTTTGTTGTTACAAGGTTATACAGATAAATTCACCGTATTTTTGATAAAGTGGATTTTATTAGTTGAGTATCAACAGGTAAATTTAGGATGTGAAGACCGGATCTGAGAGCTGATTTCAGGTTTGGGCACTGTACAATATACTTCCACTTTAATGAAATTCCAAATATATTCGTGAAACAAAAATAGCAATCTGTAACACTCTCCACACCATAAGCAGTGCAAAAGACATTGACTTACGGGTACCGTTGAGCCATCTTCTTAAATTCACAGCACACATTGCGCAAATGATATGCCGTGTCCAAGGAGTATCCTAAATAAAACTCATAAGCTTTTTTGATTTATATACGTAACAAAACGTATTCGTTTGATTTACATACTTTCGCGACATATACTATAAGTAAAATATTTTTTATTTATATTTTAGATCTATTTATAGACGCGTTTAGGATATCAACTGCTGCTCATCCTGTCCGTGGCGTTTATATATCTTAAGTCGGTCTTTTCAGCGATTTCTAGAACCCTCGTTAGACATTGAGGCTGTGTAAACATTGCATTTGACTGCTATTTGTTTTGAGGTTTTTGATGTGTTTATTTCAGTAGTGTGTGTGTCAATTGTTTAGTTTTGTATTGCTATCATAAATTCTTGTTTCGCTGTAAATATTTTTTTTATTGGGCCATGCGTGGAATGCTAGTTGGCCGGTGTGCGGTTGTTTGAGATAGCGGCGGTGTTTATTGTTTGCAGTTTTTGTTTTTTGTGCGTTTTTGTGATGCTGTCTGTGAGGTTGAATATGTTATGTTAAGTTTTAATGGAATGGTTAATATGTTTGCATGTATAATTGCTTGAATCTGCTATTTTTATAAAGTTCTTTAAATTGTCCTATTGATTTAATAAACATGTTCCTTACGTCGATGAATTCCTCTCTTCCGTTTTTTTTCTTTCAAGCGTGAATCTTTTTATTGCGGAATATATGATATATATTGTATTTGCAACATTGTGATCGCGTAAGTGTGTTGAGAGCTTCTAAGTATGTATTAATCCATTTTATTATGCCAAATGAGTACGTTAGTATTGGGATTGCTTATGTATTTATAGATATGTTTTGTTTCTAGCAGTGAGTTATCTTTAAAATACTTCCGTGTCTTTGTGTGTATTTCCGTTTTAGTTCTTCTTTAATTTGCGAGTGTTCTATTCCCGATTTTTGCTTGTATCCTAAATATTTGTGGGTATCTATAGCATCCATTGCTTGTATGTGAGCGTCATTGTTGTTTGGCGGGCAATCGTTTTGCTGTCAGTTTGTTTTTAATTATACTGTTTTTTTTAAATTTTTCTGTTCCAAGCGTCAAGTTTATGTCGTTGCTGTGTATTTCTGTTATTTTAAGTAGGTGGTTTAGCTACAACTTTGTTGACGCTATTAGTTTGAAGTGTGGTTTTGTGTGTATGGTTAATGGTTGCCATTTTTATGTCCTTTTATCTAGTTATCATTTGCTTCTTGTTTTGGAATTCATTTTAGTAGTTTTCACTTCTTTTCTGAGATTTGTTTTTTTACGTATTATGTTACGCATCCCATATCTTTCCTAGATTATTTATTATTGTTTGTGTTCTGTGTTGCTACGATGGTGCTGTTTGTTTCTTTAGTACGTTGTTTATTATAGATTGTTTTTATTTTGTATGTGTTTTTGCTATTGTGAGTGCTCCTGCATAGATTAGTAGGTGTAGTTCTTCCATGGTTGTGTTGATTTATATTTTGTTACCTATGATTGAGTTTATGCACGTTATCGACGTTTTAATGTCGGTATTACTTTGTAGCTTGTGTATGTACTGTTTGGTATCATTGCTGGTATTTTCGTATTCTATGTGCGTTCTATTAAACTTTTTCTCCGCTCCTGCAAGTTCTCTGGTAGACTTGTGTTTATGTCGCTATTTTTGTGTGTTTATTTCGCTTTCTTTTTCTGAATTTGTGCTGCTGTGTTTTGACGTTTCTGCTTTTCAAACTGCTTATTTTTGGCTAGTATGTTTGTATTTTCTGTTTGGTCATTTTCTCTGTGTGTGTTGTACCTGTTCTCGTATGCGCTCCAGTTCTTGTGGAGGTATTCTGTTGCTAATGAATATTACCGGTATATGGTCTGAAGAAGTCAATGTTCTGATATGAACTGTAATTTTGAATTTATTACTATTATTATTTGTTTTTTCTTTTCAGATAGTTTTATTTGGTTTTAGTAGATAAGCACATGGACTGTTGTCGAACGTGTTTCTTTCTTTATCTATAGGTTATATTATGCATTTAACAATTTTCTAGTAATTATACATGTGTCGTGTATGACTGATCTTTGTAGATGTGCGAATGTGTTTGATTGTAGTTATAGTTTTTGGATGTATTGATGTAGGTTGTTGTAGGTTGTCCTGTACATGATTATATAATCGATATTACTTTACCTTATCTTAGTGCCAAATGTCTTTGATTTTTTTAGCTAGTTGTATGTGTTTTTCTATTTTTTCCTCTCTCTTCTTCAGTATATTGGGTGCGTTTGGGATAGATATTTCTGCTAATTGTGTGATTTTCTTTTGTTTGTGGATGAGTGTAATATTTGGTTTGTTGTATGGTGTAGTTTTGTTGGTTATTATGCTTTTATTTTAGTATAACTTGTGTTCTGTGTTTTCAAGTATGTTTTGCGATGTGTATTTGTATATTGATGTATGTTCTGTAATGAGTTCGTGTTGTAGGACTAGTTGTTGGTGTATTATTTTGCGGCGTTGTCATGTCGTTTGATGTATTCTGTGTTTGCTAGTATTGGGCATGCACTTGTGACGGGTTCTATTGTTTCGTTTCTATTTCTTTATTAATATTATTATTATTACTATTTATTATTTCAAAATAGTTAATTGAAGTGAAATAATTATACTTTCTATTAAAAATATACAGAATTATTCAAAATTATGTAGGGTATTTTCTAATACATTACTAAACTCATTTTCGTACATACGCCTACCAGAACGCGTTTTAATTGAAAGAAATTCAAATATTATTTTCAGCCATTCTAAATGTGCAGCTCTACCCAAACTTGCTTCAGCATGTCCCTTGTAAGCTCGTGAAATTGACTACACGTATAAAGGACAAAAGATGCCGTAAAACAAAATCGTTAGCGCTTCGCTAATCCTTCTTTGTACTCAAACCACGACCCAATCGCACTTCCGGCATCGAGAATATCAGATCTCAAAATACAGAACTAGAAGTTGGCCACAACTTTTAGTTATAGAAGCACAAATACTCTAATGCTGCAAAATCTGTAATACTTCGGTAGTGCTTCACACCTCAATTTAGCCGCACTCTGGGTTTTTGAAATATTAGACCATGATTTCTTTGTTACAAAAGCACAAATGATCTACTGAAGCTAAATGTTTATTAATTTAGTAGTGCTTCCCTTATTCAACTATGCTTCTGAATTGGGAAATATTAGACCTTATACTGTATGAAGTTGACTAAAACTTATTGGTTGCGGAAGGTCAAATAATCTTATGTAACAAAATTCTTGATGCTTTATTAGTACTTTAAACTCCAACATAGTCACAATTTTTGTTTCTGAATTATTATACCTCAATGTGGAGAGGAAGCTGACTACAACTTTTTAGATATAGATGCCCAAATGTATTTTGGTAGTACTCCATCGTACTGCAAACCCATATTCAGTCGCACTTCCGGTTTCGGAAATAATACATCTCAAAGTACATCAAATCTTTAGTGCCTCGGTAGTGTTTCATCATACTTCACACCTCTATTCGGTATCGCTTCCGGTTTATGAAATAATAAACCTGAAAGTACATAGGAAGTTAGTTATGATTTATTTGTTATAGAAAATCAAAATGATCTGATGTAGCAAAATCCTTGGTGTTTCTTTAACGTTTTATTGCGTTTCAGATTACGAAAATACTGGAATACTACAGATCAGAAAGTTGACAACAACCTTTTTGTTGTTAATGCGTAATCATAACTTGTAAAAGAAACTTCTTAGTGTCATGGTATTGCTTTGTGGTGCTCCAAATAGGAACCCAGCACAGTTACAATTTTGATTATGTTTGACTACAGGATTAGACTCAAAAAGTCGGTACAACTTTTTTATTATTGTACTGAACAGTATCAAAACGTTATTCAACTAAACGTGCGGCTGTTAGTCTTGTTACTTGTTACTATTTCGAATTGAGCTAGAGATTGAAAGAAAGTAAATATAAAGTCGCGAACAGGATTCGAACCTGTAACCTTCCAATTTGTGCATGAATACTAACTAACCAATTTAGCCAACGAGATAAGTAATTCAGTTGAGAAGATGGATGAATTTAAATCGTGTACGCAACCATACATTAACTGAATTTTCAATTCCGTTTGACGTTTTTGTCAATCATATCTGATATTGTCAAGTTATTGACTTATATGGTCAGGAAGCGACGCTCAAATTCATGTTTATATATGACTTCGGAATTATTGTAATGGGAGGAAGTTGAAATACATAAAAGTATAACCTTAACATTAGCTACTTAAAGAAAATAAAAACAAATATTATACAACATAGCTATAAATGCTAGGCGGTATAACACTACGGTGCTTCTATAAAATATTTGTAACCAGCCCCCAGTTCTGCACTTCGAACTTTAATATTTTCGAAACCAGAACTATACCGTTGGGGGTTTGAAGGACAATGAAGTACTAAAGAAACATTAATGGTTTTGCTACAACAAAAGGATCGCAATACCTACACTAACATATTTTCCATCACAGAGCAGTCAACTTTACCAACAAACAACACAACATGAAAGAAATGCAACCTTTAGACAAAGGTTTAAAAGTTAGTATTACAACAGACTTCAGAAACTATAGAATTAACTGTTACATTTGAATTAATACTACAAAAACTACTGCAGGAGGAACAAGAACATGTACAACGCCCAGGAGCTCATGAAATGGAGAACTGTTGCAGGTAAAACGAGCGTTACTTTGTAAATTTAGATGTTCCCTGATGCGGTAAGAGCCCTGTAACAATTTAAGGGTGTTTTTGGGCGCCGGGGGCGTGTTCCTATGGAAGCAATAATAAAAGAAAGTAAAAAAATTCGAAATGAAAGTAATAAAGGATCTAAAATACAAACAAACTACATTACAGTATTCACTTATCCTGAAAAGCTTTTTCTCTTATTATAGTTAGGAGGTTCCAAACTATCGTGTCGCAGCAATTCCTTTAATAGTTTTGCTTGCCGAAGGCGGTTATTCCGAATAGGTCTCCGTGTTTTCGGTTTTTCTAAATCTTGTCACTTAATACTCTACCTTTATCAGACATATCTTAAAAATACCTAACTTTTTATCGAATTAAAGAAAGTTTCAAAATTAAGGTCTTTCACTAATACGACTTTGTTACTGGGGTGACTGAATATCTTTTTACAATAATCTAATTACTATCTAATTTATAAATAAATGCAAATAAAATTCAACTTATATTTAACTTCTATTGACATTAAATAATTGCAATGTAAATAAAAATATACTTAAAAAACCTAATTTCATAACTTTATACGGGCCAGGTATTACAAAAAGAAATCCTAAAAAGCATTAAATCAAATCCATTAATAATACAATTACTTTAATTTTTCCGTTTTCCATATTGAATTACATGACACTCTAAATCCCATTTCTGGTAATGCGCTTAATAACAAACATAGAAAACAGTTATCCAACATCAACAGCTCCTTTAATACAACATACCACAAAATCCAAATTCTCTTGGAGGGTGAACTAAGTTTTTAACACCATTTACCTCGGTCCTCACGACATTATATCCACGTCCCCGCATGCGTAAACCTATCCTTTACTTACAAGCGTATTTTAATTTTATGTCGCCCGCCACGTATCTTTCGTGCCGGAAATTCAGTCACATTTTGAAGCTCTGTTACTTTCAGCTTAAATTTTAACTTGTCCTCATACCAACTCCAACAGTGCAGCCCTTTCGTCTTATTATTTCCTTGACCTTTGTATTTACCTGCTTGCGAATAATTAAGTAATTCTTTTCAGTCCGGTGTTTAACTACTGTCATTTGTCCCACTCTAGAATTTTGTTCTCACATTGTAACATTGATCTCTACTGAATAAAGGTTATTGTTCCGTTAATTACAGAACAGTCACGTACTTTTGTCTAACCATATTTCAGATATGATTCTGCATTTCTCATGTATTGAATATTCTTGTAACACAATATAACGACGTATGTATTAACGAATAACACATTGTGTAATTTATGAAATCTTGTATTTCAACGATTTTTAAAATAAAGTCATTGTCCTGGAAGTATTTACGTGTACGATGTATTTAAAAGCCGAATGACCTTTATAGAAACAAAATTTTGAAATACCATGCTCAATTAAGATTAATTATTAGCGAAATCTATTATACAGGGTTCGTTTAGATTTATTCTATCCTTTCAAACTTAAATTTGTCTTTCCCATCTAATTTAGAGCTAGCGTAATGTAACGTGTTACAGAACGTTATATATACAAAAATATACCATCAACATAACTTTAAAAAAAACATACGCATCATTAATGAAAAATTACAATGTTACAACGCAATCATCACCAAAGCAGTATATAGACAAAGACATCTACATTAATATAAATTGGGCGTCGTGTACAACAATAACTGCAAAGAGCTCAAAGGAGGGCCGTCTATGCAATCATCACAAAACTAAAGTAGACTATCAAACAACGCAGTGCCACACTACAAATTAATCCACGTATATGTAGCCTATGAATAAATTCAGCCAATTTGACCATTAGCAAATTTTACCACCACACAGCATATCAAATCTAAAAAAAATCATTAAACTGAAAAACATATACACCGTTTAAAATTATCAGGATCTATTTCAAGAATTGAGAAACGTCCAAATCATGAGAGACACAAATAACGCAATTTCACATCGCTAATCTATGTAGGAATATTACAAAGAAGAAACACTCAACATCCTGAAAGGAACAGTAAGAGAAACCAAAGACTCGAAATACACCAATCAAATGATGACACACTAAGTACCATGTTACATTAAAAATACTTCTAATTCAACAATTGTTTCTAATTCAGCAAGGTGGAAAATGGGCAAACTACTATCCATAATATCCGAAATATTTCTGCAATACTTTGAAGAAAAGGCACTGTAAGGAAAGATAGAGAAATATATCATCAAATGGATACAATTTGTAGACAACACAGTCCACTAACTATAACAACATGGATAAAATTCTTGAAATACCCTATGAATATCACGAATGTTCATATTTACGTTAGAAAACGAAACAAATACCACACTAAACCACTTAGATATTTATATATCAAAAAATAAAAACAAACTAGAATACAGTATATGTCGAAAATCAACCTACTGACCATGTTATTCACACAATATTAAACCACCTACACCAGTACAAGCAAACAGCATTCTAAAGTTTATATCACTATAGCCATATTGTAGACGGTCCAAAATAAAAATTTGATGACCAATTAAAAATGGATAGTTTTTAAATCTAAATATCGAAATTACTTGAACCACTTCTGTCCAATGATAATAATGTTTGGAACATTACTTTGAAATGTTTATAAAATATTTCATTTTAATAATTTCGGTATTGGTAAATCTCACCAATAGGGTTAGGGTAATTTCCTTTAAGCAATATTATTTTTAGTCCACATGCATTTTTGAGTTAAGGACTATTTATGTAATCTTACATTGTTCATAGTCAACGGTTGTCAAGTTCATTATGGCAGTTTTATGGTTACAAATGATATCGTCCTTACTTTATATTCTAAATTAGTGCAATTTTATAATTCATTTATTTTGATTAATAATGTATCCGGTCGGCGTCTATAACTTCATCGTCTTGGAACGAAGGTTCACACGTTAAATTACACTCTCTGGTTTAGGTTATTGTTTTAGCAAGATAATCATATATATGTTAGATAGAGAAAAACAATAAAAGTAATTTCAATTTGCAGTCTTAATTCATTTATTTTGTCGAATATGATTTTGTTTTTATAGAGGGAAGGTATTTTTTATGAGCACTTCGTCAAGACCGTTGAAAGACAACACACAAACTTGTGTGTGTACAGTTAACCTATGACAATTAGGTATCGAACTGATTAATGTGTTTAGTCAATAGTGTTCGGAATTATATCCTACTTTTAGGAAGAATTTATTTCCTTCAGTAGACAACTTCATGTCAGAGAGGCATTTTAATCAAGAATATTTAATTTTTTTCGAAGTTCCCAGAAGTTCCAGTAGGATCTGGTTAAAACGAATTGAGTCTAAAAGATAGTTGATATTAATTGTTTCCAAAAGGTATGTACAGTCAAATGGCTTCTCGAGTATTTATAATAGATTTTTCTGAAATTATTACCTATAGTAACCGTAAATTAATGAACATTTTTAACTGTATAAACTTATAAACGTACCTTTAGTACGTTCCTTTTATTAGTTTTGTTCGCCGAAAATCTTTTCCATTAAGATAAGTAATTTTTGATATATTTGGCTTTTGTTTAAGAATATTTATTGCGCTTAAATGTAATTGTGTAATATAGTAGAGTTGTATACACTGGTGTTTTCACAACTAATGTAAAGGTAATCATTTTCAGCTTTGATATAATTAAAAAATACTGCAATTACCTAGAAACGTGATTAATATTCAGGTAATTTAGTATTCAATTTTGGGAACCTTTTGTTTTGCTAGCAGTTTTATATAAGTTATATTAGTGTCCTTACCTTTACGTTTATTTTAGGTTTGTTTTAAATTAGTATACTACATTATTCCTCGTGTGAATTTTAGGCCATAATCTTGATCTCGGATTTTGGCATCCTCTTGTTATTCCTTTTGAGGTTTTTCTCTAGAAACCCTAGTATTTCGAGATTAGGTGGCGCCCAAAAAAGTTTCCATTAAAACTGGTATTCCCCACATGATAATACTCCGGAACCTATTTCTAACACCTACACCACCCTTTTCACTGAGTTAGTCGGCAACCAATCTTGTTGGTACGTACAGCCGAGATTTTCGGTACCTTATCTAAACACAAAATTTTAGTGAGGTACTTTACCGAGTTTTTCTATAGATTGCTAAAACTGTACGTAACAAGCTCATCACTAGTTATGAGTCTGTTCTTCTATAAAGTGTCATAAGAATTGTTCAACTCTTGTTTTGCTTACTGCTAGCCATAAAATTCTTCACGAACGATTTGTTGCAATTTTTCTGAGATGAGGTTTTTCATTAGAATTAAGGATTTTTGTTTAATTACAGCTTATTAAACAAATGTTGATTTTTACTTTTTAAAGCTGGTTGTCTTAGAATAGAGATGGACGGTTTTAGAGGAAGATGCATGAAATGAAAATGGTTAGAGATCATAATAGAATAACTGACTAACCAGAACGCAGAAAATTCTCTTGCGAATACTAACCTGCAATTTGTACTAATTATTCATTCCAGAAATATTCACTAAGCGAAACGATGAATGAGAATCGTTCTTCTACTGAGTATCAGCATTTGGAATGTGTAGAAAATAGTTCTCCTTTCTAATTTGTTAGGTATCTAACAACAAATGATATACAGTAACAGTGCATTCTTTCGTACTAATTGTATGTAATTTAGTGCATAGTAAAGATTGCTATAATTACAATAATTGCAGATGCTATAATACAAACAATTGATCTCTGGATAATTTTACCTTACTTGGGTCGTTTACCTTTTGTTTACATTCAACGTTTCAAAAATACTTGAAGATACTGTAATAGTTCTCATATTAAATAAAATACTTTATACGAGTATGCAGCACATCTGTCGTATTATTTAGATAGAACAAACCTAACGGAGGTTTTTGTTTCAGATTCAACAATGAACGGTTTAAACGGACATACAAATGGAGAATTGAACGGCTGTGATATAATAACCCAAAATCAACAAAAGGGTTGTTGGACTATTGGCTTGATCAATTCTAAATTCCGATATTTAACAGCAGAAACTTTTGGATTTAAAATTAATGCTAACGGTGCATCTCTGAAGAAGAAGCAGGTATGGACCTTGGAACCTGATAATGTTAACGGCAGTGAAAGTAAGTCAGTTTGTGCGCTTTGCATGTGTTTATGGAAATTTATTTTACAGGTTATGTTTATTTAAGATCACATCTTGATAAATATTTAGCCGTTGACTCTTTTGGAAATATCACCTGCGAAAGTGACGAAAAGGAACCCGGTTCTAAATTTCAAATTTGCGTAGCCGAAGATGGTTCTGGACGTTGGGCATTCCGTAACGTCGTTCGCGGTTATTTCCTTGGGTCAAGTGCCGATAAATTAACTTGCACTGCTAAGGTTCCGGGAGATGCCGAATTTTGGCATGTACATTTGGCTGCTCGTCCTCAGGTTTGTACGTACATTATAGTATGTTTTTTTAACATGTGGTAATTAATCTAGGTCAATCTCCGGTCAATTGGTAGAAAACGCTTCGCACATTTATCAGAAAACATGGACGAAATACATGTCGACGCCAACATTCCGTGGGGAGAAGATACTTTATTTACTTTGGAGTTTCGCGCTGATGAATCAGGAAAATACGCTTTTCACACTTGCAATAATAAATATCTGTCTTTGGGAGGTAAGAGTTGCCAATAAACATTTATACCGATTGTCTCAAAATTAATACTCATGCATTGAAATTTTATTCAGGTAGCTAAAATCTTCCAATATTTAGTTATAAAATAATCAAAATTCTTTGATTTAAACTTGAAAACCTTCTTATATAGAAAAAGTAATCGCCGTCAGTATTAACACATTTACCCCACTGTGAAACAAGACTGTCAGTGTCTTCATGGAAAAATGTTTACGGTTACCTACGGAACCATGATTGTACCCAGGTGTACACCTCTTCATCTGAAGCAAGTTTACGGCCACGAATGCCTTCCTTTAGGGCTCGAAAAATGTGGAAATCGCATGGCAGCATCCGCCGCAGCAATGACAGAAGGGTAATGACACGATGAGTCTGTTGTGACCGATTGATGTCTTTTAATAACGGACGGCTCCGTGGCTTAGTTGGAATGCGTGTGACTAATGAACCAAGGTCCCGGGTTCGAAACCAGACACGGTCCGCTTGAAAAATGTTAGGCTAGCATTTTTCACAAAAATACGCCCTCATTCAGATGAGAGGTAAAATGTAGGTCACGTTTGTGAATGTTGTTACGCACGTTAAAGATCTCTACCATGCTTGGAAAAGCAAGGGTTCGGTAAAATTCAAAATTTCCAGGTCAAAAACTTGCTTCCTGGCCAATGCAGTACCTTCGAGTGAAGTATTGGCAAATTTAATTCATGTAGCGTCTTTCAATGACATCCGACTTCTTGATTTTGTTTATTCCACTCAAATACACGTGCACGTGACACTGTATTCTCCATACACAGTAGACATTCGTGCACGAAGTTCATTCCTGACACTCGTTCCGCAGTCAAAGAACGCACTACAGCACACCGTTATCTTTTCCCGGCTTCCATAGTGATGTCGGACGCACATATCTCGCTAACTTCACTTCGAGCACGTCTAACAGACAAACGGTACAGCGGTGAACGTTCGCGCTATTCCTTCCTGATTCCCATTAGAAGGTGTCTATACACAAACTTTTCTGCGTTACCAACTTCCGCGCCATGTTCGTTATGTAGTCTGTCTCACTTTCATTTGACTGTTCCTTATAATATATGTTTTTTAACTATTTAATTCGGGCATCCATCATATACATGCATTGATCAGGCGCAAGCTATGTTTTTAAAATTTTGGCTGGCGGTCTTCTCTGACAAAGGTATAGTACAAAAATTGGTCGTCTTATCTCTGGAATGGAGACTGGTGAAAGTGTCTCGCATAAGACTGGTTTCTCACGTTTTCAACTATGCTTTTACTTGACGTACGGAACTTGTTCAACAGGTATCACAACACTGTACACACAAAATAAGGTTCTTCAGTGTTTATCGATTTATGCTTGTCATTAGAAAGAAGAAACCGAAACATGTGTAAAGCTCTCCCTAGCTTTCACCTCCATAGTGAATGATGCTTGTTACAGAACACCGCAGTAGGCAATATAAATACTTTCTTGAACATCTAAGTCATATATAAACACAAGCTGAACCCATCAACATCTCCTCGGAACTAGAGAGGCAGATCGTGGTTTTTTTTTCTTATGGGGGGTAGATAAAATTTGTAAATTGTGAAAAAATATATATGAAGAAATATTAAAAATTATAAATATTAACTAACCAACCTTCCAAAGTTATCATGATTTTCACCCTCTTACTTCTGCTTAACGTCAAAGTAATGGGTGCTAAAAGAAACTGTGTAATTCAATACTAACCCAGAATTGGTAAACGCATGATTCCGGCAAAACCAAGATACAAGTTCAAGTCCTGTCCAAGACATAAGGTCTTGGACAGGACTTGAACCTGTATCTTGGTTTTGCATAAAAGTCTAAGTTATTATTTCGACTTATTCACTGTAATACGATAGTATTTATCAACTTACCTTGTGTAATTAACTATCTAAAATATTTATATGTTTAATACTTGGCTTATAGCTGTAATTTTGAGCGTTGCTTCCTGTCTATAACTGACATAAGTCAAAAACTTGACAATGTCAGATATGATTAACAAAAATGCCAAACGTAACTGAAAGTTAGGTTTATGTAGTTGTATACACGATTTAAATTTGTAAATTTCCCGATTGTCGTCATCGGTCTCGGTGGCGTAATTGATAAACGCATGGTTCCAGCAAAAACCAAGATACAGGTTCAAGTCCTGTCCAAGACCTTATATTTCCATCTTTCAATTACTAGCTCGATTTGAAATGATCATTTGGGTTTTGCATATAAGTCTAAGTTATTATTTCATCTTATTCACCATGTACATATATACATATAACGAAATTATATAATAATTGCTTTTAGCAAATTATTTGTTTTAAAACAAAATAGTATTAAGATGTATAAATAAACACCCACTTTACGAAAAATCGAAAGAAAGTTTTTAACTATACAAATCAAGCTAATATTTGCATAGCCATAAATAAAAGATTATGATTGTTTTATAAAGGGAATAAATATTCATCGTCTAGTTTCAGTCTCTCTGGACATCATCAGAATGAAGTGATGTGTGTGTGTGTGTGTGTATATTGCTACGGTAATAAGGTAATTTAGGGGTATAATGAGTTATAAGGGTCGTACGCTATATGTAAATATCACTAAAGTTTAGAAAACTAAGCAATTTCGTCATAAAATGGAAGTAACTCGACAATTATGCAAAAATCTAATATCGAGCACACTCTAAATAAATCACAACTAACTTTAATTTATGAAAGGAAGCTCATTTTTCAAAAATCAAATCATATTTAGTGAGATAAGTAACTTGTACGTCATATAATGCATTTCAAATTAAATATTCAAGCATAAAATTGAAAATAAATACGCAGGAATAACATTTTAAACGCAACCAGTTTTATTGAAATAAATATGCAATTAGTGAAAAGGAAAAACCTGGCATACTAGCTATAAAAGAATCCCATTCCAAACATTAACGCTTAAAATAAATAAACGCATTCAAATACGTCATTATAGAAATTTGACTACGTGATCTGTACATCGTAAATTCATATAAAATCCAACAGATTTTGGAGTAGTAAACAACAAAACAGACGTTTGGTTACGTGATAAATTAAACGGGAAAATTTAAAATTCAACAAGCGGACGTGATTTGAAGAAAGTTCAAAGCGAACTAACTTAGCCACGGAGCCGCCAGAGCTAGACAGCCCTACATTTGATTTTCCAATGCTCCACCCGAAGGTACTACATTGGCCAGGAAGCGAATTTTTTTACCTGAAAATTTTGAATTTTGCCCAACCCTTGCTGTTGCAAGCAAGGTAAGGATCTTTAACGTGCGTGACAATACTTTCACACGGGACCTTCATTTTACCTCTCATCCGAACGAGGACGTATTTTTGTGAAAAATGCTCCTAAGATTTTTCAAGCGAACCGTGTCGGGATTTGAACCCGAAACCTTGGGCATAGTAGTCACACGCATACCAACTACTCCACGGAGCCGCTTTGAGTTAGAGAGCCCTACATGTGATTTTCCAATGCTCCACCCGAAGGTACTACATTGGCCAGGAAGCGAGCTTTTTTTTACCTGAAAAATTCTTAATTTTGCCGAACCCTTGCTGTTTTAAGCAAGGTAGGAATATTTAACATGCGTAACAACACTCACACACGGGACCTCCATTTTAGCTCTCATCCGAACGAGGGCGTATTTTAGTGAAATATGCCCGCCTAACATTTTTCAAGCGGACCGTGTCGAGACTCGAACCTGGGACCTTGGGCGTAGTACTCACACGCATACCCACTATGCCACCAAGCCGCCCCACGAGTTGAGAGTCTTACATGTGATTTTCTAATGCTCCACCCGAAAGTACTACATTGGCTAGAAAGCGAGTTTTCTTTGCCTGAAAATTTTGAATTTTGACAAATTCTTGCTATTTCGAGCAAGGTAGGGATTTTTAATGTGCGTGACAACACTCACAGATGGGACTTCCATTTTACCTCTCATCTGAACGAGGGCGTATTTTTGTTAAAAATGCTCGTCTAACATTTTTCAAGCGGACCGTGTCGGGATTCGACCCGGGACTTTGGGCGTAGTAGTCACACGCATACCAACTACGCCGCGGAGCCGCCTATGAGTTAGAGAGCCGCTGTCCATCGGTTCAGTAGGCCACTGACTGCTTGGTTGGAATCTTCTAATATTCAACAGCTTCTGTTCACTTTCTTTGGGAGAGAACTAACACGCGCTCACTATTAACTTTTATTTCTGACGTATAATGATATTTCCAAATTTTGTCTATGATGATAGTGCATAAAATTTACTTGATTTTGGGAACGCTCTAAACTCGGCCCAATTTTGATCAACACTCAGCAGATATGATACGTATCTCGCTCTAGAGGTAGATTTTAATCCTTCTCTAATCTATGTATTAAATTTGAACTCTCTAATGTATTTATTAAACGAAGGATTGTGAGCAAGCTTCTTTGAATCGGAAGGAATATTCTCAGTCACAGCTATAAAAAATTTTTATTTTCAGCTTCCATAGCAAAAGTATAAAATTACTCGTGAACTATTCAAATTAATAAGTACTCTTTTGTATGTGCATCGATATTACATTTTCTGTAGAAGTTATTTTTTTTCACAAACCAGTTAATTCACACACCTGCGTATTCCTGAATAACCTTGATATTTTCCCTTTTTTAGCATAGCAGCGTATGAACATCATTACTGTTCTCCCTGGACATTTTAGTGAAATGATTGTTATGGGTTTTCGTTATAAATTTAGATTTGCTTTGAAGGGGCGGAGAGTGTGACAAATTTATTGGTGCACCGAATAACTACAGTGGTATGGAAGTGGATTCTATTGGAAAAAATAATAAAAGTACTAAAAATAAACATTTGAAATAACTAACTCTTCGATTGCCATAATTGAAGGGCGCCAAACCGTGTTGTATCAGCAATTTCTTCTAAATTGTTCTTAATTGGAAGATGATTATTCCGCATAGGTCTCCTTTGCTTTTGCTTTTCTAATTTTATCACATTATACGTTGCCTTTTTTTTACAACGCCATAAAGCATTCATTTAATTTTGTCTTATTAAAGAATTTTTAAAATAAAGTGCATCTTCCAAAACAACTTCATTACTGGGGTGGCTGGGTCTCCTTTCGCGATGTTGTCTAATTACGTAGTTCATAAATAAGTTCAAATAAAATTTAATTTAAGTTTTTCTATTGATATTACATAATTACAATATGAATACAAATATTCTTTTCTTAAAAAAATTTAATTTTCTAATATCGATCTGGCCAGGTATTACTAAAAGAAATTCCAAAGAAAAAATATTAAATCAATCAATTACTATCAAACTATTTTTTCCGTTTCCAATATTGATATACATGACGCTCTAAATCCCATTTCTGAAAATAGCTTTAATAACAATACAAAAACATATTTTAATACCAAGTTTTCCGTTTATTATTACATTGTACATAGAAAATACTAATTTTTAATTATTTACCTAATACTGAATTCCACCAATAAAGCTTACACATAAAATCAATACGCTCTTATCTTTTAATATTTTCAAATGTTCCAAACTTTCGTGTATGAAAATTTTGTGCTTGAATTTGACCAACCCTAATTCCGTCGTTAATTCATCGTCCATTAAAATAATTACTTTTGCGTTTGAAATTTATGAATACAACCCATCTACAACCTATTTACAATGCACATGTACATAATTAAAAAGTATAAGCATAAAAGCGCATATTTTACTTACTTTTTAATTCATCTTTTAAAAAGTTAAGGTTGTCCACAAACACCAGCCTTGTTCCTTCAAGCAACAGTTCCCTTAACACAACCAAACCCCACTTATTTGAGCTATAATCGCAGGTAGCTCTTTTATTACAGCACACATTAGTTTTCAAATTCCATGCACAGCTAACATCCTTACCAAATTTGCAAGTAAAGTTACACAAAAGTTTACACACCGCTTAATGTTCCCCTTCGGAGAAGTCTACGTTACATCTTGAAGCCGTGTTCTGTCCGCTAACTTTTAATCTGTTTCCATACCAACCCACATGCTTGTCAAAATCCAGGAATCGTGAGGAAATTCTCTCTGCCTCTAATCGCAACAAAGGTTCAAACCAAAGCAACGCGGTTTTTCTCCTCCTACTATATGCTCGTATTGTTACATTTTGACCTTTTCTAATTATTTTCTGAACTTAACTTTTATCATTGATAACATTTTGCCTGGTTTCTCGTTACTGTCTCGCGAGTAATTAATTTATTGTTTTTGTCCACCGTCTAACTTTCGTCATTTTCTTCCACTCTACACGTCTTCGAGGAGTGTCGTTGTATTACGGTCTTAATATTGAACTTGTATTGAATCACACGAAAATGTGTGATTAATGTTATAGCATGTATTCAACAATCCTGCAAATAGATACATTGTAACCTTTTGTATTGTATGGTATTCCTGGTTAGATCATCTGTAACCTAATACTCGAGAGTTTTACCAAATCAACGTATGTATTTAAGAGCTTAAACTACATTGTAATTATATTACTGCTATTCTGTGTGGAGGGTTGTTTGCATTATAACTAAACTTATTTCCCTATAACGTTAATTTTGCCCAAAACTACTAAAAATTGTTACAAACTCTCCTGTATTTGGGACAATCTCTGTATAAAACATGCATTTTGATAATCCCACTGTTATTTACTCTTAATTGTTTTAAACGCTTTCTTAAAGTCGCGTGACTACGTTAAAAAGATTACTAATCAATCGGTCTGCTTACTCATGTTTGCAGATTTGTAGCCGAATTTGTGCGTAATATTGAAACCTATTTTTTCTTCTGCGAATAATTTATTGACTTGGTTACGTTTATTGCCTGAATTTTCTTTGTATAACTAAAATATTATTGAAATGTCATGCTTAATAGACGCTCTATTTGTGAAATCATAATATACAAGATACATGTATTTATTCTGCCCGTTAAAGATAAATTTTCTCTTTTTCCATTCGGATTATATCTAACGTAATGCGAACGCGTTACACGATTCCATGCAAAACGTTGCACAGGTATATTTTGTCTGGTTAGTGGTGCATGTGGATTTGACCAAAGCGGTCATCCCTGCCGCCTTCGTTTATACATGTCGTACATGTACCTGTGGCAAAGGGATGGGGTTATTTCAGAAATAACTCCACCTCCGAGCTTTAGAATGACGTTGACTGAAGTATTCATTGTTGAATTTAGCTAAACGACATTTTGAATTTTTCAACTATCTAAAAATATAGGGATTCTAAAGTTGGAGTCTGTATGTTAGTGCACCTTCTGCAAAATAATTTGGCGGCCATTTTCACCGTGTTCCCATATGAACATCAAAAATAACATTTTCTTCGGATATACTTTTATCGTCAATCAGTTGGTGAAACGAATTAAAAATGTATTAATTCAACATGTATACGCGCGCAAAAATGCGTGCGTCCCATGATACTTATCTTCACACTCAGGTATGCGTGTGTGCAAGTAGACATAAATGAAACAATGTTCCTTTACATGCACAGAAATTTTGATAGCAGTAATGAATGAGTTGTTTGAAAATTGGGTTTGGGATTGGAAACAATTTTTCAAGCAAAATAATCACATTGAAACAGCGTTCATTGCATTACAAATTTACTGCAAAATCATGTTTTAAAATTAAAATTTCTAAAAAGTTTAGTCCAAAATTCGTATCCAATTTCATCGTCAAATGTCTCTCATACAGCGCTTCTTGTAACAAGATGTAAAATAATTACTAAAATCATAATCCTCTTGTGTTAAATTTGGTAATAATTTATGAAGATGTGATTAATTATCAAAAAACGAAAAATCGTTTTAATTTTAACACCCTGTTGTCTTTTTCACAGTAAACATTCTATTTGCCCCCAATCCTAATATCTATTCTAATAGTTAGTTCCCACCCTGTATATAACATTACCTTATTCGTTTTCGTGATTGAACATTTAAAATAAGATGGCGGTTCCTATTTAACGGATTACTTTAGTGAGATACCTCAAACATCATGGAATATATATAAATATTTAAAAATAATTTGCCGTCACGCACACAGATACGAATTAAATTGATCTTTTGTAGTAAGATACAATAAGAAAAGGTGCATTGTCACGTTATATATTAGCTGCTGTGTTTCTGAAATTATTACAATATGTTTCAGTGATCGGTTAGAGAATTAGTATATTTTTTTGCTAGTTTCAGAATGAAAAAGTTTTTTGATTTTGTATTACTGTCCAGTAGCGCATTCTTCGACAATCAGAAGTGATTAAAATCACTGATGCATTAAGTTGTCAGCACTGTACCTCACGTACAGCGTGTCCCATTAATAATATCACAATAACAACTGTAGATTCTTTGATTCGAAATAATGCGATTGATTAAACATATCAAGCTTAAGGTAAAATGTTGACAATTGATAACGTTGTTGAGTTTAGATATATATGCACTCAAAGTAAGATACTCTTTATTTTAATGTATTTTAAGATATTGAAGTTTTTTGCTATTTGAATAGTAGGCTTTGATTTACTATAAGATTGTGTCACTGTAAAATGTCAGTTTGTGAAGATATTTGTGTTGTTACTGGCAGTATTATTGTAAAATGCCACGTTTAATGAATTTTTCAATTTAGAAATGATGGACATGATATATAGTGATGCCCAAACAGATTTTTCTGGTAGAGATGCTGCTAAACGATGTTCAGAATTATATCCGAACAGGTGGCAACTAGGACATGAACTTTTTAAGTGTCTTTAAGACAGGTTGGACGAAAGGGGTACATTTCGCACAAAACTTAATAACTGACGGCCCAGTTGATTACAGTAGATAAAGAGAATGATATTTTCACCCAAGTGGCTATCGATCCACAGCTAAGTACATGTAGAATATCTGCAGCCATTAGATTAAGTTACGTGTTACGAATAAAATGAGCGGTACATTATGAATTTAGATTTACCCTCAAGGAGCGGATACATCATAACAATTTTAAGGGTGCACTGGTTAAAGATTAAATACAGTGGTGCGGGACTGGGTTCCTATGAAAAAATAATAAAAACAATAATCATTTGAAATAGCCGAAGTACAAAAACTACGTTGCAATAAACACTTATACCTTGAAAGGATTTCTCTATTGTCAAACCGTATTTTCTCAACAATCTCATAAATATTGTCCCTACACGGAAGACGGTTATTCCGAATAGGTCTCCTTTGCTTTTGGTTTCTTAAACTTATCACATTCTACTTTACCTTCACCTACAAAACCTTAAAAACATTTATTAAAATATGTAATATCAAGGAACTTTTTATAATAAAGTGCCTGTTCCAAACACTTCTCTATCACTGGGGTGGTTGGATAGCCTTTCACAAATTTATCTAATTCTACCTAGTTTACAAATAAGTCCAAATGAAATTAACCTAAATTTAACTTTTATTAAGATTACATAACTGCAATATGAATACAAATATTTTTCTTAAAAAGAAAAACCTAACTTCCTAACATCAAACTGGTCAATTATTACTTAAAGAAATTCTAAAGAAAAACATTTAATCCATCAATATACTATCGCTCTATTTTGTTTAGTTTCCAATAATGATATATATGACATTCTAATTCGCATTTCTGTAAACGCCTTAAATAATAATACATAGAAAATTGTTAAATAATAAATTTTCCTTTCATCATTCAATTGTTAAAAAAATACTTTAAGATTAATACAAATATTTCCTAATTTTCGAAATGTTCAAATTTCATTTCTCGATTATATTATACTTTAAAACTAAACGAGTTTCGTCGCTATTACATAAGTACAACAAAATACCGATTTTTACATTCTGTTAATTTCTTGCTACATAGATACTACATTTACCATTAATATACACATCTACATAATTATAAATTACAAACAAAAAGCTAAAATTTTACTTACAGTTTAGTTGTAGGAACCCTTGTTTCACAAATTTTTCCTTTTCTAGTTAGCAGCTCGCTTAACAACCAAAATCCACTTATTTGGGCGATACTCGTAGATAGCTCTCTTAACCAGGTACACATGAGTTTCAAGTCCCTGCGCAAGGGTTAACATCCTTGCCAAAACTTGCAAACAAAGTTACTCGGAAGCTCGCGCACCATTTAACTTACCTCTTCGGAGAAGTCTACATTACATCTTGAAGCTGCATGCAGTTTACCAACTTTTAACTTCTCTTTATTCCAATCACGCTTGTCAAAATTCATAAATTTTAAAGAAATTTCTTTTGCATTTGACCGCAGCAAAAGTTTTAACAAGAGCAACACGGTCCATAATTCCCATAGTACATGCTCGCATTACTACGTTTTGACTTTTCTAATAACTTTCTGAACTTAATTTCCAACCTGTGGTGCTTAATTGTTATATATCATTTTCCCTTCTACATATTTCGTTCTCACAATGTAACGTATTTGATTTGTGCTCAATAGGTTAATGTCACATTAATTACGTAAAGTCACGTACTCTGTATGTAATTTGTGTTGCTATTGTAATATGGTATCATTTCAGGGAGGCGCATACGTATTGTCTTCTCACATGAAGATTTGTTTTCATTTGCGGTTTTAAAATAAGTCATCGTTCTGGATTATTGCGTTTACAATGTATTTAAAAGATATAAAATTATATCTTTCTTATCTGAACTACCTTTATAGAAGTGTCCTTGATGGTCGGGACGGGCGGCAAGTATTGTATTGTACGTTATCTTTTTATGGTATTCGCATATGTATCGTTTTCTAATATTAACATTTGTTTTCATTTGCGGTTTTAAAATAAGTCATCGTTCTGGATTATTGCATTTACAGTGTATTTAAAAGATATAATATTATATTTTGTTATCTGAACTACCTTTATAGAAACGAAATTGTAAAATTTAATGCTCAATTAACGTTTATTGTTCGTAAAATCTCAATATACGGGGTGGTCCATCTAAATTAAAGATTTTCTTTTCTATCTGATTTATATTTAACATAAAGCGAACGCGTTACACACTCTTCTGTTGATAGAATTTTAAAAAAGAGCAATTACGCACTTTTCACTTTACGCAAGTAAACATGTACTACTTCTCACGTAATCTTCCACTTAGGTTGCAGTTTTGCAGACATTTACTTAACAGACATACACATGATCCAATGTTTTTGTATAAAATTTTATTTACCAACGGGGCTTCGTTCACTCGCAGAAGAGTTTATAACTGACGAAACCAGTATTCGTGAGGAATTAAAAATCTATACCTGCCAAGGGAGGATCACTTCCCAACAGATTTTTCTATTAAGCTTGGGCAAGTTTTATTGGAACTACATAATCGGCCGACATGCGCTTTTTCCAAGACTGTATGGTGCAGAATACCTCAATTTTTTTTAAAAGTATATAGAGAAATTGTTAGATAATGCTCCTTTAAGCTTACATCATAACTTTTTTTATGCCAGACGGTGCGCGAGCTCTTTATGCAGTGTATGTTCGAAACTAATTAAATTTACGCTTTCCACACACACGGATTGGACGTAGAAGTGAATTTCCTTGTTAGTTACTTTAGATTTTTATTATTGGGGCTACATAAAAACCCTTGTTTATGACAAACCACTAAATATCTGTCTAGAACTTTGAAGTAAAATTCAGAATCCTCCTGTTATAATCCGGCAAAAATTAAACAGATTAGTAGTTTAAAGGCAGTTTGTAGTTGCACGTTCAAGAAAGTGTAAAAATCTATGGTGGACACTGAAAATTTGTAAAAGCTGTTACGGGTAAATGAAGCATTAAGTTATTAATTTGGAATTGCCCAGAAAGGGCGGGAAATCCCGTAACAAATTAAGGGTGCACCAGCTAACTACAGTGGTGCAGGGGTGGGTCCCTATACAAACAATAAAATAAAATGGAAAGAAATTCGAAAAATTTCAAGCTACGTTACCAATAACAACTACCTTGAAGGGATTTCAACACTGTCAAATTTATGAGCGCTAACTCGTTTAGTCTAGTGATATATTCGGGACGACGAGTATTCATAGGAATTCTAAGTACGCCGGCCTCATGATGAAATGGAGTTTTTTTACAAAAAAAAAAACAAATTTCAGCTCACTGCGTCACCTAAATCTATTTGAGTACAAATATCATCACATTTTCCTGAAAACAGGTGCATACATGGAATAGTAAAATTACAAAAACCAAGTCCCTTTATAATTAGTCATAACATTTTGATCCTTTGATAATTCAAAGCACGTCTTCAATCTTTCAATCAAACTTGCAATGACCAGGCTTTATACCTTTAATAAACTTTACATTATACTCTAGACTAATAGCGGACGTTGTGTAATTTTATCAATATTTAACTGAACAAGCGTCATGCATTAATGCTACAATAATCAATAAAAGCAAATTCTAATTAGCTACGACTTGTGATTACGTCTTAATGTGTATAAAAAATTCCATGGAGCCTGAATCGAATTAATGTATTTGACATAGGATTTCTCATTTCCAATCTTTGTGCTTTGAACCAATTTGTCCCAATTCTATTAGTGTTGTTGGGTTCTGTCGAAAATCTGCGGATATCACCACGTTAACTCCTGTTTGCTAATTCATAGCTAAATAGATTTACTCGACTACTCCTTCAAAGGTCACCATCACATATATTCTCGTTTATGGCTCAAGAATACTAAATTCATTGTTTTTCGTCCACTTTCTAGGGTTTGTCATTTTCTTTCCACTCTTCGTGCATTCAGATTGTTATTTCAGGGTTCAGTTTTACTATTGAGTTAGTGGGTGTCACGTGACAACGCGTGAATCGATATAGTTTTATCATGTAAAGGTTACGTGTTCACGGCTATTTCATATTCTCAGCAGCCTGATTGGATACATTGAAAACATTTTTACATTGTGTTTATTTTATGTTTTTGTCGAGATTGTATGTATTCTGATATTTGTGATTTTTTAAGCAATTAACCACACGTGTTTCCATGTAACGTTAATTTTTTTCTCAATTTTACTACAAATTGTAAAAAGCTCTTCTATTAAGTGACATGGTCATGCAATAAAAATTTATTATCGTAATTATCTACTACTTATGCTTACATCTTTGTATTTGACTTTATAATAAATAATATTGAAATCTGTTTTCCCGTTTTACGGTTTTGAAATAATTTATATACCTGAGTTACGTTCAAATATGTATTATACAAATAAAACTATACGTTTATGGTTTTAAGTTAATATCCTGAATTCCTTTCTGTGCCATACTTAATGAACACTACTATTCATGCAATCAGAATATACAGGTTACACCAATATCAATTTTACTAGTTTTAAGAGTAACTTTTTTTTCATCAGATTTTTATTTAACGTGTAACGCCAATGCGTTACAAAGTAATTAATTCATAACTGTTACGTTGCTATTTTGTTTGTAATTGTATTCATTTTAAAGGCGTGAAGTCTTTTTTTTGTCACTAATGTTGTTCCATATTCTTTGTGACAATTTACAATTAAAAATTAATTAAAATAAAGTGTACCTACCTTTGAGTGCGAATATCTCAAAAATCAACAACACTATCAATTGTCCAGCTTTAACAACCTGTCTTTCAGAAACGAGTAACAATTTGCCCAAGCGTGTTTGTATTATTTCGTATTAAAAAATATTCTGTTATTCTATGTCCAATTCTTAATAGGACACTCTACAAAATCCATCTCCAACCACCTTATCCTCTAATCTTAGGAGTGATCCAAACTGCACGTAATTGATATGTATAATTTTCAAGTATTTTTCTAATCATGATTATGGATGCAAAAGGTTGCAATCCGAAGTCGTTGAACCAATTGTTTTAAAACAGCTCAGATATTCGTTTAGTGTATATACCCACGCATACCACTCGAATTTTTATCTACAATTAGGAAATCATGTCCTCTCTTAAAATTAAGTATTTATCATTTGCGATTAATTGTTTCATAAGAATGACTCTTATTTGAACTGTTGTTAGAAACAAAAGCAACAAGATTTTATTAATATACCGTTGGATTTATGTAAGCAATGTTTGGATCTATAACATCTTTTTCTTTAAAGTTTTGCTTTACGTATTCTATAAATATAAAAAAGAAATTATTGACTCGCAAAATGTTTATCCGATTCTGTAGAAACCCTGAGAAACGTGATTTCGTCCCTGCCGAATAAATTTGATCATTCCGTACAAGGAAGAGTAAATCTTATATCGTAGTTCAAGTGGGTTAGTTTTCTTTTTTTAGTCTTGGACTGTATTTTTACAGTAGTCTCGAGAAAGAGCTTTCAGAGAAGCAGTAGATGAGGACTGTTCAAACATAATAATTTAATGATGAACCGTATTTAATATATCAATGAAAAGAATTAATATTACCCTTATATAAAATTAATATTTTCAAAAATACCCGGAACTATGTAATTATTTGTACATTTACTTTTTTGCTGTGTAAAACGATATTTACGTAAATATCTTTTTATTAGAAAGCAAAACGCTTGATTTGGTTTGTGACGTTCCTTTGAAATACTTATACTCATATTTCACTTTAATAGTTTCTGTACTAGTAAATCCAACTAATAGGATTAGACAATTTCCTTTAAAAATATAATTTTTAGGTTACTACAATTTTGTTCTAAGGTAAAATTATTTTGTATTATATATGGTTCACATTCAAATGTCAGTTTTTAAAGGTTAGAGATGATGTCGTCATTCTAATTTGTTCTAAATTATTAGAGTTTCATGATTCATTTGTTTTAATTAATAAGCTATTACGCTGGCGCCTCGGTCATCTCATCGGCTGAACATGAAGACTTCACAGGCAGATTTGTTGTGACCCGAATAAATAAAAAGTCCAGCTTTCTGATTGAGTTTAGATACCCGTAAGTTCATTATACATACATATTAGATAGAAAAAAAGCGACGCGAGGTATTTGTATTTGGCAGTCTTAATTCATGTGTCCGAAATTTGCCGAGGATGTTTTGAATTATTTTAAGAAGGGAAGGTTCATTTTTTTGTCGTGCGTAACATCCAAACAAACAACATGTAACTTTAGTAGGTTAACTATCCTTGACAAAAATGTTTTCGAACAGACAGAGTCTTTAAATGTTCGTATAGTACGCATCCAAGTTGGTTATTTTCAGTTTTAGGGACAGATCGACAACTCTGTTTGAGATAAACATGTTAGGGGCTGCGAAGACACCGTAGACATATTATGTTATCCGCATGAACGACAGTCGGCAATCAGGTATTTATTAATCCATCCGATACCCTACCAGAGAGAGAGTTTGTACTAAATAAACATTTGAAATTCATAGCATGAACTGATAAAACCTACTTATAGTACGGCTGTGTTTATGTTAAGATTTTAGTCAAGTAAATTTGCGATATATTTAATTTTTAATACTTGCTTAAGACTATATCATGTATTTGTAATGAAAACGCAAGTGTGCATAGTTAAAAACAAGAGTCATATATAATAGTCTATATTTGATTATTTAATTAATGTTCGTTACGTATTTCTCGCACAATTGACGCTCCATCAGTCTGTTAGGTAGACCAGAAAAAAGAAGAATACTTCAATGACCACAGGAAGAAGTTAAACGGTGAATGGCCATTCCCTCCGAACAATTCCCGCATTAGAGCATGATGACGTATTTAATTCGGAAATGCTGAAAAAAGGAAACGTGGCTATTTCAATGTAATATTAAATTAGGTTACAGAAATAAACAGGAAGGAAATCACCTAATATATTAAATACAAACGTTAATAACTATCGGGACTTCACACTCTTCCTATTAAATTAATACTCGGGAAATAACCGGCATATTAAAGTTATTTGTACTTATTCACTTGGATTCAAAAAAACCGCAACCATAGTCGATTACCCTTAATAATCATATACCCATAAATTACAGTAATAAAAAAGTATGTTGCCTACGTAAAGAAATGATGCAATTTTTGGTATTCAATGTAAAAATGTGACAACAAGATGACTGTTGACATAAATAGAACCAACATTGACGCACAAATTGTGAAAATGAAATTTTGAAGTAGGGAAAATGTTATATAACGACTAAGTTTTGAAAAGTTGGGAAGTTGAGAAATGAAAGATGGTTAAGTGACAGCAGGTGTTTACGGCTGGATAATTAGACCAAAAAGCTCAAGCACGTGTGGATGGAGGAATTTATATTCGCGTCGGTCGGGCATCTAACAATGACATTATTCAATAAAAGGGTGATGAATGGTTTCATTCTTCAACAACAGTTGCAATTTAAATAACCTACTTGCCTATGTTCAATAAAAAGACGAATGATTGGCGCTATTTGATAGGAAATTAATATTCCGATAAATAATTATTCTGTAGGACTATGACATAGTGACGGAACGAGTTTTGTTTAAATTTAAGTATAATATTATCGGAAAGGGAGTTTAAAAAGATGTGCATATTAATTCTAAATGCAAGCTTTGATTGTGGAATCTATTGTTGGATATTTTTGTGTGAAGATTTAGTTTGTTTAATGGACCAATGTTTTTTAAAGATTTCTTTTAATAATACTTGACCAGTTGAACGTTACATTAGGTTTGGTTTTTAAGGTTCATGTGCATGTATTTATATTTCCAGAATTTAGCGTTAGTAGAGTTTAAGCTTGAGTGGAATTTTATTTAAAGTTATTTATTATAGGAAAAAGATAGATGATTGTAAAATGATATCCTAGCCACTCCAGTGCTGAAGTCGTATTTGGAAGAGGTTCTTTATTATAAAAATTTCTTTAATTTGACAAAAATTTAGTGTTTTTAAGGTACTGTAGAGAAATGTAAAGTATGAAGTGGTAAATTTTAGAAAAGCCAAAGCAAGAAAACCTATCCGGAAGAATCGTTTTCCGGGTAGCGAGAATATCGAAGGGATTGCTGGGACGAGACGGTTTGGCGCGCCTTACTTTTGACAATCAGTAGCCTTTCAAGGTAAGCGGTACTTGTAAAGTAGTCTGGTTTTTCGGCTATTTCACATGTTTATTTGTATTGTGCTTATCATTTTATTCATAAGAACTCGCTCCCGCGCTACCGAAGTTAGTCGGCGCATACTTAAAGTCGTTATGTGGTTTCCACCCCTTCTGGACATATCGAAATTTGTAACTTGAGGCCATTTTTATGCGTAACAGCTACTATGATTTGCAAGCACAAATTATCATTAAACGCATTCTCTAGTCAGAACGAAAGCAGCGGAATGTTTACAGTCTCTGAAATTTTTTGATTTTGTATAGTATTGTTCATTTCTCTTCAATCTACAAATCTGTAAAGTGTTGTTATCTCATTTCTAGGAGAAACAATTTTATGATTAAGGGCTTATGTTGCATAAGATGGTCAGCACATCATGATGTTTTTTTGTACGTTATACAGGGTGTTTCTTTAACAATCGGACAACGGTTAACTGGAGATACTATAAATCTAATAATGACCATTGAGCCAAACGTTTCGTATCCGAATGTCAATGGTTTAAGAAGTACAGGAAGAAGTACACATTATTCTAAAAAATTTTGAATCATCCTCACTTGACAATAGCCATCTTTATATTTTTGGATACAAAGAAAAAGAATATGATACTATTTTTGACTTTGGTCACAGAGGGTGCTACTTAAACCTTTTTTATGATTAATTAACCATACCTTTTTATCTCTACACATAGCGTACGCCCGGTTTCAAAATCTGAAAGAGCAACCCTGTTTAAAAAAATGTATTCTTGCCTCTTTTTGATATTCCAATCTGTTTTCAAGAAAAAACCGTTTTAATCTTTATTAGTGGAGTCGAAAATAATAATATTTTAGTAGGCTTATTTTATTAACCGATAGCTGTCACTATTATCTGTCATAGCCCTAAAAAACCCCAATTGCTTAAACTAATTTGAGAAATGTCTACTTACAGCAGTTAAAAAATTGGCAAAAATTAACTAATTGCAAACACTTTATAATAATTATGAATACTTTAAACTTGCACTAATTTTTTGATAACTTCGTTTGTCAGCAGAACATCAAAAATTATCCCTTAAGGCTAAAGTCGTCTTATATGTAACTTCACATCTAGTTGAAAACAATAACATGGTTTAAGAAATTTTGTATTTAATAAGAGTATAAGCTCTGTTAAAAATCATATAGTCCGCGCCAATAAAGAGGTTTCTATCCACAACAAAGTACATGATTAGTTTCGTGCACTCATCAATGCGAAAATCGACTTTATTGACCAAACGTAAAATCTGACTATTTCAAACTGCTATCTGTCCATAAATAGTATATTTATTTAGATATCGCGGCTTATTACTGCAAATGTTAGTGGAATATTGATCTAATAAATAAAATTGCGCGCCTTCATACAGTAATGATTTAGAGTAACGATAATTAATGCAATTTTCAGTAAGATTGACGATTCTTTCACTTAGTAATAAAACAAATAATACCAGAAAACACCCATCCATTTGAATAACTTAAAATGTAGTTCCATATACCAAGTGTTTTCAATAGAAGCTCAAGCTTTTATAATGAATTATTCATCATCATCATCATTAGGTCTTCATCCTAGATCTGGTTGGACGTGTACCTCCATTGTTTCCTATTGAGCTAACCTACGCATTTCCCTGAAATTCGCATAGTCTGTATCTTTCACTATCTGTGTGCAATACTCTGATATGGATCTACCTCTACCTCTTTTTTTCCTATCTCTGCTTGTAATCCTGCACTAATTCTTAATGCCTTAGAACGTGTCCTATCCTTCTACTTTTCTATTTCTTTTTTCACAAATATTTTTCTTCCCCTGCTATTTCTAGAACCTCTTTATTATTAACTTTGTCTGTCCATGCTATCATAATCATACATCTGAAGCACCACATTCTAAAGGTTTTTTTTCTTTTTCCCGTCTGCTCTCCTACTGTCCCCATTTCAGAACCGTACATTGATTGGTTGTGCTCCACACATGCTTTCAACAATTTTTTCCTTGCTTCTACACTTGTTATCTTCGAACACAGCAACAGCAGCTTCCTTCTGTTAGATACATCACTGCTCTCCTTCTATTGTTTTCTAAATATTTACTCTATTTCACCGATATTCAGTGGTATGCGAACAGGGTTAAGCAACCTGAGGCTACCAAGATCCCAAACATTTAGACATTTGCCGAATTAATAGTTTTTCAATTTATTCTTTCGCACAATCAACACTTGTTGAAAATGTTGTAAAACCAGCACCTGTAGTTGCTTACAATAATCATCAGGTTTAAGTTCAATTATTTTTTCCGTCTTGGAACTGGTTAGATATGTACTTCCATTGATTTCTATTCTGAGCTAACCTACACATTTTGCTTAAATTGCCACAACCTACATCTTTCACTATCTGTGTGCAATAGTCTTCATCTACCTCTCTTTTTTCCTATTTGTGCTAATCTTTGTTTTATATCTTTGGCACTTTTCCCATCTTGCGTTATTTGGCTTCCTATGTAGTATAAATCCTTAATCTCTTGTAAGTTCTAGGTTCCCTTTGTTTTTTGGTTTTTGATTTGTTTTCCACCTTCTACAACAAACATTGCTGAATTTATTGGACGATCTGACATTATTACTTCGCCAAGACATGTGGTTCATGCACGATGGTGCTCCTTCCCACTTTACTCTAGCTATTCGAAGACATTTACATGAAGAATATCGGGGTCAATGGATCAGAAGGGATATGATGATCCTAGTTGGCCAGCACGATCGTCCGTCTTGACACCCTGTAATTATTTTTTGTGGGGTACCTTAAAATCTAATGTTTATTTGTCTCCAATTGATAGCGGAGAAGAATTGCAAAGAACGAATTCTAAACGCAACCAACTCTTTAAAAAATAATTCACAAACAATGCAGAGGGTTCAGTTTAACTTCTTACGAAGAATTAATTTGTGCATTAAAGAAAATGGCGGCCATTTTGAACATTTATTGTTATGGTCCAACATTTGTACCGCGCTGTTAATTTTCAATAATAATAATAGAAAATAAACAAAAAATATTAAGAATTTTTTACGAACTTTAATGCCTTCTAGCGGCTAAATGAAGCAACTTGTTACGGGGTAAGTTGGTCCAAATCGATCTATTTTGAGCTAAGGAATCTGTGTTTTCACGTTGTACACGTATTTTCCGGACACCCTGTATATCTCAAATAGTTTTATACAACTTATAATTTTATGGAAATGAACCGTCACCTTTTGGGCTAGTACTGTAAGTTGCAATTACTAATAAGATTTGCAACTGGTTCGGTAAAAAAAAAACCCTTTTGAATTGAAAGTACCTCGATTGCAGAAAAAATATGTTTACTTTGGTTCAAAAACTAGTACTAGAAATTTGGGTAAGAATAAAAACGGTTCATTATCAAAGACTTAAAAAAGAACATTTCAATTACTTGTAGTTTGACAAACAGTGATCGCCAAATACATAAAACAAAGTACGGCGCTTTGAAAATCAGGTAGGATGAGCAGGATGTAAAGTCCAGTATAATATAACGGTCTAAAAGAACCATTTGAGGTATCAGTATATAACTACAATTAAATTATAAGTTTAAAAAAAAAGTCCTAGTGTAAATTAGCATCATAAATTACGAATGATAATTACCACAACGTTTGTTACACTAATTTATTTCTTAACTCAACGATTATATTATATTTATTATTAAATTCGACTGCATAATTTATCTATACATGCAATTATATAAACGTTAAACATATTTATTTTAACAATTGATCGAATAATTTATTTCATAATACTTGCGGGTTCATACTCAAACTCAAGCTGACTGCCAGGTTGTACGGTTTATATACTTCCACATGTTACTGGAAATTACAAAACCTTTCTAGATTCTTTACTTTTATATGCCTTATATAGGTTATTTAAATACACCCTTGTAGCTGTTAATCAATCTATTGTTGGTTTAATAGCTTTGTTCCTTTCAGTTCTAGACTTCGCGTTATTCTTGCAATACTGTGTAACACAATGCTATAGATGAAAATATTGTTTGTAGAGAGAACTTTATAATTTGTTTACCTACATTTTGCACTTGATTATATATTGCTTTGTTTTAGGAAAATTGGTCGACATCTGCAATAAAGACTGCCTTTTCACTGCCGAGTATCATAGTGGACAATTGGCCTTACGTGATCGCAATGGAGCCTACTTAAGTCCTATTGGTTCCAAAGCAGTTTTGAAAACACGTTCTAATACTGTCACTAAAGATGAGCTTTTTTCTTTGGAGGATTCTCTACCACAAGCCAGTTTTGTTGCTGCACTCAACTCCCGATACGTTTCCGTTAAACAAGGTAAGATATCCGTTTATTTTAATTACATTTTAGAATATGGTAGGTTTTTTCTTATCTTGTTTTGTTGTATTACTTTTTGATTTTTTTAAATTAGCATTTGTTAATTCTAAAGCTTATAAAATTCAACACCTTTTTGTGTGTTTGCTGTATATTGCTTGCATTGTTAAGTTTGTTTAACATTCATGTCAGCATTGTGTGACTCCAAGCAATAAATCGTATGTTGGACATTTGAAGTCAAGCAAAAGAATACCACGCTTGATAAACAAACAAAACTGTCATTACATGATAATTATTATAGCATTATGTCCAAGAACGTTTTCGAATGACATTTGTAACATATTAACATTTAATAAACAACTTGGAGTCACTATCAGACACTCCCATATTTTCCTCCTATCAGTTGTGTGTATAATTCAATGCGTTCTTGTAAACAGTACGTAGAAGCGTGACTGATTGTTATATTAATAACGGTTTGTTTTAGATAAGCCCTAATTACACTTTAATATTTAACAATACATTTTTATCTTTGTCAGATAGTACTTCAATATTATATAATTACAGTGAATTTAAACGCACGTGTCACAATCACAGATTATTGAAATTGAGAAAATTATACTTGTTTATATGAAGTTTTGTTAACAAATTAAATTTTATTGGATTGAATAATATTTTTTTGGAAGTATATACAGTAACCAAAATTAAATTCCATATAGTAGTTACAAGGAAAAGTATGAATTTTTGTGTAATTAATTATATCACAAAAGGCTTGCATAGTATGCTCCTTTTTACGTGATTTACTTATTCTACTACTTAATCTTGAACTTGTCTCTTCCGTAGCAGGCAAAGCAAATTGGGATAGTCACGAAAGCCACCGTGAAGATTGTCTTCGAGACATTTAGTTAAAAATTATAAGTAGATAATTAATTATTTTATCTTTGCATTATTTTGTACTTTGAATATTGTTTCACACCTGGAAATTCATACCTTTTGTTTTACGTAACAGCCTGCCTTATCTTGAATTACATTTGCTGAAAATCTTGTTGAAAGCCGTTATTGTAGTTTTCGATATTACCATTCAGGCGTCATAGCTGTTGCTTAATTCTTTCAAACCGGTTACTTATGTAGCATGTATTTTTACAATATTTAGAGCCATGTTGGAATTTTTGTGTTCATATATACTATACTTTATGCATTGATCTTTGCGGTTAAAGGATGTCTACAATTTTTTCTTTGATGTAGCAGTTGGTCATATGAAGTTTTTTTTCAGTTTATCTCCAAGGAACTCGATGTCTATCAAGCTGGCAGATAATTATTACCAAATAGGTTTAGCTGTTTTGCTAGTAGGACGACTTTACCTATTGTTCCTTTTATTAAATGGTTTGAAGTCCATCACTGGCGTCATCGTCGTTATTATTGTGCCACTACTCTTTGTGGTTGATGCTTTAGAATCTAGATAACTTGGCTGCTAATGGCTTCTGTGATGTAAAAGTCGAAATTTTGTATCCCTAAACTGTGTACGACATGATTTTGGATATTGTTAGCTTTCAGTTCAATTTGGACTCCATTCAGTACCCAGTATATTCTTTATTTAAAAAGTTTTTAACCATTAACCAGTGGTATTATTGTACGAATTGTGATTTGTTTGAAGTTATCTTAATAGGCGTTCGCAAGGTAACTCTAGTCTGTGACTTTAAAAAGTACCTAACTGCAATTTTTATCTGAAAGTCTTTCGTGATGAAAAATGGTTCTTATTATTTGCCGGTAAGTGATTGTTCTGACGGTTACTGAGCAGCACGCGTTACCATAGGAAATACAGATTAGCAGGACTTGTAGAATACAGCTAAAAATAGGTCCACGGTAAAACTTGACTTTTGCAGCTGTTTGGAAGTTGCTTTAACAAGTAAGATGTCAGAAATTAGATGGGGTAGTTTTTAGTGCTACATGATTAGTTCCCTGAAAGTTTTCTTGATCATCGATTTCAAGTACTTGAAAATATTTTGTCTTACCTGGGCTGAATGCATATGTTACCTGTCCTAGAGAAAAATTTATATCTGATTTTGTAACAGTTTAGTTCTATATACGAATTTTTTTAATCATTCGACATCGTCTAGCTATCAGCTAAGTTTCTTGGATCACAAACATACACACGCGCACACATGCGCACGCACGCACGCGCACGCACAGGCGCGCGCGCGCTCACACACACATACTGGATCTCTGGTTTAGAGGCGTTGAACCTTGTATGCTATAACGCGATTAAATAAACACATTTTGTACCACTTTTGTTGAATTGTTTGGTATTGTGTAGCGCTAATATCGTTATCGGTTGTAGTTGAATGATGCAGAGTCTATAATTGAAAATTCGATTGGTTATCTAAAGCAGTTTGAGGAATTTGAACAGTGTTTAGCTTTCCTAATAGTATTTTTTTATGTATCTTAAGCAAGTCTTATGAATATTTGCCATGCTGTTTAATAGAGCAGTAACTACGATTCGGTTTTCTAGATTTCGATCACTCTTAAACACGCCGAAGATTGTCACCTTATAGATTCCAATCACGCGCGAAGATTTTTAATTTACTATTTCTTAGTGTGCTCGGTTTTCTCGTTTCTGTTTTTGATATAAAATTATATTTTTTATTTCCTTCCAGACTATTATTATTCTAAACAAATAAAGGTACATTAGTTTTAGTTACCAACACTTGCCGCAAAGAAGACATACTATATTGCTGCGAATTTTACAAAGCAAACAATCATTTACGTATTACATTTATCAATGGCTTACCTCTAATTACTGCATGGTTTTTCTTTATCTAGAAATTTTTTATTTTGTCGAACCTTTGCTGCTCCAAGCAAGGTAGGAATCTTTAACGTGTGTGACAACACTCACACTCGGGATTTACGTTTTACCTCTCATCTGAACGAAGGCGTATTTTTGTGAAAAATGCTCGCCTAACATATTTCAAGCGGACCGTGTCGGGATTAGAACCTGGAACCTTGGGTATAGTAGTCACGCACATACCACCTACGCCATGGAGGCGCCATTACTGCATGACAGCAAGCTGAAGTGCTACTGTTATAGTTTGTCTACGTATACTGGGTGGTGTATTCTACATACTCTTCTATGGCAGATCCGTTGGCAGAGTTTGTTATTGATTACCTACAACTTTACACAGCGAACACAGATAGTATTAGGTACGGGAGAGGTAGAGGGATTACAGATAGGTAAAACTCTACCACAAACTATTTGTAAAGCACTACTGCAATAGTTCTTTAAGATACGAAAGTCCCGTTCAAAATGAATCATAACCGCACGTTGTTTTCAACTTATAAACCACTTGTTTGTGCGTAATGAGTTCTGATTGGTCAAAATAACGGCGTATATCCCTTTAAAACAGTGAGAAATCATATTTAATATTATTTTCCTACGAAATACATAATAATAATAACTATTTCCCCCAAGCACTGTCGGGGAACTTAGAACCGCATTATTATGCGTAAATCCTGTAACTTAATTAAAAAGTGCTCTACAATTAATTATTAATTGAAATAATATGTGCAGCAATTTGAAGCGTACAATATGAAGTGTATATTGTCTTTTTCTCTGACGCCCGTTAGGTCTGATGTTTTTCTAGATACTCTTCTACTGCACTTTTTTTGCAAAATCAGAGAGTCATTGTTGTGAAGAGTATAATGATCCCCTTGAAAAAGGTGGTCTATAAATTGTTTGTTAACCGATGTCAATCGGTATTCGTTTTCTTTCCTTTCTTTAACGCTCTTGACGAATGCTGTCAAATTTCTTTGTAATGTTCGTCTAGGAGTTTGATAGCATATTATTTAAAACGCGTGCAAGTCATATTAGCTTGTTAAATTTTGTTATATTTTAAATGTTATAAGTCGTCATGAAGAATCTTTAATCGCCCCTTTTAGTGAATCGTGTTGATTTACCGACGAATTTTTTAAGAATGAATTAGAAATTCTCAACTAGCCAACAGGTCGGCCCTATCCATATTATGTTATTCTTATTGACCAAAATTCATATACGTGTATCACATATAAATTCTACATGTATCTCGTAACCAAAAAAAGTTCATGTGCGGTTTTTGATGGAAAAATATAAAAATTTAAAATAAACCAGTAATACACTACTATTCAGCGAACTAATCACCATCGGACTCGATGACCTTCTGCCAACGTGACACCAATTTTTGAATGCCGCTATTGTAGAAATCTATGGATTTGAAATCAAAAAATTGACGGACTGCATCTATGACATCAATTCGAGTTTTTAACTGCCTATGTCTTGTACAATTGTTAAGAAATAGAACCGGACGGTGATCACTTAGTGAAATGTCAGGAGAATAAGGTGGGTGTGGTAACGTTTTCCAGCCAAGGTCGGAAAATTTTTGCCGGGTCACTATTGCAGTATAAGTTTTAGCGTTGTCCTGCAAGAACAGTATTTTCTTTCGATTGATCAAAGAAGACTGTTTCTGGATGAACGCTGCTTGTACTCGCTGAAGCTGATTACAATAGAGCACAGCAGTGATGGTTTGGCCCGTTTCTTAGAATTTATAATGGACAATTCCGGCTGCTGTCCATCAAACACGTAATACAATCTTTTTCCAGTGCATGTACTTCATTGGAGTGTGTGGTATTGGATCAGTTGGTGGCAACCAACGGATAAGATCACTTAGAATTGGAGTACAGTATCTGCTTTTTATCGCAAGTTAACAACCGATCAAGAAAAAGTTCATTTTGATGACGTGAGAAGTTCGCCGAACATATGGTGATGCGGGTTAATTTGTTATTATCTGACAATTCATGTGGGAACCATTTTCTTAACTTCTATACGTCTTCTCTAGCTGCTGAGTGTGCAATGGTTTCATCACTCACATTGCAAGCTCTAAGCACGTTGTACTGGAATCTGCCTCTACAACTTTTTCAGATTCTCGATGTTAATGATCTTCGGACTTCCCGAGCGTGTTTCATCGATAAAGCTGAAATCTTACAAAGAAAATTTCTCAAACCACTTCTGTACTGTCCGATCACTTACAGCGTCATCTCCAAATGCGATACATATTTTTCGCGCCGCCTCGATCGCTTTGATGCCAAGTTTGTACACATAAATTAAACAACTTCGAATTAACGTTTCGTTGATGACTATTTTAAATTATTTCACAATAGGAATTAAACAATTGCCGCAAAATTTGTATGCATTAAATAAAAAGGGAATTCACACGAAAGTAAATGACAGTATATAAACAATTTCTATCAATAAATAACTAAAAGAATATCCATGGTACTTTGTATAAGAAAACCGCACGAACTTTTATGGTTACCCGATAGTATAAAATTAACCAGCGCAATAACCAAGAGGATATTCTTAATCCACTATAATAGATAACAACCGAGAATTTATATGTGTGGAAACTTTTATCGCCTTATTTTTAATCCTATCAAGTAAAATTCTCATAGGACCACTTGCATTTGTACATGTGTAGCTTATCAAAATCTGATGCATTCGACATCTGGTATAAAAAGTAACTAACGGAATAACCTTTAATGAATTTTTCAAACGGATGCAGTTTAAAGGTTTACCAAGTATTCCATTGATTTGTATTTTTAAGTTCATTAGTTTGAAAAAATTTTGTACTTATACTAACAAGTGTCTTAACTTTATAACCTAAAAACAAGCACATCTTAGAGAGCTAACGTTTCACTATTTGGTTAAAAGGGCTTTATCTCTGCAGCAATATATAACCAAACTTTAAATAAAAAATTCTAATTTTTAAAAGTCCAATAATCGCATGTGCGTTCAGAGTCATTTGCTTAGTTAAAAATGCTATAGAACACGGGAAAGTTAGAAAGAGAAAAAGAAGTAGAAATTGAAGCCAAATTAGATGAGTTCAAAGTTGCAAAATCGTACGTAGAAACTAAGGAGTTGACAAACAGATGTACAAAATAGATATATCAAATTGACTGAGAAATTAAAAACTCAAAGTTTGTTCAAAACTGAAACATGCCAACGAATGCCCTAAATTACTGAGATATTAAGCAGTTAGCAAAGAATGAGCGAAATAAACCCTATGTGCTTTAGAAATTACCTAAAAACAACCAAAATAAGGTTGACGAGAGATTCCAGAAGGTATTTCTTTAACTGCTTAATCTCAACGACCACCAAACCGCACTCAATTATAAACGTATTGCACTCTGGACTATGCAGAAGAAAAGTAAATATAAATTGTTTAGTCTTTTTTGATCCACTGTTGAGAAACTCAACAAATCTCCGCAACTGAGAAGTCTCAATAAAGAAGGCAATTGACATGGTTGGTAAGTTATACCACCTGGTACTACTACCTGCCATCTCGGCGGAATCAGTCTCCGAGAAGAAACTTAAAACATTCTCATACAAAAGAAATACAAATAAAGTTAAAAAGAAATAAAAAATTGTCTTTATAAAGTTGCAAAAGTCGACAAATTCGTTCTGCGCAGATTAAGAAGCAACTAAACACATGTCCAATGACAAAAAGCTGATGGCAATGATGATGAACTGGTAAGCGATTTCGCATTTAAAACACGTCAGATATGCTATATATTTTAATTGTTGTATACGTTTAAGGATGCGTTCCTTGAAAATTTAGGTTAATTTTAATCATCTCTAACGCAACGAACTCAAACAAAGTTTAATCTGAAGCTTTTTCTGCTTAAAATGGGTGAAATTTGATAGTTTTAAAACTGGTGAGATTTTTGAGCAAGCATCTTAATAAGAAATGTCATTAATTATTATTGAAGAGTGTTCACACAGCTCCTAGGATGATTATAGGAGATAAGTAGGTAAATCAGGTCAAGAATTCACCTACGGACATTTAGTACCGGCTTTTACGGTTGTGTACGAATCGAATTATAAGTACCGCATTAAATCGAAGAACATATTTTAGAACACGATTTCTGACGCGCTGCACATATGTTCTTCACTCGATATAAAATGGAAAACCATGCTCTTACAACGACCACGATCATCAATAACCACAACAGAATTATAGGATTGTTCTTATTATATTCAATTTACATAAATTATATGTATCTCAAAAAAAGATCTATTCAATTCCAAGCTGTTCGAAATAATTAAAGTTACAAATATTTATATTGAGAAGGTCATGATGATAATTACAATAATTTCGCACTTATCAGAATTCCAATTTGTGTGCTCTTTTGCAGGTCATACGTCCGTTGACTCGGAATGCTGTCACAGCTGCAAGAAATTATGAAAATATCTCATAAAACTTTTTTTTTATTAAGTTGTTAGTGTTTTGGCAAACATTCTCGCCTCCTTTTTTGTTCTGGTTTATTTTTAATTGTAACATTGTTTAGCCTCAGCTTGGTCGTAATAGATATAAATGTGAAGAATAAGAACTAACAGGAGGAAAAATAGGCGCCGGATTTCCGCTACGATGAATTTCACACTAGTTGTGCAGAATTTTAAATGGGCTACAATAAATAAATAATAAATTGTCATACTACCATTTATTTACATATTCGGAAGTTACTGTCGATCAAAGGCATTAAATTTGGGGTCATTGCGCTAAAGATTATCGTAATAACTTAATAAAAAATTGCATTGGCTCACACAATCGACTTGCAAACGAGCGTTACTGAAACAAGATATTCCGGTTAAAATGTCCGATTTGAACCTGAGTGTTAGAAATTCTGAATTATATTCCTGACTTCCCATTCGACACTAAATATATTACTAAAATTGGTAGTTGTTAGTTCCTCGTTGTATTTGTAGAAATTAATATTTTTATATGAGTTAAGACGGTTTTCGGTTGCTTTAGTGGTTCGAGAAACTATTTAACATATGTTTAATCAAAAAATACCCTTAAAACAACTGCCACCATTCGCGATTTCTTTTATCTTATACTAACGCGTAACCCTTTTTTGATGACGTGATATATTACAAAAATATTAAGGTTAATAAAATGAATGTGTATACAAAAATATTCAAATTACAATGCAAATAACTTTACAGTAGATATTCAAAATGATATCCTGTGGCCCGAATGCAGGTTCGTCACGTTTCATAAGGAAAAAAGGATGTTGGTGTAAGAACTGGTGATCCCGGAGATCACAATCTTTTCGATATCAAACTTTGTAAGATTTATAAGAGCAATTAGTCTTAATAATAAGCACAAAAGAGAGGAATGGGTATTGGAATAGTATTTGAGCATGAAATAACATTTCAACCGATACAAGCTGTTAACGTTGAGTAGTGTTGCCAACAGACGTGTGAAAAATAAAAATTTACCTATACGTAACTTCTATATTTTTAATCTTAGAGTAGTGTCCTTTGATAGACAGACAGACAGACATATTAAGTTAATTTGCTAAGTATACTTCGGCCACTAGCCCATCCTAGTCGTACATTCTAGGTGTAAATAATTGAAAAAGAAATATAATAAAATTATATACAAGAATGATGAAATAAAAATGGAGTTGCATAGCTTCTAGTGGCGGGAATGTGTACATGCTTTTGTCGCCGGTTGTTCTAGTGGCTTGGGTAACTAGCGTGTGGATCTATATAAGTGAGTGTGGGTACGAAATGTAATGTGCAGGTGTGTCTTCCAAGAGAAATGTCTAGTGGCATGTTTTGAGGTGGTGTATATTAGTGCCGCGGGTGAGAAAGAGGTGTTTTGTTAAAAGGATGTTTTTAAAGAAAAGATTTAATTCTTGTGGATGTGTTGCTAGGAAATTAAACTCAGAAACTGGGGTGTATGGAGTGTATTGGCAGTTTTGAATGTTGTTTGGGGAAGTAAGTAAAGGGGACATGTGTACATGAAAAGCATGGAGTTTCTGAGTTAGGTCTGATCAAAGACATTATGGGAAAAGGGTTGGGTTAAACGGTGTAATTTCTGGTGGAAATTGCCATACTCGGTTAGGAATTGAATTGCAGGTTTGGGGGAGTAGGGTATGTGTGGACAAATGTTTGCGATGGTAGGAAAAAGTCGTGTGTGTCCGCCTGTCAGTGAGAGTGTTCAGTGGGTGGGTCTGCCAGAAGTAGGTAAGGGAGTTTTGAATTCTGGATTTAATTTTTGTTTTAGGGAGAGTACGGTATCCTTGGGAGTGTAATGTCACGTCATGGAGGAGATAGGATTTCCTTGTTTGAGGTTACGGATCTGAATCTGGGAGTAGAGTAGAATTTCGAGAGGGAATCAGTAAACAAGATATGAAGAGCGGCGGTGGTTGTAGTTGTATACGATCTGTAGATATGTAACATAAAATGTCTGGATCGAGGAGTTAAAGGGTAGCCAAGAGTCGGCAGCGTATAGGATAAAAGGGAAGATAATGTGGTGTAAGATTAGTTTCCGTGCTGATTTGAATAATTGGATATACTTAAGGAGTGCACGTTGAAAATTGTTCAAGATCAGTTTGATCTTATCGGAGCTTGGAGAGGTGTGAATGTGTTTTTAGACGAGTGTCTAGGTGAAGGTCTAAGAAAATTGCTGAGTCAATGAATATTATGGGAGTGTTGAGAATATGGATTTTAGAACTACGTCGGATGTTTGGGTAGCCTGTGAGAAAGATAATCTGGGTTTTCGCAGGGGATAGTGGTTGTTTAATAAGAAAGGACCAGGCTTTGACTCGGTCGGTATAGATGGGATTGCGGAGTTGAGGAGGATGAACATGATATTGCCCAGAGATGCAAGTATAGAGTGAATGGAGACAGTTAGGATCTGAGATGTGGGTGGTTTAACCAGTTTACGATACGTTGTTCAGGGGTCGGTGTGAAGTTCTTTGATTACGTTAGTACAATGTAGTTTCTGCTGTTCATAAGTAAGACCTTGTATGTTTGTCTGTTGATGGAGTAAGAGTTGGCTAGGGTGTCACTTAGAAGTGGGTTTGTGTTGTTTTGTCTAGCTCGTTGAAGTAGAAAGTGCTCGTCGCGCGTCCACCATGGGGAGTAGTGTTGGAATGGAGGTTGTGGTTGTATGCTCCATATTTTGTAGGATAATATGTGCGAGTACGTAAGGGTTTTCGTCTGCATATGTGATTGCAAGAAATGCCGTGATAGAAGATGGTAGGCCAATCAGCTTTATTTGTATTGATGGAGGGAATTGTGCGATAGGTTCGACCCGGAGGGAGGGGGGGAGATTTGGAAGAACGTCAAAGGTTATAGAGTTCTGATCACTCGCCATTAGGATGTTTAATACATTAGGAAGGACATAATGTTGATGGCTGAAGGGGTGGTGAGATTAATATCTATATTGGATTTGTGGATTTCCAAGTGGGGATGGAGGAGTGTTTGTTTTGGATTCGAAGTTGGTGATATGTTATGAAATCTTCGTTGGTTTCCAGTTGCGTCAGAGTTATCGTTAAATCGCTAGTTTGAGTTAGTGTTGGCGTATGCAGTTATAATGATGGGTTTGTCGCCTGTGTCGGAGAGTATCTAGTCAAACCTCTGTAGGAACGTGTTTATATCAGTATTAAATTTGAAGTAGGAAGAGATAAGGTAGGATGTGCCGGTTTTTCAGTGCAGTTTAACAACAGCGATTTGGAGGTAATAATGGGGAAGCGAGATAAAAGGTGTCAATGGAGGGATCAGTGATAATGATTGCTGAGAAGTAATTTGGTTGTTGCGAGTGGGGGTGTATGTATGGGTGGTAGGTGAAAGGTACGGGATCCTGTTTTGGGGTAAGTAAGGTTCTTGGACTAGGGCTATGTGGATATATTGTTTTTGTAGGAGGTTGGTAAGTTCTAGGCTATGCTCTCGGCTACCTAGTCTCAGCTATTTCTTTAAGGTCTCGATGGCGTCACAGTTTTCTATAAATACAGAACCCTTAGACGACGGGTGCTTATACTTGGATTTTCGTACACTCTAACCAAAACCTCTTCTTCTTGCTCAACTGAGATAGTTTTTGTAGCGTTATTTTCACTTTTGGGACGAAATGAATCCTTTTCACCTAAACGATTGTACAGGTTTCGAAACAGTTTATGATTTAGTTGTTTTCTTTGGAGGTGTCTCACTATTGATAAAGTCACTATGACACGGCATTCATTAAATATTTTAGTGGAAGAACTTTTAAACAGAAAGTTAAACGAAGCACTTACCGAGTTGATACTTTAAATACTTTTGACTCATTAAATAAAACTATGACAGATCATAATGACGACTGTCAGATAATAAAATAAGCCCATTATTATTATTATTTTCTGCGTGACATCTCACTAATAAGGATTAAAACATAATTTGAATTACACCGTTTTTCTTGAAATATTGGAATATCAAAGGGAGACCAGAATACGTTTTTTATGTAAAGAGGGCTGCTCTTTCAGATTTCGAAGTCGGTTGTACGTTAGATATAGAGGGTAAAAGTTATTGTTAATTAATCATAAAAAGGTTGTAAGTAGCGCCGTCTATGATCAAAGTCAAAAATAGTATCATGTTTTTTCTTTCTACCCAAAAACATAAAGATGCCAATTTTCAAGTCGATAACCCAAACATTTTCAGAATAATGCAAAAAAAAATTGAAATAAAATTATACCTTTCAAAACCCTGTACTTCTTAAATCATCAACATTCGGATAAGAAAACTTTGGCTTAATGGCCATTATTTGATGCATAATATATCCAGTTAATTGTTGTCGCAATGTTAATAAAACACCCTGTATATTATTACTATTCGTTATTCTACTGAAAATCTGTGCAATGTTACGCTCTCTGTACAACTACGCTAGGAACTAAAGCACGTTTACCTATAGTTGTCATTTAGTTATATTAATGATCAAATTAAAAAAACAAGTTAGGTGCCCTTCCGGCATTTTTTTGAGTAAAATCCAATGGCCTACTCCGTTTTTTAAAAAAAATATTTTTTGGAGTTAATGACAAAATTGTGTATTTTTAAATACAAATCATAGTTGGCTATTACACAGTCAAAATCGCTTTTTTTCTTTTCAATGATATTCAGGCTGGGGCACGAGAACCTCCCACATTTCAATGGTTGGCTGTGGGGGAATGGGCCATTCCACAGGGGTGGGGTTGGTCTTGTTTGGGTGAGTGATCTAGTTTTCAGTAGTAACCATGTTGTGGACTGGAGCGCAACGTGCGTTTGTTATCGAGAGTTTTATAAAAAAAATGGTGAATCTGTTATTGCGACACAAAGGACATTCCGCACGCGGTACAATTTGTCATCGTCTGCTAGTGTTCCCGATCGGAAAACAATTTTGTGTTGGGTGAAGAAATTTAGGGAAAATGTATCTGCACTAAATGTGAAGAAGAAGGGTCCTGCTGTGACCGTCAGAACCCCTGAAAACATCGGTAGAGTTAGGGCGTCGATTGGACAGTCTCGAACGCGTTCTGCGCGCAAACATGCTGCTGCTCTTCAGATTTCGACGAGAACAGTGAGGGGGATTTTGCATTATAAACTCAAGATGCACCCCTACAAGATGATGATTGTGCAGGAATTGTCCCCGACAGACTGGGGGCGGCGTGTGGAATGTTGTCAGACGATCCTTCGCGAAGTGCATTCTATTGCAAGTTTGTGGAGTAGCGACGACGCTCATTTTCATCTTTCAGGGTGTGTTAATAAACAAAATTTTCGCTACTGGTCAAATGACAACCCTCGACAACTTCACGAAACAACCCTGCAGAGCCCAAAGGTAACAGTTTGGTGTGCAGTATCGTCCGTAGGCACTATTGGGCCTTACTTTTTTGAAGAGAATGGCGTCACCGCTACTGTTAACTCGAACCGGTACTGTGGCATGCTTAAGAATTTTGTCAAGCTTAAAATCGAAGAATTTGGTCAAGAGCATGATCTACACATCTTCTGGTTCTAGAAGGATGGTGCTACAGCACACACTGCCCGTCTTTCACGCACTATTCTTCAGGAGATGTTCTCTGGGAAGTTGATCTATTTGCGCGAGACGGTTGAGTGGCCCCCGCGCTCTCCAGATTTAAGCCCATGCGATTATTATCTGTGGGCTTACCTCAAGGCCGAGGTTTTTAAAGTTCGTCCTAGAACCCTGGATGACCTGAAGACTGCAATTGAGGAAGAAATTGTGCAGATAATCCCCGCTACACATGAGAAAGTAATGCGAAACTTCCAAGAAAGGCTCAATACGTGCGTCGCCCGCCAAGGCTATCATTTGAAGGATATTATTTTAAAAACATAGCTTAAAAAACTACAATATATATCCTTTCCAGGAAATAAAACTTTTTTGGAATATATCATTTAGTTTTGTTTTGCCAGCCTTTTGAAATGCGGGAGGTTCCCGTGCCCCACCCTGTATAACATGAGTAGTCTATGATTTCATATTAATGTATTTTATAAAAAACTAAACGTTTTATAAATACACATCTTCCACATATTCAAAATAAATTTTTAAAATGTTCTCCAACACGTAAATTACACATCATTGTAACACTCCTAACTACATTGAAAATATGGATATTTGAAACGGAATTGAGACATTCAATAGAAATCTCTCTAAGTTCGTATAAGTTATTAAAAGTTCTCTTGTATAAAATGCTTTTATTGTGTCCCTAAAAAGAAGACATAGTGTTATAATCAGGGGACTGCGGTGGTACCATCTAACTAGGTTCATTATTGCCTATATAATCAATTATTTATAAAATAATTATTTAACAGCGGCGAAATTATTGCCCTGTCATGGAGTGATACACCATCTTGTTGAAAAACCCCCATTCTTCTCTAATCTAATGGCATTTCATCCAAAAAATCTTCAATATAATGTTGTTTCAGTATTTCATGACATTTTTGCCTATTTAAATTTCCTTGAAAAAGTTAGATGAGAATTAACATGCGACTACCAGTGCTCTTTATGTCTATTAAAAATTCTGTACTATTAATGTAAGCTTAATCGAACCAAATTATATTTTCATTCAAAGTTTTATTTTGCCGACGTTTTGTAGGTACTGATGGCAAAATTGAATTTGCCGATCAGGATCAGTTGGTTGCAAATGTTGGTCTTTTCTGATTACGTATGGTCTAAATTTTTTATTCAATATATGAGAAGCTCGCCTCTTTAAAATTTCAGCTTCTGTTTCAATTTCGCGACAGGACATTGCTGGATTTGCTACTACATTGATAGAAGCTTCTCCATATTTGAATATCGCAATTTTTTCTTCTTTGAATCTGTTAAAAATGAAATTGTTTTCTTCGTTCTGTTTAGTAATCGAAATATAATTCAACTGTACATTATAATTGTTATCACTTTGAATAAAGCATTGTAGCATGTCATATTTTGTGTAATTTTGAATAACCATTTACACTAATCCATATATTACTTACATAAATTACTTAACTGTATCACTGCTTTAAATGACAGAAACTTAACTATCGGTAAACCTCCGACGCAAAGTGTGTTTTTTATAAGAACATTTAGTTTATGATGAAACGGAATTAATATGAAATCATGGACTCCTGATGTTATATATTATTGAAAAGAGAAAAAAAGACGGTTTTAACTGTGTAATAAATAGCCAACTAAGATTTGTATTTTAAAAAGCACAACGTTATGTCCTAACGCGAAAAAATACTTTAAAAAAACCGAGTAGGCCATTGCATTCTACTAAAAAAAAGTGTCTGAAGGGAACTTAAACCATTTTTCTCTAATTTGATGAGTAACCAAAATATTGCCATGTAGGTATTAAAAAATGAGAAATCGAACTTTCAGTTATAACTTCAAAACAAAAAACAAAAGTTTAATTTGGTTTACCATTTTGAATTGTTCTCAAAAAGAAGAGAGATGATGCGCGATCCATCTTTTTATAATTATTATAGTTAACGAGTTTTTCCATTAAAACATCCAATTTAACAGATGGATAATTAAAATTTATTATAATAAATTGCCGTAATTACAGTATGTTAATTATGCGATAATATTTTATAATCAGATTATTTTGTATCATTATCAAGGATTCATAAAATAGCATATTGAAAGATCGCAAAAAGAGATCGGCACCGCAATTGCCGAGTCTGAACTAGTCGTATTAACTATTAATTTAAAATTTCAGTTATTTCTGTAAGAGCCTAAAATGTTTTTACTGTGGAATAGAAAATACATAAGCTTGAATTTTGTCGTTCTAAGCGCAATTTACTTGCTCCCTCTTTGTAAAATTTCATTATTAAGGTGCTGGAAACCTCCCTAGTGGATTTAATTATGCACATAAACGAGGGGTGCGCGAATGTTTAATTGCATGTATTGATCTTGTCTTCGTCTCTTTCTAAAAGCAATACCATGCCATGCCCTACCGTAAACGAAATATTTTTAACGTTAAGAAAGTCAAGTTGCAGGGCATGAAATTGAATTTAAATAGCAATCTCATCAAATGCATGTACTTGATTTTAAAATGTTCCTGCTTAACATCCATCGCCAGAGTAAGTGCTTCCGCAACTATATTATAATCAAGAGTCTAGCTACTAGACTGTACACCGTTTCTTTTTTTAACTACATATTTATTTTAAATGTTTACATTAACCGTGCCGACAAAAGATGCCCTCTAGAACAGACTCCCAAGAGGTTAAAAAAGCATACGCACGGAGAAGGTTAATACATATCTTATAGTATTTTTAAACAGGGCGTTAAAAGCATTGTTCTCAAGTGTTTGTTTTAGTAAGTGCTATCTGGCTAAAGTGTATATGACTTTAATTCATTTATACAGGTGTATTTGTATTTAGTCCACTATAAAAGATTTAAAGTAGGACTGTACCTTTTACTTAATTAGAAATGAACGAACAAACAATCACAATATGTCTAATGTAAAATAGAGACAAAATTGGATAAACTTCATTGGTTTCAATTTTTCATACTTTCACATCGAATACAATTTTTCAGTCATTCTAATTTCTACGATTCAGATATTGCTTAAATTTAACTAGTTTGATTCTTTTTTGTTTTAACAGTCAAGGGAGTGGATTGGCAAAATTTCTTACTAAACAGTTGAGAGCATAAAACACGGAGCCCTTATTTATCCGTAGATTGGATTTGTAAACGTGTGAATTCCTATTTCCCTTATATTTTCATTGTGCGTTGTTTCATACTCTTCTTTTTTGAAACTTATATGCATCAAAAGCGATATATTTCTAGCCTTATTTGACAAACTTGCTTAAAAAGTCTGCAATTTAGTTCTCGCTCTACATAGTTACATCAATACCTGATACAGCTACCTGGTTTCATCACTATCGCATAGATGCAAGAGGTCATTAGTTTTGGATAGAGAATTATTTTTGTTTCGACTTGGTACCTTTGCCCGTAACATAAAACGCGTTAAGTACACTTGTACCTAATTTTCTATCAATTACAAGTCGGTCGTCCTTACTTGTGCTATATCTCTTAGAAGGAATCGCAGGAACGGGATTTTTTCTTTCACCGTTCACAATGTACCGCTTGTAAGATCTGGAAGACATACCTTCGCTATTCGCTTTCCCGCTGGTATTTTCAAGCCGAACTGGGATGCTAGCGTCCAACCTCAGATTTCCGTTGACATCTGTAGTTACTTACTGGTGACTGCTGGTATTATTTATAGAAGGTTGCTTCAGTAATCTTCAGGCAAAACAGGTACTTTAGATAGTGCAAATCGTTTTAGAGCCACGTGCTCTTTATCTTGAATTCGTTCCTACCCGGAGGTCGCATTTATAGCGATAAGTTAATAAAATTGTAATTGATTGTTGGTATTTTGTGTATACGTGCAGTTTTGAATATTTAATTGTAATTGTCGAAACAGGATATTTATAAGGTTTTGTTGATCCCTTAATTTTAACTGTAGCTTAACAAAGAAGAAGGTTGCCTTTACGCAAGATGAAATATATTATTAATATTGTATTATTTAGGAATTGTTTATTGTTGTAGTTTTATGTATTTAGTTTTATGCTTATGATGGTGGTTGGTAGTATTAAATTCTATGCCTCTTTTTCTTTCTTTTTTTGTAACTCGCCGCGTTGCTGGGTGTGTAGCTATTTTGTGCGGAGATTAACGAATCAACTTTATTCAAACCATACCGGTGGTCACCAAAAAGTATCTACAGATGTCAAAGATCTCTCCCCCCCCCTTCTGGGTTAAGATATCAATAGGAAAGCGAGTAGAGTAGTAATTTATCTTCCACATCCAAAAGCTGTGAAAGAAAAGAAGGTCGTTTCAGCAAACACTTCTAGAAATAGTACAAATAGTACAAGTAGCACAAAGCACTTCCTACTTTTTTCGTTATGAGCAAAAGTATCGGAAAAGAATAAACAAACCTCGAATTCCTAGTATCTCTGTGATAGCGATAAAACCAGGTCGCCGTATCACATATCTAATAAATATCAAGAACGAGAATAAGATTGTGGTTTTAAGCAGCTTTGTCGAATAAGGATAGAAATATATCGCCCTTGATGCGTATATATGTGTCAAAAAAAAGGTGAAACAGCACACAACGAAAATATGAGTGAAATAAAGGTTCACATGTTACAGTCATCACAGTTTCCAAAATAATTTTGGAAACATGCTATGCATTATTTTAGATGAATTTTATCTTATCACTTCTTAATGTTTGCGGGTTTTAGGTGCTGCGGTGATTAAAAGATACAGGTTACGTGTGTTTGTGCGTGTGTTGTGTGTGTGTGTTGTGTGTGTGTGTGGTTGCACGCGCAGCATACCCTACCCACACACACAGATACACACGTTCGCACACGCACACACACAAACACACACACACAACAACAAACACACACACACACACACTTATATAGTCTGTAATATTAATGTAAAATATTAATATAATGGCATATAATTTATTCATCTTCAATCAATCTTATATTAGCACGCGAAATTACAAAATTTAAATTACATTTTGTAAAATCCACAAAAAATTATGTAATATTTTTTGTTATCTATGCTATATTATTACTTAATTTATAAACAAAAACAAGGTCCGCGTATGGCCATACATGTCTAAAAATACAAAACGATTCAGAAACAAGGTTCCACACGGGCTAGTAGAATCAAATACTCCAAGCATAATGAAGCGTATCCTCACTTGCTGTTGTGATAGATTCGGTAATGAGTACTCAATCTCTAATATAAATTGATTATGTTCAATCTGCTATATGTCTTTTTCAACCATTTTCCTCTTGTCATTCTGGATTTTGCCGTACATTTTTGGTGTTATAGGTTAGTTATACTGCAAATTTATGAGTAGTCATAGAAACTTCGGAACAATATATTCGGCAGCACGAGGCGTCTTTTTCACAAAGATTAGTGACGTTTACACGAGACTGGATTTAAGTCATTATAAAGTTTATAAAAGGAACGTTCTGGAGGTTTACATTCTATTTTGTATTTAGAACAATTTGAGAATAATTGAATTAGAGATATAATGCACGCCTCACGAGACTTAATCAGTTTGAATTCAAACATAAAGTGATTTGAATGAAATTAAGTGTTGAAATAAATACAATGTGATATAAATTATTAGAGTTAGTAATCGACATAAATTAATAGTTCGTAAATATTAAATTAATAGTGCTTCGAGTATTAATTATAAGTTTATCGTGTATTAATTGTGAAGTTGATATTGTCGTTTATAGGAAATTAATAACCGTTAATGATTAGTTGAAATAAATTGTCTTTAGTACATTAAAATTTTACTGTACCTACGAAAAAGGCTTGTGTAATCAGTTAATAATGAAGAACTGTGGTTGAAAAAGAAGTTTTGTTACAGTATTGAATTGAGTGTTTATCTCTACTTAATAAACTGTACTCAAATTTCTAACTAAATTGTTTACCAAGTTCAGGTTTGATACCCACAATACGAATTTGCAATTTTTGTTACTTCCTAAATTGTTTTTAATAATGAGGTTGCTAGAGTGCAAAAGTTGTTGTTACTTTTAACCAATGATTTTTGTTTTATTTTTCATTTTCAATCTTAACCAAAGTAGATACTGATCTAACAGTACACAGGTAGGTTGTCGAAAACGGGTGACACCCCATTGAAAAAGATTTTGATATTTAGAATTACGGTTGAGTTTTCAAATTCATTTTAATATAACCGCACCTTAAAGAAACTAGGTGATCTGGCGCTTAATATTTCCACATTAGTAAACAAAGTAAGACGGAAAAGGCTCCATAGCTTTTAAACGTTGATAAATTATTGTTTATAATTTTTATGTTATTTTTCTTGTAATTTATTTGTTTTTATGTTTTCGTCAGTGCAGAATCTACGACCTGCTTGTGTTATTCGCGGGATTGTTGTTCATGGATTTTCTTGTCCATTTTAATTCTAGTTCCGTTACAATAGCTGTTTTGCTTGTAACAACACAGAGGAGGGCCAGGGTGTGCAAATGCCCTCACTCCCACCCCGACATACACTTTTGCTATGGCGCTTTTTTTTACTAATAGCTATGTTATAACTAAGCTTTCGGCAATTTTTTACGACAAAACCGCATAGTAATAATGGGCGATGAAACAACTAAATGAGGCTGATATTCGTGTAAATATTAATTGTATACGTATAAAGCAAATCAAGACCCAAAACCTTTTAAGAAACTTTCCAATAATATAAGTTTAAGTTAAAAGTTAAAATAAGTGAGCGACGACACTTGATTATTTATCAGTGAAATATTTTATTAAACCAGCTTTTGTGTGTAAGAAATGGCACGTTTCTAGTAGCAAACGGTGCCAGCGACTATGATCTATCAAAGAAAGAATGACCTTAGTCATCATTTGTATTAAGAGCGTGCTAATGAATAGACTGGTTTTCAAGCATCCGAAGCACATGACTTTATCATGAGGTAAGCTCATTACTTTACCATGAGATAGATGACTATCTCATTCTTTCTTTGCTAGAAGTATAATGTAAGTAGTTACATTTTCCACGATACACATGTCAATGTCAATGACTGACTATAAGCGATAGCTGTTGAGATTGCAATGTCTTTCACTTTTCGCTTGAACATTGGAGCATTGTGTAAACTTTTGGTGTTTTGATTTCAAATAATTCAGTCTATTAAAGTAGGTAAAACCGTATAGTGAATAGAAACAGCAGTATATTGTTTAAAATTCCAAGAGCTTTAGGATTTTTTGAAAGCTATATACATTGTAGGTAGTATTAGTGCAAATAATTGGTATGTTTATCGTTATCGGATTGCGCGTGTTAAATATGAGTAAGAAGACAGATTATCCAGAAAAAAATATTCCTGAATCAAATGGCGCTAAAAAGATCAAAATTAGTGGTGCCCAGAGACCGAAAACATTGCTTTCGTACATACTCAAAAGCATACACGAAACATCAACAATGTTTTTTCTACAATAGAAGATAATACTCGACGAGTGTAAGTAATTAATTTTCTTGCTAGTAAAATTACTAAAATATTACTTGGTTAGGGACACCAAGGTTGAAATTTCAAAAAAACTTATCTGGATCTCATCATAGTTAATGCTTTAGCGTTTCAAAATTTTTCCATGTTACTGATAATAATTGTCGCAGATTATTGCGGCAGATTAATGTTTTTATTACTTCTTGTCCAACGTCCATAATTTATTTTACAAAAATTAAGGATCTAGTTGAAGAAGAACCCCTGTGGTCCATATCAAATATAAATTTTTCTACTGACTTGAAAAAAGTCTTCATTAGAATTCACCGAAATTCACGAAACTGAAAATCGATTTTCTCAATCTTAGACACTCATTCAGATCCAATTGTCCATATTACCTTAGAATTAAATATGTCTGCAATGACTGTATTTAATAATGACATAGAATATCCTTGTATGTTTTTTGTGGTTTGTTTAGCATTCTTCTTAATCTTCTTTGGGAATTAAACCACTCATAGTTTTTAAGATGATTTTAAAAACTATGAGTGGTTTAATTCTTAAAGAAAATTAAGAAGAATAGAATATCCTACTGACCCTTATTTTTTCAGAAATATTAATGTTTCCCCACCTCTAGTACAAGATATTTTAAGTGTAGGACCTTGTCAATTAGGTATGGATAATCCACATCATAATTTTGGTGCCGAGTTGGATGATAATAGAAACAAATTAAAAAGACGTTTCGTTCATAGTTGGTATTTTAAAATAGAAAGTGTGGAAATACTTGACAGAAATTGGCTAATTTTCCCACTTATAGGCATGCAATGTTTTTGTTTTTGCTGCTGTTGTTTCCAAAAAGTCATTACAAAAATTACAATCCGTTTTGATCAAATACCTCACATGGATTTCAGAATTTTAAAAAGGTTTACTGATTTGCATAAAGAGGCTTACCATAAAATTTGTCTAACTAGATTCCTGATTGAAAATACATACAACAGTTATTCAAAGGAAAGTGAAAAGCAAAAGGCACCAAACCGTCGAATAGTTAGTATTCTTATTGATTGGGTTTTGTTTTTGGCAAATCAAAATCTACCGTTTACAGCACACATTGAACAGGGTGATACTGCTGAAGAATCAGTAAATGAAAGCAATTTCTTGGAATTGGTCGAATTTTTGCGTAACTACTTTCCAGATCCCTCAGATATGTTGATAAAGGTTTTGTTAAGGAAAGATCTATCACTTTTGATATTTTACTTCTGTTCTGTTGTAAATGATTTCTTTTCACTTATAATGAAAAATTTACAGAACATAGGATTAAACATATCTAATTATAGAGGCATGTAAAGATGAAAGCGCTATTTCTAGAGCGATCAATTGTGCGCAAACTTAAATTTAAAAAATCGTTTTCCTAGGGTTTTTTATACATTGTTCAGTCCACAAGTGAAATTTAATATTGTCGGATGCTGTAGCATCGTGTTTGATAGCTAATACCTTTTTGGTACTATTAAAGCTATTTGTGTTTTTGAGTTTTAGTTTGCCATGACTTTCAGGAAGAAACGATGTTATAAGAAATTACTTTGAAACTATTGTCCGAAACTCGATGGTATAGCTGGCTCAATTCTGTCGGCGCAATAAAAGATAATATAAAAGCCATATACAGCGCCATTCAAAGAGTACTTGATGGTGAGGTTAGACTTCCTTCTAGCGCCACTGCACAAACCCCCGGAATTTTTAAACCAACTAAACACTTTTGAATTTTATATACTTTTAATAATTCGGTTTCACATGTTCAAAAAGATAAATACTTTGTCACAATATTTTCAACAAAAACGTATTCATACATTTGCAGCTACTAAATTATTAACTATTTGCAAAAATGAGATTACTTCAATCAAAATTCAGGAAAGCTTTTCAAAATTTGAAATTGTATCCAAAAAAATTATGCTCTAAATGTAAAATTTGCTCTGCGTATGCTATACCACGAACATAAAAGATGAAAAAAATTTTTTGACGAGACACTTTTAAATGAACCCATTGCGAAAAATCGAGAAAATTTATTATGTCATCGTCCATACATTCATAAATCAGCTCAATATTAGTTAAATTTCAAGACTTCGCAAGTAATAGTGTATTACATTACTAGTGTGGAAAATGGACCCATTTCACACGAGTGGGAGAGTTGTCGCACGAGGTGTTAGTCGAGTGCGTCAATGGCACGAGTTTGAAATGACACTTTCGACACGATTTTCCAACGACCACAACTAAAGAAAGAAATTAGGAACAAATATTTTAAATAAACGTATACTGTTGTACTTTTTCTTAAATACCTTACCTTGATGCAAGGCGTGCGATCGTTTAGTGGTAATGTGGAACAAACCTTACATCGTGCTTTTGACATTGGACATGTTGAGTCGTCTATGTAATTAACGTACTAATATCTCATCCGTCATATCACTCTGCAGTTGAAAATTATTTCAATACTACAGTGATGTTTACTTTCGAATTCTAGAGTGATATTTATTTTCGCACTCTAGAGTTATGTACACCGCTTTCTAAATAAGTAAGAAGTGTGCAATCAGTGGTTTTCATACGTGGTCGTCTGAAAAGTTCATTTTTCCGTGCACTGAATGTTGATGATTTTCATCTTAAATCCAAACTCACTGAAGATAATCTTATCTACATTGAAAATTTATCAAATTTTTGTCAAAGAGACTTACAATGTTACACTTTCGGGCAATTGTTACACTGCGCAATTGTTATACTCGCGATAACTACACGTCATTGTCATAATTTAATGCATAATTACGCGGCAATTTTACTCGCCATATTGAACTTATACCGACCACGCTTTAAAAGTGATACAACCGCTTTTTAACTCAATTTGCAGGCACAATTTAATCAAAACAAATTACTTACGTGGTGGCATCTCGCAGCTTAATCTCAGGGTCCCACGATAATTTTGCAGGGTGGATTCACAGTTACGCCATGTTCAATCAAATTACGATCCGTCTTTCCTGTAACTTCTGTACTCGTAGGGGAACGACAGGAATTAATGTACCAGGCACAATAAAAGATAAAGTTAGAAGGAACCTACATACTTAAAAAAAAGACATACCACCACTCAAGATAGTTGTTGCTTCGTCGAGTGCTAATAACTTAATGGCGTCTTTTAACACCACGCGCGCACTCCGCATGCTTTGGCGCAGACGCGGCTGTTAGGGACGTATTCATTTAAAAATACGCTGCAATTTATTCACAAATTAAATCTAACATGATACATGCCGGTTGGCATGGAACAACAAGACTCTAAAAAAAACTACAAACAGAATATGAAACCTTCAGATTATTGTATAATGAATATTTTCTTTCTAACGAAAGAATCAAAAATGAAGATGTCATTAATTTTGTAACATCATTTCAACTAGAAACTATATATTCAAATTTACTAACAATTTATCAAATTTTTTTAACATTGTCTGCCACTACTGCTTTGGCAAAAAGGAGCTTTAGTCCTTTAAAATTTATTAAAATATATTTAAGAGCAACAATGGTCGAAGAAAGACTTACAGATTTGACATTCAAAGAGATATTTCCAATAATTTAAGTTTGGATCAAATTTTTGATAGGTTTGCTAGCTTGAAAGCAAGGCGCAAGTTACTCTGATCTACATATATTAATAATGATCATGTACAAACGTTCCACATGAATAATTGAGAAACATAGAATTTGTATATTCATGGTTATTTGGTATGTTTTTGATAATATACAAATAGCATAGTGTAGCCATGTATACTTTTGACAATAAGTGGTTCCTTCTATAGCTCTGTGTATGCTTCTGATACAAATTTCTGCGTCCGCTACTGTGTAACAACTCTCACATTTATTTTTATTTATAGATATACAATATAACACATATTGCAATAAAACCGATAAATTAACATTCTTTATCCCATCAGGTTCTGCGTTTTAGTTAATATTGCTTAATATAACTATGCTGTTTGTAAATACTTCTACTGAAATTTTCCAAAGAGTAGCCATATTGCGTATTAGACTGTGTTAAAATCGCCTATTTAAAAATCGTTTTATTAAGTAGGTTTAAATTCTTAGGAGCACTGATCTTTGTTAACAAATAAACGTTGAAGACATACGGAAAAATAATTTTGCAAGTACAAAATAGATTTTTTCAATACGAAAGGTTTTTAATATACATAATTAATAATATATCTAGTATATATTTCATCAGCAGTGATCATTGCAAATACATATATTTTTAATAATTAAGAAATGTTATTATTCAAATATAAAGATTTATGCATATTTCCATTTTAATATATGCATAACACTGTTATTCCATCATAAAGGGTGATCAATAAATTACTTTCTTTCGGTATACAACAGTGATTAAATGTATTCCTTTGATAGGCCTCTTTTTTACTACTACTAATTTTCTTATCGAATAAAATTATTTTTTGTCGACTGTATCCTAAAGCGCAACTTCTTATACTCAGTTTAGTACAAATAGTGATACTTTTTTAACGACAAATTCTTTACGTCCTCAAATTCTACTTTACGACCGCAAATACATCACGTATAGTGTAATGTCAATGTCAGACATAACCACAACGGACATTGCCAAAATTGCAGAAATAACTGCGTTTTAAGCAATCATTTATAATTTAGTTTCCGGAAACAAATTAACATTTATTTACCCAACCAAAGCTTCCGGAACTTAGGCGCCACCTGTATTCAAAATGTATTCTGTCCCCCTACCAGTAGGGTTAAATTAAGGCTTTTGGCACCAAGATTATTTAGTTACGAATCACCCCACATTTCCTCCGAATCCCACATTTTCCCACAATCTGACCAAATTACATGGAAATTCCACATAAGTCTTATTTTAAAATTCTTCCCCTGCTCTCCCTTTAGATGAACCCTCCTTTTGTCGGACATTTTCACACAACCATTTTGATTACATCAACCCGCATTCTTTCCACCCGCAAAACTTCTCACATTTCCACCCACGAGATAAACCTAAACTTGGTTTGGTACAATTAATAAGAATTTTCTCAGCTACCGAAATCTTAAATTTTTCAGATTGCATTATCCCCAGGAGCACCCCATTAAGATTTCCACCTGTTAGCGACTTTTAGCGTTCTTATAAATTTTTTAACATGCGATACATCTTTAGTTTAAAATTTACACCCAGAATTCAAATCTGTAAACAAAAATCGGACCCACGCCCTGCAAATTATAACCTTTAAAGTCCTATCTCTAAATTTTGCTCTTTTTTATAAGCAAACCTAACAAATAGTTTTCTTCCGTCTTTCCATTGCATCTTTCGAGTAAACCACTTGTTGGTATTAATCCAATATTTAGAATTTTCTCAGCTACCCAAATCTCTAAGAAATTTTTCAGATTGCACCATCCCCAAGGAGCTAACCCTAATTTAAGATTTCCTTACCTGTAGCGACTTTTGAGCGTTCCCTTATAAATTTTTATCATGCGATAAACACTTTTAGTCTATTTATTAGAATTTAACTGCAAACAGATTTGAAATCGGACCACGACCTGAAAGAACATATACCCTCGCGAAGATAAATCTTTCTCCACATTTCCAACCCACGAGATAAACCACCTGTTGGTATCACAAATTTAATTTTCTAAGCTACCCAACTTTTAAATTTTTCACAAGCACCATCCCCAAGAAAACACCCCATTTTAAAGATTTCTTACCGAGGACTTTGAGCGTTTTTTTAAATTTTTATACATGACACATCTTGTTAGCCTAAGAATTTTTCACAATCCAATTGTAACAGATTAAAACAGACTTCACCCTTACCATTTTACACCACACCCAAAAAAAAAAAAAAAAAAAAAAAAAAAAAAAAAAAAAAAAAAAAAAAAAAAAAAAAAAAAAAAAAAAAAAAAAAAAAAAAAAAAAAAAAAAAAAAAAAAAAAAAAAAAAAAAAAAAAAAAAAAAAAAAAAAAAAAAAAAAAAAAAAAAAAAAAAAAAAAAAAAAAAAAAAAAAAAATTTTTTTTTTTTTTTTTTTTTTTTTTTTTTTTTTTTTTTTTTTTTTTTTTTTTTTTTTTTTTTTTTTTTTTTTTTTTTTTTTTTTTTTTTTTTTTTTTTTTTTTTTTTTTTTTTTTTTTTTTTTTTTTTTTTTTTTTTTTTTTTTTTTTTTTTTTTTTTTTTTTTTTTTTTTTTTTTTTTTTTTTTTTTTTTTTTTTTGGACAAATTAAGCGGTTAAAGACAAAGGTACTTAACCAAAACCTTTCCATTCAAGAAAACCAACTTGTTGCTCGGATTTAAAAAAATTTTAAATAACTTCTACGTCAATTTTTGGAAAGGGGCAAATTTTCCAAAGAAACTCCACCCATCGTCAACTCTTCTTTATCATGCAGCCAACGGAAAGCAGTGCTAAATTTCCACCATGTTATGGGTAACTAGCTTTTATTCGGCCCTTAAATGGCGGCTACGATTTTTCCTTTCGAAATCGCTACACCAAACGGTTTTTCAGACCCTTAACACGGGGCCACGTTTGGCTTAATGAATACCGTTTTCCTTGTTTAAAGCATTCTAAAAATACCCGGGCCCAATTTAATACTTCCTGCGACGATTTAGCCGGCGGTACACCAACATTTTGGCCGTTTGAACATTTTCCAGTTAGACCCAGGTTGCAAAACGTTGCGACCATTTGTACCAAAACCGCACTTAAATTAAATTTCCATTTTAAAAATTTACTCTCCACCGGCTTTACTAAGAACAACCGAAGTTTCCCAACAATTGAACGAAGGAGCGGAAATTGGTCTATCCTTGTGCGCCAACATTACCCTTGCATGCCGGCTTGGCGAACCTCTAGTACGAAACCTTCCAAACACCTGCCATTAAAATCCATTGGGCACACGCAAAATTTCAAGGTTTTAGAAGAGAAGCCTTTAACCAAAAACTTTAACCATCAAGAAATACCAACTGTTTCCCAATTCATTTTAAAATAATCACTCAATTTAAAGGGCACTTGAAACCACACAAATTATAAAAAAAATTAATTTCCCATTTTTTAACCTTTTTAATTTTAAAATTTAATTTTGCATCGGCCCTTCCTAACCATTTTAGCAACAATGCGCTGTATAACGTCCCGGCCGGACTCACTTAATTTAGAAAAGTCCTCCTTTTATTTAAGAATTTTTATATTACCAACACTTTTGTTAATTATTTTTTTACTTTACATTCCATACGGTTTGCCGCACGAATTGTTTAAACCGGAGTACCGTATCCCAAAAGAAAAAGTTGTTCTTCCACAATTTCCCCAAGGAGAAAACTTAATCCTATTTTCCCCGCCCTTTAAATTCCAACATTTCCACGGGCGGAATTAAACCGGGTTTAAAGTTATTCAATTTCCGGCACGCTAAACAACATATTTTCACCTTAAACAATACCCTTCTCGCCACCATTCTTTTCAAAGTTCCCTAATCTGCCAGTCAAACACCATTCCAATAACCCTTACACACGGCCACTTTTCGGTTAAAATTTGTTTAAGGCCTTAATTTCGTATTTCACTCACTATTAACTTCGTTATTAAGGAACCAACCCCCCAAATTTTTGATCAACATCCTATGGTTCCGCACAACCCAACATTTTTACTTTAACAAAATCCTTCCCAATTTGGCAAACCCAGGTTTGGGGTCAAACCGAACAAAATTAGTTTTCCCAACCTTTATTTTCCAAAAAACCCGGGAAACATTTAACCACCCCAAGCCGGGAAAACCCAAAAACCCCTTAAAAGGGAAATTCCCTTTTTTCCCCCGGAAAGCCACCCACCGGGGAAAAGTGTTTGGTTTAAAGCCCCGGTTTAACCATTTTAAAAAGGAAGAAATTTTCATTTTTTTAAATCCTTTCCTAAACCAAATTTTCCATTGAACACCCACCAAATTTTTCACTTTTAAATTTTTCCCCCAAACAGTTTAAAAATGGGAAAAAGGAAACCAAAGTTCAAACCTTTGCCAAAATAAATTTCCCCAATTTTTTAAAAGGCCTCCCCTTTGGCATCTTGCCCATTTTAACCTATGCACACCACCTTTGCGAAATAAGCTTCTGTGCAATTTCGCAAGCGGTCGGCCCACGAATATCTAGAACGAATTCGTTCCCCAAAAGAATTTCCGATTGTATTCCAACCCAAAGTTGAAAAACTCAACCAAACTCGACCGCTCCTTTTGTAATTTCCCATTTAAAAAGGGTAAATTTTAACCTCAACTTTCCAACGGTTCAAAACATACGCATCAACTTTTCCACCGCCACATACCCTTTTCGTACTATTTTTAGGCCAAAATTCGCCTTTTCTGTAGGGTTAAAACCCATCATACTTTCTTAAGGAACAACAATTTTGTCCGGTTAATAAATTTTTGTTATTCCTTTCACTTGCCCATTAACTCAAGTCAACCAACCAACATTATCAAGGAACCATACAACCCACCACGTTTTGCCAACATACCTTGCCACCACAAACCTAACCGATTTCCACTGACAAAAACCACCGACGTGGGACGTAACGATTTTGGTACGTATCAACCCTAAACACATTTAATTTGCCGAAAACTCATTCATCAAATTTGCCCTTAATTAACACACCTTCCCAATGCTCACGACAAGGATTAACTATGGAAGAATTCTATTCTCACACCCTGGCATCACCCTTTGAGGATATTCTGTTATAGGTTTAAGACCGGTTTTATTAACCCCGGGCCCTTAACCTTTTAATTTTTCCTTTTCAAACCTAGGTTAACATTTTTTAAAAAACTAATTAAACAATTATAATGTTTTAATTTAAACTTTAAAAGAATTGGTATATTTCATGGGGTATATTAAGTATATTATTTGGCTAGGTTCATATTAATTTTCTAGGGCCCAAATCTAAGTTTTAATATCCATTTCAAAGGTTTGCTTTATAATATTTTGCCCATTTTATTCTATTAAAACCCTTTAACACCTATTTTACCCCATTCCCGATTAAACCCTGTCGGTTAGGTTGGATAACAACTATTCACTTCTCCAATAGAACCGGAAGAATAGGTAAGGAAAATTTTATAATTTAAAATTATAAATAGAACAAACATATCCAATATTAACTTTCCCCCTGGGTAAGTTGAACAAAATGAGTTTTTGGTTATCTTTCGAAAATAATTTTAAAATAACTGGTAGAAATGTAATTTTTTATTCGAAGGCAAGTCTCGCCACAAAAAAATTGGAACCTTTTGGTGATTTAAATTTGGTTAAATTCGCCCTTTACCCGCCAAGCACCTCAAAAGGGTTTTCCATTGGGCCCCCCTTTCGAAGAAATTTCGGGTTCCAGGCCTTTTTTAAAGCAAGTTTTTTCTTAAAAAGTTTTCGAATTAAAAAAAATTTAAAAAATTTAATGCCAAATTAAATTTAAACTTAATTTTAATACAAAGTTTAACCAAGAAGAAGTTTTTTTATTTTTTTGGGGCTTTAATTTATTATTTACGAAGTTAAAAATTATTCATCTTTTCTTTTTAACCCAAAGTTTTGGGTATATTTAAAGAGAGTTGAATTTTTAATACAAAGAAATTTGCTTAAAATAAAAAAGTTTTATTAATTGACAACGATAAACCTTCGTTAATTTTTAACTTGGTAACAACCAATGCAAGTTTAATATACAACAAATTTGTGTGTCGATACTCCTTGGTTTAAAAACCTTCACAATACTGATTTTTCTTGTCCAAACTTTTGGGAAAATTTGGTTTATTTGGAAAGAACCCTGGTTTTAAAGATTGGAAAGGTTTTACAAGGTAAATTAACAATGTTGCGGAACGTGTTTAAACCCTTAAAAACCCGTTTCCTTATTGGGTTTTGTTATCTCCTTTGGGAATGTTGGTACCTTTTAAAAATTGGATTTAAGTACCACACTTCAAAAACGGTTTACATAATAAGGTCTTTCTTATGGGAAATGGCAATACAAAGAAAACCCGGTTGAAATTAAGTTGTCCGAAACAAAAAAAAATTTTTAAATTTCTTTCTTTAAGTTTTCTTTTCTAAATTTTTGGAGATGTAAGGAAGTTTCCAAGATAAAATTTTCACAATTTACATTAACAGGTTGTCTTTTTCCAACTTAACACTATTTTACAATTAAAAGGGCAATTTCCTTTGGAAAGGATAGATTTACACCAAATTTCGGTTGTCGACAACCCGGAAATTTGGGTATCTATCTCCCAAGAAATCATTTCTTTTGGAATTGAGAAATTTGAATTGGAAAAATGAAGCAATGACATGGAAATTTTATTTACGCGTCTCCCAAATTTTACAAAAATTTAAGGAAAATAGGAAAATTAAAAGATTATTTTATTCTTTCTCTTGGTACAACTTTGCAAGCGTAATTTCTTTGTAAGAAACCCTTTAGTTATGTAGGGTTTTTCAGAAAAGAGGACTATTTGTAACTTTTTAAAAGGTTATTCAAAATTTTTCAAATGGCCGATAACAAAGGCGCCTTAAGGAATTTTCTAATCCTTGGTAACAACGCAAAGGGGTTTTAACCTTGAATTTACCTAGTAAAATTCGATCATTTAAACGGGCTTCCAACCTATAAACCATTTTCCCAAAAGTGGAAATGCTAAACAACATCTGGGGAAGAAAAAATTTTAATTCCCAAAGGGTTTATTAACAACCAAGGATTGTATGCAATATGTGGGAAACTGCATTAAAGTTGTTACAAGTTAAAAATTAACCAAAAGGTTGGTTGTCAATAAAATTTAAATTTTTGGGAAATTCTCCCTTTTACAATTAAACCTTGAGGTTTTAATTACAAACTATTTGGTTAAAAAGGAAAACTTGGGTATCCATTAAAAGTGGAAATAAAATTTTGATTTTAAAACTAAAACCTAAAAAAGGTTTCCTTTTAAACTTTGTATTAAATTTGTTTAAAACATTTGGTTTTAAATTTTTTAAATTTGTTTTTTTCCGAATAAACTTTTATATTTCCCATTGTTCTTTTTAAAAAAGGGTTACTTTAACCACCAAATAGCGGAAACAAGGTCGACCGGATGGGCGTTACGCCATTCTTTTAGGTTAAACCATCCTTTTGTTTGGGATGTGTTCGGGTAAAGGGGCAAATTTTAACAACAAAGCACCAAATTTTTAATTTGGTGGTTGAGTACGTCGCTTGTTCCGGATAAAAAATTACATTTGTACCAGTTATTTTAAATTATTTTCAAGAAATCCAAAGTACTCATTTTGTCAACTTACCCAAGGGGGAAAGTTAAATATTGATATTTTGTTTATATTATTTAAATTATAATTTAATTTTCTCCCATTCCAATCTGGGCTATTTGGGAAGAGTATAGTTTTTCCACCTTAACGCGGACAGCGGTTTGATTTCGGAATTTGGTAAGTAGTTTGTGAAATTTTAAATGGGTAAATAAAATGGGAAATTGCCTTAAAACCATAACTTTGTATGGGTGGCCTATTAAACTATTTACAATTTGGGCCCTAGAAATTTAAATATTGAACCTAGCAAATAATTACCAAAATGACCACGCTATAATAAATACAATATAACCATTGTTAAAAGTTGTGGAAATTAAAACCCATTTAAGGCCATATTGAATTTTTGGTTTTATTTAAAACCAATGTTGTAGGGAGAAAAAGGAAAAAATTAAAGGGGTCCCGTTGTGTTAAACCGAGGCTTAAACCTTAACGGCTATATAAAAGGGTAGGTGCAATGACGTGGAGAATGTTCTAAATGGGGGGGGGGGGGGGGGGCCCCCCCCCCCCCCCCCTTTAATTTTTTGTAAAACCAAATTTTCCCTTTATTTAAAAAGGCTGTAATTTTGGGGTGAGTCCACCAGTCGCACCGCCTTGCAAAAATTTTACCAAAGTCCCAGAAGTTGCACAATTTTCTGCCGGGCATATCCAATCACAAGCGGTTTAACTTATCCCAAGAATTAAAACTTTAATTTGGAGACGTCTTGTTCCGTTTATCCATAAATAAATTTGAATACGAAAATTTTTTATTATTCTACGAGGAGGACGAAGGAAATATTCAATAGGTTACCAACCTAAGCCAAGGGGCGAAAGAATAATGGATATTTGTAATGTTAATTGTTAAATTCCCATATTTAATTTCCCCACTTCCAAATCCTTGCCTACCTGTGACAAGATTGTATTCCAATGGATGGACATGCCTTTTAAATCCAATGCCTGCATATGCCCATGAAAGTTTAAAATGTTTAAAAATTGTTTAAAATTAGTTTTTAAAAAAACCCTTTTAGCCTAATTTAAATTTTAAGATTTTCCCTTAAAAAAATTATTAGGTTAGATAAAAGGAAAAATTAATATTTCCGGGGGCCCCCGTTAAACCAATATTCACTTGTGTAAATTGTAGAAATTGGTTAATGGGGTCCGTTATGTTTGTAATGTGTGTTATGTTTGTGGCAGGGTCATTGTTAAAGGGTTCGATGTGTTTAAACGGGCTACACATCGGATATCTCCAAAGGGAGGCATCAACTTCGACGTCGTGACTTACTAAAAATTTAAGGTATGTACGTGACCAGTCTTGGAATGGTGAATGAATTAAAGGCGAATTTTGGTTTGAAGGTGTTTGTCGGACTTATGCAGCGGTTAATTTTGAATTGCCTTACCTACGTCCACAAGGCATCGAAGTTTTGTTTAAAATTGGAAATGCGTGTTGGCGGAAGGCCAATGGTTTTGGACAAAAGGGAAGATCGGTGCGATTAAAATTGTTCCGTAAAACGAATGTTAAGTGTTTAAGGATGTTTAAAAGGAAGTGAAGCCTTCTAAAAATTTAAATGAAAAAGGGGTGTTGTAACTTTAGAAGTAGAAGAGTTTTGGTTGCAGCAAAAAGGCGCTGCTTTCAAGAATAAAATGCTGCAAAGGGGTGTAATTACGTTTCAAAAAGTTATTTGCAGGGGGTGTTTACACTTAAAATCCATGGTTTAAATCGTGAAATGGTTTTGTAAATATGGGTGGGGGTTGGATGAACTGAGGTTTTTCAATTGGAATTGAATTGAATGAGCATTTTTATTGGTTGGTACAGGTTTAATAAGTGCGGCGGGAAAAAAAAAGAAAATTTATATAACGAAATGGGGAATTGCAAGAAAGATAAAATTGCTTTGTGGGTTTAAAAAAGGGCTTTCTAATTGTGGTGCGGGCGGCGGGGAAAGTTTAAGCGGGCAAAAATTGTGTTTGAAAACTAAAGGGGTTTTTAAAAATTAAATTTGGGAAAAGGGGGTTGGGAATTTAACCGAATTTTGGGGATTTTTATATAACTTTCCTTTGGTTTGTTTTTAAATTTGATAGTATTGCAACAAGGTTGTATTTTTAGTAAGGTTAAAGGTGGTTGAGCTGTGCAGCCTTGCAACAATTTTTGTGGAATTTTGGTTTATCGCGATGAAAATGAAAGGTTTCCGTGTTTCAAAGGTTGACCTGGGCCGCGATGTTAGGAACTATGGGGAGACAGGTTATCTAATGCCCCAATTTAATTCGAAATCGGCTTATTCATCAAGGACTAAGGGTAAAGTCTTTAGTATTTAGTTGGGTTTAGTATGTCGGAATTTTGTTTTGTAAAATTTAAACGTTTTAAATGCCGGGGTTCTTCCTGGAGCCAGGCAGAAAAATTTGTGGTGGTGCAAATTCCGGTTAGCCGTCGGAAAGTTTAAATTGGTATTGGGATTAAAATTTTAATTAACGAAAAAAAAAATTGTTTAAGCCGTAACGTTCAGCGCACTGTAAGGTTTGATTGATTGGTAAAGAGGATTTGAAAAAAAATAAGGACATTTAAGGGCTAAAATTTACGTTGCAATGGTGTGAAGTTAACTGTTTAAAACCGGTATGGCTGCTATCGAAAAAAGGTGCGTGGGTTAGTTTCTTTGAAAAAGACGTTTTTCATTAAATTAAAAAAGGAAAACAACGCGTAAAGTGACTCTTGGGCTTTCCAAAGGGAAGAGGAATTGATCCTTTACAAAAGTGGTAAACGTTTCTAGTAATTCTGGTTGACGGTCTTAAGCAAACCTGGGAAAAAATAAGAATTTGAAAATTGGGTGGTTGGTTTGGAAACCTTTTAAAATAAATAATGGTATTAATTATTAAATAAAATTGTGAAATGTTTTAAAAGGTGGTTTACAAATTTAAGAAAAAATTGTGTAATAAAAGTTTGTTGTTTTTTTTGGTAAGGCCCAGGAATTTAAATTAAGGGGTGAAATTAAGGCCCTGTTTAATCGTTTGTCGGATGTATAAATCTCTACATGTGGCCGTATAAAATTTTAAAACCAAAATGTGGTAGAATTTAAAAGGTGTTCTGGGATGTTTGAAATTTAAAAATTTGGACTAGAAATTTAAATTTGAACAAACAAGGTGGATTGTGGGTGGAAATGTGGAGAAAGATTCGGCAAGGTTTTGGAATTTCGGCGGGTCCTTTAAATGCGTTCGATTCAAATTTGACTGGTGAGGTAAATAGAACGTTGGTTCGAATCAATAGAATTCTTATTAGGTTCCGGGTGTGATTAAAATTTAAAGGGAGTGAGAAAATTTAAATTGTTATCAAACAAGATAGGTTTTCGGTGCAATATCGAAATTTTGGGTTTTATTAAAGAAAGGCTTTGAAGCAGACCTTTAGGGAAATTTGCGGCTGGGTTTCAACTGTTTGATTTTGGAAATTTGCTAACAAGTGGTTCGCTTTAAAAATTTTAAAACCTAAAAGGCACGGAAAATCAATGGTACCCGGGTATGACTAAAAATTCCTAGAATTAGGGTGAAATTTTATTAAATAAACCGGAAGGTTACGTCGTGGGAAGTGGGGATTTCTGTAAGTGCGGGGAAGTAAGTGGGGAAACTTGCGAATGTTAAATTGGGCGTTAATAATTTAATAAATGGAAGGAAATGGAATCTAGGAATGGATGAAGAAATAATTAATTGTAATTGATTGTAAAATTTAGCTCAAGGCCACGTTAAATAAATTGAAATAAAAGAATTGTATAACCCGTGTAGACCAATAAAATAATAACCAAAATTCAGTAACTTAAATTACCAAAAAAAAATTTCCAAGGAAAAGTTTCCGAAATACTTGTTCAATAATGAAAATTGTTTTAAAACCGAACAGGGCGTGTTAGCGTTTTAAATTCAATTTCGTGGCAAGTTCAACAACTTCAAATAAAATAAAAAAAGTTTTAATCGGGAAAAAGAAAACTTTTTTAACTTACACTGAAAATGAACGAAAATTAAAAGAGTTTACCAAGGGTAATGTCAGTGCGAAGCGTAGCCTATTTAACCAAAATAAATCGAAGCAAAAAGTTACGTAGGAAAAAAAATGAGCGTTTAAGTTCAATAATGTTAGATAAGAAAATCGCATCGAAAAGTCAAGTAAAAAAATATAGGCGGGATAGTTGAGTAAGAAAATCGGCGTTTAACAAACTCCGTAATCAAATCAGGGGTTAAAAATTCGGTAAGAAAAATCGAGGTCACACGTTGGGTTTGTCAAAAATTTTATGTTACGTTGAAAAGAGGGGAAAAGTATAACAAACAAAAAACAGTAAATGAAATCTAGATAAACCGGGCTAGCTACAAAAGCGGAGAGTAGGGTGAGTCTGGATGTGCCGAATTTTCTTACTTAAGAAAAAGCAGGCGACATCCAGGTATAGATTTTATTTACAAGTTATAATTTACACAAAAGAAACATGTGGTATAAGCAAATAAAATAACGAAAATCAAAATTAGTCTGCGACGGAAATATTAATTCATATAGAACAAATTATCCCGAAGGATTTTTTTCAGTATTACGCACAAAAAAAAACATGACAATCAAAATTACGATGTTAAATAAATCTTGGTTTTCATAACCCTGTAATCGTTTATGAGTAAATTGAAAAACGTTATTTTCATGATCACCAGCAGATGACTGTCGAAATGCACTCGGGCCTCCAGCATGCGTGGTAGTAGTATGTCTGAAACAGGTCGCATAAGAAAAAGAACTTATAAGCGGTAGCGGTTAAACTTAATTGCTACAATCAACAACAAGAAAAACCTTAAGGAGACTTTCAGCCGCGTTAGGACTTGCTTCTTTTTCAACAGTAGTAAACTAAGACATAGAAACGGGTCGGACATCAGCTGCAATCGGATTTGCTTCCCTGCTAACAGCAAATGCACGAACATGAGCAGGCAAAATCTTCACAGCAACTGCAACAAGCACCATCGATCCATGTGCACTAACTGCAAACCGGAACATTTTTTCCGGATTACACGCAACCAGCAAGATCTCCTTGTCTGTGAAACCGCAAAATGGTTGCATTGCTTCTGAAGACAAGAACGGCGTTAACCCTGTAGAGAGTGTATATTTCACCGCCGAGAGCAAGATTTATTCGAAGTTGTTTTTTAACTTATCTAATTTGTTTCTTAGTTTATAATTTAGATCTATATGTTCTTCCTGAAATTGTTTTGTAATCAATAGCTGAATACGTTCAGCGCGTCTTGATGTCCGTAGCGCTAAATACAACGAATTTTGGTTCTTTGTTCTATTTCTTTAGTCCCATCAATATTAAGTTCTGTACTACAATCTTATTGTTCGAGCCAACTACACCTAGCAATGACTACACGACCTTTTACTTTTCGCATAAGAATTTCGTTGACGCGTGGTGCTCCTCAGCCCCGGTGCACAATATTTCCCAACAACTTAAACTGTCATCTAGCTAGTTATTCCCAATACGTACATAAATTTCGGAAACCAATTTGCCACCTATCAACATTAGGTTAGTCCCAGCCTCTCCAGAAAAGGTTAGGTTAGACGGCATCTGTCTAAGTTAGGTTGGATCAGATTACTCATCCCGGTTAAGTTAGTCCCGATATCGTTCGAAGTAAAGTTTGTGGGTTAGGTTGGTACCTGAGGTGGATTCGCACTTTGTTCGCATGCCTTCGACATCCGTCGGCTCTTATTCGATAGATTATAGATAGCATCTTTTCTATGTAAAATTACTATTCGACCGTGGTACAGACTACATGAGTTTAGTATTGGAGAATTAAAAAATCGTTTAAGGTATTAAATACAAATGTCTAAATCGAATAAACGAAGAGTAAATAACGGAATTAAAAGTTTTGAATTTTAATTCGAATATTTAACTAAGTATAAACGACCTAATGCTTAATGTATAACTAGCAAACAGGTAGGAAATCATATAGCGGATTTAATTAGCGGTCCAGATGCTCGATTAGGTAAGGTTTTTAGATATAATGCTGCAAAGGAGTATAGTACTACAGAACTACAAGAACATCAATATAGATCTACATTGTTGGAAATTGTTATATGGTATATAATGTGTATATTTCATTAAAATTTGTTGGAAAGTGGCAAGTTGGCTTTCACAATGTATGTACGTACTGGATGACTGTTTAAGTTGCCGGGAAATATTACGCACCTGATGCTAAAAGTAAAAGATCGTATAATAATTGCTAGGTGTCCGAATAATTGAATTGTAGAACAGAACTTATTATTGCTGGGACTAAAGAAGTAGAATGTATAAACAAAATTCCGTATATTATGCACTTCGAAAATCAAGACGCGCTGTACGTATCCTGTTATTGGTTACAAATGAAACTACAGGAAGAAAATATAGATCTAAATTATAAAATTAGAAGTAAATTACGTAAGTTAAAAGCAACTTCGAATAAAAATAAGGAAATCATTGTGTTTTGTATGTGGAAATATATCTATTATATTATGTATTTTATATTATCTAAATAAAAATTAAAATTAGAAGTTGCTTATTAATTATATGGTTCCTCACAACAGAGAGAGGTATACTTAAACGATGAGTTTGGAAAATAGTTGAAATAATAGCAATGTCCGTTTATTACCTATGTGACGTATTAAAATACGCTGAATGGATCATTAATGGTTATATAATTAAATCCGCATTATATACACATTACATTAGAGCGATTAATAATCATCTAACCTGCGGTAAATATCATTTGAAAATTATAACAATATCTTCCTGGTGATTAATATAATTATATACAGATAGCATTGTTTCAATTGTATAAGAAATATTATTTTTACTGACTTAGTAAATACACCGGTCAGGGTATTGTAAGGAGCATATTTTCAAATTGAGGCCAACAAATTTTTCCACGGACACAAGATTTGGCGATAATGGAGTCTCTACCTACTTATGAGGATTCCTATAGTTGGTACAAAAATTACCAGAATGGACTTTAAATTTTCTATGTTAAATCTCTTAAGAAAACCTGTTTTTTGAGGCCTGTACGTAGGTAGCTTATCTAGGATGTATCTTATTTTCTTCTTACATAAAACATATTCAAATACCAAAAACTGATAAAATTCTGTTATGAAAAATTCCTAGACTGTAAATATACACTTTCATCAGAAATTTAATTATTCTACAAAGGAGAACTCGTTATTTAAAATTAAATTGCTTCATGTACAGGATGTGTTCGGCACATCAAAATCAGTAGAAGAATTCATACTAACATGTGTCCGCAAATGTTTATTATAGAACCATAGGGTGTTGAAAATCACAACAAATTAATGATTATATTGTAGTTTCGCAGAACAGCTTGCGAATTAATTAATCTTTATTATTGAAAATATCTTTTAAGACTATTTCTCATTGTTAATCATATTTATGTTTAACATGCTTCATATATGTGAAACATTTCAAAGCGGGAAGGTCGTGTAATTTATTTACAGTAATACAGTTGCGTAGCAGATAAGTAATTTGTTTCAAATGTAATTATTGATGTTTCTTGTAAGCGTCAATTGTTGTTGATAGTTATTTGTTAGGGGAAAGAACTAAACTGAATTCTACATTTGAAAAAAAGCTGATATTTACGGTGTGTTCGCCGACGCTTTTGCTAATCGTATGTAGCCAAAAGAATATGTCTTAAAAAGTTTCCCAATCGGCGCTGACTTCTTTCGCGTTGTTCTTAAAGAAGAGGTAAGCACATAAGATTAAATATTCAATATTTAATTAGCAACATAATTTTACATTTTATGTTGAAAACATTTACTATCCAAGATGGGGCTGTTTGAGATGCTATAGAAGCCCCTAAGTTTGAGTGCATATGCTAAAACATTCGTAAAGATTTGTCAGTAAATACTCGAGCTATTGCGTATGGTTTGGAGAGTTTTACATAAACAGTTATCGCAACTTTATCATATCCAAAGAAGAACCGAGTTTACCAGTTAATCGAAATTTTTTCAATTAAATCGATACCGCGTTCCAAATTTTGAACAACCGATTTCTTTACAGTCGAGGCACATTTGAACATCGACGGAGTACTAAATTGTCATAACACTCACATCTGGGCAGATGCAAATCAAAATTTTATTGTACAATGTACAGCACTGACAAGAAGGGTGATGCAAGCAAGGAATACGGGGCCCGGACTAGCTGTGCGACACATGCTTTAACCGAATTTACCAGTTGGTCGAATTTTTTCCAATTGGATTTGGGGCGCGCTTTATTTTAAACCACCGATCTCTTTACACTTGAGACCTGTTTCAACATTAACGGAGTAATAAATTGTGATAGCACTCACATCTGGGCGCATATAAATCGAAATTTTATTGTTTGTACAATTTACAGGATCGACAAGAGGGTGATACAAACGAGGTAAATACGGGGTCCAGGTTGGCTAGGATCCTTGCTCTAATTCGATACGTTTATATACTTAACATTAGAAGAAGTTTAAATAAATATATCACATTCAAGACGTTAATAAATATTTTTTAATTATATTACTTCTTTATACGATTTAACGAAATTCTACAAAAATCAAATATCAATGATACCCATATGCTCCTATATTGAAGCTCCCTGCAGAAAAACAGAAATGATCGTAATGCCCATTAGTAGAAATGGAAATTTTTGGAGTATAATGAAAACAAATTAATACTGTGACTGACGTTCTTTCTTCAAGAATTATATTCAACCCATGTTAAAATGAAAGAGAACTAATTGATGACATTTTACACTTGAAGTTGATTTATGCTGCTAATTTCAACGAAATTTTTTCTCTATCCATGAACATTCCTAATCATTTGAAAAAAAAATGAAAATTGAGAGTATCCCCGAATTTAACAATAATTTTGAAAATTTTTGTATGATGTCTATGAACGTGAACGTTCATTCAGTAACCGCAAAAATTTAAAAGAAGACACAAGATCAACTATGGGTCAAAATAGATTGATTGGTCTTGCCAGACAATAGATTGTTTGGAAGTTTTTAGAAAAGGAGGGGCGCAATGTCACAAGTCACTCGGGACCCGGCCTGCCTCTCGGCGGCCCTGGCAATGAAGATCTACATTAGTTTAACGTAAATGTGCACGATGGCATTTTAGACCATTAATTGCTAGGATCGATATTTTTCACGCAATCTTCATTTAAGAACATTTACAGTGCATCACCACATTTTAGTAGGATTGCTTAACACTGTTTGAACCCTATGTACCCAAACTGTTGGATAAACCGAAGAAACACTAGACTGATTGCATGCTTATAAATACATTTTTATACCAAGGAAAAATTGAATATTTTTGTCCTGTAAATTCTAAACGTGATATAAATAAAGTCAACTATGTGAGCTGACTTAAAAAAAATCAAAATACCAATACACAGGAACGAAATTTAGTGTATATACGTTATTGGGATTAATGCGTTCAAAAAGGGCACTTTCCTTCCTGAAGTCGGAAGCTTGGGGTTATCCAACTCCTTGAACGCCAACTTCCTGTCTTTGTACGTTGAAAATTTTACTACACTTGAATCATCTTCAAATGAATTCAGCAAAATCATCGCCGCTTCTCCATTATGGTTACCCAGATTCTACTATATGTTTCGAAACCATGATTGACGATGTGTACAAAGACAGCTGTACTTCCATGAAGTTGAATGCAAAAATAATGAACTTAACAGTTTTATTGAATAAACGCGTTTGCGGGAACGAAGTTAATATAAATAATAAATTGAAAAACTACAATGCATCTACAACAGTTACTAACTGAAAAAACATCACCCTCTATCATTTTAACAAGCAGAACTACAACACTATATCGCTTAACAGGACTTCGAAACAACACTCATTGTTATAACGGAAAGCAATTTTATTCTGTTTAAGCAAGGAAAACCTGCACTCCGTCTTGGTGTATTGCAACTAGCATTTACTAATCACGAAGACGGCCCCGGAGGTAGTGGTGTCTAACTAGGACTTGTACCTTTAGGAACAATAACGGCCTTAAAAACCTACTATAACTATTGTGGTCGTAAGTAGGAAAAATGCATCCTTTTCTGTATGCGTAGCTGAACAATCCTGCAAAGCGCGCCGCAAAACTAAAATTATAGGCCGAAACAGGTGTACAGAAGTGAAGACAGTTTGGTTCAACTATGAGTTCGGACCATACCCATTCTTATTCTGCCTCGCCGTGAAGTCAGAAAGCAAAATTATGACTTAATGCCAAGAATGCCGAATAACCCAATTGCAATGAATGGTCTTTTTCTGGAAACATCCATATGTAGATAAAGAAACCGGCAAATTTGAATTCAATCGAACTCGCTAATCACATATGTTGAAAACTCATTTTATATAAAACTTGTGGTAACAATTTTAAATAATTCAAGCATATCATTTCAGAAAGCAAACGTTGTTAATAACCGAACACCACATTGTTAAAGCTATAACAAAATAGGATAGATTGAAGTGTTTTAGATTATAATTAAATATTCTAATAGAATAATACCGAGTGATGAATAAGCAACCGTTTAAAATTGAGAAGCCAGTCGAAATCGTTAATAAATACTCAAATAACTGTGATTAAGTAAGGAATGTGAACATTTAATTAAGTAAGAACGGAAATATTTAAGTGCAGAAACTGCACATAACAACCTCATGCAAAACTATCTGATTTGAGTCATTTAAAAGTCCTTGTTTACGCGCAAACAACTAATTCCAATTAATCAGAAATACTCTAGACATATTACAACGTGTCCAACGGAATTTTGTTTCCCGAGTAGATACTTGTCCGAGATCAGCGGCAAAAGTTTCAAATACTTTTGTAGATTATTCGTTTTGTTGCCTTGTATTTGTTATTTAAGCGTGTGTATTAAAAATTTTTAATTTTTGTTAACTTCTTGTATCTGTTTTAGAAAGCAATTGCAGACACATGTTAATAATATGAAATTTTCTTTAGTTGAGATGTCAACCCCCTTGCAGGATGCGTTTAATTTTAAATCATTCTCTATATATCATTTTAACTAGATTTTAACAACTTAAACACTTTTTATAGGTTGAAATGTAGATCGGAAAGTAATGAATTATTATAACTGAGAGAAAAAATACCTCGAAATTAAAGGATAATGATAAAACCATGCACCACAAAAGGTATTTAACCTCACATGAATAAATCTTACAAACAGACGTACAAAGCAAGTTTCTGCTATAAAAGATATACTACCCACTCAAATGATTTTGTCAGACTTCTGAGCAATATCAAATTTAAGGGACATTTTATGCTTTCACTCTTCATAAATAAAACTTCCACGCCAGATGTTTAGACGAACAATGATTAATTGTAACATGTGTGCCTTGCTATCTTTAAGATCATGTTACCTCAAGATTTATTTTATTAATTATTATTGCAATCTATTCGTATAGTTTATAGCTATGACAAAAGGATTAGAAATAGAATATTTTGAAAGTGATTAATGCTTTAAAATTTTCTGTTCGTAAGTTCACGTTGTACTATCTAGAGTATGGGGGACTTACACCAGCAGACGTGGATTTTTTTAGTAAATTATTTTATCTTTAAATTGGTTTTTGCATAAAAATATACTTTTGGGATTATTAGTTTCCTGTGCATTTTAACGAGTTTTAGATAAAAAAACACTATGAGATTGGATTGTTCGACCTATCCCATTATCTTCGACAGTAAAGTGGTCTACTAAAGACCGCGCTATAATAAACATTTAGTAAAGGTGAAGACAGTAAAAATAATTATACGAAGGTCAAGAGTACGGTAATATCAAACATCTATCAGCCTTCTCGAGCAAATCAGCTTCTAAAAACAAAACCGTGTTTAAAGTCTTTTTGAAACTCGATGGCTTTTTCTTAATTTTCCAAAAGTAACTTGGTACGTGCCAAATCGCCTATTCTCGTACGAATTCTTTTAAATACGGAATCTTCGCGCTTTTTTTTTCGAAATCAGCAAGAACATATTTCACGGACTCAACATATACCGCAATTTATCTTGCTCAGTTTGAAACTCAACCTCATACGCCGAAAGGTCAATTAAGCAACCAAATTGTTTGGTCTCCATAGACAACAACCGACTAAGGATTTATCTTTTATCTTGGACAGAGCGAGTACTGGAAATATTTCTCAACCTTAGTTCGTAGTTCAATTCTTCTTTCAAAAGGTGAAATGGTTGAAATGTATCGGTTGTAGCAAAAAATTAGTAAACACAAGAATAATTTGGAGTGTGCAAAAGAGCATTATACAACTTGATTTTATACTAGGCGACAACTTTAACTATAAGGACAGTAAACAAAATATGTAAGGTTTCATCAAAAACAGTCTACTTCGGCGTGAAGAATTGTTTTGTTTTAATTTGGGGGTACTTGCATAACTTATACAACAAAAGCTCTTCAAGCTTCACGTTAATAGGTCCAAATTATGTATGGCAACCTTTTACTTGGTAGTTTGGCAAAACGCTTGAAAGCAAACTTTGCCAGTAGGTTCCAAAACATATTAACTCCAAATTTTCATAATAGAGGGACCACGGTCAAATATAGATGAAAGTAATGACCAACAAGATTTTAAAAAATTCCTCAAAAAGCCATCGCTAGCTGGGGTCAATTCCCGGAAGCATGAACATGGGGGAATTACATCTAAGGTTTACCAAAATAAAACGAATTCTACCTAACAAGAAATATGATCAAAGAAAGTGGGGTTAGTGCCTCTTTCAATGTGGATTTTTTTATTAAAGAAACTCTGCTAGCACACAAAAAATAAGTGGAGATACCATCATCATTCACTAATCTCTCTCAGTACGCGTTCGATTAAAAACTTCAGCTCAAGTCTGAGTCGCGATAACTTGCAAATAACTTCCGTACTAAAAACATATAGTTACCAGTTACGGTACGAATTTTTAAATCTTAGGCCAACACAAACAGTAAAAGAATATAGATAAACTGGACAAACATGTAGAGGCTTACATTTTTTTTACGCAAAAATTAATCTATAACTAATCTATAACTAATTCCGCCATTCCATTGTTCTAGTTTCCAAGATTGATCCATTCGACATTTTAAAACCTAGTTTATGGAAACGCTCGTTAATAACAATACATCAAAAAGCATAACGTAATACCAACTTTTTAATTTACCATTCCATTGTCCATTAAGAATACTAAATTTTTACTCTTTTACTAACAATAATTTCACAAATAAAGCTTATTTTTAAAATCAATATACACTAATTTTATCGCTAATTTAGTCTAACAAAAGGATTAGTTTTAGGGTTTGTTAATTTCTAACTACACAAATACGAACCATTTACATCTTGTTATGGGTAAAATGAGCGGTAAGTTAATAAATTTTTATTTGCCTTGAAGAGGCGGGACCCCGTAACAATAAAAAAGTACGTCGGTTAACTGCAGTGGTGCAAGAGTGGGCTTCTGTGAAAAAAATTATAAAAGAAAATTTAATAGATCGAAATAAAATTAATATAGCAATAAAAATAATAAATAAAATGGCTGAAATACAAAGAAACTACGTTCCACCATCACTTATCCTGAAAGGTTTTTTCCACTTGTCATAATTAAGGTGCGTCACACCGTCTGTCACAGCAATTCCCTTTGATATTATACTTACACGGAAGACGGTTATTCCGTAATAAACCGTCCTTGCTTCGGTTTTCGAAATTTTATCACCTTATATTTACTTTTTTCGAAAATATCTTAGAAACATTTTTAATTTGCCATAATTAAAGACATTTCTCAAATTAAAACGCGTTCCCAAATAAGAGTCTATCATTGGGGATATCCTGGATACACTGTATAAATGTGGCTAATTATCTAGTTTTTTTAAATAAATTCAAATAAAAATTCAACCTAAACTCGAGATATATTAACATAAAGTGATTTCAATAAAATATATACAAATATACTTTCCTTAAAAGAAAAACCTAAGTTATTAACCTCATTCTGGCCAGGTATTGCTAAAAGAAATTCTAAAAATACCTTAAATGTAATTCATCAACAATGCTGATTTCAAATTTTCTCATTTTCTATATTAAATTACCTAACATTTATAAATCATAATTTCTAGAAATGTCAGAAATAACAAACAGAAACAATCATATACCAATTTTTCGTTACGTCATTTCATTGTCCATTGCAAACTACTAAATTTTTATGCTCTTATTAACACTAAATTTCATCAATCAAATTTGCATTTAAAATCAATATATACTACTTCCATCGCTAATTTAGTCCAACAAAAGAATTACTTTTATTTTGGTTAATTTTATGTTACATAAATACGAACCATAGACATTTTCAGTTCACAAATGCATAATTAACAATTCTAAACATGAAAACTCATAATATTACTCACTGTCTTAAGTTCCAGAATTTCCAACATTAGTTTTCCTTGCGACAATTACCCGAGTTATCCACCTAGCACAGCTCTTAACTTAACACACCACCAAATTTCAATTTAATGTAGGTGTGACGTCTGCAGGTTCTAATCCCCTTTGATCGATTGGGACGATGATAATTCCACGAATTCGTGAATTGAAACACTTTACCTTGCATTTACAAGCGTAAGTTTAAATAAATTTAGTCGCACGCCTCGTTTTCCTTTCGGAAATCTATATTCTCATCTTAAAGCTGTTTCTTTTCACTCTTTAATTTTCAAACGTCCCCACCCTTAATATTTACGCGTATGTCTAAATTTTGACGTTTTCGGATCAACTGCTCGCCGATAATTAATTCTAATTTCCGTTGGATGCAATTATTGTCATTTAATTCCGCTTCTAATCATGTCCAGTTCGAGGTTTTTGTCATAGTACAGACTTCCAATTGTGTTTATGGAATGAACCCAATGGAGAGAAATTTGAGATATCATGTGCTTTGCTTAAGTTAACATTTGTGTTTCTTTCTATCTTGCACTATAACATTGTAACATGTTGTATGAAATGATTAAATTTTATCTGCAATCTGATATCCGTGAATTTCACTAATTAGAGCTGGGTTTTGCATAGTATTAAAGTTTGTCTTGGGTTTTTATTATATGCAACATTGATTCTAATTTATTTAACTAATATTTGTAAAAACGCCCTACTACATTTGAGATGGATATTAATAAATTTTTTGTTATTTTATAATTCTAAAACTTTCATTAAAATGACTTACTTGATTCCACTATCAAAGTTTATTGAAATAAATATTTTGTTTGCAGTTTTGTGGTTTAAAATAATTTATGAACCTAATTCCGTTCCGATATGAATTTAACAGAAATAAAACTATTATTTTATAGTTTTTAAGTTTATGATTTTATTAGAACATAATTTGTTTAAATGACTTGCCTACTGAATACTGCTATATATAAAATCAGAATATACAGGGTATATTAAGTTGTCCATTCAAAATCGGTTTTTTTCTGTTTGCATCCGATTTTTATTTACCGTAGTCCTTCGCGTCACAAACTTAGTTTTAAAATTCACATGTGCTAATTAAAAACTACAAAAATAAAAGATATATTACTCACTGTTTTAATTCACCTTTTAAAAGGTTAGGGCTGTTTAGAAATCATTAACATTTTATCTTATTTCTTTTGAGCTGATACAGCTCCCATAACGCAACACAACATAAATTTAAATTATGGGTGGGGTGAACTCTCCAGATCCTAACTCCTTTTTACCGTTCATGACGATATTAATTTCATGAACCCGTGAATTGAAACCTACCTTACCTGTGCAAGCGTAGTTAAAAAATAAGTCGCACGCCACTTGTTTTCCCTGCCGAAATCTATATTCACATCTTGGATATTCCAGAATTTCAACTCCCTTCACCCCCTTACTACTCGCTTGTATTACTATATTTAGCGTTTCTAACTAACTTTCGGAACTTAACTTTTTAACTATTGTATGTCATTTCCTTTTCTATTCATTCTTAAAATGTCGCATATTTACTCTATGCTGAATAAAAAGGTTATTGGCCCGTTAATTACAGAAAAGTCATGTACTTGTGCAATTGACTTGAACGTTTAGTCATATATCAGATACGATTCATCTTTTCTCTCGTATTCATTTATTTCAGCACTGTATACTCGGTGGTTTTGTTTACTGCACGGCCCTGTGTTTCTCATAATTTTCGGTCTTGCATATTTATCATTCTTGTATTACAATTGTAAGGACATAATTATCAATGAATAAAACATTTTAAAATTTATGAAATCTCTTATTTCGGCGGGTTTTTGTTGGAACATTTATCCTACTTAATGTCTAATGCGTTATCCCAATATTGTATTAAATTGTACCAATTTATTTTAAAAAAAAATATTTTTATTTTTATTATTGTCTAAAAACAAAAGAATTAAAATAGCATGTCTAATCAATATTATTGGTTCGTGAAATCTTTTATACAGGATGCTTTCATATTTATTCTGTTCCTTTAAAATTACATTTTTCCTTTCTCATCTAATTTATAGTAAAAAGTAGGAACACAATAAATAAATAAACCAATTGTATTGGTGGGGATCGGACAACTGAAACTGGCCAAACCCAGTCCAAGGTAACCGAATGTCATTTTTGCTATTTACGTATGGAAAACATGGAGAAGAACTTAAAAATAACAATTTTCAGGTTTTCGGATTTTACCGAATGGCCTAGAAATTATTAAAAATGACCGAAAACGCGGATTTCCGATTTGTATACCAAATAATAGACATTTATATACTGAATTGAAATAATTTGTATTCACGATCATTTAATTTGTATTAGAATTGTTATTTAATGATTGCGTGCGAGGTCTTATCAACCTCGTGAGCATCAGCAGGGTGCAAAATTTAACTAAGTAAAAAATAAAGACTGTGCAAAATTTGTAGCTGATGTCAAATAAATTTGGTTAATTATGAGGCACTATTAATTTGCTCGAAAAACGGTTTTTAATTCTAAAATTACAATAATTTGTAAAATCACAGTTTGTCAATTATAGTATTCTTCGTAAATTACGGTTTAAATCTGCAACTTTTCCTCCTCATTACAAGATATTTTAGCTATCAGCAGTCAACTTTATCTTGAGATTAGTGTTAAATTCTTTTAACAACGCCCATCATGTATGCACATCTATTCCTCTAGAATACTAAGATTATTGTTATGTATGTTAAATAATTTCCTATGATGTCGTTTCCTTTTGACTAAAGTTTGGATAAAACAATTAGCATTTGCGTGATATTCATTTCTAACTTTATGTTTGATTGTTTTTATCAACACCACCAACTTCCTCAGGAAGTGAGTGGTTTGGGTATTCTTCATTCCCCGCTGCGCTGCAATTTTTCCTCCAAATTTTGATAATCCCCTTTTGTTTATTTATTTTATGTGCTAAAATAAATATAAACCTCATGTTGCTATCTTTAAAATTTGGTTATATTTGATTATTCAGAAGATTTATATTCTTCTTGGTAATGAAATGTAAATTAGTGTTGATTTAGCGCCAATCTAAAATAATCATGCATGTACACATTGATTTGTGTGTATTAGATAAACAAGAAAAATAACCGCTTAAATAAAGTTCAAAGAACTCGCTTTTGATTTATTGTTTTATTATACTGATTCACCGTTTGTGATAATAGCATGACTTACAATGGTTGGGATTGGAGTGTTGAGGGTCAGCAGATAGGTTAGATTATGGTTCAGTATTGCAGACGTATTTAAGGTGATATGTAAAGTATAGTTGACAAAAAAAATTTATCTTTTAATAAGAACATCACTTAGTTTGTTCATTGATTAGAAGTAATTCTAATTTTTTTTATATCGCGACCTTTGAACTCTGTGCTGTATGTAGAGGGAAGTGGAGCAGATTACGCATAGAAATTTTATCTAATATTTTATGTAACAAAAATGAATGAAATATTAAAGTTTTTGCTTTATGCATAAGATAACTACGGGGTGCATAGGAATTGGCCCAAGAGTTCCAGGTAGCGATATTCATTGTAAAATTCTGAATCGATTATCTTAACACTAGAATGACGTACCACGTGCCTTCACGAGGTTCTCACAGTTTCAAAATTTAGTTTTGAAATAACCATTTGTTGATTACAAGATAATTACCATTAGGTCTTCAGTCTTGGAACCTCTCGTTTTTCCTTTCTCTGCTTCTGATATATTTCCCACTATTCCGTCATGCCTTAGAACGTGTCTTATCATTCCATCTGTCCTTTTTATTTTAATTTTTCACAGATATCTTTCTTCCCCTACTATTTCTAGTACCTCTTTGTTTTTAAAACTTTGTCCATGATATCTTCATCGTACATTTGCAGCAGCACATTTCAAGGGTTTATCTTTTTCCTGTCCGCTTCTCCAACTGTCCACGTTTCAAAGCCGTACATTGCTTTGCTCCACATATATGCATTCAACAAGTTTTCATTGTTTCTATGTTTGTTGTTTTCGAACATAGCAGCTGCTGTTTCTTACAGCGCGTTTTAGATTTTAGAGCGGCTTTTTTAAAAAATGCTTCTTCCAAAAACTCTTCTAACAAATTTATTAAAACAGAAATTACAATGGAAATTAACAAATGGTTGCGTTCAATCTTGGGTTCCTGAGGGTATTTGTGCTGTCCCTGCCCCTCACATTGCTTTTGGAATTGCAGATCTCATATCTGCTATTTTCCTTATTCATTTATACAATACAAAGTAACAATCTTAATTCTAACAATAAATTTCTTACATTCTATTGTGACCTGCACCTGCAGTGTCAAGTTACGTCTGGAATACAATGTATTCACATACGTTCTCATGTCTGGATTATGAACTTCTATTAATCTTTTGTACTATGTTCTTCAATTATACATTGTTGCATCTAACTTAAGTTTTAATGATTCTATTTAATTATACATATATATTGATTTTGGGGATATGTAACCCCTCCCGACGTAGATGAAAATTTAGGGTTTTACTTAATTTTTAAAACTTATTGTTCCTAAGGGATTTTTTATGATTTCTTTATTTACCTTTGTTTCTGTGTGCTTATTACTAATCTTCGTTTCTATATCTAAGATACATTTTGTACAATAAATACATAGTTAATAAAATTATTACAATGATCAATAAAATTGTCCAAACACTGATATTATTGTAGTGTAGTTTTGACACTTTCACTTCGTTTAAATGTTCTTTATAACTGTCCATTAACTTTACGGCTTGGTTGAGGTCATCTAGGTCTAGATGTTCTAGTTGCATTGGTTTCTTGCTAATTTCGTCGTTTTGGGGTTGTGTAATCCTGAACTGTATTTCGGGTAGATTTGCAAATTTCTTCGTTATTGCTGGGTTTTGGTATACTCGAATAATTTCGCTTTTTAATTTTAAATAGCAATCTTCTTTTATTGTGATTACCTTGCTTCCAATTAAAGCTAGATTGTTTCTGTCTTGGTTGCGATGGGTGGTTGCTATTACTTCTTGTGGAAATACAGCAATCCATTTGTTGTTTGTGACTTTTTGAATTTTCATGTTTGTAATTTGTACAAGTTTTGACTCGCAATTCTCGTAGTGATTATAGAATCTTCATAGTTGTACTTCACAAGGCCTATCCGTTTGAATAGCTGTCGTCGTTAATGATTGACATACATATTGGCTGGGTGTCACTTCTTTGTATTTTTTATTCGTGAAGCCATACCTAAGTTTATTTAGGGAAAGGAACTTGGTTTTAGGGATCATAACTTGATACTGGTTAGCAACTTTCATGGGGAAAACAAATACATGATAATAATTATAAGGGTTAATTTCTACTATAGGGATTTCTATTAAAAACGTAATTTCATGGTTCTTAACATAACCTTTTACTATGGCTATTTTTTCGGATAAAGTATGTTGGTTTCCGTTACTTCAAAGGGTAGTTTACTGTTAGTTATGAGTGATCTAATTCCTAATAATTTATTTAACAAATCAATTGGTTCTATTATACTGGCATGTAATGTGTTTAACCTATCAAATGTTACAGCGTTCTCTAACGTGGCTAAAATTTGTTGAATTATGGTAATGGCTGATATCATCTGATTGAATATCGTATTGAATCTTATTAAATCTCGCATTGTGGTTTGTATGTTACTTTCAAGGGTTACTATTCTTTTAGTTATACTGTCTTGGTTTTTACTAATTTACTTAATGTATCATTGAATTTTATTATGGTTGACTGGGTTAAGGATATTTGATTTCTAACAATAGTTTTTATGTCATTCTGGTTTTCAATTAGTTGTTGTATTGCGTTGTCATATCGTTCAGCATCTTGGTTGTCTAAATTACCTGTGATCGCATTTATAATATTACCTAGTCTCTTAATAATTCTTCTTTTCTGTCTTGTGATTTGGTTTGTTGGTATTTATCAAGCAAATTTGTCGTATGTGTTCTTTAAAATGTTCTCCATTATGTTTTTGTAATTAAGCATTTCTATCGCGTATTTTTTTCCAAATTTGGCTGTGTCTATTGATTGTTCCAGTCTGTAGTAATTATCTCTAATTATATGAAATTCTTGTTTTAGTTCGGTTAAATTAAATTTCTGTGCGAATGTCCAGTAATCTATTGTATTTTGAATACTTCCCAATTTCACGGGTAGTCGTCCACTATTATATCAATGTCGTCCGTTCTACCTGGGTGGAGGTTGACGGCAAGGGTAATGGCCGTCCATCTGAAATTACAGGGTGTCTTAAATTCTTTAAGTGAATGTATTTTACAATTTTTCCGTTATCTACTACGGCTACATTTTTATCTGATATTTTTTTTATTTTAAACGGACCTAAATTTATGGGGGCCGTTTTGTGTCCCTTACCTTTGAAATTTTTCTCATACACGGTTTGTCCAACTGAAAATTTATTTATATTGGTAACACGTTCTTTATCGTTATCTAATTAATTTTTTACAGTATCATAAGTTATTTTTAATTTTTCTTTGTGATCTTTTGCATACTGTTGGTATACTTCTTTGTTATAGTGTATATCGTAAGGGTTGCGAGAATCTCACTGTCCTAATGTTAATTCGAGGGGTGTAAAATTAGTTGATGAGTGGATTGTGTTGTTGTAGGCAATTAATGCGTATGAGATTAAATTAGTGATATGTTCTTTCTTATAGGTTTGTCTTAATAGTTTGATTTGTTCTAATAAGGTTAGGTGTAATCTTCCAATTAGTCCATTTGACTCTAGGTGATTTTCGGTTATAAAATGAATTTTTATTTTATAGAGTTCTAGGGTATTTTGTATTGTTTCGTTTCTGAGTAATCGGTTTTTTATGTCAATGTTTGCTCCTAATTTTCTTAGAAGATCCATGCCTATTAATCCGTCGTATTTGTTGTTAAATTCAAAGATGCAAAATTTGTGTTTCATTTTTACGTTAAAAGCTTTTGGTAGGGGTATGTTTGCTATAAATTGGTGTATTGTCGTTTTGTGGGCTGTCTTGATTTTAAAGGGTTCTCTTTCTACAAAATCTAAATAGTGTTTTTGTACGGTTCTGGGGCTAATTAAAGTTTTGAAGATCCGGTATCGATTAGTAATTTGAGTTCTGCGTGAGGTATTTCTATGTAGAGTAAAATGTGTTGATTGATGTTATTTAAATTAATTACGTTTGATCGTATTTGAATCGGTCTACCTGAAAATTTGAACACGCACTTTCTTCTTCGTCCTCTCCATAGTTTTCATAGGGGTTGTGGCATTCGTAATTTGTCTCCTCGTCTCTACTCGAAGTTGCGTCATTATTCGCGTCCGGGTTGTCAAAATCTTCTACTTCTTGGTGGAATAGTTCTTCGGAAGTGAAGTTTCGCTTTTGGTTATAGTTTGGTGTGATTTGCGATATTTTTGTGTTTTGTTTAGTGTTACCAGATAGTGTTCATAGCAGTTGGTTTGTAATAACTGTTGGGGTTGTTATTGTTATTTGTCATAGGTGTGTTTCTGTTGAAAATGCGCCAAATGTTTGCCTTGGTTGGTTTACGTTTTGATTAAACCTTGGTGTAAATACGGGTTTTGTAAAGTTTTAGTTAAATGTGGGTCTTGGAAATTGTCTAAATTGGTTGTGGAAATTTGTGTTATTAAAGTTTGAATTGTTCGTTCGAGATCGATTCGTTGGTGCGTTAAGGAATGTAAATTTCTGTTATGTTGGTAGTTGTCTCGCGGCTTGTATTGTTTTCATAGGTGAGTAATTTTTATTTGCATTAGGGTTATATATCCTATTTCTGTAATACATAACGTTTTTTCCTCCACTATCATATTCATTGCTTCCTCTAAATTTTGGGGATGTTGAAATCTTATTTTGTCATTCAGCCGTTCAGGTAATGCATTGATGTATGTGTCTAAAGCCATTTCGTCGTACATTTCCGTCTTTAATGAAGGTATATTTTGGTCGGGTTCTTCGATTTTCAGTTTGGTTAAGATTAAGCTGCTTACATCATGGCATGTCATACCAAATTGGTAGGGTGATTGATTGGGTTCCATCCGGAGGTTTATTAAGTTTTTTACCAGACATTTGATATTTCTCTGGTCGCTGAAATACGCTATCAACAGCCGTTTGAAGTCCTCCCATTGTTCATCGCGGCTTGCAATTGATGCAAAATAATTTTATTTTAGTAATAGTTTCCTGCAATAAATTGTATAGGGACTGTGTTATAATTGCACGCTTTTGTTTCAGACTTTCGCTGAGTAAATTGTTTCAATAATAAAATACATAAAATGCTTTTATAATAATACAATTTCTTTAATTTGTTGCACTGAAAGTGTTTAATTATAAATGAGATGAGAGACAAGTTTTTAATAAATCGTTTCCGTAATAAGCTGTACATAAACTTCTGTTCTAATTATACTCTAGGTTCAGACTTTGCTGAAATTGTTTTATTTATTTAAATCATAATAAATTGTAATACTCGTGCATAAATGCTTAAATATAAATTCCTTTGTTAAAAATGAGTTTGCTTTCGTTAATAATTGCGATAAAATGTAATAATAAATTGTGCAAAAATGCGTATATAAATTCTTTCGTTGCTTTACTAGCTAATATCAATAATTGAAAATGGTTAGGATAAATGAACTTACATAATTTTCATTGCCAGTTCCATCAGTTTTCTTTCCTTGGGCTTTGTCGATTTTGTACCTTGTCCAATTTTTTGTTTGTTCTTCCAGATAAAGAATACAGATTCAAAACCACCATTTTCCTCGATTTTGGATTTGCTAGTGCCCTTCTGGAATTTTACCGACTGCCAGTTAGATTTTGGGCCTCATGGAGCGGCTTTTTTAAAAACAGTTTTCTTCCAAAAACTCTTCTAACAAATTTATTAAAACAAAAATTACAATGGAAATTAACAAACGGTTGCGTTATATTCATTAACGCTTTTAGCAATCAAAATTACCTTTCACTAATTAAATTAATTAAACAAAATTGAGTAGCTTTAACAACCAACAATGTTAAAGTTGTGAGGCTCGAGACCGACTGGCCATCTTGGGATCCTGAGAGTATTTATGCTGTCCCTGCCCCTCACATTGCTTGTGGGAACTTCAGAGCTCATGTCTGCTATTTACTTTATTCATTTATACAATACAAAGTAACAATCTTAATTCTAACAATAAGTTTCTTACAATTTATTGTGACCTGCACCTGCAGTGTCGAGTTACGTCTGGAATGCAATGTATTCACATCCGTTCTCATGTCTGGTTTATAAACTTCCATTAACCTTTTGTAATATGTCTTTCAATTATACATTGTTGCATCTAACTTAAGTTTTAATGATTCTATTTAATTATACATATATTGATTTGGGGGTTATGTAACTCGCGGCCTTGTGCTAATCTTTTATTATACTTTTTGCACTTTCGCCCTTCTATTGTTCAAATTCTATTTCATCGAAATTCAATGGAACGCGAAGGGGGTCAAACAACGTGGCGGTTAACAAGATCCCCCACCACTTAGACATTCGCGGAGTCAATAGTTTTCAATCACTCTTTTTGCACAATCAACATTTGTTGAGAATATTGCAAAACCAACACCTATAATTAGTTACAGTAATCATCAGGTTTAAACATAATTACTTTTTTCATCATTAGGATTTCCGTCGTGGAATACGTACCTCCATTGATTTCTATTCTGACTAACCTACACATTTCCCTGAAATTTCCACAGCCTACATCTTTTACTATCCGTGTGCAGTAGTTTAATTTAGGTATACATCTACCTTTCTTTTATCGTTTCTCTGCTTTTAATGTATTCCACACTCTTCCCTCGTGCATTGTTGCATCTTTTTTTAATAAGTCTTCACCTTTTCATTTTAATATTTAAGTTCAGGGAATTTCTTAATTTAGTTTAATAAAATTGTATAATAATTAAATTTTTACTTTTTATTTTTATTTGTATTTCCTATTAAGAATTTCCCAGCATGTCAAAGGTTGAACACAAAAATAATTGCAACATTTGGCATGCGTATATCAAATGCTTCCCCACCGCTGGACTAAAGTTTGAGAATTTGGATATAATTTCCACCCTAATTTTTATAGCCTTCTTATTGGAATTTATAAAACAAAATCATAAATGTAATTTAGTGTAGGTAGTATCCTATCTAATCAAAACCAAACATTAATTTTATCTGTTTTATACATTATGTAAATACAAATTAAGACTTTAAAGATAACAATATAACCTTTCCCACATTTCTAATAAAATTATTTTACAATCTTTTAAGACTTGTAAATTTTATTGGACCCTTAAACTATTTTTATTAAGCAGTGGTAGAATATCTACTTAATTTATTGGGAATACAAATTTTTAGAATAAGTAATCTGCATTATTAGAACCCAGAGGCTCTTAATGACTTGAAATAAATGGGCTTTGTCTTGCATGAAGTTTGAATTGAATATTTATTTCTATGAACTCTGTTTCAGTTGTTTGAAAGCCAAACACTGAAAAGACATGGTATAAGTTTATGCTTCTCATTTTCAATAAATATGAACTGCCACTATTACCAATTATAAATAGAAAGTTATTTTATCAAATAATCCCTCCAGATATCATTTGTTAATTTTTTAGAAAATGCAATTTTTATACAAATTCTTGCAAGTTATTAGTTACTCTAAAAAATTTATTACTTGAAAACAAGAAATCATTCATGATGGTTTCTTGCTAATTATTGTGGAGTAACCCAAATATAGTAAGTTGTTTATGCAAATATAAAACTGAAATACTTGATTGCATTTTTAAAAAACAATTGAATAGACTGTATACTGCATGTCGCTGAAAAGATTGGGAATTGTAGCTAAAGTTTAAATCCTAATTCTGTCATTTATATTTCTTAATAATGTATTTGCTATTCAAATTTGAACAATAAACAGCTACTTTATTGATTAAAAAGAAATAACTTTTTATAATACTTATAAACTATTTTAGTGTAAATGATTAGACTCTTCTGAAAATTACCAAAAATTTAATTTTGAAAGTAATCATAATTAGGAACTTGTCTCCACAATTTTGAGTATCATCACATATCAAATGATTCTGTTGTTTGCAACAAACATATACAGGAAATTAAAAAGTTATGACTTTTATTATTTGCAGAAATCTCATTTATTTTGCTTTTCAGACTTTAGCTTTCAAACACTCTTATATTTTATCTACTGATTGACCAGATGTGTCTCCGGGTAAGAAAAGTAGGCTGAGTGGTGGTAAAGATATCAGAAATGGGAGTGGTTCTCAGAAGCAGAATTATTTTTAATATTACACAGAGAGCACAGATTTTAGTACATCTTAGAACAATTGCATGGTGCAAAATACACATTTTTTGAATATTCAAGAGCTCGAAATTTATCAAAACTTGAAGTCGAATAGACTGCAGATTTCCACACCACACATAGTAATGGATATCAAAAAAAAAATTGTTTTTGGGATACATGTTACCTAGAAGTACTACAATGGCGCGTTACGTTTTATTATAGTGGATTGTTTGCCAGTAACCTTATTTATCACTTATTAATTTAAAAAAATATACAGAAATTCACAAACTCTGTAGTTCTATATTTGAAATATGTTTAAAATGAAAATTAATTTCTTATTTAAGAATATATAAAAATTAATATTCAAAAAGTGTAAAAAACAAAAATTTTGAAATTTAATTCTTCCTTGAGTCCCACTTTAAGTTTATTCTAATAATAAAATCAACGGGCTCATGTACTGGTTTATTTTCAAATTCGAGAAATGAATAGATAATAGTTAATTCATTTTTAGGTCTGATACAATCAAACGCTCTTGAGTTTTTAAAATTCACTATCAAGACATTTTGTTTTAATAATAGGAAAATTTTCACATCATAATACGATAAAATATTAATTAGTTCTCTTTTTTTAGAAGTACCTGTAGATAGAAAAAGTTTTTTTAGTACTAGTACTTATCAAAAATCAATTACTTAACCCCAAAAAATATCCACAATATGTTGTTGCTGTCTTACTTGAGTTTAATGCTTTTTCCTATTAACTATTTGTCAACTCAAGTTACCGTAAAGAACAAACCAATCCAGTTCACTATTATTCAGATAATTAAGCACAATAATTTACAATCGCCACACTTTATGCTTTTTTTCGTAATTGAATATATTGATAGTGAGTTACTTTTGGTTGGTCACTGAAGTGAGGTACAAATAAAATTATTAAATACAATTTTCTTAAACTTTGATACACTGTAAAATATTAAATTACAAATTACTTTACTGGATGCTTTCCTTTTTGTAGCTTGCGGTCCATGTATAACTTTTATTTCTTTCTCGTGGTATCATATTCAATTCTTAATGTGTTGGTTCCTCTTCTCCTTTTTCTGGATATAGTTCTTTCAACTCTTTTACCTTTCAAAAGGAATATAAATAAATTAACTCTGATATAAATATTTCTTCTAAATTTCATCAAATATTGGCCAAATAAGTTTCTTTCAAATACGTACAAATCTCTTCAAATAATATAGCAATTCTTAATTTCTTAAATGCAACATTAGCTCTTCTTATCAAAAACTATTATATAATATAAATTCAGACTTTATCAAAAATTAATTCAAAATTATCATAAATATTTCAACTATTCAATTCTAGAACTATTCATCTTTTTCCTGTTTACCATCACCCATAGCAATATAATTCCTGCGCCAACCTTATTGTTAAAGGTTGTTTTTTAAATCTGCACTAACCTAATACATCTTATTATCTTTACCGAACACACCCGATGATGTAACATATCCAATGTAGTGTGATTATTAAAACTTCTAAAACATTTAAAATATCATAAAGATGATTTAATACAAGCTTTTATATCTACCATTAACATGTAATAGCCATAAACACCCTTCCTAGCTTATTTATCATCATTATTTTGTATAGGAGTTTTTTTAAATTATACATCTTAGGTTTTCTTCTACAGCAATAAAATTTGTCCTAAACAAAACATATACAGGGTGTCCAGAAAATACGTGTACAACGTAAGAACAGAGATTCTTTGGCTTGAAATAGATTGATTTGAGCCAACTTATTTATTATACAAGTTGCTTCATTTAGCCGCTAGAGGGCTTCAAAAATCGTGAAAAATATTTGATATTTTAAAATAACTCGAAAACGCGTCGATAGATTTTGACCATTTTTGGGGTGCGAGTTTCTACTTTCAATTGACATCTTTTGGTGGTGTACGCAATAATTTTAAAAGCATACGAGTGTCCCAAAAGTGATGTATTGTATAAATATCCGACCATTACTTTTTTCCTGTTTATGCAATGACTACCAATTTTTTTTTATGAGTAGCCGACTTAATTTTTTGTCTCTTGTAAAATTTTGATTAGACGAGCGGTTTGCCAGAAAAAAAAAGAAATTTCAAATGTCCGCATACTTTCGTCATCATTGTTGCATTAACTGTAAAACGGGGCAAATAAAAGAACATAGTATAGTAGTAGGCTTTGCTTTTGTTTTGTTATTTAATTTGAATATTATTTAACCTCAGTTTGCCTGTCAAGTCGTGAATTTTTGCTTAATTCAATAAAAGTTTGCATCTTTCATCTTACATTATGAGTACTTACACAAACAACGAACAGGTGGATATGCTTTTGGTTGTCGGATTTTGTCAAGGCAATGGTCGTGAAAGCGTCAGAGTCTATAGGGAAAGATTTCCTAATCGCCGAATTCCAAACCACCAAACATTCGCAAATATTGAAAGATGTTTTCGTGAAAATGGTACCTTTCAGTCAAGAAATGCGGATCGTGGACGTGAACGTACCACAAGAACTGCGGATCTGGAGGAACAAATTTTGGATAGAGTTGAAGAAGACCCAAAAATAAGCACCAGACGCTTAGGACTTGAACTACAAGTTCCTAAAAGTATTATTCATGACGTTTTAAAGGAACAGTTATTACACCCATACCACGTTCAACAGGTACAAGACCTTTTGCCTATCGATCCTGAGAGGCGTCTAGCTTTCTGTCAATTTATTCAAGATTAGAGCATTCAAAATGCAAATTACAGTCGCAAAATTTTATTTACAGACGAAGCTTCTTTTACAAGATCTGGTATTACTAACATACATAATGAACATGTTTACGCTGTAGAAAATCCTCATGCAACTAAAGTGACTCACTATCAACATGAATTTAAGATTAATGTCTGGGCTGGAGTTATTGATAATTTTCTTATCGGTCCTGTTGTGATACCAAATCGATTAAACGGAGACAATTACTTCAACTTTCTACAACAAACATTGCCGAATTTATTGGAAGATCTGCCATTGTTACTTCGCCAAGACATGTGGTTCATGCACGATGGTGCTCCTCCCCCACTTTACTCTAGCTGTTCGACAACATTTACTCGAAAAATATCCGGATCGATGGATCGGAAGGGGATATGGTGCTCCTACAAATTGGCCAGCACGATCGCCGGACTTGACGCCCTGTGATTATTTTTTGTGGGGTACCTTAAAATCTAAGGTATATTCGTCTCCACTTGATAGCGAAGAAGAACTGTATAGACGAATTTTAAATGCAGCCAACTCTTTAAAAAATAATGCACAAACAATGGAGAGGTTTCAGTTAAACTGTAACATTTTTATTTTTCAGTCGTAATTTAATTGCATTGAATTACAAGAATAATGCGCTAAGCGTGCATTGTTCCTTAGGGATCTAATTATATTAATATATCTGTGTCGCATAAAGCTATTTCCAAGTACATCTCTATGTGATTGTTTCGAGTTCCCCCCTCTGACAGCGCGACCGCTCGGCTCTGGTTTCAACAAACAGTCGGCCGCCTGTAACAGCTGTGTTAAGATGTATTTTCGGCTGGAGGCTGGCAACCTTCGCATCAGCTATTAATCGTTGGGATATCTTCTAATAACGGTTGGTAAAGTATATATTATACGAACTAATGTAATTTGAGGTAATTTATTTAGCGCGACAACGTACAACGTAGAATGCGACCTGTAGAATGCGACAAAATATAATTCGACAATGTAGAATGCAACGATAAAGAATGGAACAAATATAATTCGTCATCTAGGATCCAAAGAATTACCGTTATTTAGGAACAGTCGATTTGAAATTTGCCTAATAAGAAATTTGTCTGATAAGAAATTATGGAAGTTAATTTGGATGCAGTCGTTTCAAATTGAAATGGCTGGTAATTTTGCTTGAAGAACGGAAATCCGGTCTCAAATTGTTGTGAAACGGATAATGCAGTTTTTGGTTCGTTATTAGCTGTAAGATTTTTTTGCATGTGTTTTAAAGTTTAGAACACGCAAACTTGCTTTTATGTTTAGTACACGTAAATTGTGTAAATTTCAATTAATTGTTGAGCTGGTTTTACAAGTTGTAAAACGAAATTTTGTCGAATTAGTTTTCTAAAATAACATGCTTTGTTCCATATGAACCTTTGATAAGTTCAACGTATGTTTTCGACGTCATATTTTTCTGTTTTGCACAGTTGACAGATGTTGTCTTGAAAGCAAATGCTTTGAGCAGCTGTAATCCAATTTAAACAAACATGCCTATTTTTGTGATCAGCTTTATCTATACATAGATTATTAAACGTAAATATAAAAGTTCAAATTCTCATTATGTTAGGTTCTAGTAATTTGCTATCTACCTGAAAAGATCTGCCCAGGTTAGAATTTAATTCACTGTGTTATGCTTAGAAATCATTATCACTTTCATTTGTATAACAAGTTCATGTTTAAAGTAAAGTTGGTTGATTAATGAAAGAAAAAAGGAAAGTTAAAACTTTAACTTTGATGTAGTTGATTATGACAATTTTTTGTTACAAGTTCCGATATTTTAAAAGAGTTTTTTTTAGTAAACGTGTAGTTCAAAATCTAATACTTTTATTTTGGTCAAATGCGATCAAATCTAATTACATAAAGCAAAAATTTTTCTGAGTAATAATTTGATGCCAATATTATATTGGAAATATTTTTTTATTATTTCTTTATATTTTTTTTATAGGACACAAATGGTGTTCTACTTTTTTATTAATTTAATCTTAGCAATTTCTTACGGGAGCTGCGTCTTATCTTGATAAAACAGGTTTTTGTTAACGAAGGCGATCATTTTATCTTTGGGTCTCCACGTCCGCCCTTAAAACTGTGCTTTGCAATTATCGTAATTATCTCAGGACATGGTGGCGCCTATTTAATTTAGCTTGACTTTGGTTTGCAAACAGAATTCGACTTACCCCCTCACTTCTCATTGCTCTACCCAGGAATAGACCCCTAGCTATGTCGGAAGACTTTGTTCTCTAGCGCCTTAATGTATATAGCAAAACGAATATTTACAAAAATCTCTAATAAACAACATTTATCTACACTACACCATCCCAAAAGACTTACATAACACAGCAAAGTCACCGCTAAAAAGAATTAAGCGATACCCAAATTTTAACTTCAGTTCTTATATTTACACAAGATAAAAATTAAAAAACTATATCGTAGCTTGTTTTCAGTCACGTGGTTAATATACTCTTTATATACAAAATATACATCAAAAAAACAATTTATATAAGTATATTTAGGTACTTACTTAAGAGTTCACAAGCACTTCTTAAAAGTAACAAGAAAATTTATATTATAGTATACAACAGTCATCCAGAAAACCTTTTATCAGCAGAAGTGCACCCCCGCTGCAGCCATCTAGAACCTAAAGAATAAGATAAAAGTGGTGCGTAAAATATGAATGGAAAGTAATTAAAGCGTATCAGATTGTTTCTACCTAATTCTGGTTTATTCTTGTATTACTTGAGAATAATCACATACCTACTTATATTCTGTATTTTATAGTTAAAACCTAAGTAGGTGAAAGTTTCCACACAAGGAGATCAAATGTAAACAACATATTTCTACTTCATTTTCAAGTAATAATGTAGTACTTTAACAGCGATTCATAATTACTTGATTTGAAGGGTATATTTCCCATAGGAATGCACGGAAATAATCTTAATTCTTGAATAACCGTATCTTATGTAAAGCGTAGATATTACAAAAATATTGAGCATATCCGAATGCGGTAGTAATAATTTACGAAAAATAAAATTCAAGGCCATTAATTTGAATCGTCAATGCGATACTTTACGTTTCCAAATGGATTTCTTCAATACATTCCATCGTGGTACGTTAATTTGACACTTACTGAATGCACTACACAATTGTATCACTTAAAAAATAACAACTAAACCACAACCTCGCACCTCACTCGAGCAAAATCAGTACTATAATGAATTTTATTTGCTGCAAAACTTCCCTTGTCAATAATATGTGAAGATAATCCACCAAAAGTCGTGTATTTTTAAAAACATCACCTGCTGATAAGAGATCTTAATTCCAATCAACTCGTGAAGGAAAATCTGTTAACCTCTTGGTTGTTAACGTCCTGTACATATGTGTTTAAACAGCTAAGAATATCTGAAATCAACCTCTCAGAATTATATAGTTGCGCGTACAATTGGTTGCCTACATTTCGTATACAAAACATAGATTGTAGGATAAATCGAATTAATAGCTAGAGGACAGGGCTACCCTTGGAGAAGCACGTACCTAACACCTTTGAAAACAATGTGTTGATCAGCCAAACACTTTCCAATTTATTAAAGCAAACACATATTGCCAGTCTTTTAACCTTTGATAGCCACAAACCCATGTTTCATGCTAAATATGTTCATAATTATTTAATAGATACATGTTGTTAAAACAAATTTTCACCTTATTAGAATGTTTCTGAAGCAAATGTTTTGATCAGCTTTCGCTATATAAATTTCCATACTTTGTTATAAAACTCTAGGTTTTGCACGATATCAAAATAGAATAGATTCAAAATATTTTACTTTGTCACTGAATATTTAGTAGGGGATGTGGGACAAACCATTGTTAAAATTGTCTAAGGTGGTCAAACTCGCTAATAACATAAAATAACCGTGGAAACAATACGATATATGAAATTTAAATTTAGTATGTACAAAATGATCTAGATACAAGGACTGAACGCAACATAGTTTTAACATAATCTTAAAAATTTATTACATGTATTCTAAAGAAATCATCTCTTATGAGTCCATTTTCATAACAACGACATAAAGTTGAAAGTTTCTAATAAGAAGTGTATCTCGTAGATAAAGGTGGAATCTGCATGCAAATTTCTGTCAATTAAAAACTGCCTATCTAATAAATAATTCTTAATTTCTCTTTAACATTAAATAATATGCATTTTTCTAGGACTACTTAAAAAAAAACGTTTATTTATTCACTCTATGTGAATTATAAGTAACCACATTTTACACACAATTTCATATTTACATCATTGCCCTGACAACCTGCTTGGCAACGCGTGTAAAATGAATCATTTTATATTTGCTCCACTATATTTTACCCACATCTTTAGATTCATAAAACTAGGGTGGCTGCTCGTTTGATGCAATATCTCGGTATAAATGTTAGTTTCTGTTAAAAATAAATTATATACATTTTTGTGATAAATTTAATTATTCGAACAAAAGTATGGAAAGTGATATGGATTTGGAATTAACTTCTCCAAATATAACAGAAGCGACAAATGTTACAACATTACAGTTATTACCAGATACATAAAAAATATGTACCAAGTGTCTGTTTTTTATAGACTGGAGAAAAGACCAGAAAGTAACATTTTCTGAAAACATTTTATTGGTTTATTTTGATGAACTGATTAAAGAATTTAAGAGTTCTACTTTATCAAGCCAGTATTCAATTTTGAGAACGGCTCTATCAATAATTTTATGGATATTAATAAGTATTCAAAATTAAAAACTTTCTTGAAATGCCAGTCTGACGACTACAGACTCAAAACATCGCACATTTTTACACCAAATGAGATGAATAAGTTTATTAATTAAGCTCCCAATGAAATATTTCTAGTAGTAAAAGTATGCTTTCATTTATATCCCAAGCCGCATTAATTATGGGTATAATAGGTGCATGCAGAAACCATGCATTATAACTAGTGGTTACTATGAAATTATCAATTAAATCTTGGTTGTCTTGGTTTTCCATTCATTATCAAAAAAGAAAATGTACTCCAAAGAAAACGAATTTCAATTTCAATAAAATATAAATATTCAACATTCTACAAGTTCTCTAAAAATCGTTAATAATTTTATGTTCAACTTTAATTTATAAATTAATGTTTTTGTAATGTTATATAGTTTTGTGTTCTTTGTTTGTTAAAAAAGGAATGAAATAATGTATTTAATGTTTGTGATCATTGTTAATACTACACTTTGAGCATAAGCTTCTTTTAGTCGTACAAAAATGTAATATGCAACTCGCGTGAAAATATTCACTTTATACTTTTATAAATTTCAGCACGTGCCTACAGCTCGTGCTGCAAACTTTCATATTAATGTAAAATGAGTATCATTTTGTGCTAGTTGCGTGATATATTATTGTTTCTTTTTAATTCTAAATATTCTTAATTTTTGTTTGGAGGCACGTGTCTGTATATAAACAAAATGTTTTCCAATTAGGTTTTTTTATAAGAATTTAGAAGATTTAATGTTTTTTAATCTGTTTTAACATGATTTTCTTTTTGTTCTAGGAGTTGATGTAACAGCTAATCAAGATGAAATTTCCGACCATGAAACATTCCAATTGGAATTTGATTGGAATACAAAGCGTTGGTATATTAGAACAATGCAAGATAAATATTGGACACTTGAAACTGGAAGTGGTATTCAAGCAGCTGGAGATAAGCGTTCTTCTAACGCCTTATTCGATTTAATCTGGCAGGGTGACGGATCAGTTGTATTTCGAGCCAATAATGGAAAATACATTATGACTAAACGATCTGGTCATTTATATGCTACAGCTGATTCTATTGATGAAAACTGCAAATATTACTTCTATCTGATTAACCGTCCTATATTGGTTTTAAAGTCTGAACAAGGTTTTGTAGGTTACAAATCAAATGGTAGCACTAAATTGGAATGTAACAAAGCTTCGTATGAAACTATTCTGGTGGAAAGAACCGATAAAGGGGTTGTCTATTTCAAAGGTAATTTATTTAATATTTTATGCCAATTATAAGTTTGTATTTATTAGGACAAAATGGTAAATATTGGCACTGCGATTCTGAAGGTGTTTCAGCCGAATCTGAAACTCCTGAGGGATTTTATTTGGAACTGAGGGAACCAACACGTCTTTGCATTAAATCTGTTGGAGGGCAGTATTTATCTGCTAGTAAAAATGGAACATTCCATCTTGGCGAGACAAGTTATGAAAGTGCAACTCAGTGGGAATATTAATTTTTACATTATAAAAATTATTTGTAATGGGCTTTTTTCCTGTTTTATTGTGATGCTGCGCTAAATTAGGTTTTAAGTTATATATTGTTATTAAATTATTTTTGTATTAATATTATGTATTGGGAATAATAATAATAAAACAATCCATTCAAATATTCTTGCATATTATACTAAACTGCCAAAACGAAGCCTTTATCTGTTCTGAGATACCACACATTTTTAAAATTACCCAAAGGCTGATGGAATAAAATTTTTACACATTTATATATTTTGTACTTTTATAATGTATATAAACTTTTTGCTTTAACTTATTTAATATACTGTAGGTATTATTATCCAAATTTTATAGACATTTTGTTAGTGTGTTAGAATATTCTGTAATTGACGAGTAGTGTATGTATATCTATGTGTTAGAATGTAATTATTGAGTAAGATTAATTGTATTTGGATATTTGCAATACCAGACAATGCATTTTTTTATTATTGAGAAGTACATCACTTCTTAATAATAATATGACTGTAATATGATAGTTATATATAGATTAAGTGCTTCTACTATAGGGTCTTTTTTGCAATTCTATATGTGTTATGTACTTACTGTAGCTTAATAAAATATTTGCATCAATTTTGTAAGAAAATTACATCAATAAATGGAAAAAGTTACAAAATATTTTAATTCAAATAAATTACCATTAAAGAGAATTTCTCACAAAATTCTTTGTGTGTTATTTTCTGTTCATCTCTTTTCTAATCTGTAAATTTTTTAAAAGACAATCTCTCTACCATTTATGTTTTGGAAACCAAACATCTTAACTCATTAAAGCCCAGAATTGTTTTTGTCTTATTATTTTGTAAATTTTTACTTTTTTGAGTTAATATTAAGTTATTTGTTTAGCAAAACATTTTTTTAAAAAAACCGCTAGTCAAAAACAAAAATACAGGTCGACGCCATATGGTATCACTGGGCGCTTAAGGTACTTTATAATTCTTCCATTAAAGAAAGTATGATTTATTATAAAAATTTTGCTAATATGCTAGACTGTTACAAAATCATGTATACACAAAATAAAGATCATGGTTCGTTTCTTATAAGTCCTAACTATAAAAACAGCAAAAAATAAAAATACAAATAAGTAAAAAAATAGTAAGAAAAACACCTACTAAGTACTACATTTTATGATAACATAGAACCTATTGTTCCGTATTGTAAATGTCGTAGGTAACTAAATAAGTTTAAAAAGATTATCAACATGTATATTATATGGTAATTTTGGATTCTGTAGTTCTTCAAGCATTATTACTAGAGGCGATGCTGCTTTTCCAAATAACTTATCATACTTGTCATTACCATGTGGATTTTTCCCTTGATATAGATCAAAAATGATTAAATATCCGTCGGTTGAATTCAGACACCACATCTTGTATCCAAACGTATTGGCTTCCCACGGATGAATTGCTTGCATCTAATCATTGACTCGTCAAATTCAAGATTTTGAACTGGAACAAAATAGTGTAAACATCGTTTTTTTATTTTATCCATAAGAAGACTTATTTTCCATGCTTTGTCAGAATCATTTATTTGTGTATTGTTGGCAAAATGAAGAAACCTTTGTATTTGCAAAAACCGATTTCGCCTCATGAAATTGCCGACGAGAGTATTTTTTGCGTCATCCTTTACGTCCCAATACATTCTCTTTGAGGGAAGGCAATTATAGCCGCTCAAAATGAGGATACCCATAAAACATTTTATTTCAGCCCCAGTAACTTTAGGATTCGGTTGGTTTTGAGAATGGGCATACTTTTTAGTTTCCGTTACCATATATTCAATGGTCTCTTCATCAAAAAAAATTCAAAAATATCTACACAAGACATACCTTTAAATCGCGTGTAATCTTCTGCTGGAAAAGTATGGGGTCCAGATTCTAAATCTCTTCTATCCATAAGTGATTCAATGTTTTTGCTACAAGTGATTGTTGATCCAGTTACTTCTTCCTTGTAGTTGCGTCTGATTTACTAATGCTGTCGGTGTCGACATTGATGTCAGGTGGCTCAATAAATATTTCATCCACTTGATTTGCTAAATTATCATCCGATAAGCTATATTCAGAGCTTCAGACAGTAGAAAACATCGCCTTTAATAAGAATATATTATATATATATATATATATATATATATATATATATATATATATATATATATATATATATAGTAATGGAGACGCCCAGTGATACCATACGGTATCAACAACTTTTGCTAATGCTTTACGAAGTAATTAGAAGTTTTAAAACAAATTTAATAAATTACAAACAAAGTATACTTCAAACTTGTTATATTTTGATACATACAATTAAAAAAAAAATTTGGTGTATTTCCAAAAATTTACTTACTCAAAACGAATATTCATGATTTTCGAGTACCTAAACTTCGACAAGATTGAACATGCATTTGCACACGTTACAAGCAAGTGACACTGTGGTTCACCCTAAATCGATAACACCAGTTGAAGACCCACCCCTACCACTTTCACAAAAATGGCATCCACAATACTAACAGATGATTTGCTGATACCAAACGGTATCACTGGGCGTTAATGGGTTAATCTGATTTTTCTCCTACCTATTTTCCTGAAATTTCCCCAGCTTACATTTTTTACTATCTTGGGTACAATATTCAAATCTAGATCTACCTCTAACTCTCTTTTTTTTCTCTGCTTCTAATATGTCCCGCACTATCCCGCCATGCCTCAAAATGTGTCATCATCCTATCTCTCATATTTTTACCATTGTCCACAAATTTTTTTCATCCTCTACTATCTATTACCTCTCTGTTCCTAACTTTGCCTGTTCATGCTATCATCATCATACATCTGAAACACTACATTCCAAAGGCTTCTACATATTTCCTGTTTGCTTCTCCATTACATAGCCAGCTGTGCTCTACACACATGCTTCCAACAATTTTTTTCTTATTTCTATGTTTGTTTTCTTCGGACATAGTAGCAACTTTTTCTTGTTAAATGTGGTACATCCTTGTGCTAATCTTGTTCATTTATATCTTTTGCACTTGTTCGCGCCGCTCTCGGTTTTAAACGAATACTCGCAAAGCGACCCGATAATATCGTGCCTCTAGAGACTGTTGTACGAGACGTGCGCGATGATACAACGAACTTAGTTGCGCTCTCTCAAATCGTCTTATTATTTTCCTCGTTCTTACCCTATCCAACCCCTTATGTGATACGGGTTAGTGTTATACACAGACAATGCCAATCTACCAGTTCCAGTGATGCATTCAACGCTCTAGCTAGAACAACAAGTGCTACAGATTTGGTGAGTGACTTTTACCGTAAACATAAATTGCATTTATTTTCCTCTACCTCTAACCCTCAAAAGATTACAGTCCACTAATTCTTATGCAGCACTTTTCCTCTCGTGCGTTACTTGACTTACTAGGTAGCAGAAATCCTTAGCCTTTTGTAAATTCTCGTTTCCTATTTTTATTAAGGTTGCTCCGTTACAACAATAGTAACGGCCGTTAGTGTAGAACATTTTTTAAACTTAAAAGTGAACATGCAAATCTTTAATTCAGCGTGTTTCCACATGTAACTTTATCACCAAAGGTATACCATGAAAAGACTCCACACAACACTGCAAATCAACAACAACCAACAAGGTCATTCTTTGAATTTTGACTTTTGTTCATTCTTTGATTTATCCATTGTATATTTGCCGAACATATGTGCTGCCTAGAGCATACACTTTCTAATTTCTTAACTCGTGGTCCTACGATGTAACCAATAAGCTTTTGAACGTAATTTACACAACAAAAATAAACCCTCCAAAACCTCTGTTAATTGGTCTTTGAGGCTAGATCCTGATTTCCACCCCTATAGAGATATATCAAAAACAAGTAAAAAAATCCTATGCATTCCCTGGTTGTAGCAAATTCATTCTTTAGCAAATTGCAGTTCAACTAAGTAAAGGTACAGGGTATAATTGTGTTCAATTTTTAAAGTTTCTACATAATTATTTGGATGTCACGTTTTGTAAAAATAAACATTTTCAATACTTTTCGCTAATAATTGATTTTTCATATAACGCAACTGTGCGATAACGTAATCAAACCAGAAAGTAAAGTATTGTTGATTTGTTTTTGAAAGCATTCACTAAACAAACAATTTAAAGCACGTTTCTGTCATTAACAAAACTCACCCTTTTAAAGTTTTCATATGTAGACAAGCGATTCAGATGTCCAAGCGTGTTTTTAATTGCTACAGATACGTTCTTATCGTTTTGTATCCAGTTACACCTGCATTCCACAATAATGTGTTTGTCTTTGTCTAAACCCCTCCAGAAAACTCTGATTATTCTAATCTTAAAAGCTAGACATAAATGGTCTGCCAACCTTACTTTTTGCATTGTTTATAATTTCAAAACTTATTAGTTCTTTTTATAGCTTTATCATTGTATGTAGTCTGAATTTTACCTCTTTATATCTTTCAGGAATCATTGGACCCTCGTTTGCTTCTCAGTAATCTAAAACTTTATACGTGTATGTTTATATACAGAGAAATTATTTACTTCCTGCTCTACATTATTTATCATTATGGCGTCTAAGAAAATCGAAGTTCAGGTACTTAATATTTCAAAAATATGATTTCTTAAAATAAACGATCTTAGTCAAATTATACCGATTGATCCAACCAAAATTGTTTTATTTAAAAGTCAAGCAAAATTTGTCTCCCAACTTTACGATGATATTAATAAAGTCCTTATACATATCTTGTGTTTGTATAACGAAAACGATCATCAAGAGTACATGCAAGTTTGTAAAAATATTGATAATGCATATAATATTTTAGCTGTTCTAGAAACGTTACAACCACAACTTGAAGTGGTGGAAATTAAACAAAAAAAATTCAACAGAACCAGTGCTAAGTTAGAATCGCTGAGTTTACCAATTTTTGATAATGATTTTAACCATTTTCTGCATACATTAGCTTTTAATAACCACGTACACAATAATCTTTTTCAATCAAACAGTGAAAAACTCAATTATCCTTTTATCTCAACTTCCGCGGAAGCAAAGTGTTTAATTCTGGTCATTTCTTTTTCTAATGACAATTATATTATTTGTTGTAAAACACTAAAAAACCGTTATACCAGCCCACGTTTGTTGGCAACGTTACATTGGAAAGCCATCAAGGATTTTCCTCCTATCAAATCAGAAGATCTCAAGGAACTTAGGGTGCTTATAGATAATTTTTCCGCGAATTTAGCAGTTTTAGAACTCCTTATTGCTTAGGGGAATTTCATTTTAGTCGACTTACTTTTAGAAAAGCTCTATCCTTATACACGAAAACGTTCAGAACTCCAAACGAACTCCAGATAAGTTCCTGATTTTAAGAACCTGAAGAATTTATTAGTTTGCCAATGTGTGGTTTTGGAGACATATTCTTCAATTCGTCAACAGTTCAGGTTTCTATGGCCAAATTAGTACCACAAACATCCTATGCATTGTATCCTTGTCAGCCATTCTTACATAAAAATTCTGTTGATCGTTTTAATATTGTGAAACAACTACAGCTTTGCATAAATTGCCTACATATTGATGACCCGTTCAAGGAATCAAATCAAAACACACCTGTAAAAATTGTTGTAAACAACACCACACCCTTTTACATTTTGAAAACCAAGCTGCTTCAAGCCATTCATCCGAATGTACAAATATACATACAGATTCGAGAATAACTATCTTGCTGTCCACTGCTGTAGTGGAAGTCCAAGATAGTCGTGGTATTTTTAAGCCAGTCCTAGTGTATTTTGGATCCCTGATCTCAAGTGAGCTTTATTCACGACATTTGCATAAGCAAACTTGGGCTTCCACATAAACACTCCCAAATTCCATTTTTGGATTGGGTCAAGCTACCTTTGCCATAAATTGCAGTACCACTAGCTGCACAGTACGATCTATTTCTGACCCTGAAAACTCTTTAGAGATCACAACATTTATTCATTCTTATATTTCGAGTAATCTGTCTAGCATTATAGTTCTTAACAAATGGAAACATTTAAACGGCTTGCATTTCCGAGATCACGCCGAGTACAAGTAGCAATAATCAACTTTCTAATTGAGGCCGACGTTTATCCTTTTAATATTAAGGGCAATGTTATTCGAGGCAAGTTTCTTTAGCCCGCCGCCATTAATACTATTTTTGGTTGGACAGTTATAGGTCCTACTCGAAGCTTGCCATCGGATTAGGTTCAAGCCTTTTTTACTTCAATAGTAAATCTGGTTGACCAAAGCCTTTGTCCGTTTTAGAAAATAGAGGATTTTCCTACAAAGCATCAGGTTTCACCTGATAAGCAAAAAACGGATCAAATTTTTGAACACACATTTCGTCGAGATTTTACTGGCAGTTTTACGATGTCACTACCTTTCAATAAAGTTTTACCTATTTTTATTAGTTCGTTTGACGTTGCTCAAAGATGACATTTTTTGCTCGAGCGTAAACTAAACGCTCAATTTTAGCTGCATGCTCAGTACAACTTTTTGCAGAATTATTTAGATTCTGGTCACATGACATTGTTAAAATCCACGCTTGTTAAAAATGATCATTATTTTGTACCTCATCATGAAGTTTTTAAGGATCAAGGTAATACAAAAAAAATCATATTTTCTGACCCCTCAGCTAAAACCAATAATAAAATTTCGAATTCATCCTTTTGTTTTTATTTGCGACTTGCATCAAATGTATCATCAAATTTTGATCATCAAAGAACGTTGCAGGTTTCAATTAATTTTATGGCGTTTTTCATCTGAGGAGCCCATTCAAACATTTCAGCCAACTTCGATTATTTATGGTGTCCAATCATCACCATATTTAGCTATAAAAACCCTTCAACAACTAGCTAATGATGAAGGTGACAGGTTTCCATTAGCAACTGGAGCTATATGGTCAAATCTATATATCTATGATTTTACTTGTAGTGCTGAATCAGTGTCAGCTGCCCTAACTATTCGCAATAAACATGTCAAACTTTTCAAATCTGCCAGGTTTGAACTTTGCAAGTGAAGTTTAAATTCCATCCTAGAAGACATTCCTGCTGAGTTTTGCCAGTCTAATTCTTTCGATTTTGATTCTGATGAGTCTATCAAATTTTAGGCCTTCGGTGGTCTACTGCAGAAGAGGTTTTGTCACTTCGGGTCAAACCGTTAGACCCAATTTGTACAAAGTGTAATATACTTTCTCAAGTTGTCAGAATTTAGTACCCTTTAGGGTTTCTAACTACTTTGACATTTATGAGACAAAGATTGGCCAGCCGACGTTTCATATCAATGGCAACAATATCCAGAACTACCTCTTCTATCGTCTATAAATACCTCGTTGTTTACCTTCTTCTGGTCATTACGTTTGCGAACTTCATAGTTTCTACAATGCTAGCTATAGTGGTGGGGGTATGCAGCAGTTGTTTATTTTCGTCTTCACTCTCCATCTTTTCCATCCTTTTACTGGAAAATGTTTGTGGCGAACCATGTTAGTCACATTCGAGTGCACCTATCCAATGGTTTTATGATAATTCTTTAAACAATCCGGCAGATCCTGGTTCTAGAGGATTACATGTTTAGCAAGCAAGTTGTTTCAATAAATTGGTGGTTCTATAGAAGTCATAGACATTAAAACCACAAAAGCGTTGTTTTATCTCTGTTAAATACATATTGCAAGGGAACTAAAGTTCATCAATTATTTTAAACCACAAAAGTGTAAACACAATATTTATAACTTTAAATCTTTGTAGTAGAATCATACCATTTTAAGAAAGCTTTAGAATTATGAAGTAAATAACAGTGAAACAACTAATAGGCACGTTTTATATCATAACTATTCCAAATGTAGAACTTTTTATAAAATTTAGTAAGATAAATTAGAATCAATGTTACATAGTTACACTGTAATGTAAAATCGAGAACTTATTAGGCGAAATTTACGGATATCAAATTGCAGATATCAATCAATCATTTCAATGCAATACAGTGTATTCTTTTATATTGCTGAACAGAAAAAACACGCACGCTAACATAAGTAAATCACATGATACCGCTAGTACCTTCCCGGGTTTATTTTATAAACAGAATAGGAAGACTGTACCATGCCAAAAACTCGCAACTGAACATAAGAAACAGGAGGCAAATTATATGACAATAATTAGATCCGATACAAAAACAAATTATTATTCGCAAACTGGTAATAAAAACAAATGAAAATGTAATTATTTAAGCACGTAATACAGGGATAGCATGTGCTGTAGGAGGTCGGTGTGCGGAGAATGTTGAAAGTGCACGAAACACAGTTTCAACGAAAAATAAATATAGATGTTCCCGCAGGGATAATAAACGCAGCGTACAAATAAATCGTGAACTTAGGCCTGCACGGGCAATTATTTTCAATTCACATGTTTGTGGAATTATTACCGTTATGACCGGTTAGAGAGGTAATGGACCTATAGAAGTCACCTCTCCATTAGTTTGGAATTTTGGTTTATGCTGTGCCAAGACAGCTGTTGTTTACAGAACGAGAAAAGAAAAATACTGATGGTTGTTGGAAATCCTGGAATTAAACAGTGCGCAATATAATGAGCTTTTTATGTAACTTTTAAAAATGTATAAATGAAATTTTCAGTATAAATGGCTTACGTTTAGGCTGTACAAAATTAATTATAGTGATTATTTTATTGCTCAATGATTTGCCGACTAAACGAGTGTTAATTAAATTTAAACATGTCAGTAGTTTATAATATCAAAAGCTATGAACGTTTTGACTTTAAATTATTTTGAATGGGCCATTAAAGTATAAAAAGAAAGCTGGTATTTAACCGTTTTGTATAATTGTTATTAACGACATTTTCAGAAATTGGAATTTATAAATAACATGTAATTTAATATAGGAAACAGGAAAATTTGGAATGATGATAGGATTATTAATGAAATAGATTTAAAGTACTTTTAAGATCTTTTTTAGCAATACCTACCCAAAGCGAGGTTAAGGAATTTAGGTTTTACTTCTAAGGAAAATATATTTTTTTATATTAAAATTATTTAATGTTAATAAAGCTTAAGTTTAGGTTGAATTTTATTTGAATTTATTTAAAAACTAGGTAAATAGCCACATTTGTAAAAGATATACATTTACCCTAGTAAGGAAATCGTTTTTGGAAGAGGCACATTATTGTAAATTTTATTTCACTATGACAAAATTCTAATAAGTGTTTTAACATATTTGAAAGAAAGGTAATGTACAATGGGAAAAATGTATATAACCGAAGCTTAGAAGGACTATGCGGAATAACCGTCTTTCGTGTAGGGATATTATCGAAGGGATTGCTGTGACAAGAGGTTTGGCTTCTCGCAATTATGACCAGAGAAAAGCGTTTCAAGGTAAGTAATTTTGTAACGTAATTTGTTTATATTTCATCCACTTTATTATTATTTTTATTTTGGAAGTTTCTATTTTCTTATGTAATTCCTTCCATAAGAACCCGCACTACTGCAGTTAACTGACACACCTTATATCGTCACGGGGTCCCTGTTCTTTCAAGATAAATCAAAATTTATTAACGTAACGCTCATTTTTTCCGCAACACCTGATATACTTTTCTATTTTCACTTGACTAAGCATTGCGTACTTTTGTATTAAATTGAGCCAATTTAGTATCTGTGATGACAAAAGACATTGGACAATGGTTCAACGTGTCTTAAGATATTTGTCAGAAACTTAGGACTATAGTCTGACTTTTTCTAAAAATGATATTCAAATTACCTTATTTTCCGATGCTGATTGAGATGGAGGGCTTATGAACCGAAAGTCATATACAAATAAGGCAATTTCCAGCTAAATTGGGAATCCTGCAAACACCAAACCGTCGCTTGGTCAAGTACAAAAACCGACTATTATGATATAGGAATCGCTCTTTTTGAATTGTTCTTGAATAACTCATAGAAACCAATCACATTTTCAATAATAATCAGAATACGCATAAAATGATTGATTTTGAAGCTTCAGACGCACACAAATATTGATGTATATATCGTTTTATTAAAAAAGTAGTTGATTTGGCTCAAGTGGTTTTTAAATACAAAAGCTCAAATGAGCTTGTTACTGACTTTACAAACGATTGGATAAAACTAATTTTATTGTCAGTTACTTTTTTCATATTTTTTTCTGACTTATGTCTTTCTAGTGCTCTTTTTATATGTGTAATCGACCATGTTGTTTATTATACATTTGATGTATAAGTAGTTTATATACGTATGTGTGTAAAGGCAGTGTTAGAAGAAGCATAATCTTGTATAATTAGAATGACATTTAAGCGTCCCTATTTTAAAAAGTAAAAAAGATCGGTCATTCATGTAAAATAAATATGTTTTTGTTATGTCAATATTTATTATTTTAAATACATGTTTCTCTGTAATATTGAGTGATTGCTTTAATGAAATAAAATAATTATTACTTGTAACTGTATATGGTGGACATATAAATTGTGTTACTGAAGAGTGAAACACTTTATCTTAACACACCTATATACGTGAGAAAGCATTTTGTATAGTTCTACAAGTACCGGAATATATTCGTGTTTTCCTATTGTACTAATTCAATCCGCTCTTTAAATTCACCCTTATAGCTGTCAATCATAATTATTGTTCGCTTAATGGGGTTTAGTACTTTCGTTCTCGACGAAATCCTTAGACGGCCCGGTGCTAGTGTAGAAATATTTTACCCTTTCAGGTTTAATAAAAGATTTCTGGAGAAAAATTGTGATAATCATTGTAACCAATCCGAATTCTATTTAGTTGTCATCGAGCTAATAGTTTATAGACGTTGTTAATAAATAATGGAGTCTCCTATATTTACCAGTAAACTAGGTTTCATTTCTTTTACTGACCCTTTCATATACCTTAAGCCTTGAGCTCAATTTTTAGTTCAAATATTATATATTTCATTCCTGAACAAGATGTTTTGAAATTGTAACTGTTGAATGTATTACTGCGCGAGCAGGGCCTGATACTACTTCAATAATGCAGAAATTTTAAATAAACTGTTAATTAGTTCAATTATGTCAGTAATTAGTATAATACTCGAACTGCTTAAACCACTCTTGCTTAAATTAATTTTACGTTTTAACGTCGTAAGTATTATACTATAGGCGATTTTTCGCGACATACTTGAATTGTTTGAGTATGGTATGTTGAAGTATCCCCCCACTATTTAAAAAATATTTATTTGTGCGGCACCGCGAAAACGTATTGTAGTTTTCTAACCTCGCTTTGAATAATTACCCGGTAAAAGTCAAGTGTTTAACATACACAAGCATAACCTGGTACATATCAGGGTATGTTCGATTATCTGATAGAATGGAACCATACAATTTCCCCTCCAGTAAATTTTATCACCAAAACGCATGTTTAATACATACACACATAATTAAGTATGTTAGTTTATGTCGCGAAAAATCGCCTTATGTGTCAACCAAATAGCGTTTAAACCTAATCTTAAATTTAAATAAGATTGTTGCAAACGACAGTGGTTAGGGTACTTAAGTCTACTGCAATAGGAACTACGAAAATAAATTTCGAATTTTAAATGAAATTGCTATAAATAATCAATATTTAATCTAGTTTTTATATTCATTAATTTTATTACAGGAATTTTGCTAATTATTCATTAAAATCTTTTTATATTCTACAAAGAGCAAAATATCAAAACGAAAACTATCAAATCGACTTACTTTTACTTCAAAGTTTGCTAATGAATTCGATCTAAATAACTTTCATAAGTCTGTAGCTTTAATCTACTGTTATTGATTTTACACACAGAAGATATCAAATTTACTTCCTTTTGTCTATCTTTATGTTTTTGTATATAACCTCAATTTTCTTCAAAATAGTCGAACTGAAAATTGCTTTTAATATTTACATGCAATTACTGTAATGAACAAAGTATTTGAAGTTGATGGGATTTTTAGGAGTAAAGCCAGCTGGCGTATTTATTTTAAGGTATTTTACAAATAACCTAACTCCAGTAATGAAATACCTGAATGTAGCTGAGAAAAATGATGCAGCCAAAAATATTGCAGCATTATTATCTCGAGGAAGTTCAACTAGGGTATTTATTTTAGCCTGTATTACATATATAACATACATGTCATTGTAGCGTGAAGGTTTCTCAGCGTACAATAAAATCTATGAATTTGATGCTCCAGTGTTTGGACATCCTGCACGAATGGTTATGACTTCTGTTTCTGGACATTTATTAAATTATGAGTTTGTTGCTGCATTTAAAGGATGGCAATCCTGCAGTCCACTTGTGCTTTTTGATGCCCCTGTAGTTAAGCAGTGCCCAGCTGATTATCAAAACATTAAAGTTTGTACATATTATATTAACATTTAATGATGATTAATTTTAAGTAAGTGAATGCAGTTTGTCAATGTATTATGAGTGTGTATAAACATGCACATAAATGGGACCTTTACAACTGAACAAACTTTTTTCTAGTTATGTAATAGTCATATTGTGTTACGTGTAACATTTTTCTGCTGTTGCAGGTAAAACAATTTCAATTTTGATTTGCCCTCAGGGATTTCGTAACAATATAATGGGTGTGTTGGCTAACTCCAATGATGCGGGAGTGGGATCCTATGGATAAATGACAAAAGTATATAAAGAGCAATTAAACAAATACCAAAATAATAACTAAGAAGGTTTCCAATTAAAATTCTACACTCCTTTAACACTTATCTTGAAAGGTCTTGTATCTGTCAATACCGAGGGGCACCAAACAGTCAGTCGTTGCAAGCTGTGTGATGTCTTAGTCTATGTGGATGACTGTTATTCTGTAGAAACTCCCTTGTTTTGGTTTATCTACATTTGCTCGTCAAGTTTCTCCGTTAAAATAAAATACTCCTTTCAAATATGACTAACTATTATAATATTGAATTGCATTTCACACAGCTACTAAGATGCTTACACCTTTTAATATAGTAGATCAAGTTATATAGAAACAGGTGTTATGGTTTCAACTTGTTTAGAATTTTATTATAGACCTGTCTTTTTTTATGGTTTTCAAAAAAAAATTAACAGATAATACTTTAACGTTTTCTTGTTACCTCATTTTTGTAGACAAATAAAAGCTTATTACTTTTAACTGTTCATTAATAAATACAATAGGCTATGGGCCCAGATATTGCTCTGGTGAATTGGTGAACAGTGGTGTCTAATAATTACTACTTGGAGTAGTTGAACAGAAAAGTTTGTATTACTGAGAAAACTAAGGGACTTGGAAATATGGCTACTGTACCGAATATTCCAAATTTTGAAAAATTAAACGCATGCAATTTTACATTGTAGAAATTGCAAATGGTTGCATGTTTGCGCGTTCATAAATTAATGAATCTTGTTGACGAATCTTGGTACGTCCCGGGGGCATAACGGAAAAAATCAAGATGATTGGGATTCCAAGGATGATAGTGCAATGTTAGCCATTTTATCATCACTTGATAGTAATCAGCTCGACTTCATAAGCGCTGCCAAAAAGTCTTAAGAAATTTGGAAAAATCTGCTAGCTGTTTATGAAAGAAATGATCCAGCTAATCAGGTACTTGCTGTGAATGCTTGTAGCGCATATGTTTATGATGGTGATCTTATAGCTCAACATATTGCACATGTAGAGAAGTTAGCATATCAATGTAAATTGGCAGGAGATACACTTTTGGATGCTCACGTTATTGCGAAAATTACAAATAATTTTGCTCGAGAAGTATCAAATGGTGGTCGGTTTTTGAAATTATTGAGAATGATGAAAAGCGCACAAAAGATACTTTGAAGTGTATGCTGTTGCATGCAAAATCAAAGTTGAATACCACAGTTTATGAAAATCTAGCTTTATTGACTCACAAAAATCTAAACGTTGATGTTACAAAAACAAAGATGTCTACTAGGAAGCCTAAGAAAAAAATTCTTTGTTTTAAATGCCATAAAGAAGGACATTTTGCTCGTGATTTAAAAGTTAGTCAAGATAATGCTTGGCGTTCATCAAGATCAAATGTGCATGTAAATAATTCAAGTTATGATTGTTTCATGCTACATTCATCTGAAGATGTTAATGAACGTTGGTTAGCTGACAGTAGTGCGTCTTGTAATATGACAACAATATCTGCTAATAAGTGTTCCATATTAATGTCAGAAATACAAGAGTTAATAAACTTAGGGCCTAAAGATAAAAAGTTATTGATGTCATCAGGGATGTAAAATTATTTTGGTTACAAATCCATTTGCTTTCGTTGACAGAGTTGTTTACCTAGGATCTGATGTGACTTTTATTTATAAACATTCATGTACAGTGTGTCCCAAATTGGATGTATTAAATGGGTAACTTAGTTGTTATTAAAGATACAATAAAACTGTGTGCGCAGTCATGTGCCAACTTTTTGAGATCAATTCAATGGTGAAATCACAAATGAGCGATCTTCTTTTGTTTTCGAGTTATAGCCAAAAATTTATATTTTTAACAATTCTATTAATTCTCATAACTTGTTTGTTTGCAAAAATATCCAAAAATACTGTGGAAGTCTTTTATATGGTTTTTTACGTAGAATACAGTGGCGTACGCAAATATTTAATATTTATAATACTTTTGAGGTTATAATATAAACTTACATTTTTTTAAATGGAAACCACAATCGGTTGCCACTTTATTTAAAAGCTCTTTTTGACAGCTTTTAAAAAATATATAGTTTAGTATAATTATTTTTTCAAATGGCCGATTTATTCCATGTTTTTGATATAATAAAATAATTTATTGTATTGGTAATTTATAGTTGGGCATGAAACAAAAGGTAAACACAAAACAAGAGTTTATTATTGTACCACACCACATTTCTAAACAACAAAGTTTGAAAGCTAGAAGAATACAATATCATAACTACATATATTACAAAAATTAATATAACTACATCTTAAATTGAAAATTATATTTCCCTATCCACATATAAATAGTCTATAATCTATATATGGATACACAAATACACACATACTCACACACCTCATACTCTCACATACACACACACAAGCACGCGCCCATACATGTTTGAAGTTCGTATAATAATTTCAGTTCAATATTACTAAGCTAAGTCGAGTCTAATTTCGCTCATGTTTAAACAAAAATTTTAAAAGTTAAATTCAATAATAAAATCCAAAACAGTATTTTCGCGTAAAAATAATATAAAGATAATTCTTTTGACAAAACTAAACTTTTAATATCCCAGGCTTATTGAATGTACCACAAGTTGAAGACTTATTGGCTGTGTACACTAATTTTTCCATTAAAATCAAAAAATAGTATTTTCGTGTAATAATAATATAGTTAAAATATATAAATTACAGCAGAGCACTTTCAGTGTCGGCCATCTTCGATGCCATGTCAAGTTATTTTAAAAATGTATTCCATCAAACTAATTCAATAAATAGATAACATTTAAACTATTGAACTAATATCACATAGAAAAAGACTAGTTCTATGTGATATTAGTTTAAATGCTATCTATTTATTGAATTAGTTTGATATACCCTATTCACGTTAAGTATGGGATGACGTCATAAACAGTAATAAAGTACTAGCCATTGTAAAATGTGAACGTAACTAAGAACGTAGGTATAATGATATTAGGATTTAGTGTGTAGCAGTTTGCAGTTCTGGTCAGTGTTGCAACATTTTTTACTTCTATTACTTTGACATTTCCCATTTTATAGTCATTGTTTAGTTTTGTAGTAAATCGTTTATGCTTTATATTTGCTAAATAAAACGGGTTTTTTCAGAACTAAAACACTTTATACATTGCAAGTTTCGAGTATTTAACGTTTAGAATGCCTAAACATTTGGATTCGCGCGCACAAGAAATGGTTACTCTGATCCGGAAATACACATAACATAACCTAACCATGACAATGCAGCATTTATTTGAATTATGACGTCATCCCATATTTAACGTGAATAGGGTATAGAATACATTTTTTTAAATAACTTGACATAGCATCGAAGATGGCTCGTGCCGAAAGCGCTTTGCAGTAATTTATATATTTGAACTATATTATTATTACACGAAAATACTCCGTTTTTGGATTTTATTGGAAAAATCTGTGTGCACAGCCAATAAGTCAACTTGTGGTAAATTCAATAAGCCTGAGATATTAAAAGCTTAGTTTTGTAAAAAGAATTATCTTTATATTACATGATAAAGGAAAAAATATTTAATGGTCTCTTTTATATCTATGACTAAATCTTAGATCTTTAGGTTATTAACCGCATTAACAATGATTCAAATATGAAAGTCAGGTCTGTCTTTCTTACAAATATAAATGTGAGTTTCTAAAACAAAATTCTTACTTCAAATTTTAATTACTGAGATATTTTCCATTGTAAAAAATTGAACTAATACAAAATTGTCTTTAACAACTACGGCAAGATATAATATTTAATTGTAAGAATAAATTTACTACATAAGGAAATAAAAATTGCCAAGTATCCTGTGGTTGCTCTCTAGAAACACACACTAAAGGCTCATTACTTTTAATAAAGTTTTTTTAATAGTTCTCGTTCTAGAATATTTTAAATCAACGTGCATTAAGAATGTTTTAAGATCCTTGAAAACACATGTCCAATACACAGGAAATTTCTAGTGATTATCAGACGACTTGACTTGTAGATGTTTTCAGTTCGACAAACAAACAAAATAACAGCTTTAACATAACCGTCAATTGAAGAACTTTTTTTAACAAATCAGAAACAGGTAAAATTTACGTATTCCACGAACTTCAAGGTTTCAGGATGAGCTTCATAGGAATAAGACATGATTTTAAATTGCCTTAATTCGTAGATTATATAAAACTTTAGCAATATAATACCATTATAATATTACTTCTAAAGATGTTAATCTTCTAAAGATATTAATCCATGAATTTTGTAAAACTTTAATAATATTAAACCACGACAACGTTATTTCTGTAAATGTTGTTACTTAAATGTGCTATAAAAAAGTATTAAAATGGAATCTTGTATTTATTTTATACAAACTATTGGCTAGGCCAGAAAGCTGAATTTTCTGTAAGATTTCATCCTATCTACAACGAAGCAATTCGTCACCTATGCTTCAAGATAAGGAATCTCATCGTAACTCGTCTGATACTTGAACACAACTTTTCTTACGTTTTGCCTGGTTTTTACGGCGATAAGAAATGTATGTTAAAGCAGATTCTTACAGATTGCTAGAAATATTGTTTATAATAGTAGTGTTATATATTGCTTAATATCAAACCCTGCTTGTGTTTGTTCCATAAGCAATTGTTAATACTATTTTAGTACATGGACAGTCCGTAATATTGCATAATAGACTGGGAGTTTTTAAAGATGTTACAATATATACTTACATACATCATCATCATCATTAGGATTAGTCCTGGAACTGGGCTAACCTACATATTTTCCTGAAATTCCCACAGCCTACATCTTTCACTATTTGCATGCACTAGCCTGATCTAGGTCTACCTTTACCTCTCTTTCTCCTGTCTCTGCTCTTTGTTATTAACTTTTGTCTGTCCATTCTATCATCATTATACGTCTGAGGCACCACATTTCAAAAGGCTTATACCTTTTGCCTACCTTCTTCTTCTACTGTCTGTCCCTATTTCATGGTCACACAGTACTGTGCTCCACGCATATGCTTCCAACAATTCGGCTGCTCTTTCTTGTTATATACAGCTCGGTTCCCCTTCTATTGTTTTCAATATATATTTCATCGATATTCAATGGTATGTGAAGCGGCTTAAGCAACCTGCGGCTACCAAGATCCCCATCAATTATTTTTCTCCGAATTAATAGTTTTCTAATAAATCCTTTCGCACAATCAACAGTAGTTGAGAACATTGTAACTTACATACTTACATACATATTTTTATACCCCCATCAAAATTTCTATTTTGTGAAGTTCTTCACAGTCACGTGTTTCTTGATGCTAATATCTATTTGAACAACTATATTTATAAATTAATAATTATTGCATTATTTGTGAAATGTCATCTAATAGAAATTCATTTATATTGTAAAACGGATTTTGCACAAGATAGTTCTTAACTTTATGTTTAAATTTATTTAATGGCAATGATACAACTTTAGTTTCGAAGTTAATAAAAAAAAGCTGTGTATTATATTCATAGTTGTTTTGTGTTCGTGCTAATCTATTGTGTGTACTTATGGAGTTTATTTTATTCCTTGTATTATGGGTATGTTCATTGCAAAACTGTTTATATATAGAACAGTCCCATTTAATATATATGAAACATTCATAAATATGGATTGCGTATACAGTTAGAACCTTATATTATATATACAGTGGTTTGCAATGATCTATATTACCAGCATCAGCTCAAATTCATATTGCACTTTTTTGTTATTGTAGGATTCTTTTTGTAGTAGGAGATTGTCCCCATAGTGTAACACCATATATTATTACACTATAGAAATTTGCGTAATATACTGCTTTTAACACATTATAAGTGGGGCGGATAAAATTACCCATCGCGAAAACTGTTGGCTATTAGCGGGGCGGGTATTTTTACCTTTTGAATGTACTTACTTTAAAAGCAGGGCAAGATATATTTACGGGATGGGTTTACATATAAAACTAAAAGAGTTAGCTCGTACAATTATTTCAGTTTCATAAATTTTATTTTTTCAACGTTTGTTGACCTAATAAAGGACCCATAAATTTGTTTCGCCTTGGAGTTGCTTAAATATATATATACAAATCAAACTCAAATGTTTCACACTTTTGTTTAGGTAAACATAATCTTTTTTAGACAAAACATTTTCAGAATTTACTAGAAAAGGGTGTTGATAATATATTTTTTAAAATAATTCAGTGTTTGGTCGGCTTTAGACGGATGAACGTTCCTTTTTATAAATTATTTTTTTATTATATTAATAGTGGCTTCTGATAGTGATAGTGATGTTTACGCAGATAATTTATCGCAAATTTCCAGTGATTTCCAGAGCGCGTGTGAAATTGATGAAGACTTCTTTCATCCTAGAAGATGTAGAGTTATATCAATACAGTCTAGTGATTCTGAACAAACTGACAATGAAGTAGTCGAGTGGTCAGAACATGATAATTCAGAAAGTGTGGATGAAGTAGTTCAACTTTTCATAGGGAACGATTTGTTCAACTACATGGCAGAAGAAACTAATCGTTATCACTCACAAAATGTTGATAGGTTTAATCTGTGAAATGGAAAGACGTGTCCACAGTAGAATTGAAACAAATGTTGGGATTACTTTTACTTATGGGCGAAGTTCGTAAAGAAAGTAGGGATGAATATTTGTCTACAGATAGAACAATTGAAACCCCAATTTTTGCACAAGTGATGAATAGAGATCGTTTCTGCCAAATATGGTATTCGTGGCATTTTTCTAATAATGAAAATGACATCAATGGAAGATATCGCCTTAAAAAATTTGCCCAATCGTATCTTATTTTCAAACAAAATTTGAACAAGTATATAAGTCTCAACGAGAGTTGTCATTAGATGAAAGCATCATGCCATGGAGAGGTCGCCTATTATTCAAGGTGTATAATGCTTTCATAATCACTAAATATGGGATTCTTGTTCGAATGGTTTGTGAAGCAAAAACAGGATATATATTCAATTTCCAAATATATCATGGTGAAGGTAGTCAACTTCAGGAGACAATTCTACTCCTCCTACAGCCGTATGAAAACTCGTGGCACCACGTCTACATGGACAATTATTACAATAGTGTCGATACGAGTCAAGTCTTGTTACAAAATGAATTCCGAAGTTGTGGTACTATGCGTAAAAATGGAGGCTTTCTTGCATGTTTACAAAATGTAAATTTAAAAAAGGGCGAATCTATGTTTCGTCGTCGAAACGATATTCTTTTATAATGCTGGCAATCAAAAAGACCAGTTCAAATGATATCAACAATCCATTCTGCCACTATCATAGAAAGTACAAATATTGATTGGAACACAAAAGAGAAAACATTTGGAAGTCGATATGTGTTATCGATTTTAATAAATTCATGAAAGGTGTCGACCACGATGATCAGTACTTGCATATTATTCTATTGTATGACGCACAAAAAAATAGACGAAAAGGACTGATGTTTTTGCTAAATGGAGCTCTTTTCAATGCTTTTAGAGTTTTTAAAACTTTAAATGTCAATTAAAAAAAAGTTATAAAAGATTATTGTACGATGTGGCCAAAGAATGGATAAGTGGTAATGTTAGAGATAATCTTGATGAGAGTTCTAGATAATCCTGATTATCCAGGACCCAGCACATCTAGTACATGTAGAAGAAACGATTTTCCAAACAGATTGTTGGATGCCAAAAAATGTAAAATTATAAAAATATTTATGGGTGTCAAAAAAAAGAACCCCCAAAAACAATGCCGTGTTTATGCTACTCACAAGAAAAAGGGTTTAACCTGTTTTATGTGCCAGTTTTGCGACTTGCCCCTTCATAAGGGAGAATGTTTTTTTTAAATACCACACATTTAAAAAATATTAGTGTTAGAAAATATTTTTCAAAAACAATAAGATAATTTATACATTATTAATAAATTTAAATAGTTTATATAAATAGTAGAAGAAACGATTTTCCATACAGATTATTGAATGCCAAAAAAACAAAATCATAAAAATATTTATGGGTCGCAAAAAAAGAACCTCCAGAAACAATGCCTTGTTTATGCTACTCACAAGGAAAAGAGTTTAACCTGTTTTATGTGCCAGTTTTGCGACGTGCCCCTTCATAAGGGAGATTTTTTTTAAATATCACAAATTTAAAAAATATTAGTGTTAGAAAATATTTTTCAAAAACAATAAGATAATTTATATAATATAATAAATTTAAATAGTTGATATAAATAGTTCAAGACATAAGATAAATACATTAGTTTAGGTTGTTATATGTCTAAATTTTACAAACTACTTCTTCATAAAAATGATTGTTTCTTTAAACTACCACACTGTACAAGTATTATATAGACTTTAAAGACAATAAAACATTTTTTACAAAATATCTATTGATTTATAAATGTAAATTTATCAATATAGTTGACATTTTGATTAAGGTATAGAGATAGGTTGGGTTACGTTTTAGTACCAAACTTTTGTTAAAATAAAATAAAGTATAGTGGTAAGTAGTATATTGCCAAATTTTATTAAAATCTAACCATTACTTTTGCAAATATTATTTTTTTGGATCGTGCAATTTTTGCTAATCTCTCAAATTATGCCCGCTACACCGCATAGTTTCATATGTTAGGCTACCTGCTCATAATGTGTTATTACATTGGTATTTTAATTCTTTGTAAACATCGTTACTGGTAAATAACTAGATTTGACTTGTTTATTGTATGTCCTACATACGAGTCCCACTTTAGATCGGAATCTGGGTAAACACCTAGAAATTTTATTGTGCTTGTGGGACCACTAATTTGTACATGCATATATTGGGCTTTGGTGTGTTTAATTTTAATTTGTTATAATTAAACCACATCTTGACCATTTTTGTGTTGTTTTTTTTTTGTTTCTGAACACCATCTGGAGTATGTGATGTAGCTGCTAGTGTTGTATCATCAGCACATTGGAAAACTGAGAATAACTTTATATTTGCCGATAAATAATTCATATCTGTAAGAAAAAATAAGCCCAATTTGGACCCCTGTGGAACACCAATAGTTATATTTAAAATTCTTGAACGGTTTCCTAGTACTTCCACTATCTACTGGAGCTGTATTAAGTATGAAGCTATCAGCTTATACACATTACCTCCGATTCCATATTTATATAGTTTATCCAATAGCAATGTGTGGTCTACCATATTGAATGCCTTACTCATATCAATGGCATTGGCACTTCCTTGTTTTCCGTTATTGATGGCTTGAATTATTTCACTGACGAGGTTAGTAGCTGCTGTAGTTGTAAATCTGTCAACTCTGATGCAGCATTGTTGGTCTGAGAAAATCTTCTTTTTTTTCAAAGAAATTTAGTATTTTATGTTATGTACACTGACATTACCTATAAAAAAAACCAAGAAAAAGAAAGAAAGAATGACTGGACCCAATCGGTGAGTGGGCGAGGTTTTATACCTATAGATAAATTAAAGAGAAACCTGAAATAAATAGAGAGAAAATTTATATACACTCACTCATTCACACTCATAACAAAACATACAAAGGAAAAAAAGAACTTATAATTAAACAAAATATTTACAGAACACAGTATTCCCAAACCCAACCAAAAAAGTCAATGTCCCCAATTTACATATACATTATGAGAAACCCCCAAACATTCAAAAACAATTACTCATGAAAATGGTGAGCTGTAGTTTTTAGGTAATTACCCCCTGACATTATTTATTAAAAAAGAACCAAACGCAACCCTAAAAATCACGGCTTTAGATCATTGTAAATATAAACTTAACCTATGTTTACGAATATAATGGCAACAACGATTTCACACATGCCAACAAGTTTTTAAAAAGGAAAAACACGTTTGACCTCCCATTCCAAGAAGAAGCGACGACTCAAGGAATTAGCGTGTCCCTTGCAGGAAGCTAGAATAATTACGAACAATAAATTAATTTATTGAAGCTGAAAAGTACCGTTTTATAAAAACCCTAAATACTCGCCATGCTATAATGCGTGCCAAAAATTCGCATAACGAAAATCCGAACGAAGAAAAAGAGAACGGATGTTTTCGTGTTGCTATTCGAACAGAAAATGAATATTAATTTGTTTAGCTAAGAACCAAAAATCACAGTAATCTTGTTGTTAAGGAAATAAAACAGGAGAACCCGAATTTATTGAAATAATTTCTTCAAATTCTTTCCAAAGGGAAAACACACCAGCATTAATTATTGGATACTTGGAAAGACGTTTTCGTTTATCTAATTATGGCGTAAATTCCACGTTAAGGAATTCTTAGAAAGGATATTTATTTTTTTAATGAGCAGAAAGTAAAATATATAGGATATTTATTATTAATTACAATACAATTTTCGTGTTTAACGCCAAAGGGATTTGAGGTAAAAATTATTGTATATGAACTAACTAATTATTTCCGAAAATGAACGTAACAAGTAATCTTTAATCTTTAATTATTGTTTGGAATGATTGCTATCGGTCAGTAATTCTCTGCCTTATTCATGTCTCCACCCTTATATACTCATCTTAATTGATGCATGTTTAATTTATGTTGTAGTGGCAGTGTCATATCATTGGGCAGGTTTAGGTATAATAAATGCTACAGCACTATATCCTTATGCTTTGCTGCAGCGTTTCATATACTTTGAATGGACAGGTATACACGCTCAGAAGTTTTGACATTTCACAATAGTCACAATTGTTTATTTGCCGTTGGATTTCTATGGTCCATTACAATTCAGTGCCATCTACAATATATAGGCATTTATTAACCCTTGCTCACGGATGTCGTTCATTTAAATAAAATTGGCAGTATATTACAAATAGTGTATTGTGATCATATTGTGTTTGCATAATATTAAAAATTGCTTTGCATAGCATTTATTGACATACAATGTTAAGCTTTGCTAATCCCCCCCTAACGCAAAATTGTCGCTCCTTCAGATAAGTTTATCCTGCAATTTAGTGGGTTTTTAATTTTTAGACTTTTACTAACGAGTTCACGATGAAAAACAAAATCTGACAAGGTGTCATTATCCTTTATTATGCTCGTGAAAACCTCCTTTATAGGAATAAATGATTGACACTTTGTGAATGAGGAACAAAATATTGATTGATGTCTAGTAAGGTTTCATATTTTCAACTTATTGGTCTTGAAATAAATGTTATGAAAGTCTAATATTATTACATAACTTTGCATATTTTTATCATTGCTAGTGTTTTATCATTATGAGTACTATATAACTGTGTTTAATGTATTTTACAGCAAACATTAGAACGAGAAATACGTTCTTGCAACGGATTAATCATATGGACTGATTGTGATCGAGAAGGAGAAAATATTGGTTTTGAAATTATAACAGTATGCACTGATATTAAGCCTAATATTCCTGTATATCGTGCAAAATTTTCTGAAATAACAGCAGCATCTGTGTTTAGAGCTTTGAATTCACTTGCACAACCTAATAAAAATATAAGTGATGCAGTTGACGTTAGACAAGAATTAGATCTAAGAACTGGTATGTATAGACTTTGATTTTATTAACTGATTATATTAGATTTTAGGAGCGGCATTTACAAGACTACAAACGTTGAGACTTCAAAAAGTTTTTCCTCAAACTTTAGGCGATAAACTAATTAGCTATGGATCCTGTCAATTTCCAACTCTTGGTTTTGTTGTTGAACGATACACAGCTATTGAAAATTTTATACCAGAGCCATTTTGGAAAATTAAATGTAAGTTAAGCTGCTTGTTTTTTTAAAATAACGGATAAAAATTTATTAGTTGTTTTAAATTTTAATGTTTCTACAACTTAAAATATGCCATAATACTTGAAAAAAATTTTCATGTGTATAATCTTTGTATACATAGCAGTATATTCAAAATTTTATAAATATTTTTAATTACTTTTTGTGATACGTATGGTTTATTATTTATATATTAATTGATCCATGTTTAATTTATGTTGTAATGGCAGTGTCATATCATTGAACAGGTTTAGGTATAATAAGAGGTCCTTGGAGCAATCGGTTTTCTGTTGTTAGCGAGAGATGATGTTTTCAGCAACAGTTCCCCATGCAGATTGGAGGATAGCCATGTTTAATCTTGTAATTAGTCTCGAGTTGTAGTATTTTCCTGGCCCTTTTTTGTGTGAAATGTTGAAGTTGTAGAATTCAAACTGAATCTCCCTGATACTTAGTTCTCTAAAGATCACATATGCTTAGCATCCTTCATTCTTATTTTGTTAGTAAAAAGAAAATCTTCTCTTTCTTTGCATGTCAAATTGACTTTTGATTGTAAAACACTTTTTTGCTTATTAAAAGGAAGTTTTTTTCGCTGAATTCACTTCAATTGTTTACATTTGGTCCTAATCAAGCCCGATAAAAACACAACCACCTTGGAAATACAATGTTCAACTCAATAAGAAGAGCAATCGAATAATTTACAAATACTCCAAGAAGAATGCTCCACAACAGAGACCTTTATGAACACGCGGTCTAAACCTGCCAAACAAACCAAGATTACAACGCAAGAAAGTCAATAAAGGCACTACTGAAGACCACTGATCACAATCTTACTATAACATAGCAAGGAATGAAATCAAGCGGACAAGACACAGGCCAGACAGATTGAGTAATCAATACAACTAGTCTGTTGCTCAATTGAAAAACATCAAAATCAGGTTTAATAATTTTATTTAATTCTGCTTCCAAAACTAGCTGCCAACAGTTTAAAACTGCACACTTTCTTTAAAGACCTTTTGAGTATTTGACAGTACCTTTAATAATATCACTTTCAGATTAATCTTTTGCAACAAACTCGTACTTAAAATGTCTCATGATATCCTTGCAGTTTAATACGCAAACGTTCAAGTTTAAAGGGTAAGTTAACCTGCTTTAAAACTTTCTGCAACCACTAATTGCCATTGCTACCCAAAGCCCGTCTAACGTTAGTAAAATCACGCTTAATGAAACTGATATTTTGCAATTAGAAATACGTCTAGCAGTCCTTGAGGAATTGTTAACAAAGTATGACTATTCATTCAGAGATAATAGAGCTCGACACTGAAGTAAATCTACAAGCACATTGCGACAATTACAGCGAGTTTGAAAACAATTATTTTCAAACGTTAGCGGTAGCGAGGTCTTTACTAATAAAAAGTCGGTCCCTGGTTCAAGCAACACAATCTATTTCAAACCAAACATCCATCTCTATGCCTAAATTGTCATCTCATATTGATATTGATCACACAAATACACAGGCTTTAATTGAAATTGCTCAAGGTACCTCACAAGGCGACTCTAACAGTATAACTCGCCAGCTTCAACAAGCAACACCGCTACAAACACCACAACCTAATTTTGAAGCACGATCAAGTTTAGTAAAACTACCAACCTTGCAAATGAAGATCTTTAATGGTGACCCAAAACATTTCTAAGCTTTTTGAAGGTTTCAAGTCACTCGATATAATAATGACGCATTTGACGATGTTACGCGTTTCCTGTACTTAAAATCAGTTTTAGGGCCGGAACCAACCAAGGTAATAGAATCGCTTGACATAGTCCCTTCGAATTATTGTGTAGCACTAGCTCTGTTAGAAAAACGCTACAAAAATACAAGATTTCTCATCCATTCTCATATAAAATGCATTGTAGAGTTCCCCAAAGTTACTAAAGAATCCGCCATGTCAATTAGGCAACTTACAGACTCTATACAAGGCCACTTGCAGCCCTAGACTCCTTAGGCGAACCAATCGATTCAATTGCTAGTTTTATACAATATCTAATAACGGACAAATTAGATTACAACACAAAAGGAATGGGAGATTGAGATTGCTAAGCTGGATAACTGCCCTCCAACTTCCACGGTAAATGACTTTCTTGAAAAAAGAGCTCGTTTACTTGAAAAAATTGATAAACCTTTGAAGGAACCTGATTACAACCAGTTTAGGCATCCGAACAGCCCTAAACAATTCAATACTCAATATAGCAAACCATCTTACGTTCACGTTTCATCCAAACCTCTTCGAGACCAACAAAACTGCCCTATTTGTAATGTAAGTCATAAATTAATGTATTGCAAGGTTTTTCTTGATATGACGCCTAACACCCGCTATTCTAAAGTCAAGGAATTGAAACTCTGCATTAATTGTTTACGCCATGGTCACCTCGTCTCGGACTGCAGATCTGGAAATTGTAGAAAATGCAATAAAAACATTCCACGCTTCTACACAGTTCTGAATCGACATTCGTCAAATCTGATGCAAACTCATCTGTTTCTAACAAAGAAACAAACAGCATAAATCCACTAGCATCAACGTCAACTCTCACCAGCCATCTAGCTCAGCCAGATCAATTTATCCAAGTGTTTCCAACGGCTATGGTATATGTTGAAGACCGCTCTGGTAAGCGACACCAATGCATAGCCCTTCTCGATTCCGCTTCAATGAGATCATATATGACCATCTCCTTATGCTCAAGGCTGAAGCTGCCCACTGCGAGCCAATATTTCCATTTCTGGCATAGGTCAATCGCAGACCAAGGTCTATGAAATAGTGTACGCAAAATTGTTATCCATTCATGATGATTTTGCTACTTCTTTGTCATTTTGCTTCTACAAAACATATCAGGAGAATTTCCGCCGTATCCTCAAATGCAAATGGGTTACAAATACCTACAAATATAAATTTGGCTAACCCGAACTATCGTTGCAAAACCCGAATTAATCTGCTCTTGGCGTAGATATCTTCTGGCAAGTATTATCACCAGATCAGCCCTTGACCATTCAATATCCCCATTTGTGGAATACTCGCTTAGGATATATAGTCACTGGAGAATTTCCACTCTACAATCAACCTATATCTACCTCTTGCCATCTCACCATGCTCGACGTATCACGACAGTTATCAAAATTCTGGGAAATTGAAAACATTCTCGCATCAAAACCTCTTTCCTCAGAAGAACGACAATGCGAATCGCACTTTGTTAAAACTCACAAGCACAATGAACAAGGTAAATTCATTGTATCGATTCCATTAAACACTAGTCCAAGCGTTCTTGGAAGTTCCAAACAAAACGCTTTAAGGCAATTTATGTCTCTCGAAAGAAGACTTCAAGCAAACGCTGAGCTCAAATCTCTATATGTAGACTTTATGAAGGAGTATGAAACCCTTGGTCATATGACAAAGGTATGCCACCCAGATAACGCACCATATCAATATTTCATTCCACACCATGCTGTTTACAAGGAACACAGTCTCACAACCAAGCTACGCGTTGTTTTCAACTCAAGTAGTCCTACTTCTACCGGCATTTCGTTCAATGATATTCAGCTTAATGGTCCCATACTTCAAGATGATCTCTTCTCCATTCTTCTGAGATTCAGACGTTTTGAGTACATACTCACAAGTGACTGTGCTAAAATGTACCGTTCTGTTTTTATTGAAAAGGAACAACGTCCTCTTCAAAGGATCTTTTGGCGATCGGAACCTTCACATCCATTAGATATTTATGAGCTTGCAATTGTAACTTATGGTGAAAGGGCTTCCAGTTTTCTCGCTATACGCTGTTTATTTGAACTAGCAAGGCTAAATGAGGATTCTTATCCTGAAATATCCAAGATTATACGAAAGGATATGTATTAGATGATCTGCTCACTAGCTGTGAGACCCTTAACAAAGCAAAATACATTTTCTATAATATAGCTAAAATTCTACATTCCGGGGTTTCACGCTCGCAAGTGGAACTCAAATCATCCAGAAGTTTTAGAAGCAATTCATTCGGCAGACATTCCAAACAATATTTTAGATTTTGGTCCTAGCAAAACGCCAAAACTTTAGGCTTGTTGTATAATAGCTTCTCTGACAATCTATTTTTGAAATAACAAATTTTGAAAACACTTGCAAGTTAGTCACAAAATGAACCGTACTGTCCTACATTTCCATGATCTTTGATCCCCTAGGGTTGCTTAACCCCTGTACTGTAACAGCGCGAATTTTCATGCAACAGTTATGGTTAATCCAGTCACATTGGGACGATCCCTTATCCTCAGAATTGCAATCCCAATGGAAATTGTTTTGTCAAAACTTATCCCAGTTAAGTAATTTGCGCATTCCCAGACAATCAATCTGTAAGTCTTACAAACAGGTTGAAGTACATGCTTTCGCAGACAGCAGTAAAACTGCGTATGGCACATGCATATATATATACGATCTATTGATGAAAGCAGTAAAGTGCACGTTCAGCTTTTGTGTTCCAAAACGAGGGTTGCTCCTCTAAAAACATTGACAATCCCGAAACTAGAACTGTGCGGTGCTCTTATGATGGCTCAGTTGGTAGACAAAATAAAGGACGTTTTAGATCTCAACATTTTCTCTATAACCTATTGGATAGATTCGACCATAACCTTGTCGTGGATCAATTCTGAGCCTCATTTACTAGAAATTTTTGTAGCCAATCGAATTACTCAGATTCAAGCAATGAGTGATCCGTCTTTATGGAGGTATGTTCCTACTAATTTAAATCCTGCCGACTTAGTCTCACGAGGCGTTTCTGCATATAAGCTTTCCGACCTATCAATGTGGTGGAACGGTCTTGATTTCCTTTCGAACTTATCAATTAATTGCGAATTTCAAGACGCCACGCTTTCAGATCCCTTCTCTGAACCTATAAATGTGGAATCCCATGTATCCTTATACATGTCAAGCATTTCATTTGAATCCTTTATTCCATTCAAGGATTATTCTAACTTAAATAGGCTCAATCGCATAATAGCTTATTGCTTACGATTCATAAAAAATTGTAAATCTATTGTGCAAGACAGGATACACAATGCCTTAACCTTCAAGGAACAACGTGATTCACTCATCCAGTTAGCACGACTTTCACAAATGGAATCGTTTGCTAGTGAAATTAAAGCGCTATCAAACAAAGGGACATTGACAAAAATAATGCGTTAACAAAATTAAATCCTTTTTGACACAAGAGACAATACTTTAAGAGTCGGGGTAGGCTCTCCAATTCCAACTTCTCCAATGCTAAAACACCCAATTTTAATATCCGCTAAACATCATTTTGCCAAACTATTATTTCGTTCAGAGCATGAAAGATTATGTCATGCTGGTCCTTCACACCTTCTCGCTTCAGTAAGAGAGCAATTTTGGCCTCTAAACGGCCGTAATCTATCTAAGACGACTGTCTTCCAATGCATAAAGTGTTTTCGGTCTCACCCAAAAGACATAAACAACTTATTAGGCAATCTACCCACCGATAGAGTAACACCTCAATTTCCATTCGCAATAACTGGAACTGACTATTGTGGTCCGTTTCTAGTCAAGGATAGAACCGGTCGGGGATGGAAATCCATTAAATGTTATGTGTGTTTATTTGTTTGCTTTTGTACGAAAGCTGTTCATCTTGAGCCAGTGACCGAATTAACTAGTGAAGCCTTTATATTATGTCTTCGGCGTTTCGCCTCTCGTAGAGGCATGCCATGTAAAATATACTCCGACAATGGTAGCAACTACTGTGGAGCTAAAACGATGTTGGACGAATTAGGCAAATTTCTCAAACAATGATGAGGAATTAACAAATTTAGCCAACAAAGACAATTTTAACTGGATTTTTTTGCCACCATATTCTCCTAGCATAGGCGGTCTTTGGGAAGCTGGCATTAAGTCTACCAAATCACACTTAAAGAGAGTGGTTGGGAATGCTACCTTATCATTTGAACATTTTATAACTGCCTTAACTCAAATCGAAGGCATTCTTAATTCTAGACCCCTCTGTCCACTCTCCTGTCACCCAAACGATTTTCTTCCTCTTACCCCAGGTCACTTTTTAATCGGCCGTCCCATTTCAACTGTACCTGATCTTGATGTAACTCATATCAATGAGAACAGACTAACGCTTTTCCAAAGGACTCAGCAAATAGTTCAAAATTTTTGGACCAGATGGTCCAAGGAAAATATATCTGAGTTGCAAGTGAGAAACAAATGGAAATTGAAAAAACCTAATATAGAAGAAGGTGCCCTTGTGCTAATCAAGGATAACAACTTACCACCTACAAAGTGGAAACTCGGACGTGTAATTAAAACTATAAGTGGAAAAGATGACATCGCATGATAGTATCGCTATGAACGCAAAACGGTGAAACGACTAGAGCAATTTCAAAATTTGCCCTCTTCCATTAGAAGAGAATACTGCAAATACGTTTTGATAAATGTTTGCTAGACTGTTATTTATTATATTTCACATGTGTTGAAAGGATTCCTCCTTCCAATGGGGGGAGTATGTTAAATTTAGATACTTAGTTCTCTAAAGATCACATATGCTTAGCATCCTTCATTCTTATTTTGTTAGTAAAAAGAAAATCTTCTCTTTCTTTGCATGTCAAATTGACTTTTGATTGTAAAACACTTTTTTGCTTATTAAAAGGAAGTTTTTTTCGCTGAATTCACTTCAATTAATTACACTCCCTTTTATTATTTATTCTATTTGATGCGATAGCATGTTAGAACCACACTAAAGATGTTTGAAGCATTTTGAATATTTATTGTGGCATATTGTTATACTGTGGAGTATCCGTTTATAGTTAGAAATTATTGTTGATAATTTCCAAGATGGTTACTTCGTTAATTCCTTAAAGAGATATCCCTTCAAATTGGAAAGACATTGATGTTCATGTGGTATTAACAGCTTGTATTTAACATATTTAACACACATCAATTGTATCGTGAAACACATTATAAAATTCTTATTAATTGCTTGGGGTTCTTCTTAGATGCATGAACCAACATTTTATTGGAAGCATCTGTTGTGATTTGTTTGTTTGTGCATGCATTGATACATAACCTTCAATTCTGAGGTAGTATTTGAATATAAGAGGTTGGTAGTAGATACAGAGTGATCGAAAAGTTGTGCACATCAAAATAATCTGGTCTGTAAATTTAATTATATTTGAATTAGTTCGATTGCCTACTGCTGGATGGTAATACATGTATATCCAACAACAATCGCAGATGCTATGGAGATCAGTAGTGTTGAGTTCTTTGCTTGGTAAATATGTTGTTTCATCATTTTAGCTCAACCAATTATAGATATTTGTGCTAACTGAAGCATGTGGTCCATGTGGAATGGATGACACCGAACAAGGTCTAAGTTCGGTCATATGTACAAATGTGCCAGAGACGTATTGGATATTAATTATTCAAGCGACACATATTATACTAAGGAAATCTGTTAGGAACCACACTGACGAACAAAAAATTGAGTCAACGTTTGGTTATGATATTTTTGTGAAATTTTCTGTTTTAAGCTTATACTGGTCAGATGTAAATCATAGCAGACATTAAATCATTTGTTTTCTGAAAATTGTTATCTGTCACATGATAACCAGAAGACCAGGATTGGGGCAAAAGAGCCATCGCCCAGTTGGAATACTGAGACTATTATTGTTCTTAATCTCTGTTGGTGATGGTTGAGGATTCTTTAAATGCCGCTTTTATTCAAATTCTAGCCATGAAGTCTCTTGTTTACCTACAGCTTTTGTAGGAATATAAAGATAAAATAAGATACGATTAGGACTCAGGTAAGCAAATCGATAGCTAAACTCCACCACACTAACACACTACTGCCACAGTTCTTCAAGGTACGATAATGACATTCAGAATGCCATCATGGTTGTTTGTTAAACTATATAGGTATAAAGAAACACATGCAAGATTATTGTGATGTTGACCATTAGTTAGCTATCTAACTCACTTGTAAAATCCACAAACATAATAGCAACTGATGCTCTTGAAAATGAAACTTGGTTTGTACCCACTTAAACCACCCAATATGCAGTCGAAAAACTGGAGAGGACATACCAGAGAAACCCCAAACACAGAAAAAATTAATTATATTGCTGTGGAAAAATTAAAGTTCGTGGAACTTTTTCGTTTTTGATTGATCAGCAAATGATATTACTTACATTGATTTCAAAAATTACACACATTATATTTAATATATGCAGAAATACAAATATTGGAACAAAGATTTTTTTATAATAGTAAAATACTATTCTTTGCAAGATAACCTTAAAACTTAAACCCTAACTGCTTTTACACTTGACAAATTTTTTAAAGTGTTGTGTACCACCACTTAAATATTTTGTAATCCTAACCAATGAAGATTCAGTTATAATTCGATTGTATATAGAGTTGAGACATGCAGTACAGTGTTGAGTGCTAGTTGTTATGAATATATTGTGAGCATTAACAAAACATGAGACAGAAAATACATTTTCATACATTATTTAACTAGATAGTACCCTACAAAAATGCATCTATTTTTAAATATACCTTTTTAGTGCAACACACCATTAAAGATCTTACAGTAGATTATAGTTGGCAACGAAATAGATTATTTAATAAAAATGCGTGCCTAGCAATTGTAGATATTTGCAAAGAAAATCCCTTGGCGACTGTTGAAAATGTTGAAAGTAAACCAAAATCAAGGTGGCGTCCTCTTCCTTTGGACACTGTAGTAAGTTACATATTTAAGTTACATATTTAACAGTTGTATCATATGACTTTATGCAGGAATTAGAAAAAACTGTATCACGCAAGCTTTACATCAATGCCAAAGATACAATGAAAATTGCTGAAAAGCTTTATACACAAGGATTAATCAGTTATCCTCGTACTGAAACAAACATTTTTCCAAAAGAACTTAATTTGGAACCTTTAGTTCAACAACAGTGTGAAGATAATCGTTGGGGTTCATTTGCTCAGCGTGTGCTAACTGAAGGTGGACCAAATCCAAGACAGGGTCGTAAAAGTGACCAAGCTCATCCTCCTATTCATCCAACAAAATATGCTAATAATTTGACTGGAAACGAACAACGCATATATGAGTATATTGTACGACATTTTTTAGCTTGTGTTAGTAAGGATGCTCTTGGACATGAGACACTTGTACTTGTTGATATTGCTGGTGAAAAATTTACTGCTAAAGGGCTTCTTATTTTGGAAAGAAATTATCTTGAAGTATACATATATGATAAATGGAATGCCAAAGAGATACACGAATATCATTCTGGAGATACATTTATGCCAACTGTGCTTGATATGGTGAGTTCTATTTGTTTTATTGTTATAGTGTGTGTGTGTGTGTGTATGTGTTACTTCAGTATTATGGCCATGCCCAAATTTGATTTTATCAATACTGCTGGAATTGTGGCAGCTTCAATTTTAAAGCCCCCCAAAGAATTGTAAGAGGAGGACAAAATACGAGAGAGTACTAAATCACATACTATACGATCTTTTACAAGATAGGGTCATCATTGTTTGAATACACTAGTACCATACACATAAGTTGCATGTCACACTCAATTATATGTAACCAAATTATAAGAATTGCTAAAAAACATGACTAAGCGAATGACATACTAAAAACTAAGGAAAGGAAAGATTGTTGAATGCAAAATGGGTTGTTTGACTTTTGTTTGTCTTCTATGTGTTTGTTGTAATAGTATAAACGTACAAGCTTTATAAAATGAATTGTATTATTGACGTGACTATTGCATCACAATAGTGACATCGATAAAGATATATTACTCTCTTTTATTTCTTCCTCGAACTATAGTTAACTATGTAACATGCATTTCAGTAATTCAAATGCATGTTTAATAACAACAATGCAATTTGAAAATAATTAGAAAAAGTTCGTGCTTTTGGAACTAGCTTTGCAACCTGTACAAATGCAAAACAATATTGAGGATTTTGCGACACTATTTTGTGGCTACTCCAATGGCCAGCACCAATATACTTTATACACATCATTCCATAACAAGATTATCAAGAAGTGCAATATAATCTTTTTTGCATCTTGAGTGACATAAGTGAATGCAAAATTAAAAACAATTGTTGAATACACAAACGTAAACAACTTTAATAAATATATATATCTGAAGTGTTTGTATACAGATAATAGTACAACAAATGATTCATGATTCATAATTAAACTGTGTCATAGAGTAGGTCAATTAGGTGGAATGATATTGATATGCTTTTTTTCATAACGCTTTAACATTTACTATATTAATTAGGTATAGGGGACTTTTTTCAACAACTCTGCATTGGGAAATTCCCAGCAGATGAATATTTTAATGCCGACCTACGTGAAAATCACATAAAGTTGTAGTTACATGCATAGTCAGGATATTGGCTTATCTTGTGGTCTGAGAGAATGCTAACATTGTACCTTCTCATGGTTGGAATGTCATTGTACCCACCAATGTGCGTCCGAGAACTTTAACCTTTTTTAAAGGGGATAGACATTTTTGTGGGAGAAAATGTATTGAAACTCGGGACTTGCTCACCGGCTTCTGTCTAGTGTTGACGTGTTAGTAGTGCTATCCACTAGTGATTCCCACTTCTCGTTTCTTATCACCCATTGTATTGACACGTTGCCAACGAGGCTACAGCGAGGCAAACGACAAGAAAACAGCTACAATGGAACCACCCCTGTGCACCAAGGAAATTATTGCACCAGGAACAGAATACTGTAGTAGTGCCATCTCTAATAACTTTGCGACATATTTCAAAATTACCTGAAAATTGGATTTTAAATTCACTAAAATCTAAGGTAAGTGAAGGTTACCATTCTTTATTGTTAATCTCGTTAGAAAATGCAAAAAGTGCAATAGTGACATAGTGGAGAAATTACTGGCTACGTTTCTTTTTCTATTTCCTGATTTTTAGTGCAGGCTGTTTCGAGAAAAATCAGGTGGTGTCTAAAAACGTTTTTTAGTTATTAATTGGTTTAGACTACAAGTAGTTGTCTATACTTAGGAGAACATAAGAACTTTTTTTCTTTTTGTAGTTTTGTCACGATTGTTACGTGTTAAGCGAATTAACCCGTAATATGCATTTTTCAATCATTGAATAACCAGGTTTCATTTGTTATACTCATTAAATTTACCATATTTTGTTTAAAAGCAGAAACAAGGATGGCTCTGGCCCTGAGCAGGTTGTAAATTAATAGTTTGATTGTAGGCTAAGAATAATTTAATATATAAAAATAGGTTAACATGCCCTTGGAGGGTTACGTCACTCTCACGAGATTTTTATCAGTCTTGGGGAAATGATGTGAAACTTTCATTGGACCTCGAACTAATTCTGCCAGGAATTATGTAGAATCTTTAGTATCGAGACGCGACTAGAGCAGTTGTGTATTAAGGGTTGTTTAACGTGTAGTAATTGCCGCCCGAACAGGGGTAATAATTTCGTCTGTGGGTTAAACCCTAATACATAAATATATATTCAGTTTTTGCTAATTACAAGAATTGCAAATTACAAACTGTCTGTACATTTGTATAATACAATTTAATATGTTATAATGCCTCGAGGAACTACTAAATTTTGAATAAATTTCAGCATTATGTTAAATAAATACTATGCACTTGCTATATACTTTTAATTTTATATAAACACTTCTGCAATTTTACTAATACATACATGACTTAGTAGTTCTTAAATTTCTAAAGTATTGTTTCTAATATACATATTGAAAGTCTTTGTTATTGCTGTAGTCGAACTAACATTTTATTTTTTATTTATAGGAGGAATCCAGCACTGTAGCACCAAAACTATTAACTGAAGCTGATTTGATAGCATTAATGGAGAAGCATGGGATAGGAACTGATGCAACACATGCTGACCACATTGATACTATTAAATCTCGCGAATATGTAGGTTTGCATGAAAATATCTATTTTATTCCTGGAACATTGGGAATGGGATTAGTTGAAGGTTATAACAATGTTGGTTTGGAAGTTTCATTAGCAAAACCAAATTTACGAGCAGAATTTGAAAATGATTTAAGGCTAATTTGTGATGGACTTAAAAATTGTGAAACGGTGCGTGTTGAACAAATTGCAAAGTATAAAGCAGTTTTTAAGCAAGTATTAGAAAGAATGGGTTACATTGATCAAGCACTTGCAAATAGGTTAGGGGATCAGCCACAAGCAATTCCAGAAAACAATACTGTAAATCAAGATACCATTAAACCTGTTCTCAAGTGTTCTAAATGTGGTAACAGTATGATATTACGTAATCGCAAAAATGGTGGAATGTTTCTCACGTGTATTGGTTATCCTGCATGCAAGAATGCCATTTGGTTGCCCCAGTCGATTGAAAATATTGAGGTGCTTGATGAAAGTTGTGTCGTTGTAAGTAACTTTTCATTATTAATTTAGTGTGTTGTTTTATGAAATTTTTATAGCCAATTTTCAAAAATAGTAGAGAAAAAAATGTGGAATAAAGTTTTAAACACTAACATTTAATGAACTATGAAATGTATCATTAGCCTTTTGTCTTGAAACTGCAAGTTTAGATAGTATCAGACATTATTTAATTTGTTTTATATGAATTTTAGATTTGTCTATGATATTCACTGTTAACTCTTTCTTTCAACAATCGATACTTTTATACCCCATAACAATAATGGACTGAGTTAACAGTAATTGTTATACAACACAAAGGTTTACAAAAGTTGTGCATTTTCTTTTACCATCTTCAACTACACAGTAACATCATTTATCCTAACGGGAAGGGGACATCGTAACAGTGTATAACATGCTGACTAAATGCAATGGCAAAGGAGGGGTTTTTATGAAAGGAGAATACTGTGTGGATATACAATTGACAGAAAACTACTTTATAATACAATAAAAAATATCAATTGGAATTTTGGTTCACTCACCTTGAAGTTTTGAATTCTAAGATTGCTGTTGATAGAATGCCAAACCACCGATTGTCTAGGTAAACATATCCTGTGATGTTTCTCTCTACTGGAAAGATGGGTCGCTTCAAGTAGGTCATTTGCCTCCCATCTGAATTCTTTTGTCAATTAACAATTCATTCCTTTTTCCTAAGTCACTTTCCCTTTCTCCCTTTAGGTGAAAGAAACTCCCAGTTACAGCTTGAAAAGAAACCAACTGCAGATTGTTCACATTAATTAATGAATTCTGGGGATCCTAAACTTTAGATTTGCTAGAAGTCAAGCGGAGAGGTAACTTTTCTCCTGATTGACTCATATATTGAAGGCTGTTAAAAATGAATACTAAATTTTTAAATCTTTAATTTAAAAACTGTGAGAAAATTTGTATTGACATTTATTATTTAACAGAGAATTATTTAAAAAATATGTGTATTAAAATAAATACGTAGGTTGGGCATTAAAATAAAATAAAAAAAGACTGTTTGGGATATTATTATGTAAATTATAAAACTTTCTGTTATCTAAAAATTATTAACTCATATGAAATATAAAATAAAAAATCTCATTGGCTCTTGGGCAAGAAAAGCTGAAAATCGTGAACTCTGCTATCTCGTGAATGTACATTTGTCGTATAACCTAAGACAAACAGTCGAGAAAACATTGAGTTAGTTGCAAAACCCCTAGGTTCTATGGGTATTATTTAGTACCATAATGGATCCAGTAGCAGAAAGGCCTTTGGAACAATGGGTTTCATTAAATAGCTATTATTTGAAGTATGATCTCGTTCATCAAAACAAAGATGTCCGAAAAGAAGTCTTCAAGTAAATTCTAGCTTTGATTAAGGAACCTAGTATAAAGGCTCGAATAATTGTTGAGGAAAATGCCAAGTTTGTTACTGAATATAGTATTTTCTGACTGAATGACTCATGGTCCAATAAAGGTAAAGTACAGACTGTTAACGTTGTTGAAGCTTTGCCAATTTAAATTGACATTTCTATATTGCTCAATGGATGGAACTAGTTAAAATTCGATAAATATATACCTAATGATGCTGTAGCATTTGAAGATTATTGGCAGCAATTATTTTCTATACAAAACTTTTCTGGTTAGGATAAATCACAAACTATGACAAAAGTTTTAAGGACATTATTTTCTACATTTACTAGAGTTTTGACCCACGAAAAAGTGGGGATGAACGAAGATTAAATTAATGCTAGATTTTAATAATTTTTCACTCTATCCTTAATTCATCTAATCCATAACACCCCACTTTTCTTTTATTGAAATACTTCTTTCTAACTAAAAATTTTCCATAGACTGAAAAACTGACATTTGATAAAATTACAGATTGGCAATATGTTTCGTTACAAAAAGAAACATTCCATACAACAATCTCATATTTTTAGAAACTTAATAAATATAATTGAAATGTAAAAACTATGCTACACATGGACATGTTATTGCAAATCTATTTACTGGATTTAAAAATGTAATACAACAGTAAGAGAAAACTACAACAAAAATAGTATGGCTAAAAATCAACAATGGCATATGTAACAGTGCTATCATCATAACTACATTAATTTTCGATTATTTTTTAGTAATGAACCTCAACCATTGTATGTAATTGGCAGGTTAGTCGAAAAATATGCACATTCAGTATTGCGATTGTCTCTGTATCACTGTCATTTAAAAATCATCACATTTATTTAATTTGCATCACTCCACGAATCACTAGCATTACTGTCTGCATTAATACTAACGATTAATGGATGCACATCTTCTGTATCGATATATACTTATGTGTCCTCCTGCCAGTTCTTTATTTCCTATTCTGTAGAGCAACAATTTTCATCTATATACTTTAAGGTGAATTCTGGAAAGAGCTTTTTTTCAAGAAGTTTATGACTTTTCAACAGACGTGTCACCACTTCCAACGTGATCTTGGTAGTGTATTTTTGTGATATTCCATATGCATTCAAGAGGGTTGAAAATACATGGATATTGAGAAAATCACAATACAGAATGGTGCATATTTTTTGACAAACCTATTAACTGCGTGTAATGGTTGAGGTTTATTACTAAAAAATAATCAAAAATTAATTTAATTGTTACCAAAAGCACAACAAACTTACTGTATTAACATTTTCAGCAAATCGTCTTTCGTCATACTGATTTCAAATTCTATGTTATTTGCAGTTGATCAATGTTGAATTTCAGCTTTATTATTAGTAGCAGTTGGTGATGTATTTAATTGTGTACAATGGTAGTTGGCATTATCATAACAATTGTGGAAGGGTTTTTGCAAGTTTGTCAAGAACTGAAATTCAAACTATCGCAAAAAAATTCTCTTGATTCATTTCACCATGATATTCACCGTTCTTGGTTTTAGATGCAAAGACAAGCTCAGCGATTGCTATAAATCCATCTTTTGCAAACTCAAGAAGAACACTATTTCTAAAACATTAATTATTTAATTCTTTTTTAAACACACCCAGTATAAATAACTAACCTTATGCCCCCAACTGAAAGCTTCTTTATACTCTTAATGTTTGAATCTTGCCATGATTTATCGATAGTACCATCTTCGAATAGCCACTTTTATCTAAGAAAACAAACTGCCTCAAGCCTTTGTAATTTGTTTTTTGAACACAATGGACATTAGGGTGTACTAACTCCTTTACGACCACATTTACAACAAAATATTTTTCGAGGAGCTCTAGAATATGTGATTATATGACCAGCACGTGCACAATTCCAACACACAGATTTTTTTTATCTTAACTGGACCTGAAGATGGCTAAGCTATTGTAGAATTAGGATCTTCATTATTGACTATTTGAACTTGAGAACACATTTTGTTTTTATATTATTCGAGTTCTTAGAGCAAAATCTTTCTCACAATGAAGTCGAACGTTTCTCTACAAATGGAGGTTTATAATCTATTTTTCAATGAGTGAATTGTGATAGCCATTTTTCATTCGGAAGGTTTGTGCCGCGAACGGCGTAATCCGAATGAGTAATGGCCATAACTCGTGAGTGGAATATTATACTTTTCCCACGACTACACTAATCTTTATCACGTTTAAACTAATATCACAAACACTGACAAGCAAATATTTATTTGTTAAATGTAACAGTCTACTTCACATGATACGAAAATTCTACTTTGCAGAATATGAAAAACTGAGGTTCGTACTGATTAGTCAAAGATGTTAGACTATGATCTTGACCAACCACCTGGATGTTCCCGATTGGTTAAAGGTGTTGGATTATGGATTCATATACTCCTACAGAATAATTAGTACTATTATTGACTCATTCTTAAATGCATAAGAAATGCATTACTGAATAGTTGTGGGAAAAATTTATTACTTGCTGAAGTATAGACTGATCTTTGTTTCATCTGATTAGCTTCATCAAATTTCTTACATAAGTTTACTAAAGTTGCAACGTCCTCAATCTCGGGTAAGACCAATTGTGAGATAGTCAGGCAATAAATTTTTTGTAATTAATCTTACTTAAGTAACCTCTGCAGAAATTACTACATCTAATCATTTTGACCTTGTCCTTTATTTTAGTGTGGCCGAAAAATAAAATCACTAACTACACGAACTAATGGGACTCAAATTGCTATGAGGTGAGTCCACGTCACCTCGACCCGCCATTTTTTTAAGTTGTTATCTGACATTACACGTAACAATCCTCTAATCAAACCTGTGCAACTTCCCACAACAGTTTTTAATCTCCACTGCACATTAATAAAATAATTCATACACCAGTATGCCTTCATCAAGCTCTGACACTGAATCTAAAGGAACGTCTACAAGAAGTAAAACCTAAAGGAGCATCTACATTAAGGCTAATATTTCACTTTCTGAAACAAATATTTTGGCTTTTGTAATTGGTTGAAAAGGGAATATAGGAACTTTACATATAAGATATACTAGAATCTTACTTATAAATATATTGGAAAACTGAAATGTTACAATACCACAATACAAGAAAAAAGCAACAATTTCTAAGAACCTTATAACTTACTGTTTATACCTTCAGGTGAACAAAGAAATTCATTTGAGCTAAGGGTAAATTTATTTGCACTAGTTTTTATTTTCAAGTCCTTGCTGGGGACAATTTTGCCCCAACCTGATTAATGCTATGGGTCCATCAAAAATCTGCAGACTCACACGACACTATGGCAATTGTTACTGCATAACACATGAGGTATAGTTGACTACCCATTCACGTTCACCTGCAAATGTGATCTTGGGGATGGCTTGAGAATTATTTATTATAATTTTTCTCTGTCTACTATCTAGCATTTGTCTTGTGTTTTCCTACTTTCCATACGTTTAGTTGGGGTAGTATACAGTTGTATAACATTCCTATCCCACGTTAACCCATATGGTACTATCATGCAAAAGCCATGTGCCTGCGGCTATTTTATTATTCTAGCAGTTTGAATAGATATCTTGAAACCTTGTTACTTTGTATTGAATGATGTAATTAATTATCTAAAATTTATTATGATAACTTTCGGAAATAGAGAGATTCTGCATTAATTTACAAAGACTGTACTTGAAACCGCTACTATAAACCTCCCCCCCACCCCTTACCCCCTTAGATTATTCTTCCAGATAATCTAAACCTAACAAATGTTCAAGTATTAAAAACCGTCCTGCATAAAAATGTTCCTCAATATATCTCGTAACCTTTAGTTTCGTCGAAATATTTGCTATTCTAAAACCGTGAAGCTCACCTTGGCAATTCTTCAAAAAATAATTATAACTCCTGCCCGTTATAGCTGCTGTTCGTTAAAACTACTTCTAAATAAGTTCTATGGAAAGATTAAATGCTTAAATGTGTTTGTTATTTGCTCGTATTCCTTGAAATTCCGTGTTGTTATATTTGCATGTGTTTGTAGCAACATCTTTCCTTATTAAATTATTCCGAGAATATTTATAGCGTGGATCGATAATCTTACAAACCTCTGTTCTGGTCGCGAAAGCTAGGCCACTTTACATGCTTTACCGTAGTTTGATTTATCTATATCGCAGGGGCATTTTAAAATGTAACTGCTTCCCCTGCAACCAATGAAATTCAATAGAATTAATTATCCTATTTTATTTTCTGAATTCTGGGAAGGTTTTGGCGGTGTATATATTTTTGCGTGCCTTCTCAGAATATTCTACACCAATATCGGTGGGAATGGTTTGATATTTTCCCTCCATGATTTTCAAAGCTGTATAAATACGATTCCAACTTTGAAAAAGTCTTTTAACTATTCGACAACTCTTAATTATTTGACAGCTCTTACTAATTCGACTCTTCTGCTATTAATTTGATGCTTCTTTACTGAGTTGACTGCTCTTTGAGCGTTGTAAAGTCGCACTTAAAGTGCGTTTGTGCTAGTGCAGCACTGTTAAATGGTTCCAAACCCTTAGCTGCATTTCGCGAGATGGTACTCGAAAAAAGATAACTCCAGGTACAATATGTTTTTGTGTTTACTTTATTTTGTGTTGCTGTTCTGGAAGATAGACACTCGCCTTCGATTACTTCTACAATACATTACTGACTGACGATAATGCACGCTTAATTGTGTGTAAATTACTGTAAGAATTATAATGCGTTTAGAGCGCTTTTCTAGTGTTTGCTTTTTATTGTGTAATTAATGTGAATGTCAAATAGTGGACTGTTTCAAATTTTAATGATACGAGATGCATTTCTCGCAGAATGTTTTATTGACTATATTATTATTTCAATATTTTTTATAGCTATTTAGGATTGGAACATATTGTAAGTATGCTTGTAATTAGATAGTATGATTTTGTGCTTGATATTTTTCTATATAGACTATATACTGGATATTATGTAAATGTACGCATTATGTACATCACGTTGTAACAAGACTCCGCAACCAGGTATTTTTGACTTTTGTAAATATTCTTTTAGGACTGTATTTTTTCCTACATGTTCGTAAAATAAATTTCTTTGTTACCGAGGTTTTCAATTTAATTTTCTTTCTAGGTCACCCACCCCACTCTCTGACATTGTTGAGCTTGCCTGAACTCTGATTCTTTTGGAGTTTGATTCTGTCCCTGTGTTTGGTTGCGGTATTCGGTGTAGACAATTTTTCTACTACTTACTGTGCTGCGTTCTTTCTTGTCTGCACAGAATACCGTAACATGTAACAAATTTACTACTGGCAAGTTTCTCTACTAAACGTTTGTGGTTTTTACTACATTGTATGAATCTGTATGAAGCTTTCTTAAAATGGCATGATCCTGCTATGTACATTTACTGAAATAAATATTTCGTTTGTCCTTTTGTGGTTTAAATATCAAAGGAACTCCGTGGCGTAGTGTTTAATCGTAAAGTACAACTCCCTTTGCCACAATTCTTTTTATTTAATGCAACAAACTCTAAATATGTATTTCAACTACTAAGTGGTCATCATCAGTAGATGACCACTTAGTGGTCGACATACATATTTAGAGGTTGTTCTGTTAGAGGAAAGAAAAAAATTGCGTCAAAGAGAGTTATGCATTTCGATTAAACTTTTGTGATTTAAATTAATTTTTGAACCTAAGTTCCATTCCCATGTGTATTTAACAGAAATAAAACGAAGCTTTTGTGGTTTTTTAAGTTGATGTTTTTGATAGAACTAAAGTTTTGATTGAAATGTGTTGCTTATTGAACACTACTATTCATGAAAATAGAATTATACAGAGTATATCAATATTAATTTGTCCATTTAAGATTAATTTTCCTCTTTTTGCATCCAGTTTCTATTTAAAATAATGTCGATGCATCACAATTGTACGTTGTATCTTTAATTAGCTAGCATATGTTGTATTACAAGCATCAGCATGTTTCATGTTACTATCTTCCATCAAAAAAATTAGGTACTTGATTTTTTTTTAGAAAGTACTTTTGATTTCATATGTTTAATACTTCCTTGATAAAGGTAACAAATTTGAAAACAAATTAAAAACTTTAATTACCATGCTATATTAAGAGCAAACTTACTATTAACAAGTTACATTTTACTTACTTAAGATCGAGAGTAACTCACTAGATTGTTTAATATTTTTCAGTTTATTCATGAGTAATAATGAGATAACTATTAAAATTAAAGCATGCTGCCTGTTACAGGGCGGAGAAAAATCACTTATAGTTGAACCAGTATAGTGTATATCTGGATTGCAGGCAATCTTTAATTTCACTTGCAATTTTTGATATTATGTCTATGACCAAAGATTGGAATCTTTAAATAAATGAAGTTTGTTCCTATTTTTTAGTTCACATTTTATGCGGTCCTGTTAACATGGTTTCCTAACACAAAAAAAAGATACATACCGTTAGCCGCAGGAGTAACTGTATTTTACCACGACTAGACTCTGGTCGGTGAGGGGGAGTGGGAATTTGCACCAAGATACAAATAACCTAAGGTCGACACGGTGAACAAGTCTTGGAGAGCGCCACCTAAATTGGAACTGTACGCCTCCCGCGAAATCAATCTAGGAAATTTCTCACACAATGTGTAGATTAACGGACATAAAACTTGACAACAAGGAAATACAAGTAACATAATCGTTTACTACACAACTTATGGTTTCTAATATTCATAGGGTTGAACATAAACATTAATTTTACATCATAACAAAACTTAAATGCAAGCGATTGGGTTAATGAAACCAACGTACTTTTCAATATGTACCTTACACTTATTAGAAATTAAATGGCTGCAGTATATTTTCATTAGGTTCACTTTGTATAAATTTAAAATCAGTCGAACGCTGCTCGCGGTGGTACCAACGCTTGTGCGTACGATTATGCAGATAAAAATATCTATTAAACGAATGTGTACAATAATTCGTTGGTTAAATTAATTCCGACGCACAACTGTTGCAAAAATGATATTAAAATAAATTACAATATCAGTTATAATGTGAGATGGCTCTATAATGTTATCTGCAGGTGGAAAGCTAGCATGGATACCAGATTAGCGGCACATACAATCAAAATATAATATGGAAAGATCTTACCAGAACAGGTCCTGAGCACGGATATAGTATCTTGCAGGTACGCCTGAGTTTGTTTTAATAAAATACATACATAATGTACCAGACTGAAATACCAAGCACTACAAGACTGCAAACTACAAAGCTGTAAAACTGCAAACTGTAAACTGCAACCCTAAAATGTTATAATTAGATGTGAACACATCTACTATTTACTTTACCGTTTTGCGGTTCCTTTTCAAAACCGGCTTAAATCATAGGAACAAAACTCGATGTTATCAACGAGTTTTCAAATGTGTGTCCTACAAAGATAACAACTGTATGAAGTTTACGTGCATAAAAGTTACAAATAACCTTACCTCGAACTTGTATAAAATTCTCAAAAGAGCAGAGCAAATATAAAATCTTCACTAATAATTCGCTCTTAAATAACTGATCATCAATTCCCCAAAATTAAAATAATAAGGGCGGAACTACAAATTAGTTCACAATAAGATGCACGTTACCAAACGTCGAGGATCAAATTAAGAATAGAACAAATAATCACGATTCGTATTGAAGTGATAAGGATTAGTTTTATGCACGTTATCAACATACAAGAATTAAAACTTGAATTTATGAACGAAACTCGATAAATTACAATAAGGAAATAAACCATAGGCGTTGTATTTGGGAACGAAGTCTATCTAATAATTGGGAAACGCATTACGTAAAATTGAACCGTAACATTTTTTTAAAGAATTTTTGATTTGATGAGCTTAAATATTTTGGTGATTTATTATTTTAATCAGTTTATTAAATCAAGATTCTATAAGCTTCGGATGTAAATTTTTTGGAAATTTTTCTTTATACTAACATTTTTAAAACATGTTCTAAATTTAAATAATATGCAAATGTTTTTCAATAATTAAAACTTTTTAATTGCAGTGTGGTCCAAATGTAAAAAAATTAAAAGTTAAATTTAAACAAAATCCTTTTCCTGGAGAACCAAACCCAAATATTATATGCATTGGAGGCTGTGATAATATTGTTTTAGAAACATTAAATATTCATCATAGCAACAATATACGCAATAGTAAGTATTTATATATTTATAGCATTAATCAACTTCTTTGACTTTTTAGCTAATAATGGTACCACAATTAATGAACCAGTAATTCCAAATCAAAGAAATTTAAATAATTGGGTTACCGAGACTACAGTTGCAGCAACCCCTGTTCAAGGAAATAGTATACACACCAGAAATAATTATGTAAACAATAATCGATTTAATCATCAACCTCCACGTAGTTTTCTTAACAACTCTGTTAATAACCCTATGCAATTTAATAATCAAAATAACAATAGTGGTGAAAATGTTGTTTGTAGTTGTAATACCCCAGCCATTTTACTTACTGTAAGAAAAGAAGGACCCAACACAGGTAAGAAGGTATATAATGGTTTGTCACAATGGATGCTTTTATCTCTAATGGCAAGTTAACAATATTTTAAGTTTATTTAAATCAATTGAAATACAAACATATTTTCAATAATTTAATTGCTATGTGGCTTGGGAGCATTAAAATGAAAAAAGTTAGCCAAGAGTGAGTCGAACTCGCACTATTAGGGTTCCGTACCAATACTATAGTGAGCAATCAATAAACCAAATGAAGCTATTTTTATTTTTTATGTATATTTAAATCTTATCCAAATTTGATTGTAATAACTGAAAAATGAATATATTGTCCTACATTGTACTGGTACATTAGTAAATACGTTGTCTATTACTGTGTTTAAAAAAAATTTTTCCCAGCAACTATTACACTGTCAAAAAAACTCGAGTGTTCCGATAATCTATGACTCAATAGCTACTAATCCTTATTAAAATCAAAATTTTAGCTTTGGGAATGTAGTAAAACGGGGGGTGGGGTTGTTTTTGGCACATTTTGAGCTATATCATGAAGACTACTGGACCAAAATTATAAAAAAAATTTTGAAGCCTTTTAGAATCCTCTTTCCAATGATACCTCACACGATATATTTATTAAAACTTTTTTCTTTTGATCGAATTAACCCCCACCATTTTAATCTAAAAATATTTTTTTCTATTTTCTGACTATCTATATATGTGCGTGCCATAAAGACCTAGCATTGTGCCAAATTTCAAATTCCTATGTTACATAATTTTCCAGAAAAACCTCTGTGACAGACGGATGGTCACGAGAGTGATCTTATAAAGGTTCTGCTATATTATATAAGGTACAGAACCCCAAAAAAGAGATGATGACTAAAATATTAGTGCTACTACTACGCAAATTGTTTTTAGGTTTCACTGATACAATTTGTATCGATTTAAGCCCCTCTTTTGCACATGTAGGAATGAAATCTATAAACCTAAAGGTCAGTTCTTTCATCATCATCATCAATAGGGTCTCACTCCTGGATGTTGGACACGTATCTCCATTGTTTCTGATTTTGAGCTAACCTACACATTTCTTTGAAGTTCCCCATCTGCTTCTTGTGCTGTCCATGTTTCACAGCGGTGCAGTGCTTGTGCCCCACACATGCTTTTGACAATTTTTTCCTTGTTTCTATGTTTGTTGTCTTCGTGCATAGCAGCTGTTTTTTCTTTTTAAATGCAGCATGACCTTGTAATAATCTTTTTTTATATCTTTTTCATTTTTCTCATTTCGCGTAATAATTTGACTTCCTAGGTAACAGAAAATCTTTACCCTCTTGTAAATTCTCGTTATCATCTACAAATCTAAGGATATACATCAGTTGTCCCTGCATAATTACTCTAAATGTCTTCGTGCATTCGACCATATTTACTGCATCTTCCATATTAAGAATTAATGGGGATAGCACACATCCCTGTTGTCACGGTAACTCTGATGAAAGCTTACAAAGGTGGGTTCTTTGGGGGTAGATACGGCGACTTATTGCACCTCGGCTAATAAAGACTCTTCTGCAGGGGTAGATCTTGATTCCTGCAAGTAGGTCGTTAAGAACCCAAACAGACCTACAAGTAAATACAGTATAAAAGGCGCCAAGGTTCCAGGTTCGAATCCCGACACGGTCCGCTTGAAAAATGTCAGGCGAGCATTTTTCTCAAAAATACACCCTCGTTCGGATGAGAGGTAAAATGGAGGTTTTGTGCATGAGTGTTGTCACGCACGTTAAAGATCCCTACCTTGCATGGAACAGCAAGGGTTTGGCAAAAGTCTAAATTTTCCTGGCCAATGTAGTACTTTCGGGTGAAGCGTTTGGAAAATCACATGTAGAGTATAAAAGGCGTCAGAGACTTGATTAAAATGCCGAAAGGACTACGAAACCCCAATGCCCAATGGTTCCAGATAATATCACACCTAAAGAGCAAAATAACTATAACAACGGTAGCCACTACAATCATATAACTATAGTTCAAAATAACTGAATTATAAGCACGAGCACATAATCTGGAATTAAATATACACCACAGTGGCAATGCAAATATAAACATATTTTAATCATACACAAAGGATAATATTAACCGGTATTCTACTAAAAGCAATGAAATTAAAGTATCTTTTGCCTGCTGGCGAGTACAAATTGACATTAAACTAGCCGCAAAATGTTTCTCGCTAGTAAATAAATTTCAAAACAGGAGAAAGGCCTTACAATAATACACAAAAATGGCTTTTCACCTACAGGTTAGCAATAAATATTAATTAATGTAAATAATTACTCACCAGAAAGCGGCATAAATTGAACATACTTGGACGATGCAATCACTAGCTAGTAGATCGCTGTAATCTAGTGCTGACCTGTAACATGAGTAAACACATGAACCGCTGGTGGTAGGATACCGAGTTTGAAGTAGTTTACCAATAACAACACAATAATATAACCAGCATACTGCTAATTACACGGATTCAATCGAGTAAACAATAATTACCCCAATACTTGCGTAACGCAACACACAACAAATACAGCAATATAACTAACTTTTAAGTATACAACCTGGAGTCTGGATCACAAATCCGCTTCCAACGATTCTTCAATACCTAAGCCACTGAATGAAGTAATATTTAATCTTGAATTTAAACAGCAATCCAAACGGATGATTAGTACAGAATTGAAGTGGGTTCATACGGGCACCCAAGAGTTGGTATAAGGATCTATTCTGGATCACTTAAGTATGAAACTTAGTCAAGATTAAGACTGAATAGTACAAGTTTAAAAGACCAAGATTAAGAATCCTGAAATAAATAAGTAATATTAGTGCTGAAATTTTTGGAAGTTATACTTTACCACAGAAGTGGGTTTCAACGAATTAATAGCTAACAAAGAGCAACTTTGATATTTGTACAATACAAGATTCTGAAAGATAAATAATTAATATCAGAAAACACAAAACAAAAAAAACATGACTCACGTAATATAAGTAAAAGCAGGAAATATCCGCAAGGCGGTATTGTGAGTAGAAAATAAACGTATAAACTAATGTAATACCAAAATCTACTCCACAAATGTATCATTTAATACATCCAAAACTGCTCTAAGGCGAGGTGAAGATGTTTACATCAAAAGACAGCTTGTCAAAAGCGGCGTTCGTTGAAAGAAGAACAATGACTTCCTCGACAGGTTCTTATCAACCACCTCCAAATTGAAGTTATCAATTTAGCCCACATAAAAGGTATTACAGACCATGAAGATCTGAGCACGGAAATAATACCAAACTACTATGAATAATGGGAAATTTAGAAACTACAAAACCAACAGTTTCACTGTCTCACCCCTTTCCTTATATTTACTTCTCTATATTCATGCTCTAATTTATTACAGCTGTTTGCTCATTGTATATGCTATGTACTATCCATCTGTCCTTATATCTCATTTCAATATTTTTGAGTATTTTGAACATTTTGCCCATTTTACATTGTTGAATGCTTTTTCTAGATTGACAAACATGCTTTCTCCTTTTTTTATTGTTTTTTAAAAATATAAACTATACACTGATATTCAATGGTAAACGAGGCTGGAGGGAGGAGGGAAGACTGACGGCTATCATTTTGCCAAATCTAAAGTTTTCCAATTACTCATTTTGCCTAATCAACATTTATTGAGAATATTGCTAAACCAATGTCTTGTTACGGTTCATTTTGTATTTGAAAATTTACCGCCTCTATACTTTAGAAGACCATTTCAGTTTTTCTCGAGTGAACCTGAATTACCCCCACAGTACGGCTTGCATGTCGTAAAAGGCAATTAAAGCGGTTCAACACACTCTTAACACGCTACACATGCATGCATTCACACACATGCGCATGCACATGTGTACGTGTATGTGTACACACACACACGCATGCATGCACACACATGTAGGCATGCGTGCAAGCATGCATGCGTCATGCTCAACCATAACTACACTGCATTTCATTTTTGTCTCCTTTTGTATCTTGTGCTGTTTCTTAGCGTGTTTGAACTTTAATTTTTCTTTTGCATTCTTTTCGTTTCACATTCCTCTCCCTTTCCTTTGGCTGTTTTTTCTCACTGTCAGTTCTCACATTGACTATTTAATTTTCGATCCTCTTCTTGTGATATGTGGTTTCTAGACCTTTCTTCTTTTCTTTGGAAACTATAACTTAGTTGACTCTTCGGTTCAATTGAAGTACATCAATTTTTGTATTCAGCGTTTTTGGCGTTTCTTAGTTGAGGCTTGATAGTTATTGTCTCGTTCTGGCTTTTGCTATTAGTTTTCTTCCTTGTTTTGTTTCTTACCTTTTTTTCGCAAAAAACCAATCCTTTTTCCAAAGTTTAAAAGCTTCACTGTTTCTTTATTAGATGTCATTCCTTTGTTGTCCTTGTTGATTGCTACCCTATACCTTTTCTTTTCCTATAGTTTTCTACATCTTTGGCTTTGTGCCGTACTTTGGCACTTGGAACTAAATAGATTTTTTTTATTCTTTCCTTCTTTTATTGGCCCTGTTTTGTTTGTCCCATAGAACTTTCCTTTCTGTTCGTTTGTGTTTTTGCTTGGTTTATTGTTTTGCTGCCTACTCTGACTTTTTAATTTTTCTAGATGTGGAATTTGTTACGTTCCCTTTTGAATTTGAAAATGTACTGCATCCTTACCTTAAAAACTAGTTCAGTTTCTACTTATTTAAACATACTGGTTTCTACATTTTTATTATTTCAAGTGCACTCAGTTAGGCAACCAACTGTGCTTGTCCATTATTTCATTTTATAAATTCAGGTTAGCCCAACGTTGTTTGTTCTTTTTTAATTATGAATTCACGTAGTTATATTCTTTCTGCACCATTATCTATGCATGTATCTTTAATAATTAGGAATTTCCTGAATGTTGCTAGTTTAATGGTAATTAGGTAAATCAGCTGTGTTATCTTTGAAAGATATGCATATGTTCCAATATATTTCTAGTCTATATGGAATTTCCGCGATTATTTCTTCAAAAACAATTTTATAACGACATTAGGAGAATGAGTTCACTAGATTTTTAGCGCTGACCCACTTTGGTCCTTCTATGCTAAATAAAACAATGTCATAACTTACAAATCCTTATGATGAAATACGGCCTTTCTCTTTTTATGTGACTGCCCGGGCTTGTAATCAATATTCTTTGATTATTCAAACTGTTATTTGCTTGGTCGTACCACAGAAACTTGCTTTATCGTTACAACACATTTTGTCCGGCTGCTGTATTGCATGTATCTCAAGTTAGAAAATGGAACGTAACAGCCTGTAGCTGTTTACGATGATTGTCAAGTTGAAATACAATTACTTTTTCATTATTAGATTTTTTGTCCTAGAACGTTGCATATTTTCATTGATATTTATTCTGAGCTAACCAACACACTTTCCTGAAATTCCCACAGCCTACATCTTTCATTATCTGTATATAATAGTCTAATCTAGGTCTACCTCTATCTCTCTTTTTTCCTTTCTTTGCTTCTAATATATTTCGCACTATTCCCTCATGCTTTAGTATGTGACCAATCATCCTATCTTTCCTATTTTTTACTGTTTTCCACATATTTCTTTCTTCCTCTATCATTTCTAGTACTTCTTTGTTCTTAACTTTGTTCATGATATCTTCATTATGCCTGTAGCACCACATTTCAAGGGCTTCTATTTTTTTAATGTCTACTCCTACTGTCCATGTTTCACAGCCTTACAGTGCTGTGCTCTACACATATTTTTCTATATTTATTGTCTTGGAACATAATAGTTGTGCTTGTGCTAATCTTTGTTTTATATCTTTTGCACTTTTCCCATCTTATGTTATTTGGCTTCCTAGGTAGCAGAAATCCTTAACCTCTTGTAAGTTGTCATTTCCTATTTGTATTCTGGTTTTTGACTTATTTCCCCTTCTTTTACATACTAGTATTTTAGTTTTATTTTTGTTAATGTTTATACTATATCTCTCTGTTAGTATTATTTTCATTTCATTAAGAGTTGCATCTAACTCTTCCTTGCTAGATGCTAATACCACTATACCATCTGCAAATCTATGCATATTAATCCCTGCATAATATTTCCAAATGTCTTTCTGCATTTGACAGTATTCATTGCCTCTTCGCTATACAAGTTAAAAATTAATGGGGGATAGGGCACATTCCTGTCTCACCCTTTCATAATATTTACTTCTCTACATTGTTGATCTAATTTTATTACAGCTGTTTGTTCTTTGTGTAGGCTAATTACAATCCGTCTGTCTCTATAACTCCTATATTTTTGAGTAGTTCAAAATTTTTTTACTATTTTACATTGTGGAATGCTTTTTCCAGATCTACAAATCCTATATACATGCCCTCCCCCTTTTTTTTATATTCCTTTCTCCAGCAGTTTTCAGAATTTCTGCTTGCATCTTATTTATACACGTTGCTTATATGTTTCAGACTTTCTCCTCCCATGTCCCTTATATTTTTGCTATATGTTTTTTATCACTAAACCTCCTTCTAATCAGTTTGTATGATTTGTCTGTCTTTCCTATTTCCACCTTTTTCCTCAATCGATTGTTCTTTAGCTTTCCTGTATTTGCAAATAATTTCACATTTTATGAATTTGTATCTCTGTTTTTCTGCTTTGTCTGGTCTGTTTTGTATTTTCGACCTTCTATTAAATTAAGAATATCCTTTTTTATTCATGGTTTCTTATTTTCCTTTTTGTTTATACCTCAGAATATCTCTGGTAGCTGTGTCTAAGCTGGATTTAACCTTACTCCATTCTGATTCTACTTACTTAGTATCAGAAAATTTCTCATTGTTTTTCAGCAATTCGTTTGACTTTTCTCAAATCTTTTTTGGGCATCTTTATCTTTTAGTTTCTTAAAATCAAAGTACCTTTTTTTGTTTCTTTTTCAAATATTTTAATTTAAGCATGGCTTTCATAAATACTACGTTGTGATCAGTGTCTATATCTGCTTCTGGGTAGCTTCTACGATCTTTTACTTAATTTCTAAATTGTTGTCTAATGAAAATGTAATCTATTTGATATCTCCGCATGTCTCCTGGCATCTTCCATGTGTATCGTTTTCTAGCATGATGTTGAAGTAATATGTTTATGACGGGTAAATTGCTTTTGTTGCAAAATTCTACCAGCCCTTTCTCCTTGTCGTTTCTTGTACCTAAACCAAATAAAATTACTATCGCTCGTTCCCTACCCTCAGGTACCATTGCATTAAAATGTCCCATAATTATTACATTTTTGTGTCTTTTTACAAATCTTAGTCTGCCTTCAACATCTTTGTAGATCGCTTCTACCCCCTTCCTCTATGTATCTAGAGGTGAGCCTGTGTACTTGTATTATTACCGAATTTACTGGTTTAGATGCTAATATCACCATGATTACTCTTTCGTACTCTTGTAAGTAGTTCTCTACACAGTGTCCCAACTTTTTCAACATAACTATCCCCACACCTAATTTCCTAATTTTGTTCTTCTGTTCCTGTATGAATTTATATAGTTTGCTTGATACTTATTCACAATACATACGTGGGATACTTTCAATTTTTAGTATTATAAATTTCTTATGTGATTTTGTTTTTAGTTGTATAAAATTTTGTCTTTGTCTGGCTACTTCTAAATCCTTATATTTTCTTTTGCGAAATTGCATTGCTGCTTATGCACAATTATAAATTAGTGCAAAGTTGATCATACACTTGGTTTTGAGTTTGCCATTTATTTATTGTTTTATCTTCGAACCTTTTGTATTATGTGTGGCATTGGCTTTTGAATATAACATTGTTCTAAGAATAAGCTATAACCAATACTTGGACAATGAGGAGTAATTTTTTAACTGTCACAAACCTTTTAAGGTGTTTTGGTCTTTGCTCTAACTTAAAATTTATAAATAAGAATATTCAGGATTACTATGTGTCCCAATTTTTTAAAATAACATATTTGATGGTCATGTCTTATAATTATGTACAAATTTTGATTATTTAATTAAAAGTTATATTTCTACTTTATACGTCTCTCTAAGTATACGACTTCATTATTTATTAACAAAAAGATGAAAAATCCATTTTTAATATTAGAGGTAACGGCATTTATTGTGTAACACTCATTAAATATTTCTAATAAGCTCATACAGTAAATTCTACAGGGCGACAGTTTTATAAATGTCAAAACAATTCTAGCACCTGTAATTTTTTTCAATGGGCCGATGAGAATGCTGTTGCAACACGTGGAAACACGCCAAATAATAATAGGCATAATAGTAATGTTTTACAAAACAACCCAAACTGTGATTGTAATTTAAGTGCTTCGAAAAGAGTAGTTAGTAAACAAGGCCCTAATAATGGAAGAGAATTTTATTGTTGCCCGAAACCAATAGGACAAGGCTGCAAATTTTTTAAATGGGCAGATGAGGTAAGCATTTATTTGAATTTAGTTTATATGTGGTGTATTTGTCACTTTAATATTATGAATTACTATTTTGAAGGGTTTACCAAACAAAATTTAATTATATTTATGAATCAGCAGTGGAGTCTAAATAGGGATAGGTATTAAATTGCAAAGGTCCCCTAATTGTATTTTCTTTTATTTATTTGTTGCTCTACAGACATTACATCCAGCTATAGGACAACACAAAAACGAAATAAGAAATATGTAGTGAATTAAGTTAGTATTATCATAGAGTAACCTTCAGAGAATCAACTTAATGCTAATTTTTTATATACTTTTATCTTTCTTACACAGTTTCAAAGTGTACTGAGGGGCCGTCACAAATGTATGTGGGAGGAAATGGCGGGAAATGCTTTAATTCCAATTATTAGGTGGGGAATTTGGCGGGAATTTCAAATAAGCTTTAGAAAAAAATTTATTTGAAACTTCAAATACAACTCAAGATCAAATCATCAGGCAATGTAAAATTTTAATTTGCTCTTTATATTAATTATTAAAATTTTACATATGGTGATTTGGTCTTGAGTTGTATCTAACGTTTCAACAATTTGTTGTTTTCAACTTTACTCAGTCAATTTTAACACTACAAATGATAAACTCTGGTGTTGAATAAACTTAATGAAAAATAATTCTACGTGGTCTTCATTATATATTTTAATGCAAAACTATCTTTTAAAAGACACAATTTGCAAAACATATAGTGAATGATATAATATAATTTTACATTTTATAATATAGATTACATGTTTAGAAACAGTTGGTCACTCCCTTACGTTTCTTAATGTATTTTAGCTTTAGCGTAATAGATAACTAATAAAAGAGCACAGTTTCTATACAGAAATGAATCAATGTTTAAATCACAAGTGCTGGAATTTTTTAATTTATGTGCTAGCACTATGGAATTTTTCTTTGCATGTTAATGTGAACGATTGCGTCGAGTGCAGAACCAAGGTCAAAAATATAACAACTTGCAGTTAAATTGAAACGCACTTTTCTAGCGAAAATATTAAGGCGCTTTTATTTAGTTCAATACAACAAACTACACTAAAGAATAACATATATAAACGAAACAATAACATAAACGAAAAAATTAACATAAACATTCAATATAAACACAACGTAATAAACTGAAGGAATCACTTTGTTTATAAGCTGGTTTAACTTTCTAAACACTGATAGCTATCAACCTGACGGTGCGCGCCGGAAATCATCTTGAAATCTGTCAAATGTATGATTGCATTTTGCGCCCTCTCAGTACACTTTACATATTGATGGATAAAGATAGTATCATCCTTCAATCTATATAATAAAGTGAGATAGATTTTTATAGTGTCCGGACAAATTTTCCTATTAAGGTAACACTCTGAAGGTTACTCTATGGTATTATGAAGTTTATTTATTTGGAAGGTGTGCGTACCTTTAATAGAAATATTTATGTAATAAAAAGTCCTGTCAACTTGCCAATTTTGATTTTTTATTTTTAGCATTATTCCAAAAACCACAGTAACATCAACTTATATCTAAAATTCGTGTCATAGCCAACCTCAAAAAAAAAATGTTACTTATCCTGACATTCTCCCACCCTTGAAATAATAGCTTTCTGTCTTGTCAAGAATCTCAAAATTAAGTACCTAAACAAGATTATAACACTATAAATAATGTCACAAACCTAATACTCTAACTAAACTGTAATATTTATTAACCTGATCGAATTTGAGCTTCATCCAAACCCGTTTATACTGAACATAACCAACCCGCTCAAACGAACCCTCTTTCGATCCGATTCGATTTACGTAAACAAATATTGTTGTGTACTCTATTAAAACACTGAATAATTAACATACTAATAATAATAAGCAGACAACTTTATTAATAAGTACAAGAAAATACATGTGCCGTGAATCGCGTTGACCATGCTGGTAACGTCATCATCAAATGGCCAGGCCGTACTGTCTCTCAACCTGAACCACTATAAATGTGCACTACCAAACTTACTCATTTATAACATCTCCCCCTTTTATAAACCTACAACCAAATACAAAAGGTACCCTAGTTACACAATTAAGTTATCCCATATCAACTTACAAACTAATTCAAAATTTCATTACAAAGTCTCTATACTGTTTTGGTAAGTTTACATCTCTCTTAGGTCTAGCATTTACAATATCACCTTCAGTCATATTTAAACTTGTCTCAGTTACCGCATTATCTCTACTTTTATCTGAATTACCGTTGGAAGGTAATTTATCGAAACCCTCAACATTATCGGAATCCTCAACACCGTTATCATTGGACCTGCCATTGGTATCATGTAAATCAACATCTATGCTTGTTTTAAAATCCGTATGTGTGGGTCTTAAATGAATTGTATTTTTCTTTAGTTTATTTCCTAGCTGACTTTCAACAATATACGACCTCGGACTTTCATGTTTACTAACTATTTTACCAGGTTCCCACATATTATTATTCTGGATTAATGCATTATCCCTGGATTAAAATGCTTACGAATTTTGACATGTTTATTATATGCTTTCTTATAGTTATTTTGATTTTCAACTAATTTTGTATGAATACTATTTTCAGGTTTGAGTAGATCCGTATGAATCGGAATCTTTGTCCTCAATCTTCTGTTAAATAAATTTTGAGCCGGTGATAGGTTAAGCCCAGGTATTGTAGTATTTCGATATTGAAGTAAATATAGTTCAATATCTTGATCAAGTAACGAACATTTTTTTAACATATTTTTACATGTTTGAACTGCTCGTTCGGCAAGTCCATTGCTCCCGGGATAATTAGGAGATGATGTGATAAAATTGAAGTTCCAATTGCTGGCAAAATTTTTACATTCTAATGAATTAAACGGCATATTTTCAGCAACAACAAATTTGTGTATGCCATGAACTGAGAATATCTTTTTTAAAATACATATAGCTTCATGAGATGTTTTGTTTTGGGCAGGAACTAATTCCAATCATTTTGAATAAAAGTTTTGAAGTGCTAAATAAGTTTTCCCAGTAAAATCTAAGAAATCACAAGCAACTTTGTTAAAAGGTATGTCAGGAATTTCATGTGCAATCAGTGGTTCTTTGCAATTTGAGTTAAGAAACCTTTCACAAATACTACATTTACCAACTAAATTTTCAATATCGGTCATTAACCCAGGCCAATAAACTGTGTCTCGGGCAAATGATTTTGTATGCACAATGCCGCAATGTGATTCATGAAGTAAACATAGGATGTAAGACCATAGTCTTGTAGGTACAATAACTCTGCGACCAAAAAATACTAAATTTTCTTCCACTGAAATTTGGTCTTGGTACTTATAATAAAATTTAACATCTTCTGGGACTTTATTTTTGTTTTCTGGCCAACCATTATAAAAATAGTGTTTTAAATTTGAAAGAATTACATCATTTTTTGTTTCTATTTCAAATTCTTTTCTTTTGTTATCTGTAATGTTCAAACTTTTGCTTAATGAGTGTACCACTTCTGTAATCCAATCAGTATTGGCATCTGCATTGTCGTTCAAGAATGATCTAGATAATAAATCTGTGACATATAGATATTTACCAGGCAAGTACTTAACATCTAATTCATATTTTAGTTATTTAATTTTCATTCGCTGCAAGCGTGTAGAATGTATGTCAGATATACTTTTATTCATAATACTAACAAGAGGTTTGTGATCAGTAATGACATTACACTTTCGACCATATATATAATAATGAAACTTATTTGTGGCATAAACAATTGATAACAATTCTTTTTCTATCTGAGCAAAATTAATTTCATTACTATTTAGGCTTCGCGAAGCATAAAAAATCAGTTTGCCTTTCTGCATTAGACAACATCCTAGACCCGATTTGGAAGCATCTGCTTGTATTGTTATCTCTTTAGATGCATCAAAATTAGCTAACACAGGGGATTTTGAAATTTTATCCTTTATGGACGATAATGCTTCAGTATGAACAGGAAGCCATTGGAATTCATTTCCATTTTTTAACAACTCACGAAGAGGAGAAGTTAATTCAGACATGTTTTCTACAAAATTTCTTAAAAAATTTATCATCCCTAATATTGATTGCAACTCTTTTTTATTGTGAGGGTTATTTATAGCTTGAATGGCTTTTATCCTAGCCGGATCGATTTTAATTCCTTCATCTGAAAATATGTGTCCTAGGTACTTAACTGAATTTATTTTGAATTGAATTTTGTTTATATTGAATTTAACCCCTATCATCTTTGCTCGTTTAACCACTTTTTCTAATATTTTATCATGTTCCTCTTCAGTATTGCTTGCTATTAGTAAATCGTCAAAATAGACTTGCACACCCGGGATGTCATCAAAAATTTTTGTATTAATATACTGAAAATATTCAGGAGCCATGCTCAAACCATATGGTAACCTTAAAAATTTCCAACATCCAAACGGAGTTGAAAATGTGCACAAGTCACTAGACTCCTTGTCTAATTCAATATGCCAAAAACCATCCTTTAAATCTAGGACAGTGAATACTTTTTTGTTACAAAGATTAGCAGTTATATCATCTAAAGTGGGTGTTAATACATTTTTAGGTCTTTTAATAGCTAGATTAAGATTTTTTGGATCTAAACATATTCTTAACGAACCATCTCTTTTTTCAATAATAACCAAATTACTGACCCAGTTTTCTGGACTATCAACTTTTGCAATAATGTTTCTACTTTCAAGTTCTTCAAGAGCTAATTTTAATTTGTGACGTATTACAAGTGGAACTCTTGGGCGGATTAGCAATGGGGTTGTGATCCTCATTAAATTCGATTTTGCATTTTTCTTTTAACACTCCTACACCCTTAAAAATTTCTCGATTACTTTTAACAAAGTTTTCTTTATCTTTGTAATTAGAAACATAATGAGATACGCTTTGTACTCTATAAACCAGACTAAGTTTTTTTGCATGTTTCAAGACCTAATAATGACGTGTTAATATTTTTTACAATCAAAAATTTTTCGAAACTTTGAACATCATTAACCGAACAATTTAAGTTAACAGTTCCTAATGGTGTTAAAATATTTCCTCCAAATGCTTGTAGCTTAATATTTGTTGGACGAAGTCTGTCACTTAAATTAAGATTTTGAAAAGTTTTATATGGTAGAATATTAACCTCTGCACCAGTATCTAATTTAAAATTAATGGTCACAGTTTCAACATTTACTTTCTGACACCAATATCCTGCAGTATCTAAATTTAATACTGATACTAAATTAATAAGAAAATCCTCAGATTTTCAACATTTTGATTTCCCATTTCAACTTGTTTAACATTTCTTACCTTACAAGCTATTTTAAAATGATTCAATTTACCACATCGCATACATTTCTTGTTAAATGCAGGACACTCCCTTGGGGCATGACGGCTATAGCATCTTCCACAATTAAACTTATTATCATTTTTCCTTTCATAACCTCGATCAGGATTATTGCTACTGCTGGGCCCTTTACTAACAACATCAATTACTTTTTCTTGCACAGATTTTACTTGTTGTTTAGAGATTTCTGCAGCCCTACAATATTCAATAGCCTTATCAAGACTTAAATTACTATCCCTTAGTAATTTTTCTTGCATGGATTCACTATTGATACCTATTACTATTCGATCGTGTATCATTTCAGCATGCAGCAAACCAAATTCACAATTTTGAGCTAATTTCTTAATTTCGGTGAGAAAATGCTCAAACAATTCACCTTCCAGTTGATGACGTTTGTGAAACTGAATCTTTCGTAAATGACATTTTTTAGGATTGCAATGCATTTCAAAAGCTTCTACAACTTTTACCTCATTTTGTTTGTCAGCTTCACTTAAACCAAAAGTATTATATAGTTCTATAGCTTCTTCACCTGCTAAGCTGAGCAATATATTTGCTGTAATAGAAGAGGGTTTATTCATTTTTTCAGATGCAGCCATAAAAATCTCATAATTTTGTCTGAACTTTCTCCAGTTTTCACACAGATTACCGTTCAAGTTCAAAGCCGACGGTTTCGTAGCGAAATCACTCATTTTATAATTCTAACTTTCAATATAAGTGAGGTTAACTTTATTTTTTTAATTGTAGGTTCATTTAAATTACATATTTAATATGTAAAATGACTGCGCCATGTTGTGTACTCTATTAAAACACTGAATAATTAACATACTAATAATAATAAGCAGACAACTTTATTAATAAGTACAAGAAAATACATGTGCCGCAAATCGCGTTGACCATGCTGGTAACGTCATCATCAAATCACCAGGCCGCACTGTCTCTCAACCCGGACCACTATAAATGTGCACTACCAAACTTACTCATTTATAACAAATATAATGTTTCATTCCTTTTCCAAATATTTTTTTGTTATTTCCATGGGACAGCATACTCACAAAAGTACTAAATAACATGATCTAACTTCAGTACACGGCCAGTCACTAGAATGAAATTAGCAGCAAGTGTAACTCGATTCACCTGACGATTTAAGTCAGTTTCGATCCGTAAACTCAGTTCAACCTTTTTTTTGAAGTTGGTTGATTTCAGTACTTCGATCCTGTTCGCAACGTGTTTATATCGATCATTTTAACCTGCTAACTTCAATCGTGTTGACTTCGGCTGTATCCAGTGCATCAAAAAAAATATAGTAATTGTTACACTAATACTGTGTGAACATCTAGAGACTTGATTTTATAATTGATATTAATTTTTAGTTTTTTGTTACTGGTGCTCCTTTACTATGGTACGATGACTTTCTACCTATGAATATACCATTATGATTGTCTTGGATCTACTTTTGGACAAAATCATTCCTAACCTTCTATTTCAAAATTATATTTTTAACTAAGTATGTAGACGACATAGTTTGCTTTCTACCACACAATCAAGTTGAAACCACTCTTGAACACTTCAGTAACTTTAATGAACATCCAACATTCACTTTAAAAAAGAAAGCAAAAAATTCCATTTCTTGACACATTGATCTTTCGGTCGAAAAACAACATTTTGATTTTTAATTACTATAAAAAGCATACAAATTCTTCAGTCACAGCAATAAACACAAGATCAATACCATCTTAGCACTAAAAAATTGCATTACAAAAATAAGTAATCCAATTTTCCTAAATAACAACATCGAAGAACTAAAACAAGTCTTTATCAATAATGGTTATCCCATTCAACTTGTCAACAAATTGTTGAATACCAACATCTTAACACAACAAAAAACAACACCACAAGTGGTCTACAATAAGCTTCCATATATTGAAAAACTAACTCCTCAACTTACTTGAATTTTTAAAAATCAAATATAAGCATTGCATACAACTATGTAAAATCAATTAAAAAGCATTTTTCTCCACTTAAGGATAGAACAAACACCGAAATGTGCAGTAATGTTGTATATAGGAATCAATGTAGTTGCAACCACTCTTACATTGGTCAAACTGGTCAGTGGTTAACGTACAGATTAACATCACACCACAGTGATCCAAAATTGGGAGAAAACAACTATCTTCTCGACACATATACATTCTACCAAACACACACTTTCATTCAAAGAAGCAATATTTTGGAAAAAGAAAAAATACAAAAAAAAACGCTTATTACTTGAATCATTTCATATACAAAAAAAGTGCATCAACAACAAACAAGACCTAAAAGACTTAAGTGTTGTTTATTCTGAACTGTATAAACATTAATTATAGTACTCTTATTTAATGGACAATATTTATACTCTTTTTTCGCTTTATCATACTTACATCCAAAGATCATTGCACTTAGATAAACTTTATCCTCGCGTACAAAAATTTTGCTTTTTTAACATTAAAATTGCAGATACAAAACCATTTTAATTCTGTTGCTCAAATTTTGCTTTAATGTCAATTAATAGATATTTACGTAGCCAGTTATGAAAAGATTAATTTTATTTGACGAATGTAATGTTTGCCAAAATGAGCGAACGCAGTGAGTGAGTGTTGCAAATTACACGAGTTAAATAAAATTAGGGTTTTATGACGGGTTAAGTACAATATTTTATCTAACCCCGCTTTAAAATATAACAAAAGGATTGTATGTACGGTTCTAAATGTAGAAAATTCAGTTTTGTCGCTTTACCTGAGCGTTGCCAAAATTAATTCACCATTAAAATGCATTTGAAAAACCGTAGCATATTCTTCTGGTAAATCCAAATTTATCATGCAGCAATTTAATACCAGTAAACTCATTCCATTATTCAGTTGCAATCTGAGTTCTTAATACTCAAATTAAAAACACTTTGAATGTCGATTGTTATATGTTCATAACTTTAAAATACATTGTTATTATTGTTATTTATTGACAGATATTTTTAAACGTCTAGGAAAACATTAATGTGAACTAAACACAATTTAAAATTCAATTAACCATTTACAATTCACAATACGTAATTGACAGACAAAAGATAATTGACTCCATTCTGGTTCTTTATCGGTTTATATACATCCCCACATCATTAAATCTAGAATTTTCAATACCATTGTGGTTGGTTTTGGTTCAGGCTGCTGTTGCAACTTTCTCCAAAAATGGCATAAATTAGTACATTATCTTATCTAAATTGCTGCCATCCTTGATTTATTACATCGTAAAATATCTTAATATAGTTCCTAATTTTAAGAATGAATGTTAAAAATACTTATCTGTTTGTTGATTAATAGCTGTCAATGCGTGTTTTCCAATTATTATCTCTTGATTAATGGGTTGTTAAATGCCATATCGCACATTATAGTCTTTCTAATTGGAATGTCCATTCATGTTATTTGTTATGATTATGTTACTTGCTCATTTTTACGTTTTGATTTATGGGTTTATTGATTGTTTTCTACTTGCGAATGAATCTATATCTCCTCGGGAACTTTTAGAAAAGTGATATTATTTTAATTTAAAACACATGACTTCTCGTTTTGCATTAAAAATAGTTTTAATCCTGTTATGAAATTAACTAAATTGGTTTTTAATAATGTTTGAAGAAGCACAGATATTTGTTTTTTTAGAACGTGTTTTAAATGGTATTTAGTATTTTTTAATGGAGAATTTTCACAGATTCTCAACTTATGTACTATATTGTTTAAAAATACTATTATACAAAGCGTATCACGGTTCCCGCATTTGGAATAATATACAGTGTTTTCAATTATTGAGCTTAAGTATTTAGAATATTAGAATAAAGTTTTTTTATTTTTCTTGGGTTTTGGAGTGTTGTGTGTACAGGTTATGGTGCTCAATGACCTTTATATGACTCCTTAGCACGTATATATATATATATATATATATATATAACAAGTATATACGATGTATAAATAATCACAACCTTTACGAAAAATCGAAAGGAAGTTATTAATTATACAAAGCAAGCTAGTAATTTGCATAGCCATAAATGAAAGAATTTGTTTGTTTCATAAAGGGAATAATATATATATATATATATATATATATATATATATACTTATATTTAGACCAGGGTAGAAAGTTAATTAATTACATCAAATAATTTTAATTACCGTGTAGAAGCTTTGGGAAAAGGTACGCGTTATTAAAACCGTGAAGCATAAAAATTCATTCGTTTCATTAGGGAGTTAAATTATTTACAAGACGCTTGCTATAAAAAGAAGCAGTATTAAAATGCTCAACGTGTAATTTAATTATTCCGAGTAAAGAAACAAATGGAAATTACGTGCAAAATTTATATTAATTGATTCAAGTTTGGGTAACGACTATTAAACAAAATGTACAGATAATAATTGAATATTTGATTAGGATTCACTAAAAATTAAAGGGTATTATTTTAATTGGAGTTAATTGAACCATTAGTAACATATAATATGTATAAAAGCTTGTAAAAACCCAATAATATTCAAATCGTAGAAGTGTTATTTAGAAGTAGGACGATTGAACACCTGCGTATTTTTAAAAGTCTCGTTCTGAGTAAATTTTGCAGATAACAAATGGTTACAGAGAATGTTGGAGAAACCGTCGCTTAATATTTACGGGAAATGCTAATAAGGTGGGTTATTTCACAGTCCACGTGGATTGAAAATAACCGATACTAAAGAATATCGAGTAGTACCACTCAGAACAGGGTAGATAGAGACGGATAATATGCGCAAGACAGAGACACATATAGTAAAAGGCGTGGGTTGAGCAACGTCACTGGGTTGCGATTGGTTGAAAATAAGAGGCAAACATGAGAGGTAAAAATAACATTTCTGTATAAAAATTAATTAGTTATTCTCAGACGTTGCGAGCCGTGTTGAAATTTCATAGATTTTAAACTTGGACGTGTACAAATTTTGTAGAAGCTGTGCCGAGCGATCGAAAAGGGAACATAGAATGACGAAATTCTGGAAACTGCCCGTTTTGGGGACAAAAGCGACGTATAGGCTAACGATTATATATACCCGTGTTAATATGAGTTTCTCTCTCTTAGTTTTTCGAGTTTGATTGAATAATTTAAACAGTTTGCTCGTATATTTTGGTGATTATTTTATACTTTAAAACAGTTTGCTCTTTAAGTACTACGATGAAAGTAATTTAGTGCACTTAGAAAAGAAGATACAAGGTAATAAAGTCTAGTATCACTGTACCAATTATTCAAATTTGCAACGTCAAATGAATACACAAAAGTAGGCAGTTTTGGCGTATAGCGTGAAAGAAGTATGAATTTCTTTGCTATTTTTCGGGGGTGTTAATGATTAAGTGGTTCGTGGACGTGACTGGATCCACAAAACAAGATACAGATATACACAGATGAGTTCCGGAAAAGCACTGAAACAACTTTAGATGAATGGTGGTGTAGAAAATTTTAAAGGCGACCAGTAATGGCGACCAGAGTGGGAGATGCTCCCTTTGTACTCAGACTCAGGTCTGCATATATTGTTATATTAATTAGTAGGCATCCTACAAGGACTTTAATTCTGGATGCACATTAAAATGATAATAAATTTAATCTTGAAGTTTTCTGATACTGAAATTTATGCTGAAATTTAATTTTGAAATTTTAATGTATTATGAATATTGATGTAAATAGAGTTAACGTTGATGTTTGTGGTAGGAATGTAATTTTTTTTATGAATGAGGATGAAAGTTTGAACTAGGTGAGCAGCTGAGGCGGAAAAGAGTAAAGAGGCGATTAACAGAAGAAAGTCAACGGACCAGTTAATTTAAAAGGTTTCACAGCATCTTGACGCCCAATCTGTGGGGCTCGATTTGAAAACCTTAGTTTAAGATTAATGGAGAGGCTCTTTGTACATTTCACAGCATTCTTGGCGACCCAAAAGTGAGACTCGAGTTCCAAATAAAATTTTTGTGATTTTATTCCAGGAAACTGGCGATCTGAGAGAGAGAGTTTCTGTGTGTGTATAAATTTAAGAGTATTTTTAGAGTGTGAGAGTGATTAGAACGTATGCAGAGAAAGGAGTGGTTAAGGAGTCAAGGAGTGGAAATTGGAAGTGACGATAGTGCATTGTGTGAGAAAAATTCGAAAATGGAAGAAGCTGGAGGCAGTAGAGATCAGTCGAGGACGGAATCAGGGGATCAAGGAAATGAGTTAATGATGAGAATGTTAGAGGAAATGCGATTAGCTAGGGAAGAATCGAATAGAGCGAGGGAGGAGTCCAACAGAAAATTAGAACTGCTAAGCGATGAATCTAATAGAGCTAGGGAAGAATCGAATAGAGCGAGGGAGGAGTCCAACAGAAAATTAGAACTGCTAAGCGATGAATCTAATAGAGCTAGGGAGGAGTCCAACCGAAAATTAGAGCAGATAAGCGGGAAAATTGAGCAATCGACTAAGAGAATTTACAGAATTTAAAAATAGTCTTACCATGAAAATGGGGGAAGTAGAAAGTAGGGTTGATAGAAATGAGAAAAACATTACAGGTCTTCGACAGGAAATAGGACATTTAAGGTCCGAAGTACGCATTTTTTGTGAAGAAGAAATAAATGTAAAAATGACTGAAGTAACGGACTCATGTAGGGATCAGTTAGGCAGGGTAGAACGCGAAGTTAGTAGTATTAAATACAACATGTCAAGTTTAACGGGGGATGGTCCCAGATTTTATACAGGTGGAGTATCATTGGACCAACACATGAAGTTTTATGGCGAAACAGGGTAAATTCACAAATTTTTATTAATAGTGTAAGAAATCTAGTGGGAAATTTATTTGACGAACAGACTAAACTGAATACGATAAAGGCTTTATTAAAGGACAATGCGGAAGCATGGTACAATTTAGTAGGACAGGACATAGACACGTATCAGGACTTTGAAAACAAATTTTTACAACATTACTGGAGTGATCACAAACAGGATCAGATTAGGGACGACTTGATTATAGCAAAATTTAAGGGAGAGTTTGCAGGATCTAGGGAGCAATATGCCATTCGAAAGTACAGTGTGGCCAAACAACTTCATCCACCATTGACGGACAGACAGATAATCAAGTACTTGTCACGACATTTTGAACTGGAAATTAGACAACACGTGGCCTTACAAAATATCACAGAACGGGAGACCTTTTTAGAGTATTTGCAGAGATATGACGATGTATGTGTAGGATGGACAAGAGAAATACGAGAACGAAACATTAACACGGTTAGGTTTTACAACAGGACACAGAATTTTGCGAGACGGCCGGACTACAATAGGAATTTTCGACCGAATTGGGAACGACGAGGACAGGAATACAGAAGTAATAGTGCAACTAGGGGACCGACGCCAAGACCTAGTTACATGAGACAGAACAGTTTACCGGAAGTAAACAGGACTGTGACGAGCACGCCGAATAGAGACAGGGACACGGATATAAATACAAGGAGGACGTACGCACAGGTTGTAGAAGCACAGCCAGGACCAAGCACTGAAAACAGGACGAGACAGGATTTTTAGAACGCGACAGACCACTAGATTTCGGTGTAAATGTATATGAACATCCACGTGAATTTTTCAAAATTGAGGAGGAAGTAGAGCCAGAAACTGAGGAAAAATTATGTTTGCCAATTGTTAATATAGGAATTTTTGAGAATAATGTAGAAGTATTACTTGATACAGGGGGCAGAGGCGAGTTTAATATCGGAGGAATTCGTCAGCAAAATTAGGGATAAGGTTTGTGATAGAATTATGCCTATAAAGCGTAGTCATTTAGTAGCTCCAAATAAAAAGAAGTTTGCTGTAGTAAATAGTGTTGTGGTGCTTAGGATAGATATAGGAGGTTTAAGCTGTGAACAGGAGTTTGTAATTGTACCTGGACTGAAGTTTCAGAGCATTTTAGGTGTTGACTGTATGATGCAGTTAGGGTTTTGATAGATATGGAAAGGAAGGTAGTAAGGATTAAAGATAGGGTAGTGCCATGGAAGGGCAGTTATGAAGTCACAGAGGATGACACGGGGTTGAGTATTAATGTAGTAGAGGTAGAGGATGATGGAGGTAAACAGATCAACACGATAAGATGTCCAGAGGATAGGATAGTAGAGGTTCAAGCTTTAGTACAAAAACATGCAGAATTAGTGGGGGTAGAAGCAACAGCAGCATATCGGGAGCAGGTGAAGGCAGAATTAATTAAAGATGCACGTAAAATTAATCAATGGACCAAACCGCAATTCCATTGTCCACCATCCATGGACACACTTTTGACGAGATTAAGTGGCAAGTTTATTTTTAGTAAATTAGATTTAAGGAATTCATTCTGGTTGATTCCATTACACAAGAATTCTAGAAGGTACATAGGATTTTCCGTAGAGAGAAAAATCGAGAATTTTAAAGTAGTATCGTTTGGTTTGTCGGCAGAAAGGAAAAAAATAGTAAATGAGAAACAGACATGTGTAGAGACTGAAGAAGAAGCAATATTTAAGAGTAAGGATAATAGGGATGATAAGTTTATTGTATGTGAGATAATAGGGATGATAAGTATAGATATAGAAGGGGGAGAAATAGGGATGAAGAGTATTAGGATGGTGAGAAGAAAGACTTGGAGGGTCAAGAAGAGAGTTAGATTTAAATAACTTGATGAACAAAGGATAGAGATAGGTGAATTTTAGTATAGATATAGAATAGAGAGTAGATAGGTGTACAATAGAGTAAAATTTAAATAGGATAGGAGTAGATATAGGTGTATATAGAAGAGTAGAAGTAAGTGTTTATAGAAAATAAAGCTAGGTATAGGATAAATATGGGAGATGGTTAGAAATAGGTGTATAGGATGAGAAGGAAAATTAAATGTAAGAAGAAAATGGGATAGGTTACGTGTAGATATTTCTTATAAGATTAGTGGAGAGTTAGGAATAGAATAAGAATAGGATAGGTATATAGGATTAGGTAGGGGGAAGTGAGTATAGTTAAAAGTTAGGAATAGGATAGGTATATAGGATGTATGTAGGATTAGATGGATAAGTAAGATGAAGTTAGGGATAGTTTCAGTTTATAAAATTAGGTGATAGTTAGGAATAGGATAGGGATATAGGACAGGTGTAAATATTTTTTTGGATTGGATAAGGTAGGTAAGTTAGATAGATAAGGGTAGAGAGAGATAGGCAATTTTTTTTGTAAATTTTTTTTTGGCAGTCTAAATGCTTTATATTTGCATTCAAATAAGTGGGATTATTTGTATTCAAATAGGGGGAAAATACTCATATTTAGACCAGGGTAGAAAATTAATTAATTACATCAAATAATTTTAATTACCGTGTAGAAGCTTTGGGAAAAGGTACGCGTTATTAAAACCGTGAAGCATAAAAATTCATTCGTTTCATTAAAAATAAGGGAGTTAAATTATTTACAAGACGCTTGCTATAAAAAGAAGCAGTATTAAAATGCTCAACGTGTAATTTAATTATCCCGAGTAAAGAAACAAATGGAAATTACGTGCAAAATTTATATTAATTGATTCAAGTTTGGGTAACGAGTATTAAACAAAATGTACAGATAATAATTGAATATTTGATTAGGATTCACTAAAAATTAAAGGGTATTATTTTAATTGGAGTTAATTGAACCATTAGTAACATATAATATGTATAAAAGCTTGTAAAAACCCAATAATATTCAAATCGTAGAAGTGTTATTTAGAAGTAGGACGATTGAACACCTGCGTATTTTTAAAAGTCTCGTTCTGCGTAAATTTTGCAGATAACAAATGATTACAGAGAATGTTGGAGAAACCGTCGCTTAATAATTACGGGAAATGCTAATAAGGTGGGTTATTTCACAGTCCACGTGGATTGAAAATAACCGATACTAAAGAATATCGAGTAGTACCACTCAGAACAGGGTAGATAGAGACGGATAATATGCGCAAGACAGAGACACATATAGTAAAAGGCGTGGGTTGAGCAACGTCACTGGGTTGCGATTGGTTGAAAATAAGAGGCAAACATGAGAGGTAAAAATAACATTTCTGTATAAAAATTAATTAGTTATTCTCAGACGTTGCGAGCCGTGTCGAAATTTCATAGATTTTAAACTTGGACGTGTGCAAATTTTGTAGAAGCTGTGCCGAGCGATCGAAAAGGGAACATAGAATGACGAAATTCTGGAAACTGTCCGTTTTGGGGAAAAAAGCGACGTATAGGCTAGCGATTATATATACCCGTGTTAATATGAGTTTCTCTCTCTTAGTTTTTCGAGTTTGATTGAATAATTTAGACAGTTTGCTCGAGTGCATTAACCTTCAGGTAACTTATGCTTTGTTGTTCGATTTTTGATGTTTTGGTGTGTGTTGAATAACTTTATAATTTATTTACTTAAAATGGACAGTAGTGAAATTGTACTAACAACAAATTTTTAATTTTAAGGTGAAATTTTCTTGTTTAAGTAGAAAGGGGTATTTAGTATTTATGTTCTTGATTATGATGAAAATTTGGGTATGTCTTTGAGCTCAATTAGACGAACCTGGTTAATTAACGTTAAGGGGTGGGAGATGCCCCCTTTGTACTCAGACTCAGGTCTGCATATATTGTTATATTAATTAGTAGGCATCCTACAAGGACTTTAATTCTGGATGCACATTAAAATGATAATAAATTTAATCTTGAAGTTTTCTGATACTGAAATTTATGCTGAAATTTAATTTTGAAATTTTAATGTATTATGAATATTGATGTAAATAGAGTTAACGTTGATGTTTGTGGTAGGAATGTAATTTTTTTTATGAATGAGGATGAAAGTTTGAACTAGGTGAGCAGCCGAGGCGGAAAAGAGTAAAGAGGCGATTAACAGAAGAAAGTCAACGGACCAGTTAATTTAAAAGGTTTCACAGCATCTTGACGCCCAATCTGTGGGGCTTGATTTGAAAACCTTAGTTTAAGATTAATGGAGAGGCTCTTTGTACATAATCACAGCAATATATATATATATATATATATATATATATATATATATATATATATATATTATTCAAGAAGCTCTGAATTGGTGCCAACGAGATTCAATGTAGTACCTCCGGGTGGAGCATTGGGGACGTGGCCGCAAGTATAGCGGCCCTAATTCAAATTATAATGCCAACGAGATTTGAACCAATATCAGAGTAAACGTTGCTAGGTTTACCCCTACGGGCAATAATCTGCAAAAGATCATAAGAAATGAGTTGCTAGAATGATTGATGACTAATTCTAGATGGATGTGAAAAGACAGATGTATGAGTTGGAGGTTTTAGCACTGCATCCCTTATGATCCTTGGTCTGAAAAGGGCCAGCATAGTCAATGTCAACTACATGAAATGGTGGTGATGGTTTAATTCAATCAGCTTGAAGATTTCCAATAATGGGTTTAGGCAATTTGGTTGAAATCCTAAAGTAGCGGAGACATTTATGAACAATAACTTTAGCAAGATTGCTGCAAGTAATTTTTTAATAACATTCATGCACATTTGAAAGAAGCAGCTGAGCACTGGCGTGTCACAGACGGATGTGTTCACAAATAAGAATAAGCTGAGCAAATCGATGCCTAGCGAAAATTATTATTGGATGTTTTTTCTCAAAGAAGAAATGGGAATTTCAAAGGCGACTTTCAACCCGTATTATACCGTCGGAGGTCAAAAAAAAGAGTTAAGTTTGAAACGGAGTTTGGCTTTAAAATGGAAACACCCTTTTGTAGACATTTTATTTCTTTTGGAAATGACTCTTGTTGAACTGTTTTAATCAAGTAATAATGTGAAGAAGTAATCTGTTCAGGTGTGAGGCCCTATGCTCCTCTCTGAAAGGGGCTTACGACAATTGTTTATAAGCCGGAAACAAAAAGCAATAACTCTTTCGAGCCTAATCGAAGTAGAAAATTTGTCCCAAAGAAAGGTTCAGCCTGAATCTCATAATGACAATGAAAGACACTATTTAAATCTGGTAAATTAACAATGTAATCTATAAGATAGGCCATGAACATTCTGATTTATGCCACCAGGAGGGGCTGTTCTATCATAAGCTGCAATCTAACAGCTGAGCAGGCAAAACTCCTTTAGAAAGCATATCAGAAGGATTTGTTTTAGTGGGCACATGCTGCCACATGGCTTTGGCCATCAATGATTGTATGTTTGCTACTCTTACAGATGAAAGTTTTGTGTTGATTGGGAGGAGTTTTTAACCACCCCAAAACAACAGCAGAATCGGACAAAAAACAGATCATTCACGGTAAGGGTAGACTTTGCACAAAGAAGCAGAACAAAAACTGATCTTGCTTGTCAACAGAACGTAAATAAATAGATGCTCCGTACGCATGAACTGAGCATCTGAAACTCAATGCATCTCGACGTGCATGGAATTAGAACAGATAACATTTTCAGGCTGTCCATTTACTACCACATCTGTGCCAAGGTTAGTTTCTACCAATTTATGGTTTCTGTCTATTTAAATAATTTACAATGATTTCGGTGTCGGTGCAATGCATGCGAATGTTTTCGACTCCACGTTCTTAAGATGATTGGTCATGGAAAATATGTTGGTGTTTTTTCTAATTTGATATGTCTATGGGGAAACCTCGGTTTTAATTGTTGGTTGTAAAAGAATGTACTAGATACTTTACTATTTATTTCGTTATTTTGCTTTAATATTGTACTCGAATAGTTCCATTATAAACTGTAATCTACCCAACTTCTATATAATTTTACACACTACATTTGATTTTTTACTAATGCTCCACCCAAAGATACTACATTGGCCAAGAAGTGAATTCATTTTTACCTTGAAATTTTGAATTTTGCCGAACCATTGCTGTTCCAAGCAAGGTAGCGATCTTTAACGTGCACGACAACACACACATGGGACTTCCATTTTACCTCTCATCCGAACAAGGGCATATTTTTTGAAAAACGATTGCCTAACATTTTTGAAGCGGACCGTGTCAGCATTCGAACCCGACATCTTGGGCATAGTAGTCACATGCATACCAACTTCGCCACGGAGCTGCCTCATAAAATTTTGCAGGTATTTTTCTTACTAAAGCTCCCGAACTAGCGAAAATTGATAATTTTTTTTATATAGATATACAAATGTATGCATAACTAATGCACAAGCATTTCAAAGATGATTAACACATTTTATGTAAACAAGAAATGTAATGGAATTTTAGTGGTAAAGTGATAAAAAATAAAATAAAAAGCTAGGAGTCAAACTATTATGTCGGTTTTACTTAAACAACTTCATTATGTGAAAATAATTTTCTAAAAGATCTTGTTACATGTGTTGTTTCCTAAATGGGTAAGCTGGGGTTGACCAACAAGCAGAGACAGAAACATGATCTTTACATCTGGCAGAAGGCATTCACACAGAGGTGAGTCGAAGTGCAATCTTTCATAATATTTTAGATAGTAAATAACAAAGTAAAAAAAATATACATATGAGTCACATGTAAATATCTAAAGTTTGTTAGGCTGTATTAGCTCATTGGCAACCTCAAACTTCAACGACATGACAGAGAGACAGTATAGTTTTTTTTTGTTACAGCTTACAACAAGGGCAGCACTAATACTACATGAAGATACTAGTGAAAAGTAGACAGAACTGGTCTAAATGTATCCTTGAATTATAAAATCAAAGCAAGCAGTCCTCATTATACTTAATCACCAGTATCTGAAATTTTAAAGAAAACAACAATCTTAAAAAATAAAAATTTCTTGTTATTCAGTTAAATTTCAAATATATAATTTACTATTATAATTTTCTGTAAGCCATCCCTGTCTATATTTAGCATATATTTACTTCTAAAATCCTAAAATTTAGAACATGCCATTTAGATATTACAAATTCCAATTATAAGACAGATAATTCTTTCCTTATTTCAAATTTCTAATTTACATAGATTTCAAGATAGTTTTCTGTGACAGACAGATGGACAGATACGAGAGCGATCTTATAAGGGTTCCGTTTTTCCTTTTAAAGTTCAGAACCCTAATAGTATGTTGTTTTTCAGTTGTGGGTCATTTTTCATTCCTGATTCCATTTTTAAAATCTGGAACAATAGTTTAAAAGTCAAAGTATTATTAAAAATTCTGAGGTATACTTGCAGGTTTTTAACACTACTGTCATTCTTCTTGTCATTGATGTTATGTACAAAATAAAAACCTTAAAAGAAGTGATGAAGAACATCAGTAAAACTGCTTATAATCAGAGGTATAAAGAAAAATAGTCTTAAAATGAAAATTTTGTACAATTTAAATTTTACGGTTTGCCATATTATTTCTCTCTATTTATGAACGGTGGGTGGTTCTAATTAGAACGAGAATGGCAATGTACAAAAATCATAAATTTATGAAAGAAGAAATTTCATACTAAATCACACGATAATAATAAGTTTGACATGTCACTATCTTAATTGTAGGATAATCTAATTTCTTCCTACTAAGTAAAAATGAGGTGAAAAGTGTTTTTGAAGTTCCAAAGTTTTAAATACCATTTTTTTTTAAATATGAGCCATATTTCTGCGTAGTCATTTGCCCAAGTGCTCTTTGTATGCAATAATGGGAAAAATCTAAAGTATATAAAGTGTTTATATTATCATGGTTACAACAGTATTTTGAATACATTTTTTGTTTTAGATAGCTACTAATAGTACCCATAACGGAGGTGGTGGTGATGATGACGACGATGATAATGATGATAATGATTCCAGTAACAATTATCGTCGTAACAATACAGGTGGTTGGAACGCCACTGTAACTGGTAATAGTTGGGGTGCGAGTGGATCTAATACATCTAGGTGGTCAGGTGGTGGTACAAGTAGCCCCTGGAGAAAGAGAAATAATAGATGGAAAAAGGGTAAGCGAACTACAAAAACAAAAACTATGCCCTTCAAAAGTAAAGGCAGTAATAAAAGTAGCACAGCCGGTACCAAAAATAGAACAACAAAGACAGCTAGAAAATGTAGTAATTGTGGTGAACCAGGTATGTAATTATATGTTGTGTTTCATAATACATACTAACAGTTGTAGGGCAGGTAGCTATATTAAAAGTGTTCCCGGCACTAAATTGTAAATGTGCCTAAAATTTCATTTAAAGATTTAACTTTTTTTCCATTTAGTTAATAGACTTTATGCAGAAATATTGCATGATCTAATAAGCTAGATATTTAAAAGCAATATTATGAGTGAATAATAAACGACGATTTTGACTTTGAAAGTTGTAAAGCCATAAACAAAAAAAATCTATATTGCCATAGAAGATTATGAATATGGTATTTTTAGCGGTGCATCTTTCAATAAAGATGTCTTTTAATTTTTCCATTTGTTACATTCCGAAATATATGTTGCATGAACAAATATGCTAAGCTTGCTTAGGAAACAATCCTCACTATGGTTGTCAGCTGGAGCCATAAAAGGAATAGATCAAAAGCTGATAAGGAGAAGAACTAGTGAACAGCCTTCTGTTCTCCATTCAGTGATATTGTGGGTATCACCCTTGTCTTGATCAGTATCTGTGCAATTGCTCTGATTTCTTATGCTTATAATAGACTTGCAAAATAAGGGAAGTTTGAACTTCCCCAAACAAGAAGCTTAGAAAAATCGTAGACAAAAATGCTTAAAGTCTGGATTAAACCAAGCTGATCTGCAAGTCCAAGGCATCTTGAAATACCGTTGCTGTAAAATCCATCGAATAATATTCTTAAAACGAATATTAGTATACCTAAATTTATGTTCATGTAATAACAAAGAGCTTCTTTGTAAGATATTGCATATTTACAAATTTAAAATTAATTATTAAATCCATTCACACGCTATCAAATATAATTTTAATCATTATAGGATCCTCTTGTCTTTTTTATAGTAATAACTAAGACTATGGTTGTATGGTGATGATATTGCATTGTAAAAGTACATAGTATAAAAACTTGTAAGATTAAAATAAAAAAATTAAATACTAGTAACTCTACAAATAAATCCCGCCAAGATATAAAAGAATCCGAAAAAAATATAAATTTTCCCAAATTCATGGTTACGCCCTGTATAGTTCAAGCGTACTTTTATTCATTGACGTACTAGCGGAAAATCAAATTCCCCGTGTATAAATAATCACCCTATATGATATAGGCATATTGTAAATACATAGCAAGTAACATAAGTTGTATATGTAAAAATAATTAATTGTAAGATACCATAAAATGCATTTAAATGCGAAGGTAAATCATTCATTTTAAGATAAACACAAAGTCATTTATTTTCACTTATTAATAATCGATACATTTTTAATAAAAATGCTTTTCATTTGCTGTAAATAGCATAGAATAGTACTAGTTTTATCATTTGGATAAAAATAAGCACCCAATTCTAATCTTAATAGGTGTATTAAAAACACGTTTTGATGTTAAATGCAAATACTTTCTATAAAATCCAACCCCTTTTTGCATTAAAAACCAATTAAAGTTTAAATTAATTACCCCGTGGATTACAGAAATTTATTTTTAATATAGAGAATTTTCTAAAACAAAAGGAGGAGTCATCTGTATTTAAAAATACGTCAAATTCGTATAACTCATTAAGAAGTAAACATTTTATTCCTAGAAGCAGCTTGAACATTGAAAATAAACCGTAAAACTCCTGGAATAACCGATAAATAATCGAGTGTCTTTGGCATTAGTATGCGACGCTGCAATAATAGTGTATGTGGGACAAGAACGGGTAACACGTCACGGACAACTGGAATGACAATTAGGTCCAAAACTCGACGATTTCAGACGTTAATTGGGTTTTCCGAGAACCTTACATCATTATGTTCTACACTATTTGAGTAAGCTTCTAGAAATAGATAAATTTGTATATAAAGGAAGCGTTTATTCATTGGGAGGTCATTGATTCATTCATTCGATTTCATTCATTAGAGCCGAAATGTTATTTTAAAGCGCAAGCTGTTGCTATGCAAAGATAATAATTGAAACATGTAGTAAACATATTGTAGTTTAATAGTGGCAAGGTTGAAATGAATTGAGAAGCAATGTTTTAAATGTAACTTACAACGAAAAATTAAAATTATTAATTACAAGAGGAAAAGTTCTTCAAGATAAAGCTATTTTTAAAGATTTTATAAAATAATTGAAAAGGAAGATTTAACCAGAAATGTACTTTGGTAGTCACTGTTTAAAATGAGAATTTTTTATGGATAATCTTGCAAGCTGATTTGGAGATCAATTTAGAATAAGAAGATTTCTAATTAAGAGGAGCGTTTTTGTGAATTCTGCAAGTATCACTTTTAGACTTATTTTTAACTGACAAGAGTATTTGGATCTAATCCTAATAATTTTTTTGTGTGTGAGTTTGTGTTCAGAGTTTGAAATATTCTGACCTTTTAATAGATTATATGTCGAGAATTTTTTCTGGCCAAAACAAATCGTACAAGTGTGGAAATAATTTATAACCAGGTAAACGATCCTCATAATTATAAGTTTAATTCGTTAAATTTAAGATAAAGTAAGAAACAATTTTTTTTTATCAAGTACTTCTTAGAAATTATTTTATATTTGAAAGAAACGATGTCGTAAATGCTTTTGTATGAAAGAAAATATGTATTGTATAAATGCTTTGTGATATTGCTGCGTTTTATTTCACATTTTGAAAATTCTGTCAGTCCTGTTGAGCTAGCCAGGCAAAGTTAAAAACGAAGGTAAATGAACAATTTCAAGTTAAACAAATTGCTGTAACTGTATCACAGCACTCTTTTAGCAACGCCTCAGAGTGCGACTTTACCACAGCACTCTTTTATTGGCACCCCAACGTGTGGCCATTTTCATACCACTCTTTTAGCGGCACCTCAATGTGCGGCCTTTTTCATACCAACCTTTTTTGTAACGCCCCAAAGCGAGGCATTATCACAGCAATATATATTATATTTATAATAATTTTATACTATCTTTAACTAAGAGTGAGCATTGTAGAATTTTAAAAATATTTTATATAACAAACATCATGTTTAAATACCATCAACAGAAAAAGCAATTTCTAATGAGCTACGACTTAGTGTTATTCTTCTGGTGGCTATAGAGTTCTATGGAGCCAAGGGTAAATTAGGGTCTTCCAAATTGTTATTGCTTGGAATAAAACTATCCAAAAATATTAGTGTTGTGAGTTCTGTCAAAAATCCATGGGATTTCATCACATTAACGAAAGGGGTGTACTCGACGAACTTTTCAAATTCATGGTTTTCATCTATAGTCTAGCGTTTGCTATTTATTTCCTACTCTTCGTACGTTTTGTGAGGGTTGTGAATATATAACATTCGTATTCCACGCGAATCAAGAGTGAACTCATATGGTACCATCAGACACAAGCTATATGACTGCTATTTTAGTATTCTAGTAATTTGAATATATACATTGAAATCTTGCTACTTTGTATGGAATGATATAATTAATTATCTGTAACTTGATATTGGCGAGTTCCACTATTAAGTTGTGAGGTTTATTTTGTATTGTAACTATGTAATATTAATTCTATTTCATAATACTAAAATTTGTAAAAAGCTCCTCCTATATTCGGAATTGTATGGAACACACCTATAAATAATTTCACGGTTTTTAGTTCTTCATTTTAAAACCTCTTTACTATTATAAATATTTTGTTTATCATTTTATGGTTATGAAATAATTTATTGACTTGAGTTACGATCATATATGTAATCAATTGTAATTCTTTTCCTTTGCTGTATTGAGAAATTATAATATTGCCTGCCCTAGAAATGTTAGTAAATTCTTGAAACACGTGTGTTGTGCATATATAAACCTGAATATTTGTTTTAGGTCATACTATAAACAAATGCCCAAATGGTTGATTTTAAGTGTACTTTTAATGTGTTATTAAAATGTGTATTATGTAAAATATAAGGAATTGATAATTATTTAAAACAATAGTTGTACAATTTTGTTATTTTTATAAATAAATTTAGCATATTTTCATTCTTCGACTAATTTGGTATTAATGTAAGAACACCCAATTTCAACCAGTTAGAAGCGAATTAAAAATTATGCAAATAATTGTGAATCTTTAGCTTTTATAAATGCAAGATTTATAAATTTCTTCAGATATAACTGCTTGTTTAAAAAATGCAACACAGAAACATTTAAAGTCACAATTTTTTGTCAGTATAATTGTTTTTTTCCTAATACCGTCCCATTAAGGTGCTATGTTCTGACCTATTCATTTAGGTATACCACATTACCTCAGATGCGGTTTTTTTTAAATATCCAGAATCATATTTGAGTTTAAAAAATAAAACTAGAATGGTAAATTAAACTAAATTATAAGATTTTCATAGTATATTCAGTATCTGCACACATTATTGGTCACTGACATACTCCCGCACACAAATGTCATCATTGTCTCTTTAGACACTCAATTTCTAGTCTACTGTAAGTACTGTGTTTAGTCACTGCTAAAGGTCTTTCAATTTTACAAATCACAGCAAACAGACATCTAAAATATCAATCTTTAATTGGTCATTTCGAAGAATTTCCACTTGCAATCATACTTTTAACTTTCAAACCATCACTGCTTCGCTCCACAACTGTGTTGGAAAAATTTACTCCTTGTCGTACTAACCACAACAAAATCATCCTTTGAATAACTTTCTTTATTTTCTTTGTTCTATCTTCTACATAATTTTCATTACTATCAAAAGGTGGCTTCTGATTCGGAGCCTTATTAACGTTTCTTTGTTATTTTTCCTTCTCGCGGATTGTTTCAAATTTTTCCTTTTCATTGTTATCTTTTTTTCTTGAACTTTTCATTGGTATTCTACAAAATCATCAATTATAGCCACTGTAGTATAGATTTTCAGTATTTTATTTGCGCTTGAATCTCTGCTAGCATTAAGTTTTCTTTAAACAATGCTTTCTGGCCAAAACAAAGTATTTTTGAAAGATGTGTGATATTTACTTTTCATATGTATTGAACTCGTAATATGATATGGTAGATTTTTTCGTATGTTCCTTCCTGTTGATTTTCACTAGAATGGAGTGAAATTAAAGGACTACCTATTACTAAACCGTTACAAAAAGTTTTGTTGTCTTTTATTTTTGAAAATTTTGATTGAATTGCATTTTATGTTGAGGTATTAATCATTCTGACTTTACTGAAAAATTTTCCTCTATATCCTCAGAAATCTTATTTTGGAAAGATGATGACCCAGGTTTTGGTGAGCTATTGGGTGATTCATCTAAATGTACCTGTTTTAAAAAGTAAAAAATAGAAAAATTCAATTTCATCGTATAATCCAAAGGAACTATAACTTAATATATTTTTTTAAAAATGATGTTTTTCAAATTGCTACGTTCACTTCCCAACAGTAAAATTAAAACGTACCTTTTTTTTTGTCTTTTATTAGTTTACGTAGATTCTGCTTCAATCTTCCAACACCATCCTGTATATTTTGTCTTCCTACAATAACTATGCTTGTCAATAATTTCATTAAAACCCATTTGCTGCGATTAGAAAGTTTCTGCGATAAGTTACATCGTCCGTACCTTGTTTTAGGTGTCTGTTGACGTGATGTATATTGCTATAGAGCATAATTACTCTGTATATTACTTCAATCTAGAAACTCGTTGAAATAATGTATCGTATTCTTTGATAAAGCGTGTTTTGGGTTTCTAATCACATTTTGTATGTTTGATAACGGAGGATTGAAATTTGAATTCTTGTTACTAAACAAATGAATATTCATTTTCTTTTCTGCATACGACTGCGAGAAATTAACGTTTCCGTTCTTGCTAAATTTTCGTGCACACACTGTGTGGTGAGTACTGTTAGCTTAAAAAAAGAAACAAATAATATATACTTTCCTTCGTGAAGGGTCTAATTTGTAACTACACTTATTATAGCTTCTTTCTGGTAGAGAGAACCGTCCATTACCTCGGCCCCTGATTAACAAGGTGATTGCTGTTTCCTTTGGGGCAAAGGACACTTGTATGGGGTAATCCCAAATTTAAATTTTCCGCCCTGCCATTAGGGAGGGTATTGTTGCAAAATCTACACCGAGGACAGTCGGGTGAGTTTTTATTCGCTAGTTTGTATATGAACCTATGGACTTGTTCGGAGCAACATATTTATCAGTTCTTATTGGATGACTAAACCTTATAGTTAAAATGATTATCGTTACAGGAGATGATCTTTATTAATAATATTGTACTCATTATAACCATGTTGTACATTTGCATATTTATCTGTTCCTATTGGATGACTAAACCTTATAGTTAAAATAATTATCGTTACGGGAGATAATATTTATTAATAATATTGTACTTATTATGACCATGTTGTATATTTCATTGTATATTTACGATGACGATTTAGAGCTGTTGGTTTTAGTGTTGTAATTTTACAGTTTTTTTCTTGGTAATTAATTTAAGGGGTAACCTAAAAGCTACAGCTCGCCATTTTTTACTAAGTAACTTTTTGTTGTTCTTCCTGATATATTGTATTGAGGTTATTGCTATTGATTTTTTTTGTTATATTGCCCTGTGATGTCTCTCTAAAATGTCACTGAGGGTAATTATATGTATTAATAAGTACTGTTAATTTCTTACCTTTTATTTAATTTTCAGGCTTTCCTTTAATTTTTTCTTGTATTTATGATCCCGCCTACTCACCAACTGAGCCCGAACATTCTTTCTTTGTCTTGCAGGGTATGACAATGTATGTAGCAAAATGTTGGACTTGACTTTGCCTAACATGGACCATTGTGAAGTTCCAATTTCGATGATGCGTTAGAACATTTCAAGTGGCATTTGGTGAATGATGCAAGTAATGTTAGCTTCCAATGCCTCAAACGTAATCGGTTTATTCTTGTAAACTTCGGACTTTACATATCTCCAAAGGAAAAAGTCTAGAGGTGTGATATCACATGACCTAGGTGGCTAATTTACTGGCATGAAATGTGAACTGTTCACCTAATTGTTCTTGCAATAATGCAATAGTTTTACGGACTGTATGGCAAGTAGCGCCATCTTGTTAAAACCAAATGTCGTTAAGATCACGGGCTTCAATTTCAGGCAGCAAATAGTTCCTTAACATAGTGCAATGTCGAATGCCATTCACGGTTACGTTTTGGCCGGCCTCGTTTTTGATAAACTATGGATTGATGTTTCCACCAGCGCATAAACCACACCAAACCGTTGTTTTGTCTGAATGTAATGGCAACTCTGGAACCCCTTCTGTTTGCTCATCAGCCCAAATACGGTAATTTTGTTTATAAACATAGCCAGTAAGCCAGAAATGGACCATCATTAAACAAAATGTTGGTAGAAAATAGTGGTTCATCTTCAAGCTTTTGAAGTGCCCAAAGATTAAAATGGGGACGATTCGCAAGGTCAGCTTCAATTCTTGCTCGAGTTGAATTTTATATGTTTTTAAACGAAGATCAGTATATAAAATACGCCAAGTTGTTGTATACGACAAGCCAAAAGAACCACCAAATTGATTCATCACGGTCATCGCGTACACTTTCAATTACATGCGCTATATTTACTTCATTACATGCTAGAGATGGTATATTTGGTTAAATCTTATCCAATAATGAAAATTGGGTTTCAAATTTTCCAATGGTATAGCGAACAGTGCATTCGGTATGCCGATTTAGACCATAAGTTGCTCTAAACGCACGCACTCAAATTGACGAATGATGTAACGTCGATCCATGCAAAAGCAGGTTTTGAAATTGTGGGATGGATGAGTAATTCACAAAGAGTTTTAAGGGCACTTAGTAAAAGCGGCGAACAAAACAAAAAGGATCTTAACTTGGGCTGTGAATCGCCAATCGAAAAGGTTATTGGAATGTGGTGGTGCATATCGTCAGACACCTTTACGTTCTCTTTGGCGAACAACAAACCAAGCAAAAATTTTCTGAATGAAAACCTTCGGCCAACAAAAAGAGAAGTACTACGGATTCTTATGACCATATTTGATCCTTTGGGTTTTATCGCTCACTCTACTATCAACATAAAACTACTTTTGCAAGAAATTTGGCTATCCAAAGTCGGCTGGGATGATGAACTCACTGATGATCAATATGAAAAGTGGCAGTCGTGGCTACAATTGTTGCCACTTGTTGAGAAAATGACTTCCCCGGTGGCACGGTACCACATTGCATAAAAATCAAACCTTGCAAGTCCACGTTTTTGTAGATGCGAATGCTGTGGCGTATGCTTTTGTAGCATACTTTAGAATCAAACATGGAGATGTTATAGACATCATTGATCGGCGCGAAAACGAGAGTGGCTACACTTAAAATTATATTAATTCCGCGACTTGAGTTAGAGGCGGCAGTACTGGGAGCTCGCTTTGCCAATAATATAGTTCAAAGCCAAACTGTAAAAATCGATAGCTGCCATTTTTGGACTGATTCAAAAACCGTTATGTCTTGGCTAAAATCAGATCACCGCAGATATAAACAGTTTGTGGCGTTTCGTGTTGGTGAAATACTTAAAACTACTCAAGAAGATCACTGGGAATGGATTCCAACTAATTTGAACGTTGCTGACGAGGCTACGAAATGGAAAAGCTGTCGTGGGTTAGATATGTCTTGCCGTTGGTTCGTTGGTCCCAAATTCTTGTTAGAAAATGAAGAGCAGTGGCCAGGTGATAAAATGAACACAGTAACGACCACCGAAGAAATGCATCCCCATTTCTATCATAAAGCGAAGATATATGAAAGAATAATACTGATAGAACGAATATCATCATGGAGATTCTTAATGCGTACAATGGCCTACGTATTCCGTTACATAAATAATTTAACGGCAGCTATGCGACATGTAACTTGACAAACGGGTGTGCTAAAGCAAGATGAGTTACGTCGAGCAACGAATTTCTTGTATCGGTTGGCTCAACAAGAAGCATATCACGAAGAAATTGCGTGTCTTCAAAAGAACAATTATGGTTCGAGTAAACAGTTACCCAAGTCCAGTCCAATTTATATGCAAGGGCCGTATTTAGATAGTGACGGTATATTGCGGGCTTATGGTCGAATTGACGCAATGGTTGGTGTATCATACGCTACAAAACATCCCGTTGTGCTACCAAAAGACCACTACATCACACATCTCATAGTATCATCCTTTCATATAAAGTACCACCACGATACCCACGAAACGGTTATAAATGAACTAAGACAGAAATATTGTATACCGCGTTTCAGAGCAGTTGTGAAACGTGAAATTGAAAGCTGTCAGGTTTGCAAAAATGACTACGCAAAGCCAAATCCACCGCAAATGGCAAATCTTCCTAAAGCTAGGCTAGCAGCCTTTTGTCGACCATTTTCATATACAGGTATCGATTACTTTGGTCCGATGCCAGTAACCTTAGGAAGAAGAGTAGAAAAACGGTGGGGTGTTCTGCTGACATGCCTAACAAGTGCGATTCATATCGAAATTGCCCATAGCTTATCCACGGACTCTTGCATACTAAATATACGAAATTTTATAGCTAGACGAGGAGAACCTCTGGAATTCTACTCCGATAATGGGACCAACTTAAGAGGAGTCGATAAAGAAATGTGCTCCGCTTTATTACAGGTGAATTGCCAAGATCTGGCAAAAGAATTTAATAGCCTAACAATGAAGTGGAATTTTAATCCTCCAGAGTGCCCACACATGGGTGGAAGTTGGGAGAGGTTGGTGCGGTCCGTAAAGAAAACGCTTTATAAAATCCTGCCTGCCCGAACTCCATCCGATGAGCTCCTACGCAGCCTGCTCATGGAGGTAGAATCAATAGTAAATTCACGCCCGCTGACATATCTACCACTGGATGACGTTTCTCAAGAAGCGTTAACCCCAAACCATTTTCTTTTGGGTACGTCAAATGGATCCAAGCCGTTAAGCCGCCCGAGTGATGACAGTGTGGTGATGAAAAAAAACTGATGTACCTACCAGCAACTGGCCAACATATTTTGGAAGCGCTGGATAGTGGAATATTTGCCTAACATAACCCGACGCAATAAATGGTTTCACCCCGTTAAACCCATTGAAGTAGGCGATATCGTTGTAATTGTTAGCAACAGCAATCCGCATAGTTGTTGGCCAAAAGGACGAGTACTGAGAACGATTAGTGGAAAAGGCGGGCAAATTAGAAAAGCTATTGTTCAGACAGCTACAGGGATCTACGAAAGACCAGCAGTAAATCTAGCGGTTTTAGACGTCGTCTGTAAGATGGATGATGGTAAGTCGACTAAAAATTTTGCCATACCAGGGGGGAGTGTTACGAACGGTGTAGCGACACTACGCTAAAACGGACACTAGATCATATATTGAGAGTGAATGCAAGAATCGAAGCAGGTTGGTTACAGAAAGAACTTTAATTTGATAAACGTCGCAATTTATTTATTAATTTGTTAGCTAAAGCAGGAATACTAAATGTAAATATATACAGTAGTTAGTTAATATTAGATTTGTAAAATGTCCCTCTTTTAGGAATTTTATAATTTTGGAGAACATTAAATAAATAGTGTACACTTCAGTACAAACAAGAATTTGTGTTGGTGCCAATATTGTAGAATCAGAATAATAACGCTCTGCTGCTAACAATGATTCTCAGGCAAATGTTGACGATAGTCATTACTATCTTCGTGATCGTTCATTGATCAATCGTCCTAAACGCTTAATTGAAGCAATGGCAGTGGAGGTTAACGAATCCGAAAGCTACAACGAAGCTATAAGTTCAAAACAGGCTGTTCAGTGGAAAGCTGCAATGGATGATGAAATGGCTTCATTACATGAAAATGGTGCTTGGAAGTTAGTTCAATTGCCAAAAGGACGTAAACCAATCACCAATCGATGGGTTTATCAAGTTAAAAGAAATGCAGATGGTAACATTCAGCGTTACAGAGCTCGTTTAGTAATTTCTTGGTTTTTCTCAGTGTAGTGGTATCGATTACTTTGAAACGTTTAGTCCAGTTGTACGTTTTGATACTATACGCGCGGTATTAAGTATCGTAGCAAACGAAAAACTCCACATAATGAAATTTGATGTTAAAACTGCCTTTCTCTATGGCAATTTAGATGAAGAAATTTATATGCAGCAGCCTGAAGGATACGAAGATGATACCGATAGGGTTTGCTATCTGATCAAGGGACTATATGGGCTTAAGCAATCGCCGAGATGCTGGAACAGACGACTAAGTGAGTTCTTAGCATCATTTGGTCTTCGAGAAAGCACAGCTGACCCATGTTTATATTGTATCGTGCAGAGCATTTTCAAAACTGAAAGACTATTGTTGGTGCTGTATGTTGATGACGGATTAATCACTGCATCAAATGAATTATTATTAAAAGATTTCATAAAGCGTCTATCAACTGAATTTCAAATAACGACGGATACGGTAGATTCCTTTTTAAATATACGGATTAAACAACTGGACGATGGCGGCATTTTTATTGATCAAGAACTATATGCCAACACCATTTTAAAACGTTTTAATATGACCCACGCAAATCCAGTATCGACACCTATCAAACCAGGCTCACTTTTGGAAGTACGTTTGAAAGATATGGTTAACACGAGGGCTAACGTACCATATTGAGAGGCTGTTGGAAGCATTATGCACTTAGCTATTGCAACACGACCGGATATCGCATTTGCTGTGGGGTATGTTAGTCGCTATCTTGACAAGGCTGAAGAAAAACATTGGGAAATGGTCAAACGAATTTTGAAATACATCAAAGGAAGCTCTAAATGGGGTATTCTCTATCGAGCTAATGCTGAATCCCAATTTTTGGAAACTTTTAGCGATGCTGACTACGCATATGATGTGAACACGGGACGATCGGTATCTGGAGTTTTAACAAGGTACAGTGGTGGAGTTATTGGATGGATTAGTAAACGTCAGCAATCAGTCGCTTTATCAACAACTGAAACTGAGTATATGGTAGCAAGCGAAGAGGCCAAGGAGTGTGTTTGGATGACTCGATTACTGAATGAAATTACACCCCTAAAGAAAACTTCTACTCTACATTAAATAAAATTAAATAAAAACCCTTAACCACAAAAAATATTTAAATTACTAAATACGTATTTCGACCACTATGTGGCCATCATCAGTAGAAAAAAAAAAAAAAAAAGGTGTTCTGGAACACTTCAGAGGATATTCTCCTCACCACTCACACAAAATAAAGCGATTTACATTGGTTTCTTTTCTATAAATGTCAAATTCTAATTTATTACCATTTCTAATTACTAATGTATCTAAAAAGGGTAATTGTCCATTATTCTCTAGTTCATACGTAAATTTTATGCTTTGAAATTTTGAATTCATTTCTTTAAGAAAATCATCAACATTTGAAAATATGAAAGGTCTCAGGTCGCCAAACATATATTTGAAACCAGCCACCCCGTTAAACTAGAAAATGTTAAATTGTTAAAAGCGGTACCAACGTTTTCCTCCTTAAATGCCTATGAATCAATTAAAATTGTTAAACATAAAGGACCCCTCTTAAACACCGATAAAGGGCCAATAGAGTCATCTGCTTTGCTTTCCCTATTGGTCAACAACCAATGAGAAAGCAAGATTAAATTGGTTCCGCTTCAGTAGGTTTAGAATTAGTATAAATTAAGTAGATTTAAGTTATAATGTCACAATTCACTTGTTTGTTGTTGAGAACACCAGCCTGCGGGTGAGGAGAATATCCTCGATAGTGTTTAAAGCAACAATATAGTAAATTATAGGTTGGGAAGGTTCACTTCAGCCTAAGTGGTGAGGAGAATATCCTCTGAAGTGTTCCAGAACAACACCTTTTTTTTTTTTTTTTTCTACTGATGATGGCCACATAGTGGTCGAAATACGTATTTAGTAATTTAAATATTTTTTGTGGTTAAGGGTTTTTATTTAATTTTATTTAAATCGTGCCACAGTGTTCCTATAGATTATTATTATTCTACTCTACATATCGACAACGTAAGTGCTATCCGACTAGTTAAAAACCCAAAATACCATAAGCACTCGAAACATATCGACATACGTTACCACTATGTTCGCGAACAATATCAAAATGGTACTTTTGATATTGAATATGTGTCTGGGAATAAACAGGCGGCAGATATACTAACGAAACCTCTACCACCAGTTTGTTTTGAATTCCTACGCAACTTGATTGGAATGGTTGAACTGGCAGTACGTGATTGATGCTGATCAAATATGATTTTTCTTTGTTTTGTTGGTCAATTTTAGTTTAAGGGGAAGTGTTGTAGTATTAAATAAAATTGCCTAGGACGTAGGCATATGTTACCAAGGTAATTGTCGAATAGTTTTTGTTATTAATCGAGAACTGTCTGTCATTATGTAATTTTCGTTATTTATTAAAGCATATTAATAAAAGCTAGGTTTCTTTTTATGGGGAATAACCACAACAGTATACCGGTTTTTAAACTTTAAAATGTATACAGTATAGCAAGCCTTTTGTGTAATATTATTATTATATTTTCAATTAAATAACAATAATTACAAAGAAACCATTAATGAAAAACTACATTATAAGACCCGGAGCAAAAAACACTATTTGGATCATACAGTACAACATTATAAAGTAAGAGTTTTAGGTTTAAGAAGTGATGTGCAATATACACTAACTAATACATTATAGTGATACATCAGAAAAGACAGTAGTGGACCCACATAGTTAAAAGACGTACAAACAAGAATTTATGAATTATGGTTGAGAAAAAATATGTGCAAACTGTAATTTAGCAGAGATTAAGTACTACACTTAAAACATTTGTCGTAAATCAAACTCTTTAACTGTTGTTTAAAAGCAATGATCTTCTTGCAATCTTTTACGTCAGTTTGTTGTAGTGGCCCATACCTTGGAATAGTATACTCCTTTGTCCAAAAGTTTTTATTGCATTAGTTCTTAGGGCTGTATCCTGGTGTTGTGACTATGTATATCCTTGGCTAGAAGTATAACTTATATTTCAGTGAATATTTAATAATTGACAATTATGTACAAAAGTACAGACTTGAAAAATATATATAGATCGAATGTCCATTATACCGTTGTTGTTATACAAATCTGAAGTTGGATAAAGCGTAGGTAAACCAAAAATCTTCTTTAGAGCCCTATTTTGTAATAACATAAACGGTTGTAGATGATTGAATAAGTTTGCTCCATATTAATGTGAGGTATGATTGTTGAGAATGAACCAAACCGAAGTATACCTTCTTACACTGATCTACACTTAGATATTCCAAAACCCTTCCTAGTATTCTTACTACTGGTGCAATAACATAACCAGCTGTAGATTAAATTTAAGTCTTGTTCTATACATGTCTGTAAATAGTAAAGATCTTTTCCTGAATATAATAAGCACATATCATCTGCATATAGATAAAAATTTGCTGTAATAGGTAATTTCGAAATAGCATTTATTTATATATATATATATATATATATATATATATATATTGCTTTATCACCATCTTTAAAAAGAGGCACCACCTTAGCCTTTTTCAAAGAATTTTGAATACGGCCAGTACTAAACGTTAGTAGATGATGCGGTACTTTGGACGGCCGAATGCTTGCTTCTGATTGGTCGATGGCTCCGCCCCAAGTCCCACCCCTTTTTCTGATTGGTCTGTAGCCCCGCCCCAACAACTTCACCACTTTTCTGATTGGTCGATGGCTACGCACAAGCCCCATCCTCTGGTTTCTAATTGGTCTGTAGCGCCGTCCCAACTTTTTTGATTGGTCGATGGCTCCGACCAAACAACCCTGCTGTGTTCTGATTGGTTGATGACTCCGCCCATTTACCTTACCACTTTTCAGACGTCAAACCCCACCTTCACTTTAACCTCACACTAATGGTAATCGCATAACTCCGCCTCCTGACGTAGCAATTGTCACTTTTGACACATCTGCCATTTTCAAGTACGTCACAATTTTTACTCACCCACCTGTATACAACTTTTGACAAATTGTATAATTAAATGCAATTTTACAACAGCCCTGTATATAATAATAGTAAATGATGCTGTACTTTATTTTCTGTCATACGTCATTCCACCATCTTGTCGACCATATTTATCGTTTAAGGTGTGTCATCTAAGGTGTGTCATCTGTTGACATACCCTGTAGATCGAAAAAAAGACAACGCCACCGAGGAGTGAACCGGGGCCTGCAGCATGCTACACGGATACAATTCAATTCAATTCAAAACAATTTATTTATATTATGTACATAACAAATAAATATATCTAAATGTCAAAAAATAAGAGTGACACTTCGCATATTTTTGTATTGTGGATGTGTTAAAATGTTCCTGTCTTTAGATACACCATTTTCCTTTGTGTTTCTTTTGATCAGTGTTCATTGCTGCTTTTCATTACAATTAGCTAATTGTTTTAGTCAACTGCGAGTGGTAGATGTTCGTTATTTGAGCAGGAAAGAGTGTGTCATAAAACCTGCCTTTAGATTTTCTGTTTCAGGTATTTTATTTTATAGCATTTTAATCATTATTCTGGTAGAATATAGGTAGATTCTGGTATGGGAGTTTGTGTTTGATTTTGAATTTTGCGTTGTGGTGTCTGTTGCTTGTGATGTGTGTCAGAAGTGGGTTCGAGTTAAGTTGTGTAGTATAAAATTTTTGGGATATTCTGTCTATATATGCACGCATGTATTCTATATCTGCTAAGTCATGCAGCTCTGCTATTCGTGTATACCTGTCCTTATGCGTAATAAGCCGTAGACATTTGTTCTGAAATCGTTGTAACATTTCGAGTGATGTCTTGCTGACTGCACACCATACCGGAGCTGCGTAAGTTATTGTTGGTCTTATTACCGCCGTGTAGAGTAGCTTTTTGTTTTTCGCAGATAGGTTGCTGTTTTTAGCCAGTAACGGGTACAATAACTTCATGCTTGCATAGCCTTTTCTGATACTCTCCTTTATCTGTTGTTTAAAGTGTAATCTTTTATCTAGATGTACTCCTAAATATTTAACAGCATCGGTTTCTGTAACATTTGTTCCATTCATTTGAATTTTTTTAAAGATTTTAGTATTTGTAAATTTTCTTGTGAAAATGATGGCTTCCGTTTTCGTTGGGTTCACGGTTATTTTCCAGGTTTTGTAATAACTTGACAGAATGTTGAGGTGAAATTGTATTTGCTGACTGCTAATAATGGCCATGTCGGAATGTGCATATATAGCGGTGTCGTCTGCAAACAGCGCAGTAGTGGTACGTGGAAACTCTGGAAAATCTTGAATATACATCGTGAACAACTTTGGACCCAAAATGGACCCTTGCGGAACACCAGCATCAATGACTTTTGTTATGGACTTAACTTGATTAATTTTGACTTTGAATCTTCGCTCTGTTATGTAGGAGTAAATTAATTTGATTAAGTACGTCGGTATTTGTAGTTTAATAAGTTTATAAATCAGTCCTGTAATCCACATTTTATCGAAAGCTTTTTCGATATCGAGTAAAATCATGGTAGTTACCTTATCTTTGTTGAAGTTAACCATTATGTCGTTTACTATACGTGCGATTTGTTGTGTGGTGTTGTGTTCAGCTTTAAAGCCGAATTGGGCATCTTGCGTAGTGCGTATTGTTCTCTCCGTCCTTTTTATACGTTTAAGTATAACTTTTTCTGCAAGTTTTCCCAACGTGGATAGTAAGCTGATAGGTCTGTATCCGGAGGCTTCGTTGGAATCTTTTCCAGGTTTGCTGATTGGAACAACTAGAGCTGATTTCCAAAGTTTAGGAAAATATTGTAGTTTAATAATACTATTGAAGATATATGTAAGTTGTAGTATCGCCTTTTTTGTGAGATTCTTAATTACAATGTTCTGAATTTTGTCGTCACCAGGAGCTTTATTGTTTGGTAATGTCCGTATAATTGTGAAAATTTCTCGTGGTGATGTTATAATATGTTTCAAGTCTTTTACAGGGATGGTATAATTTTCGGTTAGATGGAGGAAATGGTTAACTTCATCGATAATATTTTCGTGGCATGGTTCGTCTTGCTCTAGTGTGTGAACGCTTGCAAACTTTTCTGCCAAAATGTTAGCCTTTTCTTTATCGGTAACGTACAGCTTGTTATTTGCTTTTAGTGCGGGCATAGGTTTATAAGATTTTTTCAACGACTTAGTTACCTTCCATAAGGTGTTGTCCTGAGGTTGTAATTTTTGTAATTTTGCAGTCCAATTTGTGTTGCGATGGTGATTTATGAGGTTTCTTATTTCTTTATTTGCTTCCATTAATTGGTTTTGTGGCCGTATTTGCTGTTCTTTGCCACATTTTCCTCAGGCGATTTTATATCTTATGGCGGCTAGAATTTCATCTGGTAGTACGTCCTTGGTAGGATCTATTTCAATTATTGCACTGTGTTTTTGTACGATTTTAACGATTGTATTAGTAAATTGTTGAACGGTTTTTTCTAATTCATCAGTATTATTGATTGAGTGCACTATTTTGATGTTACGGTCCAGGTCGGTTCGAAAACTTTTCCAGTTTGTATTTTTAAACGATTGGACTTTTACTTTTGAATGTTGTCGTATTCCACTGGGTAGTTCAAACAGCACTGGATTGTGGTCTGATTCCAAGTCGGTAATTGATGTTGGCTCTATAGTTTGATGTATGTTTTTTACCATTATCAGATCTATTGTTGTTGGAGTCGACCCATTCCATGGAAAATGCGTGGGGCTGTCGGGATAGAGTATTTCAAGGTTGTTGTTGTTTGCGTATTCACGTATTGTAAGTCCATTTCTGTTATTTCTATGACAGTTCCAGCTGTAGTGCCTGGCGTTAAAATCACCTACTAACACTATTTTCTTATATACACTAAATATCTTATCTAAGTCATTTTCACGTATCATGTTTCTGGGAGAGTTGTATGCACTAACGATGTAAATGTTATTAACTAATTTAATGCAAAGAGTTTCTAAGCTAATATTGTTTATACACACTACGCTATGGGGTATACTGTTTTTAATTATTATTGCTACGCCACCTTGTCCCGTTTCATTAGGATTATCTTTGCGAAGCACAGTAAAGCCTCTGATTCGAACTTTATGATTAGTTTTCAGTTTGGTCTCGTTGAGTAACATTATATCGATATTGTTAACACTTATGAATTGGATTAATTCTCCTAACTTATTTATTAGTCCATTTGCGTTCCAAGTCACGATATTGAGCTTATAACCCATAATTATTTAGTTTAGTTGCAAAATTATTAAACGCGGTGAACTTTTCAAACGCAGTTTTGCAGGTTTTTAATATTATATTTAGGTCTCTAACGGCACTAAGCATGTTACCTACGTTTATTAAGGTGTTAAGTTCGCCAATTTCGTGAATCAGCTGCTGAAATTCCGTGACGTCGGTTCTTCTATTAATGTCCATTTCTGTGGTTTCTTTCCGTGAATTTTTTGTCCATGGGTTTGTTGTGGGCATTGGAGCTGCTACCTTAATCGCCGGAAACTGTTGTTGACTTCTTATGTTAAAAATTTGAGATCTTGTGGTCTTTGTTGCCGATTTTGTATTGGTTTCTTTGTCCACAAGCCTTTGTATTATTTTGAGGTATACGGGACATTCTTCACTACTAGCTGGGTGGGAGCCCTTGCAATTTGCACATTCTGCAGGTAACTCTCTAGACTTCGTACACTGGTAGGTCCAATGTTCCTTCGCGCATTTTACGCATCTGATGGTACCACGACAGTTTCCAGTAGCGTGGGACCACTGCTGGCAACGTCGGCATTGCGCAATGCGTTTCTTATTTCTCTGTCTTTCCCAGCTAATTCGGCTACACGGATACGCTAACCACTGACCTATCTAGCATAGTCAATGAATGAATGATGCACGTTTTATTTAATTCCAGTACTAATACATTTTCCTCATTCATATACTTATATATAAAGCGTATTCTGCTATTGCATTATAGCAACGGTGTTAGGTATAACACCTTTTAATTTTAATAAGACAAACTGTTATAGCATCTGCGACATTGCTCATAAATATTTCTGGACCATTTAATAAGACTAGCAATAAATAATTCTGTACGAGGAAATTCTAATCCTAAATCAGTTAAATAAGGTTATTATTGTATTGCATAATTTTAGAACCTATACAATAATGTGAATTATCACTTGTCGGTCTGTGAATTTCTAATCACCACTGACTTTTTTGAGGTTCCCCAAGATTTATGACCGATTTGAAGGACCTTGCTTACAAATAATTATTTCCATAATCGGTTATTTTTAAATTTTGTCGTTTTAGATTGCGTAATAGTAAGAATAAATAAAGAGGCTGTCGGTATCTTCTTTTAATTATTCTGTGCAGTAATTGAAATATGCGTGTTACAAAGATACGTACTTAGGTATAAACAAGTTTATTCTTTCAGCTTCTCTGTATAAAATAAAAATCTATATTGTAAATGCTGAAACTATGCGACTTATTATTACAAAGTAGACATAATAATTCTTATTAAACAACAAATATGTAAGGTGCAAATGTAGTACGGACGCTTTTTCATTGAACCCAATAGCAAGTAATTGCTTGATGTAATTGAATGCGAAATTATAACAGAAAGATATTCACGATGTAAATTTATTAACAATCGTATAGTATTATATGCAATAATATTACTTAACCTACTGGTAATTAACAAAACAGAAAACGGAAACACTATCGTTTGCTTCTGAAAGTTTTATTGACAACATTTACTACGACCATTGACCCTATATGCACGGTTGCTTATAATCTCCATATCTGTACTTTTAGTAAATACAAAAATATATCAATTACTGCTTCATATCTATAATTTGTAATAAAATTTTTGGATAACAGGTCGAATAAAATAAATCGGGGGGGCTCCTGCTACCTTGTGTTTGTTTCCATTTACCATTTATTCACAATTTACCGACTTTGATGACCATAATATTCAAAAGAATTTAGAATGTTGCGCTTGTGCATACAACGTTAGTAGGAATTGGTACTGAAGGTTATATAAAGGCTAACATTTATGGCGCACATTAGTCTTAACCAGATCTTATTCCTATCTCGTTACTTTATTTTAACAGATATAGAACTAATTGAATTATGGAATTTTCAATAGTAAAAGATTTTATCAAGACAAACAAGCGTTATAAATTATCTCAACATTGCATAGAATTCAAACTAAATTTGCTTGATAGAAAAGTTCAAGATGCAGAACAGTGGTTAAGAAATGGATCGAAGAACATTTTTGAATATACTACAAATAGGCATAATCACGATGACAAAATAGGTATTACGTTTACGGCTAATGGAATAGAATACAAGAAAAGGCTTCTACAGCTATCTGTCCACATTTCTATTGGAAACTCAAATAAGATAGATAACTCAATATTCAGCCCTTTGGAATTGAATTTTAAAGTATCTGATCAGTTAGGTTTAATAAATTTTATAGGGTTTTAGGAAATTTCGTCTAAACAGCTTATTACATGCTCCAGCTATTGTTATTGCCTCAGTGAAAGGGGACACGTTACTCTGTTCTACAAGCACTTTATGAAATATTACACAAGCCTGAGTTAAAATGTTGACATCACTAATGCAGTACTCAATCATATCTCGTTCTAAATAAAAGAGTTTAGTTTTGTGTTCTTCGTACCATTGTAAGAAATTTTGGCGCTCTGCATATTCCATGTTGTCAGGTTGATAAAATTTTTGCGGTGGTAGTGGACCCACATAATGCTTATTAGCTTTGATATTGAACAGGTGAGGAAAGTGCCCTTTTTTCAACTCTGAAAGTCCAAAGGATGCAGGTATGGTATGTAAAGCTAAACCCGCCATCAGATGATGCGTAATAGTGCGAACATTGTCCTTGGCGTTTCAGAAAGAACATGAAAGGTGCAAAAAAATCGACACGAGCGTCTCGCGGCAGTAATGACATGGCTGCAATGATAGGTTAGGTTACTGTTAGAAATGGATATTATTATTAAAAAACACAAATCAACTTAACCCTTCAGTAGTGACGCAAGTTATAGGATCCCCCATCTATTATACATATAAAACTAATAAAGATATTAGGAAATATTAGGAAATATTAGGAAAGTGCAACAATGTCATAAAAGACAAATTGCAACAATTTATTACAATTTATTATGATGATTTCAGTTCCCACGAGTGGAAACGCTACAAAGTAGCACAAGGATAAGTGACACTGCAGATGTCAGGTCACAGACGGTCGTAGGATGTCACGTACCGAGATTACGCAGAATAAGCCTGCAACATTGTAATTATAAATAGCTTTTAAGATAGCAACTAAGTATTATGAATAGAGTCAAGTGTAAGCGGACATAGGTCCGCAGGTTCCCACAGAATTGTAAAGAGGTAGGGAGATTATAAAAAGGCCGGGAGCTCCGCTCCCAGTCAGTTCATCAAATGTTCAGCTTTTGCCTTGCAGTTCGTAGATAACTCTCTGTACAATTAAGTAATAATTTTGGAACTTAGAATAATTAATCAAGATTGTTTAAATTCAATATTTAGCTTCTGTATAAAACCTAAATAAATGTGTTAAAGTTCAAAGAGTCTTTTTAAAAAGGACCGCTCGAAGCCACGAACCTTGACTGGCGCAGTCGTACGGATGTCAAAAGGGCACTAGCGAATCCAACTTCGAGGAACTGGTGGTCCGGGAATTTCAATTCCGAATTTGGCAGAACAAAAACAAAAAGTTGGAGGAGAAACACGCATCGTTCAAGTCCAGCAGTTGAAGGAGAAGCAAGCATAGTTCGAATTCAACAAAAGAAAAATTGGATGCGATACAAGCATAGATCAAATCCAAGAAGCCAAAAAGAAAAACAGAAACAAAGAAAACAAATCAATGAAAGCAACAAAGCAACTAGTGTAAGTTCATTTTTCTAAACCAATTGAAATTATTTTATTATTAACAAAGACATTTGATATTTGCTAGTTTTATGATTTATTTATGTATCTGCTGACTATTGTTACAAATATTTTATGCCATTTTTTGAAAATAATCGACTTAGCAATTGCTAGAGATTATTTTCAAGCCTTTATTGAAATTTTATTATTATTTTACTTGTATATATGAAAAATTTATGAAAACCTGAGACAACAAAAAAATTCTGAGACTAAGAACTGAGAAAAACTATTCTGAAACAAAAAAAACTAGAGACAATTAAAAAAGTCGCAAAGCGCAGGAGACTAGATCACGTTTTAACTAACGTAAGAAAAATTCTTAGAAACAAAACCAAACCTCTTAAGATTGCGGAATTAAATCTTAACTGGCGCGAAAAATTTTTAAAAAACCTCTAATTCAACAACCTTAACTGACGCAAGCAATTTTTAGAATTTCTAATTGTACAATCTCAACTAACACAAGAAATAAAAATTCTAATCCCACAATAAAGGAATTAACTGACGCACAAAAATAATTTAAATACACCAAGAATAAAAACGCGAAAGCAAAACCACGAGCAATTAAAACCGAAATTCAACTCAAATACCATCCATAAATAGACAACTTGCATTCTATTATTAATACAAGAAATAACTAAGCGCGATTTCAAATTGAACGTAATACCTCATCGTCTCATCAAAGTGAATGAAACTAACCTTGAATAAATACGCATAAAATCTAATTATAAATCACAGTACAAAAGATATTTAAATACATCGCGAAACCTTTTAGCATTGTTAAATTAAAAGCAACATAAAATTACGATCGGAAACTTTATTAAAGTATCAATGTTAAACTACTCAAGAGAATAAATAATTACGGTACAAAAACGCAAGTTACAACCTCATTCAAACCTGAAAATTTTACTGAAATATTTCAATAAATTAAAGACGCACAAATCTCAGTGTATAAAATCACTGCGAGTACTAAATAACACCCACGGTATAATTAAAAATAACTTATAATAGAGACGCTAACGCAACTAATTAATTGATAACATTGTAAGCATTGCAGACACCTTACAATCGCATAAACCAACGAGATAATTATTACGCACCTAAATAAAATCGACATAATAAAAAATTAGAGAAGCTTTAACTGACGCAAATAACGCAAAACATTCACACCCGATAAATTACCACAAAAAAAATAACCCAGCCTATTGAAACTTCAGAAATTAAAATTAAAAATCAGCAAATTAAAAGTAAACTCAACCAAACTAATACCAAGCGTAAAAGTCATTAAATAACACCAAAAACTACAAAATAAATCCAAATTTTTTCAAAAAAAAATAATAAATTTTTTTTTACTTTTTTAAAAATTACCCAAATATTACCCCAGCCAAGATGACTAATGAAATGAAGCTGTACCTCGAAATGATCCCCAGATTTAACGGAAATGACCAATGTTTACTCAGGAATTATATTTCGGCTTCCGAAATATTCTTAAAGACCTTTTACAAACCGGGAGATAACGACAGAAACACTTTACTGATCCGCCCATTACCAGTAAACTAACCGGAAGGGCACTAACGCCAATAGCCAGTCGCGAGGACGTGGACCAATGGGACGAATATAAACGAATATTAATTGCATATTTCGGCGATCAACGGAACTTAAAATGTTTAGTAAGGGATTTAACCAGCATAAGAATGGAACACAACCAGTCACCCTATCAATTTGGAATGAGATGCCAAGATGTAAGAAGTTTAATCTTGACAAAACTCAAAATTGAAGAAACCGACCCAAACGTAAGACTCTTAAAAACGAAAATGTATGACGAGATGGCATTAGATACCTATCTAAATGCACTACCCGGAAGACTTTCAGATAAAATTAGATTTCAACATCCCCAAAACTTAGAAGAAGCAATGAATATGATAATTGAAGAAGAGAATGTAATGTACTATAGAAACCGACTATATAACCCCAACGCGAATAAAAGCTACACGCCAATGAAAACTATACAACCCGCAAGACAAATAAATCCACAACAAAAATTTAACCCATTCAATGCACAAACAAACCAAACTCGAACAAATAATCCACATTTTAACAACTCAAACTTTAACAACCAATACAAACAATTCTCAAAACCAACGTTTTACCCGAACTTTTCAAAACCCGCATATCAACCAACATTTAACTCGAACTTTTCAAAACCCGCATTTCAACCGAGATTTAACCAAAATATAAATCAACAAAGACCAGCATTTAACGCGAATCCTAACAGAAACTCACCGATGATAAACACTAATAATCCCAATAATTATTACAAACCTACACCAATGGATACCTCATTTGGTAACACCAGACCTAACACAAAAATAACGCACATAAGACCAAACCCTAATCAAAAACGCACTTTCACTTCATAAGAGCTATTTCATCAAGAAGTAGAAGAGTATGAAGATGACCAGAATAATAACAATCAACCGTGTACGAATAACGAACAGAATCAATCAAACCACTATGAACGCGAAGAGCCACACGAAAATTATGAGGAAGACGACGAAGAGAACACATGTTCAAATTTTCAAATGGACCATTTTATAAACGACCTAACGTAATAAATCTAAATAATATGAATCACCTTGTATTACCCTATATCGAAATACCAGTAGTATAACTATGGAGAAGCTGGGACAGCCCTTTTTAAAGGGTCATAAATATCTTGTAAAGGGTGTGTGTATTATGGAAAAGAGAAGTATGTATGTGTGAAGGTCATGTATGTGTAGGTGTGTGTGTGTGATAGTATTAGTTAGGTTTGAGGATAACGATAGTATGGCTATGGAGAAGTTGGCCGGCCCTTTTTAAAAGGATCATAAATATCTTGTAAAGGGTGTGCGTATTATGTAAAAGAGAGGTATGTATGTGCAGGTGTGTGCGTGTAGGGTGTAGGGTATGTATGGTTTGTCGGTGATGTTAACGTGGAAGTCGTGCCGCCCTCGTGATAAAAGTGTGTGTGTGTAGATATCGATCGGGGGGGCGGTGTTGTTGTTGTTTTATTTTCGAAAAGAAAGGTATGTATCGTTATGTGTATAGGTGTGTAGGGGGGGCGTGCGTGTTTTAGTCTAAGACGAAATATCGTAAGGGGCGCGCAAGTGGTGCGAACGTGTTTTTGTTTTAAGAGTGTGTTTTCGGGATTATCTCATCGGACACGTGCAGGACGTTTTAAGTAATCTTTTAATAATTTGAAAAATGTTACGCTCGATATGTCGTAGGCAATTATGATGAAGTATAAGGAGAATAAGGCTGGGGGGAAAATAACCGCAAGGTTTTTATTACAGGTGTCAATAAGAAAAAATTGCGTGCTGCGTTTGTATTTGAAAAAAAAAATTTCTCCCCTACTACGAATAATAGTTTCGTCGTCTTGGTAAAAGAATATCCAAAATATTTTTCTATTTATTATTGTGTAATTATTCGAACGGTAAACATCGTGTGTCGAAAGTGCAAAAATGTCTCAAGCTTCGGACGAATTAAAATTCCAGACGCGCCTACCTCAACGCGTGCAATTTTAAAACAATTGAAAATGCTTGCAACGTAGGTCGAAAACGTCACTACGAATCGATGCTGCTAAATCTGAAATGTAATCAGATTGTTTCTAATGCAAAAAGCAAGCGTGATAGGGCGATCAGAGGGGCAGGTATTAGTAAAAAGAATGGATCCGGCGATAATACTAGTGCGAAGGACGACGACGACGAGGGTTATGCGAACGACGTCGAAGTCGACGATCCTGCTGAAAATTTCGATAGATTAACAACAAAGAAGAATGGCATAAGACGTAGAACGTCGAACAATATCGTGTGGGTCGATTTGAAATCGGCTTTCGCCCGCAGGATACGTTCGAGTGCTGTGGTCAATTTATATCACATAGATCCCATGCAATTTTTAGAAGATGCATTCGCCCTAATAGAGCGACGTTTGAGAAAATGTTTGAGAAAATTCGGCTCTCTTAAAATTAATTTCGTGTTTAACGGTGAATACGTAAAGCCCAACGCATCAACATCATCATCGTCTTCAGAAGCCGTGGATACATCGTCATCATCATCGTCGTCGTCGCTCAGACATTTTACTACTAAAAATTATAAAATTTTAAAAATTGAAGACTTTCAAACTCAAGTTAAACCCGAAGCCATTCAGGAATTGAACAATAAACTGGGCGAATATACCGAAAAGCAGAGCGGGTTAGCTCTTTCGAGAATATTAAATTTAGGCGTCAATATAAATCATGCAGGAACATATAGTATGCATTCTTAAGGAAGGGGATAAGAAAATTGTCTACGAGATGATATGTTTATTTTAATAATCATATACGTTTGTAATATAGAAGAATGTTGACGGTCGAGGATCTTATGAAATTACCGCTCGAGTATATCGAGAGGCATGCAAGTAAAGACGTCGCCAGAAATTTCGATAAATTACCGGAGTATTTGCAAAAACAATTATGGACGCATCGCTATTGTTTAGCGCATGGCTTACAATCGTCGTCGCATGCAGATCAGATAGATGGACCTCCTCTGCAAATAAAATCGTGTCCTGAATGCGCATGTTCTACCCCATATGTACGCGCGCACAACAACACATCGCAGCCCTGCAATAAAACCTATGAATGCAATTAAAATGCTCATTGTTCGAAATGACTCCTAAAGGACCGCCCGCAGCCGTCGCAGCATATCTCGCCTACTCTTTAATATGTAATAATTACCTATACATATTTAAACCGAGCGTGCCCTCCTGGCAAAGAAATCCGGTTCCCGTAGATCCTCCGAATGCATTCGTATGTTTCGAGGTTGTTGAAAATAAAGACGTTTTGGCATTGTCGAAGTCCGAGTCGTCACAACAACAACAACAAATAAGATGCTCTCGCTCTAAAGATTGGAAACGTATGGAATTAATTACCATGCAGCTGCAACAGCAATGACAGCAGCAGCAACAGAACCATTCGGAAGAGGTTCCCTTATCGCCATCATCAGAGACGTCGTCGTCGTCGTCATCGTCCGCGGTATCGAGAGACCTTTTAATTTATAAAAGTTATCTAGGAGGAGGAGGAGGACGCCTTCAACGACGACGAGAAATAGAAAACGTAGATGGATCCGGCGACGGCGAGGACGGCGACGACGACGACGACGACGGTGCCGAATGGTTGAACAATGGATCCGCGGGCGATTGTGTCGGAGACGGAGTTGGCATCGATCCTTTTCTGATATTTAAAATAAGATTTAAATATAATAGCAGTTTTACGGAGACCGAATGGTACGTCATGCCATGGAATCATAAACGAATCGCCTTCGAAAGAGAAAGAGAGCGAGAAAAAAAGATCGAGAATTTGATAGTTCAGATGGTGTATGGACGTATTTAGAACACATCGTACTTATGCAATTAATAGGAGCGTGGGCATACTACATCTATTACAAATATAAAATAAACTATGCGCGCATGAGCAACATCGTTTGAGCTCGAACGAAAACCTACGCATGCAAAATAATTTTCAGTTCTAACCGGGAGGTATCTTCGTTCAGGGTGTGTATGTGTGCGTGAAATTTTGCACTTAATTAAATAGCAATTATGGTGAAGTATATTCAAGACGAAAATAATCATACAAGTGGTGACGACAGTCAAGTATTTTTAAATAACGATGATGATGACGTAATTTCGTCATCATCATCATCTACGTGCAGTATCTGGATCGCCGCAAGTTTTGTCAGGTATTCATGTCTACGATAACGATCAGGCGATGGATCCCCTGATATGTAGCACCGAATACCGATTGAATTCCTCCAAGGAGAATGCGCAATGGTGCGCTCACGGTCATACGATCGAAGTGGGCTTAACCAAACGAAAGAGCAATATGGATTTTAGCCCTGTTATCAGACTTATATGCCCCAACAGATTTTGTAAAGAAGGCGAATTGCAAATGGACGAAAACGAGTGGAAAGATTTGTCGTCTATCAATATCGAACATAAATTTAGAAAATTTTTTTCCAACCGCTCGGATACTGCCACGGTTGCATCTGCAGGCGCTACCGCCGCCTCCGTAGTCGCAGACGTATGGCACTGGAGGCGTGAAATGCATCAGACGATCGACGGATACTTGGAAGTGGAATTTAAAGACGAATACGAGTCCATTCATAGAGTCGAGGTGCAAAAACTGTTGCGGCTCTCGCCGCATTAGAATCAACAACAACAGGATCCGGATACAATGTTGCGCGAATTTCTCTCTCCGCGAAGAATTTGCAAAAGTGTTTACTCTAGCGCCTCTTATAATGCTCAAATTAGAAATATTGAAAGGACAAGATTTTCAAGAGTTCTACGATAGAAATATAGAGTGCGTCGCCACTTGCCTTCCCGAAGAGTTCGGAGCTTACGCGTATAACAGGTGCAAGAGCAGTAGCGGCGACGGCGACGACGATGGAGGTGAAGGCGTCCCTCCTCGAGGATGCTGGACTTTATTCGAACGTGCAGGATCAAATCTTATGTCGAGTCGAGATGATAAGCGAATACGTATTTGGAAATCCATCCCTAAGTACCCTAAACGTTCTTTACGACATCAACAGACTCGGCTTATTAGAAATCACGCGCCATTTCCTCACGAAATTGTCGATGACGTATTATGTTTATATCAAAAGAATTTAAATGTCGAAATGAAACCTTTGTATTTTAAAGATAGTGTATGATCCTTTTTGTAAATAAAATTTATTCTGTATGCAGTTATTTTTTTATATATATATATATATATATATTATATATATATATATATTTAAATTGTTACGTTATTGCAGGAGAGATGTTAGTCAATGTTGGTACACGGGGTGAAGGGTTGTTCAACAACCTCTTAAATAAATTGCCCTTCGAACTGCACCTTCCTGGTCATAACTTCTGCGGTCCCGGAACCAGGCTACAAGAGCGTTTAAATCGCGGAGACAAAGGTATTAATCCTCTAGACGAAGCGTGCAAGCAGCACGACATCGCGTATTCGCATCACAAAGACGTGGAGCGCAGGCACGAGGCCGACAAGGTCTTGCAAGAAGCGGCTTGGCGGCGAGTCAAGGCCAAAGATTCTAAGTGGTCCGAGTAGCTCGCAGCGTTGGGCGTAACGGCTGCAATGAAAGCGAAACGCAAACTAGGAATGGGAATAGACAAGAAAATGGCCGTGAAACTGGATCGTCGACAGCGAGGAGGACGACGACGACGACAAAAACGACGACGTCGAGTACGTCGATGCTCGGGTAAATTCAAAGACAATAACGGTAACGTCGGCAGAAAATGCTCCTTCAGAGGCGGTCTTATAAGCAAAATATCTAAAGAAATCAGAAAACAAAGCATCAAGAGTAAAGGACACGGAGATGCTTCGCATAATCGTCTCATTTCGAGCGCGATGAATGCTGCAAAATTATAGTCAACAGGATGGGAGGTCGTTCAAAATTAAAGTACCGCGCATAATACCGGTGCCCAAGCGAGGAGGCTTATTGCCTTTGATTCCGATATTTGCGGGTCTTTCGGCGCTCGGAGCACTGGCCGGCGGAGCGTCGAGCGTCGCAAACGCCATCAATTCGGCCAAAAATGCAAAGAGGTATTTCGACGAGAACGCGCGTCACAACAGAGCCATGGAAGAGAAAAAAGTCGGCAGCGGATTGTATTTAAAGCCTCACAAGAAAGGTAGCGCCTTGTACTTGAAACCTTATCCGGGGGATTCAAAAAACGGATGACTTCGATGGTGCCGAGGAATGCTAAGCTCGCCACCACCACCACCACCACCACCACCCTTACACCTCCCATGCGCGCATTGACCGATCTCGATCTGCACAAATATGCTAAAGGTGTTCCGTATTTTAGAGGCGTGTACATGCGAGACGAGTTGCCGCTAAAAGACGCGACGGAAGCTTAGCACCGCCGTGGCGAAACGAAAGTGGTATTATAAATTTAGACGATGGATCCGGTCCGGGCACGCATTGGGTCGGTTATAAAAAGGGCCAATACGGTGATATACTTCGATAGTTTCGGAGACCTGAGGCCTCCGAGGAAGTCTTAAGATATTTTCACGGTAGCGATATATATTATAACGTGGAAAGGGAGCAAGACTTTAACACGATCGTGTGTGGTCATTTAGTGTTGAAATTTTTACATAAAGAACCATAATGCCCTCGGAGCGCTACAGTCATGTCAGGACATTCACGATATTCGGGTATGGAAATACCATCAGCAGCGGTACGCTATACCCACCTGTGAGACTGAACGATGGCGGTACGTACACCTGCGGCTTGGTGGGTCTTTACACGTGCAACACCGTTCGAAATATTTACGAGGGAAATAATAAGTTCTATTACGATAAAGATAAAGAAATCACCATTGACGAGGGATGCTACGAAATAGACGAGCTAAACACGTTCCTGAGAAAAAGATATTGAGTCGGCTAAAGCCAACAAAGAAATTAATTCGTCCGTAACTTTGGACGACGACGGATTGGTCGACGGCTTGTTTTCTTTAAGAGCTAATAATAATACCCTAAAGTGCGAAATAAAATCGAAATACTCCGTAGACTTCACGAAGCGCGGCAACATCGGTCGAATGCTGGGATTTTATGATCGAATTTTAGAGGAAGGTCGTTCGCATACGTCCGATCGCGATGTGGAAATAATTTCGGTATCTAATATTTTCGTAGATACTAACATTACGACGGGAGCGTACCGCAATAACCAACTTTGTCATAGCATTTACGAATTTGGCCTAACCGTGCCCCCAGGCTACAGCATAGAACAACAACCCAGCAATATAATTCGTTTCCCTCTGTGCGTGGACGAATTCGATAACATTACGTTGAGACTGGTGGATCATACGGGTGAAGCGGTTAATTTTTCGAAGGATACGTACCTTTGCGTTCGCCTAGAGCTAAGACGCGAATAATAAAATTATTATTAAGTTAAAATGGGCGTCGTTTACGATGACGAGCGTCAGCATCAGCAGCAGCAGCAACAGACGTTAGCCGCAGTCGTCAATATACCTAAGAAAAATCCGCGCGTTGGGCATTGTTATCGTCGTTGCTGCCGAAGTCTTCTTCTTCTTCTTCTTCTTCCTCAAAACAAACCTATATAAAACGCAAAAACGTTCTCGAAATCTGCAGTCGCACGCAAATCATCGTTAGCCATAACGAAATAAAAAGCGGAAGAGGTGTGAAAAGCGACATCATATTAAAAGAAGAGGAAGAAGAACCTCGCTCTTAGTCGCGTAGACGCAAGTTTCTTAAAAGCGCTCGGCTACAAGCTTTTGAATACGAGATAGAAAAAAAGTACTAGAAATGGCTAAACGTGGCGGTAAAATACGTGGTGATTTTGGTAGTAGCACGAAAATGGTCGCAGATCACATCTCGTCGGTGATTAGTTCTCCTTTGAAGAAATTACGTTTCGACGAGGTGGCCAAATTAGACGTATTCAAAAGGCCTCGCTACGAAGAGACAATTTCGAAAGAAGATTATTATTCGTATTTACCCTTCACGCGAAACACAGACCACAGCGATAGAGTGATTATAGAAATCCAAAATTCCGATGCTATAACCGCAACCTACGACAGTTACATTAATATTAAGGGAACGTTTTCGGTGAAAACCGAAGGTAAACCGTATACGATAACGAACAACGCAATATTATTCTTGTTCGATGAAATACAGTACAAAATGGGAGCACGCATGTGGTCGACGTTTGTAAGCAGCCTGGTATAACGTGCACGATGAAGGGTCTCGCTTCGTATCACAAAAAATTCAACGGTTTGAGCAATAGCACCTGGGACCCTCGAGGAGATACAAACGCCGACATTTTTAAGAACGGACGCTTCTCGTGCAATGTGCCTCTAAAGCATATTTTTGGATTTTGCGAGGATTATAAACGAGCCGTCGTAAACATGCCGCAAGAGCTTGTTTTAATTAGATCCAAGAGCGACGTCAATTGTTACAAGAGCGACGAAAACGAGCTAACATTTAAAATTACTAAAATATCGTGGAGGTTCCGCATTTAAAGCTTAGCGATGAATCGAAATTAAATTTATTCCATCATTTGCATAAAATCCCAGAATTGTGGTTTACTTTCGTCGCTGGGAGCTTCACGAGTTGCCGTCCTTTCCGTCTTCGAAAATTCACGTTTGGCGTATTAAGAATTCGAACGAATTAGAAAAACCTCGATGGATTCTATTTACTCTTCAGCATGGCAAGTATGATAATGCGAAGCAATCGGCAGCCCAGTTCGATCACTGCAATCTGACAAATTTAAAACTATACCTTAATTCCCAAGAATTTCCACTTCAAGATATGAATTCGGACTTTGCCAATAACGATTATTCGACCCCGTTCATGCACTATTCGAAATTTCCGGAAAACTATTATGCAGGCGCGAGCAATTTGAGCTACGCTCTGTGTTGTTTGAACGACTATCAGCAATTTGGCAATTGTCCCGTGTTCGTGATCGATTGCAGTCGTCAAGAAGAATCTATTAAAAATTCGGCCGTCGATATACGTCTCGAAATCGAATCCAGCAACATTTTCGATCAAACCACTAAAGCATACTGCTTAATTTTGCACGACTCTATATTCGAATACGATCCGTTTACGGAAATCGTTACGCGTCATATTAGCGAATAATAGACATGAAGGTTATTAAACAGAAACAATCTCTACCGGTTGCAAATATGGATCTAACGGTCGAGCAGGATGATCCTTATTCCTATTTTGGAACGCGCAAAAGCACGGAGATCTCTTACCGGCCAGCATAAGATGCATCGTATGCGGACCTTCTGCGTGCGGTAAAACAAACCTGATTTTGAGTTTGTTACTGGCACCCAACGGATTGGAATTTGAAAACGTTTACATTTACTCCAAGTCGCTATTTCAGCCCAAATACGATTTTTGAGTCGAGTTTTGAGACCGATCAAGGGACTAGGCTATTACGAATTTAGCGAAAATTCTGAAATAATTTCACCGTAAGATGCTAAGAGTAATTCGATTTTCATTTTCGACGACATTTAATGTCACGAACAAAACGCGATTCGTCAATATTTTCAATGAGCCGTCATAAGAATATAGACGCGTTCTACCTCAGCCAATCGTATGCAAGAATACCGAAGCATCTTATTCGCGACAATACAAATTTAATTATAGTTTTTTGCAAGACGAAATGAACTTAAGACATATCTATTCGGAGCACATTAATACCGACATGAGCTTCGAAGATTTCAAAAGATGTGCCGTCTAGTGTGGGAAAAAAGACGGCGATGGCAATAAAGCCAGATACGGATTCTTAGTGGTAGACAAAGAAAAGCCATAAACGAGGGCCGCTACCGTAAAGGATTCGATCATTACATATGTATTTAAAATCACGACGTTCGAGCGAACTTTCATCAACGCAATGTCTGCGGCTGCGATGAGACGAGGACGACGACGACGTCACTCTACGAATTTAAATCGAGCCGTAGTGCAGGCCACTAAAACGATAAGAAAAGTTTTAGATTTTAAACGAGATCAAAATCGAGCTCAATTAAAATACGGAATGAAGCATGCTCAATTACTAGAACCGTTAAAATCGCTATCAAAATTCTCTGCAAGTAAAAATCCTAATTATATTCGACGTCAGAATGCGGAGCACGAATCTGATAATGTCGGCGACGGTTCAGATGCCTTACTTAAAAAGTATGCCGACATCCTGTCCAAAAGCGAGGATCCCAATATAGACGATACCGGAATCGGCATTCAATACGACGACCTTTCGAATAAATGGTCTATGGGCAATTCAGAGTTAGCTATTGCAGACGACGGATCTACGATTAATATTAGAAATAAAAATATCCTATTACGGAGGGCTTACTTCGATTGTTAACTTATAAGAAAATCCTTCGAATAAGAAAACGCCTGCTGGCAATCCTTCCGAGCTAGGTGTAAAAATTACATCGATATTTTGAAGAAAACCAATGCATATAATAAACTGTTTCGCAAGGATCTGCCTAAAACGCCCAAATATAAAAATTATATCGTTCCGAATTTAACACCGTCGCCCGTGGCGACTACAATATCTACGCCTCCTCCTCGCCGCAGCATGCTTCGTCGCCGTCACCGTCGTCGTTGTCGTCAAGAGAGATGAATACAGCATCGGCGACTCCTACGATTCCCATGCAATTACGATCCAAAATAACGAAGAAAAGAAAGGTCTCGGTATGGATAATTTATCGAAAAAAGACAGCCATCGAGTAATATAAGCAGAATTTGGCGATACAAAAAATTCGATAATTCTAATCATGAGATAGAATACGTTCATTGGGACTCGCCGGCCGAGCTGGTGAGCCGGCTTCGTTTGTTGATGGCCGAACGTTCGGCGGGCAACAATAGCTCTCAGAATCAAAACGAATTTCTTTCTATTATATCCGAATTAAAGGAGGCGAAATTAATCGCCTAATAAAATATACACGTTCTATAGAATAGTCTCAGAAATAAAATGGTCGTCGATAAATTTGGAAGAGCGTATGTTGCCAGAGACTCTGGAGGCGGAGGGTTTGGTAATACCGCTGCGCGCGGGCCTCCTGGTGTAGGCTTTAAACTAACTCCGGAAGGCGATTTCAACATAGAAAATAGAAAACTTTGCAACGTAGGCAATCCCGTGACCGGAACGGATGCGGTAAATAAACGAAGCGCCTTGGTATTGGACGAGGACGAGAAAATAGTTAACTTGAAGGATTTTAGAATAGTGAATTTGGCCGATCCTAAAAATCAAACGACGGCGTAAACTTAAAATTTTGCAGCGAAGAACTCAATCTGCGTATAGGCAAAGCATTGGAAATATGTTTGACCGCTTCATCTTCGGGAAAAACGCATGCTAATAAGAAACTTAAATTTGACGCCAAATCGCGATCCATTGTAAATTTGCACGACCCCGCAGAGCTCGGCGATGCCGTTAACAAGAGATACGTGGACTCGACGTTGTCAGAAAAAGCGCAAAATTTTATGAAACTAACCACGATCGACGACGGTAAGGCCAAGAACTTCGACTCTCGAGGCTTGAGAATTGTCAACATAGGCGAGGCCGAAGATGAGCACGATGCCGTTTCTAAGTTCTATGTGAACGCGAGAATACAAAATCTTATCGAAGGTGTCGCCATTCACCGCGATAACGTGATCATTCGAGATGTATTGCAATCGGTCGTTCAAGTGTTGAACGAAGTTGTTTTAAACACGAACTTCCTGATTTTCAACCACTTGAAATTAGACGGAGTCAAGACGTCTGCTGGAGACGATTTACAATTTCACAAAATTAATACCGACGTTATAAGACACCTGCACGTGTTATTGGAGCAAGATAAAGCCTCGTCGTCTAACTCTCATACTCGTGTCAAACCTTAAAATGTCTAAGAAATATAACGATAAGGAAATACTAGTGGATGAACTGCACAGAGGGGTTAGAATAAATTTTCCACGTCGAAGAACGATCATCAAATCTTATCACGACTTATTCCAAGCCGATATTGCTGAATTTATTCCATATTCGAAATATAATAAAGGGCATAAGTATATTCTACTCGTGATCGATTGCTATTCGAAATATTTATGGACGAGACCGCTTAAATCCAAGAATGGTCATGAAGTCACATCTGCGATGCGCGAGATTCTAAATGAAATTAAAAGATCGCGGCCGCCTTTACCGAAAAATCTGCAAACAGATAATGGTACAGAATTTTATAACGGCCAATTTGCACGGCTGATGAAGGAATATGGCGATATTAATCATTACTCCACATATAGCTCAATCAAAGCCGCCATCGTAGAACGTGCAATCAGAACGATAAAAACAAACTGTATAAAGCTTTTAGTCTGAGAGGCAAATGGAAGTGGATTGATATAATCGATTCGATTGTATCGAAATACAACGATACGGTGCATTCGACCACTAAAAGAAAACCCAAAATGTGACCGCGAAAACGCGTCTAAAAGTTTACGATAAATTAAAACTGGCGACTAGAAAACCTCGTTATGCCGTGGACGACTTTGTACGCATTTCAAAATATAGAAGTATTTTTCTAAGGGCTACAATGCAAACTGGAGCGAGGAGACGTTTAAAATATGTAAAGTGTTTCGAGCAAATCCGACTATTTATTTACTCGTCGACATGCATGGCGATCCAGTATTGGGACAGTTTTATGAAGCTGAGCTGCAGAAAACGAGAGTTCCAAATATTTACCTTATCGAGAAAATACTAAGGCGAAAAGGAACCAAAATTCTCGTCAAATGGTTGGGCTTCCAAGAGCCTTCCTGGATTCAAAAAGCTGATCTTATATAGATTGTTACATTTAAAAATAAAACATTTGTTTTTTATATTTTTTATTATATAAATATGTTACATTTCAAAAAAAAAAATTTGTTTCTTTTTTTTGTTTGATTTTTTATTATACATTTTTTTTGATCTTGTAAAAATAAGAAAGATAGAGACGCTACAACTGCGATACTTTGACATGCAGCAGCACTTAAAATGTATTATTTTAGTTTATTTTATACATAATATAAAAAATAAAAATACAATGCAGTTTTTTATCTTGGCTTGTTACAATATTTTAATTAATTTTTATAATAAATATAAAAATAACAAAATACAATGCTTTTTCTTGATTACAATATAACAAAGAGAGCCTCTACAACAGCGCTTAAAATATATTTTTAAATTAATTTTATACATAATATAAAAAATTAAAAAAAAATACAATGCGGTTTTTATAATATAAAAATACAAAAAGACAATGCAATTTCTTTCTCGTTACAAGATTTTAATTATTTTTTATAATAAACATGCAATTCACAAAATAAAATATGGTTTTATTCAAAGGTCCTTTATTAGATAGTGCCCATGAGGCAAAGTATCTATTCCGTTAGATAAAATGTATCTTTTATCATCTTGATAACTTAAAGCAATTTTCGTCTGACGTATGGAATATACCTTATGCAAATATGATCGTATGCTATTTTGGTCTCGTTCTATGACTACTTTATTTCGTAACGTATCGAGATAGTGATCGAAACAGATTTGCCGATCGATAATGTACTTTTAACACCCTTAGCCTTCTTTATTATCTCACGGCCTTCTATTTTTAAAGAGTACATTTTCGATCGAAGGCCTACAAAGTGCGTTAAAATACGACCTCTAGTTTCGTCTTTCATAAGACCAATGACTTTTTTATTAATTAAAGGAATTTTATAGATGTTATCGGGATCATAAGCGCTCGTATCAAATTTTTCTAGATTCGTCTTTATACACTCTTCATAGAAATCATTGCACGTCACACTATACAAAAGGCTGTCGGTGTCCATGTAGCATAATTCGCAATTATTTGCAAATTTTGCCTTCATGAAATCGTAGTGAAAATTATATAATTCAATTTTGATAATTCTAAGATGGCCATACCTATGTAGATAGGTTTGTTGAACTCTATCTCTGTTTTGCTCAATTCGATCGCGACCAGATTTTTGTCAAAATCGTTGCCGAATGGAAATTTGGTTTGGAAATTAAAGATAGAGCACCATACCGACCGCTCCAATGAGTCACTAATTTTATGACGCGTCCTTTCCTAACATTCTCCATTGTTTTACCAAAATGGAATTGTTTGCAAATTTATATAGATTTTGTGCAAATTCCGTTTTAGCTTCCGTGCGCATTCTTGTATTTAATTCGACAAACGGTCTCAACCAAGGAGACTGACCGAATTCTAAAACCTTATGAACGCGCGTCATAACTACGCCCGCAGATAAATAAACCTGGAGATTTCTGTAATGCACAACGTAGTTGAACTTTTCGTGAGAGTGCACATTAATTTTGAAAATTTCGAGCCCGGAGGCGTGTCCTGTTCTGGGCACATCGGCAACTCTTTCTGAGCGTCGTGAATGTCCGTAGGAAATTCCAAGTCGCATTCGATAATATAACCTTTATCGCTCGTAATGCTCACCGTTGTAACATTAAATTTTAATATTTCTTCAGGCGTTAGCCATTTGAAATCCCCGTAAGGCAAATAGCAAGATTCGGCATGACCATAGAGATTATTAATATCTCCGTAAAATAAAAATTTATTCGGCTTGGATGGATCATACGTTTGGGGATAATATTTATTATTGGATTCTACATATCGTTTTACGACTTGAGTAAGCCCCCGAATGCCTCTTTCGATCATTAAAAACATGTCGACGTCACAAATTAGTTCTAGCCTGATTTTAGTATATAATAACATGCTAGACCACGAGTAGCTCGCCAAAGTCACAAAATTTAAGGGATCCAATTTGTATGTTTCAAGACAATTTTTCTAAAGTCTTGAAATATATCGCAAAGTAAAAGAATGTCGCATTTTAAATATAGGTCCGCGTAGTCGCCTAAATTTTGCATTTAAAAGTGCTCCATACGGTTTGCGCATGAATATATTCCGATTCTTCAATATGTGATTCATTAAGATTGCTATAAAAACATTCTATAGGAGGAAGATTTTCTTCGCTTAATTTCAAAATGTCATCCAAATACTCGTAGGAAAATACCCTTGCGCATTAGCAATTTAATGCGATCCGGGTTTAGCGAGCTAAATTCCTTTTTTAAAACTTTAAAGTCATCGAAAGACAACTCGCATGCTAATTTTTCCAATGACATTGCCATAAAGCGAAAGGAATCTATGAATCTGAACGTCACATTTGCGTCGTTGTATTTTTTAGAAAATGTTATGTATTTTTCATTATTCAAGGGTATTATATTCATGGGGCCTTCGAAAGCGTTAGCAAGCTCTTTAATAATAAAATGAGCATCATAATTGCTCAAATTATGATAGACTACGGAATAATTGGAAATAACCTAAAATTTAAATTACAGCTGCTATGCGCAACACCTCTTACAGAACCATTCATGTGATCGTGATCGATAACCTTTTCGTCGTCCGGCAAGAAATCGACTTCGCAAATAAAGCACGTTTTTGCCGTCGAGGCATCTATAGAGGACGTAGCAGGCTCGTTTTTAAAAAATGCGCTCCCATAACATATGGCAATATGTTTTAATTGTCGCACAAACCAAGAAATGCAGTCTGTGCCCGTGTATGAACTGTAATATGAAAGAGATTCGTCATATCCACAATAAAAATAATATCCTATTGAAAACGGAATATGTTCCTGGTATTTGAAAGTGCGTTCTGATTCGGAAGCTCTTTCGGTTTTTAATAAGGCATTCTATGTCAGAATAAACCACCATCGGCACAGGTATTTTATACTTAAAATCTTTAAATTGTAAATATTTGTTTTTTTCGGAGGGTAAAATAACACGACACTCGTTAAGTTTTTCGCATACTTGCTCGTGGGCATCGAGACGTTTGCGATCGTAAAAATAGGAGAGACATCTATCGCATACGTAAAAGTGACCCGTATGTTTAGTTAATTGACCTCTCACAAGTGAGGCTAAATTTTTTATAAGACAATAATGATATCTAACGCCCCGTTTATAATCTTTAATATTTTTTTTTAATTCTTCCAAACTTTTTCCAACTTTATCGGCCTCGTCGCCGTCGTCGTCGTCCTCGTCGCCGTCGTCCTCGTCGCCGTTGACGTCTTCGCCGTCGTCAGAATTAAATTTTGACGACTCGTCGACATACGCATCTTCAACAATTAACAGATTAACGTGTTTATCTCGTTTTTGGCTAGTTAATTGTACCGGTGTTACGATGTATCGAGCGCGTTTTAAAATAAGAGCAAAAACATTTACAGAAATATCATTCTGCTTTTCGAATTTCGATATATCCGATATAGGCATGGGGCTGACGAAATTTTTCATATTAAAAATTTCTGCAAAATGCGGATACGAAGTTGTGCGATTAGCATGCTTACCTGCTGTAGGCTTAATTATTCCGGCTAAAACGCTCCAATAAAAGCATGAAAATCATTGTTTCTAATGTTTAAACAGGCCTTTTGTTTTGAATTGCGATAGGAAGAGGCATGAAACAACTCGCGTGAAACATATCATAGCATTTATTAATATTAACATTTAAAAATAATATTTCGGATAGCGTGAATCCTGACCCGTGCATTGCGTCGTTCTCTATTTTATCCAACAAGCGTGTTGCGATATTGCACGCAAACCACTCGTTAAACTTCTCTAAATTGCCGAAACAAATTAAAAGTTGGGCGTCGAAAAATACCTAGTTTGAAACTCATTTTCGTTGAGCGCGACTGAAAATTTGAAAAATCGCACGCTAACACGACATTAATTTTAAGGTTTACCGAGTGATTTTTAAAATCGTATACAATTTGGATAAAATTAGTTTTTACAATCTTCGATAAATAAATTAAGATCTTTATGTGCAACATTAATAATTTGAGCTGTTTGAATTCTCGATTTAAACGCAGACACGATCGGCTTCCAAACCAATTCAGAATGTCGAGGCGTGCTCCGAGAATACATCCATTGTTTAGGAACATTCTGCCGCAGTAGTTTTTTAATAGATTTTTAAATAGCATTTTATATCTTTTCATATGGCATAGAAGATTTTCGAATAGATTCAGATAACTAGCCGAGAGCGAAGAAGAAGTTTGTTTCACCGTTCTTAAAATCGATTCGGTGTTGTGAATGTGTGATTTTAATATTCGAACCCAATTGCGAAATACTTTAGTTTTACGACATTTCGTTAAAATTGCGTGCACTTTTCGATACAACTGTAGCATCTGATCACAACACATCGAAACGCCCGCGTCCGCTTCGATTTTTCTGTTAGTTAACATTTTTTTTCGTATTTCAATGCCAACTTTCTGTATTTTGAACCGTGCAATTTTACTAATACGTTCGGCGTATCGTCTTTGGGCGATAAATCGCAGGACCATAAAATGGCTTCTAATTCGGCATGCAGTTCCCGTTTTATTCTAACAATTTGTACGAGTTTAAAAATCTTATACAAAAGGATAAGTCATAGCATATTTTTCTGAATCTGTAATTTTAGTTGATTTTATAGAAAATACATCTGTCGTTCTAACACATTTACTATAGACAAATAAATCGCCGATTTCATGCAAGCGCATGCGGAGGGTTTTTCTGCAAATCAACAAAGAATTAATAAATTGAGTTGAAAACACGAATTCTCTATTTTTTAAGTCCACGTATAGGCAATCGGTTCTTAGAATTGCATAAAAGAAAATGTCACTTTCACATTTATACTGAAAATTAAACACTGTTTTTAATGGCGATACGGCAGATTGATCTACAAATCTAAACAACCTAATACCGGCCGAGATGCTTTCGCTAATATTATAAAATGCCCTTCGGTCGTAATTACATAAATTAAAAAGCTTTTCTTTCATACGAGACACGTCGGTGAAGCAAAACGCTATTGTGTTAGAATACGAATCTTCTAAGCACGTTAAATTGTCGAACAAATTAAATTGCATGCAAAATAGAAAAAGGGCTCGAGACCCAATCAAAAAACCGTCCCGATATTTAAAGTCTTTTAAATAAGCAGGCAATTCCTTGCATGCGATTCTATAAAAATTATGTGGATAATCCGCAATTAGCATATCACGATCGTAATGGGTTGCTGATCTAATTCTATATTCAATACTCATAACTTTAAAAAATCAAGATGTAAAAAATACTAACATTATAAAAATTAATTACCATGTATAGGTAGGTATTCTAGTGTGATGACGATACGGATGGCTTTTTTTGCTCTTGCCGTTCTTGATTTACCTTGGGAGGATCCGTGAGGGCTGATGATGATGGATCCTTTTGTTTTTCGCCCATGCAGCAGAAGGAAATACTCGCTGCAGGATTAGGTTTACCTTTAAAATAAACGAATTTCGTATTAGCTTTTTAAATAAAAAATTAAAATATTAAATACTAACCAACTTCGAACGATCCTAGGTAGTGCAAACAAAGGCATTCCTGTTTATTCAGCTCTTCGATATCTTTGTCGCTAATTACGTCCGCGATTCTCTGCGGAAGGAACACAACGCATTCTTCTAATTCGACGAGAATGATCCGAGAATTCTTCTTTGACTGAAGAGATTTGATGCTTAAAACCGGATAAGGGCGCTGTAGCTCGAGATCTTTGACTTTTACGGTCTTCTTCCTATCGATGCGGCTTACTGAATTGATTTTTTTAATTAACTCCATATTTTAATTCTAATTACGAATATAATTACATAAAGTTAAAAATATATTTACAATTATTACCTGTTTTTAATGCAAGCTGCACGATGACAAAACACGTTGCACGACTCTCAAACTTATATTTTACAAGATAAAAAGCCTTACAAGGATCCTCTATTTATATCACTCCGAATGACGTACAATTTATTACGCATCTGAAAACCGCTCCCACATACACGATTCAGACATTAACGATAGCAATTCATTAGAATTAAATAGCATTGCCCTTGTTTTGGACAAAAAAGCTCATTCAAATTAAAACGTTATCTTTTATTATGCGGATATTGAAGTCGCATAAAATTAATGAGCATATTTTTATTCAAATTGTAAGTAACTAAAACATTTTCCCCGACTCGGCATCGATAAAGAATATAAAAATCCCAAACGTCTATATTTCGAGGATTTATGAGCCCATATTTGTTAAAAATAATGGGTTCCTATATAATTAATGATGCAAAACGATGTGTACTGAAATTAAAACTTACTCACGAATGATGTAATCATGAAACTACAGTATTTTCTTTACGCGTTCCAAGAAGCTATCTTTTATACATACAATGTTTTAACAAAAGCGATTCCGACTTCGATAATAAAAATAATTATACAAACATACTCGATTATTTATATTTTAACTTCCGCTTTATATAATGAATGTATACTATACAAAATTTACGACCACTTTTTATTTCTCGGCAAAATACGATTTCGTCATCGTATATGCTTTGGGTTCATATAATGCACACAAAATTAAGGAAGAACTTTTTTACCATTTATACCGAAACAATTACATTTAAAACGTCTTGCACGTGTCCGATGAGATAATCGCGACCCCGTTTTTTTTTCTCTTGCCCCACGATCTGAAATCTCTGCGTTATTTTAAATACTTCATCATAATTGCCTACGAAAACATCGAGCGTAACATTTCCAAATTATTAAAAGTTTACTTGAAACGTCTTGCACGTGTCCGATGAGATAATCATGACCCTGTATTTGTATACGAATTAAATAGCGCACTTTCATCATCTTCTCTCGGAAGGCAAAAATACACGCACACGTCATCGATCGAACCATCTTGAGCAAAATACGATTACGTCAGTAGTATAGCTATGGAGAAGCTGAGACAGCCCTTTTAAAGGGCCATCGCAATTTTTTCTTATCGACACCTGTAATAAAAAACCCTTGCGGTTATTTACCCAGACTTATTTTCGATCGCGACCACCACCCCCGAAAACACGCTCTTAAAACAAAAACACGTTCGCACCACTTGCGCGCCCTTACGATATTTCGTCTTAGACTAAAACACGCACGCCCCCTACACACCTATACACATAACGATACATACCTTTCTTTTCGAAAATAAAACAACAACAACACCGCCCCCGATCGATATCTACACACACACTTTTATCACGAGGGCGGCACGACTTCCACGTTAACATCACCGACAAACCATACATACCCTACACCCTACACGCACACACCTGCACATACATACCTCTCTTTTACATAATACGCACACCCTTTACAAGATATTTATGATCCTTTTAAAAAGGGCCGGCCAGCTTCTCCATAGCCATACTATCGTTATCCTCAAACCTAACTAATACTAACACACACACACACCTACACATACATGACCTTCACACATACATACTTCTCTTTTCCATAATACACACACCCTTTACAAGATATTTATGACCCTTTAAAAAGGGCTGTCCCAGCTTCTCCATAGTTATACTACTAATACCCCACGCTGAATTTAAATTACTAATCGATACCGGATCTTCAAAAACATTAATAAGCCCGCGAACAGTAAAAAAACATTATCTAAACTATGTAGAGAGAGAACCCTTTAAAATTAAAACCGCCCATCAAACAACCCTACACCAATTCGTAGCAAACATACCTTTACCAAAAACCTTTAACGTAAAGATGAAATATAAATTCTACATATTTGAATTTAATGACAAATATGATGGACTATTAGGAATGTACCTTCTAAGAAAATTAGGAGCCAACATAGATATCAAAAACCGATTATTAAGAACCAAGTATGGACGAATCCCCATCAAATTTCAAAACACCCAAATAGACGAAAAATATACATTAGAACCCCGAACGGAAAAAAAGATAAGAATCCCCGTAAATTCAAATAAAAACTTAGGAATAATAAACCATATAACTTTTCAACAAGGAGTAGAAACCCCAACCGCATTAGTAAAAATCAAAGACAATTACGTCACAACGACCATATTAAACTCAAATGATTACCCCGTAGAACTATCTTTAACAAACCCGATTAACGTAGAAGAATTAAATTTTAACGAAATGGAAATAGATGAAACCCCAAACGATAATTATAACCCCGTAGAAAAAGACGAAATGTTAAGACAGCATTTAAATAATATCCGATTTAACCGCGACATAAATCACGAAGAGCAAAAAGCAATACAAAAATTATGTTACGAGTACCGCGACATATTCCATTGCGAAGGAATACCCCTAACGTTTACAAATACAGTTAAACACAACATTGAGCTAACGGATAACAAACCCCTATTCACCAAAGCATACAGATTACCCCAGGCAAGTCAGGAAGAAGCTGACAGACAAGTAGCTGATCTATTAGATCAAGATATTATACAACACTCCAATTCACCATGGAGCAGCCCCGTACTAATAGAACCGAAGAAACTAGACGCATCAGGAAAACGAAAATACCGAATGGTAATAGATTACCGCAAACTAAATGAAAAAACGGTAGACGATAAATACCCGTTACCGAATATCACAGAAATATTAGATAAGTTAGGCAAGTGCCAATATTTTTCGACGCTAGACTTAGCATCAGGATACCATCAAGTAGAAATGGAAGAAGGAGATACACAGAAAACAGCCTTTAGCACACCTAGAGGACATTACGAGTATAAACGGATGCCATTTGGACTGAAGAACGCACCCGCAACGTTTCAACGAGTAATGGACAACATACTACGAGGGATACACAACGAAAAATGTCTTGTGTACCTAGATGATATAATAGTGTATTCAACATCATTAGTGGAGCACATTGAAAGATTACGAGAAGTGTTCGAAAGATTAAGAACCGCAAAATTTAAAGTACAACTAGATAAGAGCGAATTTTTACATAAAGAAGTAGCCTTTTTAGGACACATAATAACACCCCAAGGAGTGATGCCGAACCCCGACAAAACGAACGCTGTATTAAATTACCCTATACCAAAACGAATAAAGAGATTAAAGGATTTTTAGGCCTTAGCGGATATTACCGAAAATTCATAAAAGGTTATGCTCAAATAACTAAACCCCTAACCAATTGTTTAAAAAAGGGAAACAAAATTGTACATACCCCAGAATTCATAAAAGCAGTAGACAAAATCAAAAGCATTTTAACAAATCACCCCGTGTTAGAATACCCAGACTTTTCGAAACCATTCATATTAACAACGGACGCATCAAATGTAGCCTTAGGCGCAGTATTAAGTCAAGGAACAGTAGGTAACGACAAACCTATCAGTTACGCATCAAGAACCCTCAACGAAACAGAGCAACGATACAGTACGATAGAGAAAGAATTGTTAGCCATAATTTGGGCAACAAAGTATTTTAGACCGTACCTATACGGACGGAAATTCTATATATATACCGATCATAGACCACTAGTATGGTTATGCAAACTCAAAGAACCTAACTCGAAATTACAAAGATGGAGAATCAGACTAGAAGAATATGATTATGAGATCATATACAAAAAGGGAATTTACAACAATAACGCAGACGCTTTAAGTAGAATCCAACTTAACGCACTTGAGACAGAATCATTAGTAAGAAACGTAGACGAAACCGAAGTCAGAGAAGACCCAGAAGAAATGGAAACCATACATTCGACACAAAATGACGAACCGGAAACCGCAATAAAAATTTTAAACGAAGCTATAGACATGAAGCCCAATCAATTTATAATCACGGAAGTTTTAAACAACCCCAACCCTGTAAAATACACGAAAGTGGATAATAAGAAAATTTACCAAGTTCAAATAACCAAAGACGACAATGAGTCACAAATAATTAAAATTCTAAAAAAATACACCCCCGAGAAAAAGCGATTTTACTTTTATTTTAACACGGAAAACTTATATAAACGATTTTCAGAAATATATGTAAAACTATTTAACAATTCTGGCCCCGAACTTATAAGATGCACAAGAAAATTAATAACATTAGACGACCCTGACGAAATAAATGACGTAATAAGAAACCAACACGAAGGAAAGACCAACCATCAAGGAATAAACGAGACCCTAAAACAAATTATGAGACGTTACTATTTCAAGGACATGAAAGAATTAACTACAGACTTTATCAATCAGTGCGAATTATGTGATAAAGCCAAATATGACAGAAAACCCCCAAAGATACCCTTAATGTTAACTAAAACACCAGACAAACCTTTCCAGAAATTACATGCAGATACTCTAGTAGTAGAAGCACAAAGTTACCTAACAATCGTAGACGCATTTACGAAAATAGGACAAGCGATACCAATCACTTCTAAAAATAGTATAGACGTAACTCAAGGATTTCTACACTATTTTACATTTTACGGAACACCCGAAACAATAACATTAGATAACGGAAGCGAATTTAAACGAAACAATTCAAAACACTTTGGAATTACACAAAATAAAAATTCACTTTATAACGGAAAACCACCCTGAATCAAACGGACTAATTGAGAGACTACATTCAACCCTATTAGAACAGATCAGACTATTAAGAATAAATTACAAGAAAGAACACATAACTAACTTAATGTCATACGCATTAATCGCGTACAATAACACAATTCATTCAACGACAAATTTTACACCCTTAGAACTAACCTTAGGACATTCAGATTCACGCAACCCGTACGATATACATTATAACAAAGAAATCTATCAGCAATATGCTAAAGACCACAAGGAGAAACTAAAAATAACCTACGACAAAGTAAAGGACAAATTAGATAACGATAAAGAACGCATTACCGCGACCCGTAATAAAAACTCAAACATAAACAAATTTTCCATAGGACAAACCGTATTCGAGAAAAATTACCAAAGTAAAAGACACAAAACGGCACCGAGAAATTTAGGACCCTTTAAAATCAAACGAATATCCGACAAAAACGTGGCCGCGATAGACGACGGCAAGATAACAAAATATGTTCACCTCAAAAATTTAAGACACCCTGTACTTTCAGATGGGCAATCGTCACCCTTACCGTCAACCACCACCCAGGTAGCACGGACACAGAAATTATAATTGAAGACATAAAGAATAACCCCGGTATACTACCAATTAAATTAGGCAGTATGCAAAACACTATAGATTATTGGACCTTTGCACAAAAATTCGATTTAACCGAGCTAAAACAAGAATTTCAAATAATCAAAAATAATTATTTTCGACTAAAACAATCAATGGACGCAACAAAATTCGGAAAAAAATACGCAATAGAAATGATGAACTACGACAGTACAACAGAAAGTATTTTGAAAAACATAGAAGACAAATTTAATCGACTAATACCTACAAAACAAATGACGAGAAGAAAAGAGGACTAATCAACGGATTAGGAAACGTAATTAAAGCAATTACCGGAAATCTAGATAACCAAGACGCAGAACGCTATGACAACGCGATACAACAATTGATAGAAAATCAAAACGACATTAAAACTATAATTAGTAATCAAATATCGTTAACACAATCAACGATCATCAAATTTAATGAAACCCTAAGAAAATTAGTTAGAAATCAAGATAGTATAGCCAATCGAATAGAAACCTTAGAAAATAACATGCGAACTACCATATTAGGCATGCGAGATTTAATCAGATTCAACACGATATACAACCAAATAATATCAACCCTAACTTTAATTCAACAAATCCTAGCAACGTTAGAAAACGCAGTAACCTTTGCAAAATTAAATACCCTACATTCAAGTATCATAGAACCAATAGATTTATTAAAAGAATTATTGAGAATAAAATCTTTTATAACGAATAGTAAATTACCTTTCGATATAATAGAATCAACATTTTAATATTTGAAAAAATAGCCATAGTTAAAGGCTATGTAAAAAATAACGATATAACATTTTCAATAGAAATACCAATAGTAGAGATTAACAGTTACAATTATTATCACTTATTTGCTTTTCCAATGAAAATGACTAGCACATACCAAGTTATTATTCCAAAAACCAAATTCCTATCCTTAAATGAACAAAGATATGGTTATACAAACGACAAATGTAATGAAGTCACACCCAATCAATACTTATGCCAATCATTGACAACCACAACAATTCAAGAAGACAGCCCTTGCGAAGTACAACTACTAAAATTTACCAATCACTATGAAAATTGTGAAGCCAAACCTGTACATTTCAACAACATGAAAATTCAGAAAATAACGGAAAATAAATGGATAGCCATTTTTCCCACCGAAGTAATCGCAACAATGTATTGCAACCAAGATGAAAATAATTTAGCATTAACCAGAAGTAAATTAATCACCCTTAAGGAAAATTGTTATTTAAAATTAAAAAACGAAATAATTAGAGTTTACCAAAATCCAGTACAAAGCAAGAAATTAGCAAATCTACCCGATCTGCAAATCAAGATTACTCAAGAAGAAGATGAAGAAACCTTTCAAAAACCAATGCAATTGGAACACCTGGAATTAGACAACCTAAACCACGCCATGAAACTCATGGAAGATTATAAAGAAAAACTGAACGAGATTAAGACGCCCAAAGTGCACTACGATAATATTAGTGTATGGACAATTATATTGATTTTATTGACTATTTTATTGATCATTTATGTAACGTACAAAATATGTATTAGATTTAAGAATAATAAAGAAAACAGTTTTAGATTTAAGAAACCCAAACAAACAAATGTACCCCTAGAAAATATGAATTTTAAATGAGATTAAACGAAAAACGAATTTAATTAAAAATCAAGTAAAGGTAAAAACCCTTAATTTTTAATGTACGTTGGGAGGAGTTACAGGATCCCCCATCTATTATACATATAAAACTAATAAAGATATTAGGAAATATTAGGAAAGTGCAACAATGTCATAAAAGACAAATTGCAACAATTTATTACAATTTATTATGATCATTTCAGTTCCCACGAGTGGAAACGCTACAAAGTAGCACAAGGATAAGTGACACTGCAGATGTCAGTCACAGACGGTCGTAGGATGTCACGTACCGAGATTACGCAGAATAAGCCTGCAACATTGTAATTATGAATAGCTTTTAAGATAGCAACTAAGTATTATGAATAGAGTCAGTGTAAGCGGACATAGGTCCGCAGGTTCCCACAGAATTGTAAAGAGGTAGGGAGATTATAAAAAGGCCGGGAGCTCCGCTCCCAGTCAGTTCATCAAACGTTCAGCTTTTGCCTTGCAGTTCGTAGATAACTCACTGTACAATTAAGTAATAATTTTGGAATAATTAATCAAGATTGTCTAAATTCAATATTTAACTTCTGTATAAAACCTAAATAAATGTGTTAAAGTTCAAAGAGTCTTTTTAAAAAGGACCGCTCGAAGCCACGAACCTTAACTCGCATGGTCTGGTAGACCGGCCGAACCCTAAATTCACGATTTCTTTAAAAGAGTGGGGACGTGGCGGCTGTCGCTCTACGTATCTTCCTAAAATGTTCGCATTAGTGTTAGTTCAGAGCTGCAGTTGTGTGAATGTAGCAGTTTTCATTCTACAACTAAATTCGGTGGTGGAGACCGACGTCACTTCCAACGTACAAATAAATCATTAAAAAAGCAGGACTGTTTTAAGGTAAATTTGAGAAGTTGGTTTATAGTTGTAAAATTTTAAACATATATTGTTTACAGAAAGATGTCAATTTATGAGAGGGAGCAAGAAAGATTGCAGATGCTCTTAGATGAAGTGTTGAATGAGGATGAACAAACAGAAAATGTATTTGACGATAATGAAGAGGATGCAATCGATCAAATTGAAGTACATGACGAAAGTTCAGATACTGAACAGAAGTTTGAACCAGATAATGATATGGATATTGCAAGTGCAGGGCTGTACTTTAAAGGAAAAAATAAGAAAACATTGTGGAGAAAACATCAGCCTCTGAAAACTGTAAGAACAAGGGCAAAAAACATTATTGAAATGAAATTACCGGCAGTAGCCCGTGATTTGCGTGCCTTAGACGATCCACTAGTAATTTAGAGACATTTTTTTGATGACCAAATCATAGATATGATGGTAATGCACACAAATGAATATTTGGCGTCTACTGATAATTATGATCGTGCAACTTATACGAGACCAACAAATCGTATAGAAGGACTTTTAGGCTTATTGCTTCTTATGGGTGTTAAAAAATAACCATCTGAATGCAGACGACATTTTTAAAACGGATGGAACAGCTCCAGCAATTTATCGAGCCACCATGTCTTTACAGCGTTTTCGGATTCTCTTACGTTATCTTCGATTTGATGATATCTTAACTAGGGCCAAAAGATGTCAAATTGACAAACTTGCTCCAATTCGGCAGTTATTTGATAAATTTATTGCGAACTGTCAAGCAAATTTCCATCTATCTCAACAAGTAACAGTGGGCGAAAACTTGAGGCATTCCGCGGTCGCTGCGGTTTTCGACAATATATGCCAAGAAAACCTAATAAGTATGGCATAAAAATTTATGCCCTTTACGATGCTAAACTTTTTTATACTTCTAACCTTGAAGTGTATTCTTCTTAATCTTCTTTGGGAATTAAACCACTCATAGTTTTTAAATTCATTTTTATTTACGTTTCGATCCATGACCTAGGATCGTTGTCAAAATAATAAAAACTTCAAGTTTGAAATTTATGAATCTCGGTGAAATAAGGCATGAAATTAGAAAACAATAGAAGGGAAACGAGCTATATACATGCTGTGTGAGAATTTCAGAGAACTATGTTGGCTAACTCAGAATATAAATAAGTGCAGGTACATGTCCAACCAGTTTTGAGATGAAGACCTAATGATGATGATGATGAAGCATATTAACAACCCCTGTAAAACAGCATTGGTATCTGACAAGTGTAAACCCGCAATAGGGTTACCTCACAACCATATACAATCTCCATTGAACAGTATTGGTATCTGACAAGTGTAAACCCACCATAGGGTCGCCTCAGATCTATATACAACCTTCATAGAACAACATTGGTATCTGACAAGTGTAAACCCGCCATAAGGTCGCCTCAGAACCATGTTAAAATCTACCAAAGAGGTAGCCTAAATCATAATGATTTTCCCCTTCAAAATGAATATAAAAAAACGACTGCTTAAGCCTTTCAATAATGCAATCGCACACTTCTTTAATAACCATCCTCTCAATTGTATTAATAGAAACATGTTATAAAATGGTTTCCAATTCCCAAGTTATTGAATTTATATAAAATTCACCAATAAAAATTAATCAGTTGATTTCACGTTAAGCGTATTGACTACCTAAAAAAAGTCGGTCCCAGGCCGTAACACAAATTGAAGGCAATCATTTTTTTAAACTTTAAAAATTTTTGCTTAGTGTACTCAAACCAAATATTTCGAACATCAATAAATCAAAGTCACCTTCAATTTATGTCATAAATGTCAAACTTCAAGTTTTTATTATTTTGACAACGATCCTAGGTCATGGATCGAAACGTAAATAAAAATGATTTTAAAAACTATGAGTAGTTTAATTCTCAAAGAAGATTAAGAAAAATGCTAAACAAACCACAACAAACATACAGAGAGTATTTATTGAAGTGTATGTGGGAACTCAACCTGAAAGACCATTTTCGAAATGTAATACTATGCTCACCGTCGTTTTGCGTTCATGTGAACCAATTTATGGTTCGAACAGAAATGTCACAACAGATAAGAGAAACAAAAACGTTCTTTTTATTTCCAGTAGTCACGATGACCAAATAGATCCTGAAAGTGGTAAACCTCAAATGATTATTGACTACAACCAAACCAAATGTGGAGTTGATGTTGTTGATCAACTTGCTGCCAATTATAACTGTGCAAGAGCAACTCGAAGACGGCAGATGGTTATCTTTTATAGTTTGCTAAATATTTCAGGAATCAACACTCAAGTAATATATGCCACAAACACCAACCGAAAGATCCTTAGAAGACAGTTTCTTCAAAATTTAGCCTGTAGCTTGTTAGATGCTCACCTTAGAATGCGTGCAAATTCTTCGTTCATACCACAATCAATTCGTTTAGCGATTTGTGAAATATGTAAAATAGTACCGCCCGTATATGTTTATGAAGAGGAAAGAAGCACGTTGGGAAGATGTGCACCTTGCGATTTAAAGAAGAATCGATAGACAAAATACTATTGTAAGACGTGCAAAAAATTCTTATCCTTGATCATGTTAATGCTGTTTGTACGAACTGTTATTTATCAAATATAAATGAATAATATTTTGTTTTCTTCTGTATACCATCGTCTTATAATTTTTAATAAATACGTTAAATAGATATAAGAATTTTTATTTATAAAATTTACAAATTCAGGATATATATATATATATATATATATATATATATATATATATATAGATTACGGTCTTTAAGACCGACGTCACCGTTTATGTATTAAAGTTCAACGTCACTACTGAAGGGTTAACACGCATATCAGAACAGTTGTTCTAAAACTATTGCAAACTGTTCTGATATGCGTGTTAAGCGATTTGTGTTGTGGGTTTTTTAATAATAATATCTAATTTGTGTTTTTTAATAATAATATCTATTTCTAACAATAACCTAAACTGTCATTTCAGCCATGTCATTACTGCCGCGAGACGCTCGGGGATCGACTTGGTAATTTTGTAAAAGTATGCATATAATATGGAAGGTTAAAATTAAAATCCTACTTGAAAGAGATATAAAACCTATTACAGCGCGTGCAGCGTCTGTACCAGAACTAAATTGTTAAGCGGGATATTTAATATATGACGCCAATATTGGCATTTAAATTTGATATAATAAAGCAATTTGCACTACTTTTGGTTAAATCAATTATAAGTTTTGAAACTGTATTTTATATACCATGACCTGGTTAAAAAAATAATATTCCAACTTTAGGTTAAATATTGAACCAAGTGCAGTGCAAAGAGGCCAAGAAATGCTTTACAATCAATAATAATTTTCTAAGTTTATTAAACTACAACCTCTTCAATGTCTTCATAACTCTTGAACAAATGATGCGATGTTGATGTTTGACTTCCAATTTAAAAGTTCTCATTTGCAAAAAAGTGATTGGTCTGGTTCAATCCAAAGGTAACTATAGTTTGCTAGTTATTTCAGTATCTATATAATTTAAAGTAGTAATCTTGATCATGGTAATCGAGATACAAAGAAAACTAGGAGTTTGGAATGAAAACCTCTAAATAGTAAATATTTATTTAAGTTCATTATTTCCATTACTATAATTGCCAGTTGTCAATTAAAATTTTACTTACAAAAAATATTAGTTGTGTAAACATTATTATAGTAATGAATTAGACACACAATTTAAGGTTAACAGCTAGTTATATAAATAATAATTTCATTTGTTTGTCTTTAACATTGTCCCTTGGAGCGTTTAAACAATAAAACTTAAATGTTTAGAGAAAATCCTTTGAAAAGCACTCTTTTATTTTTATTAAAAAACATCTAATTAAAAATTTAGAATTATTAACATTCATATAACATATAGCAGTATAGGTCTTTCAAAACCTCATGGCATCCTCATGGGCTGTTGCGCAGAACACCAATTTAAGGTATTTACGTTAAAGTGCATCCTAAAAACATTGACAACTCAGCTGTCGATTTATTTGCGTATTAAGATTAGTGGTTCATTATTATTGTTTTTGATTATTATTTATGCGATTTCAGCCTTGATTCAATTTTAACCAGTTTCTTCAAAACTACTGCAACTCAGTCTAGTTTTTTATTTATAGGTATAATGAAGGTTTCAATTCAATTAGGAGAACAATGTTTGGTATTACAGATTATTTTGTTATTTTTAAGCTTTTAATTTTACAATAAGTAACCGCAAGAAAACAGTTCACAGTCATGGCAGAGAAATTATTTATTGTGTGTATAAGTTTATGAGAGAAGAAAAGAACGAAATGCCTGTCATTCCTATGAATATTTTACCAGAACGAGTAGCAACAGCAACTGGAGTTGTACCAAATAGTCGTGCTAATTATTTCAGAAGCGAGGAGCAAACCGGAGGGTGGCAAATTTGTATCATGAAGAAAGAAAATTAATAAGAGGAGTCCTAAATCTATGTGGGCCAATTTCAGGATTGTAGTAGTAATTTTATGATTTTGTAGATTAAATTTCTTTGTAAAACTGCATCCTTAAAAAATAATAGGACATTATTTTGGCTGCCAAGAGTTTAAAAAAATTTAGCCTGTCTGTTTTTATCCACACACGCACGGAAACATGACACACGAAAATAACAATAAACAATACACCAAAAAAGTTGCAGGTTTCGCATACAAACATTGTAGTTTTATAATTTATATTATGTTGATAAATTACTGGTTATGCAATCCACATACCATGGCGGTTGAGTTAATTCAGAATACGCATCCGGAAATTCAATTTTTTTCTGATTTTACTTATATTATATAGTTCTCTCTTTTTATACAATACCTCTTTTCTTCCTTCATTGCGCATCTCACAGCCCATGAGATTTTGAAAGACCTATACCTGATGTTAGTTGGTTCGCGAGTAGTAGTCACAGTCATGGTTAAACAGAGAAGTAACTTGCATTTACAAGAAGACTTTAATACCATTAATGAAAATACAAACTACCGCAAATTTCTTCAAATAGATCAAGAAGCATTTAATGCTCTTATAAATAAATTAGGCATCGCATTGAAACTTTGGTTTGCCGGTATTGTTTGTTATGTTGACTGTTATGAAATTTATTTATTGCTACAAGAAAAATAGCTCCAGTTCTATCTCGTGCAATGCAATTATAATTGCACCAACTGACCTAAAATTTTCTAACAGCGTGGGCGCGCGTGGAATTTTGCGTTTTATATATTACATGTGATTTTCCAATGCTCCACCCGAAGGTACTACATTGGCCAGAAAGCGAGTTTTTTTTTACCTGGAAAATTTGGAATTTTGCCGAACCTTTGTTGTTCCAAGCAAGGTATGGATCTTTAACGTGCGTGACAACACTCACACACGGGACCTCCATTTTACCTCTCATCCGAACGAAGGTGTATTTTTGTGAAAATGCTCGCCTAACATTTTTCAAGCGGATCGTGTCGGGATTCGAACCCGGGACCTTGGGCGTAGTAGTCATACACATACCACTACGCCACGGAGCCGCCTGCGTTTTATATAGCTTAATGTAACGTGGTCTTTATGAAACCGTTGTCATTTTGAAACAAAGTCAAAGTGCAAAGTTAAAAAGGAAGCAATAGTTATTGAGCAAGAATTAATAAACTTAACGAGATTCTACATCATAGTCTATAAAGCAGTACTTAACTACTCAATAACAACCATCAAACATTAACAAATCTTAGAGAAAAAGGCCAGACTAGCAACATGATTCATATCAACAATAAAAGAATTTACATCAGTAATGAAACTGACGTCAAAAAGAAAAATTATTTACAATATTTGTTTTGAACAGTGGTTCTTTTTAAATAACCCTTTTTCAATCTTTATTGTTATTCTGTTTCTGTGTTAAATAAAGAGTAATTGAATTTTATTTGAACATTAACTTATTCATAGAATTATAGTAATATCTCGTATGCTTATTTTTTCATTTAATTCAATCTGTTTGACAAAATATTCAATCCACGCTCTCATTATTTTGTGAAGCAGTCTTCGTAATGAAAATAAGTATTACCCCTGATAAAATAATGTACAGAAATACAAAAATCAAATTAAGTCCAGAGTACTGCATTTTTGTGACAAACAATTACAAAAATATAATATAATTTCAAAAGAAGTGATCTTCTAATCACACTTATGCACTATTAAGGAGTGTAATTTGTGTTTCTCAAACACGTTAAACTGGTTTTTATTAAAATGTTGTCGTTTCTTTATTTCTAAGTATAATACGTCAGATAGTTTAGTAGTTTGTACAGGTATTATTATCTGTTTTTGTATATAAATTCTTTTTTTCGAATACAATATGAAAACTATACATTAATATTTAATTGAATAAAAACTATATTTTAATAAAATATTAATATAAACGCACATGGGCACGGACGTGGTCACGTATGCGTGCGCATAAATATAAACAGATATGCCCGTACGTGCACGCGCACTCACACACACACAACACACCACACATGTACACACACACACACACACACACAAACATACACATGTACACGCGCATACGTTCTTGCTTACGTTCATACAAATTCCATTGTCACCCACGCCCACCCATTATCACCAATTGCTAAAACATCAATTTTAGGCTGGGTATTGGTTAGCATACAGCGTACAAAATGTACGGGGATATGTTGAAATTAACTTTGTTCGTCCTTTTTGAATTAAGTTTTTTAAATTATATTCGTTGTAAAAGTTTCTATAGGCACCTCAAAAAAATACTTTTCCCTTATTGGCTATTATAAATTTGTTTGGATAATATTGTTGAAATGCAACGTTTTGTTAACAGTATTGGTATACACAACCTTTTTGTCCATTGAGTGGGATGTGATTGTTTGGGACAGGACATTATCAGTAGGAAATAGAATTGAAATTTAAACAGATTATTTTGAAAATGAGTGATTTACCAGAATCTCCACCACTTGCTAGAAACCTTATGGAAAAAGTTTATAGAGGTGTTTACGGTATTTTTGAAAAACCAGTAATATGGTTTCGAGGTATGTATTGAAACCTAACCTAAATATTATATAAACTGTCCTGTTTCAGAGACTGTGGTAGAACCTAATCAGAAACAGTATCCCTGGTATCACCAAAAATTTCGACGAGTACCTACTATTGATCAATGTTATACAGATGATCCTGTGTGCTATTATGAAGCTAACATGCAATATAGGCGAGACAGGTGTGTCTATAGCTGAATACACTTTATTTCCTAAGTACTTTATTTTAAGAATTTTTAAAAGCATGTATAGAGCAGAGTTAGTGCATTTTGAGGTATTTGCCTGGTTGCGTTACTTTCAAATTATCAGGGCACTTAGATTTTTCTCAGCACGTTAGCAATGTATAATTGGACCATGTTATGGAATACCAAATTAAGCGACAAATTAACAAAAATTGTATTAGTGGTGCAATCTGCTTCATATGCTTATTAACTATCTCTCAAGGTGTCGATAATATTCTAAAATGATTTCAATTACGTAAATAAGAGTATGAACTAAGCGCCAATCCAAAATTTGATACAGGATTTAAAATCTTAAGTTATGAAATATAGAATAAATCGCCAAGTACGGTAATGCAAAATATAAGTAATCTTATTGGGATACCTTACAAAAACGAATTAAATGCCGTAATTGGCGTTTAATACTCTATATTCAGATAATTTGAGCACAATGTGATTACGTGGCATTTCTTTGTTGCTTAATTCTCTTTTGATATTTTGCAAATGCACTTTTGCTAGTTGTAAGCGGTTATTACGGTAGTCTTAACCAATACACTTGGTATGCAGTGTTTCTCGTTGAAATTTCTGAAGTAATTAAAAAAATATTTTATGCAAAAGTGTGTTTTCAAAGTATGTACCTTAGTAATTGTTGAATGAGATGTCTGGATACTACTTTAAGAAGGATCGGCGAAGTTACAAGTTGATATCTCTATTTATTAACTCCAATGAGACAAACAAACCGACGACGACGGTAAGAAAATAATGCTATTTTGAGTATAATACAGGTAAGTGAAAGTTTTAGAAGTATCCAAAACATCGGTAAGAGAGACAGAGACAGAGACTTTCAGTGTACAGAGAAGTGCTACGAAATAGTATTATTGTCAGAACGTCGAAACGAGTTCAATAAATTTTGGAATTTGGACACTTTCCAGGCCAAATGTTTGTCTATCTAGTAACGTGAAAGTCATTCCAATAAAAAGAAAACGAAATAAGAGTTCAACAAAAAGGAGCCACACAAGAATGTATTACATTGCCGGCAAGGAAGTTTGTGCATTACATTTGATGTTTTTTTTTCCAATGCTCCGCCCGAAGGTACTACATTGGCCAGGAAGCGAGTTTTTTTTTACCTGGAAAATTTGGAATTTTGCCGAACCCTTGCTGTTCCAAGCAAGGTAGGGATCTTTAACGTGCGTGACAACACACACACGGGACCTCCATTTTACCTCTCATCCGAACGAGGGTGTATTTTTGTGAAAAATGCTCGCCTAACATTTTTCAAGCGGACCGTGTCGGGATTCGAACCCGGGACCTTGGGCGTAGTAGTTACACACATACCACTACGCCACGGAGCCGCCTGGAAGTTTGTGCAACGTTTTTTATTCAAAGCCTCAGGATTTCATCTGCAAGAGTTGATTGATACCTTAAAAAAGTAAGTAGTTCGGAGGATGTCATTAGAGATAATAGAGGTTTGTCAAAAAAACCTAAACACCTTTCCGACTAAGCCAAAAATGAAATAATACAGCATATAGATAATTTCCCAAAATACAAGTCCCATTATTGCAGGGAAAAAACAGAAAAACTCTATCTAGAATCTGATGTCACACTTCCATTAATGTAGGACTTATATAAAATAGATGTAAAATGCCTGCTTCCTTCTCGACACATAAACGAATTTTTTATACTGAATTCAATCGTCAAAGGAAAAAACCTAAAAAAGACACTTGCAATAAATGTGATATATTTGAAATCCGTATTAGTAACAGTACAACAGCTGAAGAACGAGCAAAATTTGAGGAAGAACGGAATTTACATCATCAAGCCGAAGTAGCCCGTGATTTTATGAAAGATGATCTGAAACGTGCCCAAGATGATGATACTTTAGAGGTGCCAACTAATATAGTTTTTTTTACAAACATTTGCTATGGTTATATAACTGTGAGGTATATTCTTGAAAGACAAAGCGTGGATTCTGTTACACTTGGATAGAGGGTTCTGCTGGAAGAGGATAACAAGAAGTGGGTTCGTTCTTAGAAAACACATTGGAGAAAATCTTGCTATCCAAGCTAATGAAATCATCTTGTGGTCTGACTCATGCGGGGGTCAAAACCGTAATATCAAGTTAACAATGTTACTTTTTGTTATAATGGAGAAAAACCCGCATATTGAAAAAATAACACTTGATTCCTAATTCCCACAGTTTCATGCCTAACGACTCCGATTTTGGAGATATCGAGTCAGCACTAAAATCTCAGCAAAGATTATATACACACGATTACTACATAAACGTAATATTAAACTGTAGAGACAAACATGGGTTTATGGGTGTTGGTAAATTGTTAAAAACTATAATCAACAGGAAAAAGGATGTCAATGGCGTTTCAGTAAGCTGGTTGAAAACTAGAGAAATTCTGTTTTTAAGAATAAACCCAATAAGATATATTTAAGCCAATCGCATGGAGGAGAATTTCAAGAGGTTGATATAATAGAAAGTGAGTCGACTAGGAAAAATGAAATTAGAAGTTTTTCCTATTCTGACAAATGGTAAGCCAATATCTACATTAAAACTAAACGATTTAAAGTCACTTTTGAATCTTATTCCAAGTGATGCATAAGAATTTTATACTAATTTAAAAGTTTGGACACGGTTACGGACGATATTGAGGGATACAATGGAAGTTTAGATTTCGAAGGTGATATCAATATCGAGTAAAAATATAATGGTGTTATTGCCAAAATGTTGTCGGTTTTTGTTTTTAAATAATATCTTTTCGTTGACACTTAAAACATTGATTGACACCAAAGGCATAAACAGATTGCTTCAGATGACTTCTGCATTTTACGTTAAAACCTATAAAACTTATTGTTTTACTTATACACGTATTAACATACTTTTTCAGTTCATAGTTATTATTTCTTTTTTATTTTGTATATGAATAATAAAATATCGTTAGCAGAAATGTATTGATGTACTTAGTTCTTCATTTAAGAATTAAACGCCACTCTGTGGCAGTTAATCCTTTATTACGAATTAAAATCTTAAATAGTGCTTGTATTAAAGTATCAAGCGGAAAATACCATTTAAATCAAAAATGAAGAAAAATTTTGATATTATGGTTAGGCTACGATGTATTCCTACTAGTGCTCAATATGTATTTAATTTTTGAATTAAAAATATTAAGGAATAGCTTCCCATTACACTTTTAACTTTAACGTTATTTTACTCAATTTCATGCAGATGTCGCTTAATCGACTATTCCTTAACGGGGTCCAATTGGTCAATGAGTAATAGACCGACTGCAGATCTATTCTATGGAACGGATTATAACCCAATGGATGTTACAGCGTGGATAACATTATTATTTATATAAATAATCAAGCTCATACTATGTGAAGATAAATTAAAGAAGTTTCAATGAGCATTATAAAGAACTGCTTATATAACAGCTCTACCACATTTAAGCCTTATCCATTTTGCCGAAACAATGTTAACTTTTTAGAGTATGTTTAACAAGTATGTTTCCAAAAAACTGGGATCCTTTGTTTTGGTTTATATATAGATGTGGTACAACAATTATGCTATTTTCAACTTCATTCGTTATTGTTCTATCTCCTTTAATAATAATAAAATAATTGTGATTTAATTAAAGCATTCAATGTAGACCACTATTCTTTTTTTAGCATCCTTGATCAAAATAGATTTAGAGAAATATGCACTTGGTGTAAAGCATATCTAAGTAGATGTATACAATAGCAAGAGACATTGGTGTGCTTCAATGATTGGTTTTTAATCTTTTACGTTTGTAATATATTAAAATTATATGTGTATATATAAATCCCTATGTTAAATTTGTTTTTAAGTTGTTGATACATAATAACTGAATTGTCATTAGTATATTCAATATGTCACCATTTTCTTGAATGCAGATTTGACACTAGCTTGATACTTAGTAAACAAGATTTTCTAATTATATTTGGAATAATCTTGTTTACTGCCCTTCTATGGCTAATTGTAATTGATCCTTATTCTGATAAAGTCGTATATACAAAACATTTTTAAATAATATACAACATTTTTAAGAAAACCCTACATGAAAAAGTCCAGCGGTGAGAAGTCTACCAGGGCGGCTCCGTGGTATGTGTGTTACTACTACGCCAAAGGTCCCGGGTTCGAATCCCGACACAGTCCGCTTGAAATATGTTAGGCGAGCATTTTTCACAAAAATACACCCTCGTTCGGATGAGAGGTAAAATAGAGGTCCCGTATGTGAGTGTTGCCACGCACGTTAAAGATCCCTTCCTTGCTTGGAACAGTAAGGGTTCGGCAAAATTCAAAATTTTCCAGGTAAAAAAAACTCGCTTCCTGGCCAATGTAGTACCTTCAGGTGGAGCATTGGAAAATCACATGTAAGATGAGAGGTCTACCTAGTATAAAGTGACCATTTATATTTTTCGTCAGAGCTGGACACCTGCAGAATTTTTAACGAAACTAAAACTAATTGCTGTTTTAACTGCTTTTTATTTATTAATAATAAGAAAGTGAACAAATAATATAACACCCCTAGGATACTTGTTTTATATTTGTTGGGGGAGCAAATGTGTTTCAAAATATCGGGTCTCGTTTTCAAGTAAGAATGGAGCTGATTACATGATTTGTTGATGTTTGTCTTGGTGATCAATATTGCATTCATTTAGCCTAAAGCTAAAGACGGCACATTTTTGCTCTTACTCGGGACAGCAGGGCAGACAGTGTGAAAGCGGTACTGTCTCGCCTAAAGCGGGGCGTATGGTCACTTAATTGGTCTTTGTTTTCTATCCAGATATAGTTGGCACGATCTAAAATCCAATGTTTACTGTTACAAACAAAATGTTTGTTTTTATAAATTAAACTGTTTCTTGCTTATGATTTAAGTAATTTAAGTAGTTCATTCCCGAACGCATTACCTTCATATTGAATTTACCATTCCTGAAGTCAGTCCTCAATTTCTTTCTTTTTTTTCAGCTGCTATTTGGAATCTTATGTATGGTTGTATTGTGGTAAGAGACACAGTCTGTAATTCAAATGTAAGGTGAAGTCAGAAAAAACAACAAAACTAACGAAAAAATCAGTAAATAAAACAGTATGACCAATTTTACTAGGGTTGGGTAAGCTGAAGCATTTTTATTGTATTAATGCAAGTATGCAGTTTAGAAAACATTTAATAAATATTCGTATATCAACATGTATATAGCCAGCATTAAAAATGAACTGTTGAAAACAAATTTTGTTTGCATATCCAAATGTTTTAAATTAACATTCGTTGGTCCTTTTCTTTAGAATTGTAAAAGCGTTAAAAAGTCAGCTTCAAAATTATTTATTGAAATAGAAAACTTCATTTAACTATAAATAGACATATTCATAACTAGTTATTTCTGATATAATCAACCTGCACATGCCGTGTTTAGTCGTATTCCAGCCATTATGTGAACAACATGTTTCTCAGTAAGTACTCATACAGCCGTTTTTCCTCTTTAAAAATATCCCTTTTCTCCCCAGTATGTGTAAATTGCCCTTTGTTGTATAAATATTGTTTTCTAAATGAAAATTGTGGGTTCACATTTAAATTGATTAAACACAAAAGTTACCATCTCACACAATGATGTAATTATAGTCGAAAACACTACAATAACGAGAAAATTTTGTATTCTTTTAAAAATTATTTAAATATCTTCATAAATTCTCTTATAATAAAATCTAGTATATTAGACATCAAGCTTAACTGCTACTCTAACCTTTACTCTCTGATGTCTTGCAATAAACTCTTGATTCACCAGTTCTCCAATAATTTAAATTCTAAACAGTATAAATATTAATGCTCCTTAACTAAGGACCGCATCGTATTATAAATTAATAATAAAATTTGGATTACGATGCGATTGTATAACTTTAATAAAATTAGACTAACCCTTTGTTAGCACTAAAACCGAAAAAGAAAAGAATCCCCCATTACTTAAACTAATTAAAAAAATGTAGGTTTACTTACAATTTTTGAAAATTGGTAAAAATTAAATAATTTGAAATGCTTTATAATAATCGTAGATACTTTAAAATCTTTACACTGAGTCTTATTAATCACTGCATAACTTTTAATAACGTTGTTTGTCTTCCGAACACATAATCAACTCCCTTCAGGCTATACATCCTATTTATAATTTAACCCCCAAATTAAAGCGATAACATCGTTCAGAAATTTTACCATTCTCTAAGAATATCAAGCATGTACTCTGTTGGAAAAGTCGGTTTTTCTATGCAGCCAACTGATGACGAAAACAGCTTTCTCTCGGTAAGAAGATTGCTTTATAAATGTAGCTCATAATACTGATAGCACTGATGAATATGGGATGACTATAAATTCGAAATACTCTCTTCCCAGTTTTCAACTGTATCAGTCTAAACGTTTATTTTTAAATAAAACTACGCAAATCACATTTGCCACTGAGAGTGCTCAAAAAAATGTTTCTGAAAAAGGAAAAGTGGTGCACATTCCAACTCACATAAAGACTAATTCATTACCACTTGCAGTAGAACTTCAAGATGCTACCAAGAAGAATATTCCGTCACCCATATGTAACATCAACTCAGTCAATTCAATGTTAAACAAAAATTTGCTGTGTTCGGTGATAGTCACGTTATAGAGGCTTCTCCAAAATCTTGTCTTCCTTTCTGGATTCTCAACAGTACTCAATCTATGTTGAATGCAAACCTAGTGTGACATTGAGTCAGGCTATAATTAACATGACATCAATTCTTGGTGAATTTTCAAAAAATGATTTTATTATTATTTTGGCCCGCACTGGTAATTCCTTAAAAGGCCGTTAATTGACCCCTTCACCTCTGAATCTACTGAAGAATATTGCCGATTGCACAAATTTACAATTGATAGCCCTTTTTTGAAAGACGTAGCGTATTAAATAATCCAATTCATTCTATAAATCTTGAAATATTTACCTTTCTTGCTGAGTCAAAATGTGTATTTAATTACTTTGATATAAATAGTATCTTATCAGTTGATCATTTCACCCAACATAGGCTGCATATGAAATTCAACAACAAGAGGCATTCAACTTATTCTTCAGTGCACAAACAAATTTGAATCAAATCTCGATAGCAATCGCAACCTGGTGTCTATTGCAACTCATCATGGTCTGTAAATGAAGATTCAACTATATGTGTAGATGAATCTCTTATTCACGAGTTATATGATTTATTCATTCCTTCAGTTGAAACACGCAAATTACCTACATCCAGCATCCATCGCAAAAATAAGTAAGGGTTTTTATAAATAAGGCGTTGACAGATATTCTAATTTCAACTTCACTCCAGCTGTTTTATCAGAATGTTCCATCAATTAGAAATAAGCTTAATGAAATAGAAATTTTTATTCAAGAAAAAAATTACAGTGTTCTATGTATGGTTAAACATTGGATGAGGGACATTGAAATTGAATATTTTTGCTTAGATAGTTATTTTGTAGCTTCCCATTTTTCAAGGACCATTATAACTCGTGGAATCATAATTATGATTCACAATAAATTTAGTTGAAAATATCAAAAACTGAATAAACTCAATGCTCTGTCCATTGAGGTTCATTGTGAAATTTCAGCCATTCTAATAGTTCCACCCTTAGGAGACTTTGATATTTTTTTTGGATATACTAAACTAAGTTTTAAATTTAATGGATTATTCTAAATATATTATTGTTTGTGAAGATTTCAATGTTAGATTTAATTTAAATGATACTCATGCCACAAAATTAATAGATCTTTGCCAATCATTTCAATTAGAATTAATAGTACGTTTCAAAATTCGCAATCAGAACTATTTGTACAATGTCTTTACAAATTGTAGTTTCTTTGAGGTCACCGAACAATGTAATGCAATATCCGACCATAAAAGTATAATGTTTAAAGTAGTTATAAATACTAAAAAACTTGCTTCGCCCAAACAAACATTTCGTCTCATAACACTAAAAAAAAAATTTACCTTTTATGAATATTTAAACGAAGTTGAGTGGACATTCATAAAGAAAATAGTGAACCATCTGCAGTATTTGAACAGTTCCTTAATATTGTCTCAGTAGCTTATACTACGTCTTTTCCGTTTCTAACAAATAGTTTATGGAGTAACATATCTGCTTCATGGTTTGATGAAAAGTTTCATAACATGTGTTGCATATTACAAACACTACATGATATTTATATTGCACATCCCTCATCAGAAAATAAATTAAAATTTAGTACCTTCAGAAGTCAATATCGCAGAGATATATAACTAGCTAAAATCGAGAATAACTCAAAAATTATAAAACAATTAAAAATCTAACAAGATCAATGTGGACGATTATTAATTCTAAAAAGGCTACTGATAATGAAAGTAATTTATCTTTGTTGACTGCAGCAGATTTAAATAACTTTTTTACTAGTGTAACTGAAAACATATCTTCTATTGACAGCAGTAGTAATCCCATGAGCAATTTATCTTAAAAAATCAATGTTATAGTTATGATAGTTTCTCCTTCAGGCTTGTATCAGTTAACGAAGTAAGGGTCGTGATAAACTCTTTAAAAAACAAAGAAAGTAAAGATGCCTACAAACTAACTATAGAACTAATTAAGTATTGTAAATACATTCTAATTTACCCATTACCAAATTAATAAATTTATTTATTACTAATAATGTTTTTCCAGACTGTCTGAAAACAGCAAAAATAATTCCATTATTTAAAAAGGGAAATTCGCACACTGCATCAAATTACCATACGATTTCACTGCTACCTGTTTTATCAAAAATTATCGAACGAATCCCTAGTTGTCATCATTAGGTCTTCAGTCCTGGAACTGGTTAGAAGAGTACCCTCATTGTCTCCTATTCTGAACTAACCTACACGTTTCTCTGAAATTTGCACAGTCTGCATGTATCACCATCTGCATGCGATAGTCTGATCTACATCTTTTTTCCTATCTCTGCATGTAATATATCCGGTACTGTTCCCCAAAAATGCCTTGGAATGTATCCTGCCCTTTTGTTTCTCATATTTTTTTTGTTTTCCACAGATATCTTTATTCCCCTACTATTTCTACAACCTATTTATCATTAACGTCTGTCCATGCATCCTTATTCATCTGAAGCACAATATTCCAGAAGGCTTTTATCTCTTTCTGTCTGATTTTCCAACTGCCCGTATTTTATAGACGTACTATGTTGTGCTTCACACATATGCTTTCAACAATTTTCTTCTTGTTTCTATGTTTGATGTGTTTAACCATAGCCGCGGTTCTTTCTTGTTGGATGCAGTCCCCTTTTATTGTTTTACAATTATATACCCTATTTCCACGATATTCAGTGGAGGAGGGGGGTGTTTCTGTGGTGTAGTCTGTATGCATGTGACTACTATACCCATGGTTCCGGGTTCAAATCCCAACACGGTCCGTTTGAAAAATGTTAGGCTAGCATTTTTCACAAAAATATGCCCTCGTTCGGATGAGAGGTCAAATGGAGGTCCCATCTGTGTGTTGTCGCGCATGTAAAAGATCCCTACCTAGCTTGCAACAGCAAGGGTTCGGCAAAATTCAAAATTTGCAGGTAAAAAACATGTTTCCTGGCCAATGTAGTGTAGTACCTTCGGGTGGAGCATTGGAAAATCAAATGTATGGATATGTGAAAGGGGGTAAGCAGCCTGTAGCTGGCAAGTTTCCCCAGCACTTGAACATTTGCCAAATTAATAGTTTTTCCAATATATGCTTTCGCATAATCAACATTAGTTGAAAATATTTCACAACCAACACCTAGGTGTTTATAATAATCATTAGATATAAGTGCACTAATTTTTTCGTCATTAGGTTTTCCATCTTGAAACTGGTTGGACACGTACCTCCACTTATTTATATTCTGAGCTAGTCTACACATTTCCCTGAAATTCCCACAGTCTACATCTTTCACTATCTGTGCGCAATAGTCTAACCTAGGTCTACCTCTACTTCTCTTGTTCCTAGCTCTGCTTCTAATATATTCTCACTATTCCCTCCTGCCTTCGTATCTCCTATCTCTCCTACTTTTTCCTGTTTTCCACATACTTCTTCCTTCCCCTACCCTGTCTAGTACCTCTTTGTTCTTAACTTTGTCTGTCCATGATATCATACGTCTGTAGCACCATATTTCAAAGGCTTTTACCTTTTTCTTGTCCGCTTCTCCTACTGTCCAGGCTTCAGAGCCATACACTGATGTGCTCTACACATAAGTTTTAAGCCATCTTTTCCTTGTTTCTATGTTTGTTGTCTTTGAACACAGTAGTTGCTTTTTCTTGTTAAATGTAGCATGGCCTTGTGCTAATCCTTGTTTTATATCTTTTGCGCTTTTCCCATCTTGCATTATTTTAAAGAAATCTTTAAACTCTTATAAGTTCTCGTTACCTATTTGTATTCTTGTTTTTGATTTATTTTCCCCTCCTTTGCATACTAGTACTTTAGTTTTAGTTTTGTTAATTTTCATACCATATCTCTCTGTTAGAACGGTTTCCATCTCATTAAGAGCAGCGTCTAACTCTTCCTTGCTAGATGCTAATACCACTATATCATCTGCAAATCTAAGTATATCAATCTTTTGTCCCTGCATGGTAATTTCAAATGTCTTCCTGCATTTGAGAGTATTCATTGCTCCTTCAATGTACAAGTTAAAATTAATGGGAATAGGGCATATCCCTGTCTCACCCCTTTCCTAATATTTACTTATCTACGTTACTGCTCTAATTCTATTACTGCTGTTTGTTCTTTGTATAAGCTATGTACTATCCATCTATCCCTAAAACTCATTCCAATCTTTTTAAGTATTTCGAACATTTTTTTCCATTTTACATTGTAGAATGCTTTTTTCAAATCTACAAACCCTATATACATGTTTTCACCTTTTTCTGTTGTTTTCTCCATTATCACCCTCGGAGCTAAAATAGCCTTCCATGTTCCCTTGTTTCGCCTAAACTCAAACTAATCTTCTCCTAGTATTTCTTCAGCTCATTTTTCCATTTATCTTTACAATTCTAGTTAATATTTTTGACACATGTGGGGTCAAACTTATTGTTTGAAAATTTTCACATCTATCCACACCTCTCTTTTTTGGGAAACTATTCGCAAATGCAGGAAAGCTAAAGAACAATGGATTGATGAAAAGTGCAAAGAGGTACAAACTAAGATGGAAATAGGAAAGACAGACAAAGCATACAAACTAATTAGAACGAATTTTTAGGGATATAAAACCATATAACAAAATTTATAAGGAACGCTGGAGGAAACATCATTATAAAAAATGTAGAGAAAGTGGTTCGATGGCAAGAATATATAGGAAATTTAGATGCAGGAGAGGAACTAACAGCATTAGAATCTGACATTGAAAATGATGACTTGGGATATATCCTATACTTAGAGAAGAGTTTGAATTAGCATTAAAGGGTCTGAGAAATGGTAAGGCGCCGGTGCAGATAAGGTGCAAGCAGAAACTGTAAATGCCGCTGGAGAAGCAGTAACAGAATGTCTCTTCCACCTTAAAACTATATGTATGCAGGCTGTTGGAGTTTCCTAAATTATTTCGTAAAATCTTCTTTATTTTCAATAAGATTAATTACGTTCAAAAATGCTCTATTATTACTTCTTAGAGCATATTAATGTTCAATTCTATGTAATAGCCTGCCCTACAGGCAGGAAGATAACCTTGAGCACGTGCAGCGCTCACCTGCCTTGGTTTTAATAGACAAACAATAGAGTTTTGCTTCAACTTTCCTAGTTTACAGACGTATTCGCGCGGGCTGTTGTTATTCTATATGCTAAAACGCTGTTCTAAATTATTTCTAGTGTGCAAAATTGTAATGAATCGTTCCTATCGTAATAGTTATTGATTAACTGAAATACGAGGCGATTATTATGCGTAATAATTTCTATTCTCTCAACACAGGTGCGTGTCTTTTCCGGATGCATGTAAATTTCTTACTATCGTCCAAGTTATTGATTCTTTCGGTTATAATAGTAAATAATAACCATTTTTCTTAATCTGGTATCACGACAAGTTATCTCGTGCTTGCGTGGTATTAATGCAATGACCCTTTCCATTGACGTATCATACAAAATACGTTAGTGAACTTGATACGCGGCATATGTATTATGAATTCCTAATAGTGTGATAAAAGTATTATGTTTATACAAGTTCGAATAATTCAGAAATTTAATATACTGTAAATTGTGCTTTTCGCTGTATTTCTAATTCTTATTGACGTTATAATATATGATCCTCTTACTACACGGTGTACGATTAATTGTTTAATTTACTCACTCTATATAGTTCACCAGATTATCGTTGTGAGTTGTTATATTGCAATAGTGTTCATTTTCTAAATCTCGGTCCTTCGTATCTTCGCATTTCTTCCACTAGTGTCCCCCTCGACGATTACAGTTCACTGCTCCTGGAGGTGGAACTTAAGGGGTGCCTACTTCGCTCCACCTTCCCTGAGTTTCCCGCTCATAAAGTGGTCCTTCGAGCCGGATTTCCTGGATATTCCTGGAAGCCAGCCTTTCTATTGGAAAGAAGACACTAGTTCCTGAACACACATTGTCAAGTTCGCCTAGATTTCTGGAAGATTCCTGGAAACTCAACAAGCAGCGATTAATTGGGTGAGCTTATTCCATTTTTACTTGTCTTATCTCTTAAACTGTTGTGCAAAAAGTGCATGATTTTTCTATAAACATTAATGTCTAAAAAATTCAATATGAGCTTAGAAAATTTAAAAAGTCTAGAGCCTCGGTCAAAGACTCCTTTACGAATAGAATCGTGGTTCGCTCAAAGTGCGGACACTTGTAACACACCACTCGAATTTGAAATCAGATTGCAACGGGTGCATTCTTTGTTTAATTCATACGAAAAGTTCAAGATGAAATAGAAATTCTCTGTTCGAAGAAGTTCTTGACGTGAAGACAGATCCGTCATAGAAGACAAATATTTCTCTCTAGCAAGCAATATTACTCAATGTATTGCCAATTTAAGAAGAAAGCAAACGGAAGCCATTGAAAATCAAGATGATAGTTTTCAATCCTCTTTAAGTAATCCTCAATCAACGGCAGTAAAGTTGCCGGAAATCAAAATTCAAACTTTTTCGGGAGATATAAAGAATTTGAATCCTTTTATCAACTTTTCGATGCTCTTATAATAAAAAATTCTCAATTATCTAACATTCAGCGCTTAGTATATCATAAAAGTTATTTAAAAAATGAACCTTTGCATTTAATTGACTCCTTGCCAATTACAAATGAAAATTTCCATATCGCTTTAAATATTTTGAAAAGTAGATTTGAAAACAAATTTGTTATAGTCAATTCTCATTTATCAGCAATGTTAGAAACTCCAATCATGACAAAATGTAAGTCAAGTTCACTGCGTGAATTCGGCTACCATTCAGAAAAATATTCAATCTCTCAAAAATTTAAATTTTTCTTACGAAGATTTATGGAATATTATTTTAATATTTCTTTTTCAAAAAAAGTTGGATTTCAATACAAAACGTGCTTATGAAATGGAAAGAGATCATTCTATAATTCCCAATTTGGAAAATTTTATAAAATTCTTAGAAAAAAGGAGTTCTGTCTTAGAAAATATTGATGTTGCAAGTCCCAAATTGCAAAGAAAATCAATTTCTGTTTATCACTCTGCTCCAGTTGCCAATCACGAAAAATTCCAACAAGTTCTTAAGTGTTCCTTTTGCAAAAAGCAGGTCATAGAATCTACACCTGTATTTCCTTCAAAAATCTAAGATATCAACAAAAAAATGGACTACATTAAATCTTATAAGTTGTGCTTTAACTGCCTAGGCAAGCACAATATTGCAAATTGTTCTTCTACCCAAAAATGTTCTTTCTGTTCTAAATCGCATAATTCTCTGTTACACATAGACAAAGGATTGGGCGATCAATCTCTTCCGATTACAAGTTCTAGTTATAAAAGTAACTTCTCTCTAAATCTAATTTCCAAAATAAAATTCACAAACATACAAGAAAGTTCCGAGTTCGCAAAATGATGATTCTTTCGCACAGCAAGAAAATTCTTGTGCACCAATTTCTAAAGACGATGCTAAGCATATGTCTAATTTGATTACCCATTCAGCCCATTCGGTAAAATATTGCCATGTCCTCCTAGCTACGGCCAAAGTAACTCTCTGCTCTAAATACGGAGAAATTATTTCGGCCAAGCTGTTGTTTGACACTGGTAGCCAAAACTCATTTATCACACAAAAATTAGCTGATCAACTACCGTGCAAAACTCACAACACAACTATGAATATTTCTGGCATCAACGAAAGCTCTACTATCGCCGATAAATTGGTGAATATTAAAATATTCTCTAACAAAGATCTAAGTAAATCCTTCAAAATAACTTGTGCTGTTTTACCTAATATAACATGCAAGCTTCCTCAAACTCAGATAATGAATGACAAAATAGAAATACCTAAAATATTTTCTTAGCTGACACGAATATCACATGCCGTCAGAAATTGACATTTTGATAGGTCTAGATTGCTACTATGATATAATTCTTGAAAATATCATTAAACTAGGTAAAAATCTTCCTGTTTTACAAGAGTCCCACTTGGGATGGATTGTAGCAGGTACAGTCTCAAAAAACTACACTCATTCTAATATGTCTCTGTCTGAAAACGAAAATTCAGATAAGTCAAAATTTTCCTTTCTTGCGACTTCAAAAGTTGATTGTTTTCTAAAAAAATTCTGGGAAATGGAAGACATTTCCGAAATATCTATTCCTTCTGAAGAACACCAATTATCCGAACACATTTTTACTTCTACAACAAAAATATTAGAAAACGGCAGATTTCAGGTAGATATACCACTAAAATCTTCGTCAGAGCCTAGCAAGCTCGGTGATTCCTTTACCATTGCTAAAAAACGCTTTTTGAGTTTAGAAAAAAGACTCCAAAAAAATAGTACTTTATTTCATGAATATAAAAATTTCCTTCAAGAGTATGTCTCTCTTGGACATGCTAAATATGTTCCTTAGTATTGCAAAACTGCAAACTAGAAAATAAATATTTCATTCCTCATTTGTGTGTTATTCGTGAAGGTAGCACATCTACTAAACTACGTTGTGTATGACGCAAGTTGTAAAACTTCTTCTGGTTACTTCTTAAATGACATCTCTCTTAAGGGTTACCAAGTTCATCCGGATTTATTCGACATTTTTTGTAGATTTAGAATGTTCCCTTTTGTCTTCACCACTGACATACAGAAAATGTTTAGACAAATTTTAATCAATCCCGAACAAACGTTCTTACAAAATATCCTCTGGCGTGAAAACCCTGAGGATGATCTTAAATGTATTCAGTTAGACACTGTTACCTACGGCACTAACAGTGCCCCCTTTCTCGCATCTCGAGTGCTTAAAGAAATAGCATCTTTGAGTAAAAATGAATTTCCACTTGCTTCGAAAGCAATTTCTTCTCAATTTTATATGGATGACGGTTTGTGTGGCGCAAAATTTAGACATTCTTTTCAAACTTCACACTGAGTTAAAAGCCGTTCTGAACAAGCATGGGTTTGAACCTCACAAATATTGTTCTAATTCCAAAACTTTTCTAAAAAATATCGCTAAAAAATCCGATTCCTTGGACTACGACATTAATTTGCAAGATGCTCCAAATAAAGTTTTAGGGCTAAAATGGAACCCTAATACTGATTCTCTTTACATTTCTACAACAGAAAATAAGCAAATCTTCCCACTTACCAAAAGAAAAATTCTGTCAGCAATAGCCCAGTGCTATGACCCTCTTGGGTTAATAAATCCTGTTATAGTAAAGGGTAAAATATTAATACAAAAGTTGTGGATTCTTAAACTGGACTGGGACACAATTATCTCAGATTCAAAAATGCTCGACAATTTAACAATTTCTACAAAATCTTTCATTGCTGAAAGAACAAAACATTCTAAGGTTCTATTTCTTAAACAAAACCATTTCAAAAACTGAACTTCATGGCTTTGCTGATGCAAGCTTAGCCGCATACGGTGGCTGTGTGTATTTACGTGCTATATATGCAGACGGCACCATTTCCTCTAAGTTAATTTCTTCCAAGTCAAGGGTAGCTCCTGTTAAAACAATTACACTTTCTAGACTTGAACTTTGTGCTATGCTCCTTCTTTCAAAACTCGTAAGATTACTATTAAAAATTTTCAAAAATAAAATAAATTTTGACTCAGTAAATTTGTGGACTGACTCATTAATAGCCTTAGCCTGGTGTAAAAGTCACGCCAGCAGATGGTCTATTTTTGTTTCACATCGTGTTTCTCAAATACAAGAAACAACTGCTGATTTTAAGTGGCGACACGTAAAATCGTCCGAAAATGCAGCCGATCCTTTATCACGAGGCTTGTCTGTCCGCGAGATTCTTAGTAATGATTCGTGGTGGCAAGGTCCTAAGTTTTTGTTAAATCCTTGTCTAGATCTAACAGTAGATCAATCTCTAATTACCTTAGAATTGCCTGAAGAAAGAAAATCGCATCTTGTGACTCACAATGATTCACAACTCTAACTTACATTGAAAAAATTTTCTTGCGTTTTTCTAATTTCTCTCGTTTGTTACGCACCTATGCGTACATATTTCGTTTTATTGATATTGCCAAAGGCAATCGAATCTCCGTGCCCTAACACCTCAAGAACTAGAGGTATCATTACAGTTCATTATTAAACAAACACAAAATAAATATTTCTCAAAAGAACTGTCGGAACTCTCAAAAATAAGCAACTGTCAAATAAACAGTTGCATTCTTTGTCTCCCTTTTAGATTCCACTGGACTTCTACGAGTTGGCGGTCGTCTAGGAAACGCTAGCATTTCTTATCAACAAAAACATCCATTACTAATGCCTTCCAAAATCAAATAACCAAATTGATTCTTATGTATGAGCATAAGCGTTTAGGACACGCAGGTGCTCAAACAACCCTATCAAACGTTCGGCTGAGATTTTGGCCACTTAATGGTTTACGAGAAACCAAAGGGCTAATTCGAAATTGTATTACTTGTTTCAGATTTAGCAATCAGTTTTCTAAACAAATAATGGCAGACCTCCTCAAGACAGAGTCAATGTTGCGAGGCCCTTTCACAAATCAGGTGTCAACTTGGTGGCCCTTTCTCTTAAAATCTTCTGGGCTGCGTAAAGCTCCCAAAATAAAAGCCTATATAGCAATATTCGTTTGTATGGCTACAAAAGCTGTACATATCGAAGTAGTTACAAGTCTATCTACTGAATCCTTTTATCTACATTAAAAGATTTATTTCGGACGTGAAATCCGTCAACAATCTATAGCGATCACGCTACAAATTTCTCAGGTGCAAAAACCAACTCAAAGATCTTTATGATTTTTCAAAATAAAAATAATTCTCTGATTATTTCTAATTTTCTTTCTCAAAATGAAACCTCATGGAAATTTATTCCTCCAAAATCCCTCATTGGGGTGGTATATGGAATCCGCCATAAAAGGTGCGAAATACCACATGAAAAGAATCATAGGTAACCAAAGTTTCACCTATGAAGAATTTCTAACAATATTATGCCAAATAGAGGCTATAATGAACTCTAGACCTCTAAGTCCCTTATCTAATGATGCTTCTGATTTGAACTGTTTAACCCTGGACATTTCTTAATTGGTTCTGCATTAACTTCTTATCCAGAAAAAGATGTCTCAAATATTTCTGAAAATAGACTTTCACTTTATCAAAAGATATCACAGATTCAGCAAATCTTCTGGAAACGTTGGTCTGTAGAGTATCTCAATCGTTTGCAAAATAAACCAAAATGGTTTGAAGAAAAAAGAAAACTTAAAGGAAAATGACCTAGTGTTAGTCAAAGAAGATGACACCCTCCTCTTCAATGGGTTCTCGCCCGTGTCTTAGCGACAATTCCTGGCTGCGACGGAAAAGTTCGTGCTGTCAAAATTCATACAACAACTGGCGACTACATAAGACCAATAACTAAATTGTGTCTTTTGCCAAATCAAATTCATTTTTCAAGTCAAGATTCGACTCGTGATCCCTGATCCGGCTCGAATGAACAAAACATTTTTCTTCTTTCTTCCTCCTTCGTTGCTCTCCTTTCTGTTCTGGTTTCTTTTCTTGTTGAAGCGTAGCTTCAACGCGGGGGAGTATGTTGGAGTTTCCTAAATTATTTCGTATTCGTAAAATCTTCTTTATTTTCAATAAGATTAATTACGTTCAAAATGCTCTATTATTACTTCTAGAGCATATTAATGTTCAATTCTATGTAATAGCCTGCCCTACAGGCAGGAAGATAACCTTGAGCACGTGCAGCGCTCACCTGCCTTGGTTTTAATAGACAAACAATAGAGTTTTGCTTCAACTTTCCTAGTTTACAGACGATTCGCTGGCTGTTGTTATTCTATATGCTAAAACGCTGTTCTAAATTATTTCTAGTGTGCAAAATTGTAATGAATCGTTCCTATCGTAATAGTTATTGATTAACTGAAATACGAGGCGATTATTATGCGTAATAATTTCTATTCTCTCAACACAGGTGCGTGTCTTTCCGGATGCATGTAAATTTCTTACTATCGTCCAAGTTATTGATTCTTTCGGTTATAATAGTAAATAATAACCATTTTTCTTAATCTGGTATCACGACAAGTTATCTCGTGCTTGCGTGGTATTAATGCAATGACCCTTTCCATTGACGTATCATACAAAATACGTTAGTGAACTTGATACGCGGCATATGTATTATGAATTCCTAATAGTGTGATAAAAGTATTATGTTTATACAAGTTCGAATAATTCAGAAATTTAATATACTGTAAATTGTGCTTTTCGCTGTATTTCTAATTCTTATTGACGTTATAATATATGATCCTCTTACTACACGGTGTACGATTAATTGTTTAATTTACTCACTCTATATAGTTCACCAGATTATCGTTGTGAGTTGTTATATTGCAATAGTGTTCATTTTCTAAATCTCGGTCCTTCGTATCTTCGCATTTCTTCCACTAGTGTCCCCCTCGACGATTACAGTTCACTGCTCCTGGAGGTGGAACTTAAGGGGTGCCTACTTCGCTCCACCTTCCCTGAGTTTCCCGCTCACAGGCGAAACCCAAAGATTTCAAACGTAACACCACGATTGGACGTACCATAAAATTTGCTATGATATTCGCCCACGATTGGGCATGTCATAAAATTGCTATGATATTCTCCCCACGATTGGGCGTACTATAAAATTGCTGTGCTATTCCTTTTATTATTTTAAGCCCCAATGTTATGAAATGTTAAATTAGGATTTTTACCCCGACTAGCTTACTGAATAAATTTTATTGAATCAAATAAAGCAATTCTAGAATACACAATATAATACTTGATAATATTTACAACACTCAAAATTTTCCTTTTTTTACAAATTATCTACATAAACCAGATTTATGCTTTTCTGAAAGCCAGCAAAAATACCTTTTAATTATTCAGGGACCTTCGAATGTTCCAAGATACCTATCCCATTTTATAAATTTTTATAAGTGACCTTTTTGATGACTTACAATGTATGGCAAGTATTAAATCAAAAACAGTTTTTCAATAATAAAGTGTATTAAGATTGCTAACCTGGAATGGGTTCTGGAGTTTCATCCTGATCTATGGTCTGCATCCCCTTTCTGTGTCCGCCTTGCTTATTGATATGCCGGCCCCATATAAGAATCGCCTCCGATAAATCGCTTCCAATTAAAATCGTACCAAATCCGAATATGTCCAAATTAGACTACGTTCATTTTTAATTATCTCCAAAATTAGAGTATATACAAAGTTAGAAGCCCCAAATTAAAGTCGTCTTAATTAAATATCTCAAATTAAAGCCATCTCAATCAAAGTAAAACCATCTCAAATTACAGCCCAAATTAAATATGTCCCAAATTAAAGTCCAAATTAAAATCCAAATTAAAAGCCCTGTTTTATTAATATTAGAAATGAATTTAATTAAGTTGTTTACTCACGTCTATCTATAGATCAGCTTATTTTCGTTGCACAAATTCTCGCACTTTTAACTCTGATTTATTTTGATTTATACATTACTAGTTACGTACGTTTTTAACACCTTTGAACATAGTCGTTGCTCAGTTTGAATATGGACTAAAATGTCGTTCCGTTACTATCGTATATATAAGCCCTTCCTCCCAATTGTTTTCATTGGCTTGTTTACATTCTAGGCTGATACTTCTGCTTTATCTCGCATACCTCGGAATTTTTTACAAATTACTTAGTTTAAATCTTTGATGCATGCTCTGTTCGTCACGTCCGCATCCCTCATATTGTAATATTATTCAAGAATTTCCAACTTTTGACTTTCATTAACTGTTTGTTAATTTTATAGTCTAATTGAACCGCCTCGTGCTTATTTGTTTGTGCAGAATATTGGTTTTATGAACAAATGTGTTCTCTTCCAGTCACTTAACGATTTTCTAATAATGAATTATTTAGAATGCGTGTACGTTGATATTTTCGACGCAATTGTTAAATATTTGCAATGCCAATTTATCTATGCTTCCCGGTGATATAATTTTGATGCAATTGATTGCGTTTTAAAATCTTACCTTTACTTGTATACTACACTTAGACATATTTATGTTCTCATGTACTTAATTCCGCATATTTTATATACAGTGTCCTCTCAATTAACATTATGTAGAGTGACTGATTTACTCTTATAATTTCTGGAATTATGTGCTTTTCTTAAAGTTGAAGTTGTTTATATTTATTCTACGACCCCTATGACTTAACCTACTTCTAAACTACCCTATTATCATACCATTATATATATATATATATATAAATATATATATATAAATTTGCTGTGATATACTCCTTTGAATGCGGGAACTGGGTCCTTTCAACAAAAAAATTCTAGTCCCACAGATTGGGCGTCATAAACGGCTGTGATCCTCTTTTCGCCTCGGCTGCTCACCTAATGTTATAAACCTCCTCATTCATAAAAAAACAACACATTCCTACCAAAAACATCAACGTTAACTCTATTTACATCAATATTCAGAATACATTAAAATTTCAAAATTAAAACTCAGCATAAATTTCAGTTTTAAAAGAATTTCAAGATTAATTTTATTATCATTTTAATGTGCATCCAAAATTAAAGTCCTTGTTGGATGCCTACTAATTAATATAACAATATAAGCAGACCGAGTCTGAGTATAAAGGAGCATCTACCACCCTTTACGTTAATTAACCAGGTTCGTCTAATTGAGCTCAAAGACATACCCAAATTTTCATCATATTACCGAACATCAAAACTAAATACCCCTTTCTACTTCAACAAGCAGATTTCATCTTAAAATTAAAATTTTATGGTTAGTACAATTTCACTAATGTCCATTTAAAGTAAATCAATTATAAAGTTATTCAACACACACAAAAATGTCAAACAAAATAGTATAATTTACCTGAAGGTTACTGTCCTCGTAGCTTCAAAGTACATCGTCCCTTTAGTTAATCACACCATTCCAACAGGATTATATTTACGGCTTCTAATTCTCAACGCTTTTAAAATTTACTCCTTCACCATTTATTTAAAGTTGTTTCTGGGCTTTTCCGGAATTCATCTGTGTATATCTGACCCTTGTTTCGTGGATCCAGACACGTATTTGAACCATTTAATTATTAACACCCCCGAAAAATAGCAAATAACTTCATACTTCTTTCACCAATATACGCCAAAACTGCCTACTTTTGTGTATACATTTGTCGTTGTAAATTTTGCTAATTGGTACAGTGAAACTAAATTTTATTACCTTGTATCTAAGTGCACTGAAGTACATTCATGTTAGCACGTAAATAACCAACTATTTTGAATCACTAAAATATACGAGCAAAATTTTAAATTATTTTCTCAAACTAAAATGCACTGTTTAACCTCTTCAATCAAGTCGCGGATGTAAGAGCTTTTAACGCATCGAATAGTCAAAAGTCTAAGAGAGCTTGTTTATATTCATCTCGGTATATATAGCAGAAAGCCGGCACGTCGCTTTTGTCCTCAAAACGGGTAATTCTAAAGAATTCCTCATTCTATGTTCCCAGTCTGTCGCTCGCGCGTCGATTTTTACGAATTTTCACTCGTCCCATTTAAATCTCAGAAATTTCAACACACGGCACGCAAGCATGTCCGAGAAAAACTAATTAATTTTGTACAGAAATTGTTGTTTCTACCTCTGATATTTGCATCCTATTTTCAACCAATTGTGACCCTCGTGACGTTGCTTAAATCCCGCCTTTTACTATATGTGTCTTTGCTTGACGCATTTTCTCTTTCCTTTTCTAACCTGTTCGTATTGGTGCAAATTGATATTCTTTATTATCGATTATATTTTAGTCCATGTGGACTGTTATCTGGGTTTAATAACCCCGTATCGCACATTCTCGTGAATATTAAGCCCCGGTTTCTCCAAGATTCTTTGAAACTATTAATTATCTACAAAATTTACGCCGTATGTGATATTTAAACTACGCAGGTGTTCAAAATAATATTAATTCTCAGAGCTTTTTAAATAAACCCTGTTTTGTATTTTGTGCTAAAGCATCTGACCGTTTCCAATATCCTTAGACTCGACATGTTTATCTACACAAATTAAACTGAAATTGCCTTTTAAAAAACATCCTACTTCTAACTAACACTTCTAGGATTTGCATTATTGGGTTTTTACAAGTTTCTATAGATATTATCTGTACGTTTTGTTCAATACCGGTTCCTTGAAATAGAGTTAATTAAGATAAATTTTGCACGTAATTTCCATTTGTTTAGGAATAATTACATTACACGCAGAGCTTTTTAATACTGCTTCTTTTGATATAAAGCGTCTTGTACATGATTTAAATCTCTTATGTTTAATGAAACTAATAAATTTTTATGCTTCAAGGTTTTAATAAAGCGTATTATTTAATGAAATTCCTTATACACGGTGATTAAAATTATTTGATGTGATTATTTAATTTTCTACCCTGGTCTAAATATGAGTATTTTCCCCCTATTTGAATACAAATAATCCCACTTATTTGAATGCAAATATAAAACATTTAGACAAAAAAAATTACAAAAAAAAAACTGCCTATCTCTCTCTACCCTTATCTATCTAACTTACCTACTTTGTCTCCAATCGAAAAAAAAATATTTACACCTATCGTATATCCCTATCCTATTCCTAACTTTCACCTAATTCTATAAACTGAAATTATCCCTAACTTCATCCATCTAATCCTATATACATCCTATATACCTATCCTATTCCTAACTTTTAACTAATCTTCACTATACTTTACTTCATCCTACCTAATCCTATATACCTATCCTATTTCTAACTTTATTCCTAACTCTCCACTAATCTTATATGAAATATCTACACTTAATCTATCTTATTTTCTTCCTACCTTTACTCTTTATTCTCATCCTAAACCTATTTCTAATTATCTCCCATATTTATCCTATACTTAGCTTTATTTTCTATAACTATACTAAAATTCACCTATCTCTATTCTTTGTTCATCAAGTTATTTAAATCTAACTCTCTTCTTGACCCTCCAAGTCTTTCTTCTAACTATCCTAATACTCTTCATCCCTATTTCTCCCCCTTCTATATCTATACTTATCATCCCTGTTATCTCACATAAAATAAACTTATCATCCCTATTATCCTTACTCTTAAATATTGCTTCTTCTTCAGTCCCTACACTTGTCTGTTTCTCATTTATTATTGTTTCCCTTTCTGCCGACAAACCAAACGATACTACTTTACAATTATCAATTTTTCCTCTACGGAAAATCCTATGTACCTTCTAGAATTCTTATGTAATGGAATCCGCCAGAATGAATCCCTTAAATCTACTTTATTAAAAACAAACTTGCCATCTTTACTTAATTACGCCTTCACCTGCTCCTGATATGCTGCTTCTACCACCACTACTTCTGCATGTTTTTGTATTAAAGCTTGAACCTCTACTTTCCTTTCCTCTGGACATCTTATCGTGTTGATCTGTTTACCTTCATCATCTTCTACCTCTACTACATTAATACTAAACCCAGTGTCATCCTCTGTGACTTCATAACTGCCCTTCAATGGCACTACCCTATCCTTAATCCTTATTACCTTCCTTTCCATATCTATCAAAACCCCTAACTTCATCATACAGTCAACACCTAAAATGCTCTGAAACTTCAGTCCAGGTACAATTACAAACTCCTGTTCACAGCTAAAACCTCCTATATCTATCCTAAGCACCACAACACTATTTACTACAGCAAACTTCTTTTTATTTGGAGCTACTAAATGGCTACGCTTTATAGGCATAATTCTATCACAAACCTTATCCCTAATTTTGCTGACGAATTCCTCCGATATTAAACTCGCCTCTGCCCCTGTATCAAGTAATACTTCTACATTATTCTCAAAATTTCTAAATTAATAATTGGCAAACATAATTTTTCTACAGTTTCTGGCTCTACTTCCTCCTCAATTTTGAAAAATTCACGTGGATGTTCATATACATTTACACTGAAATCTAGTGGTCTGTCGCGTTCTAAAAATCCTGTCTCATCCTGTTTTCAGTGCTTGGTCCTGGTTGTCCTTCTACAACCTGTGCGTACGTCCTCCTCGTGTTAATATCCGTGTCCCTGTCTCTATTCGGCGTGCTGGTCACAGTCCTGTTTACCTCCGGTAAACTGTTCTGTCGCTGTAACTAGGTCTTGGCGTCGGTCCCCTAGTCGCACTATTGCTCCTGTATTCCTGTCCTCGTCGTTCCCAATTCGGTCGAAAATTTCTGTTGTAGTCAGGCCGTCTCGGATAATTCGGTGTCCTGTTGTCAAACCTAACTGTGTTAACGTTTCGTTCTCGTATCTCTCTTGTCCGTCCAACACATACATCGTCATATCTCTGTAAGTATTCCAAAACGTCTCCCGTTCTGTGATGTTTTGTAAGGCCACGTGTTGTCTAATTTCCAGTTCAAAATGTCGTGATAGGTACTTGATTATCTGTCTGTCCGTCAATGGTGGATTCAGTTGTTTGGCCACACTGTATTTGCGGATGGCATATTGCTCCCTAGAACCTGCAAACTCTCCCTTAAATTTTCCTGTAATCAAGTCGTCCCTAATCTGATCCTGTTTGTGATCACTCCAGTAATGTTGTAAAAATTTGTTTTCAAAGTCCTGATACGTGTCTATGTCCTGTCCTACTAAATTGTACCATGCCTCCGCATTGTCCTTTAATAAAGCCTTTATCGTATTTAGTTTAGTCTGTTCGTCAAATAAATTTCCCACTAGATTTCTTACACTATTAATAAAAATTTGTGGATTTACCCTGTTATCGCCATAAAACTTCATGTGTTGGTCCAATGATACTCCACCTGTAGAAAATCTGGGACCATCCCCCGTTAAATTTGACATGTTGTATTTGATACTACTAACTTCGCGTTCTACCCTGCCTAACTGATCCCTACATGAGTCCGTCACTTCAGTCATTTTTATATTAATCTCTTCTTCACAAAAATGCGTACTTGGACCTTAAATGTCCCATTTCCTGTCGAAGACCTGTAATATCACGCTCATTTTTTCAACCCTATTTTCAACTTCCCCCATCTTTACGGTAAGACTATTTTTAAATTCTGAAACTTCTTTATTCGTCTTATCTATTTTCTCACTTAGGGTTTCCCTAACTCCTGTTAATGTCTCATTCATTCGGTCAAATTTCTTATTCGATTCTTCACTCATCCTCTCTAACATTCTCAATATCATCTCGTTTCCTTGATCCCTGATTCCGTCCTCGACTGATCTCTACTGCCTCCAGCTTCTTCCATTTTCGTATTTTTTTCACCCAATGCACTATCGTTACTTCCAATTTCCACTCCTTGACTCCTTAACCACTCTTTTCTCTGCATACGTTCTAATCACTCACACACACTCTAAAAATACTCTTAAATTTATACACACACAGAAACTCTCTTTCTCAGATCGCCAGTTTCCTGGAATAAAATAACAAAAATTTTATTTGGAACTCGAGCCCTCACGTTGTGGTCGCCAAAATTTGCTGTGATATACTCCTTTGAATGCGGGAACTGGGTCCTTTCAACAAAAAAATTCTAGTCCCACAGATTGGGCGTCATAAACGGCTGTGATCCTCTTTTCGCCTCGGCTGCTCACCTAATGTTATAAACCTCCTCATTCATAAAAAAAAACAACACATTCCTACCAAAAACATCAACGTTAACTCTATTTACATCAATATTCAGAATACATTAAAATTTCAAAATTAAAACTCAGCATAAATTTCAGTTTTAAAAGAATTTCAAGATTAATTTTATTATCATTTTAATGTGCATCCAAAATTAAAGTCCTTGTTGGATGCCTACTAATTAATATAACAATATAAGCAGACCGAGTCTGAGTATAAAGGAGCATCTACCACCCCTTTACGTTAATTAACCAGGTTCGTCTAATTGAGCTCAAAGACATACCCAAATTTTCATCATATTACCGAACATCAAAACTAAATACCCTTTCTACTTCAACAAGCAGATTTCATCTTAAAATTAAAATTTTATGGTTAGTACAATTTCACTAATGTCCATTTAAAGTAAATCAATTATAAAGTTATTCAACACACACAAAAATGTCAAACAAAATAGTATAATTTACCTGATGGTTACTGTCCTCGTAGCTTCAAAGTACATCGTCCCTTTAGTTAATCACACCATTCCAACAGGATTATATTTACGGCTTCTAATTCTCAACGCTTTTAAAATTTACTCCTTCACCATTTATTTAAAGTTGTTTCTGGGCTTTTCCGGAATTCATCTGTGTATATCTGACCCTTGTTTCGTGGATCCAGACACGTATTTGAACCATTTAATTATTAACACCCCCGAAAAATAGCAAATAACTTCATACTTCTTTCACCAATATACGCCAAAACTGCCTACTTTTGTGTATACATTTGTCGTTGTAAATTTTGCTAATTGGTACAGTGAAACTAAATTTTATTACCTTGTATCTAAGTGCACTGAAGTACATTCATGTTAGCACGTAAATAACCAACTATTTTGAATCACTAAAATATACGAGCAAAATTTTAAATTATTTTCTCAAACTAAAATGCACTGTTTAACCTCTTCAATCAAGTCGCGGATGTAAGAGCTTTTAACGCATCGAATAGTCAAAAGTCTAAGAGAGCTTGTTTATATTCATCTCGGTATATATAGCAGAAAGCCGGCACGTCGCTTTTGTCCTCAAAACGGGTAATTCTAAAGAATTCCTCATTCTATGTTCCCAGTCTGTCGCTCGCGCGTCGATTTTTACGAATTTTCACTCGTCCCATTTAAATCTCAGAAATTTCAACACACGGCACGCAAGCATGTCCGAGAAAAACTAATTAATTTTGTACAGAAATTGTTGTTTCTACCTCTGATATTTGCATCCTATTTTCAACCAATTGTGACCCTCGTGACGTTGCTTAAATCCCGCCTTTTACTATATGTGTCTTTGCTTGACGCATTTTCTCTTTCCTTTTCTAACCTGTTCGTATTGGTGCAAATTGATATTCTTTATTATCGATTATATTTTAGTCCATGTGGACTGTTATCTGGGTTTAATAACCCCGTATCGCACATTCTCGTGAATATTAAGCCCGGTTTCTCCAAGATTCTTTGAAACTATTAATTATCTACAAAATTTACGCCGTATGTGATATTTAAACTACGCAGGTGTTCAAAATAATATTAATTCTCAGAGCTTTTTAAATAAACCCTGTTTTGTATTTTGTGCTAAAGCATCTGACCGTTTCCAATATCCTTAGACTCGACATGTTTATCTACACAAATTAAACTGAAATTGCCTTTTAAAAAACATCCTACTTCTAACTAACACTTCTAGGATTTGCATTATTGGGTTTTTACAAGTTTCTATAGATATTATCTGTACGTTTTGTTCAATACCGGTTCCTTGAAATAGAGTTAATTAAGATAAATTTTGCACGTAATTTCCATTTGTTTAGGAATAATTACATTACACGCAGAGCTTTTTAATACTGCTTCTTTTGATATAACGTCTTGTACATGATTTAAATCTCTTATGTTTAATGAAACTAATAAATTTTTATGCTTCAAGGTTTTAATAAAGCGTATTATTTAATGAAATTCCTTATACACGGTGATTAAAATTATTTGATGTGATTATTTAATTTTCTACCCTGGTCTAAATATGAGTAATATATATATATATATATATATATATATATATATATATATATATATATATAAACCAATTCTTTTTGCTGATGACACCACCTTACTAAATCGTTCCTTATCCCTTATAAGTGTTAGCAACGAAACAATTATTGCTTATTTCACAGCAAATTCTTGGTTTTCCTCAAATAAATTAAGCGTAAATTCTGAGAAATGTAAACAATTGTTATTTACTTTTAAAAATCACACCTACTTTAATCCAGTTTCAGTAAAATTTGTAGGTGTTTATTTGGACAACACTATGAGATGGGATCAACATGAAAAAAATTGCTGTCAAAGTAAATATTATATTTATGAAAAAACATTTGTGATTTCGAAGTTGCTTATGTGAGAGATAGTAGGGTTTGAATTGTGAGATTTACGTAGTTAATAAAGTCTATTTTCGCATTTGTCGAGTGTGCTAAATCAATCAGGTACTTTATTATGGACATAAACCATTACTATTGGAGTGGTCTCTTGTGATTTTTAGCATGCTTGATATTCTTGGAAAATGGTAAAATTCCTGAACGATGTTATCGTTATTTATTATATAGATGGGTATTAAAATGTAAGTTTTGCATGAAAATTGACATAAGAAATTCCTTAATAATAGTTTTCACATAAAAACCTTGCAATGTAGTGCTTGCAAATATTGCATAACATAAGATTTAACCAACATTATGTTTTATATTTTAATAGGATGGTTGATTCTGCAATTCTAACTATACTTAAACAACGTTTTGAGGATTGTGTTATGTATGAACAACCCGATCATCTTACTCAATGTAAAGATGTATTGCAACAATATGAAGATTCAACTACGAGCTGGTTTACTAAATGTATGTATAAGAAATTGCCTTTTCTAATTGTAATTGGTTATATATAGATGGTGACCTGGGTACTTATCATAACGTTAAGGCTGCGTACATGAAACAAAAGCATCGCATGATTTGGGAAAGACGATATGGGCCAGTGGGTACTGGTATGACTCCAAAAGCGTGCAAACCTAAAATAAAGAAGACGGTAACATAGTTTTTATTTGATAATTTGTAATTATACATGTTATTCTTTGTTAGTAATATAAATCATATTAGAAGTTGATAAATGGAAATGTTTGTTTTATTCAGAGCACTCTACTGAAAGGACAAAATAAATTGATGCAACTAATTATCATTGATAAACAGCTTACATTAACGTCTACCATTCCAATTTCAAAATCTATAAAGTTTACAGGATCTATTCATGTATATTGCAAAATAGTATTTATAATTTTTAAACTAATTTTGTTGTTTGTACTTATAATGTATGGTGGTTATTACATGATATTTTGGTTATGAATTATTTTGATAAAGGATGTTTGCCGATTGTTTGTTTAAAGTCGTGTGGCATGAAAAGTTGCATTTTGTGCGGTCCGTTACTTTATTTATTTGTAGAAAAGTATATCTACAGGTTATTAAAAACTAATTGATACATAATTACTATTAACTAAAAACTTACGTCACAATAGGATAAAATATCTTTCAAACTACTAACAAACAACTCAATATGAGAATATTTGTAGTAATTTGTCAACAATTGACATTACATTTCTCTGACCATAATTTGTATGAGTGTTCTCCAAAAATGTGTTTGATTGGGTCTGGTATCAGTTTGGAGGCAGCAATCAAACACGAAGTGTTGCTCGAAAGGTAACATGGTACCTCAACCAACAAGAATGCAATTTCCGGGGACTAATGAGATGAATTTAGCAGAAGTCAGTATTCAAATTTGTTAGCTCTCCAACAATAGTGTAGTGTTTAATATATAGTTTATCTGTCAAACCTTTTTGGTTATGTTATATATTTATTTACGAAAAAAGGATTATCAGACCTAAAGCAGTTTTGAAAGATCCGTGAATTTAACAGTGCAGTAGTCACAGCCTTATTATTCAATATTTTTATTTCTATAAATCGTTGCAATGATGGTACAATTTAAGGAATTTGTGAAAAATGAAATGGCTAGAGTATGTCAAAAGAAGGTGATTATATTTGTTAGGTTATCCAAATGAATCATATGTCTAAATATCCTCTTGTTATCTTCATCAAGTTGACGTCTTACAAAAGAGAATTCTAAAAATAATATACAATAAGCCCTTAATTTATCCTTCACACCTGCTATTCCTTGAAACGTCCATAATGGATATGAAGCAATTGTTTATGTACAATATTATTTTATATTTATATAAGAATAAAAATAACTGGAAACATATCCACCATAAATACGACACCAGGTATAAAGTAAATGATAACATTGAAAGACCTTATATTCGAAGCATCACTGTACGTAGCTTTATGAATTTGATGAGCAAGATTTATAACCAGTTACCTAACATGTATAAAAACTACATTACAATTTGCAATTCATTACCATTAGTAAAGAAAATGTTTAAATATTACATTATAGAGTTGGGACGTGCACAAGGACATAGTATCGTGTAGTTTATTAGCTGAAACCTAAACCTTTATATTTGGAAGTGCTGGGGCACTTGCAATTCCATACATTAATCGTGTGCTCTTATCCAATTCTTTTAGAGTGCTTAATATATAATACTTTCTATCTTTTGATCTTACTTCCATTCCTAAATAAGCTTGCTGTAGGTCAAGCTTAGTGAACTTATTCCCACTGTCATTGAAGTCAATAGTTCTTCAATTGTTGGCAGTGGATGCTCTTCCACAACTAAGTTGATCTAATGTACAAATGAAGGTATCACATATTTGTACATTACCATTTGCCTTTAACACTGGGACAATAGGTGTGGCATATTCTAAACTTTCTACCATATCAACAACCCCTTCTTTTGCAAGAAGTTTACTCTTGTTCAACTTTTGCTAATAATGTACATGGTACCTTCCTTGCCTTAATGCAGATGGGTTCCATATCAGTTTTAAAATTTAATTCAGCATGTATTTCTATTCCTACATCTTGTTTGAAAAGCACTTTGTATTTTGATAAAAGTTATAGTAATTTTGTATTAACATTACTTATCTGTTTAATGTCCGTACTGGTACTAAAACCTATTCCTAGTTGTCATAACTACTCACGCCTTTATAATAGCTTTTAATCATTATGAATAACATACAAATTTAAAGTTTTAGTACAATTCCTGTAATTAACCTAAACTTTTGCAAATCTAGCAATATTTAGTTAGTGCTGTTTGCCATAATTAAGTATAGTCAAAGTCATTTAAGTTGACCTATGACTCACTACGGTACATTATTAGAAATGGTAATGAAAACTGCATTGTCTTTGTCAGTATATGTAACTACTGTGTGCTAAAACAGGACGGATAGAAAAAAAGTGTGTCTTTTAAAGATTAGTATGACAGTATCAAAACGTGTCTGTAATAACTTATATTTTATGCATTATTATAACCTATAAATCATTTTAGTTTCGTCATTTTTTGTTGTCCTTTCAGGTAGTTCTTGCGTTTTTGTTGTATTTACGTTTTTACATTTAGCTCAAATCACAAATATAAGTTTTTTCAAAACTAAAAGGATTTCTTACACATTATAAAAGGTAAATACAGATCAGTTAAACGTAAAATTTATTAGATGCACTCGAAAAGTAATTTGAAAATTAATTATAATTAGTAACTAATTTTTATATTTTTAGGACTTCATGTAACTGCAGAAACACTCCAAAAAGAGCTTGTTACTGTCGGCATGTATAATTTCAAATTAACTAGCTTAAGAAGACTTTTACCTACCTTAATGTAATAGAGCAATAGTATAGGCAAATCACTTTAAGAAGAACCCACGTCATATGCCAGATTGCGCAGAAATGTAATAACAGTGGCGTAGTTGAGTTATTACAGTTTAAACGGAAGATATGGCGTTAAATAGTAAAAAAATAAACAACCAATTAAATTATAATTTAAAATTTTTAATATAATATCGCCATATGAGTTGTGTGCATCAATATCCCTAAAAAATACTGCTATAGCAAGGTTATTTTGTAAAATCCGATAAAGCAAATGATTGAATACCATGGCCTACTTAAGTGGTTTCTATCTCATTCTAGTGTTCTGCAAACACATCTGTTGAGTAACTTATTGTTTTATTAATGTTAATTGTTATATACAAGATATTTTATATTAGTTAGATGGCGGTTTAAAACTGTCCGTCTGTGTATCAAGTAAAAATAAATAGTAATGAAATCTAAAACTTTTACAAGGTATTTTCCGATTGGTTGATCATAAAACTCTACGCCACTAAAACCTGAATACTGCCATCCCTAATTACATATAATGAACTGTTCCTAACCAATTTTTGCTTTGTGCGCATGATGACGTTGGGTTCTTCTTAAAGTGATTTGCCTATACAATAAAATAATGCAATACCGTTTTGTTTGTTTAATACTAAATTTGATTAAATAAAAATTAAATATTTACAAATACACTTTTATATGTACAACCATGCTTGTTAACCATTTAAAACAGGAATAATATATAATCCCGAAACTACAATTTCCCTGATAATCGTGTGAATAACAGTCTCAATTCCAACAGTAATTGTTAGTTTTCAGATATTACCGAATCAATTAGAACACACACGTTTTTATACTTAATAACAATATAATATCTTGAAAATTCACTTTGTTTTCAAAAATCAACAATATACCTAGATTTTATCTACATTCCTGAAAATAAGTTGTCCATTTCCATATTATATATTATTAATATATTCATTTAAATACAATTTATCTAAATAAAATGTTGGTCTATTTCCCTTCCAAACTTCCAATTTACCTTAAATTTATTGGTTTAATTTTTATAAAAGAAAAATGTATTTTATACCTATGTTAACGCCATTGTCAACTGAATATCCAACAAACATTTCTTATAATTCATAAAAATTAAAAGATCATTTATAAAAGCCCAGGAACATACATTCTCAGCTAGTATTTGTCATTTGTCACAATATAAACTTCATGCGCCATTATGTATAAACAACTTAACTAATCCAGAATGCTAGAAATACGTTCTAATTGCATTAATGCATATGCTTTAACAAGATGCGTCATCGGTCAGCTTAACTTGTTTTGCTATAGTTTGATATTAATGCTATGTAATTGTATTTAGAGGGTAAAAGCTATTAAAATCTTTGTCATTTATAAGAGTGACTGCTGCACCTGAATCGAGTTCAAAATCAATATACACATTATTATCATTGATGTTATAGCTATTATTAACATGGATAATGTAAGTTTGTTTCTGAAATTAGCTTGTTTAGACGGGGAGTTCTGAATTGATAAAATTTGCTCGATCTGATTTATAGGTCCCTTACCTGAAATGCAAACCTGGATCACGTCTTTTCTTGTTACATTTTGTGCATTTTAAATTTTTAGCATAACATGCATTTGAAATACGTTTAGGAGATCCACATCTAAAATATTTTAAATTAGTATTAGTTTGAGCATAATTCTGTAAATGCTTTCCACCTGTTTGTGAGGCCCTTTGTTTGTAATGTAGTTTTTATTCCCCTGATGTTGAATGTCATATATTGCAGTCACATTGTGCCACAACTCGAACTGAAGTTTCCATACTCACTGCAATTTTCACAGCTTTTTCAATGCTAAGGTTTTTCTGCTCTAAGAGTCGACTCTTTTTTTTGTGTTCGAAGTCCAAACACAAACTGGTTTTGTAAACCTTTCTTTAAATAATCACCAAAATTATATGTAATAACTAATCTTTGTAGTGTACTGAGATACTTTTATACTGCCTCACCTTCGTGTTGTTTCCTTTGAAGGAAACGGAATATTTGAGCAATTTCTACCAGCTTCAGATTGTAATGTTGCTTCATGATAGCTACTAATTTATTGTATGTTTTTACTGAAGGTAAATCTGGAGAGATTTTGTCACATAAAATATCGTATACATCAGAACCCATGTAATGTAAAGTGTCAACAACTTTTTTGTCCTCGGATACACCAATATGTCGAATGCACTTTCAAGATGCATTAACCATGTCTATTCTTTTTGTAGTATCACAAGTTTTTATTGAAAATACTGTATGTATCAAATGTATAGTGTCTTGTGACATTTTAATTCAAAATACTTTTTTTAATTTCAACGGTCAATGGCCTTTGCACATGGGAGATTCTAGGGTAAAGTTTTGTAGATTCGCGTAATCTTGTCGCCGATCTGTTGTGTATGTAATAGAATAATGTATACATCGAGGTTTTATTTATTCTTTAATATTTACACAACTCGATGAAATATAATCATAAATGTATATCGTAACCGTAACAATGAACTATTGAATAAAGCTTTGAAGAATGCACACTTAGCCTTTGTTGTATTTCTGCTATAACCCCTGCAGTATGTTGACAGACTGCCGTGTTAAACATCACACTTGTTGAATTGTAACACAGCATATCCACTACGAACTTATTTAATGACTCCATATCATGGTTATGACTATGTAACTCCTGAACAAAGAACATTTAATTACAAGTTTGCTAGAACAAAGATCAAGATAAAAATTCTCTTGGCCTACTGAAACAACGATTTTGACAACTGCTTCAAACAGAATTTGAATTCGTTGACACAACAGTCAAATTAATAATTGCTTGTTGTGTGTTACATAATTTGTGTATTGATAATAATGATGAATGAGAGAAAACACTAAAGTGGACGATGATGATGATTCAGAGGGTACAATTGAAAAAAATGATGCAGCAGCATAACAAGCGAGTGAAATAAAAAGAACCTTTTAATGTATACAAATATATAATATTTTAAGACTGTTTTATTGAATATTTAATAATACTTTAACATTTTCACTACGAGATCTCCCTAATATTTTACTTTTCACGATATGTGTAATAAAACACTAGATAGTTTTGAGAAGAGACACATTTTGTTGCCTATAGTTTTTGAATAGTGAGTATGTTAGTACTTCTCAGGACATCTGGTTTAACGCTGTCGTCCACTGCTTAAACTTTACAGAATTCTTCCTCGTATTTTATACTTTGCCTTGTAGAACCACATGTATTATTTATTCTAACAGCATTTTCCTTTCATTTCAAAATTCTCGCATTGTACCCCACAATGATCCACTGTAACGTATTGCATTACGCTAGAAATAAATTAAAAGGAAAAGAAAAATTTTTTAATTGTGAATGGACAAACCAAAATATGGACAGGCCATAAATTTCAGAAATATTTATTCTTAATTAAACATCAGATTTAAAATTTTGTTTCTATAAAAATAATTCAGATAATACAGTTCATCATTATTCTGCTAAATACAGTGTATGGTAAGAAATTAGGACAAAGAACATCGGAATGTTACAAACACTACTTGTACGGTTCTCATAAATAAATACATTATGATATACTGTTGTTTGATGACAACTTGTGTAATAAGCATAGATTTAACTCGATATATTGTATTAACCAGATGCTAACAGCAATGAAATTAGATTTATTGGACGCGATGGGAAAAAATGAAATAGGAGGACTTGAAAACGTGGGGTGGTTTAAAGTTCTGAAAGTAAAATTAAGGAAGTTAGTTTAGAATGTAAAGATAAGTGAGTGAATTGTAGAAAGTTGAACAGAACGCAGCTCCAAGGAAAAATAAAGATGGATGTTCCCGCTGAGGACAGAAATGCAACATGCGATAAAACATTGAACTTATGCTTGCATGGGTGAGGTACTTTCAATATACCTGTGGGTAAAATTATTGTCATTGTGGCCATTTAGAGGGATTAGGACTGGGATAGTTCATCCCACTATTAAGTTGCGAATTTGGGTTGTGAGGTAGCTTTAGATTGAAGGCCGAAAAATGAAAATATTTAAACATTGAAACATTGGAGTTCTCTGAAAAAACGGAAAGTTGTGAAAACTGTAACTAGAATGAGCTTTTACATTTTATTGTTTATTTTATATATATGTAAGTTTGAATTTGAATGGATTGGTATTTATAAAATAAAAAATTAATCGAACATGAAAGTAATTATTAGGTTTGATTAATTTGTGATGAATAGAGTGTATAGTAATTTTATATACCAGATATTGATGAAATTTAGGTTAGTTGAAGAATAAAAATTTAGAATGTTGGACTGGATAATGAAAGAATGGAACAAAAAGGTTGTTTTCTGGATGTTATTAGTTGCATTTCCCACTAAATTGGGATTTATAATGTCACATGATTCATATGGGAAATGAGAAAAGTTTGAATGAATTATTGTTGTTGAATGTAATTTAATGTTTTCTTTAAGCTATGTTTAGTGATATGGCTTAATTTAATGTTTTTTCTCGTTAGGAGGTATTTTAGCAATACCTGGCCAGATTTGAGGTGAAGAATTTGTAGCTTAAATTGAAGTTTATTTCAATTTATTTAGGAACTAGGTAAAGTCAGCTAATGGTAAAGTATATCCAGATACCCCAGTAATGGTATCTTATTTAGAAAGCATTTTATTTTACACGTTTATGTAAATATGTCAGATTTAATGTGTTTTAAAGCATTTTTAAGCAAAATAAATATGATAGGATAACATTTAGGATACCAAAGCAATGGAGATTTATACGGAAGACCGTCTTCCATATAGGAATATTATCATAAGGAATTGCTGTAACAGATGGTTTGATACCTCTCAATTTTGGCAGAGAAAAACCTTTTAGGGTAAGTGCAAATGTAACGTAGAATTTTGTATTTCGGTCTATTTATTATTTTTATTTCAGGTTTCTATATTTCTTTTCTCATTTTTCCACAGGAACCCACTCCCGCACACTGCGGTTAGCTGATGCATCCTTATATTGTTGCGGGGTCCCTCCCCTTGAGCGTCACTTCAAATTTAAGTATCTTTATGTTCATTTCATCTGTTACACAGATACAATTTCTCCTGCACGCTATGTGCCCAGACATTAACCTTTTATTTTAAATTGTTCATGGGATCTACCTGGTTTAAAGACTCTTCATATTAATCAGGCAAACATTTTGTTTCTTGTGTAGTCCAATCTACAGTTTGCAAAATTTTTAATGCACAATTGGTGGTATTTATCTATGTTTAGTATCTACTCACTGCTAATATCTTTCATTGAAAATGCTTGAGGTATATGAAGGTTGTAACTGTTCTTCAGAGCTTTCTTGAATTATATTGGCAGCTACCAAATCCTTTCTACTTAGAGCAACCACAACTAACTGTCCTAAAATATTACTTTTATTTGATTTTAATGATATAATAATATTAAGTTTATTCAAAGTAATAATATAAGAACAAAATTATATAAATAAACAATAAAAATAAACAATGTAAAAAAATAAGTCCACCGAGTCTATTCGACTGTGCATGGACTATCCATCTATATAAACTGACATTAAGTAAGTGCGATTTATTAATAAACTGTTCTAAATCTTTGTACTATGCATTACTTTCCAATATACATTGTCGAATGCTTTTTCCAGCTCTACAAACCGCTTCCGCGTTTCATAATATTGCGCAATCGTACAGTATAACATGATTATGCGGCAAATTACACGACATTTATATCAAATACTAAATACGTTAAAAGTGATACCATTCTCAATTTACAATAGGAAATAAAGCAATTTACTCACGTGTATTCCTTTTACATCTCAGGGCCGTCTCCTTGTTTTTGGGTGTCGGCTACGCCATTGTTGAATCCAAATTACTTCGTCTATCCTCTTTGTTTGTAGCGGAACGATAGGAGCAACCAGGTAAGGAACGATATAAGGTAGAGATAAGGGACCTACCACCTGAAAAGAGAAAAGACAGACACCACGACACAGGTAGATGTCACCGGCTTGACGCCTCGTGCCTAATAATGATGTTGTGTCACACCGTGCGCACTTGCGCCATTCACTCCGCGCCTGCGCATTCTTTTGTGCAAACGCAACTGTCCGGGATGGCAGAAATTAACAAGTTTATATTAAAATATCCTCGGGAATTTGCTCACATATTTAACAATGTACATTTCCAAATTTGGAATGTAACACTCTTAGTTTTTCCATCCGTCCTTGTACAATTCTAGTTAATATTTTTGACACGCGTGCTGTCAAAGTTATTGTTCGAAAATTTTCACATCTATCCGAGCCTCTCTTTTTTGGTATAGTGACCATGATGTTAAGTTTGAAATCTTTGAGTACCTCACCTGTCTCATACATATAGCTTACAAGTTGGAAGAGACGTTCTGTTACTGCTTGTCTAGTGGCTTTGAGTTTCTGCTTGCAACTTATCTATACCAGGCGCCTTACCATTTTTCAAACCCTTCGATGCTAGTTCAAACTCATCTCTAAATATAGGGTATCCCGTCATCCTTTTTAATGTGTGATTCCTGTTTTAGTGCTGCTAGTTCCTGTCCTGCATATAAATTCCCTATATATTTTTGCCATCTAACCACTTTCTCTACATCTTCTATGATGATGTCTTCTTCCACATCCCTTATATTATTGCTATACGGTTTATACCTTAGTTTGTACCTTTTTGAACTTTTCATTAATCCATTGTTTTTTAGCTTTCCTGCATTTGCGAATAATTTCCGATTTTATGGCTATGTATCTGTTTTCCTGCTTCGTCTGGTCTGTTTTTGTATTTTCGTCTTTCTTCCATTAAATTCAGGATATCCTTTGTTATTCATGGTTTCTTTTTTTTTGTGGGGTTAATTCTGCCATTTGTGTTCAGTGTTTAGTATGAACTGTAACAGTTTATCAGTGCGCACATATTGACCTAAGAGAGTACTTCGAACCAATCGAATATGTAAAACTAGCACCGTTCTAGTGCAACCAGCCAACCGAATATGATGCATCGAAAAAGTTTGCATCTAGCATGCACTAGTGCAACTAATCGAATGCGCTATAAAGGATTTCTTTTCGTGGCGATGGGTATCAGGATCTCATAAGGGCTATTAAGTTCCTCTTCTTGCAGAGTAATGGTGATCGATTGCAAAACCATCTACAGGACTTCTTTTCTTGTCGTAAGGTATCAGGAGATCATAAGTCCTCTGTCTTGTAGGGTGAGGTGATCAATTGCAAAGCCGTCTAAATGATTTCTTTCACTGGCGAGATATATCAGGAACACAATGGATACTAGTTATCGTCTTTGTAGAGCGATGAGATCAATCGCAAAACCATCTAAAGGACGTCTTTTCCTACCATACGGCATCAAGAGATCCTAAAAAATATTAGTTCTCTTCTTGGAGGTCGAAGACAATTGATTGCAAAACCATCTAAAGGGATATTAGTTATCATCCTTATAGGACAATGGTGATCGATTGCAAAACCATCTAAAGGATTTCTTTTCCTGCCTTAAAGTACCAGGAGATCATACGAAATATTAGTCCTCTAAGGTGATAGTGATCAATTGCAAAGCCATCTAAAGGATTTCTTTTGCTGCCAAGAGGTATTAGCAGCTTATAAGGAATATTAGTTATTGGCCTTGTAGGGAGATGCTAATGATCGTAAAACCACTCAAACGTTGTCTTTTAATGGTTAAAGGTATTAGCAGTCGGAAGGGATAGGAGTTCTCGTTCTTATAGTGCAACTGAGATTGAATTCTAGTTCTTTTAGCGCATCAGTAACGATCGCAAAAGTACTAAAGGTTGTCCTTTAATGTCGATAGATATAAGTGGATCACAAGGGATAGTAGTTCTGGTTCTTGTAGTATGATGATGATTTGATTGTAAAATTACCTAAAGGTTGTCTTTTCGTACTGAAAGGTATCGGGAGGTCATAAGGATTTTAAATTGCCTGAACTATAGCTTCCTGACCAATACTGTATCTTTGGGTGGAGCATTGGAAAGTCAAATATAGGGGTAGAGCAGTGCTATAATTGTATTATTATTGCACTGAACTTAGCTTCCGGAAGAATTCTTTATCATATTTCGAACTGTATTGGAATATTGTATAAATAAAGACATTTATTATTATTATAATATTCATAATGGGAAAGGTTTAGGGTGCATAGGTATATGCACGTGAAATGTTACCTCGTATATATTAATTTTTGTCAGGAGCTAATTTATAGGCTCCAAAAAATAACTAAACGGTACGATATAGCTTTTTAGGGTTAGAAAATAATACATAAATGGATTATTGTTCATATTAATACACCCAGATTGTGATTAGCAAACTTTAATAGGGGTGTGAGGGTTTGGTAATCTCATTTGCAGTACAAATTTCAGGATAATGATTCCACCTGTACCAAGGGCCAACAGTTATGCAAGAAAGCCTAGGAGTGAATAAAAGAACTGACTACTTGTTTGTTCTACGGAAGAAACATTGTTCCTAAAGGCAGATGAAGCATTAGTTTTATCAACTGAATGAGATTGCAGAAGCCTATCAGAAACCATAGAATTGTATATCCTTTTGGATAACGAACATGCAACTTTACAAATTACTAAAAGGATATATAAAAAGGATTAATGAAACAGTAAGAAGCATTTTTGTTACCGGTGTTAAGGCCAATTTAATGTTCTTCTCATAGAGTCTAAGATTTGTTAAAGCATGACAGTTTCTTGTCTGTAGCAATATACCTATACTTCTGCAACTACATAGGTAACAGATATATGTATTTCGTAATATCATTAACTTATATGTAATGATAATCTATAGGAACACTGTGGCACGATTTGAATAAAAATGAATAAAAACTCTTAACCACAAAAAATATTTAAAATACTAGATACGTATTTCGACCACTATGTGGTTATCATCAGTAGGAATTTGCAATTAAATAATAATTAGCTGTTGTTCCTGAACACTTCACAGAGGACATTCTCCTCACCACTTAGGCTGAAGCGAACCTTCCCACCATACAATTTACTATAATGTTGCTTTAAACACTATCGAGGATATTCTCCTCACCCGCAGGCTGGTGTTCTCCACAACGAACAAGTGATTGTAATTAATTTTATTGATTTTTTATTTTAAAAAATTTATGAATTCCCTTCTATTTAGAATTAAATTGTGCTGTTAAATAGAATACAAAATGGGGAAAAATGTTTTATTTAAATACCCACAATTGAACAAAGAATCCTATTGTGATAAGTATTGTAAAACTACATATCATCCTATAATATTCAAACAAACTGTTATTACATATTATATATTGCACAGCTAGATCAAAACTACAACTCAAAAATTAAAATTTATTAGTTAATCATTTATGTTGGTACTACAAACGAAGCTACATGAATCAACAAAACATATTTACCAATATATTGAATGCTCTCCAAAAGATGGTGCTGTATGCCACTGTTGTTGAATGAATGAGCGCAAGACCACCCCACCAATATTGATGCAATTTTAGTTTCTGCCAGGACAGCAGAAAGGATGTCATATGTTAACAGTAACAGCAGTTTATTTCAATCTGCAACAGTTTTGTTCGTTTAGTTCGTAAATTTGTTCAGCATTATGTTACGTTCAAAACCCTGCAAGTAATTTTTCTGCATTCATTTTTAAATCTTATAAAAATTTCTCAACAAGCTCGATTTCCCACGATTTGAATTAGTGTTATTTTATAGAATTTCTCAAGTAATTACTCTAGATAAAAGTGTGCCTTATAAAATCAAACAGCTGCTTAGAAAACTTTACGTTACAAAGTAGTTGTAATATTTTCTACCATCTGCTGTGACTACATTTTAATTACGGTTGTAAATAAATGCACAGTTTTCTTCTAAACGATAAGGTCACTTAACCATCTGCCTAGTAAATGAACCCTTGCAATGGGATTGTTATCTGTTATCCTGCAGCTGTTAAGATGTTACAAAGTAATAAGATTGCTTTCCTTTGTCTAAAAATCCTTTGTTAGATGCGCTATTTCCTTGTTGGCAAGCTGTTACAGTTTGTATTTCGGCATCTGTTCTCTGGGAATTCTACACACTTGATTCTTCGACAATATCTTTGAAAGCCAAATATCTACCCCCATACATGGTTCTTTCCTTATAAAATAGGGATCGTGCTTTGAAAGATTTAATACAACATCTTCTTACCGAAGAGACATGTTGTAAAATCGCGCTTTTACGATGCTTTCTGTACTAGTATCAGTTAAGTTGGTGGTTCCAACATCCAGCCAATAGAGAAATGCAGCTGCATTTCTCCATCCACAAGATGATACCAGCACAAAGTCAATAGCTCAAGGTACAGTTTTCGTAATTTTTTTTATACTGCAGTAGATTACCAACGTCACGTTACAAAACTCATAATTACAATGCACGAGCGACTATGTAATCATTCTTCAAGTTAAAAATTAGTCAATTAAAGTTTGTCCGTTTTACTGCTTCTTTTGTCCTTTTGGTATAGACATTAACGTTAAGAACTTACGCATCAATTTGAAAGTAGTTAATATTTGATTAATTTAAGTTAGGGTGTATAATTTTAATGTTACACTATTTCTTGAGGAATGTACTTCACAAACGCAGAATGTATAAAGTATGTGTATTCCTTTTCCTATAATTACTGTAAAGTTTATGTTTAATTTTCTTTTGTATATATTTAAGGCGAACCATTAAGTAAGTATCTAGATTATAAGAGGTTATATTTGCTTACCAATTTTATATTTTTATGTTATGACACTTTGTTTACCATCACGTAACAAACGATTATGCAAATTATTGGTTTCTTTGTTGTTTTCTAAATAGCCTTTCAAGATTGTATGTTGACAATATAGTTACTGAAGTTTCCAATGTGTTCTTTCTATTTCACCCATGCCGCTCTACGACGCTTTTGAGCTAATCCGATTCTACCATTATATCCTTGTTTTGGTGCGATATTTGGCATAAACGATTTCTTTACTTACTTTTATTGTTTTCTTACGTGTTTGCGCAGAATACCATAACAATTATTTCGAGTTGCTACAGTGTTGACGACTATATCATGATCTAATTGAGGACTATTTACTGCGAGTTAGTTTCAACAGTTTTTATTACTCAAGTAAGTGAAAATTGTATGTTTGTTTTTACTTACATAAGTTTTGGTGAAATGCTTTAGACATTGCTAGTTACTTTAGTTTTGACGAGTCATTCTTTAGTCTCATTATTTCTTAGGAAAACATTCTTTATAGTGCCATAATGTAAGTTTTGAATTGAAACACTTTTTTTTTTGTTATACCAGAGCAGATAAATGATTATTTCTGAGTAATTATTTTTAAGATAATACACTTCTGATGGTTGTTGAGAGTACATTGAGATTTCGGTTGTTTTAGAAAAATCAATCATGATGTGCATGGTGTGTGTGTGTGTGTGTGGTCGTTTTCTAGTCAATCTGGTAATAGAAAGAATTAAAGAGAATGCTAGCTGTAATGTATCATCTTAGAGTAAGAAATTGCAGCCAAATGATATTTCAGCTGAAAAAAATTTATCAATTTTAACCGATCAATTGAATCAAGAAGTCCACAAAACCTGGTAATCCATGTACTCCTAAACCTCAGTTAATGGAAAAAAAAACAATTATTATATTTCACCAACCCATAGAGGCAAAAGTGATATTGACGATTCTGATGCAGACCCAAACTTTGTGCCATCTGCTAAAAAAAACCGTATCATTCAAGATTGCACATTTTTCTAACCTTGCTTCTTCCTCTTCATCTCCAACCAGCAGCAGCTGTGGAAGTTCATCAAGCAACAGTAGCAGTTCTTCTGTGGCTCTGCCCAAATTATACCAAGATTATACAACACTACGTAAACATAACAGCTTGCCTTCTGCTACAGTATTAACATTCAATAGAATATTCAATACAGAATTTAATATTTCATTCTTTTGTACCAAAAAGAAAGACCCGTGCAATTTGTGTGAAGGTTATAAAAATTCCGATGAAGAAAAAAAAATGAAGATTATACTCGAATTATGAATATCATCTGAAAGAGAAAGATTTGGCGAGAATAAAAAAAGATAATGATAAGAAAAGGACAGATGGTACATTTGTAGCAGTTTACAACTTGCAAGCAGTTATGCAGGTGCCAAAGACAAGTATCGCTTTTCTTTTACAAATCTAGAATTTACTGCTTGTTTTTTACTCTTAGTGACTTAGAGGTGAAGAGCAGGGTTTGTTACTTTTGGGATGAGACCAAAGGAGCGAGGGGAGCTGTCGAAATTGGTAGCTGCATATTGGAATATATCAAAGCTTTATTAGATCCGGACCTTAAAAAAGAAATCGATATCAGTTTCTACTCTAATAATTGCTATGGGCAACAAACAAACAAATATCTGTTGTCTGTCTATGCTTATACTGTTGCCAACATGAAAGTCAAATCGGTTACATATAAGTTCCTCATTTGAAGTCACTCCCAAAATGAAGGTGATAATTTGCACAGTGTCATCGAGAAACAAATTAAAAGATACTTAAAATCAGGTCCAATCTCACTGCAAACATGTTCAACTTTGATAAACACAGCCAAAAAGACAGGTTGTCCATACAAAGTTGTTTCTGCTAAGTTGACTCAAGCATACACAGAAAACATTCCACAGTCCGATGCGAAAAGAAAGGACATACACGGATTGATTGATAAAAACGTTATTCCAAACTAGTACTACAAGTCCTATTTTAAAAAAGTGTTAGGTCATATTTAAATTTTTTATCGTGTATCAACAATATGTTTTGGCTAGGTATACTGCAAAGAATGATCCTATTTTTTATGTTTAGTTAGTTGATTGATTAAATAAAAATGATTTCAAAATTTTTGATTTCACAAATGCCACTAAAGTACAATAATTAATGATAAGTATGCTTTAGAATGTTTTTGTTTGTATAGCCAGGTTTATAAATAGTTCAAAATATTTTCTATATATATTTTATTTTGATTTCAAAATCAAATTAAATTTTATTTGTATTGAACATAAAATAAATACAAAACCAAAAAGAAAATTAGAAACAAATAGAATAAAATACAAATTGAGTAAAATATCTATCTTGCAAAAGCTAAAAGAGCTTGCATGCGAGGATGCAGCAATATAAAGAGATAAACAAGAATAAATGTTTTTTTAAAGTAACATTTTGCTTTAACCAAGGAACATGATATCAATCAGGCAAGCACGGCTTTGCAATCCAACTTTTTACTTCCCTAACAAAACGAGAATAAGTTGCTAACTTAGTTTTTTTTTATAATAAATTATATAGACGTGGAACTACATACTTAAAGCTGTGTTGACTTATTTGTTTTGTGGTTTTGGTAATGTGTACATATAAACGAATCCTAGTGTCAAAACTATGGGGAGATTTTTTTTACAGAGAATTTTTTGAAACGTTTAAGAACTTCCAATACATTAATTGGTAAAGGTTAAGGCTTCTTCAAATAGTGCTTTAGAACTATATAGCCTGTGCTTTCTATACATTATTTTTAATGCATTTTTTGTAAAACCTCCAATTTATTTAGATGTAACTTTGTGGCATCGCCCCAAACTATAATTCTATACCTTAATTTGCATTGCATCAGTCCCAAGTATATTATCCTTAAGTTGGATATATTAAAAATATCTCACACTATAATATTTGGGCAATTAAATGTCGCATTCTTCCACACTAATAATAATTAAGCCTTCCCATTTCAGGTGGCAGCCCATCACAATACTCAGATATCTAATTTTTAAGGCAGGATTGATTATGATATTAGAATGAAAATTTTTCCTGTTTTTACACGAGATTTTGGGATTCTCAAGCAACGGTAGACTATCTGTGCAGGGTGCAAATGGCATGTAATTTGTTGTTTTACATTTAGAGTTAATAGGTTATTATCCAACCATTATATTATTTGACTTAAAGAGTTAAATGCTTTACCTTTTGCATGTTCCCAGTCTGTATCATTAACAATTAGTACAGTATCATCTGCAAACGATATGATATCACCATTAATCTTTAAATTTAATAGATCCTTAATATAAATTAAGAAGAGTATCGGACCAAGAACTGTACCTTGTGGCACTCCATATTTTAGAATTTCACAATCACTGTTAATACTATTTAATATTACATAATGTTAATAATTAGTTAGATAACTTTGAAGTAGATATAAACAAGTACCACGAAAACCCACGCACTCAAGTCTGTCTGCAAATCCAAAAATACTGCAACGACAGGTAGTAGTAAGAGCGTTATTTACTCCCATGGATGCTTTAAAACTGTACTGATTTTTAGATAGTATGTTGTGCTTATTTAGAAAATCTGTTATTCTATTAGTGCTTTTTCAAATATTTTTGCTAAATTTGAAAATATGGAAATGGGTTGGTAATTTGTGGTTTCTGTTTCCAGTTTGATGATAGTGATTTTAAAATATCCTGGGTTGATTCCTTCACTGAAGAACTTATTGATTAATATGGTTAAAGGTTGAATGATGTGCTCAACTGTTTTTTTAACAAAGATAATGGTAATTTGATCAGAACCAGATGCTTTATAGTTAGCAAATCCTATTATATATTTCTTAATTTCAGACATGGTTACCGGTTCTAGAAAGCACGAGTACTGGTTAAATTGTACATTATTTGGAAATATTGGAAGCTCAACTGAACAGGTTTTTATTTTTGTTGCCATGCTTTTGCCAATAGTCGCAAAAAATTTGTTGAACTCACCAACAGTTTTGTAATGGTAAAATTTGTAAGGTTAAGAAATGCACGGGTCAGACTGAAACAGAAAGGACAATCAAGTAAGGACCCGCACGAATAATGATTACTTATAAAAGATAAAGGAATTTAGAGCAGAGAGTAGGGAGATTCACATTGACAAGAAAAGTACATCGCTATCGATTTTCTATTTACAATAAAAATAAAAAGTTATATTTTAAACAAATAATATATATAAAATATCGTTACATATCTGTAATACTTATCTAGCAGCTAAGCCATCGGAGGTGAATCAGCAACACATCACCACATTAGTCAGTATCATCCACGCGTCTACCATAACGGCAACAACGGTCTACAAATAAGAGCTGTTGACCTATGCCGAAGAACAATCGGGCCTACATAAAAATGCAATTAGACCTAACCTAGGAGAATCATTGGGCCTACGTCTCAAAAATCTACATTTTCAACTTAAATGACATAAGAAAAGTTTCAATATCAATTTTTATTAAAATGCATTGTTCATTTATTTAAAACTTCTGAAAAGTGTTTTTATAGTTGCCACAGTTCTGATCTAAGTGTGCAATAAAATAGAAAATACAATCTAAACTTATAAGCAACTTTAAGTTGCTCTAGCAATAAGGCACAATTTGCTAAACCTCATCCAATTGACTTATAAACTCATGAGGTATGTGTACTCTTTCGGCTCAAAGGTACCTTGTAACATTAATATACTGCTTACACGTGGCTCAATATTCTACATTGGTTTGCTGAATTTTATCATATTAAATAAAAAATTTCAAGAGATATTTGTAAAACAAACAAATTTTAAACAAAATTTTAAAGGGTGGAATTTCATAAATTGGAATTTGACAAACTAAAAATTGAGTTTAATATTTTCATAAGTGCAGAATATGGAACAATATTCTTTGTTAGTATTTATGTTACAATATGTACCGAACCTTTTCATTATAGTAAGTATCGTTTCTTATAAGTTCTTTTATAAATTTTTGATTTCATATTTAAATCACAATAAATTGTTAAATTAGCTAAAGTTTACAACCAATTAATGCTTCTTAGTCTTTTCTTGATGGCTTTTGTTACCACCATTCCAAAGTATTAAACCTTTCTACTGAATTATGACGATTTCCAATATTCCTACAATATATTGTTTTCACTTGACACAAACTCTGGAAAGTATTCCCTTAGTAATTTATTTGGACTTATCTGTAACATTATTTTATATTTAATTAATACTACTGTACATGTCGATATTTACCTGCTTTAGCTTAACATTATCGAAATTATAACCCTTATAAAATGCTATATTTTGTAAAGTTCTTACAGAGTGTAAGCGGCGTGTAGGTTCCACTTCAAGAAGTCTTCCTAGTAAATCTCGAGATGGTACATCCAAAGCTTCAGTTTGTTGCTTTAGGTTATTTGGTATTGGAAACTAAAAACATTAGACACTGAATTATATAACTTCAGAGAATAAGAGAAATTCATTAGATAATCATAAAATCATTCTCTGGATAGAATAAACAATGTCTCTTTTCAATTTCTAATTCCTTTTTTTATAATATTTTGTAAATTGCTTAAACACTGGTACATGACAACTGAACTACGGAAACCTAGAATACATAATATTTCACATACACCATGTGTTTATAAAATTCCTTATTTTTGTAATAGTAATTAAGATGTATATAGAATACTCTGGAAAATAGGCTTACTCGGTTTTTAGTAAAGTGGTCTCATATTCGTTTAGCAATACAAAAGGACGATTCACAGGTATCGTAATACCATTGTAGTACAATCACATATGTCTAGCGATAATAATGAACGATTGTCAAGCACCGTAATACAATAGGGTTGTTCTTCAAAGGTTTGACAATTCACATTCTAGATTTCTCTCAATTTTTCTTGAATAAAGAATTATTGTGCATAAGCACGAACTCGGTCCTAATAAACATTTGATGTACATAAACTAATGTAAACATGAATTCCCTTATGTGATATAAATTTGTTAGTTAAGCAAATCAACATAAGATCATGCTATAATAGTGTTTAATTCGTCGTACTTGAAGAATAGTGAATAAGCAACTGTTAATGTAAACAAGACTAAATACTAGGAATAGAATAATTATTCTTGTATTTATTGAAAATAAAGGCCAAAGGGGAGAATGCATTACATTATTTCAATGAATTTGTTACAAATCTAATTTGAAGAAATGTACTCAATACAAGAACAAATTGCTGGTGTCTCCACATGTTTGCATGGAGTAAACGTATGAGAGATGCATAACAAGTTTCTACTAAACATAAAATTAAAAATACACAATAAATTCTACAAAGCAGGTAGTCCTAATAGTGAAAAGCATTCTGGAAGTCCTCTTATTTTGACAAAAATTGGCTAACTCATTTTAGTAGCTATCAAGAATAACCTCAAATTGAAATTGTATAATACAATATGCAAAGCGTTAGTTGTAATGTATTCCTATTATTATTATTATATTGTCTTTATCGGACCACAAGTATGTACAAGTAATTGAAAGTTAGGTTTATGTATAGTTCTGAACACGATTTAGATTTGCAAATTTCCACATTATAGTCACTGGTCGCGGTGGCGTAATTGGTAAACGCACAGTCCCGGCAAGACTGAGATGCAATAGACCTTATATTTTCCTTCTTTCAATTACTAGCTCAATTTGAAATCATCATTTGGGCTTTGCATAAAAGTCTAAGTTATTATTTCATCTTATTAATTGTAATACGTTAGTATTTATCAACTTACCTTGTGTAAAAAACTATTTAAAATATTTATATATATATATATATATAAATATAATATATATATATATATATATATATATATATATATTACTCATATTTAGACCAGGGTAGAAAATTAATGAATTACATAAAATAATTTTAATCACCGTGTATAAGGAATTTTATTAGATAATACGCTTTATTAAAACACCGTGGAGAATAAAAATTCATTCGTTTCAGTAAAAATAAGAGATTTAAATCATGTACAAGACGCTTTATATCAAAAGAAACAGTATTAACAAGCTCTACGTGTAATGTATTTATTCCGAGGAAAGAAACAAATGGAAATTACGTGCAAAATTTATATTAATTAACCCTATTTTAAGTAACCGGTATTAAACAAAGTGTACACATAATAATTAATATTTAACTTGTATTCGCTAAAAATGAAAGGATAGAAGTCAATTTTAGTTGGAGTTAATTAAACCATTATTAATAATAAGCATAAAAGTCTGCGAAAATCCAAGATTATAATACCAGAAAATGAAGCTCTGAGAATTAATATTATGTTTGAACACCTGCGTAGTTTAAATGTCATGTACGGCGAAAATTTTGTAGATAACAAATGGTTTCAGAGAATCTTGGAGAAACCATCGCATAATAGTTACGAGAAATGCTAAAGGTGGGATATTTCACACTCCACATGGACTAAAATAATCGATAATAAAGAATATCAATTTGCATCAATAAGAACAGGTTAGATAGAGACAGATAATATGCACAAGACCGAGACACATATAGTAAAAGGCGTGATTTAAGCAACGTCACGAGGGTCACAATTGGTTGAAAATAGGATGCAAATATCAGAGGTAGAAACAACGATTTCTGTATAAAAGTCAATTAGTTATTTCCAGACGTTGCTACCGTGTTGAAATTTCTGAGATTTAACTGGGGCGAGTACAAAATTCGTAAAAACCGACGCGCGAGCTACGGAATGGGAACATAGCATGCGAAATTCTTTAGAATTGTCCATTTTGGGGACTCGACCGACAGACAGGCTAACTTCTATATATACCCAGGTGAATATGAACAAGCTCTCTTACATCCGCGACTTGATTCAAGATGTTAAACAGTGCATTTTAGTTTGATAAAATAATTTAAAGTTTGCTCGTATATTTTGGTGATTCAAAATAGTTTGTTCTTTACGTGCTAACATGAATATACTTTAGTGCACTTAGATACAAGGTAATAAAATTTAGTATCACTGTGCCAATTAGTAAAATTTACAACGACAAATGTATACACAAAAGTAGGCAGTTTTGACGTATATTGGTGAAAGAAGTATGAATTTCTTTGCTATTTTTCGGGGGTGTTAATAATTAAATGGTTCATGAATGGGCCTGGATCCACAAAACAAGGGTCAGATATACACAGATGAGTTCCGGAAAAGCCCAGAAACAACTTTAAATAAATGGTGATGGAGAAAATTTTTAAAGCGTTGAGAATCAGAAGCTGTAAATATAACCCAGTTGGAATGGAGTGATTAACAAAAGGGACGATGTACATTGAAGCTACGAGTGCAGTAAACTTCAGGTAATTTATACTATTTTGTTTGAACTTTGATATTTTTGTGTGTGTTGAATAACTTTATAATTGATTTACTTTAAATGGACATTAGTGAGATTATACTAACAATAAAATTTTAATTTTAAGGTGAAATTTTGCTTGTTTAAGTAGAAAGGGGTATTTAGTATTGATGTTCTGGATTATGATGAAAATTTTTGGGTATGTCTTTGAGCTCAATTAGACGAACCTGGTTAATTAACGTAAAGGGGTGGTAGATGCTCCCTTTGTACTCAGACTCAGGTCTGCATATATTGTTATATTAATTAGTAGGCATCCTACAAGGACTTTAATTCTGGATGCACATTAAATGATAATAAAATTAATCTTGAAATTCTTTTAAAACTGAAATTTATGCTGAATTTTAATTTGAAATTTTAATGTATTGTGAATATTGATGTAAATAGAGTTAACGTTGATGTTTGTGGTAGGAATGTGTTTGTCTTTTTTATAAATGAGGATGAAGGTTTAACTAGAGGAGCAGCCGAGGCGATTAACAGAAGAAAGTCAATGGACCAACACAGTTAAGGTAATGAATAGCTTTTTGTAGGATTCACAGCATTCTTTGGCATCCAATTCGTAGGGGCTCGATTCGAAAAGCGGAGTACCCGGATTTTAGTGGCTTCACTGCAATATATATATATATATATATATATATATATATATATATATATTATAATGTAATGGAGCTACCAAAGGTTCTAAGGGTTGTTTAGTACGAGGTAGTGTATGCCCAAGTAAAATAATCCATGTATTTGCTCACATAATTTGAAAAAGTATGTTTTCCGTATTTTACATATGCTAAAGTACAATTCAAAATGGTAGTTGAAATATCAGTGCCAAAAGGTAAATTAAAATGACTAAATGACGTAGTAAGATGTACAGTGCTCAAGGGTTTATACCGAGTTTGAATTTATAGGCCATTGAAAGTACATTTGCCGTCCAAAAACCGGATGCGTCTATGGATGTTCACTATCAACCACGCATCCAGGTTCAAGTGTGATTTATTTTGGCTTTTTATTTTTTATAGAATCAACTTTTGGACAGAATTTGTAAGCTCAAAATTATTAGTTATAACAACGTCAAATGTGATTGAAGGACTGTAAATATTTAGGACCAATACTAGAATTTTATGTGAATTATGAAAGTGTAAAAAGACATGAATTATGGTATGTGCGACACAAACGTTGTGTTTGGATATTATTGGACGATTTTAGTTATGTATTTTATGATTTAGTAGGCAAGAAATATTGTAATGGTCGCCTTGGAAAGAAAACAAAGGGAGATTATTCACTAAATTATTTTTGTATAAAGACGTGTTTTCATAGAACTGTGCTAATTTGTGTAACGATTTTTAAAAAGTTAATGAAAGTGTTTGAGTTTGAATAGTTTTGATTGAGTAAAGAAGGGTAAAGAGCAGCAGCGAAATATAAATAAGCAACGACGACGATAATAAAAAGTGTAAAGATTGGTGGTAGTGCGACGGCGAAGCGACGAATAATTGAATAGAGTTGGATAGATATTTATAGGTAGCAGGACATCGAGTGGGTAGATAAAGCAACGAAGATTGATTTGGATATAGATTTGTAGCGGGGCATCGAGTAATTTGAAACAGGACGGCGATTAGATTAGGATTGAGGACGAAAAGGCGGACGGATTAATTGAAGAACACAAGGAGCGAAATTAGGAAAGCAACAATTGGTAGTGGAGGATCCAAAGCAGAAATTTAGGACAGAAGAATTAGCACAGGGGAAGTTACATAACTGGGTATTCAAAATTCTAAATTAGGGTTAATTATTTCAGATATTGGGGAGCATCTAAATTTTAAGAACGACACCTGGAGGCGATACGAAAATTCTATCAGATAGTACAACCGTGTGAAGACGCATACGGCTACTAGGATCTTGAGCCAGCGGTTAGAGCGGCCGAGGACGAAGTATAATCCAGGTGAGTGCTGAAATATCTTAAAACGTCAAAAAAGTCAAAAATTTGTGGTAGTAATTTAATTTGGCACAAGGCAACGTTGATCGTAGTAAAAATTTGGCATATACAAAAGTAGCTTAAAAATTTAGTACTAAAACAAAAGAGTGTGCAGTTTGGTTGGGCATTGCACATCTACTTATAACAGAACTCACTATAAGTAGGTGAACACCCTGAGAATTAAGAGCTCAAATAGTCGAGGCATAATAATTGAAATAAACAGTTTAATTAAAGAACCAACCAAACGTTGCAAGTACGGGGCGTGCATTAGGTGTGCACATTATATAAAAGGCGCGACAAAAAAGTGTAAATTAAAATAAATAAAGAATAAAATTAATTAAAGTAAAGAAAGGGTGGGAGGGTAGAGAGATAGAATTAGATAGATTAGAGACCAGTAAAAAAAGGAAAAAAAGGCTAGATTGAGTGAAACTAGACAGAAATAATAGTAGGATACGGGATCCTGAGATTAGGTGGGGCCCGTAGTTTAAATATTTTCAGGAAAAGGAGTTCAAAAATAGACTGCAGAGATGACGGACGCGGAAATGAAACGAATTACGAGATCGGGACGGATATACGGAGTTGAAGCAGAAATCATGACACAAAACGAGGAAATTAGGACACAAGACATAGAGCTAGACGCAGGAGGAGACATCCAGGAGACAGAGGCAAGGCAGACAGATCCGGAGGTGATAGACATGGACACGGACCAGGCGACGGTACCGGAGGTCGAGGTAGCAGAAGCCGCCGGAACCCAGGACATAATACGACTCCTGATGAATTTAACGAACAAATTTGAAACTTCACACACGGAACTAAAGACGGAACTAAAAATGGAGTTTAAGACATCACACACAGAATTAAAGACAGAGTTAACGAACAAATTTGAAGAGTCACAGACAGAATTAAAAACAGAACTAACTAAAAAAATTGTAGATTCACACAACGAATTGAGGAATGAGTTTAGGACGGCGCACGCGGAACTGACGGCAAAATGAATTATACACAGGACTATCTACTCACGCAAATGCAAAACGTAAAGGACGACATAAGGACCGAGGTACAAGAAAAGGTAGACAGAGTAGATGACAAACTGGAAAATACACGGGTACAGATTCAGGGAGACTTGAACGCGACAAGGACGGACCTACGAACGGAAATCAAGACACGCGTAGAGACAGTAGAGGAGACGATGGTCAGTGGGTTTTCGACATTAAGTTCAGAAATACAAACATGTGACAAAAGACATTTGACAAACTACAGAAATCTAGGACAAACTTTAGAGACGATACAGAACGAAAATATGAACACTAAGACACAACTGGACGCAAAATTGATAGACAACGTTACGGTCTTAGAAAACAGGGTAGGACATGAAGTAAGACAGATACAGGACAAGTTGGACGACCTCGAACGAAGGCGCGTTGGAATGGACTACCGGACAGCACATTAAATTGAACCGGGACGCGTTACCTAAATTTGAAGGACGGAGGACGGAACAACCAATGGGATTTTTAGACAGACTGGACGAAATCGTCGAGACGGAAAACGAAAGGACTAAGTTACAGATAGTAGGGGCGACGTTGACAGGGAACGCGGAAAAGTGGCACAACATCATACGCAGACAGTACGACACGTACGCGGAATTTCGACGACTATTTATGGAACAGTTCTGGAGCAACACACACCAGACAGACATACGGACTAATTTAATCACGGGACACTACAATAGGACACACGGGACACGCGAAGAATACGCAATCGACAAATTTAACCAGGCACAGCACTTGACACCAAAATTGGGCGAGGACGACATAGTTTTACTACTTGCGGGCCACATGGAACCGGAAGTGACAAAGATGGTCGTGGTACAGAATGTGAAAACACTGCGGGAATTTTTAGGCGTCATGAGAAATTTTGATTTAGCAACGGCACTGGAGGCAAAAACGCGGACAAGTTATTGGGAGCAAAACCGGGGTTATAGGGAAGACAACCGACGACATGTGTACCACGAACATCGACCCAACTACCGACAGGAAAATTTCAACCACGAACAGCGACATTACTACCGACAGGACTATTTCAACCATGGACAACGAAATCATTGGGGACACGACAGAAACAGACGACCATATTACAGTAGGGAACACCGGGGGAACGACGTACAAGGACAAAACAGGTACCAGCACGACGACAACGCGGATGACGGCCGGACTACGGGAGGCGGAACACAGAACGGATACAGCCGGACGGACAGGGACGCAAACGTCCACTACATGACGACCAGCGCAAGGACTCAGGACACGGATAAAATTGAGGTGGTGCAGATACATGAGGCGCCGTCAGGACAAAAAAAAACGCAAATTTTTGGAAGAACGAATGTCTAGGGTTAAATATCGACGTAGGTTATAGTTTAAAAGATTTATTGTTAAATAGTTATACTTTTAATAAAAAGAACCTGTTGTTTATTAATATTAGTTTAAGGGATTGTTTATATGTTGCTTTAGTTGATAGTGGTTCACAGTTGTCGCTGGTAGATGAGAATGTGGTGATAAAACATGCTGATTTTTTAAAAGGAAGAATAGAAGCGATTGATGGGGTTAATTTATGGTCGGCAATGAACAAAAAGCTAACGACGATTTATAGGGTCATCCGTGTACCGATATTTGTAGGGGATAAAAAGGCAGGAGATGCAGAGTTTTTAATTACAAAGGGGTTGCAGCTAGATTTCATATTAGGAATGGATTTTATAGAGGATTTTGGATTGAATATAGATGGTAAGGATAGGTCGATTCGAATATTTGATAAAGATAAGTTATGGGTGGTGCCTACGGTTAGTTCGGAATATAGGAATGGAAATAATATAGATAAGTCGGGATTAGGAATGGATAGGACAAGTGATTATAGACAGGTTAAAGTAAGATTATGTAATATATTTGCGAGATTAATAAATGATGAACAGATTGGAAAAGTGAGTATTGAGATTAAGGCGAAGCTAGGGGAATTATTTAATAAATATATAGGGTTGTTTAATGAAGAGCCAAGATTTGCGAGGCGATATATGCATAAGTTAGAAGTCACGGAAGACAACGGGTTTAATACGAAGGTGTATCCAATTCCGTTTGCCATTAGAAATAGGGTTAAAGCCGAGATAAACAAAATGTTAAAAGAAGGTATCATCGAACCAGCGAAAACTCCATATGTGAACCCGGTAGTTATTGTACCTAAACCCAACAAAAGGGATATAAGGATTTGTTTGGATGCGAGGAAGTTGAATTCGATTACGAAACCGCAGTACGAACAACCACAAGGGTTAGATAATTTGTTGTATAAAGTGTATGAGATGAAGATTTTCAGTAAACTAGATTTAAAAAATTCATTTTGGTTGATTCCGTTGCATGAAGACAGTAAGAAGTTTACGGGGTTTAGCATTGAAGGGGAGATTTATATGTTTTCTGTAGTTCCGTTTGGGTTAAGTAGTTCTTCAGCAGCACTTGTTAGGGCCATGCAGAAGCTGTTTAACGAGTATGAATGTTTCTGTTCGCACTATGTGGATGATTTGTTGATTTTTTCAAGGAACGAGCAAGAACACATGGAGCATTTAGAAAAGGTGATCCAAAGGCTGGACGAAGGGGGTTTGAAGTTGAACGTGGAGAAATGCGAGTTGTTTAAGAGCAAAGTTACGTATTTAGGGTTTGAAATCAGTGAACATGGGATGAAAATTTGTAATAAAAGGTTGGACGAGTTGAAAAATATTGCTCAACCAAAGAATGTGAGAGGATTGCGAGGATTTTTAGGGGTTCTAAATTATTATAAACGGTTTATACCGAAATATTCTGAGTTGTGTGTGCCGTTGGTGAGCTTATTGAAGAAAAACGAAAGATGGAAATGGACTGCTGAACGGGAGAAGGCGTTCCAGGATTTAAAAAATTCGTTTTATAAAGAGTTGTCATTAAAATATCCAAATTTCAAAGACGAATTTATTTTGAGAACGGATGCGTCGAAATATGCGATAGGGGCTGAGTTGGTGCAGATCCAGGACGGAGCTGAAGTACCAATTGTATTTATTTCGAGGGTATTAAAAGACTGTGAAACCGGATATGCGACGGCGGAGAAGGAGATGTTGGCGATAGTATATGCAGTGAAAAAGCTACGTTTTTATCTGCTAGGTAACAAATTTTTGATAGAATCCGACAACACGGTGGTAACATTTATGAAGAAAAAGGAGTTTCTAAACAGCAGGTTGTACAGATGGGCGTTAGTACAGTATTGCCCGAAATAAACAGTACTGAAACTAAGTTGGCGGTGTTTTTATGCGTGCGCTGTCACACTCAAGTTAGCTAGTATAGACCTGTCAAGTAAACCTCAAACAAGTAATTAGTAGGGCCTAATTGTTAAAAATGGTGTTAAGTACAGAGGAGAAAGTGTTTCTGGTAGAGCATTATTTTCGTTCATACGGAATCGGCCGACGTAATGGTGCAAGTTTGCTATACGTGTCTGATCAATTCACACAAAGGTTTAATAAACGTTCTCCAAGTAATGCTGTAATTTTGAAGGTTATTGAAAAGTTTAGAAATACAGGTAGTGTATTGTGCCAACGAAAAGGAAACTCGGGGCGTCCCAGAACAGTTAACAACAACAATAACCATGAACGTGTTTTTGAGCAAATCTTAGAAAATCCGAAAGTCAGCCAGGCAAGGACAGCGTTACAACTTGATTTAAAAAGAACTTCCTTTCAAAGAATCCTGAAGAAGCTGGGTACATTTTCGTATGTGATTCAGGTACATCAACAACTACATCCTCGGGATTATCGCAGTAGAGTGGAATATTGCGCCAGAATTCTCGCGTTACAGTATGAAAATCCTGAATTTTTGAAAATGTTTGGTTTTCAGACGAAGCACATTTTCACTTGTCAGGCTATGTGAATCGTCGCACAAATCGATTTCTGGGCTTCGCCAGACCCGATGAGGTTCAAGAGGTTCCTTTACATAGTGAAAAAGTGAGTGTCTGGTGTGCTGTTTCCGGACACGGAATCATTGGTCCGTTTTTATCGAAGAGAATGGTAGGCAAGTCACACTTAATCAACAGAGGTACAGACAAATTTTAACACGATTTATCCCTGATCTACGTCAATTCTGTCGTGCACGTAACTTGGCATTTCGAAACCAATTTTTCAGCAGGACGGGGCAACTTGCCATACTGCTGCCGCAATTCGTCAATTTCTTCAAGAACATTTTCCAAGCAAATTCATATCACGATTTACTGACTTCCCTTATCCTTCACATTCTCCAGACCTCACACCTCCAGACGCATACATTTGGGGCATGGCTAAAAATGCCGTTTTCAAACGGGCACCACAAACCATCGATGAATTAAAGGATGCCGTTAGAGTCTTCTTCGCAGCCCTGAGACAACCCTTATTCAATAACATGACCAGAAACTTAGAACATCGTTATAAAGTCTGTCTCGAACGAGGAGGTGCACATTTAGAACATATAATAAAGTGTCAATAATATGTATTTTTTAAATATACAAAACAATTACAATTTCAGTACTGTTTATTTCGGGCAATACTGTATTACAGGAATACGATTTTGAAATTAAGCACAAACCAGGAAAGGAGAATGTGACGGCGGATTTTCTAAGCAGACCGCAGTGAAGGATTGTTTAATTGCTTTGCAGGAGTTCAGGGATGTTGGTCGGTGGACAAACGCCAAGCTTATGGAGACGCAGAGGCACAATGAGGTGAGCTCGATCCGCGAGAAATTAACAAGCGAAAATGTAGACGAGTACCGTGGATTTACCATCGTAGGGCAGTTTGTGGTAAAAAGAATAGGTGATGCAGAGCTGTTAGTGGTATCCAGAGACGCGGCTGTTGAAATTATAGACGAAATTCATTTAAAATTTGGAGATATAGGCATTAGAAAAACATTTTTGGTATTTAGAGAGGCGTTTTATGCAAGAAATGATATCACGGTAGTTAAAGAAAGAATCAATCGGTGTAAAATTTGTATTTTAGGGAAAGACAAGAACGTGGTGTTGCAGAACGTACCGATGAATGTGAGCGTGAGCGGACCGTTAGAATTAGTAGCTATTGATTACTTGAGCAACCTGATTACGAGTGAACAGGGGTATCGGCACATATTGGTAATGGTGGACGTTTTTTCAAAATTTGTTAAATTATTTCCGGCAAGGCGAAGTAACACGGTGCATGCTTTACAGTCGATTAAAGAATTTGGAAGCCAGGTCGGGAAAATGGAAAGGATTTTGGTAGACAACGCGACATATTTTAACAACCAAAGATTTAGGAACGGGTTAAATAAAGCGCACATTAAGGTGTCATTTAGCAGTATACGGCATCCGAAAGCAAATCCATGCGAACGATATATAGAGAGGTAATAAAATATCTACGGTTAGCGACGCAAGAGCACCATAATAGATGGATTAGATATCTGCCACAGATTGAAAATTTCATGAATTGCGTACCGAGTTCAGTGACGAAAACCTGTCCGATAACATTGATTAGGAAGATTATACCAGCTAGGCCATGGAGGGAAGAAGTTGAGGTGCAGGACATCACAGAGTTGTTGGGTAGTGTTAGGCGTAGAATCGAAAGGATGCAGCGTAGGGACATCGAGCGAAGGTGTAGCAGGATCAAAAAAAGGACGACTTTTGAAATAGGATATATGGTGGTTGTAAAAAGGTTAAGAGTTTCGAACCGCGACAGGAACATTTGCGCGAAGTTGTTATTTCCTTACGAAGGGCCGTATAAAATCACACGTATTTTTGCTGAAGGAAATACATTTGAATTAGCTACTATGCAGGGGAATATCGTGGGCGTTTTCATTTGGAAAATCTATACCCATATAAAGTTGTACAGGAAGAGGGTTTAGTAGAATAGTGTGTTATATAGTTCATGCGACGGAAAGTTTAGTTTTGTTTTAGTTAATAGTGTAGGTTAGTATATAGCGTAGTTAGACAGACATGTTGAGAAAGAAAAATAGGGGTTGAATAATTAAAATATGTAGAAATGCGGGGGTGATTTTAAATAAAAATTAGAAATTTTTGCACACCGAGAGAAGAGTAAAAACAGACAAAATTTCCAATTTCATTCAAAATCAGTGGGGCCAATATAATGTAAGGGAGCTACCAAAGGTTCTAAGGGTTGTTTAGTACGAGGTAGTGTATGCCCAAGTAAAATAATCCATGTATTTGCTCACATAATTTGAAAATGTATGTTTGCCGTATTTTACATATGCTAAAGTACAATTCAAAATGGTAGTTGAAATATCAGTGCCAAAAGGTAAATTAAAATGACTAAATGACGTAGTAAGATGTACAGTGCTCAAGGGTTTATACCGAGTTTGAATTTAAAGGCCATTGAAAGTACATTTGCCGTCCAAAAACCGGATGCGTCTATGGATGTTCACTATCAACCACGCATCCAGGTTCAAGTGTGATTTATTTTGGCTTTTTATTTTTTATAGAATCAACTTTTGGACAGAATTTGTAAGCTCAAAATTATTAGTTATAACAACGTCAAATGTGATTGAAGGACTGTAAATATTTAGGACCAATACTAGAATTTTATGTGAATTATGAAAGTGTAAAAAGACATGAATTATGGTATGTGCGACACAAACGTTGTGTTTGGATATTATTGGACGATTTTAGTTATGTATTTTATGATTTAGTAGGCAAGAAATATTGTAATGGTCGCCTTGGAAAGAAAACAAAGGGAGATTATTCACTAAATTATTTTTGTATAAAGACGTGTTTTCATAGAACTGTGCTAATTTGTGTAACGATTTTTAAAAAGTTAATAAAAGTGTTTGATTTTAAATAGTTTTGATTGAGTAAAGAAGGGTAAAGAGCAGCAGCGAAATATAAATAAGCAACGACGACGATAATAAAAAGTGTAAAGATTGGTGATAGTGCGACGGCGAAGCGACAAATAATTGAATAGAGTTGGATAGATATTTATAGGTAGCAGGACATCGAGTGGGTAGATAAAGCAACGTAGATTGATTTGGATATAGATTTGTAGCGGGGCATCGAGTAATTTGAAACAGGACGGCGATTAGATTAGGATTGAGAACGAAAAGGCGGACGGATTAATTGAAGAACACAAGGAGCGAAATTAGGAAAGCAACAATTGGTAGTGGAGGATCCAAAGCAGAAATTTAGGACAGAAGAATTAGCACAGGGGAAGTTACATAACTGGGTATTCAAAATTCTAAATTAGGGTTAATTATTTCAGATATTGGGGAGCATCTAAATTTTAAGAACGACACCTGGAGGCGATACGAAAATTCTATCAGATAGTACAACCGTGTGAAGACGCATACGGCTACTAGGATCTTGAGCCAGCAGTTAGAGCGGCCGAGGACGAAGTATAATCCAGGTGAGTGCTGAAATATCTTAAAACGTCAAAAAAGTCAAAAATTTGTGGTAGTAATTTAATTTGGCACAAGGCAACGTTGATCGTAGTAAAAATTTGGCATATACAAAAGTAGCTTAAAAATTTAGTACTAAAACAAAAGAGTGTGCAGTTTGGTTGGGCATTGCACATCTACTTATAACAGAACTCACTATAAGTAGGTGAACACCCTGAGAATTAAGAGCTCAAATAGTCGAGGCATAATAATTGAAATAAACAGTTTAATTAAAGAACCAACCAAACGTTGCAAGTACGGGGCGTGCATTAGGTGTGCACATTATATAAAAGGCGCGACAAAAAAGTGTAAATTAAAATAAATAAAGAATAAAATTAATTAAAGTAAAGAAAGGGAGGGTGGGTAGAGAGATTATTAGATCAGTAAAATATATATATATATATATATATATATATATATATATATATATTACTGTGGTATGGTAAGCTGATATGTGTAAATAAGCCAAACATCTATTTATTTGTAGGTAACCTATACATATAAATCAATAATTTATTTAAAATGCTTCAATATAATTAGATTGGGACAAAGTTAGATAAGATAATGTAGGTTTAATTTTTATATGTTAATTTAGCACAAGGACAACAATTAATTATGAATAATATCGATAGCAAGGTCAAAAACCGTGCACAAATATTTTTATTATAAAAGCTTTTCAGTAAAAATCAATAATTTAAGCAAGGTACATTTATTTAGTAAACGTAGCATAAGCTAAAGTATTCGAGGAACGTTACAAAGTTTTGTAGTTGTAAACAAGCTCCAACCGTCAAGGATTTCATGGAACAGACGTGCGATAAATAAATGTATTCTTATAAAAGCTGGGATACGTTCTGGGTAAAATGTGTTAACGGAAAATACAAGGCTAACAGCAACGGTCGACTAGTTGAAAACAGATCGATAAAAATTAGGCGACAGACAATATTTAATATGTAACAGAGACAGATGAAAGGTATCAGGTGGTTAAGTGACAATGACGTTCAAACAGTTGTAGGACGAGTATATTTTAAAAGCCAATAAGTGGGACGAAGATGCAATATGTTTGTAGAAGGTATCGATTTTTCACACATAAAGGAAGGGAGAAACAACTGTTAACAATATAGTAATAGAGGGACGAGAATAAGGACAGAAAAAAAATGGGACACAAAGATACCAGAAATGTAGAAATAACATAGGCAATTTAGGTAGGATATTAAGACAAAGCTACTAGACGTATTATGAATGCAGAAGTGCAATAGTAGTATGTATGCGCATACAAGAGGTGTGATTGAAGTTGTTTGGGGGAATATAAAAGAGTGGAAATTTCAAAGAAAATTAGAACGGTTGGCAAGTTTATATAGTTTTTCAAGGTAATGCAATGTTCATATTGAAAATTTCCGAGTTTTAAAAGACGGTTGTATTTTCGTGCACGTTTGTTTGTGGAAATGAGTGGTCGTTGGCAAGTTTTCAAAGAATGTTTAACAAAAATACGTGCAACTTAAGAGGGGTTGTGCTTATAAAAGCGTTGCTGGAGGCAGGCTTTGCTCTCTTAGTTTTCAAGTCTTTGGAAGATCATCCTAGCTTCAAACCACGTGACTAGTGCAGACCGAAATAAAATTTACAAGTGTTTTTCTTTAATGCACAAGTAGGTGCAAATTAGTATAAACCGGGTGAGCCGTACTAAATTATCTTATTAATTGAAGCAGAATGACTTGTAAGTAGAAAATTATTTGCAAATTGAATGAGGGTGCTTGTTGCACATTGGGTATAATGATACAATGATACAAAAACAATTGATCACGGAATTTGTAACAAACAATTGAAGTTTTGCGAAAGAAAACACATCAAACAGAAACTGTTTGTAGTCGTAACTGTGGAATTCGACTTTTTGCAACAGAGGCATAGTTCTCGAGGCACTAGTGTGTCGAAACAGAAAAAGTGTCAACCTGACATCTAGTACAAGTCCTAAAGATTCGTTGAGTTGTTCAAACAGAAGATATGTCAACCACGTTGTTTGACAAAAAAAGTAAAGAAATAAAAAATGAAAAATTAAGAAAATCAAAAATATTTAAGTGTAATGACATAAGGTTTTAAAGAATTAGGGACGAGAGAACTATGAAATTTTGAGATGAATGATGTAATCTCAGAAACGAGGTTTGAAATAAATCAAAGCTCAAAGGTATAATATATTTATACAAAACAAGGTACAGTTAAAAGGTAGAAATTCAATTTAGATGATGATCGCGAAGACAAAATATATTCAGATAAAAGTGGAAATGAAGGTACTGGTAATTACTAATCGTCAGGAATAAAAGAAAAAGTTTTAACCCTTAATACGTCACCATCCTGGAGGATTGCCATCAGCATCTTGTAATTCACCAATTAATGGAGAAACTATACGAAATACTTAACATAAGCTAAATTTGGGAGCTAAGATTGCAGAAAAGTTTTTAGTTGTATTAGCTAAAAAGTAGTTTGGTTTCATCTTTAATTTCAAGACTTTAAATGTAAGTAAATTATTACAGTTAAATAATATACAAGATAAAATCAAACACACAAAAGTACAAGTAACAATTTGTACAGGTATTTTATTAAAAGTTTCTAATGTTTCACAATAAAGCTAAAAGGTTTTTCATAAAAAGCAAGGTTCATACACCTGGTAAGGTAAGTGATTGGACAGTTTTATAAAAGAAATTAAGTTATTGAATAAATTTAGTTAAAATGCTTTAAAAAATCTTTAGGTAGACGTTAGATTATGTTATTATTCCTGACAAATTTTAATTTCTTTTTTAAAAATTGAGGTATGATTTTTCGTTTTTTGTAGATATAAAGCAAACTTACCATAGTAGTAATAAAAAGCACCTACCCGTTTATCAAAATATGGATAATTCAATGACCTGTTCCCAAAGGAATCAGCTTTAAGACAAATTGTTATATACAAAGAAAGAACACTAATAAGTAAATACATAAAATGATGGGAGTTTCTTTAATAAATATAATTAGATGAGTTAATAAACCACATTCACTTAGGTAGATAATTATAAATTAATATTTTATTGAAGATAACATGAAACACGTGTTGTTTAGAACTTAGCATAGATAACGATTATTCGTAAGTCAAATGTAATGTAATATCGAAATATAACTTTCAATCCAAATTAATTCAATTTTTTTAAATTTGAAATGTTGCTATCCACTCTTACACAATAAAAATTTAGTTAGATACGTTATCAGTACATTATAGGTGTTAAAGCCATGAAATTGGACGCCATTTGTTACTTTAGGGTAAAGGTATTAGTTAACCGCTTGCCTGAACAGAGGGCGTAGTATATTACATTGAATTAAGAAATGGAATAACATAGTCTACGTTACAAATTAACAATGTAAATTAATTACTAACTATGCTTATCTTCTAGTTCAATGCATATTAGCAGGTTGCGTACGAAATAATTATTGTGTATGTCAGTTATCCGCATGGGTGCGGTTGCCACTCTAGTAAACATTCTGCGATGAGTTGGTTGTCTTTTTTCTATATATTAAACACAGAACATAGATAATATGAGGTACAATAAGGAAGCGGTATAGGTATCGAGGGGATCACTTTCACTACATCACAGGTATGTAATGCACTCCCGCACAAGTCCTTCAAGATAGATGGTCACGTCAGGAATTTCATCAAGGCGGCGCTTTTAACCGCTTGTCAACCACCACAGCTATTTGTACGCATTCTTATTGGTCACAAAACGTCATGTCAGTTCCACGACCCGTAAGAATTATTGTAAACCGCAAAATTCCACTATAAAAAGCTATTCCCCTAAAACATTTTCGGGGAGCACCGCACCACATTTATTATGCGTAATACCCTAAATATTATTAACATAGCAATCCCATAAAATTAATTATTAACTAAAATAATTTGTGCAGTGCTTATAAGGGGAAACACTAGCAATAAAGCTTCAAAAAAATATAAAAAGCGAAAAAGTCTCTGTATCAGAGTTCATATACACGGAAAACATGTTCTAGTAATGTCTTTAGGTGCCACCTGGTTTTTAAACAATAGCAATCTTTGCGATTTTAGTAAGCAGAATAAGTAGCTACCCGATCATCAGGTTATGTCATCTATGCCCGTAGGAGTCTTGTTTGCCGTCGTACAGACTGCACGAAGCTAGTCGGAGAATATGAGCCATAATATTTAAAACTAACACTTAATTCTTAATATAAAAACCTAAATACTAAACTAACTTTTGTTTACATTCCATATAAATGCATACACATTTTTTAAAATACCTTTAAGGATTCCTTTAATTCAAAAAACTTAAAAACACAGGCAGGTTAGGTTCTTTTCATTTACACTTAATTCCTACCTTTAATCGTAAATACTAAAAGTTCCGAACATCAATTAGATAAGATAAACTTATAAGAATATTGTCAAAAAGAAAGATACAAAAATAGTTTGTGATTTACAATATCAATTAGTTTCAAAGAAAAAAATAAATCATTAACCATTTTTGGTTTGGAATATTGATTAGATAAGATAAAATCTCAAAGATATCTTCAAAGAGCAAAATAACAATTTATGGTTCGAAGACCCTACCAGCAAAGCATGCCGTGGACCATCACTCTAATTTAGTGCTCTCTCAAAAAACATTCGAGCCCCAACGTTGGGCCGTCATAAGAATGCCGTGGTTATCGGGTAAAAGCCTCTCCAACAAAAATATATTCGAAAATTTTATTAAATTTTCAAAACTCGAAAATTGCACATAGTAGAAAAATTTTCCCAAAATCAAATAATTCAAAAAATATATAATTTCTTACCCGTTTTCCTCTCTTCCTCGGTTGAATTGCTTTCTTCAACTGCTTCCGGCTAGCTCAGTTGGACCTCCTCTTGGATATCTAGATTCACTCTCATATTCTATCATTCACGCAAACTCCTAATAAAATCACAAAATACAACAACATACAATCTTTTATTTTTCACTATTTACAAATAAAATAAAATATTATCCACATTTCAGTGATCAAGTTACACCTCAATAAATCCTATTTAGTAATGTCCTGTATTTTTAATTTACATTATGAAACACATAGCATGAACCCAGAGTAAATGGGCCCTGAATAATACCTTATTTCTCATTCCTTTTATATAATTTATTTTAATTCTGAGTATGGTGAGCTCATGATAACCCAGTTAATTATGAATAATGTATGCCCTTATACTTTGCATACTCTTACAACAAACAAAAAAAAACACCCATGTACTCTTCACAAAATTTAGCTTCCTGATGGAACGTTAATAAGCTTTATATACACCTTCAGATTTCTATTTAAATATTATAATAAAGTTAGTTATACGTATTATGTTCAATACGCAAAATAATGCACACTAACTTCAAAATCACTCTCATACGTCACCCAATATTCATAGTTTATAACAACACAATTTCAAAGCGTTACCTGGAATTTCTAGAAGGTCACTGCTCCGTGGACGATGTCATGTATATGCTTCTTTCTGGTCTGCAGGCTGTTTCTAGTTATTAGAAGAAGAACCCCATGTAAGTTGAGCTGCTAGCGCTGCCTTCCCAGTGTATCCAATTTCCAAATCCAAATTATTATACGTCTTTCATGATTATTTAATTTAATCCGCTTTACTTAACGTCACGACACGAGCTTGTTAAAAAAATTATAGGTGATACCTCAATTAAAAAAATGTAAACTCGCACACAAACCGCGTACAAATTATGAGGCTAACACCGTGCAATATAATTTAAAATAATTTTATCATACTTACAAATTCGTGATAACTTTCAAACGTCGTGTGAAGCGATCGAAATATTAAGGGCCTTCACCATGTTTTCGAAAAGCATTTATACAACTTAGGCTGCCACCTCCTGGCCGCCTTTCACCCAAAATCCCCCATCTACAACAACACGTTCTTAAAATTTCTAGCTCAACCGATTTCTAAGTCCGCGAATTTCAGCGCGTCGTTATGATCTTCTCTGAAAATTAATATACACTACGCTCGTATCTGTCTCACGTCCAACTAACAATATCGACCAATCGTACATTCACTGACGTCCTATAAATCGCGCCTATCTACCATTGTCCGTTGCTTATGCGTTTTCTACGTCTCTTTCTAACCTGGTTTGAGTGGTAGACAATCGATATTTCGGACCATCTGCTATTTACCCCACGTGGACTCCTACGTGCTTTAAATCACCTCTCGTTAGTATTTACTGCGAACAGTTGCGACGGTTTACCGATATTCTTTGAAACTTGTAGCTCTATCTATAAAAATATCTGGAAGCTGATATTTACAAAACACGCAGGTGCTTAATTAACTGACGTTTTAACACAACACTTCTACGAGTTGGATTTCAGCGTATTTCAACCCCACCGAAATATTTGTTTGTTAGCAACGCGTTTCACCTTGGTATTATTGGATTTTTACACGCTTTTATGCATATTATACGTAAATAACCGTTCAATTAAACTCAATTAAATTAATAAATTGATGGCATTGGCTTCTACCATTTATCTTCCTTGCAAACCTACTAAATTTTAATCATTATTTGTAAAATTTTGTTAATACCTGTTACTTAAAAATGAATTAACTGGCATAAATTTCGCACGTAAATTCTGGTTGTTTCATTTATACAGGGGGTTTTGAAATCGCCTCGTTTATATTTCCTTTTAACCTTTTAAAACCACTATAATATAATATATATATATATATATATATATATATATATATATAGATAAAGAGATAAAGGGAGTAGAGTAATTGCTTCAGACCTTAAAAGGGATTTTTCTCATACCCTCCAGAAGCAGAGGTTCCATAAAGCGGCACCCGTTCGTAAGAACGGAATGAGGAACACGGTATCAATGTGGATGAAGACCCTACACCCCTGCATTGGTTAAGAGAAAATATATCCTATACTTGATTTTCCAATGCTGCACCCGAAGGTACTGCATTGGTCAGAAACCGAGTATTTTACGTGGAAATTTGGCAAACCCTGTTACGCTTTCCCGCGTTTCTTACTGTTGCGCAATTGTTTAATATAACGTATAATTACGCGGCAAATTACGCGCTATTTGTATCAAATACCAAACACGTTTAAAAGTGATGCAAATTTTATGCACAATGTAAATAAAAGCAATGTACTCATTTAAATCGCACCTTACAGCCAAATCCCAGGGCCATCACATTTTGTGGGCCACATCACGCCATTGCTGAGTCAGATTTCAATCCGTTCTAAACCACTTTCCCCTCGTAGAGGAATGAAAGAATACCAGGTAGATGTACCATAGAAGGGGGAAGATAAAGGAACCTACATCCTAGAAATGGAAAAGACACACAGAACACCGGTAGATGTTCTTGGCTTCAGGTCTCGTAGCTTAATGGCGTCCTTTCACACACTCCGCACCTGCGCATTGTTTTGCGCAAACGCAACTGTTCGGAATGATGGAAATTGACAAGTTCATTTAAAAATATCCGCGGTAACTACCTTATAATTTATACTTAATCTAAATGTGATACATATCAAATTTTTGGCATGTAACAACCCTTGCTATTCCAAGCAAGCTTTAACGTGCCTGACAACACACACGGAACCTACATTTTACCTCTCATCCGAACGAGGGCGTATTTTGTGAAAGCATCTCATCTAACATTTTTCAAGCGATCCGTGACGGGAATCGAACCAAGGACCTTTGGTTTAGTAGTCACACACGAACCAACTAAGCCACGGAGTCGCCTGAAGACATAACACTACATTTCATTTTCCAATGCTGCACCCGAAAGTATGACACTGGGCAGGAAGCGAGTTTTTGACCTGGAAATTTTAAATTTTTCCGAACTCTTGCTGTTCCAAGCAATGTAGAGTCTTTAATGTTCCTGACAACATTCACACTCGGAACCTACACTTTATCTCTTATCTGAACGAGTGCGTATTTTGGTTAAAAATGCTCGTCTAACATTTTTCAAGCGACCCGTGTGGGGAATCGAACCAGGGACCTTGGGTTTAGAAGTCACATGCGAACCAACTAAGCTACGAAGTCGCCTGAAGATATACTCCTACATTTGATTTTTCAATGCTCTACACGAAGGTACTGCATTGGCCAGGAAGCGAGTTTTTTTACCTTAAAATTTTGAATGCTACCGAACCCTTGCTGTTCCAAGCAAGGTAGAGATCCGTGCGTGACAGCACGCAGACACACACACAGGACCTACATTTTACTTCTCATCCGAGCGAGGGCGTATTTTTATGAAAAATGCTCGCCTAACACTTTTCAAGCGAACCGTGTCGGGATTCCAATTCGGGACCTTTGGGCTTGGGAGTCAGATGCATACAAACTAAACCAGGGAGCCGCCTTTGAAGATATATATGTAGGCCAAATCGAAAACAAATTGCACTGCGACGGCTTTAGAGTAAAGTCCAGCGGAAGGCAGCGGCAATATAAAGCCAGACCGAGGTCCCCCATATCTATGGCTCAATGTCGAAAAAACTACAACCCACTAAACTATGCAGTGACTTAGAAAGGAAGGAAGGAAAATAGAGATTAATAGAAAAGGTCAAAGGAGGTGGAATGCTTGAAGCATCGTGGCAACCAGGTAGAAGAGAGAAGAAGGGCTCGCACTGAGCAAAAGCGATAGAAAAAAGTAAATAACAAAGTACTACTCAACCAGCAAAAATGTAGTCAGTAGTCAGAAACGAGGTAGAACCACTCTTACGTGACGGGCGCTTGACACGGGACAAAGACAAATCAGTCACCCGGAAGTAAATAAGGTTGAAACGGGGATAGAGGGACACGAAGAAGTAGAATTTTAGAATAAGCATCCTAAAAAAAGGGTAGGGAGTGAAGAAAATCTCTGTCAACACAGAACAGTCTGAGGGTCCGCCTGCAGCGTAAGTGCCAAAATAAGCAGCCTATACTAGCATGTCGTTGATAAAAAATAACTAGGTACCAAATGAGACCTAGAGAGATCGTCTTCCTACCGAGCGAAACTACTGTGATAAGAAAATAAGAGAAAACTTAAAACGACCAACTTAAATGTACCATCATGGTAATTTAAAAACAGTATATACCACAAACATACAAAAATAATTAAACGGAAGCAGTTTTTCAAAGATAGAGGTAGATAAATTCTCAATATACCGAAAACAACAAGGGATTAATGATGAAAGCAACAAAGGGCGATAGCCCCCGGTAACATGTTAAGGAAAATAACAAAAAAAATAAAGATAGAAATTCAATTTTGATAACTGAAAATATTATTAATTACAAATCGTTAGTAACAAAAAAAGTTTTAAGTCCTTGATATGACACCGTTCTTGAGGTTTGCTATCAGCGTCTTGTAATTCATAAATTAATGGAGAAACTACACGAGATACTTCACATAAGATAAATTTGGGAGTTGATTTCGCGGAAAACTTTTTAGTTGTATTAGATAAGAAATAGTTTGGTTTCAACTTTAATTTTAAAAACCCAAAGCTAGCTTCATCTGACTCTACATGTAGACGCACAGATCAGACAGAAACAGAAAGGAAAGCGAAGTAAAGGACCGCACGAATCACGGTCACGTATAAAAAGATAAAGGAAATTTAGAAAAAGAACGGGATATCTACAAATGCGGAGAGTGGGGTGGTTCACATAGACAAAAAAAGCACATCGCCATCGAATTTTTATTGCCACATATTAATACAAAAATTTATACATAAAAAAATAGAGATATTTTACGGACAATTTTTATAACTCTGATACGAAGTGCGCATTTCGTATGGCTATATGTAAAATTTATCAGCCATAAACAAAGAGTAATGAAAATGCTTTCTTCTAAACAAACCTTTTTAAGTTGAACATTGTAAGAAAATTACAGTACACAAAAAACACTAGTGAAGCTAGTCTGAAACGGGTTTTGTAAGCTGGTTTCGTCCGTCGCCGCAATGCGACCTGAATATATCCGCGGTTCATCTGTTATGCGCATACGGCAAACACGTCTTGCACGCTTAATCATTCGCGGAGGTGTATTTGCAAATCATCGTGACCTCGCTCACTGAGAGATTGTCTTCACGGTAGTCAGGACAATAACTGAAACAGCGAGCCTACGCCGAAGAGCAATGGGCCTACGTAAAAGAGCTAAAGAAAGAGAACCCTACTAGTATTAATAAGCACGTAAGAAACTTACCGATGCACCAAGGATATTAGCTTCTGGTAAATACGTGCATCGCTCTTGGAGTAATAGAATTATCCACGCAGAAAGCACATGCTAGGACGAAAGGCAGGATCAAAGTGAACTCAGTTTAGGAAATGATATAATGGATTGAAATATTGGGGTACCGCATATTAAAAGAACACCTCTCAAGTCTTTTTAATGCATACACAGACCAAAAAAAACTGCAAATACGAATTCAATCGCCTTTGTTAATCACAGGTGTAGAAATTCAAACTTATATCACTATTTTTAAATAAAGCGAACGTATTCTTTCAGAAAGGAAAGATTGCAGATAACCGCGTTATATCAACCAATAAAGATAGATTAAGATACTTCGACTCAAACTAAATACACTAATAACATTTTACAGACAAGCATTTGTTTTAATTGTATTAAAATGAGTTTTATACGAACAAGTCGATTTATTAAATTATAAAGCGTGATGAGGGGCATTCCCTATAACAGATAGTTACACAGAAATCGAAGTGAAAGTGTGAGAATATTTAAAAAGAATTATAAATCGATGACAATATTTAGCAGGGTAAAATTGAACGTAATAAGTTAATATAATATGCAAGATAAGATCAAACAAAAAAATATAAGTAACAATTTGTACAGGTTTTTTAATAAAAAAGGATGGTTAAATACCTGATAAAGATAAGTAATTGGACACATTTGTAAAAGTAACTAAGTTAGTGAAAGTTAGTTAATTAAAAGCTTTTTCAAGACAAAAATGCTTTAAAAAATCTTTAGGTAGAAGTCAGATTATGCTATTATTCCTGACAAATTTAGATTTCTTTTTACAGAGTGAGGTATAATTTTTTGTTATTTGTAGATATAAAGCAAACTATATTAGGAGTAATAAAAAGCACTTACCCGTTTATCAAACAGATAATTCAGAGACCCTATTCCCTAAGAAATCAGTTATAAGACAAATTTTTATAGTTTTCTAGTTAGATACACTAAATGTTGGATTTTTTCAATAAATGGGTTGATAGACCATTCATTATTGTTTATATAGTTATTCGCGTGGATGCAATTGCCGCTCTAGTCCATATATTGCGATGAGCTTGTTGCTTTTTTCTAAAATATTAAAAAAGGAATCAGATAATATCAGGTACAATAAGGGAGAGATATAGGAATCTACGAGATCAACTTCACTACATCACAGGCCTATAATCCGCACATGTTCTTTAAGATAGGTAGTCACGTTGGGAATCCCATCATAGCGACATTTCTAACCACACCGCTGTTCGTGCTTGTTCTTAGTGTTCGGAAAACCTCATGTCCGTTCCACGACCCGTGAAAATTATTTTGACCACAAAATCCCACGATAAAAGGCTATTCCCTCTAAAACATTGCCGAGGAACACCAGACCACATTTATTATGCGTAATACCCTAGGTAATATTAAACCAGTAATCCCTAAAATAATTACGGAGCGCTTTTTGCCGCGTAACAATCAGTGTTCGAGTTCTAAGTTCGTTGTGGGGAAACCGGTGGGGTAACAGGCGATTTTCATTTCGCTCATTTCTAAAATACTATAAACGCGAATGTGCGCATGTGCCGGTAGCTTTCCAATTTGTCATCGTCTTTATATTAGTATAGTATAGCAAGTTGTTGAATATTCAATTTGAGAGACCGACATTTGTAAATTTATTATATTTCAGTGACCGAAATGTTTTGTTATTCATTGTTTTGTTTACAAAAATTTTTATCTATTTCATATTTGATATAATCTAATACGTATATGAACACTATAAGCATTACATAATTGTATATACTGTAGCGCCGCTTAGTCTACCTCTGACTAGGATAATTACATTGAAATGTAAGCAAGGCGTTTGTATATAAAAAATGAATGACAGGCGCCTTTGGGCGATGGACAAAAGGTTTGCGTTTAAGAGTTATTTAGATTACAATAGATACATTCGAAAATGTTATGTACATAATTTCTGGTACGTCTAGAACAGTCTAGAAGTTTTGAATATGTATATAAATTGTCGTCATGAATATTGGAGGGCAGTTCTAATTGAAGCTTTGATACGAGTTCTAGTATAAGCTTTGATTACATACTAGTTCTAATGTAAAGTTGTGAAAGTCGTGGTATATATGTGATATAAATTATTGTTGATATAAATCGCCCCATGTGATATAAATTAATTATAGTCCTTCGTATATAAATTAATAATTAGTATAGTTAATTATAGTGCATCGATATATGTAATTAAGAAGACAGCAGCTGGAAATAAATTGTTCTAAAAGCTTTTAGAAAATTTCATTGTAGCTACAGTTGTTCAGAGGGCTTTTACAATCAGTTTGATAATAAAGAAGTGTTGTTTGTGAAAATACAGTTTGCGTTACATTATTTTTTCCTGTGTTGAATATACATAGCGGTTGGTGTTATCCCAAAAAGGAACAAATATTGTAAATTTGTTATAGCATTATAGCAGTAATAATTGTCACTGAAAAATGTATGTAATTTCAGATAATTTTACAATGAGAGACTATGTACGACAGCAGGCAAGGTTTTAAAATCTCTGGCACGAGAGAGGCCATGAAGTATGCAATAAGTGGCGAAGCTAAATGTGATTCAGAGGATAACATTGAATTTCAGAAAAAATACCGATATAGAATAGGTGTTTGATTCTGATGAGGAGGTTCATAATAGTTCAATTAAGTTATTTCATTGGAAAGAACAAGAAAACGAACGCAAAAATCATCTAGTTCAAAAACCGTTCGAACGCGATTCAAGAATATACTCACGCAAATATGCGGAGGCAGAGGATTAGCTCGAAATGTAAATACAACTTAGATATTTGGAACCTTTTTTACTGATCAAGTTTTGAATATAATTGTTTTAGATACAAATAAGTTCATTGAGCCCATATCAAGAAAGAGATACTAAGCCTATAGATAAAGTTGAAATATAGGCACCTATTAGTTTGCTTTTATATGCGGCTGTAAGAAAGTGGTCATTTGGGCGCAAGAGATTTATTCAGAACTGATGGTTTTTCTCCAGAAATATACCGTCTGGCCATGGTGTCAATAGATTTTCGTTCATTTCCATACATCATCATTGACGAAAAATTGGAAACGTATAGAAGACGTTGCGGTTTTCGGCAATACAAACCTCACATGTGATTTTCCAATGCTCCACCCGAAGGTACTACATTGGCCAGGAAGCGAGTTTTTTTACCTGGAAAATTTGGAACTTTGACGAAACCTTACTGTTCCAAGCAAGGTAGGGATCTTTAACGTGCGTGACAATATTCACACACGGGACCTCCATTTTACCTCTCATCTGAACGAGGGTGTATTTTGTGAAAAATGCTGGCCTAACATTTTTCAAGCGGACCGTGTCGGAATTCGAACTCGGCAATACATATCTACATGTGACTTTCCAATGCTCCACCCGAAGGTACTACATTGGTCAGGAAGCGAATTTTTTTTATCTGAAAAATTTTGAATTTTGCCGAACCCTTGCTGCATAAATACGGTATAAAACTGTATGCCAAAGTCGATGCAAAAATGCTTTATACAAAAACTATGGAACTAGATGTTGACAAACAACCAGAAAAACCATACCACGTGAAAATCAAATCAATAGATCCCGTGATAGAATGTGCAAAGTAATTTCTAAAAGTGGGAGACATGTGACGACAAGTAATTGGTTTACAAGTATTGGTTTAGCGTGTTAACTCTTAGAAAAACATAGTTGAAACAATACGCAAAAATAAAAAAGAAATTCCAATACAGTTTTTACAAGGAATTCGAATCGCAGAGTCTATTTTGGTTTTAGGGAAAATTATAGTTCTGTTTCTTACACACACACGCACGCGCGCACGCACACGCACGCACCCACACACACACACACACACGCACAAGGAAAAAATGTGCTACTTATATCCACGATGCATGAATACGCGAGCATTGAGGAAATAACCAAGAAACCTGGAATAGTTCTATTATAATAGTTCTAAAGGTGGAGTAGATACCGTTGATAAATTATGCGCTACTTATGACTGCGCTAAAGGGACAAACAGGTGGTCAATGGTGATTTTCTACAGACTGCGGGATAAATTCTTTCATAATTTTTAGCGAAAACAATAAGGACTCGAAACAAATTAGAAAAATTGTTATAGAAAACTTTGCATATGAAATGATGAACAAACATCTAAAACTGAGAGCAACGTTGCCTATATTTACCTAAATTAATAAGAGGAACGTTACATGAACTAACCAGTCTTGGTAAAGAGGATCTCTTGAAGAATAATTCTATATCAGGTCGTTTTGCATATTGTTTCTCCATAAAAAATAGAAAAACTTGCTACTATTGCAAAATGTGAAAAATATTTCTGCATGGAATACGCAAAAATGATATGCAAAGAATGTTTTGAATTGGAATAGTTCATTTATTATACTTTGCTTTGAGAGATTTTTAAATTATTTTTAAAGTGTTTAAATTTCATTGATTGACGGGTTACTTTATTTTATTTTTATATATTCAATAATAAAATATATTTTCTATATTTTTTTATTAATTTAATTCATTTATTGATTCCAAATTATGGCTCATATTAGCTTGTACAGTCTAAAATATTTAAGATAATATTTACAAAGAAATATATACAAGAAAAAATAACAAGCGACTTCTGCTGGTGTTGGTTTCCCGTTGACGAGCGTGCAACCCATAGCTGCGGTCAAGACGGCGAGGGCGTACATGACCAGCTCCACGGAGACGGTCCTGGTGATCAGTAGGACTCTCCCTATCGAATATGTTGTTAGGGAGATCAGAGATAGGAGATTAGTTAATACAAGGAAAGGACAGGAAATTATAGAGAGTATGAATCTCGCAAATAGGGAAGCTGAGAAGAAAATCGTCGTGTCAGAGATAGGGTACCCGGCCGATATTAGAGGTATTGAATTTGTCGAAGGTGATGGGTACGTGGTAGGGATCAGGATTTACACGGACGGTTTGCGTATGGACGATAGGCAAGCAGGCGCGGCGTTTGTCGTATATAATGAGCAAAGGGAAGTGTTTCGGTTTCAGACCAAACTCGCGAACTGGAGTACTATCTTACAGTGCGAATAGGTTGCTATACGGGAAGCTATCGATTATGTGATATGTCACACGGGTAGAAACGTGTATTACATCATCAGCGATAGTAAATAAGCGCTGACGGCCCTAACCAATATGAACACATCGACAGACCTCCAAGCGGACGTCTGGAGAGTAGCACATACGCGCTCCGCTTTGGACATTTAAAGTTCTTTGGGTTAGATCGCACGATGGTAACGTAGGAAATGATAGGGCTGATGAATTAGCTAAACAGGCCGCGACGGGTGACTTCCGGATATCACACTCGTCGATACCGAGGTTTGTGATTAAAAAATAGCTACGGAAAAGATCAATACGACAATGGTAAGAGAGATGGAACAACGCTGCCACAGGCAGGTTGACACCGAATATAGTAGCTAGAGATACGATCGAGGTGAATCTCGACCATAAAATGGTGCAGCTAATCCTAGGGTACGGCGCCTTGAAAACGTATTTGCAAAGATTCGGTTTAACCGACAACGACCGCTGCGAATGCGGTGAGAGCGCAGAAAGCGCAGAGCACGTGCTCTTCGACTGCCCGCTCGAGGTAGCAAATCGAGGGTTGGCTGATGAAAAGTTAGCTATAGCAGGGCTAGCATGGCCAAAGAGCCTAGAAGAAGTCGGGGAAGTGACTGACCAGATGGCGTTCTGGACAGACTTCAAAGAATTTGCAAGAAGGGTCGCGAGATTGGACGGTGATAACCCGCTCGTAAATCGGTGGTTGAGGGGGTGAGGAAAAGATTGAAAAACTTTTGAATTTGACTTGGCATGATATGGCAAATGAGCACGATATAACTAAAACCTGTTAACTAAAAAAAAAATAAAAAAAAAATAAATAAAAAGTCTAATATGCACGACGAACTCCCATACCACTAAAACAATAACTGAATCACTGTTTTGCCTTATACGCGCGAAAAAATCGGGAATAAATAATAACCAATAAATCAAAAACCCTAACTAAATTAAATCAATTAAGTAAGGAAAGAAAATAAATAGAGTGAAACCACGCATCCCCACAGGACTTAAAAGTGATAGTGATTGTGACTCCTCCAGGACGTTTAGTGCATAACCACCAGGACTTTAAGAGTGCATATTCTTTTCACCTTAGAAGTAAGTTACAAATAGATGTACGCAGACGACCAGATCTTCGCATGCTGGAGAAATGTATACACGAGGTAAGAATAAAATTGTGGCGGCATTGATTTGCATTAATAAAAAGATTTTGTAATAATTTAACGAACACGTTTTCTGTGTAATGGCGCTAGCCGTCATAATGCTTATGCGAGTGCAACTGATAATTTGAGTAATGCTTTTGTTAATTTATGCACTGTTACATGCTTATGCTTATTTAGATATTTATTTATTTATATATTTATATTTATTTTATATTTATATTTTTGCATGTACTTTATTATTTTGCCGCTTGATTTGTTTTGTCTGACGTTCTGCGGCCTATTTTTGGTTGTAGTATCTATAGGAAAGAAGATTGTTAATATAATACAAATCAGTTAGGGAACGTTAGAGACGAATATAGGATTGACTTAGGATAAAATATTTAGACCCGGGGCACAACTTTGTAAATTTATAGAGCAGGCAAAATAGCTGGATTCACTATTAAAATATTTGGCGAATACTTAGAAGTTTGAATCTATTTCTTTTAAATTAGTTAGCTAGATTTGGATAGTTTTAAGACGACTCTTCAGGTCGTTCCGGTGAGCAGAGCTGGCAGCTGTTATTCGGTATTACGGATCCTTTCCCCCTTTTCATTTTTTGCTTGTAACCGGACACACTCCAAAATCAACGCTAGGCATACCATTATTTAAACCCTATTTTTAGTTTGTAGATTTTTATTTGGATCGATTAATTTGAAGTTAGATTTAATTTGAAGAACATTTACTTAGCGTTTAAACCCAATGTAGTACCTTTTGGTGGAGTATTGGGGACGGGGTCGAAAGAATAGCGGCTCTTATTCAATTTTTTTAAAATAATAGTAAGATGTTGATCTGGACTTGCTTGCACTTGTCGTCTTTTCGCCATTATGAACTAGGTCGCACTTGGGATGTATAGTGCAGTTAAATGTTGTGCGAGGGGGTAGTGGTGGTAAGAAAAACGTAGGATCAATTAGAGAATGGGCGATTTGTTGATTGGGATGTCTTTTAGAAATTTGTCAAATTGTATTGGGTGGTGGGAGGCTTGGGAGAGGTGAAAATGAGTCGAGGTTGAAAGATTTAAAGTTGAATTAGGGCAAGTGTATGCTGTGCGAGGAGGTAACGGTGCTGGGAGAACCGTAGGATCAATTAGGGATTGGGCGATTTGATGATTGGGATGTTTTTAAGAAATTTGTCAAAATGTATTGGGTTGTGGGAGGCTAGGGAGGTTACGCTTTGGAGAGGTGAAAATGAGTCGAGGTTGATTGCAAGTTTCAGATAGGAAGTTGAGTTAGAGCAAGTGTATATTAGGTGGTGTGGAGTTTCAGAAGTGTCTATTGTTGAGCAAGGGCAGAGTGGAGAGGGAATAAGGTTAAAAGAACAAGGTTTCTATCGGAATTTATCGTAGCCTATGGGGAATTGGAAGGCAGAACGGCTAGAAAATGGTATGTGGTCGGGAATAAGTGTGATGGTGAGCGAAAATATCATAGGTGTATCGGCTAGTAAAGAAAATGGCGCATTGTTCTGGCCAGGAATGTATGAGTGAGTTTTAAATAAGGGATTTTATGTGAGTCGTTGTCATTGTCTGGTAGCCAGTGTGGTGTAGTATACGATCAAGCAGGTGGATGGGGCGGTTGTATTTTAGATTACCGAGTTGGACTTGATGCATGACAGATGATTTCTGCGAGCGGAATTTTAAATAGGGTGTATAGTGCAAAGCTGAAGGTGGGTCTGATGGTTCTTGATGCGTAGAAAAGGAAAAGATAAATGATTGGATTTAATACTGTTCGCGAGTGGGCGGAGACAACCCCGTATAGGATAATAAGAATAGTTATTTGATTTAGGACGAGTTTCCGGGTGGAGCGAATAGTATGAATGGATTTTGGTAGCGAGTGATGCAGGTTATTAAAATCGATTTAGTTTTGAAGCGTAGGCTGGATAAGTGGGAGTGCATTTATAGTCGTTTTGAGACGGATATCCAAGTAGAACACGGAGTCAGAGAAGGTTAACGGAGTTCCTTAGATGTGTATTTTAGGACTACGGCAAAGGTCGAGGGTGGCCTTTTAGAAGGAGTAGATTAAATTTTCAGGTGAAAGGTTGCTTGTTTTGGAGAGACCAGATTCAATAAGTAGATTAGGATTTTTGCAGTGGATTCAATGAGCCATGAATAAAATAGTTAAGATCGCCAGCATAAGTAAAGGTTTTAGGTGTCGATGTTAGGAAAGTTGAGGATTAATAGGTTCCATAGGGTCGGCGATAGAATAGTTCATTTATTATACTTGTTTTAGGAGATTTTTAAATTATTTTTAAAGTGTTTAAAGCAGTGGCGTAACTACACCCCTGCCAGCCCCCGCTATGCGGGGGGGCCCCAAGTGCAAGAAGGCCCAAACGATAATAAACTCAACTTATTCATCTTCAACGTATTTGGCAGGTAAGAAACGGTCAAGAAAATATTGCAGATAATTCAGAAACCGCAGGTTAACGAACGTTTTCTTGATGTTACTACTAGGAACTGCTGAAATACAAGAAATAATAATTAAGATAAATACTGAACACCACCTGCAGCCTGCATCCTTTCTTCTTTCTATCCGTTCTGTCCTATTTTGTAAGGGTTAATAAACAGATGAAAGAGACTGTAAACTTTAATAACAAAGATGTCTATATTATTCTTAAGTGATAAGTTGTATAAAGTGGTAAAGCATTATTAAACGACGTATAGTAGGGTTAGTTTGGTTTGTGGGATTTTAAATAGGAATAAAAGGGCTATTGTCTGTACAGTACAGATTCACAGGATGGCAGGTAGCTTAGTAACCTTCGCTTTCTAGAAATATAATACTAGAAAGAAATTCATTTTGTGGTTTCTAGTCAGCTGGTTGCAACGTATTTGCATTAGCTGCATTATATATAACGGAAAGGAAGTAAAAAGCATTCCAGTACGTTTTACTCAATAGTGTTGTGTTCGTATTACAGGAGGTCTTTCATATTTAAACGTAAGTATTTATATCTATTTTTATTAAACTACTATTGATTTGATCATAGTTGAAGTCGCGCTGAGAAATACATATAAATAAATCTTTAAGCATTCAATAAAAATCATTTATATTTTGTTAATTAAAGCATTTAAAGCAAAGTATGTATGTGTTATTTGTAATTTCAAAAGGCTTTTAAATAATTATTACTTATCTAATTACATTATAATTAATTTCATTCAAAATTGCAGGAAATAATATACAATGAGCACTACAAGCGGCGCTGCAAAAAACGAAAAGGAAACTATTGGAAGAATCAAAGAGCAAGATTCCAAAAATAAGTTCCTTTTTACTTCTAAAGAGTCCGAAAACAAGAACAATCTATGAAAGAAATTGGGCTTTTGACAGTAGCATCTACTAGTTCCGCTACAGACGAACAGCAGTCGTCAACAATTTTAAAACTCTCACCCAGGGCGCAAGTACATCACATAATGACGGCCGCGATAGAAATTTGGAACTAGACACCACTACAATTACAGAGGTAAATGTGAGTAGTACTTTTCACTTAATGAACTATCTATGGATCTGACGAAAGAATATCCAACCGATTTTGCACATTTTTAAAAATCAATGTTTTACAACATGACAATTTAAGAAAAGAAATAATTAATTACGGATTGTGTAGACCAGATGGTGCGTTTCCTAAAGATAATAAAATAGAAGTTTTTCAGTTCACTATTATTACTTAATAACTGCAAGCGAAAATAAAAGCAATACGTTAAACTTACCACACAATTCAAATGGGTGGTTGTGTTATTCTAAATTAAAAATTGTGTTTATTGTCAACCATGTTGGCTGTTTGCTTCAGTAAGGTCAAGTTGGACGACCGGAATTAATGATTGGCAGGGTTTATCAAAAAATTAAAGAGCATTTGCTTGCTCAATCTCATTTAACTTGTTGTTTTATTTACGATATGTGGAAAAAAATTATACCATAGACAAGAAAGATACTCTACTATTAAAACAAGAAACTGAATTTTGGAAAATGTTTTACACAGACTTTTCAATGTTACTTTAACACTATCCCAGCGCATGCTGTCATTTCGAGGACATAGAGAAAGTTTTTCTGATTCAAAAGACAGTTACAACGGTAATTTCTTAAGTTTAGTTCATTTAATTAGTAACTATGATCCTATATTACAAAAAGTGCTTGAACGACCCAAAGGTTCAATTAAATATCTTTCCCAAAATTCAAAACGATATTATTAATACTTTAAGCGCACACTTAAAAATATTTTATTAAATAAAATTAGATCCGTTCCTTTTTCTCAATCATAATAGACACTACACAGGATATAACTAAGATTGATCAATTAAGTAAAATTGTAAGATATATTGATTTTAAAAAGACAGCTTGGGAGAGGTAACCAAAATAGATATTTGTGAAACTTTTGTGGGTTTTACAAAAGTAGAGTCCCAATCTGCTGAAGGACTATGTAATACTATATTAAGCAATTTAACCAACATGCAATTAGATATAAATAAATGTAGAGGGCAGGGCTACGATGGAGCTAACGTTATGAGCGGTACGTATTCTGGCGTGCAAAAGAGAATTTTAAACATAGAGCCTGCAGCCTTATATATGCACTGTAGTGCCCATAACTTAAATCTAGTCATAAATGATGCCGTTAAAGGTATAAAAGAAATAGAATCGTTTTTCTACTTTTAGAAAACATATATACATTTTTGCTAATAGTATAGTAAGATGGAATTGGCTTTCTGTTTTTAAAGAAAATTTCACACAATTGAAACGCTTAAATCCGACACGTTGGGCGGATCGAGTAAAATCTTTAGCTGCCATAAGAATTCGGTATAAAGATATAGTAATGTCTCTTAATAAAATTATTATGATATCAAAAAAACAGATGAACGAAATGACGCAAAGCAAATATTAACTAGCATGGATAATTTTAATTTTATTTTTTAAGTGTTTTTAAGTCAAATTCTAGAAGAGCTTAACAAGCTCTCACAAACTGCTCAGAGTGAAAAGGCGAATATTAATCAGATAACTCTCTTATTTCAAAAACTTTAAAATTTTTCAAGGAAACAAGAAATAACTATTCCAACATCAAGGAGGAAGCAGCGAAAGTTGCAGGGCAATGGAATATTAAACCGGAATTTATAAAAAAGGCAACCAAAAATAAAAAGCATTACGATGAATTATCCAATGATTATCGATTTAATGATGAAGAATTTAAATTTAAAATAAATGTATTTTATCGCGTAATGGATATTATAATTTCACAGCTGTCGAATCGTTTTAAATCGCTTTTTCATGTAAACGAAAAGTTTAATTTCTTAGAACCTAATGTATTTTTGAATTTAACTGCAGACGATATTTTATCTAAGGCAAAACAATTGCAAAAATTTTACTACAAAGATTTAAATGATGCTATAGGTATAGAACTTACTACACTCAAAATAATAGACTTATTTGTGATGAATTAAAAATGTTAACGGTATCTTACAATTTTAGAATATCTAGTACTTTCCAAATCTACAGGTTCTAGCAGTTTTCCAAACACCATAACAGCCTTAATGTTATACCTAACTTTACCCGTTAGCGTTGCAAGTGCGGAGAATCTTTCTCAAAATTAAAATTATTAAAATTATCTTAGGAACCGCACTTCACAAGATAGATTAGACGATTTATCCCTCTTAGCAGTAGAACATGACACTGCCAAAAATATGAATATAGAGGATACAATAAACGCGTTTGCAGCAAAACATGCAAGAAAAGCAAAATTTTGAATTTGATTTGGAATGTCTGCTAGCTCATAGGTTTTTTACTGTATCAAATTTTAGGTGTAAATAATTTTGTGCGGCGTATAAATATGTAGATTTAATATTAATTAACTTATAAGTTTGAATTTATGTAATTTGGTTTTATAATTAATAAAGCACTTGATTAATATAGTATTTGTATTTAATTCTATACTGCTTCCTTCTGTACATGTACTATAATTTAAAAATATGGCTAAATATAAGCCAGTAAAAGTAATACATTTTAAAGAGAGCCCACTTTAAAATTTTTGCGGGGGGGCCCAAAAATCGTAGTTACGCCACTGGTTTAAAGTTCATTGTTTGACGGGTTATTTTATTTTATTTTTATATATTCAATAATAAAATATATTTTCTATATTTTTTATTAATTTAATTCATTTATTGATTCCAAATGATGGCTCATACTAGCTTGTACAGTCTAAAATATTTAAGATAATATTTACAAAGAAATATATACAAAAAAAAAAACAAATGACTTCTGCTGGTGTTGATTTCTCTGTAGCTACCTTTATCGCCTTTACTAAATTTTTAAAAAATAATAGCAAGATGTTGTTGATCTTAACTTGCTGGCACTTGTCGTCTTTTAGCCATAATGAACCAGGTCGCAATTGGGGTATGGATTGTATAGTGCAGTTAAATGTTGTGCGAGGAGGTAGTGGTGGTAAGAAAAAGTAGGATCAATTAGGGAATGGGCGATTTGTTGATTGGGATGTCTTTTAGAAATTTGTCAAATTGTATTGGGTGGTGGGAGGCTTGGAAGAGGTGAAAATGAGTTGAGGTTGAAAGATTGAAAGTTGAATTAGGGCAAGTGTATGTTAGGTGGTGTGGAGTTTCAGAAGTGTCTATTGTTGAGCAACGGCAGAGTGGAGAGGGAATAAGGTTAAAGGAATAAAGTTTCTGTCGGAATTTACCGTAGCCTATGGGGAATTGGAAGGTAACATGGCTAGAAAATGGTACGTGGTCGAGAATAAGTGTGATGGTGAGGGAAAATATCATAGGCGTATCGGCCAGTAAAGGAAATGGTCCATTGTTCTCGCCAGGAATGTACGAGTGAGTTTTAAATAAGGGATTTTATGTGAGTCGTTGTCATTCTCTGGTAGCCAGCATGGTGCAGAATACGGTTAAGCAGGTAGATGGGATGGTTGTATTTTAGATTACGGAGTTGGGCTGATGCATGACAGATGATTTCTGAGAGCGGAATTTTAAGTAGGGTGTATAGTGCATAGATGAAAGTGGGTCTGATGGTTCTTGTTGCGTAGAAAAGGAAGAGATGAATGATTGGATTTAATACTGTTCGCGAGTGGGCGGAGACAACCCCGTATAGGATAATAAGAATAGTTATTTGATTTAGGACAAGTTTCCGGGTGGAGCGAGTAGTATGAATGGATTTTGGTAGCGAGTGACGCAGGTTATTTAAAATTGATTTAGTTTTGAAGCGTAGGCTGGATAAGTGGGAGTGCATTTATAGTCGTTTTGAGACGGATATCCAAGTAGAAAACGGAGTTAGAGGAGGTTAACGGAGTTCCTTAGATGTGTATTTTAGGACTACGGCGAAGGTCGTGGGTGGCCTTTTAGAAGTAGATTAAATTTTTAGGGAAAAGTTGCTTGTTTTGGAGAGCAGATTCAATAAGTTCACTAGGATCTTTGTATTAGATTAAATGAGCTCGAATTGCCACGAATAAAATAGGTAAGATCGCCAGCATCAGTAAAGATTTCAGGTGTCAATGTTAAGGAAAGTTGAGGATTAATAGGTTCCATAGGGTTGACGATAGGATAGATCCTTGGGGGCATCCTTGAGTAAAGGTATTGAAAATGGAATAGAAGTTGAGACAGAGTTGCGGTGTGATCGGTCTACACTGCAGTCTTTACGAAAGCCGTGTTGAGTGTCGAAATTAAGGAATGCTTGTCTACGTGGGAGTGTATTTTATGTAGGATAATGCATTTCAGAAGTTTGCCTATGATCGGGCGGAGGGAAGTCTTTAGAATTTCGGATCCACGAGTGTTTTAGCTGGTTTGAGTATGGGAGATGTAGAGGGCTCGTTTCAGGAAATCAGAAAATGTGCTGCTTAAAATGCGTTTTTGGAATAAAATTTTGGAAGACGTTCAAGATGGTGAAAACAAAAATTAATTTTTTACCTTCGTGAATATCAGATAACAAATTGCACCTTTATATTTCCTAAACCCTTACCTGATATCACAAGGTCGAGAATTTCTTATTAACAATGAAAACCCAACGTAAAGTTGGATGGAAAACGGCTTGAGGAAAAGAAAAACTCTTTAGACATGAACGGCTAGTAGAGTGTTAGCTCTGGGTAGATCATGAGCTGGGGTCATGGGTTGTCAAATGACCAAAAATATAAATAATGGGCGCCACCGTATTTTTCAATACAACAAACTACAAAAATTAACTGTGCTTGTATTAGGGGAATGCGGAAACCTTATATCAACACCACTAATATAGCCATAAAACCTGAATTTCATTCTTTTAAAACACTTACCAAAATCTCAAACACCAGATGTCATACAGATGTCTCGACTTAAGCTGTGAACAAACAAATGCACAACATGGACACCGTTTGTGTCCTCAAAAATATTTACCAAAAATAAAATAATAGAATTTATGTTTCAAAAATATACACCCATGGTATTTGTTATCGTTACACACAATTTCTGATCAGGAATGACTTGTAAATTTTACTTGTATTTTAAATAATAAAAGAGTCATGCTAAAAAATAGATTCTATTTGATTAAATTCCTTGATTCGTTTTAATATAATATTTTTCAACTAATAATTTTTTTATAGAACAGAAATATAATAAGGATTTGTATTCAAAAACATAAAGATCTCTAAATGAATCTTTCTTAATAAATTTTATGAAAAGTTTGAGTTCTCTTAATTATTCATATTACATATTCTTCAGTCATAGTAGTACTACGTTGACTTAACAATCAAATTTAATTACTCAAGTTCAGATAAAATAGCATGTATCAACCTAAAGTTAGTTTTACTTAATAGGTATTAAAAGAATTCCTCATGTTGATTAAAAATCAAAGTACATGACCTCAAAATTATTAAACATATTTTAAATTAGCGTAACATGACATGTGAGGTATAAATTGGACAGCTGAATATTTTTTTTATTTGACATTATATGTCACTAACAACTTTTTAGTTTAGTTAACGTTTTCTGTTTGTGCACTAATTATGACAAGCAATGAATTTATTACGTAATTCTTTCTTTCCTTAAACGATTTTTAAGTGACTTTAGTGTAAATAAAGTTTCAACCTTATATTTTCTTATTGCGATTTAAATAATAATGAAAGTGATTAAATGCTAAATAACACTCACGTGTGGAAATACAGTACGACCAAAAGAAATCGAACTATAACCTCAGCTGTCGGAAATTCCATTAACATCTGCGTTCTGCGATGCACAAATATAAACAACGTGAATACGTACGAAATTATTGCTGGAATTTTGAGAACTCTTCTGAATAAAACCATATTTAACGAAACCAATTTCTCCTTTATTACATCCTATGAAATTTAGTATTCCAAATCCCAAACTAAATTTTCTTAAAATTAATTCTTTGATATTACTTATATGATATACGTATATGATATTGCACTAAGAGGAAAATATTAATAAAATTTATTTAATTAATTTATACCAACTGTTTTAATGATGAGGGGGAGCTTCTATCTCCTTAGGCCTGCAGGGATCAACTGAACTGCTCTAGGTGGAACATATAAAAGAATACCATCACGCTAAAGCCGCTAGGAACAACCTCCAGACACGAAGATTCAATCAATTAAAATTCTTTTTCGGACCGTGTTACAGGCCACGTGCTTAGACACGACCATCTTGACTTTACTACGCCGCCGATAGCAGTTTACCTCTTCAAACGCCGATAGCAAAGTGCTCGAATTGACAACTCGACGAAGCTTAGTAACGAAACTTAGACCTCAAAAGCGAAGAAGTCTATATGCTATTATAAATTTTATGTATTATTTTTATTGTATGGAAATTTACAAATTATATTTTTATATTATTGCTGTTTTATTTTATATTAATGGACGAAGTGTAACTACGAAAAAAAATACGTTACAATGGTCTGGGATTTTTCGATTATAGCGTTCGTTATGTTATCAGGTCTGGGTGCTTTGTGAAGGTTTAGCTTAGATACAACTGCGTCCGGAAGATGATTGTCAAATTCATTGTCTGATGTGGTGGTTGAAGAGATCGCGGAGTTTTCTATAGTTTGATGTTGGGCTAGGGTGTGAACATCGGGGGTGCTCGAGGGGATTACCGTGTCTAAGAGAGTAGTTAAGATTTGTTCAAAGGAAAGGATTGACTGATTCACAAACGTGCTTAGTATATGGTTAGGAGGAAGTTTTAGTATTTTTTGGTATGCAGTTCAAAGGCCATCGTTATCCTCTGCTATAATGGCCTGGTAGTGTCGGTTCTTGGCTTCTGTTGCAACTAATTACGGAAAGGAAAGTGAGGATATGTACGTGGCGTCTATTGACGAATTTATATGATCATGGCAGCAGAAAAGTTGGGATGAGGGAGGCGAGATGGATGTGGGTTCGTGTCTTAGGAGGTAGGTAGGAGATTTTATTGTTTATAATGACTCTTGTATTAGTGCTAAGAAAAATGATCTTCTTAGGTGGATTTGATTAATTCTAATGTGGCAGCTCTGGAATGTTGCAGGTTAATTTGTATTGCTTAGATGAAGAAATGGATTTAGAGAGGGACGTACGGCCGTCTTTTAAGTAAGGGTTTAAGTCTAAGGTGCACGATAAGGCTCGTTAGCTGGGATCGTATTTCTAGATTTCTATAATCAAATCTTGCCATTTTAAACTGAACATAAATTTAAAATTAAATACTAAGTCTCTGAGACCGACGCTTGTATTTATGTCATAAAATTTTCCGCGTGTACGCAAAGGTTAAATAATTATTACATTTTATAGTTTGATTTTACCGGATTATAAATGTCCAGAACCTACATTCCTTTTCTCACACATTTAATGATTGTCAAATCACGTCATAGAACCAAGACTCCAATCATTGATTGTCAATCTCGTACAACTGAAAGGTAATTTATATTCTAGAAGAACGTCACCGTCTTTATCTATTTATAGAAGACAGACAGGTTGTTTAACGTTGTTAAGCTGGATATAAATACATAATTATCTCTACCTCTACGTTTACGGCTATAACTGCAGATTCCCATAAGAAATAGGTACTTAAACGCTGGTATATCTTATTATAGATAATCCGTTTTTCTCTTGCTGTGTATACATTTAACTTTGAAAACATAAAATTAAACGCGTATAAATATAGAAAACTAGACATACGACGAACGGACGTTGGTACTTAAATCGTTTTTATTTTGCAAATAATGTTACACGCGACCCCAAGAATTAATTTGTAGGTACGTTCATTGAACTTGCCTCGATTTAGAGATTATACTTTACCGCAATGATCGGTTAATCGCTAATCATTTTGAACTATAGCAGTTGCATGTTAATTTATACTAATTATTATTCTTTCCTGGTAAGAGTATTTACACGAATAACGTACATTGTCTCTAAAGTGATATTTAACAGTATTTACTACTATTTTGAATGCTTATACAAAATTTAAGTATGTTATTCAGATGTCTACAATGAAAATTATGTGTATTCACGAAAATCAATTTTACAAAAGTCTCGATGAAACAGAACCCTTCAACTATTATAATAATTCAAAGAAAGTATAATTATCCTCCCCTTTGAATGTTTCTTTAACCAATACAGAAAATTAGCGCCTATCCCCTTGCATTTAGTAAAACCAATGTTTAATTTTAACTATTTTTTGGAGTTGCATTTCTACTGCCTTAACAGAAACTGTAAGCGTCGGTAATTTATGAGATTAGTTACGATGTTTTCAAAAACATATAGGTCAGACTAAAGATGATGTAATATCTACGTTCAAAGAACACTTCAAATAAGGCAAATATGAAAAATTGAAAGTCGCCTTACATTTTAAAAAACCGTTAAACGGAAAAATGTCAAACTATTGAAAACGGCTCGTGTTCCTACTGGATGCTTATAAATTAACTGAACTAACTAAACACAAAGGACCTTCTTAAATACTGATAACCCATGGACTTATTGCAAGATCTTAGTCGCTCATGGGTTCAAAGCTACTTTAGTTATTTGCCAATGATAAAATGTTTACTTCAGCCACGTGATAAGAAGAATATCCTCGAAAGAATTGCTGCGTAATCTCAGTAATTATTTTTTAAGGTTTGCGATTAAGTGATTTCTATTACATTTAATTTGCCTAGTAAATAGATATGGAGGAATTATAGTCAATTAGGAACAAATAAGAACTCTTTTAATATCGATTCGAGTTTTCAAAAAAATTTATTTTCTTCTTTTGGAAAGATATATATATATATATATATATATATATATATATATATTGCTGTGAAACCTCACCATTATTCGTGAACTAAGGTTTTCGAATCGAGCCCCACAGATTGGGCGTTATGTTTGCTGTGTATCCTACAAAAAGCCTCACCAGAGTAAAAAAAAATATTCGAACCTCTCGAATTTGGCACCAAGATTTGCTGTGATTCTCGCCCTGTTGACTCTCTTCTGATAATCGCCTCTTTACTCTTTCCGCCTCAACTGCTAACCTAGTTAAAACTTTCATCCTCATTCATAAAAAAAAACACATTCCTACCACAAACATCAACGTTAACTCTATTTACATCAATATTCATAATACATTAAAATTTCAAAATTAAATTGTAGCATAAATTTCAGTATCATAAAATTTCAAGATTAAATTTGTCATCATTTTAATTTGCATCCAGAATTAAAGTCCTTGTAGGATGCCTACTAATTAATTTAACAATATTTGCAGACCTGAGTCTGAGTACAAAGAGAGCATCTCCCACCCCTTTACGTTAATCAAAGAGGTTAGTCTTCAAAGACAGACCCAAATTTTCATCATAATCAAGAACATAAACTGCTAAATACTCCTTTCTACTTAAACAAGAAAATTTCACCTTAAAATTAAAAATTTGTTGTTTGTACAAATTCACTACTGTCCATTTTTTAACAAACAAATTATAAAGTTATTCAACACACACCAAAACATCAAAAATCGAACAACAAAGCATAAGTTACCTGAAGGTTAATGCACTCGTGGCTCCAATGTACATCGTCCTTTGTTAATCACACCATTCCAACTGGGTTATGTTTACGGCTTCTGATTCTGAACGCTTTTAAAATTTTCTACACCACCATTCATCTAAAATTGTTTCAGGGCTTCTCAGGACTCATCTAAGTATATCAAAATCTTGTTTTGTGGATCCAATCACGATTACGTATAACATTTAATTATTAACACCCCGAAAATAGCAACGAAATTCATACTTCTTTCACGCTATACCCCAAAACTGCCTACTTTTGTTTATTCATTTATCGTTACAAATTTGGATAATTGGTACAGTAATACTCGCAAATATAACTAGACTTTATTACCTTGTATCTTCTTTTCTAAGTGCACTAATGCATAATAACTTATATCGTAGCACGTAAAGAGCAAACTGTTTTAAAGTATTCAATAATCACCAAAATATAAGAGCAAACTGTTTAAAGTATTAAATCAAAATCAAAATCTAAGAGAGCGAAACTGTTTAAAGTCCGGGTTTATATGATAGCTCGCCTGTATGTCGGTTTTGTCCCGCGACGGCCAGTTTTCAGAATTTCGCATTCTCTGTTCCTTCTCGACAGTCCGGCACGCGATTCCACAAAATTTGCACTCGCGCCCGTTGAAAATCTAAGAAATTTTCACACGGCTCGCAAACACGTCCGAGAATAACTAATTAATTTTGTATAGAAATCGTTACGTTTACACCTCTCATATCTGCATCTTATTACAACCAATCGTAGCCCTCGTGACGCTACACAAATCACGCCTTTCATTATCTGTGTATCTGCCTTGCGCATTTTATCTGTCTTTTTCTAACTTGCTCCTAGTGGTGCAAATCGATACTCTTTACTATCGGTTATTTCAGTCCACGTGTATTCTTATTTGGGTTAAATAACCCCGTATCTAGCCTTCCCGTTAACATAAGCTACGGTTTATCCAACCGTTTCCAATATACGCAGAATTTTCATGTTTATCCAAACAAATTAAACTGAAATTGACTTTTAAAAATACGCAGGTGTGTGCTCCTAATTAACGTTTTAATATAATTCTCAGAGCTTTTATTTCATGGTATTTTAACCTTGGATTTTCACAGGCTTTTATGCTTATTATATTATTAATAATGGTTCAATTAACTCCAACTAAAATAATAATGAATGGCATTGACTTCTACCCTTTAATTTTTAGCAAATACGCACTAAATATTAATTTATTATTTGTACACTTTGTTTAATACCCATTACTTAAAAATTGAATTAATTAATATAAATTTTGCACGTAATTTCTATTTGTTTCTTGGAACAATTAAATTAAATACACGTTGAGCATTTTAATTCTGCTTCTTTTTATAGAAAGCGTCCTTATATACGGTGATTAAAATTATTTGATGTCGTTAATTAATTTTCTACCCTGGTCTAAATTTGAGTAATATATATAAATCTTATGGTATTTCGAACGTAAGTAACAATTGGAAAAGGTATGGTTGTTCAAAAAATTACCATATATTGATAACCTTACGCCGGCAATACAAAAAACTTTATCTAAGGACAACATAAAAATTGTTTACGCCTACAAGAGATCGATTAACAATCTTTTCACTACTGTTAAAGATATGACTGATAAGGGACTATGTAGTAACACAGTTTATAGAATTAAATGCTCATGTAACATGTCTTATACGGGACAAACAAATCAATGGTTAAGATCCCGGCTCACACAGCACAGAAGCGATGCGAAAATTGGGAAAAAATCTTGTGCTCTTGCGTCTCATATTCACGATACCCAACATACAGCAAACTGGAATGATACCAAAATTTTAGATAAAGAGGTCAATTATGTAAACAGACTGTTCTTGGAATCGTACCATATAAGAAATGATGACAATAGTTTGAACTTTAAAATAGACACGCAAAATCTTAATAACATTTACGCTCTACTATATAGTTTTAGCAATACTTAACCTAGTACCATCTTTCTACATTCCTCGTTAAATTCTCAATCCTTAAATTATTGAATTTCATATCACACAGTTGTATTACCGGTTGGCTGACTCATATGCTGGCCTCGATACGATTAGCAATTGTTTAGTATAACACATTAAACTCATCGTTGTCAAACTAATACCGATCGTCTTGTTGTACTTACACCTTTTAATTTTATATTTCTGTTAATCTTGAAAGTATTTTAAAAAACTGACGCATGTATTATGCAATTTTAAAATGTAATAGTTACTACATGTTTGTTAATTTAATATCTTAAAAAATCAAGTTTCTGTAAGTATCTTGCTATGTGCATAACTGTTATTTGTATTATAATTTTACAGAATCATGATTATGGTCTAAATACAGTCCGAAACGTCGATTATAAACAAATAATTTTCATTTACATATAAACACATAATTGTCCGAACGAAACTCAATCCCAAAAATTTTTTTGAACAACCATACCTTTTCCAATATATATATATATATATATATATATATATATATATATATATATTGCTGTGATATTTTCGCCCCACGGCTTGGGCGTACACCAGCCCATATGATGGGAAAGGTTGCTTGTTTTGGAAAGACCAGATTCAATAAGTTCATTAGGATCTTTGCAGTGGATTCAATGAGCTCGAATTGCCATGAATAAAATAGGTAAGATCGCCAGCATCAGTAAAGATATCAGGTGTCGATGTTAGGAAAGTTGAGGATTAATAGGTTCCATATATATATTGCTGTGATATTTTCGCCCCACGGCTTGGGCGTACACCAGCCCCTATGATGGGCAGCATAAAATGCTGTGTTATTTTTTTATATTTAGCCCCTAAGACTTGGGCATGTCATAAAATGCTGTGTTAACCCCTTTTTATTAATCTAGCACTTGTAAAATATTAAGTTATAGATCTCTTTGTCTCGACTAGCTGATTCAATTAAATAAAGCAATTCTACAAAACACAATATAATGATTAAATATTTACAACTTTTTAAAATCTTCCCCTTTTTCAGAATATTTACATATGCCAGATTGAAGAAATTGAAGCCAGTAAAACGAGCCTTTTATTATATTTAGAGACCTTTTGAAACGTTTCAAGATGCCCATTACCTTTCATAAATTTATCAAAGAAACCCCGGTTTTGTTGGCTCTTACATTATTGAATTAAACAGTTTACAGTAATAAACTATGTCAAAATATCTAACCTGGAGTGGTTTAGTTGTTTCTCTGCATCCCCAAAAGTTCTCGTGTCCAGTCTGAATGTTTATAGTCGAATTTGGAAGTCGACATCAAAACCAAAATACTATCCCAATTATTATTCGAAATCCCATATGTTAATCCAATAAAAGGTTTTCCATCTCCGTAATTAACAAAACAGTCATATAGCATTTACCATGTCAGTGATTATCAAAATTAATTTAACAGGAGGTAATCTCCAGAGTCTTCTCCAGAGCCCTGTTTTATTTATTTTAGAAATTGTATAATTTTACTAAATCTGGTTTACTTACGTCTATAATAGATCGGCTTGCTTACACAATTTTTACACTTTTATAAAAATGATTTTCACTTTACTTTCGTTTAACTGGTTACGTGAATAATTTAGCACTTTGGAATATCGTGACTGCCCAGTTTCAAATGTATACTAACTCGTTGCTCAATTGTTATCGTATTTATAGGCCCCTTTGTTTGCTATTCGTTGTTTTCACGTGTTGGGCGACACCGTTTGTCTTATCTCTTGTGTACTCCGGAAAATTTTCCAATTGTATAGTTTAATTACTTGCAATAACGCTCAAGTTATCACGTATTCATTTATATAACATTGCATTTAATTTAGAAATTCGAGGAATCTTCGTTCATTAAATCACGTATCATTGTTATTTGCTTATTCTAATCTAAACAGAAATAAATTTGGTGTTTGTTTATTTCCTAGTTAAATTGGATTTTTGAACAAATGTAATACTTTTATGTAACGTACAATTTATTCAAATAATGCATAATTTCTGCCTGCGTATATGATGATATATTTAACGCACTTTTTAAATATTTATCTAGCCAATTCATATAGGTTTTCCGTTGATTTAAATTTTGATGCATTTCGTTACATTTTTAAATCTTATCTTTGCTCGTAACTACTCTTGGATATGCGTTTAATCTCTTGTACTGTTATATACAGTGTGCACTCAACTAACAGTATGTATAGTGACCTATTTACTTTCATAATATCTGTAATTACGTGCTTTTGTTGTTTGGAAGTTTCTTTTGTTTATTCTACGACCTCTATGACTTAACCTACCCCTAAATTAATCCTATAATTATAGCATTAATCCCCCAAATTAAAATAAAAATTTTTGGAAAATGTTAACTTTTGGCGCCCAACGTGAGACAAAATTCACATTGGTTCAAAACTCTTTTATTTTTATTTTCTCTTTTGATGTTTACCAACTCATACATTATTTTTATATCCCTATTCCTATTTTGATCTATATTATACCTATACACCTATTTATTCTAAATTTTATTACTATTGTGTTATTATAATCTATTTGTATTTCACTACCTATCTATCCATACTTTTCTTATTTGCATATATTTTTCTATTTACATATACTTTTCCTATTTATGCTCTACTAATTTTTCCCTACCTATCTATCCATACTTTTACTATTTACATTGACTTTTCCCGTTTATCATATACTTTTCCTATTTACTTATATAATTCTTCATCATCTCTTCATAGTTGTCCTGTCTCTATGCCCCTATTCACATACCTTTCTTATTTATGATCAATTTATACAACGTATCTTCATCTCTCCATGTTTCTAATAAACCCCTCCTATTTATCTAGCCCAACTTATCTATACCTTTACTTATTTCGCAAAAACATCATCGTCTTTTCCTATATCCAATGAATTACTCCTATTTACATCAACCTATGCTACTCCTACTTATCCTAAACCTATCCTAATTATTATTAACCTATCCTATGTTGTACTGTTTTCTAATATTTACAATATTTTATTTTCTTATAGTTACACTTTCAATAACCCATCCTATGCTTTATTGTTTTCTAATAGATCCAGTTTGTACAAATTCTATTCCTAAATCTATCCTAATTTATGATGCTATCCTAATTTATTAATATCCCTATTTAATTCTCCTATTTGTCTATACCTGTCCTAATTTATTGTTAACCTATCCTATGTTCCATTGTTCTCTCATATTTACAATTTGTATAATTTCTATTCTCCATTATCAAGAGTTTCTTCTCTGCAATGAGTTTGTCTTTCGCGCTTTTTTCAAACTTATTTTCTGAAGTTAAATTATTATTATTGTTTTTCCCCTTAATGTATCCTCCGCCATATCCCAAAACTTCTCTAAATTTTAAACTATCATTCCCAAATTCTTCATTCGGTTCCCATATACCCTTATTTTCCAACAAACCAAAAGGAACCACTTCACATTTATAATTTTGCCCTTTTCGATAAAGCCCGATATATTTTCTTAATTTTCTTGCAGGTGGAATTTCTTTAAATGTCTCTGTGTCTACAATTTCTAATTTCTTTACATAGCCCGTTGCTAATATTCTGGATTCTGATTCTATTGCTTTTGCCCCTGGAGAAGGTGAAAAGCCAATTAGTGTTATAAGTGATGTCAACGCAGCAACACTTGCGTACTCAAAATTGTTTGCAGGACAGTGTCGGCCATTTGTAATAAATAAGCACAAAATTACATTTAGTGAAATGACGCGATCAGATTTCAGACGATTCGATAGAAGATGTGCTGCCAACACATCATATCTTTTTTATGCCTATAAAACTGCTGTTAGCATATTTCAAAGGCAAGCAAAAGGGGCATTCAAAAAGGAATAGACAGCAAAAGATGCGTTGGACACAACGTTTATTTCTAAAGCTGTTGAATCTGACAACGCATTCAAGTCTTAAAAATTTGAGATCAAGTCCATCATTTTGAGAGTTAAAGAGAAATGAAACGATTGCAATGATAAGGCAATTCGGAGTCCCCACGATATTCTTCACTTTATCAGCTGCAGAGTTGAAATGGAGTGAATTAATTCAAATTCTTTACAAAGCTGTTCGACATGAAGATATTTAACTGATAGGCGCAGAACATTTAGCTTTCAGTATTAAAATGGATTTAATTAGAAGAGATTCAGTGACCTGTAGCCGATATTTCGAATATAGATTTCGAAATGTTTTCAAATTCATTAACAAACCAGGACTTGGTTTTAACGGACGAAAAGTTGAAGAATTCTATTGGAGAATAGAGTTTCAACAAAGAGGTTCTCCACATATTCATTGCATAATTTGGTTGGGAAACGTCCCAACATATGATTCAACATCTCTTAATTCCAAACAACGTCAATAAATGTGTATTTAGATGGACAGACTTACGAAGACACCCAAATTTTTGACGGAACAACATCAGAGTTAGTCAAATCTTGTCAATCCCACGAACACAAAGAAAATCATTTACCAAAGTCAAAGAATAAATGTCGATATGGATTTCCTAAGCCACCCATGCGGACAACACAAATCTTATCGCCACTTGAGGCAAAAAAAGGAAAAACGTTCATAAAATTAATTTTGAAAAAATTAGATCAACATTAACTGAATTCAGTGAAAAGCCTAATAATATCAACAATTTTTTGAGTTTTTACGACTTTTTAGCGAATCTCGAAATGACAGAAATCGATTACATAACTGCCATTAGATCATCCATCAAACGTGAAGAAATTTTTATAATGTGGGATCTCAATGCTATTATGATTAATGTTTACAATCCCATTTGGCTTAAGTTATGGCAGGCAAATATTGATATTGCGCTCAATATCTCTGCGCATACATAAGTAAGTCAATGCGAGGAATCTTAACACTTCTTAAAGAAGCTAATGACGAAGCGAAAAGTGGAAACAAAACAAGTCAAAAGTTTAGCCCATGTTCTTGTAAATTCGTTGGAAATTTCAGCGCAAGAAGCGGTTTATCATTTGTTAGGAATGACTATGTCAAGTATGTCCCGAAATTTTATTTTTCTCAATACCGGTCCGCTTAAAGAACGATATCATATGCTAAAACCAAAACAAGAATTGGAAGCCCTTGATTTTAATTCAAAAGATATTATCCAAAAAGGGATCATTGATTACTATTGTGAAAGGTCAAAACTATTAGAATTCATTTGTTTAGCAGAATTAGCTGCTTAATATGATAACATAACAGAGAAACAAAGTGATAACATTGATGCCGAATCAGAAAACATTAAGAAAATGTTAAGTGACGTAAACCAAAATTGGCCACAAACGATAACACTTCTTAATAATTCGGGGCACATGAGAATTTGGAGAAAGGTAAAGATAATAAGATCCGTCAACTGACTATATTCAGCGCATTAAAGTGCTAAACGAAATAGACAAACAAAGCTATCGAAATATGATGCGAGACCTGAATTCTGAACAACTCCATTTTGTTGCATCGATTCAAAACAGATAATCTCCCATTTTATCACATTTTAATAGGTTCTACAGGAATTGACAAAAGTTTTGTCTTGAAGTGTATTTACCAGTCTGTGCTCAAATACCTAAACAAAAAGCAAAACGTAGATTTGGGATCAATCAAAAATTAGATTACTGCTTACACAGGGAAAGCAGGTATATAATATAAATATAAACGGTTCATTTATAATTAAATAATTGATTATTATATTTCTAGCTTGGAATGTGATGGGGTTACACTCCATTCGGCATTTTGCTTCCCATATCAACAGATTGGTGGACGACTTACGAATTTGTCTGCGGACATCGCAAGTACAATTCGAGCTCAACTTAAAGACATACAATTATTAATAATAGATGAAATAAGTCTTATAAACAACAAAATCTTCAGTTGGGTTGACAGAAGACTTCAGCAAATATTTATGAATAATTTGCCACTCGGGAGAAAATCAGTTTTACTTATTTGTGACTTGCACCAGGCTAAACCAATTGGAGGCAGTTGGCCATTTTTAAAAGATTCACCAATCCAATTGGCTATTTAGTTGGCCCTTGTCTTTGGAGCGAATTTTCCGCTTACTCATCAATTGTGATGAGACAGAAAGATGATAAAGATTTTGTCAACTGTTTGAACAGAATGGCAAAAGGAAATTTACTACCACAAGACATCCGAATGCTTAAAACACGTTATTGTGTTTGCGATCCCAAGAAATCTGATTCGGTTTATTTGTATTATGCGAACAAAGACGTTTCTCTTCATAATCAAAAATTTATTACACAAAAAATTGGAGAAGTGTATCCACACACAGTAGTTGATATCATTCAAAGCAAAACTGGAAAGACAACCGATATTAAAGATCACTTGAAAACTCTTACCTATCAAGAAACGGCAGGTCTTGATAGTAAAATAGATTTCAAAATTAATATCAAATACATGATTACCATCAACATAGATACAAAAGACGGGTTATTTAACGGTGCCGTTGGCATACTTAAATACATCGACTTTAATGATAACAAAATTATTAGACTTTGAATGTTATTCTCAAAAAAAGAATTTGGATTTGAATTGAGGAGAACAAACCATCACTTATATATTAATAATAAAGATATTGACAAAAAGTGGACACCTATCACTCCTGTTAAAAAATCATTTCAAATCTGTGGTAAGTCAATCATAACTTGCGTGCGCCACCAATTCCCACTTGTTTGTTGCGAGTCAATGATTATCCATAAAAGTCAAGGGTCCACTTTCTCGTTAGTTGTAGTTAAACTAACTAAGAGTCTTCGGCGGGAACTGTTGTACACAGCTTATTCTCGTACCACAAGCCTTTAGGGAATTGTATTTAGAGGGTGACTTTTCTGTGGTCGAGACGCTATCATCGAAACCGAGCGATATACCTGTTTCTAAAGAAATCACTCGCCTGCAAAGTGACGTCAAATTAAAACTAATAATTGAACCATTGAGTCTGAATACAATTCGTAATTATCCAATTATAACCTATTTCTCTCCTCTCTATTCATGATCACTCATGTATCAAGTTATCGCCCTATATAAACTACCACTTTCGCTACTTTCACCAGTTTCTTCGCCACAAGACACCTTCTGGCTTTGAATGGGCTAGTGAGTCTGCTAGTTCAGAAGTAACTCTACTCTTTACACTTTAACTTGTCTACTTAATATTATCATTCTTATCTTTATTATTATTTTTTATTTTATTACTTATTTTCTTTTCTTGTCCTGATGAAGCCCCTTACAAAAGTGGGCGAAACGTCGACCTTAGTTTATAAAATGACACGGTCCCAACCCGGAACCATAAATATTTATATAATTTTTGTGCTTTAGAAGAGCATTCAGGTAAACTTTTATTCATTTTTTTGATAATTTATTAAATTTTTGTTCACTAGAGCGGGAACCTTTAGCAATAATTCATTGCTCAGATATAACTGGTATGGCTTCGACAAACTCAAATCACTACGAAGCACTCATTCCCAATTCGATTGAATGTATGCCGACAGTACATCAATTAATTATTTTCGGTGGAATAATAATTAATTCGGCAAAAATTTATATCAACAACTTTATTTAATTATTACTTTATTAATTGAAAAATTTATATATATATTATAATTTAAATTTAAACTAAATTATTTTATAAATGTTTTAGTTGTACTGAGAGCGTATAATATTAAGCAGTTCGGCTCAAATAAAAAGCTATATTTGTATATTTCGACTAAATTAATTTATAATTTCTATGTTTAATTTAATTATTATTATTGTTAGACTATAATTATTATAATAAAGCTTTTAAATATTACAACTTAAATTCAATTTTTATTGTAAATGTGAACTATATTTTTTCAACCAAACTTATTTAATAATAGAATATTCGTAAGTTTGGTTGTGAGCCGTACATGCGGCCCAAATTTTTTTTTCTACAATCGCTAAATAAATAAGGCATTTTCGTTTGATATTGACAACACTCGGCGAGCGACAAAAACTGGAAAACGCGCGTCGTCTATAGCAACCTGTAATTATAAGCCTATTTTCAAATTTGATAATTGTCAATTTTTTTACTTTTTAAATTGACTCACTGTTCATTGTATTAATAAAGTCAATGATTAAAAGAACGGTAAAAAATTTTTTTTACACATTTCGAACAAAAAGTGACATTATTAGTAGGGCTGGGTCGGCGTATCGATATATCGATACGTATCGATACGACCCTCGTATCGACCCCCCCGATACAGGGAAAAATAGATATCGATATATCGATACTCGATATGTATCGATACGTATCGATACGTATCGATATATATCGATATTCGATATATGGATACAAATCGATATAGAATATGTATCGATATTCGATACGCAAAATCCCGTATCGCCCACCCCTAATTATTAGTCTCAAACACGTCAACTGTCACTTTCGAGCAATAATGTATTACTTTTCACTCTTATCTATTATTTACACCAACCTAATTTTTCAATCGATGCCAAATAAAAGAAAACGACTATCGGGTGCAGAGTATCGTAAAATTAAACGGCACAAAATGATAGAAACACAAAAATATACTTCTAAGATTTCTGGATTTCTCAAGAAAGAAACGCCTCAAGTAGACACTGTGGGGCTTCTAACTGAAAAGCAAACATATACTTCTGAAACACCGACCCTTGAAGTTGTTGCTGAAGTAAAGTAGCCGTCGCCGCATATTCTAAAACGCTTTCGTACATTCAACGAAAATGTCGACATTAGACTCTAGCGTTTCTAGCGATGATATGAAAAGTGAAGTTGAAACGGTTCCTGGTGTGTTACAGTTTCCAGAATTCAAGAAAGCCGATTTTTTTAATATCGGAGATCCCGGCTTTTGGCTTCCAAATGTTTGTGAAAGAGAAAAAACGTCTTTGGCAGAAATAGGTCCACGCAAATTCTTAAGTTTAATTTGCTAAAAAATTCAGAAGGAAGAAATTTTTCAAAAAGATATTAAGAAAGTAAATTTAATAATGATGAACGGGTTCAGAGAACGTGGTTATTATATTCTAAGACAAAAGATAGTATCTTCTGCTTTCCGTGCAAAATTTTTGGAAATAGTTTAGCACGTCTAGGAAACAGTGATGGTTTTAATAGCTGGTCACACCTAACGCAACAGCTGAACTGACATGAAAAATCAAATACGTAAATTGATTTGTTTAAAAAAATTAATTGAATTTCAAAAAATCACTAAAAATCGGTTCCACAATTGATTCCGTCTCTGAGCGTATTATTAATCAAAAGAAAGCACGTTCGCGGGCTGTTCTTCAACGGATAATTTATTTAACACAGTACTTAACCAGACAAAATTTAGAGCTAAGGGGAGAAAATAAGAAACATTTTTGTAGTAACAACGGCAACTTTCTACCACTTATTGAAGCTTGTTAAATTTAATTCTATTATGAATGATCATATTCAAAGAATACAATTGAAAGAAGGAAAACATGCCACATTATTTAGATGACAAAATCCAAAATGAAATCGTTCATATTTTAAGTGAAAAAAATCAAAGAAAAAATTATTAGTAACTTGCACAGAGCAAAAAATTTTATTCCATAAGATTAGACTATACCCCAGATACTTGTCATCAAGAACAAATAACTATTATTGTACGATTTGTTCGCTTTTATAACAAAAGTCAAAACTTGAAATTCAATAATATTTTTTAGGGTATTCCCTACTTCAGACCATTCTGGTGTAGATCTAGCGAAATTTTGGATTGATTTTCTTAAAAATGAGAATATTAACATCTGTATTCAATTTAATGTTAATATAACAAATAAAACACTACAAAAATCAGAGATAAATATTGTAAAATGCATAGAAACTTTGAATAATCTTCTAAAATATTTGCAGAAATGTAGATCAGATTACGAATTAACAGTCCTTTAGTAGATGCTAAGGAAATTGTTGAAAGTTTAGAAACCGAATAAACATTTTAAAAGTTCAAACAGTCAGAAAACATAAAATTAAGCAACAATTTCAGTATGAACATAAAGATCGGCCTGTTGTAAATCCAAAAGATAAATGTAAAATCAATTTCTGTTTTTGTATTTTGGCTACAACTATAAATTCTGTCCAAGAAAGATTTTCTTTCTTAAAAGAGCATGGTGACACTTTCAATTTTTTATATTACTGGCAAATTAATATCTACGGATAAAGTTAACTTATCACAATTTTGTAAAGGTCTACAAATTAAATTAACTGATAATAATCATTCAGAAATTCAGATATTTGCGGTGTTGATCTTGTAGGTGAGTTTGGAACATTCCAAAAATTTTTAACTGCTGAAAAATATCCAGCTGAAATATTAACATTTATTTACAGAAATGACCTAATAAATTAATTCAAATAAGTTGAAATTATTAGAACGTTTTCGCTATCTTAAGCTTCATCAGTAATTTCTAAAATTATAGGTATAACAAATTGCTATAACTTTAAAGTTATATCCTAAAAAATTGGTTTCTTGCAAAAGTAAGACTGTTTTTATTTTATAATCATTTAGATTTTATAAGAAAAACCACACCCTTATTAATAAATGATGCATATACAATTAATAATAATCTTAAAACACTTAAAATAGCGAAAACGTTTTAACTTATTTGAATTAATTATATTTTTGGCTGCCCATATGTCTTTTACTCGAATTTATCAAAAAAATTCAACAGCCGTATAAAATTTTAAACCTTTTATACGTATTTTATTGACAATGTCTGTAACCTTTGCCGACCCCTGTGGTTGGTTACCCATTGGGCGCGTCTCCAGGTGGTGGATAGGAGAAATCCCATGATATACGGCTATCTACTCTATCTACTCTGAGAAGGATCGCGATAAGCTTATCTCTTTCAGTGACTCGGTGACCTGAGTGGCATAAGACTCACAACATGGTGGAGAGCAGGAGACAAGTGAAAACGATCCCGACCAAACCTCTCAACCCAAGCTGTAGTTTCGTGGCTAATAGGCCTGCACTGAGGTTAACAAAGTCGATGTGGCAATTCTGCAACACCGTCATACCGTGCCTTCCTTGCCGTCGTGATAATGTCCCACGGGCAAGAGGGTGTGGGGTCTTGGCTTAACCGCCCGGACCAAGAGGAGACAACTTCGTTAAAAATTCCTAAATCTCGCGGTGTAGGACCGAGCCCATCAGATGCGTGGCTGGATAGTTGACCAGTCCCAATCGGTCCAAAACTCGGGGAACAGGGCGGAACCCCGTTTTATTCCATGCCAACAGGGAGCACCTGACATGGCGACCATTTACACCCCATACTCGTGGGACCAATCATGAATAATATTGGTACCACTAGTAAAACTGAACCTGAAGAGGTGAAACCAGCAATGGGGGATTCCGCAGGTAACCTAAATGTACCCATGGAGGTGGAGCAGACCCGGGGTGCAAGTCCGCTTGCAAGACCGGTGTCTGAAACACCAGACATTTTAATACTATAAAGAAATTTGCAGGCACTGGACTGCAAGCAAAGAGGCTTTTGGGAGCTCAGCGTAGAAAGCTGAGGAAAACCAAGAAAGTCGAATCTGGGACTTGGACGGAGTCCACTCGTCCACTATGTAAGCTGATGGGGGGACTGCAATATAGCCCTTATCCAGGAACCTTGGATTAGCAAGGGAAAGGTGCTAGGACTGAGTTCAATCGGCGGGGCACTTGTATATAGTAGATCCACTGATAGACCCAGGACTTGTACCCTAATCAACTTAACTAGGGTCAGCACAATAAGCCTTTTAGGCTGCTGTGCGGCGGAGCCGTTTGGCAGACGCGCCCGCCAGGGGAAGTGGTTTTAGTGGGTATGCCGCAAGGAGAGTCCCACACTTCGGCTATAAAAGCTTTCCATTCCACCGGGTTTGGATAACTATCAAAAAAAACCTTTGCCAAACTTAAAATGATAAAAAATCATCTCCGCTATACAATGGCTTAGGAAAGACTTATAAGCCTGGCCACTATTTCTATCGAATATGACCTTTATAACGAATTAGACATAAAACAAATAATTAATGAATTTGCACTAAAAAAATGCAAGACAGCTATTTTTTGAATGTATTATTTTACTTCCGTAGTGTAGTTGTAAGTAATTTGTATTTTAATTTTGGTTTAATATTTAATTATTTTGGTTTGTATTGGGTATGTTTATAATGATGTCTGTAATAATTTATGATTTCATTTGGTTCATAGATATTAAAATGAAATGCTTATTAAAATGCTATAAAGTTTATTGGTATTAAATTACTCATAAGTACCAACAAAGTATCGTATTTGATGGTCGTATTTATGTATTAAGAAATTCCAAAAATCGGTTAAAAAAATCAAAAGGTATTGGGGGTGGAAATCAGTCATTCGCACACGAGCGGCAAAAAGGTACGATGCGGCCCTGCCTGCACTAATTACAGTAGTAAAATATTGAATTCGTTTAATTTTCCAAAACCCACCAACATCTAACATTTACACAACAGACATCTTCAAAAACGGAGAAAAACAACTACACAAAGTTTTGAGCCCTACTTGGGTTCTCGTGGTACATCATTTTAATGGACCACATAATATTCACCAGAAAGACCTTCAACGGCCTTCAAGTATTTAAACTACCTTGACCGGCTACTAGAAACACGGTGACTAATAAAACCAAAAAGATTTCTGCATTAATTTTCTGATACATTTTAATCAAATAACTCACTACCGTATATATTTAAATAAATATATAAATTATTAGCATGTTTATTAGAGGTTGCAGGCTCCATCAGGCATTCCAAATAGAAAGGAAAAATAAACGAGCTAATTTAATATTACATAATTCTCTTTTGGTTATACCAAATAGTGAACAATAACGGGTACTTATGTGGCTTTTTTGCAAAATTTAAGTAGTTCAAATCCACAGAAGTAATATTCAAACCAAGATTTATGTAGTTGGGTATACTAATCTCCTTCTCCAATGGCAATAAATTATAAAACCAGTTCCTTATTTGCGACCATAAATTTCTAGGTTGGCCCATCGACCTTCTAAGTATCACACTATCTATCTAACTACTAAATAAACTGTCTTATTTTTTTCACATCTACCGATTAACATATTTTTAACAACTATTATTTTTGGAACGCTGTTATATTTATTCGGTGGTTAGATATATAACAGGTTCTAGTGTTATTGTTGTTAAACGAAATTTCATTAATAGCTTCTTTGTTTTTTTGTTGTTGTAAGAAAAATGAATCATCCTGTATTAGGTACTGACAATGTTTAAATAATATATCGTTTTCTAGGAAAATTATAGTTGATCTTCCTATATTACCATGAAATTACATTTTTGAGATCTGCAATAAATAAAGCAATCGTTACAGATTAGATCGTTAAAATTAATAGTCTGACTTATAGATTAGGAGCAGGTGCTCCTTGCCACCTATAATTTGAAGGACTTTAAACAGCATTGTTGCAATAACAAGAATCAAATCTAGACTAAAAAAGAAATTCCTTCCCTGTTTGTTGAACCTGAACAGATACCTCACATCTATTAAAGCAATTTTGAAATAAAAATGAGACGTCATTTCAAAAGTTACTCTAGTTTTAAAAACGAAGAAATTATGTTTTTTAAAAAAATTCACAGTGTTTGCCATTTTGGCACCATTAAGTTGATATAAGAGAAGGATGAGGACAGAGGAATACTAATGTGACGACACCAAAGTTGCGCAAATTAATAACGAGTGACAACCAATCAAAAATGAAATTTCATACAGATTGAAGCTTGGTTTATGGGTTGGTGCCTGCCTATATCAAGTTTGGAGAAGCGACGAACAAGCATGTTATCGCTTTTTACAATAGAACCCTAAAAGGTTCGGAAATTAATTATACCGTCGAGGAAAAGGTAGTTCTAGCCATTGCAGCCGCGTTAAGGCAGTGGTGTATCCTGGTCTTAGGCCGAGAATTAGTTACTACTACGAACTACAAGGCCCTTTCTTTTATACGTCGCTGCAAATGGATTCGCGTTTATCACGATGTGTACACTACTTACAAGGGCATTCTTTTTGTATTAAATACTGCAAGGAATCGCAAAATGTCATTGTAGAAACGTTGTTGTAGTCTTCTTTGAAGTCTGGAAAGGGGGATGGTGCGGTACTATTTTGTCGTGGGTTGGAAGAAAGTGATAAAAATTCAAGGTTTTGCATTCCGGGTCTATTATTTTAGAAGAGCACCAAAATATTAGTCATTGTGGCGCCAAAAAGTGTTTTGGGTATTTATCGATGTTTCATTATTGGCCAAAAATGCAGCAATTGATCCGAAAGGTTGTGTCTTCTTGTGATTTATGCCAAAAGTCGAAACAGAGCGATGGTTATCATTGGGCCCATTGCGAGGGGGGGGGGGAGGGGCAATTTTGGGTTGCACTCGGCGCCTTCAATAAACATGTGTGCCTATACTTGTGAAGAAGAGCGACTACTACAAGTATTCTGCGAAGTTTAGTATAGATATATTTTCAGAAATTATAGTAGTGAACCTTCCTCAGAGAACGAAATATTTAATTTGGAAACCGGGTACCATCTAGTAGCAGTCATAGGTATAGGAGCAGCGGAAGTATCCATGTCTTGCTTAGAATTAAATGACAGAAAAGGTAGTTCGTCCCTAACTGGCAGGAGCAAGTTGTGAACTAGATGTTTGATGGGTAAAATCATCGAAAGTGACACTTTTCAATATATTCTTGCTTATCATGGATAGAAAATTAAAATGGATGGATATTCATCACAGAGTCAGAAACTAATCTGTTGAGAAACTTTGAATAATATAGTTCAACGTTGCTTTGCGAGGAATAGAGTATTTAGTATCACTAAATTATGTCGTTAATGTATTACAATACTATCAAGAATTCAATATTAAACCCTTGATGTTTATTAGGTTAAATAAACGTTTGATTGTAGTTTAATTAAAAAATTTGGATTTTTGTATGAAGACATTCGATGGGCGTTGAAATATGTATCAATAGCAAAATAGTATGGGTTAGATTTTGATGTTTATATACGGTTATTGGTTTTGTATAATTAATTTGATACTTTAATATACCTAACTATACTATTGTTCAATTACTTTGGAATCATTATATTTTTTACAGTTAGTGAGTGATAATGGACCAGCATTCAGTTCGTCAAATTTCAACAAATTTGGTTAGTTAAATGACATTCGTCTATTATGTTCTGAAGGAAACTATGAAACTTGAAACTATGTCTACCACAGTTAGACCATTTTGGCGCTACACAACCCGGCAAAATAAAAAAAATTAGCAGTACCCCCATGTAAAGCTAATGTAAATTAACTGTCATTGGTCTCCGAAATGACGGTCAAGTCTGCTATCCTTTATAAAGTGCTTTAGAGCCACCTAGTCATGTCTTCCTCAGAACCAACAGTTTCTAACGCAAACAATACCTTATTTTTCTTAAGAGCTTCCCCGTCCGATTTTGCCGATGTTAATTAACAACGTGGCTGGGTGTAAATCCACAAAGATCGTAAGCGAGCAACGTCTTTCTCCGTAGTATTCCCAGTAAATTCCTCAATGTACCGTCCCAGTTCAGTTAGTGCAATCTTAATGGCCTCATAGTCACCTGAAAAGCAACATCACACGGGTGTCGAGTTTCTCGACACCTTTCGGTTGATTCTAAGAAGTAAGCGCCCGTAGCTTTTCCATATGTGCTTACGCTCTTTCGTATTTACCTCTCACTTTAATTTTTCCCTTCTACTCTCTAACTTCATTCAAGTGTCTTCGACAACCGTCAGCTGTGTAAGGGTGCATCTTTGTTAAGTAATTTAGTATTTGGCGGTAGTGATTGACGTTCCTCCACCTCTTGGGAATAAAGTAAAACCAACAAACCAGCGATTTGTATTGTGGTTGCTGGCAGAAAATTTGTGCAACAATAATTTTGTTACCGATATCCGTAATATTTGTTATGTCAGAGACAAACAGATGCTAACTGGTGGACTACACACACCAATTACAGAATCATTCTGCAATAATATAATACTAGTTAAAATTTACGACATATCTAACGCCGACCAAACATCTGCATGCACACAAAAGGATTTTTATCCTAAAAAAAGAAATTTGTGGGGCATTTAACAGCTATTTACATGAAAAGTTCGTTTTCTTTGGAAAACACTAACAAGATTGGGCATAGAGTAAAAAAAATCATCAAAAAAGGTCTCTAGAAAATTAATGAAAAATTTAACAATCCCATTATGCGGGCCATACGTTGTAAGTAGGAGCTGAAATTAGAGGAAATAAATGCAGAAAGCGAAAGTTGTACTACATGTAAAAAATTGCTGCGATACAAAGATGTGTTAGACAACGAACATCTCATTAGAGAAAATGAGGAAGAATTAAAAGCTTATTTCATGTGCCGGTGGACCGATTTAGATACATCTGTGTTTTACGAGCTATATGCATTTGTGGTTAGTAAGAAAGACTATTTTAGTTATGTGCGTGTTCATACGGAAAGCGATGGTACTAAATTGGTATACTATTTAAAAGTTTTTTTAAGAACGTATTTATCAAAATAGTAGATGACATAGGCAAACTAAGGAAGGTGAGGTTCGTAATTTTGGCGTACACTACACGTAAAATGGTTCTACTAAACATTGTATATTTCCCCAGTGAAGAACCTTTCGGTTCATTTGAAACTGCGTGTCTTACAATCTGTAAGGTTCATATATTCTCAAAAGTGGTGGACATACAACTACACAATAGTGTGTGAGAGAATCAGGATTGCCTCCAATACCAACAAGAGGCCCACAAGATACGTATGCAAGCTATAGTTGGAGAGCTGCGACTAAAAGATTGCCACAAGTTGCAAGAATTACACGAGAAAATGGATCGCGTTGTTTATAGAAACAAACTTCGGTACATTTTGCAATTCGAAAATCTCGATGGTCTCTATGTATTCAGTTATTGGCTAGAAAAGGAGATAAAAGACTTTTGCATCGATTTGAATCTTAAATTATGGATAAAACTAAATAAAATTAAAACTACCCCGAACAAACATAAAGAAAGAACAGTTTTCTGTGCGTAAATTAATACTATAGTTAAGTTTTATTTGGCTCATGCTTGGCCGGCTAAATGTTTTTAAACAGCAAAAATTATTACTTAAATTTTAATATCATTATTGGGTTTTTATTGTTTATTTAATAAATTATAGTATTTCTTGGTAAAGTTTTTTTACTTGTTTTGTTTTTGAACTACAGCAAATTCCAGATGAATATAGAAAACATTTGAACGATTGCGCAACAGATGAAGTCGACGTGATCCGGGCTACCTTATACCTGATTCTCTATACAATGTTCACCCGCAACGTAACAATAATAGAAAGCATTATTCGGAAACATTGCCGTAACCTTCATCTCACTAGCACTTCCTCTAGTGACGAGAATTTTATAAGAAGCAGCCACAACCGTGGAAAAATTGTTCCGGAGATTGGTAATCAGCGGCAACCCAGCAAAGAGCGTCCCCATGTTTCTGCAGTAGCGACACTGACAGTCAGATAACGATGTAGTAAGCTCCGAAAAAAAACCAACGGAAACATATACATCGACCGAGTGGCCCTAAGCAGCTAACTTCTACATCAAGAAGTTGCAAGTAGTCTAGAATAAAAACTTCCAATAACTCGGTGTATTATTGAACGCCAGAAATGACCAAATGTACAATTACATCAACATCCTAACAGTAGAAAAATATATCAATTCAGCTCAAGTGAAGAAATTAAATGGAATAGCTCCGCATGATTACCAATTCATCAAATCCGCCTATCTACGTTAAAAATAAGCAGTGAAATACAGAAAATCGAAGACGATGTTTTAAGATTAAGTTAACTTTGTAGAGGAAATATTATATTTTGGTATCTGAATAACGATTATGTCAACCAAAGTAAGAGAAAAACACCCAACATTCTCTCAAACAGTACCCGATGATGAAGATCCTCTATTCTCAATGTATAGCAGAATGGAACATCTTCAGATAAGATTTTTGGCGATTATATTTTTTAAACACAATGGTTAAGTTTTTGTATTGATTTGTAGTGTAGCATCATAAGTTTTAATGTTAATCTCAATTTCGAATTTCATTTAATAATATAACTTGAGAAATTGTTATTTCCGCTGACTTTGTTGAAATCTTCTCTACATAATTACATATACCAGAAGATGTCTAATTAATTATGCAAATACATTATCTTGATTGATTGGCTGTTTGATGGACTACAAATAATTTAATACTTTCAAAATATAAAGCAGTAACGTTATTTTATTATAAAGTCAGTAAGAAGGAATACTTGGCAAAAACAGTTACTTTTTATCTAAACCTGCTTAAGTTGTTTTTCAACTGTCAAATTTTAAGCAAAACTAATCATTTTCTTCGTTCGAGATCATTAACAGTAACTATTGTCGATCTCTCATCTATTCATACTTTGATCGCTAAATTTATTTACAGTAATTTTAAGAGATTAATGACCAGGTATATTCATAAGTGGGCGTTTGTTTCTCACAAATTGAAGATAGATCAAAATCCATGTATGAGGTCATGAAGAAAAAGTTTGGCGCACATTAAACCTTTAAATGTACATTAAACAATGATTGCAATTGCTACATCAAACTTGCTTTAAAACTAACAAAATCATATTGTCATAGCAGTATCATTAATATAAGCAGTACTACTTTCAACTAGATAAATAAATGCAATAAATTAAGAAGATTTGCATTAAGAAAAAAATGAACGGAATAATATTAAAGTCCATATCTTAATTAAACATATATTACCAAATACAAAACGTATAACATAATATGTTTATTAAAATTAAACGATTCCCAAATTTTATAGTGTATCTAGAACAAAGTAAGTGTGGCGTCACATGTCTAATTTTCGCTGGCTAGCAGATCGGCTATAGATAAAACTCAGCTATTACTCTATATCGTTTTAGATAATCTATGTCGTAATTTTATCAAAGATCTTGTAACGATAGCAGCGAAAGAGGAGAAGGTAGCGATAACTAAATAATCTACCATTCATGGTAATTGTGTAATCTCCCAGCTCACTCCACGAAAATCTAAGGATTTAAAAATTTAATTTAGAGGATGATCAGCAATACCACCACTACCATATCTCATTAGCGTGGTGCCGTTTTATCAATGCTTAAAGCCTCCGATCAATCTGTGTCGCTATCATAGCACAACCATTGGACAATCGCTTAATTTCCACACGTGATAGTTGATTTTCAGGTTATCCAGAAGTTATTTGGCAATTCGACCAGTTCTTTTTTGAACATAACCTCCGCCGCATATTTGATTATGCCATAACGTTTAAACATAGTTCACTCAAAAACGCTTTTCTTTTATGCATTTCAGGGTCAAAGCTATTTACCAACTCATTGTAGAACCGGATTATCTTAGTATGCTTTTGTCCACTTTATCTAATCAATTCTATTCTATAAATAAAACCCTCCCAAAGAGAAGCAAACGGAAAAAAATTGTATAAGAATTGTATAATACAAGCGTACTTCTTTGCCATTAAAAGACATAGCTCTTATTAATTATGTGATTAAGTTTCCCGTGTGTAGATATAAAAGCAAAGCGTAATATATTTCCGTGTAGACTGAAAAGAAGTCGCATGTACTTTTAAAGCATATTCCCGTGTGTAAATGATTCTTATATACTTAATAAAAATTAGTTTTCGTTACTAAGAGATAAAATACAAAGTTATTGTATTTATCAACGAAGCCCTCAATTAAAATACTACATAAATTTTCTGTATATAAAGATGCAATAAAAAATATTCGTTTCATTCGCCGTAAATGGCATAGAATAGTGTCAGTTTAATGCAATTCCATTCAAAAGAAAATTACATTCATTCTTGTTGAAAATAATGCTTTAGTGTTTAAAATATGCGTCCGTACAATTGTTGCGAACAGAAATCCATGCAAATCTTTTGCATTTGCAAACCCATATTCTACACTTTTCGCGTAGATTATTAATAAAGATAAATTCGTCATCAAATACTAAGAAATATCGTATAAATTAATTAACGAATAAACGACGGTTGGAGGAACGCGAGCGGACATTAAAAAGCAATAAAAATACATAAGAATTATTTTTATAGCCTTATTGGTCAATAATCCTTGACATATTTTAGTAAATTTTAGTAAAGGTCAAAATACCTAGAACTTCGACTCAAAAATCAATTCAAATTATCCCCTTCACAAATAATAAAATGAAAACTTACTCTAAATTTAAATTACATAATATATAATTATTTTGATGAATTAATAAACAAAGAACCAAAGTTTTATACTTGCTTTGGTTAAATAAGGCTTTTCAACTCGTAATTAACAATTAAATTAGAATATTAAATATTCAAAGTGCATCTTCTTTTATTATTAATTAACTAACTTCATAGTAGCTTCTGTATCGAATAATGTTCAATTTCTATAGCATTTTTACAAAGCATCAAATGATTGCATTTGAAACTACTCAAACGTATAAATTTCACTGCAACTCTGCATGTTATTTTGCTTAATAATCAAACGCGAACAATGACCGCGAAATAATGAATTTTACATCGTCGAATTGGTAAATTGAAACTCTTACATATTGCTTGATGATGCGAATTAATAAATGAATCGTTCTAATCTAGTTCCGTCGTTTATATTAAAATATTAATTACCAAATAAAAAAGTGTATAATATATGTTCATTAAAATTAAACGATTCCCAAATTTCATATAGTGTATCTAGAAAGAAATGGGTGTGGCGTCACATGTCTAATTTTGCTGGCTAGCAGATGGACTACAGATAAAACTCGGCTATTACTCCATATCGTTCTAGATAATCTATGTCGTAATTTTATAAAAAATCTTGTAACAATAGCAGCGAAAGAGGAGAAGGTAGCGGTAACCAAATAATCTACCATTCATGATAATTGTATAATTGCACAGCCCATTTCACAAAAATCTGAGAGTTTAAAATTTTAATTTAGAGGATGATGAGCAATACCATCACCACCACCACTGTCTCCCACTAGCGTGCTGTTTTATCAATGTTTAGAGTCTCCGATCAATCTGTGTCTGTGCAATAGCACAAGCATTGGCCAACCTCTTAATTTCCACACGTGACAGTTGATTTTCAGGTTATAAGTTATTTGACTGTTCGACCAGTTTTTTTCCATAACCTCCGTCCCATACTTGATTATGCCATAACTTTTAAACAAAGTTTACATAAAGCGCTTTTCTTTTATGCATTTCAAAGTCAAAGCTATTTACCAACTCATTATAGAACATAATTATCTAAACATGCTTTTATTCACTTATATTATCAATTCGTTGCCAAAGCCACGTTTCGAGTGATCTACTTATTTCCTTTCTACCTTTCTAAGAGTACAAATTTTATTTCCGTACAGAGCTATAAAACATGGCCATCCTTTAAGAATAGTTTATCATAATTATTTCTACATTTGCGTAAAATATTTTTCTGTTCTTGTTGATGATCTCCATATCTTTACAATTGTAATCACCCGTCCGAGTAGTGCAATTGGTTACAAAATTTATTTTTCTCAGGTTTGAGCGTGGTATGTTCACGAAATGGTGCTCAATGCCCTTTCGTGAACATACCACGCTCCAAACCTGAGAAAAATAAATAAATTTTTGTAAATACTCATTCTCAGAGTGGAACCACTCAGTATTTGGAGAACACTCGGTGTATTATGATTTAAATGTATAAACCTGTGATTTAACAAGCTTAATTCGCATTGCGTATCCTAATCGTATCTGTAAATATTGCGTGATTAAAAATACTGGTTTGAAAAGGCTCCTCATCACCAAAAAGTACTCATTTCATGTAAACGCGTTATTTACAGTCTGCAGGAATCAAATTTCAATTTAATTTTCTCAACAAGATATAAACGTAAGCCAAAACATGCAGTGTTGTTCTTCACGAAGAACGTGTATTTTAAATTAATTTTAATATTCAAACAAAAAGAAAAATGTATTTAACTTGAGGCGAACAACGTGATACGTTGAACTCGAGAACATTCCATTAAAGATCAATAGACATTCCAATTAGGAACAATGATATGAATAGCGAAAGTCATAAATCACAATAACGGTCATATAAAGGAGCAAATGACAGCAATTAAAATCTTCAAAATACCAGAAAAGCGTGTAAAATGTATTAATTAATAGTGGCAGCATGCCATGAAAAGTCACTATTTATGACGTAGTAAGATTTAACAATATATAACCGATTATAGAAAACAGGCCCGAGTTCAGTGTTTTACTACTGTTCGTTAAGGACGTCAGCCAATACACAATAATTAGTCATGTTAATAACCAGTGTTAAATGTTTGTTCGAAAAGTATCACGTAGCTTAGTAAACGACTTTAAAAATTTTTATTTTTGGGTCTATCTTCTCACAGAATGGGATGCTCAATAACCTCTTGTGGTCTCATTATCTCATCAATATATTTAATGCTGAAATTATAGGGTTAATTTAGGGGTAGGTTAAGTCATAGGGGTCGTAGAATAAACAAAAGAAACTCCCAAGTAACAAAAGCACATAATTACAGATATTAGAAGAGTAAATAGGTCATTATAAATATGGTTAGTTGAGAGCACACTGTATATAACAGTGCAAGCGATTAAACGCATATCCAAGAGTAACTACGAGCAAAGATAAGAATTTAAAAATGTAACGAAATGCATCGAAATTAAATCAATGGAAAACCTGTATGAATTGGCTAGATAAATATTCAACAAGTGCGTTAATATATCATCATATACTCAGGCAGAAATTATGCATTATTTGAAAAGCGTACGTGATAGAAAAGTATTACATTTGTTCAAAAATCCAATTTAACCAGGAAATAAACAAGCACCAAATTTATTTCTATTTAGATTAGAATAAAGCAAACAACAATAATACGTGATTTGATGAACGAAGGTTCCTGGAATTTCTGAATTAAATGTGATGTATGTGAATGAATTATGTGACAATTTGAGCGTTCCTCCATGCAGTTAAACTATACAATTGGTAAAGTTTCCGAAAAACAAGAGATAAGACATTTGGTGTCGCCTAGCACGTGGAATCAACGAATCGCAAAAAAAGGGGCCGGGCCTATAAATATGATGACAATTGAACAACGAGTTAGTATACATTTGAAACTGGGCAGTCACTATATTCAAAAGTGCTAAGATATTCACGCAAATAGTTAATTAAAAGTAAAGTGAAATCATTTTTATAAGAGTGTAAAAATTGTGTAAGCGAGCCGTACTGCTACAGACGGCTCTTAAATACGATCTTGGATACGAGTCAGGAAGACTTTGGAGATTACTGCCTGTTAAATTAATGACAATGGTAAACATTCCATTACTGTTTCGTTAATTACGGAGACGAAAAACCTTTTATTGGAATAAACTCATTAATAACGATTTGGATAGTATTTTGGTTGGATGTCGACTTTCAAATTCGACTCAAAACATTCAGACTGGACACGAAAACTCTTGGGGATGCAGAGAAGCTACTGAAACACTCCAGGTTAGATATTTAGATATGATTTATTTCCATAAACTGTTTTATTTCAACGACAATTCAAAATGTAAGAGTTGACAAAACTGGGGTTCTTTGATAAATTTATGAAAGGCAATAGGCATCTTGAAACGTTTCAAAAGGTCTCTAAATGTAATAAAAAGCTCGTTTTGCTGGCTTCATTTTCTAAAAATCTGATAGATGTAAATAATTTAAAAAGGGGTAGATATTTAAAAAGGTTGTAAATATTTAATCATTATACTGTGTATTGTAAAATTGCTTTATTTAATTGAATCAGCTAGTTGAGGCAAAAAAATTTATAAATTAACATTTTACAAGTGCTTAAGTAATATAAAGAAAATATCACAGCATTTTATGCACGACCCAATCGTGGGGCGTCGATTAACACAACATTTTATGGTCTGCCCAATTCGTGGGGTGAGAATAACAAGGGTTTTATTTTTCCTACAGGAAGATAACACGACAATATATATATATATATATATATATATATATATATATATATATATATATATATATACTTTTATATATAATATATCTCTATATATAATAAATTTGGTAACCACCTTGCTTTCTTAATTGTATGTAATTAGTTTTGAGTCAGCAGAATTGAAGAGTTCTCTTTTTTATCAACTCAAGCTTTCGGAAATTTATTTTTCCATTTTCAAGAGTACTAAAAGTAAATACAAATGAATTAGTTATGTGAACAGAGTTGACTTAATAGCTAAAAATTATATATAACTGATACTTACTAAAGTGAGATAAGATATAAATGAGCGATTAATAATAATGTAGTGTATAAGGCTATGGTATAATTAAATTTAAAAATAAAAATTAAAATAATACTAATTATATCATCAAAAGCAGTAAAAATATTTTTGATTATGATGTAAACTCTCTTTATATTTAATTTTTGTAAACAGTTGTTTATATGAGAATTTTTTTGTTTGGGAAAGGTATCTTTATATGTATAAATTAAACGCATTAATTGTAATGACATTTTTTTGTAGATATATTTACATTTTAAAAATATTTTTAGCAATTTGTGTAGTTATCTTTATATTTTTTTTTGTGAGTATGGTTGTAAGCAAAATAATATTACAACTTAATTATTTATTTCTTAATTTTCTATTTTCAAATACATTTTTTTAAATTTAGAAGGTAGGTATATACAGAACTCAAGTCTCCAATGTGGGTTTTTTTATTAAGTGTATTAGAATTTTGATAGATGTAGCACATTTCATGAAATTCACGTTTTAATTTATTATTTTCTATATGTAAAATTTTTGGATTGTTAAAATCAATTTTGTGGTTGGTGGTATTTACGTGTGTTGATAGGGCAATTGAATTTGGTTTAGTGCGTATATCACTTTGGTGCTGTGTTAACCGTTTGAGGTTTTGCGAACTTTGCCCAATGTATATATTGGGACAATTTGAACAATTTACTTGATATATGATGTTCCTTTGATCTAAAGGAATGGTTTTGTCTTTAATTTTAGAAAAAAGGTTATTTATTGTTAGATCGGGTTTTTTTTGCAAGTTTTATATTAAAATTTTTAAAAATATTATCTAGTTAGAAGTTAACTTATCAAAATATGGAAATACCTTGTAACTAGGAATTGTATTAGTTGTAGTATCGGTAGAATTTTTGTAGTTTATTTTAGTAGTGTGGATAAATTGTAACGTATTTTTTTTCTTGTTACACCAAGCTTAATAGATTAATAATAAAACAGATAAATTTTAAAGCATTTAATTCGTAAATATTCAGCCAATAAAAGTAAAGTATAATATTCCCAATAACACATAGAATCTAGGAGATTTATATTCTGTGGCTTGTTGCCAAGCGTAGTCCAGTTAATTATGAGCACTTTTGTTCCCAACGTCGAAGAGTGAAGTCGCTTTTTGTAGACTAGAGATAAAAATCAAGATGTCCCGACTAAAACACGAGGCGTCTAATAGAGTCAGGAAGAAGAGCTTGAGTTGAGAACATGGAACGATAATATACATCATTTAAGACATGCAATATCTTATGGACATATCTACAACAACAATTTTCAATGTTAAATTATAATAAATTTTCGTCGCAATAATTTAAAGCAGGCAGTTATGGTTTCGTTCTATCTATTTAATACGCCGTATAGAAATGGTTTATTATACAAAGAATCTTGGTACTTCAAACTTACAGATGATTAATACGCTGGAAAAATACAACAGCTGACGTCATGATTTTGCACCTGCAATTTATTTGGATACACGTGAGTGTTTGAAACTTTCCGTAACTTTGAAAGTATAGTAAATTATTATGAGATTTCCTACGTTGATTATTAGACTAACAAAAATATAAAGTAGTTTTTAAAGTTAATAACACACCGAATAAATATCTAGTTTGTCAGTTATTTGTACACGCATACAATGTGTTTTAAGATATTTAGAATGACAACTTATGTGAGATAAAAAAATAGTATAGATTCTGTTTCCTAATCTAGACGCCAGATGCAGTCTTGATTTAATTTTCACATTTTGGTTAAAAACATTCAGGTCATGTAAAAGCTTTTTATTAGTGCTGAAATTCGTGTATATTTTTTGTGTAGATTACAGTTAAATTTGAGTAGTTGCATTTTATGATCGCTATTTTTCTGATGATCAATCTTTGTTGTAAATGGTCAAGGAAGCGCTTCAATGATTATAAGTAAAAATAAATTCATGTGTTATGATCTAATAAATTATTACATGTTTGCTTAAACTAAATTTTATAGAAATGATCAATTAATACATATTTATTTTGAAGGTTAAACTTCACTAAAATTCTTTTATAAAATTTTTAAGACAAGATAGTAATATATATATTACAGTCACATGTATTTAATCAGATTTCTACATATAAATAGAATTCATTTTGTTTCCTTTGAAAGAAGTTTTATTATACAACATTTAATTAGGAAAGAGAAAACTAGAGCAAATCCTCCTTAAGTAAAAGACAGAGTAATGAAAATGAATCCTTTAGTATTTCACAGATGTTTAAATTCATTTATTCTATTTTTGGCATATGCTTTTGAAGACACAAATAGTGTCCATGTGGTGTTTTTGTTTGTTCACAGGTAAAGCTGAGACAACTGTCTGACATCTGGTGGTTGAGGTTTTGGTAAGTGTGTGATAAAGAGTGAAATTCAAATTTTATGGCTATGATAGTGGTGTTAAGATAAGGTTTCCGCATTCCCTTATACAAACACAGTTAAATTTTGTTGGCACTTGTATTAAAAATACGGTGGCGCCTATTAAAAATATTTTTGGTCGATTATTCACCCATGACCCATGCTCATGATCTACCCAGAGCTAACACTCTACTAGCCGTTTACCCTAAGAGTTTTCTTTGTCTAAAGCCGTTTTCCATCTGACATTACCCTGGGCTTGGAGTATAAAGAAGAAAATCTCGACCTAGTGATATCAGATTAGAAATAGAGAGTTTTAGTATATAGCTGATAGTCACGAAGATAAAGGGTAATAAACTTACAAAAAGTTTTTAATTACCCCGTTTTTTATTACACTTACAAAATATCAGTCTTTTTATTAGAGAAGCAAGATAACTATTATCTTTTAGGATATTATAAAATTTGTTTAAATTTTTTTGATATAAGGAAGGATGGCTTATGTTTTTTATTCTGTTTTTCAGTCCTAAAATAAAATTAATTTTCATACTTAATGGGTGATATGAATGATAATTAAGGTACCTGTTTGAAGTAGTAGGTTTCTGATGGTACAAGTCTAAAATAATTTTGTTAGTTTTATCTCTAATTAATGATGTATCTAAAAAGGAACCAAATAATGGTTTTCTTTTTCTATTGTAAATTGAATTTTACTGTTGTAATTATTAAATATTTCTAAAGTTGTATCGATTTTATCAAAAGGTACAGCTGTAATTATATCATTCATAAATTTTTTCTTCTTGTATTAAGTCATCCATAATAATTTGTCAATTATGGGACTTAGGTTCGAACCCATAGACAACCATCTCTTTGTAGGTAGTAAGAGTTATTAGAGTAGCTATTATCAAAATAAATCCTATTATTTGTATAAAATATCAAAACAACATTTTATAAAAATAATAGAATTTATTTTTAATAGTAGCTACTTTTGCTTTAATAACTTTTACTACTTACAAAGAGATGGTTGTCCTATGGGTTCTAACCTAAGTCCCATAATTGCACAAATTATTATGGATGTCTTATACAAGAAATAATTCCCAAACTACCATACAGATTACCGTTTTTAAAATATTGACGGGATAAGGAGGTCACGAGAGTCATTGAAACGTAATTCCTATAAATAAAAGCCAACCCAAATAGAAATAAACAAGAAAAATTGAAATTTCCGAATATCCATTGTTCCACCCTGTATATAAATATAAGCGTATTGTAAATACAAAGCCATTAAAATGCAAAGTGGAGCACAATTCCGTACGTGTAAATAATCACTCTAAGAAATACAATTTTAATTGATTATATAAATTGACTTCCGTGCATTTATTGTAAAAGCCATGTTAATCTTGACAAAGAAAGTAATTAAAACTTTGGGTATTTGTGCGAATATCCCGTGTATAAAACATCCGCGTTATTACAAAACATATTCGGCGCATAAAATAATTATCCCGTGTGTAAAATATCTGCGTAAAAACAATACCTAATTGCAATTTCAAAGTACAAACAAACCCTTATTAAATATTAGATGAAATATTCAGAATTTAAAATAAAACATTTTCTAAAAGTTTCGTAAAAATAACGAAAAATACGTCATATGTATTAAGAAATATTGTATAAACCTAAATAATAAATAAACATTTATTCAAAGAACTCGTGTTATCATTAAAAACCCATAAAATCCATAAGAATTAATATTATAGCTTTCACATTACTCAGGAAGATGCAACGCAAAATTAACTCCGCGAATCAGACAAGGATCGACAACGTCTTGCTATGCTCGTAAATCATTTGGCCGCGGAGGTTTGACACTGATTAGGCCATTATAACCGTGGAATTCCTGGAAATATTACATCACGTAGGGGACAAAGATTCGAATTAAATCCCGAAAACTCTGGAGAACCATGACGTAGTTGAATAATTTGTATATAAGAGAGAACTTTTTAATGGCATTCATTAATTCATTTCAATTTACGCGATCGACAATGTAAAATGCATTCCTTCATAAAGCGAACAAAATATAACGTCAAATAATTAATTCGCGATTGATTATTTATAAAGCCAAACTAAAATGCAAGGCTGCAATGAAATTTATACGTTGACTAGTTACAAGTATAAAAAATTTTTCGAATGCAGTTATTTGGTGAAACATGATTATTTTGTAAAATACTATGAAGATTGAAGATTCTTTGATACCAATTAAAAATAGAAAATTCACGTTAAAAATTAAGATTATAAATAAAGATTTAAAATTATATGAACAAAACTGATAAACTGGGATGTTAACTTCAATAAAAAATGGATGCAAAAGGTATTTACTGCCGTTAATTATGAGAATTAGATGACCGCTATTAAATTTTTGCAAGTATTAATTTTAGATGCCTTTGTTTGTAACTGATATTTGAGTATTTTTTCATTTGAATTTATGGTAGAATAAGTCTTAATCATATTATATTTTTTGTAAGGATATCTACCAGAAAGTTTTGAGGTCAGAGTTCGAAGTATTTATCGCCAGGGTAGTTAAAGATAGATAAATTATCCACAAGAGAAGAGATCTGAGTTCTGTAAATTTTAACAAAGATTAGGTAAGATATATTTTAGTAATTACGTAAATAAGTTTTTGTTAGGAATAATTTTATGTTTGAAAATTATGCCGTAAACTGTTCTATAATCTTTTGTACGAAAGAAAATTGTTTTGTATGTATAGATGTCTTTTAAGATTGCTGTGTTTGATTTCATTTTGTAAATTCTAAAATTTCCCTTAAACTAGTCAGGTAAAAAACAAGTTAGAAAGGAAGGTAAGTCGGTAATTTCAAATTTACAATTTGCTGTACCGTGTCACGGCACTCTTTTAGCGCTTACTCCAAAGGAAGAGAAAATTTCCCTTAAACTAGTCAGGTAAAAAACAAGTTAGAAAGGAAGGTAAGTCGGTAATTTCAAATTTACAATTTGCTGTACCGTGTCACGGCACTCTTTTAGCGCTTACTCCAAAGGAAGAGGGTAACACAGCAAATTTAGCGACGCCCAACGCGAGGTCTTATCACAGCAAATTTAGAAACGCCCAACGCAAGGCGTTTTCAGAGCAGTAATTTAGCGGCGCATCAATGTGCGACCGTTGTCATATCAATATATATATATATATATATATATATATATATATATATATATATATATATACATTTATTCTATGAATTTTTAGGTTATGACTGATGATAGATAGGTCAGTTAAATATTTTAATAGGGTACATCATGTATATAGCAGGCTAGTAATTAGTTATAACATTTTTCAAAGCTAGATCATAGGAATTTATTATTTAAGATAAGCTGTAAAATTAATTTCGCTTCATTTTAGAATTTAGGGTAAATATTAAGTACAATTATTAGATATAGGAAGCATAAATCCGTGCGTTTAAATGTGTAATCATCATGTAAAGTTAGTGATACGTAAGCTTTTCATTTTGTAGCATAAAAATCGATAACTGAAGTGAATTTGTTAATAACGGATATTCAAAGCGTAATTATTTTATTTGTGTACATAAATTAGTGTAAGGTAATATGAAGCTAGAACATGTATAATTTTTGCAAGGTTTAGCATAAAATATAAAAGTATAGTCAATAAACAAGTTAACCATTAGAAGTTTCTAAGAACAAAATATTTCCAGTAAGGTATAGCATTGTAAATACGTGCTTAGTATTGGTTTAAAGGCCTGTCAACAAGTATCAAGGTTTCTTAGAAAAAGATCGTTAAAAACGAACACCAGGTGTATGTTAGATAATGTGTTGAACGTTACATACAAAAATGGATCGATAGTATAAAGAGAAAGAGTGTTTTATATGAGGTAGTAAGGAATTCAACATATCATATAGTTAGTCGTCATTGACTTTGAAACGTCTGCAAGACAAAGAAATTTTTAAAGGTAAATAAGCTAAACGGAAAGTATGGTAGAAGGCTACAGAGATTATATGTATAAGAACGAGAAAGACGATTGTGTAGATTGGTAGGGTGGAATGGAACTTGTTAACAGCGGGGATAAAGGTGAAGAGATATAAAGTGTGGGCTAGACAAAGATATAAGAAATGGATAACACGTAGAAAATTGAGAAAGGGTAGAAGACAAAGAACCCTACACTTTGAATGCAAGTTAGAGTGAGGTGATAGGATGTGCGCGTGTGAAAGAAGCGTGTTTTGGATGCTTGGATTGGAGTTAGTTGCCGGGGGATTTCGACCAAGTCGACAGCCGTTGAATATTTTTAATGAGGGTTTCGAAATAAAATGCTTGTGAAATTCCAAGATTTTTGAAACGGTTGGAAAACGGTTGCCAAGTTTATCGGGAATAATCGAAGGATAATGGCTGATTTTAGAGAATTGGACGACGGTTAGATGTGGTGGTGTGAATGAGTTTGTGGAATCGGGGGACGGTTTGAGAAACGTTATCGAGAATGCGTGTTATGAGTATGGTGTGAAACGATTCTGGGGGCAAGTTGAGGCAGTAGAGTGTCTTTCTTTTTCGATCTTCAGCCAAGCTTCGAACTACGATAGTAAATGTGACTAAGTAAGTTGAGATTTTTAATTACAATTAATTAATTATGCACAAGTTGGTACAAGTTTAATGTATCAGTTGTGAGTTATATAAAGTACATTTTGAAAAGCGAAGCTTGCTGAACGTAAGGAGACTTGCTATTTATGGTTGGAGGCGCTTGGTGTGTACTGGGTTGGAATAGTGGATGTTGATGGACCAGTAGCGGATGTACGATTGTTTGGAAGTACCGTATATTGAATATTGAGAGATCTGAGTAGAGGAATGCGGTTCCTGATGGTTGGAGTCAACATGGACGGATTCATGCACGTGCAGTCATGAAGGAGGACTACATCAGAGATGGTTTCAAAGCAGAGAGCTGGTTGTGCTACAGTCCAGGTAATGAATTTTATAAAACTTTTTGACTGTTGTGGTTTTTGGTGATTATGACATTTTGTGCTTTTTTTGGTAGATTTTTTTATTGAATTTTAATGACATTCTAATTGACCTTTTACCTTTGAGAAGGTATTATATGAAAGTATATTCATGCACTATTATGTATTATAAAATGAGTGACTAATATTGGCTTTTGTACAAAGTAAACAGGTTTGGTAAAATTTTCAGTGCAGTAGTTAGCACTTAGGTACAGAATCGGAATGTTAAATTTGCATAACGTATACGTCAAAAATCAAGGATACGCATAAATAGCTTTAAGATTTTAAATCAAGCGCATCGGATAATAAACAGAGCTTTTGGGTATATAAAATCAATTGTGTAAACGGATATTTTCCATTTAACTAAACTAAACGTTCGTTATATACAAATCCTAAGAAACTCTAAAACTTGGAAATATAATTTCAAACGGATAGTTTGCTTCATAGAAGACCTGACAGTTAAAATAACAAGTTCAAGGAAACTTAAATAAACGTTGGAACAGAATTCTGTGGAATTGTATTAACCGGTCGATGCAAAAGCCACTAAAACAACAGATGGTTTGAAGGCAAAGTGAAACGGAATATCCGTAGTGTAAATCAGACAGAGAGCACGTATAATAAACGTAGGTTAAAACATTCGTTTAAAGTACGCGGCAGGTTTGGAGGTCAACCACAATATCGATTTTCTGTGGCTTGAGTGGGATTCTAAAAGAGACAACAAGTATGGGTTAAACAAGGAAGATAACTAAAGGCTGGACGTAAAAATGAGGGAAAGGAGTCTGATTGGTTGAAGGCTAGAAATTTTCAAGAAGCTCACGACGATTATATGTTGTTGAGCAGTTTTCAGGCTAAAAGCACGGTGGAATGAGAATTTTCGGATGTACAAGTTCGTTACGTGCAAAATTTTTAGAATCTGTTGTGATGAAATGAGCTTTTCGACTGAAATAGGGTCCGAGAGAAGTGTATGAAGGAATATAAATACACTAGGAAATGTAGTAAAGCTCTCTTACTCTTACTTATTCTCGCACGTCGCTTATCCATTTGACGTCGCGTTGCTTGTAATACAACATCCTAATTTAAAAGTGTATAAAACGGTGTTAATACAGTACGTCGATCATTTATTAAACGTGTGAATTGCACAAGTGGGTGCTAGTTAATAGACGGTGCTGTTACTACACTCAACAAACAAATGGAAAGATGCTACTAGGGTAAGCGAGATGAAAACTGTTTGAAACAAGAATGCGTGAGGTTTAGTAATTATGGAAGGTGATTAGCTTCGTCTAGACAATTATCGGGGTGGAAACACTAAAGGCGGCTGCAGAGATTTGGATAGCGAGTGAAAATGGGTTGGACCGATGTATAACAGCAATATATATATATATATATATATATATATATATATATAAAATTTGAAGGTAATGTGGGCTTTAGATCAGCTGAATTATTTAAGAAGACTGTTTTCATAAACCTGAGCTTTCAGTCTTTTATTAAAGGTACTACAATGACAAAATGTTGTGGATAATTTGATATTTACTACGCAGCTAATTTCTACATCAAGAAGTTGCAAGTAGTCTAGAATAAAAACTTCCAATGACTCGACGTATTATGGAACGCCAGAAATGACCAAATTACACTTACATCAATATCCTAACGGTATAAAAATATATCAATTCAGCTCAAGTGAAAAAATTAAACGAAATAGCCCCGCATGGATTACCAATTAATAAAATTCGCCTAACTACGTTAAAGATAACCGGTGAAATACAAAAGATTGAAGACGATCTATTAAGATTAAGTTAACCTTATAGAGAAAATATTATACTTTGGTACCTGAATAACGATTATATTAATGAAAGTAAAAGTAAAACACCCAACATTCTCTCAAACAGTACCCGAAAATGAAAATCCTCTCTTCTCAATGCATAGCAGATAAGATTTTTGGCGATTATATTTTTTAAACACAATGGTTAAATTTTTGTATTAAATTGTAGTGTAGCATGTTAACCTCAATTTTGAATTTCATTTAATAATATAACTTGAGAAATTGTTATTTCCACTGACTTTGTTGAAATCTTCTCTACAGAATTCCATATTCCAAAAGACAGAAGATGTTTAATTAATTGTACAAATATATTATCTTGATTGATTGGCTGTTTGATGAATAATAAATAATTTAATACTTTCAAAATATAAATCAGTAACGTTATTTTATTATAAAGTCAGTAAGAAGAAATACTTGGCAAAACAGTTACTTATATATCTAAAGCTGCTTAAGTTGTTTTTCAACTGTCAAATTTTAAGCAAAACTAATCATTTTCTTCGCTCGAGATCATTAACAGTAACTAGTATAGATCTCTCATCTATTCATACTTTGATTACTAAATTTATTTACAGTTATTTTAAGAGATTAATGACCAGGTATATTAATAAGTGTGGGTCAGTTTCTCACAAATTGAAGATAGATCAAAATTCATGTATGAGGTCATGAAGAAAAAGTGTGGCGCCCATTAAACCTTTAAATGTACATTAAACAATGATTGCGATTGCTACATCAAACTCGCTTTAAAACTAACAAAGTTCTAAAAAAACAAAAAAATTAGAAGTCGTTGCACCTAGTTTCCAATACTTAATCCAAATATTTGTGCAAATAATCTCATAACGCTTGCAAAATATTGTCATAGCAGTACCATTAATATTAGCAGTACTACTTTCAACTAGATAAATAAATGCAACAAATTAACAAGATTTGCATTAAGAAAAAAAATGAACGGAATAATATTAACGTCCATATCTTAATTACACACATGTTACCAAATATAAAACGTATAACATATGTTTATTAAAATTAAACGATTCCCAAATTTTATATAGTGGATCTAGAACGAAATAGGTGTGGCGTCACAAGTAAGTCTAATTTCCGCTGGCTAGCAGATCGGCTACAGATAAAACTCAGCTATTACTCCATATCGTTCTAAATAATCTATTTAGTAATTTTATAAAAGATCTTGTAACAATAGCAGCGAAAGAGGAGAAGGTAACAGTAACCAAATAATTTACCATTCATGGTAATTGTGTAATCTCTCAGTTCGTTCCACGAAAATCTAAGGGTTTAAAAATTTAATTTAGAGAATGATCAGCAATACCACCACCACCACCATCTCTCATTAGCGTGCCGTTTTACCAATGTTTAGAGCCTCCGATCAGTCTGTGTCTCTGTCATAGCACAACCACTGGCCAACTCTTAATTTCCACGTGACAGTTGCTTTTCAGGTTATCCACAAATTATTTGGCTATTCGACCAGTTTTTTTACCATAATCTCCACCCCGTACTTGATTATGCAATAACTTTTAAACATAGTTCACTTAAAAACGCTTTTCTTTTATGCATTTCAGGGACAAAGCTATTCACCAACTCATTGTAGAATCGGATTATCATAAGATGCTTTTATCTACTTTATTTTATCAATTCTATAAATAAAACCCACCCAAAGAGAAGGAAACGAAAAAAATTTAAAATTTCCAAACATTTAATGTCGCTAACATGTATAATACGAGCGTACTTCTTTGCCATTAAAATTCAAAGCTGTTATTAATTATGTGATCAAATTTCCCGTGTGTCGATATAAAAGCAAAGCGTAATATATTTCCGTGTAGACTGAAAAGAAGTTGCATGTACTTTTAAAGCATATGCCCGTGTGTGTAAATAATTCTTATATACTCGTAACAATTTTTTTTTAAGACTGCAAATCCTCTAAGATCATTCATTGAATACGCTGTTTTGTCTATTTAACTAAACACTTAAATATTGTTATGCAAATAAAAATTCAGATTGGAACCGTGAAGCCCAATCACACGACAGAAATTATTCAATAGTGCTGGTCCGTTTGCTATCAACAAACGTTGGCCGTTTGAATAGACTCTTCAATGTCAAGCGACGTTGAAATTACTTGTGCGCATCAGACAAACAGGTTAGTCTGGCAAGAGCATTTGATAAAGAAACACCATGCAGCTGTATTGTGTTCTCGCCAGCAATTTACGTGTGGCCATAGGCGTAGCCGCTTGGTCAAGTGCAACATGCACTTGAGTTATAGTGTTTTTTAATAATGCGCTCTAAACGATAACGATATTTTTAAATAAAATGCACTCTAAAGCATTACTATAATTCGTTAAAGATCTGTTAATATGTTTAGTGATACCGTTTGCAAGATACCGTTCGTATGTTTAATGTTGAATTTAAATATAATAGCGTTTAAACGCTCCAAAGACTTTTGGTAAAATTATCCAAGTCTGTTAATTTTGCTTTCACTAAATTTATAAAACGTGCTCCAAGAATTTTCTAATTAACCTTAATGGTTAGCAAAAAATCGGTCTTTGTTATGATTAAACTTTATTATCAGTAATGCAATAATAATACTGGAGATTTAGCAAAGATAAGGTTCCAAATTACAAAAACAAATAGCAAAATATGATTCTTCGGATTACGGTCGAATTGACTGTCTTAATAACAATTGGAACACTGTTAAAGACAAAGTATTTTGGATAGCCCGTTGGATGGTTGTTTTCATTTCAATTTACGTGGAAGAGATACATTTTACGTTTGTATAATTGGTTTCAGGAAAATTCAAGTTTATTACACCATAAAATGTGGACCGTGTATTGACGTCACTTGTTTGTCAAAACACCTTATGCCAGCACATCTGGTTTAGACAATGTAACAGTCTCTACGTAATTAAGAACATTGTTGTGAAAGGTAAGCTTTTTTATTACTTTCACATGACGACCGCAGTTGGCCTATATTGACACAAAACAGGATATAGGAAACAACATTGTAACAACCTACAATTCTGGTTTTGCATTGTAGTCATAATAACTTTTGATATTTAGAATTTATCACATTTTAAATTACGGGTTATTCAGCAATCTCCAGAAAACATCTATACAGTCAAAAACATTTTTTTTCAGTTTATACAACAATTCATAGTTCCAGTTTATACAAAAGGTACTGTTTTAGAAAACTGGGATCCTGATTTTGGTGTGTGGTTACAATCCAAATTGTACGGCGCCTGCTATGAAAAGCAGGTGTTACTGTTACTGTATTATTACTTGATTTATTGTACATATTTAGGGTTGGAACATGTTAAAAGTATGCTTATCTTTAGATAATAAGATTTTATTCTTGATATTTTTTAATGTTTAAGTTGTAATGAAAGATTAGGTAAATGTGTTTTCGACGTTCGTAAATATACTTTTTTTACCGAGGTCTCCAATTCGTTTAGTTCTAGGTCACCCACCCCACTCTACGACGTTTTTGAGTTAGTTCGAACTCTGATCCTTGTGGAGTTCGATTATACCATTCTGTGCCTGTGTTTTGTTGCGGTATTCGGTGTAGGCGAGTTTCTCTACTTACTTTGCTGATTTCTTTATTGTCTGCACGGAATACCGTAACAGTATGTCATAAAACCTACTGTATTACGAAACCTATTCATTGTTCATTCTTAATCGCTAGACAGATATGATTGTATTATGATTCTAATACGTTACTTAGGAATCACCCTTTCTTATCGCTATACAGATATGAGGCCGCTTTAGTAAAAACCGAATGTGTCCCTTCCAGCATGTTCCATATTAATTACTGTTACAATATTTTTTATATGGGTATAGGCTTTGTATTTTTATTCGCATATATAGCAGATTTTATTCTTTGCTAATTATTATGGTTAGGTGTAAGACAGCCCTCAGGTTTACTGGATACTGAACCGCGCCTTATGGTTTCGATTAACCTACGTAGGATTCTCCTATATTGTTATAGAAATAAATATTACTACTACTGCATCCTTTATAGAAGGATGATGAACAAAGGGAATTTTTTTGATAAGGGTATACTTTTCTTAAATTATCTGCATTTGAAAAGCACGAAAAATTTTTGATACCACATACATGCTGCAAATAATTATGATTATTTATTTTTGAGATGATGGATAATGTTTTGGGAAAGCAGTCATTTATGACAGCTTTGACTTTCGCCTACAACTAAACATCTTTTAATAAAAATTACTACACTATCTTTCTGCACGATCTTTACAAAATACAGAAATTGCAATGACTGAAACCGTAAACAATTACGAATGTCAACGCGACTTAAACAGCGCGCTGTTATTGAATTTTTAACTGCCGAAATTGTTACTTCTACTGAGATTCATCGCCATTTAAAGACTGTTTATGGTGACGATACAATTAAAATTGGGCAGCTAAACGCCAAGCGTAGCGCCACCGTAACGCAAGAAATCAGACCCCTGGCCGAAACACAACGACTAGATATACTCTGCATACAAGAACCATACTGCAAAAATGGGAAATTACCGGGAATCCAACGTCAGCCAGACAGATATGTAAGGGAGACAGACCAATGACAGTCACCATAATATTCAACACTAACATACAAGCATCCAAAATACAACGATACAGGAACGAACACAACGTTTACCTCGAAATATCCGGACAAAACATACACAACTGGATACTGGCCAACACATACTTCCAATTTCGGTTGGACCCCGATCCATACATCAGCAACATTAAAAACATCGCACGTACATACACAAACCAACCCGCATTTTTTATGGCAGATGTAAACGGAAAATCCCCAATGTGGCACTGTAGCAACACTGATGCGCGTGGGGAGAGGGTAGAGGACATGATCAACGAGCTCCAGCTTGAAGTGATGAACTGTCCCTTCAATCCACCCACCCACAGAAACTATCGGGCAGGAGCAGAGAGTAACATTGACGTCACAATAGCAAACGGACTAGCGCACCCCCACATACAAAACTGGAAGGTACATGACAACTTAACAATAAGCGATCACAACCTCATAACTTTTGACATAAACAAAGATAACATACCATTACATGCGGAAACGGGCAAAAAAGACTAAAATACAACATACAAAATGCAACTGGCAAAGACTACCGGACAACTTCAATCCGCCCCCTGATATCCAACACAATGACAGCGTACACGCTTATGCCCAAGCCCTAACAAGAAAAATTAAAGACACTATGAAACAAACATTAAAAACAGTAAGACAAACTGCGCCACAAAAACCGCTAAAATGGACCACAGTGGTCCAGATATTGAAAAGCAAAGCTCGCAAGGCAAGGAGACGCTATCAGGCCACCCTAACACCGGCAGAAAGAGCCTTCCAGCTGACCAACTACAGACAACGCAAGGCAACATACGAACAAGAACTATACAACATGAAACGAAAATCCTGGGACACTTTCGTCGAAAGACCTTTGCAGACGGATGCTTGAGAGGTACCGTACAAAATAGTAACAGAAAAAATTGCACCACCGACAACATACTCAACTTTAACCAAACCCGACGGAACAGAAACCAAGGACTGTATTGAAACCGCGACATTACTACTACATACACTCCTCCCCGATGACGACTGGGAAGAAGAAAAACAAGAACAAATACGCAAACGACAACGAGTCACCGAACAAAACACGCATGGTAATACACCATGGAATAGAACATAGGACGACGTAATACCTTTCAATGAGGACGCGATTAGACACGCTATTCGATCAAATAAAACAAAAAAGCTCCTTGGCCAGACGAGATCCAGGCAAAAATCACAAAGGCACTAGACACCAAATTCACGCCGAAACTTACTAAACTGTACAACGAATGTCCAAGATAAACAAAATGCTCAAACTGCTGGAAGCAAGCAGATGTAATCATACTCTCTAAAAACCGAGGAAAAGACCCGAAAATTCCGGGTTCGTACCGCTCCATCTGCTTTCTAGACTCGTTCGGAAAAACTTTCGAACGACTACTGTGCACGAGAATGTAAGAACATCGAAAGACGAAAAGCATGCACCCGGCGCAGTACGGATTTAGACAAGGACGATCAACCGAAGACGCCGTAAACAAAGCCATAAACTCTGCAACCACATCAAATAAAAAATACGTGGCCCTAATCATGATAGACATAGAAGGAGCCTTCAACAACCTATGGTGGCCAACACCGTTCCATAGGCTAATCGAAATTCAATTTCCAAAACAAATACATCATACCTTCAGGAGCTATTGCCAAGATAGATTTGTAACACTTTCTGGTACTGAAAATATCACAAAACCAATCACCAAAGGATGCCCACAGGGGTCAGTCTGCGGTCCCATGTTTTGGGACATTGCGACTGAGGAGCTTTTGGAGCAGCTGGAAACCGCAAATGAGGTGAGGTCCGTAGTAGCTTATGCGGATGACATCTTATATGATAGTTAAAGGTTTTCTAGAAAAAGACCCTATCATTAAACTGAACAGAGACAGAATACGAAGAACACGGGACGCCAAATACCTAGGGCTAACCCTTGATGAAAAACTGAACTACGAAAAACACACTGCCACAGTGACTGCAGGTGCCAGTAAAGCTATGCAATGCATAGCAACCCTTGCACAACAAACGTACAATATCCCCCTAAACTGTGTAAGATTATACTTATCCAGCGTACTTGCAGCAATAATTAGCCATGCAGCGAGCGCCTAGGCCACCAAATTACATCTAGTGGAACCCAAACAAAAACTCAACAGTGCCCAAAGAGGGGCACTAATAAGACTTACTGGAGCATACCGGACCGTATCACACGACGCCCTCTATGTGATATTATGAGTCCTCCCTCTTGATCTGTATGTCAGGAAGAGAGCGGCGACATACTGGTTAAAAAACAACAAACCAGAAAAAGTCTGAAAAATCCTAACACTTACATCAGAAATTCAGATAAAAAAAGACATTCAGAACACAATACTAACCAAGTGGCAAGATATATGGCGTTCCACTGCACCGAACTGCAACAGGACCTAGGAATGGACAGGATAATCCTACGGGACATACCCCTCTCGGACATGCTCTGGAACGAAAACATATTTCCTTACCTAAACAGAATCACTCACCAAACTACCACTATACTACACCAAAGGTACACAAACGGACTCTGACAGGACACACACAAACACCATACAGACCCCACACACAACAAATACCACAAACACAAATAACACGAAACACAGAAGCTTGACGTAACGCATCGAATGTGCAATACAAAAGCACAGTCCACCCAACACACATGGGAACCGACAACAAACAAACGGCATTCTCCCAAGGACATACCAGGAACCACATGTCTCCTGAAGATCTACCAGAAGGCTCGTGAATCCTGACGACTGAGAGTGATACCAGTGAAAACGAAGTGAAAATAGTGAAAACGGCAAAAGTGCGGCAAACGTACCTCAAACACAAGTCTTCCCCAGAACATGTATTAGCATTAGAATACTAACATTAGTAGGATAAGGCCTGAATACTAAACATCTAACCAAAAAAATTCAACTAACTAAAATAAACAGAAGAAAATACAAAGTATATTCGTAATTGCTTTAAGAAATCTAACACTAGCTTTAGTAACATAATGTTTATATTTCCAATGTTGTAGCGCAACTAGAAATTACTACTGGGGAAATATTCTGGCAACATAATTACAACACATCAGCACGACAATATACACACATACACGCACACGCACAAGCACACACACACAACAGAGACTGTCCGTGGCCTCCCTGGCTTCCGGCTGCCGAAGGCCAGTACACGTACAGAAATGCGTACTTCTCGGTTTCTGATTTCCGGCTACCGGCGGTTGGAAACCGGGAGAGGGAAATAGTCCCACGGACCTCACCACAGACATAAGCACACGCACACACATACATGAAAACAGAAACACCAAAACACGCACAAACAAGCACGTACGCGTACACAAACGCACACGCACATGCTCACATACACACACATATACATACACACCAGGAACTGTACGTGGTCCTATTGGTTTTTGGCTTCTAATGGCCAGGACACGTACGGGAATGCGAACTTCTCGGTTTCTGATTTCCGGCTGTCGACGGTCGGAAGCTAGGAAGAAAAGCAGTCCCAAGGACATTACCACAGACAGAAACACACACTCACGCACCCACACGCGCGCACAGACACACACACACGCGCGCGCGCGCGCGAGTATTTCCAAATGCAAATAATATAAGACTAACCAACCAACATAACTTAAGGTAGCAAATAATTCCATTAGATTTCTAAGGAGTAACAGGTTTGCTGTAATTTTTAGGTAGCAGACTAATCGTAACGTATACATTAATTTAAAAAAAAAATGATGACCTACCCTGCACAATAAGCAGTTTAGATACAAATTATCCTTAAATTTGTATTTTTGTTGGTGTAATAATAATGAAGTTGTGCTTATTAACGTAAAGGAATAAGGGCGCAAATAGGTAGTAAAATATTTTCGGCACTGAAGTTTCACGTAGCTGCGTTACTGATCAAATTTAAACCTCTTCAGCATGGTAAGTAAAGGTAGGTAATATATTTCAGTGTATTTAGATTCGTACAAATATAAATTGCCATTTGTAAAATCGATTTCAAGCAGTCAAGTAATTTACCATGCCACTGAATGTTTGTTGGAGAACAGTTAAACATTCCACAGCAGATCACAAACAATCTATTTAATTGCCTGTGGCTACAATATAGAGCAGAAGCGTTGACCGTGCAAGGCCACGAACTTGGCTCCACACTACACATTTAAACGTGCACGTCCACACATCGTTATTTATCTTAAGTGATTTTAACAAGCGCTTTTAGCTTTTGGTTATTCGACTATCTTCTACAGATTAACGTGCGATGTTATGTTATGTTGATCTAATCCAGTAGTTTCCACACTTACTATTCCCATGGCCCCCTTCGTATAGCAAAGAGCTGACCATGAACCCCCAAGTGAAAATAACTGGATAATAGCAAAATTACAAATTAACTTTGATGACTTGAATGATAGATGGTGACGTAAAATTACAACATTTTGATATTTAACGTTGTATTTACGGAAAAAATAAGTTTTAGTTTTAAAATATAAAAATACATAATTTTTTTTCAAAGAGATGGCATGAAATGATATGAAATTGTTTATGTTTAGCTCTAGGTTAGCACCATTTGTAAGTCTCCACGAAAATTAATTTCCGTTCTATTTCTTTTTTTGTGAATAAGCTCATAATTGTACTCAACCTACATTTAACATACGAAAACCGGACAACAACCAGGAGCTTCTAATACAAGGTGTCCAGTTTGCACTGTGTGTCCCAAATTGGAACCTAACCGTTGGGCGGCTCCGTGGATTAGTAGGTTCGCGTGTGACTACTAAGCCCAAGGTCCCGGGTTCGATTCCCAACACAGTCCGCTTGAAAAATGTTAAGCGAGCATTTTTCACAAAACAATGCCCTTGTTCGGATGAGAGGTAAAATGTAGATTCGGTGTGTGAGTGTTGTCATGTACGTAAAGGTAAGGGTTCAGCAAAATTCCAAATCTCCAGGTAAAAAGAACTCTCTTCCTGGCCAATGTAGTACAGGCGGCTCTGTGGCGTAGTGGTATGTGTGTCACTACTACGCCCAAGGTCCCGGGTTCGAATCCCAACACGGTCCGCTTGAAAAATGTTAAGCGATCATTTTTCACAAAAATACACCCTCGTTCGGATGAGAGGTAAAATGGAGGTCCCGTGTGTGAGTGTTGTCACGCACGTTAAAGATCCCTACCTTGCTTGGAACAGCAAGGGTTCGGCAAAATTCCAAATTTTCCAGTAAAAAAAACTCGCTTCCTGGCCAATGTAGTACCGTTGGGTGGAGCATTGGAAAATCACATATAAGGCCAATGTGTACATTCGGGTGGAGCATTGAGAAGTCAAATGTAGAGCCTCACCGTTGGGATCTCGCTTATTATAAAAGATAGAGGTTACTTTTAAATTCTGCACTCTTTAAAAAGGAGTCACATAAAAAAAATATGGTATATCTCAAACCATTTTTAAAAACCGTAAAAAAATTAAAAAATTCAAAATACACTATTTCTTTATAGCTTGCTTGTTCTTCAAAATTTTTAAAACAACTTGCACTTTTTTAATGCAACTTTTTATGCTATATCATAATCCTTCCATAAAAAGAGTCTGTGGTGTGTTAAGATTAACCCATAAGACGCATTTCTCAATCATTGGATAACCAGTTTCCATTTTTTTACTCATTAAATTTACCGTATTTTGTTTAACAGCAAAAGCAATTCATCTTGTTTCTTGACTATGGCCTTGAATAAGTTATAAATTAATAATTAAACTGTAAGCTAAGAATGATGTAATAATCTAAAAAATATATTAAGATGCCCTGGGGGGTTTACTAACTCTCGCGGGATTTTTTATCGTTCGCGGGGAAATTATATGAAATTTTGATTCGACCTCTAAGTAATTCTACCAGAAATTACGTGGACAATTTAGTATAGGGACTCGACTGGAGCGGTTGTGTTTGGGTCGGAGTGCTGTTTAGTGCGTGTTTTTCGATGTAGGGACCTAATTGTGGTACTCACTTTCCTTTATCTTATCCTTTTAGGACACACTACAATTGAAAGATCCACGTAACAACAATTTGATGAGAACTCCCTAAAAACTCGACGAAAACGTAAGTAAAAATCTGTTATAACCTTGGCATAGAAATTTGCATGTCTAAATCATAAAATTTATTATGTGAGGGTTAAGGAGTGTGTTCAACAAAACGGGTATCGCTTCTTAAACCTTCATTTTGAGCACAAGAAAAACTCCCCTTTTAATGGTTATACGGAACCACTCTCTGGGTTTAGTTTTAAGAATATCTGTCTTATATTATGAATATTATCTTATGTTAGAATTTAATTTTTTTTGGAGTTATTTTTGAAAATTAGCTTGGGATTACCTTGGGGAATTACCTTTGGGTTTTATCTATATCTTCCTGTTATCTAGAAAATTATTTTAGAATTTTATCTTTATCTCGAGGTTACCTATATTACTTTTATCTTGGGATTATCTTTGGGAACTATCTTAGGATATTACCGTTATCTTGGGATTTTACCTATAACGGGGTTATCTTTGGATTTTATCCCTATCTTAAGCTTGTCATGCGAAATTATTTTTTTGTTCTTATAATTGTACAAAATTATTTGAGAAAATTTAATTAAGTGATATATTGAAACCAGGATGGGTTATAATTTGGATGAAAAAATAAAAGTTGAAAGAAAGAACCTAACTGGTTTTAGGTTACAATTTGTTAGGGCAGTTAGGGAAAAGTATTAAAAATTTGTTTGATTCAAATAACAAATAAGCAGTGTAAATATTTTTGTAGAATGATTTATATATTAAAATGTGTATACTTCAAAAACTTGAAAAATAGCTAGTTAAATTGAGTTAAATTTTAAGATTTAGAATTTAACTTAGAACTGCAGGATTTTAGATTAAGGAAAGTCTTTGCTTTCTGAGAAATATGTGTTATTAGCAGGAATTACGGGAAAGCATAACTGCGCGCAATAGTGAGGTAGTCGAACAATTAGTGGCTACTGTTCCCTTTCTGTTTCCTGATTTAGTACGGGTTGTTTCAAGAAAAATCAGGTGGCGTCTAAAACTTTTTTAGTTATTATTGGCTTTACGTTACAAATAGTTGGCTAGACTTGGGAGAACAAGAGGATTTTTTTGTAGTTTTTCCGCAATTGTTACGTAACGGGCATTTTTCAATCATTGAATAACTAATTTCTATTTCTTATACACATTAAATTTACCGTATTTGCTTTAAAAGCAAAAGTAATTCCCCTTGTTTCTTGGCTATCGTCTTGAGTAGGTCATAAATTAACAGTTAAATCGTAGGCTTAGAATGATGTAATATGTAAAAAATATATTAAGATACCCTCGGAAGTTTACATCACTCTTGAGGGATTTTTATCGTTCTCGGGAAAATGATGTGAAACTTTGATTGGACCTCGGAACGGTTGTGTTTTAGTCGGAGTGCCGTTTAGAGCGTTTTTTCGACGTAGTCACCTAATTACCGTCCTAACCTTTCTTCACCTCATCCTTTTAGGACACACTACAATTGGAATATCTATGTGACAAAAATTTGATGAGAATCCGGACCATAATTCCCGAAAACTCGACGAAAACGTAAGTAAAAACCTTGGCATAGAAATTTGCATGCTTAAATCATAAAATTTATAATGTATGGGTTAAGGGGTATGTAACCTGTAGTAATTGACGCCCAAACAGGGATTGTAAGAATTTGCGCCCACATTTGGGGCGTAATAATTTACGCCTGCAGGTGAAACGTAATAGGTGTTTCAACTTTTTTATAGAACCATCTTCAAATATTTTTGTAAATTACGTCTATGATTTTTATTTAGTATAATGCGGTTTTTTACTACAGTTACAATGATATATGGCACATGCACGTTCAGTTTGTTTTTGGTAGAAGGCTAGAGAAATATTTAAAACACTAAATCAGCATCATCTTTTTAATAACTATAACCGACTATATCTAAAATGCTTATTAATAATTAGAAAAAAAAAACTAAAACAAATGTTGAAACAAAAATCCATGTTATTCTATGCACAACTGAGCTCCTTTAAGCTTATTATGAATAGCCCGTTGAATTGTGCGTCTTTCAATTTGATTAAATACTTTTTCTAAATATTTTCTTAAAGTTGGTTCACATCGTCTTCAGGGTTTCTATATAATTTGTCACTTCCCCCTCCTCTCCAAGAAAATAATCAAGTGGACTCTAATCTGGACTTCTTGCTGGCCATGCAAATACGCCACGGTTGCCGATCCATTTGTTTAGAAACACTTCGTTAAGATAGTGTTTAGACTATTGTGGTGTGGTGCATCATATTTGTTGCCGTCCAACACTTTGGATAATATTTAATATCTTGTCTATTTGGTCCCATAACTCGATCCCCATATTTACTGCCTGGTTTTGTAAATGACCCATGTTCGTTTAAATTTCTGTTCTGCTGAGAAAAATATGTATAATGGGATTGACGGCGTTCTCGGGATATTTTTGAAAGTATCTTTCACTGGCAAGTTGAGAATTTTTATTAAACTGATAAAATACACATATCATATCGCCTTGTTCCTCGTAATTACAAGCATTTTAATGTTTAAAGGAGAAATAAACGAAATTTACAACAATAGTGGAAAACAAAAGTCAACTGTGAAATATGCTACGAAATAAATAAAAAAATTTTATATAGCCACAGCCGTCTTACGATAAAGGAGTTTCTACAAATTGCGACCGATAATATTGAACGTGCATGTGACACCTATATCGTTGTAGTTGTAGTAAAAAACCGCACCATACTAAATAAAAAATATGAATGGCGCTATTTGAAGATAGTTCTACAGAGTCGAAACATCATAGTAATTATAAGATAAATATTGGCTGCCGATACGATTTTCTATATAAAAATTTGGGAGTTACACTATTGCTTAGGTGCGATGTTACCTAATATTTTTTTATCACTGCAGCGAAATGCGTTTCGGCTGGTAGATGGTTTTTTCCTTTATAGATGTGTCCACTATGATGTTATTTTCTTTAGTACTTATTTAGTATTTGTGGACACTGTGTAGGTAAATACTTACTTCTTATTAATACTTAAACATTGTAGAATGTAAGTTATATACTATTACATTATTTTTTTAAAATTTATTTAGTGCTGAAGTATTATTTATTTTTGCGTAGATTTTTGTACTGTATAAATCCTTCGAGATACATTGAATGAATACAGCTTTCTTCGCGGGTTGGTTTTCCTTTTGTAACATGTTTTTATTTGAGGTGTTGTAAATAAAATTCCTTTCTTGAGGTTTTCTTCGTCTTTTTTTTGTGACCCATCCCACTCTGCGACTTTTTAAGTAGGACAGTATTCTTTAGATTCCCTTTTTTGTTGCGGTGCTCGGTGCGAGCTATTGTCTTTGCTTATTTTACTTTTCTTTCTTGTCCGCACAGAACACAGTCACAAAATTTCCGGCGAAATTCTCGTGAAGTGTCAAAACTTCAGGATTCTTGAGTAAACCTAAACTTTAATAGGACAATTAAACTGTATAAGAAAGTGTCGATTGTAGAACAATGATTTTGTAATTCTAATTTTGTAAATAGTATTCGTCTAGAGCCGTGGACTTCAGACTTTGTCAATCTAAGAAACCCTCGTGAGTATAAAATTATTTCGCGAAAGCCGGGATCATCAATATTCACAGTAAAGGTAGTGCGGCGTTTTAATAATATTTTATTATATTATAACAAAAGTTAAAATAGTATTTAATGGCCTAAACTTTTTATACTTGAAATTGATTAAATTAAGACGTTTTTCAATTAGAATCGTGTCCTTTTATTATTAATTACAAATGAAATCTTTTTAGGGTATTTATTCATGCGGTTTTGCCGTTTTAAGAGTATTTCTATAAATTTAACGTAAATTTATATAAAATACGATCCTCCAATTATTTAACATGAATGAAACCTCTTCCATAACCTCTTTCATAATCACTCTCCCTCCTGTTTGTAACACTTCGTTTTAAATTAACCGATTCCTTCAAATATTCCAATAAAATCTGCTATTATCTCTTATCGTAAGACTTTACTGAAACCATTCTAAGTGTGATGTTCGTTAGTTATTATAATTTATAAATTTGAGCATGTGAAATGTTCCAATTAGCTGCTTCTAGGAAAGCTTTTATGTTTTATTTTCGAGCCTCTCGACTTGATAACTTCCGGGAATTGTTTCCTTTACAACTCGTGTATTTTTATAGAGCATGTGGGCATTTAATTTTTTACAACTCGTCAGTGAAAGTTACCTTCAAAAATATCCCAAACGACGTCAATCACATTATACATATTTTTCTCAGCAGAACAGAAATTTAAATGAACATGGGTCATTTACAAAACCACGCAGTAGATATGGGGATCGAGTTACAGCACCAAATAGACAAAATATTAAATATTATCCAAAGTGTTTGGTGGCAACAAATATGGTGCACCATTCCACAATAGTCTAATCACTATCTTAACGAAGTGTTTCTAAACAAATGGATCGGCAACCGTGGCGTATTTGCATGGCCAGCAAGAAGTCCAGATTAGAGTTCATTTGATTATTTTCTTGGAGAGGAGGAGGAGGGGGAAGGGGCAAATTATACCGAAACCCTGAAGACGATGTGAACCAACTTCAAGAAAATATTTAGAAAATGTATTTAATCAAATTTCAAGACGCACAATTCAACGGGCTATTAATAATAAGCTTAAAATAGCTCAATTATGCATAGAATAACATGGATTTTTGTTTCGACATTTGCTTTAGTTTTTTTTCCTAATTATTAAGGATTTTTAGTTATTAAAAAGTGTGTGTGTGCGTGCGTGCGTGCGTGCGTGTGCGCGTGTGCGTGCGCGTGTAGATTACATTTGAATTTGCTAATCGTGAAATAACTATGTCGTCGTGTACTGTTCGTACTTGCAACAGTAGAGATGCCGTTGATAAGAAGAAAACTAAACTTTTCATGAGTAAATAAACCATGATCAAGGACGGATCTTAGGCAGTTTTTAGAACGATAACATAAATTTCGGTTGCTTGAAAATATAATAGTTTATTTATTGTTTATATTTTTTTTTTAGATTTCCAAGGACGGAACTTATACCATCACCGCTAGCTAAAGTCAGCCGATACGTAACAACTAGGTTCCTCAACAGAATAAATCGAATACGATTCTGGCAAATCACCATATTGAATAACCACTTAGCCACACCTATTGATATATTTTTCTAAGAAAAGCATTGTGATAGCGTCTCGGTTGAAGCGTTAGATTCAAAGGCGTTTTCATATAAGAAATATATCTAAACATTGTGCCTGTGAGAAGAATCTTTGGAAAACAACGCCTTTTATTGGACTACAACCTATTCACCTGCAAAAATGGTAAAATTGCCAGAACTTTAACCCAATACGAGTTGTAAGTTTCACATTTCAACTAAATTGGGAGTTTAAAGCTTCCAAAAATTCTTAATGAGTTTAATACCAAATTTACTGAGAAAAAAACTTCTAATAAATTTTTGTATAATTATTGTCCTTAAAATGTGACACGAAAAGAACCTGTAAGTATTATAATTAAACAAATACTAATAAATCTAACCTTGTACTGACTATAACGAATACCGTATATTATTTTTGTCGTATAATTACAATGTCAGGGCCGTAATTATTTATACTTAACGATGGGAATAACATTTGTATCAAATTTTGCAATTTCCCTGATTTCATTCTCGGTTTACAATTGTAATCAAAATTTTGCGCATCTCCAACTTGATTAAATGGAGCAGTCCACTTAATATTTGAAAATGCTTGCAGCTAGTTGCGTTGGTTGTATACAAGATCTTTCCGCCAATCTGGCACTGTTTGCTCTCGTAAGAATCCATCCAACGGTGATTCACAAAGTCCGTTTGCTAAATGATGAAGTATAGACAAAACGTTTTAACAGTGAAGTTTTGTCTCAAAATCGTAGACTTTTATGCAAAGCGTAAATGATCAATATCTAATTGAGCTAGTAATTGAAAGATGGAAAATAAAAGGTCCCGGAGAGGATTCAAACCTGTATTAGGGCAACTACTAAATGGGAGGATTAGATCCATAAGCACATTTTAAGACAATGAGGTTTTGACCAATTAGTAATAGATTGTAGGGCGCAAGGAAAGTAAGTGCGAATACACAAGATGAAAATAAATCGGTTGGATGGAATGGGATGTAGCTAAGATCTACTAAACTAGTTTAAAATAGATAAATAGGTAGGTAGATCATTAAGCATTCAGACTCGAAAAATGCACCATACATACAACCCATAAGATTGTTAAACTAATTGTTCTAATTGGTAAAAGAAAGAAATTGTGTTGTTCTGGATTTTTGTACCCGCCTATAACAAGAGAAAAAGTGCAAAGACTGAAAAAACTGGAAAAACCTTACGTTACAGAATAATCATGTTGCTAATTACGAGGGAAACGCGATAATCATAGATCTTTACCTCCCGAAATCTTTATACTTATATTGACCCACAATAATTCTATATGCACAAACGGATCCGATTATACTGAATGTACTATATTGATGCCTAAACTTTTTACGACACCTAATCAGAGGTAAATGCAGGATTTGATTCAATGTTTTAAACCAGTTTTTGCCAGACTGAAGTAGACGTGCTTTGTGTTTGTGAACAGCTAAAATAAATCAAAAGCCCTCGCCTAAACAAAGTTGATAATGAATGTGCCAGTGTCAAGCGCACAGTACATGAAAGAAGATGCAAGATATTTTATACAACACGGGAAGTAAATGAGTTATAAAAAAAATAAGAATATTTTCATACTGTTTCGATTTTATGCTAATATAGAGTTGTTAATTGCAATTTAAAAATTATCTATTGGAGGCACATAGTCGATGTGCTAAACATTCACAATATAAAAGATAATATGAAAAATTTTATCTATACGCAGCAAGTGTGACCAAAATGTCTACAACAGATGTGGCGTCTATTGTGACTGACGAATTAGAAAAGAACGTTCCTGAGAATACAATGAAACACATCTGTGTCGACAACTGGTCAAGTAAAATAAAAATCCTGTGCTGTCCAGGCTCAACTGAAATATGACCTTTTAATACGAAGCAATTTAATTAATATTCCAAAATGATCTTTCTTTAACGCTTCAACGCCAAAAACTTGTTAAAAATTTACTGGTCACTTCCACCTGTTCCTTACTACCTCGCGGTAGTGAATCATGCAGCAAAAAGCATGATTAAGGTAATTGTTTGAAACATTTCCTCCTTAAATTTGTAATTGTTTCTAAAAACTTGTATACTTTGTCTTCATTATTCCCACAGTTTAACCTTGTGGTTTAATATTGCGCCTCGTTATTACATTTAGACGTACACAAATAAGTAATTTACAGTCGGTCTAATAATACTTTTGAATGTAAATATGTAGGTATCCTTCTAGTCTAATGTACTCATTAATTCATACAACACCAAAATGCGCTCAATGAATTCTTCAATGTGAATGAACTTGTTCCAGTCATCGAATAGATACTTGAAGTTTGTCATTATACAAATTAATTGTCGATTCAATTACCATAAGTAATTGATAATCGTTACTGTGATTTTTCGGTTTCTGTTGCACCGCCATTTTGTACTACGGTCGGTTCCTGAAAATTAGTTTGGTAAACAAGTTACATCAAATATCAATTGAAATAGTTTGTTATGTATCTGATTCGATATGAAACAGATTGAGATTAGAAGAATTTGAAGTCTAATTCCATTGTTTATATTCGATTTTTCATGATCTCTTAGCTCTAATAAGATTCAACCATATTCGAAAACGCTACAAAAACTGATATTTAATTTTACATTTTATTCTGAGAGGTTTAATGTTGTTTTGGTTATACAGTATTGCCCGAAATAAACAGTACTGAAACTAAGTTGGCGGTGTTTTTATGCGTGCGCTGTCACACTCAAGTTAGCTAGTATAGACCTGTCAAGTAAACCTCAAGCAAGTAATTAGTAGGGCCTAATTGTTAAAAATGGTGTTAAGTACAGAGGAGAAAGTGTTTCTGGTAGAGCATTATTTTCGTTCATACGGAATCGGCCGACGTAATGGTGCAAGTTTGCTATACGTGTCTGATCAATTCACACAAAGGTTTAATAAACGTTCTCCAAGTAATGCTGTAATTTTGAAGGTTATTGAAAAGTTTAGAAATACAGGTAGTGTATTGTGCCAACGAAAAGGAAACTCGGGGCGTCCCAGGACAGTTAACAACAACAATAACCATGAACGTGTTTTGAGCAAATCTTAGAAAATCCGAAAGTCAGCCAGGCAAGGACAGCGTTACAACTTGATTTAAAAGAATTTCCTTTCAAAGAATCCTGAAGGAGCTGGGTACATTTTCGTATGTGATTCAGGTACATCAACAACTACATCCTCGGGATTATCGCAGTAGAGTGGAATATTGCGCCAGAATTCTCGCGTTACAGTATGAAAATCCTGAATTTTTGAAAAATGTTTGGTTTTCAGACGAAGCACATTTTCACTTGTCAGGCTATGTGAATCGTCGCACAAATCGATTTCTGGGCTTTGCCAGACCCGATGAGGTTCAAGAGGTTCCTTTACATAGTGAAAAAGTGAGTGTCTGGTGTGCTGTTTCCGGACACGGAATCATTGGTCCGTACTTTATCGAAGAGAATGGTAGGCAAGTCACACTTAATCAACAGAGGTACAGACAAATTTTAACACGATTTATCCCTGATCTACGTCAATTCTGTCGTGCACGTAACTTGGCATTTCGAAACCAATTTTTTCAGCAGGACGGGGCAACTTGCCATACTGCTGCCGCAATTCGTCAATTTCTTCAAGAACATTTTCCAAGCAAATTCATATCACGATTTACTGACTTCCCAGACGCATACATTTGGGGCATGGCTAAAAATGCCGTTTTCAAACGGGCACCACAAACCATCGATGAATTAAAGGATGCCGTTAGAGTCTTCTTCGCAGCCCTGAGACAACCCTTATTCAATAACATGACCAGAAACTTAGAACATCGTTATGAAGTCTGTCTCGAACGAGGAGGTGCACATTTAGAACATATAATAAAGTGTCAATAATATGTATTTTTTAAATATACAAAACAATTACAATTTCAGTACTGTTTATTTCGGGCAATACTGTATTTTCATGTTATATTTTGTTCGTGATTTAACCAAAACCAATTCAACTCACGATATTTTTAAATTTCAAAATGGCAGCCCTGCCAGAGTCGTAATTAATTATATATTCATTTCTGTATAAGTGCCCATGTTCAAGATATCAGCTACAATACTGTTCGAATCTTGGTAAGCTCACACAAACGAGTAGCTTACACCATCATAGAAACATAGTGGAAGTTTGCCAGGGCATGGTTATAATATAAAAACAATTAATGATAGTGTGTATGATTATGTTGAGGACATTACGAGACATTTGCTATAACGGCTGTATCATAAAACCATTTTTTCAACAAAGACCTGTAATTGTTTTCGCCATCAAATACAAGCATTTACAGACTGCGATTGTAAGGGCCCTTCAGAATTTGACCATTCATTCCTTTCAGAATAACTCCGGTCCAAGTGGCTGTATCAAGTGATTGTTTTTGAATTTTTTTTTAAGCTTTTTAATTTTATTACTACTTTCCTATTTCGCAAGCGACCGCTTAACTAGCTAATATAATTCCGTCAATTCATGCACTTGCATTTAATAATGTTTCTATATTATCTATATTACATCAACCAAGAAAAATAAATTTGGTAGTGTAAAAATTTTATCAGCAAAAATCAAGAAATATGCCCTTCAAATTTTGAATTTTTAGTTTCAAATGAAAACAATAACATTATTTTCTATTAAATTTAATTTTCGAATTATTTGTATAAATTGGATATGTAATAAAACGAAAGGTTAGCAGTTGTACACCTCCCCGGTTTTCCCAAACTACAGCCAATCTACTGCATACGTTAAAAAAATTAACAAAGCTAATCCATTACAGTTTAGGGTTGAAAAAAATTGGCAAATGTCCAATTTGGTTTGAGGAAATTTTGCAAAATTAACCCTTTGAGTAATTATAGATAAGAAGATAGATTCAGGAGAGGTCACACACATAACTTTTGTAGGCGTAAAAAACTTTTGAGAGAGTCAATTGGAACGACTTATTAGGGATATTAAGAGGGATTGATACAAATTATAAGAATATAGAGAAAATATACCATTTACATAGTTGTGATAGATAATGTAATATAAAAGTGGTCGAAACAGAGAATTAAATATAAAAACCACGATAGTACAACCAAAATGTGGTTAGAATAGATAATGAAAATATATATAAGGTAAAAGGAATCTAGTATTTAGAGAGCAAAATAACAAAAGATAATCGTAGTAATGAAAAAATAAAAACTAGAATAGAAGCAAAAATAGCCTTGAACAAATACAGCAATTTCTGGATTAAATATAGACTTAGCAATTATAAAAAAAACTAGGAAAGCTTTCATCTGGGGCGAGAGAGTAGGTTGGGAACTTAAACTGTAAGCAAAGACGAGAAAAAAGTTGCTAGAAGCTTTTGAAATATGATGTTATAGATGTGGGTTAGGTGAATTCAATAAACTAACAAATACCAATATTCTTGTATCATTTATAATACGCAAACTAAACCAATTAGAAATATAGTTATTCGCTTTAAAACTAGTAAAAGGATATAATTCATTCAAAAATTAAGAGATAGATCAATATGCTATTTCTTTACAGCACGGTATGTTTGGTAAGTAAAAGAAATATAGTCAAAGAAAATCAATATACTGAAATTGTAAAATTAGTTCAAGATCTGAAAAGATGGTGGGTTACTAACAAACATGTCTAAATTACAATGCATGAAATTAGTTTCGAGTAGATACATTCTAAGAAAGTTGGACGAATAAGAATGCTTTTAGACAAAATCCAAACAAAACAACGATCATAAGCTTGATGACGATGATGACAAACCTAAACAATTATTCTCGCTTTAGAACTTTATTAGTTTTATTATGAATGATGAAATATATTTATCAATTATTGCGAACAATATCTAGCGAATAAAAAATTTTAAAAATAGATGCTATACATTTCACATCTTTTAAGCAATTTTAATACAGGTTTCTGTATGTAGCATATCATTTTTCTTTCGATATCTGATGTGTCTTTAAATGAATTCATCGTCATTAGGTCTTCAGTCCAGGAACTAGTTGAATGCGTCTCTCCATTGTTTCCTATTCCGAGCTAACCTACACATTTCCCTGATATTCCCACAGCTTGCCTTAATAGTCTAATCTAGATTTACGTCTACCTCTTTTTTTCCTTTCTCTGCTTCAAATATATCCCGCACTATTTCCTCATGCCCTAGAACGTGTCCTATCATCCTATCTCTCCTATTTTTTTTTACCCTTGTAAATTTGCGCTTCCTATTTTTTATTATGGTGTTTGACTTATTTTCCCCTCCTATACATACTAGTACTTTAGTTTTATTTTTATTCATTTTCATACTGTATCTCTCTGTTAGTACCGTTTCCATTTAATTAGGGAATGCTTTTAACTCTTCCTTGCTAGATGCCAACATCGCTATATGATCTGCAATATCATTTGCAAATCTAAGCATATCGATCGTTTGTCCTTGCATATTAATTCCAAAAGTATTCTTACGTTTGACACTATTCATTGCCACTTCGATATACAAGTTAAAAATTAATGGGGACAGGACACACCCCTGTCTCACCCCTTCCCTAGTATTTACATCTCCATGTTCCTGCTCGAATTTTATTACCGCTGCTATATCTAATGCTAGCCTGTCGATTTCAATTTTCAAACCTTCTAGCTTGCCTACTTGTTTCATGCTTCCGGCATTCCACGTCCCGACTCGCAAGATGTTCCCGGTACCTTTTTTCTTCTTATTGAGCTTGCCGATCAAATCCTCCAAAGTAGGCTCCTCCCGGAGATCCGAATGGAGGACTACGTGAGCTACGAAATCTTTTACTCCTGAGGATACCATCGTTTTGAAAACGTTTTTGGTACGCGGTGTATTTGGGACGCAATGTGGTCGTTTCCCGTTGCCTTCTAATCGCAGTAGTGTGTCTTAGAATGTCATACCAACGCTGTTGTTTGCTACTCAAAGTACTGAAAAAGCTGCTGTCCTACTTCGGAGACATGTCTTTGTCTGGTTCTTCACTAAGGACCCCACTAATCTAGTTAAACCTATAGTTCGGCTCGTTGGCTCACTGAAACATATAAGCCATTCTACGCATTCTAGTATTCTAGAACTTCTTCAAGGTGTAGGTCCGTTCAAAACGGGTAAATGAATTACTAATTTAAAATCATAAGGATATTTTCTTATTGTTTTAAAAAAATATCGCTCGTTATACTTAATTACTAAGTACCTGTAACTTTCCTAACAGACTTCTTAGAACACGGAGGTAAGTACGATGCCGTTTGCTTAAAGTCTCTTTATATTGTTATTAATTTTATTATAATACTAATATTATAATACCAATTAATACTGATTGCTTAGATTTCACACTTTGAAGGAACTATTAATTATAATAAAATAACCCGTTATCCTTGTCGTTTTACTAAGGATTTTGTTTATTATACTACGACTGTTGCAGTATGCATTTTATATTACAATTGTTGTTAGATTACCTTCTGAAGATAATAGTTCATTGCATTATTATTTATTACCTTATTATATATTACAATATCTCCTAAGGTTGATTCTTTTGTAGCAAGTTAGTACGCTCACCGCATTTTCGTACACTAGTATAATTGCTTTCGTTAAAACGTAAGTCCTTGTTATTAAAACACTTGCCTTGTGTTTAGAATAATATTTACACATTTTGAATATTTTTCTAGTACTGATTATATGTTTCTAATGCATGTCGATATCTACAACTATAACCTTATTTTACAGACGTTTTGGAAGAAAGATTTTAATCGAACTTGTTTCCACAAGGATACTTTACGGAGCTACAAACAGTCCATGTCAACCCAACCTTCATTGTTTTTGCCTGGTTTATTTTTTCTAGGTCAAAAGTTCAATATTGCATATTCATGACCATTAAGAATATGTTTAACAATACCTAGTATGCGATACAATTCATTTTGAAAGTTTCCTCCATCTCCAGGGTTTTTAACTATTTCTTAAACTCCTGGGGGAATCGCGAAGCTATTGAGAGGGATCGCGAAAATATGGTAGTTATAAATAAGTTGATAGAAATACATGCTCAAGGAGAAACTATAATGTAACGTCAGACCATCTTGTTACATTATAGCACTTTTATGAAATAGAGTATTTACGCTATGCTACATTGAAGCTTTAGTGGGTCTTTTAAATTTTCTGGGTATAAGGGGATCACCATAAGAAGAATATTTAAGCAATCTTGATCTATCCCATACGATCCTATAGGATAGACTAGGTATATTTAAGCAAATGTGAAAAACGAAAATACCAAAATAACAAAATGCAAAAATACGGAAATATAAAACTCGAAAATCAGAAATTGCGAAAATACAAAAATGCGGAAACACGCAAAACAAATATACGAAAATATGAAAACCGAAAAATACGAAAATAGAAGATAGAAACATGCACAAGTGCAAAACTACGAAAGTACAAAAGTATGAATGTACACGAAAATAGAAGATAGGACATGAGGGAATGCGAAAATGCAAAACTATGAAAATACAAAAACACGTAACGCAAAAACCCAAAAATTAAAAACTCCATATCTGTGTTGACGTGCTAAATTTAACAAGGGGATTAAATAAAAACGTGTTGGTATTCTGTGATTTCAGTTTAAAACGATTATTATTCTTAGCAATAACTCAAATGTTCAACTGGATCAAAAATGATAGGGAAGCAGTCTTAGTACCTTATTGCTGTATTGTTCATATAAGCGACCGATTTCAAAATTTTTTTTGTTTATGTTGTAACGTAACATTTTATGCTTTTTCCCGATTAGTAAATACATTTCTGTAACTACTATTTCTATATTTTATATTTATTAACTGCTTAGGCGAATGCATCGTATTATAATGAGTGGATTGCATCGTTCTTGTCTTGCCGTTCGTATAGATTTTGTTCCTTATGTGGATATACAAGTCTAGATAATAGACGATAAGAGGTTGTAATAGAACGAGTTGAATAAGCAGATGAGTAGTTGTAGTTTGTTATTGGTTCCTATATATTAATTACGTTGAAAATACTGCTTCTTCTTTTGCTTTGAGAATAGTGAGAATTAATGCGGTATCAATTTTCAAATTGTTCATGAATAAGCACGGCACGATTTTAGTTGTTTTTCTTGTGAAATAAAAGTTGTATATTAACTGTAGAAAGTGTAGTGCTAATTCCGATTGAAGTAGTATGGTTGATAGGCGAACGTGTTTGGTCGACGCACGTGTTTTACGGAACATTTTACGGACTTACTTTAGTGATACACGTGCTTTACTCATTGTGTTTTTTTTTGGTGCTTTGTCTTTTGATATTTAAACTGTGTGTGCGATCTAGTTTCGCAGTCCTTTTTTTTATCAGAGTAGTGCATACTTTGGATTATCCAAATACAGTTGATACTGTAGTTTCTGAATTTTCTAACCCCAAAGAATCTAAAACAGATCATTGTTTGCGCAAATTTCGTTATTTGCGAAATATAACAGATTACCGGTTTACAAAGGTATTGGTTGAAGTTTCTCACTGCTTTTTGGGATGTTTATGAAAATAATATACATTTGGTCCCAGTTGAAATTAAACTAGTGCTACAAAATATTTCGAAATTATTGTCTCAGGAAATAGAATTAACAAGAAATTTATCAATGCTACATAGTTCCGTCGCGTGATAATGTCTGCTGCTAACACCAGTGAAATACGTAGGTGTGATTAGGGTAACGTGTGATAAGTTCCATCAACACCCTCCCAGTCAAGGGTGAAGTGCTGCGTTAGTGCCGGACATCGTGAATCCCACACTTCAATTGCAAGGAAGCGTTACTGAAGGACCTTTTGTAAGTTGAACTATTTCCTACTTATTCTTACTTTAAATATCTATCCGTTGTTTTGCCATATCTTTGTCGTTCTGATACCTTTTACCATAGACTTGCATGCTATTTGAAAAAAAAAGAAGAATCAACAATACTGGATGACTCATATCAATTGTGCTTACCTATTTGTTTTTTTTGTTAAAATTTTGTCTGATTTATGTTTAATTGGTGTGTGAGGAAACGTTTCTGCTACTCCCCAATATTACCTCACTTTGTACTAAAAATTTTTGTATTGCTTTTACAGTTGTTCTATTATATAGATTATCCAAACAGTTTTTTTTTACATTCTACAAAGTACTGAACAATCTATGCTCGATCAGCATGCTATGCTTTTTCTTTATTTCAGGTTTGCGGGACTAATTTTTTTTTTATTGCAGGTTTGCTATTCTAATTTTTTTATTGCAGGTATTGTTACTAACTCCTTACAGCCGCGTACAATATATGTTGGTCTGCTTTCTACAACCCCCCCTAATCTCCGATTGAGCCCGGTCATTTCTTTGATTTTCTTCGTGTTACGCACGGCTACGAGCCAACGTAGCATAAATTTGGCGCCCAACGTGACTGCCACGGAAAAACGTGACATAAATTTGGCGCCCAACGTGGGCCTGAAATTATTTTTTTTCCTTCTCGTTTGAACTGGATTTTGTTTAGTATTTAGTTATTTCGTTAATTTAGTTTCTCTATCGAACAAGCTTAATAATTCGTTTTTGTGTCTTTAAATATTTGGGTGTTTGTTGATTCTGTAGTAATGGGGGACTATTGGAAATTAAAAGTTGATCGTTTACATGAAGCTGAACTCAAATATGAAGTCGGTTCTCGTGGGTTCGATGCAAAGGTACCTGTATCCGAACTTCGTAAATCCTTTAGGAATATTTTGAAAATGGAATCTTGTGAAACTCTAAGTCCACTTAAATCTGGCATCGATTTTCAGACTGATAATAAAGCCGTGACTGAAGGTTTAACTGAATTAACTACGAAGAGTAAAGATTTTAATGGTGATATTTCAACTGCCGACGGCAAACGTATTATTAGCCTTGCTATGCATCTCAAAGGGAGAATCCAACGCATGAATGTTACTTCTGACGCTGAAACAGTCATACAGCGAAAGTTGTTGCTATGTGTTAGTAATTTACGCAGTGATTGCGATAGGTTATACCGTCGCTTTAGACGTTCTTCCACTTCACCTAGGGCACCACTTGTTTCTACGGCTACTATTAATCCGACTACTACTGATACTGAGGATGATCTTACTTCTGCTGAATCTTCTGATGAATTACCTATACCTATATCTATTTCTAAATCAATTGCTACGTCTGGTTATGGACAGCTGGTGTCTAAATGGGACTTAAAATTTTCGGGTGATGACCGTATGTCTTTAAATGCATTTCTATTACGCGTGGACGAATTATGCTCGGCACGCAACGTTTCTGCTTATCAACTATTTTCTTCGGCATCAGACTTACTTTCGGGAAAAGCTTTAATTTTATTCAGAGCGCATAGAAAATCCCTAACTAATTGGCAAGATGTTATTCGACTATTAAGGAAGAATTTCAACCCGTTAATTACAACGAAAAACTTTTAGAGGAAATAAAGCAACGTACTATGGGTCCCTCAGAGTCTATTGGTGTATATTTAGCTACGATGGAAAATTTATTTGCTCGTCTAACAATCTCTCTCTGAACTACAGAAACTCGAAATTATTTTACCAAATCTTACCCTTTCTACCAAACCAAATTAGCTTTGCTTGATCTGAATACTATTACGGAACTTTTGCGTGTAGGTCGCAGACTAGAACAGCGCAAAATACAAGCCGATAATTTCAAGTCTCCTCCTGCTCTGAACTTTTCTCAACTCCTAGAGCCTGACTTAGCTTATACAGGTTCTGCGGTCCGCAGCAAACTTACTTCTGCTTATGTCCTCCCCATTCTGGTGTTACTACTTCGAAAACGTTTACACCTGGTGCAAGTGATGCTCCTAAAAATATTTCTAATTCTTCCGTTACCTGTTGGAACTGTGGCCAACGAGGACACAAGTCTCCTTCCTGTACTAAACCCCAAATACTTCATTGCTATGGTTGTGGTAAACCTAATGTTACCCGTACCAATTGTACGAGTTGTAACAAGAATTTAAACTACCGATCGAGTCGCTAAGCCGAGAAACCGACCCGATCCCTTCTACAGTTGTCTCGGTACCTATTATTTCCTCAGAAAATCCTTTCTCTGGTCTTGATGACCGATCTAAATATGTTCTGGATTTTATTTTAGCTAGTTCTCGTGAGGACGACAGACCTTATCTTACTGTTACTATTTTCGACATCGAATTTAAGGGTTTGCTTGATTCTGGCGCTTCTCGTACGATTATTGGTGGTCCTGGTTGGGATATTCTCTATTCTCTTTCTTTGCCTTTGTCCCAAACGGAGATCCACAGCTGTACGGTAGCCAATGGTCAAGCTTGTAACATTCTCGGGTCACTTACTTTACCCATGTCGGTCGAAAATAAAACTATTCTTCTTGACGTCCTAGTCGTTCCTTCTATTTCTCAGTCTCTGATCTTAGGCATTGACTTCTGGAAATCTATGGGTGTTGTCCCAGATTTTCGAACGGGTCAATGGACTTTCGGTTCTTCTTCTACTGTCTCGATCAGTCAGATCAATGCTCTTTCCGATCTGTCGATCATGCAACAATCCGAATTGTCTCGTATAGTCCAACAGATGTTTCCTAAAGATGATACTTTACCTTTGGGCTGTACTAATCTCATTGAACATTAGATCTGTACTACATCTAGTCCTATCAAGCAACGATATTATCCCATGTCCCCTACGGTTCTTCGACATGTCAATCAAGCTCTGGATGAGATGCTAGAAAGTGGTGTTGTAGAACCATCTAATAGCGCTTGGTCTAGCCCTATTGTTATGGTGCCTAAGAAAGATGGCACATATCGTTTCTGCATCGATTTTAGAAAGGTCAATGAGGTTATAGAAAAAGACGCCTATCCCCTTCCTTATATTTCTACGATTCTAGACCGTCTTAGAGACGCAAAATTCTTAACTAGTTTGGACATTCGCTCTGCTTATTGGCAAATACCTTTTTCTTCTAATTCTAAGGCGATTACTGCATTTACGGTGCCTGGTAGAGGTTTATACCAGTTTACTAAAATGCCATTTGGTCTTCATAATTCTCCAGCGACATTTCAGCGACTTATAGATCGTGTGCTTGGTGCTGATCTTGAACCTTTCTGTTTCGCATACTTAGATGATGTGATCATCGCTACCCCTACTTTCGAACAACATTTGGTGGTACTACAGAAAGTGCTTTTCGTTTAAATTCTGCAGGTCTTACTCTTCGCAGAGATAAATGCATTATATGCCGACCGGAACTCCGTTATCTGGGATACGTAGTAAATCGTCATGGACTCCATGTCGACCCAGAAAAGTTTCGGCCATTCTTAATCTTCCTCCTCCTACTACTGTAACTGAAGTACGACGCATAGTTGGTATGTGCTCGTGGTATCGTCGCTTTATCCCAAATTTTCTGCTCTTACTGCTCCAATTACTGCTTTGACTAAGAAAAATTCTAAATTTGATTGGTCTTCGGAATGTCAGCAGGCGTTTAAGCTGCTGAAAGAACACTTGGTAACGGCTCCAGTGATGAGTTGTCCTGATTTTTCTTTGCCCTTTACTATACAGACTGATGCCTTTGATTTTGGTCTGGGTGCTGTGCTGACTCAACAACAGGGTGATGACGAAAAAGTCATTAGCTACATTAGCTGTTATCTTAAAAAGGCGGAACGCAACTATAGTGCCACCGAAAAAGAATGTCTTGGTGTTATTTGGGCAATTGAGAAATTTCGTCCCTATATCGAGGGTTCTCACTTTACTGTGATCACCGATCACCACTCGCTTATCTGGCTGAATAATCTACAAAGCCCCAACGGTCGTTTAGCTCGTTGGTCTGTACGACTTCAACAATATAACTTCACCATCGTACATCGTAAAGGTAAAGAAAACATCGTTCCCGATGCCTTATCTCGCTCAGTACCTAAAATTGACTTAATTGATGACTTTCCTAAATCTTCTATTACTCTGCCAATTTTGGATCCTTGGTATCTTAAGCTACGGACTCGTGTTAATTCCAATCCTAAACTATACAGTAACTGGCATGTGGAAAACGAATTACTATATAAACATGTAAAATCTAAACAGTCTTTGCTCCAACCTCCTCAAGACGATTGGAAGTTCCCAGCGAACAACGGAATAGGGTTCTATACGAAAATCATGATTTACCTACTTCAGGTCACCCTGGTGTCCACAAAACTGTCTCTAAAATTTCCATGCGTTACTATTGGCCTAAACTTAGAGCCGCTGTTGCTCGATACGTCCGTCGTTGTAAAATTTGCTCTGCACACAAAGTCGAACAAAAGAAACCTCCTGGCTTTATGTCTCCCCGTGCTACTGCCACTCGTCCTTGGCAAGTCCTATGTACTGATATTGTCGGACCTCTTCCTAGATCCTCTAAAGGTAATTCTTTCATTTTAGTTGTTGCCGATTGTTTTACAAAATATGCTTGTTTCTTTCCTCTACGTGCGTCTACGGCCGCTGCTGTTGCTCGAACCATTGAGGAAAATATTTTCCTGGTGTATGGTACTCCTCAGTATCTAATTGCGGACAATGGTGTACAATTTCGTAGTAATATTTTCACTAAACTCTGTCATTCTTATCGAACAAAAATTCTGTTTAATGCTCGCTATCATCCTCAGGCGAATCCGGCCGAACGTATTAATAGAGTCCTGAAAACTATGATTTCTTCTTACGTTTCTGATAATCAACGTCGGTGGGACGTTAATTTAGCAAAAATTGGTTGTGCTATTCGAACGCTTAAACATGAGGTTATTGGTTACTCCCCGTATTTTGCTCTATATGGTCGTGAGCATGTTCTCTACGGCGATCATTTTGGAAAACCTCTTGATCCTGATGATGTTCTTATGGATCCCGAACGTCCTATTCCTCCTACTGACTTAGTCAAATTTGAGTCACTTCGTGAAGAAATTTCGAAACGCCTTTCCTTAGCATACAAGAAAAATGCAAAACACTACGATCTTCGTCGTCGTCCCTTAACTTTATCTCCTGGCGATCGCGTTTGGAAACGCAATTATGTTCTTTCGGATGCTACTCGCTACTTCAATGCTAAACTTGCTCCCAAATATGTGGGTCCCTTTACTATTAGAACTAAACTTTCTCCGTGGACCTATATCTTAGTGGATGATTCTGGTAACGATCTGGGTACTTGGCATATTAAAGACCTCAAACCCGATAAAACTTTAGACCCTCCAGACATTGATCCTGAACCTCCGGATCCTAGAGGGCTCCCTACGGCCGATTCTATTTTGACCCCTACGTGTCGCTATCCCTAATGACTTGTAATTTTTTTGGCTTATTGGTCTTGTGTTTTCTCTGATAAGCTTGTGTCCGCAAACACTGGCGCCCATTTCGTATTCCTATTTATATTTTGTAGCTAGCCCATCCCGTGACTTTTTCTTTTGGCTAGTTCTACCATTTGATCACTATTTGACTATTATAGTCGCTTTCTACATCCATTCCTTGAGGTAGGCTTCAGATCTATTTTCTTTTCCTTTAGGTATTTCGACTTGGTCGCTTTTGTAGGTCTGTTAGCCATACTTTGCTTGAGTAATCGTTTCATACGAATCTGTGTTACCTCAGTCGGAAGTATTCTAGATTGTGTACTAGCTTGCCTTAGTCCTTTGCTTTGCCTTGGTTCTTTCTTTGCTGCACACTTGAGGTTGACAGTTGTGTCGTCTAGTTGGTTTGCTACGAGTTCTCTCCCTCGTTTTTTTTTCTTCCTTTCCTCTTGGTTTCTCCGCGGGAAGCCAAAACTTTTCTTTGAGGTGGAGAACAGAAATGTCCCTTTTGGAGACATCCGTCTTTTGACGTTTTTGAAAGTAGCTAAGAGCTTTAATCCTCATTGGGTGTTTACTTGATGCTTTCTTTACCTGTTCTGTCGTTGTTGGTTACGATAGATGACTTTGTCTTCTTTTGAAAAAAAAATGTTCCTTTTCTTATACTGGTGTTGGTCCTTCGGACCGGGAAAAAAAAAATTTTTTTTGTTTGGTTCCTTGTCTGTCGTTTTTTTTTCTTTCACCCCGACGTCTTTATTTTGCTAGGAGGGAATCTTTAACGTGCATTTTTTATAGCTTAACATTTTACGCTTTTTCCCGATTAGTAAATACATTTCTGTAACTACTATTTCTATTTTTTTATATTTAATAACTCCTTAGGCGAATGCATCGTATTATAATGAGTGGATTGCATCGTTCTTGTCTTGCCGTTCGTATAGATTTTGTTCCTTATGTGGATATACAAGTCTAGATAATAGACGATAAGAGGTTGTAATAGAACGAGTTGAATAAACAGATGAGTAGTTGTAGTTTGTTATTGGTTCCTATATATTAATTACGTTGAAAATACTGCTTCTTCTTTTGCTTTGAGAATAGTGAGAATTAATGCGGTATCAATTTTCGAATTGTTCATGTATAAGCACGGCACGATTTTAGTTGTTTTTCTTGTGAAATAAAAGTTGTATATTAACTGTAGAAAGTGTAGTGCTAATTCCGATTGAAGTAGTATGGTTGATAGGCGAACGTGTTTGGTCGACGCACGTGTTTTACGGAACATTTTACGGATTTACTTGTGTTTTTTTTGGTGCTTTGTCTTTTGATATTTAAACTGTGTGTGCGATCTAGTTTCGCGGTCCTTTTTTTTATCAGAGTAGTGTATACTTTGGATTATCCAAATACAGTTGATACTGTAGTTTCTGAATTTTCTAACCCCAAAGAATCTAAAACAGATCATTGTTTGCGCAAATTTCGTTATTTGCGAAATATAACAGATTACCGGTTTACAAAGGTATTGGTTGAAGTTTCTCACTGCTTTTTGGGATGTTTATGAAAATAATATACATTTGGTCCCAGTTGAAATTAAACTAGTGCTACAAAATATTTCGAAATTATTGTCTCAGGAAATAGAATTAACAAGAAATTTATCAATGCTACATAGTTCCGTCGCGTGATAATGTCTGCTGCTAACACCAGTGAAATACGTAGGTGTGATTAGGGTAACGTGTTATAAGTTCCATCAACACCCTCCCAGTCAAGGGTGAAGTGCTGCGTTAGTGCCGGACATCGTGAATCCCACACTTCAATTGCAAGGAAGCGTTACTGAAGGACCTTTTGTAAGTTGAACTATTTCCTACTTATTCTTACTTTAAATATCTATCCGTTGTTTTGCCATATCTTTGTCGTTCTGATACCTTTTACCATAGACTTGCATGCTATTTGAAAAAAAAAAGAAGAATCAACAATACTGGATGATTCATATCAATTGTGCTTACCTATTTATTTTTTTTGTTAAAATTTTGTCTGATTTATGTTTAATTGGTGTGTGAGGAAACGTTTCTGCTACTCCCCAATATTACCTCACTTTGTACTAAAAATTTTGTATTGCTTTTACAGTTGTTCTATTATATAGATTATCCAAACAGTTTTTTTTTACATTCTACAAAGTACTGAACAATCTATGCTCGATCAGCATGCTATGCTTTTTCTTTATTTCAGGTTTGCAGGACTAATTTTTTTTTTATTGCAGGTTTGCTATTCTAATTTTTTTATTGCAGGTATTGTTACTAACTCCTTACAGCCGCGTACATTATATGTTGGTCTGCTTTCTACAACCCCCCCTAATCTCCGATTGAGCCCGGTCATTTCTTTGATTTTCTTCGTGTTACGCACGGCTACGAGCCAACGTAGCATAAATTTGGCGCCCAACGTGGCTGCCACGAGAAACGTAACAATTTCTAGAAATTTGATTAAGATCTGATAAGATAATAGGTTCATATGAAAGAAGAAAATCTATTAGGAATGAACATAACATAGATCATAGGATCGGGCTGCAAAATATACTGAGATATCATTTTTCATCATTTGATCGTGGAACGAGGAGTTTTAGGATTTTTAGTAATAAAGAATTCAAATCAAAAATCAGTTTTCGAACGTGCTCGAGTGTTCGAATACAAAACCTTGAAAATGTGTAAAAACTTCTATTGAGTATGATACACCAGTTTGACTTGATATTTTTATTAATTAAATCGTTTGGCAAAAAACTCGCCATGACTTTTAAATTACCAAAACTATGTCAGTGTTACTGGAAAACAGACAAATACCTTTGGAAAATTATAATTTTATTTTATTAGTTACTATATTTTAGCTCACTTGATTTATTATTTTAAATACGTTATGCTGAAGTTACATTAAAATTGATAAAACATGCGGATTTTTTAATTTAGTAGCGTCATAAACTTGCTTTCGAAATCATATAGGTGATAGTTATTTCTTTAATCTTACTTTCATCAGATATTATAACTCCGTTTTCCCTCAAAGGGACATACGACAGATCTGATACGAAGTACTATGTGAACTTCTTCTTTAACTGCTTAATCGTTGAAATCAACCATCGAAAAAAGACTAAAGAATATCGTACGAACAGATAAATAGAAAATAAAAGAAGCTATGCGAAATCATCTCAATAGAGCTTGTACTCTAAAAAATTTTAGCAATGTTTTGTTAAGCTGGTTTAAGAGTCTTCAAATAGTGATAATGAAATACCTACGTGTTGCGAGCAAAACATGGATTATGGCAAAGATTGAGGATTTAAAAATGTGGTGCAATAGAAAGATGTCCAAAGTTAACTGAGCACACAGAAAGTACAAATCAAGAAATATGTTACGTTATTTTCGGGACAAATTGAATACCCCTTTTTCCCTTGTTAATTCATTACCCGTTCGAATAAATTCCGTTTCTATTCTTAAATTCTTCAACAACATCCTATATATTTTACCTGTTCAGAATAAGCCAGCTTTACAATAATTTTTAAAGCAATCTATTTGCTTGGAAACGACAAGTTTATAATAAAGTTTAAATAAGTCAATACCTTGTTTTAGGTATCCTTTAATTTGTTAAACATTCCGATAATGTATAGTTGTTTCTCTATTGTTCCAGTTTACAGACTTGTCGAACTAAGGTCGCGCACTGTCCGATAAAACCGGGTTTTCCAGTTTTTTAATAGCGTCTTGATAACAACATGACTTGGAGCTCTGGTTGTTTAATTAAACGAAGTTATGTGCAGTTTCTTTTCGAAAATGTTAAAAACCACTCGTCGGAATTTCTAGATTTTTCGTTCCGTTTTCTTTATGAAAATTTCGCGCACTCCTTACAGCGTGCTTCCTACGGGAGACACGATAGTCCTTGAACTGCCGCTCCTGGGGGTATAGAAGGCTGCACCAGTGGCGTGGTCTCAGATCCATCTGGCCCGCTCCGGTCCTAGGACCGAACGAGAAATCCAACACCTTGAACACGCTGGCAAGTGTTTCGTCCCTGCTTACGTTGAGCCCCTATATATTTGGACTTCCCTGTTTAAACTCATGCATGTACAGTGTGTCCCAAATTGGATGTATTAAATGGGTAACTTAGTTGTTATTAAAGATACAATAAAACTGTGTGCGCAGTCATGTGCCAACTTTTTGAGATCAATTCAATGGTGAAATCACAAATGAGCGATCTTCTTTTGTTTTCGAGTTATAGCCAAAAATTGATATTTTTAACAATTCTATTAATTCTCATAACTCGTTTGTTTGCAAAAATATCCAAAAATACTGTAGAAGAGTAATTATAGCGTTGTGCGGGGGTGCAACATCTTGTTGGAACCACACTTTTTGTCTTTTTTCGAGAGGCATGTCCTCCAGTAATTCGTGCAAGTTGGTATACAAAATTTCAATATAGCGACAAGCTGAACGATTGTTTTCAAAAATATGGTATTGAAATTTGCCACCAACAATGTAGCAACAAATATTCAAACCACAACGGCTTTGTTGACGCCTCGTATGTTTGATAGGTATTTTCATTCGACCAGCAAGTGCTTCATCAGACCATATAATGTTATTTCCAAAATTGTTAGTATCAGAACATTTACGGGGATACCATTGACAAAATCGCCTTCTTTTTTGAAAATCGTCGGGAAACAAACTATGTATAATTTTATTTTTATAGGGTCGATATTTATTACGCTTCAATATTTTTGAAGCTGCTGATTTAGAAACACCCATTTCCTTTCAATTTTCCTACATGATGTTCTTGGGTTTGTTTCACACATGCTATGGTTGAAACAGTAGTTTGCTCTTAATTAAAAACTGCATACTGTTTCGTTCTAGGTTTTTCAAAGCAGCCAAACTGTTGTAAATTACTATCTATCCTTTTAAACTTGTTAATATTAGGTTGTTGTCTTTCGGCGTATCTGTATTATTTACAAACGACATAGTAATATTATTTGCTATTAGTTACACAATTACCTGTTAAAATATAAAGTTTTTACTGATAGAGGAATTCTCGCAGACTCAATAAATGCAACTAGCATATCGTATTTTTCGTAATTTTCAAATTTTGCCATTTAGTAACAGACTGATGCTTCACTTACAAACTAACAGAATAATTTATTGCATGTGCAATAGATATGATTGAAGCTCGTTGACGTTTGTTATACAAACAATTGTCGTTTTTTGTTTACCTTTTGTTTCGCGGCCAACTATTTATTACCAATATAATAAATTATTTTATTATACCAAAAACATATTCGGCCATTTGAAAAGATAATTATATTAAACTATATATTTTTGAAAAGCTGTCAAAAAGAGCTTTTAAATAAAGTGACAACCAATTGTGGTTTCCATTTAAAAAAATGCAAGTTTATATTATAACCTCAAAAGTATTATAAATTTTAAATATTTGCGTACGCCACTATATTCTACGTAAAAACCGTATAAAAAACTATTACAGTATTTTTGGATATTTTTGCAACCAAACGAGTTATACGAATTAATAGAATTGTTAAAAATATCAATTTTTGGCTATAACTCGAAAACAAAAGAAGATCGCTCATTTGTGATTTCACCATTGAATTGATCTCAAAAAGTTGGCACATGACTGCGCACACAGTTTTATTGTATCTTTAATAACAACTAAGTTACCCATTTAATACATCCAATTTGAGACACACTGTACAAGATTACTTTGCCTATACGAAAATTTTGAAACTATTTTGGAGTTCTTTGCCATGTTCTGAATGTAGTACTATCTGATTTAACTAACTACAAAACGAAAAGATATACTACTTATTATTGTATAACTGGGTTCAAATGCTTAATGGATAACTGATTTAAAATGCTTACTTTTATGCGAGATGATGTTCTTTTGTTAGTAATATAGTATTTATTGCGGCAAGTTTATGAAATGAATTAGGTATTTACATTGATGATCTAGAGCTGTCGTTTTTAGCGTTGTACTTTGGTAATTTTTCTCTGGGTAAGTCAGATGGGGAGGAACCTAAAAACTACAGCTTGCCATTTTAAGGGGTAATTTTTTTTGTGAGTTCTCTTGATATATGTATATTGGGGTTATTGAATTCTTCTTTTTGGAGTTTGGGAATTCTATGTTTTGTACATATTTTGTTTAACTATAGGTTTCTTTTTTTGTATGTTTTGTTATGAGAGTGAATGAGTGCTCGTATTTTTATTTCAGGCCTTCCTATTTACTTCTGATGGAGGTATAATACCCCGTCCACTCACCGAATAAGCCCGGCCAATTTCTTTTTTCTTCTTTGGTTCTTAGGCTACGCAAATGTACGTAGCAAATACTAAATGAATTAGTGAAAAACGCTCTATTTTGGAAAAAAATAGTAAAAAGAAGGGCTCGACCGATAGAACATCACTTACGATTATCAGAACTGGTATCACTGATAATGGAAATGAGAGATTGCGTAGGTAGGCCACGAGTTGAATATCTTAAATTGTAAACGATGCAGATTCTGCAGGGAACTTTAACATGAAGCAACTGACGCAAAATAGGGAGGCTTGGAAGATTGTATCAAACTAACCAATTTAAAGTTAAGAAATTCTGATATTAGGAAAAAATCGATTAACAATCAATTACTGATTCGGGTGTAAAATGTATGAATTCGTGGCTTATTCAATCAATCGCTTATTTAATAATCAATCTCTTAATTTTATAAAATAAGTAATGAACTGACTTATCTGCATTAATTAATTATCTCATAACAAAACGTATTTTTAATTGCTGTAGTAGCAAATAACAGAAGAATATGTTACATGCAGTATGTATTGGCATTTAAAACAAGTTGAAAATGCAAGGCATTGTCGCAACGAACTTCCAAATGTAGACTTACTTTAAAACAATTTATGTATCGCACATTAATTTTGGACCTATTTGAAATTTTTGATAAAAATTAATTCCCGGAGGGGGGGTATCCGTGGTCAGATTTTGTGGGGGTACCATATTTCGACTCAGCTATGTTAGGGGAGTCCAAATATGTATCGCACATTAATTTTGGACCTATTTGAAATTTTGATAAAATTAATTCCCGGGGGTCGGGTATCCGTGGTCAGATTTTGTGGGGGTACCATATTTCGACTCAGCTATGTTAGGGGAGTCCAAATATGTATCGCACATTAATTTTGGACCTATTTGAAATTTTTTTTTTCCCGACGGAATATCGCGGGGGCACGGCGCTCCCGTGGCCCGATTTTAACTGACATCAAAACTTAAGCTCTGGACACCGAGCTGAATCGATTGATGTATCACACATTGATGTCCGACCATTAGAAAGGCCTCGGACGGACGGACAGACGGACGACAAATCGATTTCATAAACGAACGAAGTTCGTTGAAAACTGTTTAGGTGTTTTATTATACAGTAACCATTAAATTTACTCAACCAATATTATTAAGTGTTTTACTCTGTATAAGAAACGATGTTTATTTTTGAACGCATTTTTATATTTTACGTTGGTGTTTAGTAACATTAGGTTGCGCCCTCTGCTGTTGTTGCAGCTTAAACACGCGTATAGTGGACATCACAAGTCATTCTTGACCTAGGAACCAGTATGGAAGCACCTGTCAGCTGTGGTTTCGCCCAAAATAAACGGCTTTGCCTGGTCCTAACTTTTGAGAAACGAAAGGAAAGTGTCATGATAATAGTGATTAGGGCTCTTCCAAACTAATTATTGTTCAGTCGGTTTTAAAATGACTACAATGGTAAGTAATCCTACATTTGTATTTCGAAAGTTACATTTTATTGTTATCCGTAGCACAAATTATAATGCTCTCAGTTTCACAAACAAATTATTATATTCAAGAAATTTAAGTATTTGAGAATTTAAAGCTCGCAGTTTAACACACCAGTTTACCCATGAAGCTACATTAAATTAATTCAGTCCGTTCAATTTACTGCAGTATTTGGGATACAATATTCATCGTCTCATAATTCAACGTTTTAATTCGTTTTTGAAGAACAGTTTAAGTAAACCTTGGGCCCGCCGCTTTTGTAAATACGTGTATTAAACACATGTGTTGTCAGCATATTTCTAGTAGCTATTTGTTTTGCAGTATTGGTTCAAGGAATTGAACTCAACCTTCTGGTGACCTTTAGTTTGCTGTGTACTTCTGAACAAGTTGAAAATAAAAATAGACAAGTGTCTAAGTTAGGCTTCTAAATTTTATTTATAGATTAGTAACAACGCATTATTAATAAAGAAAAATAAATCTAGTAAGACTTTTATACTATACAACTTTGCAAACAATTTTTTTGAGATTAGGAGTATGTTAATTATTTGCCTGCATCTTGTAACACTTAAATCTTATAAAGATTCCTTAAACTATATGCATTTGAATTAGATTATTACATTTTGTTTAAGAGCAATTTGCCTGTTAGCCTACAATACTGTTGGAATCGAAGTTCAATTTTTGTAGTAATTAATCATTCCTTACAGAAATCTTAAAATTTCTTTTTGGTTAAGTTACTTCGTTTTGCTACAGGTGCAGATCGGAGTTAACTTTTGTTCAAGTGTTTAAGTTAATATTTAGGTCACTAACCTTAAATTTACATACTTGCTCATGTTAAGTATCCATAGGTCTTTACAGTTGCCAATTACCTTTCAGATATGTGTCTTAACTCTGGAGTTTTTGGTGCTCTTTGATTTATATGTTTTTTTGTTTGATGATGTCCTGGCCAACCGTTATTAGTTCGTTTCGGTCCGTTTATTTTCATCCAGACGAGGTGGTGCTCCCTTACTCTCTATTTATCCTTACTCACCCCTATTTGATCGTCCCGCAAGGTTGATTCCAGCTAGCTTATAGTCTTAGGGTTTTCCATTTCTCTTAGTCACAATATCCATCTACTTCTTACCCTCAGCTACTCGTTTCATTAGAATTACTTGACTTCAATTAGGTGTACCCTCCTTGAGGTGGTATAATGCTCTGTTTATGATATTTGAATAGCGCCTTAAGAGCCCTAAGTTTCTATTTGTATGTAGGACATAAAAGGTATGAACAGAAAGGAACGTACCATGACTGGAAAAGTCCTTCCCTTTTCCACGTTTCTACTTGATTTTAAATGGTGAGCATAGAAGTAAATTGTTAAACCTGTTCATTTAGTAAGAAATTGTTTTCCATTAATATCATTTGCTCGACACTCATATTTTTAGTTAAAATGACGTGATGGTGTACGAAATGAACATTACATAACACAAAAACAAAAACATGTTTATTCAGACTCCATCAATTTTTTTTGGCTCTTCAATCTAATAAAGATTGATTGGCTTCGTATAATTATCCACTGTTTTATAAATCTCGATCAAACATTGTTTTCCTTTTTCTACGTCGACATTTTGTGACTATACCCAGATCCTAAGAGAATTATTTTGCAAAGGTAATGGAAATGTTGACTACCTCATCCTTATTTCCAAGAATTAAAAATACCAATGCTACAATAGTATGATTATCCTTTGAAAGGGAAGTTTGTGTATCATAAATTTCTATGACAAATTCGCATAGGGTGAAAAACAGTGCATGAAAAAAGAATGTAATGTATTTAGTACGCCAATATATCGTTTAAAAAGAGCATCTTCTTTTTGGACAGTTACTAGTTACCTAACAATGAAAATATTTGCAAAACCTTGTTCTACAATGCCTACAGTTACTTCTGTAGCTGCACCAAGACTTTACTACACGCTTGGCAAGGTCAGTCAACTTGATCCCCCTCCAAAAGCATTATCGAATTGTAGGATGTGCACCAGACGCTACTAGTCTTGCACCACCAAAATAATAGCTTGCACCATGCTGTAAAAACAACTGCAGCAATTTGTTTATAAGGGTGGTAGGATGTCGCTAGTCTCCCTCTCTTTGAATTTTAAAAAAATGTTATGTGCACCAGTTAGAACACAGCTTGCACCACATTGCACCAGTAAATTTAGAGCTTACACCAGTTCTGAAAACCATCTACAGGGTCTTTTCTCGAAGGGGGCTAGATTCCATAGTTGAATTGCATTTTGCAGAGAATTGTTCACGTGATTCTACGGGACGATATACTGTATGTCCTCCTTTTCTTGAAGAAAATCCCATTTTTCCTGATACTAGGTTTAAACTCAGAAACGCTTAATTAAATTGGAGAAACGCTTACAACACCAACCCTCGCTTTATATTAAATATCGTTATTTTATGGAACAATATATAAACTTCGGTCATATGAACATTGCTTCCTCACATTCTAATTATATTATTCCACACCATTATGTCGAAAAGCAAGTTAGTAGTATTACAAAAATTAGAACGGCTTTCTGCGCCTTGTTTCGCTCCAGCACACATAATAAATCTCTTAATGATTTTTTTTACCGGGTCCAAAATTGCAACGTGATATAACAGACATCATTTGCAATTCCGCCTTTACGTTGTGGTTTGTTGTGATGTTTAACAAACGTATCGCCAAATATTTATAAATAAAAGGATCAACGTAAATTTCAAAACATTTACTATCACACTGAACCCCACAGGATCATTCAAGAATACGAATTAAATACTCTCACCTTCGGTGTGTCAACCGCACCCTATTTAGCGCAAAGGGTTCTTCATCGATTGGTAGAAGATGAAGGCCAGAAATTTCTTAGCTTGAAACGCAATACTGCAACAAACATATGTGCACGATATCTGTGAAAGTATAGATATATATAGTTCACGAAGCATTACAATTACAAACGCAATTAATAGATATTTTTAAACTTGGAGGTTTTAGTTTAAGAAAATGGATTAGCAATCATCAAGCTATTTATTCTTGATGGTGCACCCATTGATCATCGCGAGCACTCCTTAATTTTAAATACAGATGACAATGCCATTAAAATCTTAGATGTTTAATATGAACCAAGTGAAGATTGTTTTTCGAATTGGAAAAATTCGAATTTAATTGTTATGACTAAAAGAAGCATGCTATCTGAAATTGCAAAATTTTACGACCCTTTAGCGTGACTTACGCCAGTTATTTTTACGCAAAATCGTTTATTCAAAAGGTATAGCTTGTAGGATTAAACTGGGACGAACCGCTTCCAAATAAAATCCAAAAGAATGAAAACAATTTGTTATTGATTTACCCTTATTTTTACCCTTATTAACTCAGATTAAAATTTCTCGTCATGTCGATTTTAAGTTAGCATTTTCTCGTCAAGTGATCAGGTTTTGTGATAGTTCCTCAAAAGGATATGGAACGGTCATTTATATTCATTGCGAATTTCAAAATGATGTTAATATTCATTTGCTTAAGGCTAAAAGTCGTGTAGTCCCGTTCAAGAGGCGGCTCCGTGGCGTAGTGGTATGTGTGTGACTACTACGCCCAAGGTCCCGGGATCGAATCCCGACACGGTCCGCTTGAAAAATGTTAGGCGAGCATTTTTCACAAAAATACACCCTCGTTCGGATGAGAGGTAAAATGCAGGTCCCGTGTGTGAGTATTGTCACGCACGTTAAAGATCCCCACCTTGCTTGGAACAGCAAGGGTTCGGCAAAATTCCAAATTTTCCAGGTAAAAAAAAACTCGCTTCCTGGCCAGTGTAGTACCTTCGGGTGGAGCATTGGAGAATCACATGTAAAGTCCCGTTCAAAACTATAAGTGTTCCTCGCTTTGAATTATCTGCTGCAGTTCTTTTGGGTCGTCTCTTAAAATCCATCGAATGTTTTATAAAACAAATTGAACCAATTTCCCTTCATTTAGTTACGGATTGGTCAGTTGTACTTGCTTGGTTAGATACACCTCCTCATACTGTAAAGACTTTCGTATCTAATAGAATTGTTGAAATTTTAGAAACTACACTACCTACCCAGTGGTATCATGTCTCAACCAAGGACAATCCCAGTGATTGCGCAAGTAAGGATTTACAACACAAATTGTTATCTCAACTTACCCTCTGGTGGAAGGACCCCCGCTTTTCATATATGTCCTTCAGCACTTGGAACTTAATTTCACGCAATCTTCTGCTAGATAATCTGGTTCATGAATTAAAGTCAGAAACGCTTATTTCCATCACCGCTGAATTTCCTCTTTATTAGAATTAATAAATAAATGTTCAAGTTTTAGTACTTTACAAAGAATTATTGCTTTTGTTCTGAGAGTCAGTTCAAATCTCCCCGTATTGGCCCGCTCTTACTAATTGAACTTCAAAATGCCAAGTATCAATGTATAAGAGAAGTACAGACATTTTATTATTTCAAATAAATTCAGCAAGTGAAAACGAATGAGTTATGTTCTCGTTCTTTACAGAAATTGACTCCGTTTCTAGATGATCGGGGTCTCCTCAGGGTGGGCGGTCGTCTTGTAAATACGGCTCTCCCCTATGACGTAAAACCTCCCATATTAGTTCCCAGTTGATATGTGATTATACGCATAAAATAACATTACACGGAGGTCCACGTCTAATGCAGTCGCTCATTCAACGTCAAATTGGATTCCAGGAATTCGTTAATTATAACGTCATCGTATTTATAAATGCATCTGCTGTTATAGATTAAAGACTCAAATATTTGTACTTTAAATGTCGAATTTGCCGAAGGCTATAGTTCAGCAATCGCGTCCGTTCTGGAATACAAGCATCGATTTTACTGGACCTTGGATCATCATAAAAAATCACAGAAGATATGTTCCGCGATCCATGGGTTATTTGGCAATATTTGTTTGTTTAGCGACTAACGCAGTACGAATTTGTATCGGATTTGTCAACCCTTGCATATCTTGCTGCCTTGGATAGATTTGTTGCTCGCAGAGGTTTGTGCCAAGAAATATTTTGTGGTTGTGGCACGAATTTGAAAGGCCCATCCAATTATTTCGCCGATGTTTATAAAATGTAAAAAAATTCTAATATCGCTATTGTTGATCATTTTCCAAATAACAGAATTAAATGGAATTTTAACCCACCAGCAGCTCTTTATTTTGGAGGCTTATGGGAGACGGGCGTTAAATCCGCAAAGCATCATTTGCACTGGATTTTAGAGCCCCTAGGTTTTACTTTTGAAGAAATGGCTACTGTTATCACACGTGTAGAAGCAATATAGAATAGTCGTTCACTAGGTTCAATCTGATCCGATGCGAATGAAGGTACTGATTACCTTACTCCAGGTCATTTTTTAATTGGATCTCCTCTCTTAGCGCCACCAGAAATCGACTTTAAAATGTTGAACTGACTAGTGTAGATCGCTAGCATTTACTCAAACAAGTCGCCCACTTATTTTGGCGTGGATGGTCCAGCGAACATTTACACATGCTAATTCCTCGAGAAAATTGGTGTGCTAAGTCACCAAATATCAAAGTTGGTAATATTGTTATATTGAAGATTAGTGATGTACCCCCCTTGTTTTGGCCTCTTGAAAGAATTTTAGAGATTTATCCTGGCAAGAACGGCATAGTTAGGGTTGCTAAAATTAAAACTAGTAACGGTGTCTATGTTAAACCTCAATGTAAAATGGCAGCCCTTCCGCTGGTAGATTCTTAATTGATATTTCTTTACTGGAAATATAATTTTTTTTTTTGAATTTGATATTGCTTTATGTTGGTTATTTGATACATGTGATGAATTTATGTCACACTAATAAACGTTTTAAGTCTTTTTTTTCTTTGTCGTATTTCGCTTTTGTAATTAGTCTCAAAACATTGTATTGGGAAAGTTAATTTTATATTTAAAAATGCAAAATGCAACGTTTAGTTATATTTTTATTATCAAGTTGATAACTCGCAGGTCTTGAAAGTTCAATTTATATTAGTTAGTTACGTTATTGTTCTTAAATGTGAAGGTTGTGTTTCCGGTAGCATAAAGTAAAAGTTTAGTGTCGGCATTCCCAAGATCAGCATCCACCTGTTCATTCATTAGAAGTTACGCTGATGTGGTAAGTACTTTTGTTTGCACTTGCTTTATTTATGTATTTGGTAACTTCCGCTGAAAGTCAAAGTAAATAACTGTTTGCACTACCGCTAACGTTAAACCGCTTAACCGTATGGTTTTCAAACCGGTGCAAGCTCTAAATTTACTGGTGCAAGGTGGTGTAAGCTGTGCTCTAACTGGTGCACATAACATTTTTTTAAATTTAAAGAGAGGGGCTAGCGTCATCCTAGCCCCCCTCATAAACAGATTACCGCAATTAGTTTTACAGCATAGTGCAAGCTATTACTTTGGTGGCGCAAGGTGGTGCAAGACTAGTACTTTTTGGTATACATGCTACAATTCGATAAAGCTTTTGGAGGAGGGGGGAGGCCAAGTTGAGTGACTCGCTTGGCATGCATTGTGACTCGAAACAAAAATCAAAATGTCCTGCCGATTGATAAAGAAAGGCAAGAAGACCCATGCACGCGTTCGCAAGTCCAAAAAAAATTATTATATTTATAACAATCGGGCAGCCGAGTGCACACATGTCAGATCTTGAGATTTATTTATCCAAGCAATAAATTCTATTGTTTCAATAAATTTATTTCTTGGTACTTTGAATTCAAGAGTAATAATCCCCCAATCGAACAATTTTATATAAATGATCCGATGTTTTCCAATTTCTTAATGAGGGTCGTTTTTTTTTTCAACTTACGATCGAAACACTTAAATAACCGGGGGTGCGTAGTAGGTGACTGCGCATCTCTCTAATCATAACCTCTACTACCACTGACGTCAGCTGACTAGTTTGATGAGCTGTTAACACATAAACACGGCTGGTATGATCGATGTTCGATTATTCGAATTGCGTAGTGTTATTCTCCTTCTTGAAGTAGCAGGGGTTAGTGCAGTATGAGTTCACCGAAGAACGAAGCCAAGTGGTGTAAACTTTATGAGCGATAATGCGTGTGTGAGCGCGCGCGTCGTTGCGCGTACGACTGCGTGTGTGTGAATGGTGTAGAAAATTTAAAGACCGGCAAACCGACGTTCGCAATGAAGGGGATAAGGACACAAATCTGTCAAAACAAATGATATTGTTTAACGACTTATCCAATTGATTCGAAAGAAAGCGACGTTCGCCATAACTGAGTATGTGCAGAATATCCTGAAGTGTCGAGGTCATCCTTTTACAAAATCGTCACGCAATACTTTCTCTACAAAAAAACACTATCCTCGATGGATTGCACACATGTCGTCTGACAACCACAAGTATCGCCGCATGGCATCAGCGCTTACGTTCCTCACCCATTATGAGGACGATGGTACTGGTTTTTTAAATCAATTCTTTCTCGTGATGAGACTTGGATTCAGATTGCCACCCCGACAATCAATACCAATACACTCGAATTCACTAAGTAAACTAAAAAAAAATTGAATCAACCTTTTAACAATAGGAAGCTTATGGCTACGGATTTCTAGGACCAAAGGTCTGAATCTGCACAATAATTATGAAGAGAAATCACCGCGATTGTATACGTAACTTGGTAATAAATTAATTTTATTCTTTACTCTGGTATACTTTATGATCCAGCGAAGGTTAAAAGAAGTGACCCTCGTAATTGTATTTCAAAATTCCTTACATTATATCAAATCAATAAAGGATTGTATAATATTCACCTTATTTTCATTATCCTTAACGTATCAATTAATTTACTAGTTTGATTAATTCAATGCATGCACCCTATTCTTTCTGGTTAAGTTGGACTACATTATGTAGAAAGAAACCAACCATCAAAATTTCAAGAATAAAGTTAGTGCCATAGTATTGACCTAAACTATTTCTTTATATTGTAACGGAAACCCTGTTTGCACTAACTACAGTTAGTTATTATCAACTGATTATGCAAGCCTTTTGAATAACTCGTAGCTACAATAAAATTCTTTAAAAACACCCACAACTATTTACTTCGAGTTAATCGCTAACACTACAAATATAGTAGCTTCCTAACACTACTACCTTCTTATTTAACTTATATCGATCCAATACAATTAATTTATATCTTTCATTGCAGTAATTTATGCCATATGTACCACATATTTCATATCATGACTTTCAAAGCTTTAAATTAGAACTCATACTGTAATCAAAAGCTTCAATTAGAACTGAACTAACTAACATCAAACATTGTAATTTATATTTTATCCAATTGTGCTAATTATTTTGAGAACACACGAGGATATGCAAATAATATCTCGAATGTACTTATTGTAAGCTTAGTAAAGCTTTTAAATGCAATCTTTTGTAGCTGTCAATCAAGTCCATTGTCCGCAGGGGCCTATCAATCAATTTTTTGTGTACAAACGCCTCGCTTACATTTCAGTGTAATTATTCCTGACAGAGGTAGACTAAACGGCGCTACAACATTCTGATGAAAGAACCAATCGACTTTCTGCTTTACAATAGTGTGCATAGATTCACTAAAGAAATAATAGAATAATTTCACTCTCTTATTGCCGAATGAAAAACCAGAAGAGTCAGTACTTTTCAGCAAGTAGCTGAAGTGTTTTGACTTTGTCTGCTAAACGGCACTAAACGTTATAGGATTTATATACTTCACTACCAGTGATGCAGTGGTTGAAAATTTTGAATATGTATTAATTCCGAGCTATCTACTAAGTGTATTTGCACGACACAGTTTGCTGTAAACGTTTAGGTAATTTCTACCACTAGTAAACGCTAACTTTTTCTGGTAAAGTACGTATAAGATAAATAAAATTAAAAATAGCCTAACCTCGGTGTTTTTTTCTTAAAATGATCTTAGGATCAGAACAGGTCCAATATAGTCAAGCTAAAAGAGCGGTCAGCTAAAGGTAATCCTGGAATCAACAATTTAGACAGTTTGTGATGTAACTACTACAGTGTGTAAACCAAGCGCCGCGAGGGTCTTCACTCATTCAATCAGGGATCTAGCAGATAAAATTTTAGAAGAAGAAAAAGCCTGGGAAAAAGTAAAATCAAAAGACGTAAAGTTTCCGAAGGCTGAATTGGTTCGTGATGAAACCCATCAAGGCATAGAAAAAATTGGAAGAGTATAAAGAAAACGTTGAGTTTCAGAGAGAATTTCTTAATAAAACTTTTTCTGTAATTGGAAATGGTGGTTCGACAATTTCAAGAAGCTGCTAGAAGTAGGTATAAGTCGACGAAAATATTGAAAAAAGATCTGGATACAAAAAAACAATGTAAAAGTTTCGCGCATTATCCTCGTTCCAAAGAAGGTAGATCTTTTACCATTGGTTCCAATAGTTGCTGGGTTAAGCGCGATGGGAGCAATATCAAACGGCGCAGGGTGATTTCAAAAGCTACCAATAATACTATAGTAGCTAGCAAGCGAATACCTCAAAAAAAGTGAACGTCATATCAGGTACATGGACGCAATCGCAATCGGAAAAATTAGAAGCAAAGTTTTTTTTACCCCAAATGAAAGATGCAGACATTGTTCTTAAAACCGCACAAGCAGGGGCGTGATGCATCTAAAAGGAGTGATAGTATCTGTATTGAATTCTTTACTCACAGCAGCAACGCAAGCTATCAATCTTAAATTGTCAAGATAAACCTCGAAAAAAAAAACATTTACCTATGTAGGTAAAAATACAGATCCCACTGCAGAGTATACTCCAACAGTGTGGCTGAACAAACTTATAACATGTACAATTTGATTATTTCAAGATAAAGTTTCTTGGTGAAAATGGCTAAAACTAAGAGCGGGTTCAGTTGTGACAATGTCATATCAACGAGACCCATTTACCCATCTATCAACATGAGTAAGAAGAATATGCTTACAGATTATTGGGATGGTACCGCTCTAATACTGCTCAAAAGAAGTAACAAATTAACCTACTTTGACATTTAAAAAAATATATTGATAAAATCGGGTGCTTACGAAATTGAAGAATTAAAGAAATACATACCAGATATTTTCAAAAAAATAGTGCACTCCGAACATTAAATAAAACAAAAAAATATTTTAAATTAGGTGCTAGCAACGCCACAGTAAACTGTTCGATTAGGTACAATTTGCAGATAAATTTTAAAAAGAATCACGAAAACAGAGTTGTAGGCATTAGACTTTTATGCAAAGCTCAAATGATCATTTCAAATCGAGCTAGAAATTGAAAGATGGAAAATGTAAGATCCCGGACAGGACTTGAATCTATATCGTAGGTTTTCCGGGCGCATGCGTTTTCCTATTACGCCACCGGGACGGGTAATGACAATTGGAAAATTGACAAATCTAAATCATGTACACAACCATACATTAACCTAACTTCCAATTACGTTTGGCATTTTTGTCAATCATATCTGACAGTGTCAGTTATAGACAGGTTGTGTACATGATTTAGATTTGTCAATTTTCCAATTTTCGTCACTCGTCCCGTTGGTGTAATTGGAAAACGCATGGGCCCGGAAAGCCTAAGATACAGGTTCAAGTTCTGTCCAAGACCTTATATTTTCCATCTTTCAATTACCAGCTCGATTTGAAATGATCATTTGAGCTTTGCATAAAAGTCTAAATTATTATTTCATTTTATTCACTATAATACGATAGTATTTATCAACTTACCTTGTGTAATTAACTACCTAAAATATTTATATATTTAATATTTGGCTTATAGCCGTAATTTCGAGCGTAGCTTCCTGTCTATAACTGACATAAGTCAAAAACTTGACAATGTCAGATATGATTGGCAAAGATGCCGAATGTAATTAAAAGTTAGGTTAATGTATCGTCGTGTACACGATTTAAATTTGTAAATTTCCCAATTGTCGTCATCGGTCTCGGTGGCGTAATTGGCAAACGCATGGTTCCGGCAAAACCAAGATACAGGTTCAAGTCCTGTCCAAGACCTTATATTTTCCATCTTTCAATTACCAGCTCGATTTGAAATGATCATTTGAGCTTTGCATAAAAGTCTAAATTATTAATTCATCTTATTCACTATATATATATATATATATATATATATATATATATATATATATATATTGCTACGATATCGCCGTACTCCGAATTATTTTACACTCAGTTCCCTGAGAAATTTTTACCCCCCTTTTTCTGTAACACTTCATACCTAAATAAGATAAAACTAAATAACCAAAATTTGCATAATAAACCAAGAAATATGTACAATTTGCAACTCTACAATCTTCGTAATATCATTTGCTATTTAAAACCCTGGCATCAAAGTACATAATATAAATTTGTTCAACACCAAATTATAACCCTATTAAAGCAGTTAAAGCCAGCAAAAATAACTCTGTATTGTTTTGGAAGCCTCATTGAACGTTTAATGACCCTTCTTTCTCTTAACGTAATTTCTACGTGTCAACAAAATTTTTGATGACCCTTTACATAAATATTTAAGTATATGCAAGTTTTAAATGTTCAAAAAAATTAAGTTTCATGTTATTAATTTAATATGATCTCTAACCTGGTATTTTTCCCGGTTGATTTCCTGGTTCGAATGTGCAGCTCTGCGTACATCCCAATCCTTTGAACTGCCGCTACGTGCTGTTAACCAGTGACCTTGGGTTGCTTTCAGCTTAACGTCCTAATTAAGAGTTTTCCCCTTTTTTATGTTTGGTACTTGTAGTATTGGATTCCTTCGTTAGATTTCTTATTAAATTTGCTTAGCGAATTGTTTATTGAATCGTTTAGTAAATTTCTCAGTGGATTTCTCCGTGGAATTCTTAGAGGATTTCTCAGTGGATTTCTCAGTAGATTTCTTAGTGTATTTCTTAGTTCCCTAAGTTAATAAATATTAAAATTCATGTTTACCTTAATTAAAATTTGGACTTACGTTTTATGTCAACGACGTATTTCTATTACACTTGTATATTTGAACATGCACTTGTACTTGAAAATTTTAATTACTGTGCGTAGTATATTTGTTCAGACCAGTGCAGTTCGTTCTTCAGTTATGGAAAGACCGACCGTTATCAGGTTGGTGTAATATAGAAAGGCAAGCCAACCCACCTGTTATTGGTTTACCGGGCTTTATCTTTATTGTTTGATCATGGTAGAGACGTTGTACTTGGCTTATCATGTAATTATTCGGGTTTTACACGGAGTTGCCTATTCTATATCTTGTTGAAATGCTCCTAAAAATCACGTAGACACCAAAGACACCAAAGCTTTACGTTATGGAGTTCGTTGGCCATGGTATTTTGCCCCTTTCAATATCATGTATTCGTATTTTGTATAGGAATTTATTAACTATTACTCTTAGACTGGCACGCAGCCAAATTTATGTTCCACATAGTCAACCAGAAGCACCTAAAAGTCAAATTTCCCAGAAACTAAGAAAGCTGATAGACTTACAATAGAAAAAATGCGCTTCTTGGGATTTAAATTATAAACAATTTCAAACAAGCATAGTTAAAATCTTCGAAACGACGATGTACCTAAATTTGTTACGCCTCACTTGACTTCATAACGATTTTATTTTAATAATTAATTGCTCTGAGGATAATTACACATTCTACTTTCTGGTTGAATTACAATATGTAATACCCATAGATGCTAAAACTATTTTACACAACTACGTGTAATATACTTTAAATTAATGAATAAAAATTCTCTATGATTAATTATTAAAATAAAATCGTCGCGAGGCGAAATGAAGCGTAACAAACTAGATATATTAGAAACTAAACGCACCTAACAAAAACCTAAATTCAATAGATACACACAGCAGCGACAACATTACATGTCCATATTTTGTATTTGTTGACGGGAGCTATAGAGTCAGTCGCCAATTCAGTCAAAAGTTATAAAATTTACCAAAACTATTTCTTTAAAAATTAATACAAGTTGGGAATTGATCCGCTAGTCGAAGTGTACAGAATACAAGGAATTGCACACATTTTTAAGAGATTAGTAACCCAGGAAGAATCAGAAACAACGTCAATCGCATACACCGGTTGGAAATCTGAATCAAGAATGGACGTCTTAAATGCTCTATACCTCAGAACATTACATTTGATTTTCCAATGCTACACCCGAAGGTACTACATTGGCCAGGAAGCGAGTTTTTTTTACCTGGAAAATTTTGAATTTTGCCGAACCCTTGCTGTTCCAAGCAAGGTAGGGATCTTTAACGTGCGTGACAACACTCACACACGGGACCTCCATTTTACCTCTCATCCGAACGAGGGTGTATTTTTGTGAAAACTGCTCGCCTAACATTTTTCAAGCGGACCGTGTCGGGATTCGAACCCGGGACCTTGGGCGTAGTAGTCACACACATACCACTACGCCACGGAGCCGCCTTATACCTCAGAACACCGTCTTTGAGTTTTTCAAAGATTTCAAAGAAGCTATTATCAACATGCCGCAAGAATTATTCCTTACTAAATCCAATCCTGACGCGACGTATTACAGAATGTTCTAAAATCTTGATAACCCAGCTATAAGTTAGCAAACGTAGGGAACGTGTAGGTGTTTCTAAACTCAGAAGCATTTCCTCATCAACGACTAAATTAGGATTTTGTGCAGAACAATTACTTGCCTTCATACTTCTCGTATGGAAAAAGATTATCCAAACAAGAGCTCCAACACGCACATGTAAAGATTACAGTTAGGGAATTTGATGCATAGCATATTATATTAAGTGATATCTCTTATTGCTTTATAATTTGTGTGCGCAGGAAATGTTTGCCAGATGTTGGCAATATCAGCAAAGCGTGTGGATAATACAGTCATGAAAATTAAATATAAAACTTGTTACGTTCATTTTCGTAAATAATTAATTAGTGTATATACAATAATTTTTATCTTAAATTCCTTTGGCGTTCAACACAAAAATTAATTCCGTTAATTAAAAAATAACCCTTTCTTGTATTAAAATTTGTATAGTAATTAATAATAAATATCCTATCTATGTCAGTTGATAAATCTTTGTGCTTCATTAGAAAAATAAATATCCTTTCTAAGAATTTCGTCCCGTGGAATTTACGCCTTAATTAGATAGACGACTTTCCAAGTATTTTAATAATTAAATGCTGGTGTGTTTTCCCTTGTTAAAAAATTTGGTGAATTTATTTTAATAAAATTAGGGTTTTCCTGGTTTATTTCCTTGCTTTGGTGCTTTAACAAATGTAACAATTCATTTATGTTCGATTAGCGACCAGAAAACACGTTGTTTTGTTTCGCTCGTTTTCTTGATGCGAAATTCCGGCACGCATTATTTAGCGTGCTTCCTGCGGGGGACACGTTAATCCCTCGAGCTTCTTCTGGTAATGCGAGGTCAAATGCGCTCTGCCTGGACGTAAGACCAGCGACTGATTCCACCCCGATGCCAGTAACTCGAGGGTGAGTCCTTTTTTTCTTTGTATGCGATTCTGACTTCGGAACCAGAACGTTCTAAAATGGCATTTCCAAATTTGATTTTTTATATATGAAAATTATTAAGCCATTTTGGCATTTACTGCTCTTGTGTTACGGCCTTACTCTTTGTTGCTAAATTACTAAAACTATACATTGTTTGTAAAAAAATAGGTTAAGTGAATATTTACGATATTCTAGAGCTTGGTTTTTAGGGTTGGGTTTGGTTCTTTCTTTTTTTTTACTAATTACTGTCAGGGGGTAATTACCTAAAAACTACAGCTCGCCCCTTTTCATGAATAATTTTTTTTATACTATGTTGTGTAAATATTTTGTCTAATTATAAGTTTTTTTCCTTGGTATGTTTTGTTCTGTGTGTGAATGAGTGAGTGTTTATATATTTTTTCTATTTATTTCAGGTTTTTTTGTTACTTTAGCTATAGGTATAAGACCCCGCCCACTCGCCGCCTGAGCCCGGACTTACTTCCTTTCTTTCTTTTTCTTGGTTCTTTTTTTATGTTACGTCAATGTACGTAGCAAACTCTTTGAGATAAAAGGGAAATGAAATAAGATGATTAATCTTGTAGGAAAAGGAAGATTCAACGAAACAAGTTCAAGATATATTGAAATACAAATTTCATTACCAAAAAGAAGGCACCGATAAAGAATCCTTTCCTCCATCCAGGACATATATAACAAAAGTCCATGCGCTTTTAAATTTTAAACTTACAAAACAACGATTTTAAATAGTTTAATCTAAAATTCAAGATAGGAAAAAAATCTTTGTAGTAAGTGCGATGCATATATTGCAATGGTTTCGAGAATCACTTCTGAGGAATATACTTCTTTGGAATACCTAATAATTAGCGAGAACAAACTTTGTTAATTCTCTGAATTTCTTTAAATATTGTTTTATAAGAGGAATCTTTGTATAACTGTGCTATCCAGTCAGAAAAGAAAATCAAACGGTTTTGTTATATGTGAGCAGAAAAAATAGTACATGGCGGGACATAAGTGGAGGTTCAATTACACTTAAAGTTGTTTTTATTCAAGGCTTTTTTCTATAAACCTTGAAATTTCTAATCAACTTTGCGTAACTAGCATACCTAGTTACAGGTTTTGAAAAGGAATCTCAAAAGAACATGTAGATTTATAATTAAAAATACAAATTAAGTTGGATAACTTAAAAAACTAGTTAATGGTTTCTAAAAGAATTACAAAAACAACATGTAGATATAACATTTGAAAATGAATTAAGTTGAATAAGTTATAAAAACTCCAATTAAACTTAAAGAAGTTGTCTTATATAGATAAATATAGATTACTTAATTAAATATTATATCGGGTAACGCCATAAAAACAAAATTTACAACAAATTAATAGAAAAACGAAACATCTAACAAGCGCCACTGGGAAGAATGCATTGCAAATAATATAATGTATAATAATTTTGCATAATTATATTTGAACAATTTTGATAACATTTCAAAACTTTTACACAGATTTCAATTCGAACAAACCCAAATGAAATGTATTTATACCAACTATTTTAATCGTTTATCTACAAAAGAAAGGTCTATATTTTACACAAAAAAACGTTATAAATTTAAGATGAGAAACCAGTAAATGTTCATATAGAGAAACTCATGGTACTCAAAATAGTATTAATTCTGAACAAGACTTTTCTCTAACATGCCTCTGCCTAATTCGTCATTTACACTATTAAGGCTCGTTAGAAAAAATACAAACCATTTCATATCACCAGACTATGAGAATAAACCACTATAGAGATCAGAATCAGATTCAAAGTGGAAACAAGAGTTTTGTACGTATTCAGCCATTACAATAAGATTGATACCGTTCTCGGGAGTTTCTAATTTTGGATAGCTCTTTCATTCATCCTATGACTATCTTACCGGCATTTTTCTCAATCTAGTCTATACATTTAAATCATTGCCTCCCTTTACCAATTTTAGCATCCACCCTAACTATATTACAACTACTACTTCATGTCCCAGTTGGTATATTCTACTATGCCTCTTTTTAATTGCACTGGTAAACATCTACTTCCCGATTAATTCTTAAAACTGTATCTTTACTAACTTTATCTGACAAGCTGATCTTAAGCATTCTTTTATGTACCACATCTCAAAAGCTTCTAACCTCCTAACTTCTTCTTTGCCGAATATCCACATTTTGAAAGCCCGTTTCCAGAAAAAGCTTTCAAGAGTTTTCTCATAACATCTAGTCAATAATATGTATCCATTTAGTATTCATTCATTTCACATAAATCTTCTATATTAGCTATATTGTGTTTAGCAGCAAAAGACATTTCGATAAAACCATTCCATCTGATAACTATAATTTTTATTTTAACTAACATTATCTATATGCCATCCTTTATTCCCATACTAACGGTTTTGATGAGTTTCTAAATTTTTGACGAGCTATGCATGATCCAACATTATTTAGTGCCGATACATTTGATCACGATAATTCTATATTCATTTCCATTAATCTTCTTTACCACAATCTATTCACTTTATTCTCGACGCTCTACATTTTGTTTGCCGTACTCTGTTATCACACCGCTTTCTTCTGTTAAATGTGTAAGAAACCCTCATTTTTTTGTTAATATGAAGCGGGTTTTCTCTAAGACTACTTTTTTTAGTTTCTGTAAAATCGCCATTTTATTCGCACTGCTTTTATATTTCTCACTAATTTTGACATCTTTGAATTTATTTATATCTAATTTGGGCAGTTCTCTAAAATTGCTGATATTGTTTAATTTTAGATTGTGATAACTATTTGTATCTGAATCGGGGCAGCTTTTTTAATCGTTTACCTAATATATAGTCAATCATTCGATCATTCGATTGACTTATGATACAGAATTAAACTAGATCACGAGCCACCTCTTTGGCTTGTCTTTCGTAAATCATATCCACCTATCATTGTCCCACTTTGCTTTGACCAAATATAGCAATAAAATTTTCTATAACTAGCAGTTCCTCCTTTTCTAATTTCCCAAACAACTTCTTAAATTTTTGGTACTAGCATGGTCCGATTATGCCCGGTTTCGAGCTAAACCCAGCTGCTACTACTTTACTTCCTACATTTGATTTTCGAATGCTCCACCCGAAAGTACATTTGCCAGAAAACGACTTTCTTTATCAAGAAATTTTGAATTTTGTCGAACCCTTGCACCAAGCAAGGTAGGGACCTTTAACGTGCGCGACAACATGGGACTTACACTTAACCTTTGATCCGAATGAGGATAAATTTTTGTAAAAAATGCTTGTCTAACATTTTTCAAGCAGACCGTGTCGGGATTCGAATCAGAAACTTTGAGATCAGTAGTATACGCATACCTGTCTGTTCAATGCAGCTGCCTCCTATTATCTCACCTCTAACTTGATGCCAGCCTTTTACTTTTCTTACGGTTTCCTCATTTATCATACAACTTAACCTCAATGATCGTTGTCCAAGCCTGGGCGGATGATCCTAAATTCTTGTCATAGATTAAATAGGAACGTGTTTGGCTACGAATCCCAAAATCCAGAATTCGTTTCCCGATACGGATCACTTGAAAACTTAAGCAAGCATGTTATGCACTTTAAAAATTACTCTCAAACCACGACACTTTATAACGTTCAACTGCATCCCAATAAAACCCCAGGTAAATAAAAATCATAAAACACTTACCCCGTGATTCCAATTGGGCGCGGAAGTCGTCCTCCGGGACTAGGTTGCTTTTGTCCTTGTTATGATAACTGCTTCTGGTGTTTCTGCTAGTGATGCCTCACTGAACGATACGATAGGGATAGGTAAAAAGGGTGGGAACGACGATAGTCAGCACCATATGGCAGACGGTAAGGTAGTGTTCACTCTACGGAAGGCGGTACGGTAATGTTCTGAGCTATTCTACATTCTTCAAGTTAAACATCTACCACCTCCAACCGAGATCGACGCACTTTTACTCGCGTTGGTGGGAACCGAACTGATTCTCATGTAGAACTATTATGTCAGCGTGCTGGTAACAGCAAAGATAAGTCAATGACGTCTACAACAGTGCCAACCCCAACAAAGTTTGGTTTTCACAGCGTCAGCGGTATTGTGGTAATCTGCGGGGAATTTTCCACGAAGAGTTCTAAAAAGTCTATAATCCCTCATTGATACTGTACTGTATTTCCCCTCTAATATAGCGTAGACATTTACTAGGTAGCCGACGTTTGTATACATCGTGAACGTACCATTAGGTGTGTTATGAACTATCTTGTTTATTCAATAAAACCTTCAATACAAATTGTATTCTTATCTGTGTGTATTCACCCCCCAGGCATATTCCGGGACGGCCGTATTCGGTAAGTACATCACAGAAAAAAACTGGCGACGAGATACCGGAACATTAGTTTCTTTTGTTTGTATATACAACAAAGCAGATTAAGTCTATTCAAATTCAATTAAAATCAAGCCAAGTGTTTAACAACCTTCACGTGCAAATCATGGCTACATCTCTTATCGAGAACGTTGGAGAATTACGAGAATTTGATCCGATTAATTGAGACTGGTCTATATTTAAACGCAGAATTGAGAATTATTTTATCGCAAATTCGATAAAAAATGAGGACCGCAAGCGAGCGATTTTACTAAACATCCTAAGTGAAGACGCGTATAAACTGATTTACAATTTATGTTTACCTGAGGAACCCGAAAATAAAGCATAATAATTTCTAAACTAATGATTTTGAAAAGAGTTTCAAAATTGTTTGTTGTTCTTTCACATACTGAATCACGAAATGAATTACCAATTGACAAATAATACCCTTGTAGACCCCAAATATCACAGTATATATATATATATATATATATATATATATATATATATATATATAATAACAGAACGGTTATTTGCAGTCCGCAATAAGAAATTGTGTAAAACAATATATAAAATAAGATGTATCTGTAAACAAACTCTATGAAAATAATAGAGCCTATTGACGAATACAAATCGGGCTGGTAGTTATATAGTCCTTATTATTACAGGAGGAAACATCCACTGACCGACGGTTTCGGCTTTATTAAGCCTCCTCTTGGAGACTATTTCACTCTGAGGAGGCTTAATAAAGCCGAAACCGTCGGTCAGTGGATGTTTCCTCCCATGAAGTAATAAGCTAATGTTTTGTTAATGGCTATATAACTACCAGCCCGATTTGTATTCGTCAATAGGCTCTATTATTTTCATAGAGTTTGTTTACAGATACATCTTATTTTATATATATATATATATATATATATATATATAATACAGTTTGGAGATAATGACCTTGCACAAATACGATATATTATTAATGGGTTTGAGGTCAGCTGGAGGAAAGTATACTTTTTAAGGCCTAAATTTTCGAATCTATTTCAAATTCTTGATCACAGGCTTTAAGGTGAGGATATATATTAAATTAACATAGATATTAAATCGAAAATCTTTTAAAATAATGTTTGCTTCAAGTTGTATACATTATTTTAAAAAGATTTTCGATTTAATATCTATGTTAATTTAATATATATCCTCACCTTAAAGCCTGTGATCAAGAATTTGAAATAGATTCGAAAATTTAGGCCTTAAAAAGAGTATACTTTCTCCACCTGACCTCAAACCCATTAATAATATATCGTATATATATATATATATATATATATATATATATATTAATAATTAATGGACTGGTCAGACTTATAGTATAATATACATGTAAATTTTTCATGGGATGTAGTCAAATCAAACAACAGAATACAGAATTAGTATTTAATCAACACTAACGTTTCGGTACATTTTGCACTTTTCAAAGGCTAAAATGGAAACAGAAAATTCGAAATTAGCAAGAATACATAACCCGTCGCCAACAATGTGTTGTTAGTGACAGGTTATGTATTCTTGCTAATTTCGAATTTTCTGTTTCTATTTTAGCCTTTGAAAAAGGTGCAAAAATGTACCGAAACGTTAGGTGTTGATTAAAACCAAATCTGTATTCTGTTGTTTGATAAAAAGTAAGATGTATCTGTAAATAAACTTTTATGAAAATAATAAGAGCTTTATTCACCTATGCAAATCGAGCTAATAGTTGTATAGGTGAATAAAGCTCTTATTATTTTCATAAAAGTTTATTTACGGATACATCTTATTTTTTATTTTGTTCTACCCAATTCCTTTACAAATTAACATAAATAAATTATTAATGTTTTTAATTGACTTTAAGTATTTTGTAATTTTTAGTAAACATCTGTAAAGTATACAGATCTGAAAGCTGATAAGGCTCATACAAATGATATGTGCCTCTTTATGTGTACCAATTACATTAAATGAATGAACGTTGCCGTTATTTTGAATCTAGGCTAGATCATTAAGAATTATTCTTGTAGATATTTTATTAAGACCTGTAATTAAAAATCAAAATTTATTTAATTGAGAAATAGAAATACTTTATTAGGTAGCGCTCTTATTATTTTTGGTTGTCGCAAAATATTGAAAATCAGTAATATCTTATTCTGCTAATATCATTATTGTTCATCTTGGATCACAAATAGTGATCCATTTGTATGTAATTACTATAACTATCCTTTCCAGGTGCTGTCGCTATTAGTGGGAACCGCTATCGAGTGTCTACAGAGTGTTTGTTTTATTGTCCTGAGCATACGGGATTCAACCTCTCCCCCTTGTGCACTGTTTCATCTTTTTATAAGAGTATTAGAAGTAGTGGCGCTTCCCGTCCCGTTTTTCACTTGATATTTGATCAAATATACAACAAACCTACGACCACTCTCGTGCCTACTGCATGGGTAATGTCCGAGCTATGCCGTGGTAACGATTGTATCTGCTCCTAAATCCGTATACATATCACCTAGGTTCTCTTTTGTGGTAGGTAATATGCCTTTGACTTATTACTCCAAAAGTTAGATAAAGGGTTTCAGTTTTTACATTAAATCCTAAGGTAATTTGTAATAGTTACACCGGATGTTTATATCCCATACTGCACATGAGTTGGAAATTGAGAACATTATTTCGTATAAAGCTAGCTACATCATTAAAAGAATTTTGGCAGCAAAATAAGGATGGTTATCAGCATCATTGCCAAAAATCAGTGGCTATAAACCAAACGGTGCTTTTTATCTATACATTTAGGGCTTACACTCTTTTTACATGGTAGAGATAAAACTAATGCTAGTCAAGAATTCTCCAAAAAAATAGCAGCTTTAACTTTATTTGATATTCTCCCAAAATCGACTCAGGATTCTGAGCGACAACTATTTTTTTACATCCGTGCGAGGGGGGGGGGCATGGATTTTGGTATTTCAAAATCGCGGGACTGTTACCAAAATGACCCCCGATATCGCGCAAACTTTAGCAGTGCTACAAATATGCAAACTGATGGGTTCTGGCAATTGGGGTTAGCATCAACAAAAAGGCACTATCCTCTTTCCTAGTGAGGATTTTCTATTACCCGAGAGGAAAGATAGGGTTTTATCTTTAAAAGAAATTGGAAGTGTCCTAACTTATATTAAAAATTGGAAATATGTCTTGGAACTTTGTATAATTTGAAAGTTGATGGTATGCTAGTTGGATACGTCTACTGTATGGAAGAACCTTCATACTATTTTACATAGCCTTCATTTATCTTTCAACTTCTATTTCTGAATGAGCTAAATTAATTTAGCACGTTTTTCTAATTTTAGTGAAATAATAAATTTTAATTAACCATGAAATAATGTTAATTCGTTTCAATGAAGGAAAAAAGAGGGGTTACTATGCGCATTATTATACTGAATTACCGTTTTCTGGCAAAGTGCAAAAGTATGTGTTAAACTACTCTAATAATACAATTACTCCACCTGTAGTTTAATTAAGGCAAAACACGTTCCCGCTAGAATAATAAAATTGCATCACCATAATAATCCTTGACAGTGGCAATCATACTGAATCGATAAAACCAATTTCCTTTTCATACCAGTTCAAAGTGACTAACATAAATTAATTTGTGCCAACGATGTAATTAACATTTAACATTACTCAAGTACCTTCATAAAATGGAAAGTTCTTTTTTATATTCATAATCTAACGATGTATTGTCAGGATAATAAAAAACAGTATTAAACTGAGGAAATTTTACGGATTAGACAAAATACATACATACATATGAGTAGCATCTTTCAGTCTTGTTAGCAAATGCTTCGTTGAAGAAGAGGGGATCAAACATTATAAGAAGCCCACGTCCTGTATTCTGGTTATTGTGTGCATCAGTGTTGTGCTGATCTTAAATCAAATTTAAAAATATCAATTTTCTAATTTTTGAAGTGAATTTGGTGCCATTTTTGAAATCAGGTAAAATCAATTTTGCAGTTTTTTTAATATAATTAATTTATCTTATAACAAAAAAATTTAATGGCTATTTTTTAATATTCTGCTTAATAGTTTCTAATTTTCATACAAATTAAATTATTTTTAAATACTTCCTTATTTTTGTTCTTTAGATCTTAGGTGTTTGTATAATTATCCATAGATGCAAAAATTCCATAGTCATGTTTTGGTTTTAAAATCTTAGCGTGTGCTACAAGCTACGGTAGTTTTTCTAAGATGAGAATTGCAACAAGATTTAAAATAATCATTTTAAACAGGATTAAATAATTAATTTTGAGCGAAAACTTGAATTCATGTTAATAAAAAACATTTTTTAAATCAATTAATTTGAAGCGTTTAAAAATCTTTAAAGATTATTTAAGATTATATTTATATTGTCAACGCATTTAAAAAAAAAAAAAAGTTTTATCCAAAATTTTTATGATATGTATATGAAAATAATTCTATAAGTAAATATTAAATACCTAATTTTCGTATGAAAGTAAATCGTTTGAAAAAAATTGGAAGTTATTAAATAACATGAAGCTCGAAGACTAATAATAACTTTCATTAGTTTGTACAAACTTTGTAATAAACAAGTATACTATTGTTTTATTTATAAATCAAAAATCATTATTTTCCAAATTTTTCGAAAAGTTGAGTAACAAATTTTTGAATCATTTCAGAACCTAACTAAAGTTTGAATAAAGTTAATAGAATATGGTTTTAGATTTTTAACTCTTTTTCTCATAAACGTGAGCTATTGGTTTTTCTGTTTTTCGTGAATAAGTCAGTCGGTACGCAAATCTGTACTAAAATTTGTCGATTTTCTCACACAGTCGATAGTCCTCTACGATGTATATCAATCCCAAAATATTTTTGAAAAACAACACTTTGTTCCAATTTTTCGAATTAAAAAGTTTAAATAAATCACCGTATCGTGAGAACTAATAAATATGAAGATTATACACTTGGCAGCATTAATTGGGAACATATTTATGATATTTTGACATCATTAGTGATCTCAAAATATTTTTCGATTCCCAGATAGCTGGTATTTTCGATTGAAATGATGCACGGTGATAGGCCTAAGGGAAGCTATGTAAACGATCTATGTTTCGAATCAATTAGTCAACTGTAGCCAGATGAAATCGTAATCCCAAAAAAAACAATTCCATTTTTTAAGGTTTTGAACTGTTTTAAGGATTTTAAGCGTTAAGGAATAGGTTTTCGGTAAATGACCGGCTATCGAGAGACCGATTCCAAGATTTAGGATACGTTTTTGTACTAATGACGGGGACTCAAGCGATGACATCCATTAGAGAAACAGAATTTTTTATGAGTTATTTTACTCGGATATTCATTTGTTGATATCTGTGCGACCACATACTACGTAGGGGTCTAGATACGGTTTCCCAAAAAATAACATTTTTCCTATTTGATTAGTAATCAATTTAGAAATGACTATTATTTAATACAATAATCTCTTATACTTGTACTTTCAAATAACTTTTCCATTTCGTTTTGTAAATTGTTATTAAAATTTTTCCAATTATCATAAACACATTTCTTTCGACGAACTTTATAGTTTGAGAATAGTAAGGAATCGGAATATATAGTATCTGGCAATGCAGTGGATAATATAGCAGAATACTTGATTTTATATTTAAAATTACATAGAAATTATTTCAATGTAGTTCAATTTGGAGCAAACATCAATTGATCTCCATAGTACTTATTAAAAATGCTTCAAAACATTTTAAATAAAGTTCATCAGGGACTATCTGACCTTGCATCACAAATTTACTACAAATACTGTTTTCGTATGTAAAAATAATTAATAAATATTGTTTTGAGTTTCAATAATATTCTTTGTAACTTTTTAGCGATTTGTAAATTACTTCACTTTATTTATAACTTCATTTTCGGGTCGTCCGTTAATCACTTGATAATTTACTGGTGTTGAACTCCCTGATGTTTTAAATCACCTTACAATGTGTATGAAACAATTTTTTAAAAACTTTTTTTAATCATCTAAAGTTGAAACAATGTTTCATGACTACAACGGTCTCAAGTTTTTTAAAATAACGGTACGATCATTTTGCACAAAATCGAACACTTTTATCGTTTCGTCGTTTCGATCTGCAAAATTAGAATGTTTCCAACCTTCTACTTTCCAAAAGTTATTTATGCCTGTTGAATGTTTCAAAATATTCTTTCGTCATATGTATTTATAACAGTCAGGTCAATTTTTAAATGGAATTTACAACAATCATTTTGTAATTTTCTGTACAATAATATTTTATAAATATTCCTAAAATTTTCTACAACGTTTTAATTATTTTTGTAGCTTTGCGTATAAACAAATGTTAATTATTCAATTTCCCTTTGTAAGTAAATTAGGTATTTATTGCGTAAACCAAAACAACATAAATAACATTTAAGATTAAACTACTAAAGTTTTTAGAAAAAGGTGGATAATAATAATAAACAAAAGGCTATTATTTGACGTAGGCAACTAAAATTGTTTAGTACAAATTGTTTTATTTACAATATTTTTATAGAAATAAGCAAAAAATTGAAATGCAGCCTGAATCAAGCATTTTAGTTGTAATAAAAAATATAACAGTTGTGTTTAAAAAAACAAATGCAATTTTATAGTATTAAAAAAATAGTGAAGTGCAAGACAAGTAACGTAGACTAAAATAATAGGAAAGTAACGAAAAACTACTCTACTATACAAAAATAAAAGCATTATCAGATTATATTGCACGATAAGTACAAAAATTAAAGAATGAGCGTAACGTCAGTACCAGGGAACTGCAATAATCCTTGGGTAAAGTATGCTGCTGCTTAAGTGCAATAAATTACAAATTATTAAACTTCTTAATTTTACCAAAAATGTTCAGTGAAGATTTTCGTACAAATTCAGTGAATATCTAAACAAATTAGTAAGATTTTAAGTGAATTAATTTTTGAAAACAAATTCGATGTCTTATTTTACAAAAGTACAACAGAAGTCTACCGGAAATGTCAATTTTTTACTAAAAAAAAATTCGCAATCCAAAAAAAAAGATACTGAACATTTGTAGGATTCAAACTGAACCACACTAGCTTAAAGTTTAGATTGAATAAGAATTCAACAAACCTACAAAAAAGAATTTAACAGAATTTGTTATTAATATAGAAGATATACAAATATCACCTTTTCACATATTTAAATTCTTAATTATATTCTTGTTGTATATAATAAAAGGAAATAATTCAATCCCATTCCAAAATGAAATGGTTGTATTAATTATCAAGGATTACATAAGGTTTCTTTAAAATACATCAAAATACCTAAAAAATGTTTTAGCTATAAGTTATCACAGAATAAACAACGTAATATAACACATTTTCCAAGTTTAAAACGTGTTCATATTAAGAACTAATAAAGTTAGCGTTTCTTTCAGTTTCGTATGGGTTGTCATCAGAACAAGACGTGAGTCACTACTTCTAACCTACGAACTCACATGCTCAATTAGGCCAAACTGTGCCTTGCAGTACAGTATCGATTGCAGAAAAGTTATTTCTGGACAAGCAGCTCACACGCTCGATAAATCCAATAGGTGTCTTATAGGACAATGACTTAGTGAATTATTTTAGCTTAATTGGGTGTGGAAGTCTGCGTATTCAGAAGTAGTAATGCGCGTACTTCCTCCGATGATACCTCTTACGAAAGTGAGCGAAATGTTAACTTAACTAGTTTTTAACAAGAACACGCATTATTGATCATGACCACGGCCATGAAAGCTTCCAACAATATCAAAATAATATAAAGAATAAAAAAAGAATGATGTGTTCAGGTTTGATCCCAAAATTCTCGATCCACAATCAGTAATTTACCATTGAAATGCATGGTGGTTACCTAAACCAAATCGTTCTTCTTTTACAGTCCTTTTATTTAATGTAAATTTTTAGCAACCCATTATATAACATCGATGCAATTGCTTTTTTTTTAATAGACAGTACAAATTCGCTACTTCTGGCATAGTCTGGTAACGTACTCTTCTAGTACATCGTTTGGAGAATGCAGAAAATTCGTTCTAATTCAAAACCTAATTAATTTTATTAAACATTATTCTAACGAAAAATTATAATATACTTCATTAAATATATAAATAAACAATTATGAAATAACAAAGAAGTTTAAAAAATCCGAGCATACTGAAGTTCAAGAAAGCTACTGTTTGACTAGTACAAAGTACTTCACCACCAAACTAAAAACAGTCGCTAACTCAGAATGCAAATAATAGAGTCCTTTAATACGATACTGAATCTTAAACATTATACACTCATAATTTGTCAAAATCGTAACAATCACAAACAAAAACTTTATCAAAATCTCCCTCATTAATAACTAGGCCTTCCGATTCCAAATGTTTGTAGTAAGAATTTCTCTGCATAAAAGTTAACAAAGCAATTGAAACCTTCAACGGGTCGACAAAAATTCTACAAAGATCCACTTCAATGAAAAAATAATTGTAATATCCAACTATTTTAAACCAATGTTTTTTAAACATCATCGTTACGTCTTCAGTCCTGGAACTGGTTGAATTGTTTCCTATTCTGGGTTAACCTACATATTTCCCTGAAAGTTTCACAGCCATTATCTTTCACTATCTGTGTGCAATAGCCTAATCTAGGTCTACATCAACCTCCCCTTTTCCTTTCTCTATCCCGCACTATTCTCTCATGCCTCAGAGAGTGTCCTACCAATTCGATCTCTCCTATTTTTTTACTGTTTTCTACATATTTCTGTTTCCTTCTACTATTTTTAGAACCTTTTTGTTACTAACTTTGTTTGTGCATGATATCTTCATCATACGTTTGTAGCATCGCATTCCAAGAGCTTCTGTCTACTGCCCACGTTTTATAGCCATACAGTGCTGTATGTACTCCACACACATGCTTTCAGCAATTTTGTCCTTGTTTCTGTGTTTGTTGTCTTCGAACATAGCAGCTGCTTGTTCTTGTTAAATACAGCATGACCTTGTGCTAATCTTTTTTATATCTTTTGCACTTTTCCCATATTGCGTTATTTGACTTCCTACATAGCAGAAACCCTTAACCTCTAGTAACTTCTCGTTTCCTATTTTTTATTATGGGTTTGACTTATTTTCCTCTGCTTAAGTTTTACTTTTCCTGATTTTCATACCGTATCTGTCTCTTAACACGGTTTCATTTTAATTAAGCGCTGCTTTTAACTCTTCCTTGCCAGATTTTAACACCTCTATATCATTTGCAAATCTAAGCATATCGATCGTTTGTCCCCGTTAGATAATTCCAAATGTCTTCCTGAATTTGACAGTATACATTGCTTCTTCGATATAGAAGTTAAAAATTAATGACGATAGCGCACATTCTTATCTCACCTCTTTCCTAATATTTACTTCTATACGTTCCTGCTCTAATTTTATTGCAGCTGTTTGCTCTTTATATAAGCTATGTACTATCAGTCTATCCCTATAACTTATTCCAATCTCTTTGAGAATTTGGAACAGTTTTTCCCTTTTTACATTGTGGAATGTTTTTCCAGATCTACAAACCCTATATACACGCTTTCTGCTTTTTCTATTGTTTTCTCCATTATTACCCTTAATCTAAAATGGCCGGTCGAGTTCCCCTACTTCGCAAGTAAATTGCTGTTTTCATAATATTTCTTCGGCTCGTTTTCCATCCGTCTTTGTACAATTTTAGTTAATATTTTTGACACGTGTGTTGTCAAACTTATTGTTCGAAAATTTTCACATCTATTCGCGCACCTCTTTTTTGGTATAGTGACTATAACATTACGTTTGAAATCTTTGGGTATTTGGCTCATAGCTTACAAGTTGAAACAAATGTTCTATTACTGCTTGTCCAGCGGTTTTCAGAGTTTCTGATTGTACTTTATCTATACCCGGCGCCATATTCAAACTTATCTCTAAGTATAAGATATTCCAAGTCATCCTTTTCAATGTGTGGTTCCTGTTCTAGTGCTTCTAGTCCCTGTCGTTCATATAAATCCACTACATATTCTTGCCATCTATCCACTTCTCTACATTTTCTACAATGATGCTTCCTACTGAGCCCCATATATTCTTGCCATACGGTTTTATATTCCTAAAATTCATTCTAATTAGTTTGTATGCTTCGTCTGCCTTTCCCATGTCCATGTTAATTTGTACCTCTTTGCACCTTTCCTCAATCCATTGTTCTTTAGCTTTCCTGCATTTGCAAATAATTTCCCATTTTATGGCTTTGTATCTCTTTGTATCTTAGTTGGTTTGCGTGTGTTTACTAAGTCCAAGGTCCCGGGTTCTATTCTCGACATGGATCGCTTGAAAAATATTAGGCGAGCATTTTTTACAAAAATTCGCCCTCGTTGAGATAAGAGGTAAAATGTACGTCCCGTATGTGAGTATTGTCACACACTTTAAAGATCCCTACCTTGCTTGGAATATCACGGGTTCGGCAAAATTCAAAATTTCCAGGTAAAAAAACTTTTTCGGGTTTTTTTACCTGAAAATTTTGAATTTTGTCGAATCCTTACTATTCCTTGCAGGAATCTTTAATGTAGATGATAACACTCTCACGCGGATGTATATTTACCTCTCATCACAAGAGTTTATTTTAGTGAAAAATAATCACCTAACATTTTTCAAACGTTTCGTGTCGGAATTCGAACCAGGGATCAGCAGTCATATGCAAACCTATATGATCCACGGGGCCGCCTAATATGTACGTGCTACTGTACTATCCTTATTCATACAACGATCATTAAAATTCACTCACAACATCTAAAAAAAAATGCCGAAGTATTTTCAAGCCCTATTCGTTCCAAAAACAACTGCAAAATAAACAACACGATTAATCCTCACCTTTCAGTTCTATTTCGATATTGTAAACTAATAATTTACTATCAAGTAAAAAGATATATTGAGATACAAAATTTAAACAATTTAAGCAATCGCATCCCATTCACTCTAAGTTCTTGGTAATATTCATTTACTCGATACCAATTAACTAACCATCCCAACTTAAGATCGATTTTGACAATACCATTAACACTTGATCAGATGAATTATATGCCAAACTTAAATTTCGAAATATTCTTGAGGATGTGGTCAAATAATTAACTCTTATCTAAGTACCGCTATAAATTAATTAATAAAGCTTCTGAACGATGAGAATAAAACAGAGGTCACTTAGATAGCGAATTTTTGACCGCTTTTGTTTTCAATATTTACTTCGTGCATATTTGAAGTAATATCTACCACTGAATACGATTTATTCGCTAACGATTTTGGGTTTTATCACAATACTAGCATTACGATTAATTTAAGCACCAATCAAAGTTAATAATTTTTTAAATGGATCATCAGTATTGGCAATTATTTCTTTAAATTTTAACACCTAAAGTTATATAAACTTATCTATTAAGTTATTTCTACTTATTACACAATAGAGTTGCCACAAAGTCGTCCCCTTGTCCCTATACCTCTTAAAATGCTGTGGTTAATCGACTTCTATAATCACCTTCAGCACCTTTAATTATTATTTTCAGCAACTAATCATGGGTTTCTTTAACAATCAGATCAGTCGGCCTTTCTTTTTATGTACCTAAGACTTCCAAACTAAATTACTGTCACGCTACGGGTGTTTGTAATTCGTAATACTTGTGATGGAGTACCTTTTATTCCCTTGTTGGACACCTGTGTCGGTTAACTCAGTATTAGATCTTGTTGCTTTTATGACAGATGAAAGAATTAACGATATCAAATTTTAAAGGAGACATTGTGCGACTACCAACTATATCAAATCAGCAAACTTCTTAGGGACTTGCAGATTTATTTAACGTAGGCATTTAATTTACCTCTGCGATACAAAACTGTAAAATTATTTTACATGGTAGGGTCTAATATAACTCTACCATTGCAAACCTATTATATGAAAAATTTGAGTTCTACCAATTAGTATTAAGAGTTGAAGAACTTTTTATCACCCAATCAAAGTTTAGAGTTCTTAAGAACTGTATCGAATAGTTAAAACTTTTAAAATTTGATCCAAATCAATTAATGTGAAACCAAAATAAATTACCAGTTGAATATTTAATTTGAAAAACCTTTAATTTTTACTATTATAGTTTTGTACTGTCATTAAACAACGTCCTTCAATAAAATGTACTATACTATTAAACATACACTATCAATGTCTCTCTCTATTAATGTCTCTTCTCTTTTCAACAGTTAAAGGCTATATTAAATTTTCGTTAAAATTTTGAACATTAAGCTAATCAAAACTTATAATTAATAAAACATTTATACAGTGACAGCAATTTTTGATATCTTCAATTCTTGAATAATTAAGCATATAAATTGAAAAAAAATCTGGAAAGTGCACAAATTCAATAAAAATGGAAATGCCGAGCTCTCATGATCAAATAATGCGTTATCTTAATTTTTAACTGAAAATATAACTGTAATATGTAAAATTTTACATAAACACGATTTATTACAGTTGATGTAACCTTTTTGCATTACTTTTCATTTCATTATTTTTCGTTCGACTTTAACGTTTATGACAAAAGCTAGGTAATATGGATATCAAAATTTCTAGTCGTGGTTTTTAGAAGTATTAACAAACTTTTAAAGTTGATGTCTTTCTAAGAATTTAATTGGAACTATCATCAAAAATTCAGTTATGACATGTAAATTTTAGGAAGTATGATGCATTTAATTGCAGCCGTTAGAAAATTTATTATTAACTATGCGTTATCACATCATTATAAATACAACGCTGTTTTATCATTTATTATGATAAAATAAAAGACGTATATATTTATGCTGATTGATAAAAACTATGCAAATTTCTGATCCGTAGACAAATTATTGTATAATTCATGTAATTGTAGGAGAGCAATATGCAACAAACTCGAAATTTTTAAAAAATGTTTTCGTCTTATTTTCGTGAACACGTAATTTTTATTAAATTCAAAGGATCGGTATTATTATAACACTAAAATACGTAAAAAAATTTATTCAACCTAAGTACAAATAAGATCCGAAAATTTTAAAAATGTGATATCTTTTAAACTGGGCATACATAATATACAAATACATTGTGAATTACCTCAACGAAGTTTAAATTATATATTAAACCAACTAAAAACATCCCTTAAATTAAAATTATTAAATATGTATCAATACAAGTATTTATTTCATTTATAAAACTAACCTAAACAATATCGTAACACCGCGTCGATTAGTCTACCTTTAACCAGAATAATAGAACAGAACGTAATATGGATAACTGATAACCACCCCATGACGTGTCATCTTCAGATGGATTTGATTGAGAGGTTACAAGAGTTTGAATTTAAGAGCTTTATTAAGCTTACATTAAGAAATTTCTAGATGTTGTTTGCATAATTCTAGTACGTTCATAGAATTATATATATATATATAGTAATAATTAAAGGGTTTCAGTTCAGTTCTAATTCAAACTTTGATTATAATACTAGCTTTAAAGTCGTGATACGAAATAAAGGACGTTAAAATAAATTGCCCATTTGATATAAAAAGAATCTTGTCCCCACGTTGGACGACAATAATAGTTGCTGTAGTTTAATGTGGCTCGACTTTTAATTATTTTCGGCCAGCTAACTTCAAATAAAACCACTAGAATCAGATACCAGATTTATAATGATACGAAATATTCTTTTACAAACAATCTTTCAAATACTAATTACTACATCCACGACAACTTTTCTCGCACAAACAATATATTAAATATACATCTATCAAAAACAACTTTTAATCAACACAAACTTTAAATATTAAAAATAATCCCAAACTGCCACAACTTTAACTTATGAACAATATCTTAAATTTAAAAAATAATAATTTCTGAATAATCACCTACTTATACCAAGAATAAAGTCCAAAATCTCCCTTTTATAATTAGGACGAGCACTCAAAAATCTAAATCTCCTAATTTTCACTGACAAATAATTCCCTAATTAAATCTTATTATGTACAAACTTTATCAAGAAAAGTAGGATAATTCAATATCCTCCCCTTTAAAATCGGATTTGAACATATCTGATCAGTTAGGTTTAGTATTTCTTTTGGCGAAGACCTTACAGTAGGCTGCTAACCCTATAAATTAAATTATCGACTTGTACATACAATTCTCACACAAAGAATATCTTATCATCCAACTTAACTAATCAATAGATATGTCCTTTTTAAACTTTTTAAACAATATAATATTTTACCGTAAAAAATCTGCTTGTTGTTGCTTTCTTCCAGACCGTAATTATCAGTTAAGTCACTCAAATTGTTTTACAAAGTATACCTTTCCATGCAAATTGCTTCATATAGCGTGTAACAAACCATGTTTTATTCTATTTAGAAGACTCTTAGGATAATCGCAATTAATTTTTAACTCATTTCCATTTTTAAAACCATTATAATTACTTAAAATAATCTACTCCCTTCTGAGCAGCAATGAACTTTTAATGTCGTAAATGAAATCGTCTGTCTTCTATAATAACTTTCACTACTACATACTACGTAGCGTATTATCAGATTAGCATGGTGACGTTTGAATAGAAACTGAACCACCTTCTCACCATTCATTGACCTTATATAAGAATGTGATGCCAGCATCTAGAAAAATCGCGGTCAATTCTGAACCTTGTAATTGGTCGTTTCTCGAAGGTGCAACATATCTAGGTTTATCGTTTTCTAACGGTATAGAGCTATGTTAATTAGTTGATGCCGTTCCCGTATATTATCAATATTCCGGATTTTATTGCTAGTTTATGGTTTTTACGAATTTTATTGCCGCCTCCAGCTATTTCATCAGTTTAGTAGTTGTTTGTTCTAGAACATAGAACATAGTTATTTTTCAATTGAAATACAATCACACTCCTTCTTAGAATATGCGACTGATATTAATTGAATACGCTTTCAACCAAATACCAACGTATGTTTGTTATTACAAAGTAAATGAAATGAAAATATTATGCACAATTGAGTACTTTGATAACAAGATGTGGAGGAAGCAATTATTTACACATAATGAATACCGTTGAACGTAAACACGTTATTAAATTATTTAATTAAGGATGAAACTCTTTGAAAAACGCCCTCCCACGCGCAGAATATAGTGAAATACCTTGTCTTATTTTAAAACGCTATTTCTTTGTCATTATGTTTATGTAATAAGAATGAAAACCCTTTCAATCACGGTCCCTATGCATTTATACTCCATATACTGAGCTATGCAAACAAATAACAACATAATTGGACTTTTCCTTGAATTTGCTCGGGTTCAAGGCATTGGATGTTCACGAGATGATTCTATATGACCTCTCGATGACCTCTAATCACATTATACATACGTACACACACACACAAACACACACGCACGCACGCACGCACACGCACACACACACTAATGTGATGTCTAAAGCTCCTACAATTTTTACAAATAACTTTTTCGGTATTTTCTATAATGACAAATGTACAATCACGAAAGTTGATTACCCTGTAGCATAGTCGCTTACAGCTTATTAGCTAATTTTATTGATAATATTCTTTTAAAGTATTCTTGTTTTTTCTTTGGGAATGTTTAATGAATTCAACACATTATTTTTGTGTGCTAAATATAACTTTAAATTGTAACATTTTATCGCCCTACCAGTGTTTCTTCTTTGACGTGTATGGACGGCAGGTGATGTCTGTTTTTATTTTACATTAAGTTAAGTATTTATTATTACTCCATTTTAATTTGAAATTCTTCAAAATGTTATTTTACATAGTTTTACACTACTTTTAATATGGTACTTAAAAATATTTTAAACCTCGATACCAGTGTTTACGTTGCAGGACCACGAAGCATAGAATTTTCGTTTATAATTGCTTTTAGTCTGTTATTGGGAACACCTTCTAACTTCAATTAAATCAGCTTAACAACTTTTTTTGGTTCTTTTTTAATGTGGTACATAAAAAACTACTTTGTACCAGAAGTTTAAAACGCCAAAAGCAGGTACAAATTAACAGAAGGTTAAGTTTTACATTAAATGGCTATGAGTTTTAATTAAAGTAGCTGTTATGTTTAGAATTCTATACTTTGAGAGTTCCATTAGAAAGTTACATCAGAATTATACAGATTTCCTTCCGAATAAATTTATTTGTGATACTGAATTTAAATAACCTCTAAGTTATTTAAATGTTTCATAATTGTTAGGTTTGTAATTACTTTTTTTAGATATCAGTATTATGCAGATTTACGACATAGTAGTAAGATAAAGCAGTACTGACTGAGTATATCAGATAGTTTTCTTTTTAATTTAATTAATTGCTTATGCTGTCTTCATGAACTTTGTTGGTCACATATAATCTAAACTACAATCTCCATAATTTTTTTATAAATAATGTTTAACATTATGTTTTTTCATTTAGATTGTTAAATTTTTTCCTATAATATTGACGATAGTGCAGATCGTTTCAATGTTATTTTTTCAACTCTATTAGTAGAAAGTGTGGTATTTGTTGTGCTTTGTCTGTTACTAAGTATCATTTCCTTTAGTTTTGTTTGATATAAACTGTATGAAATAGTTATTCCGAGAAAGCGCTTCGGTATTTTATAAAATATTTTTGATGTGATGGTGCTTTATTTCATAGAAATATTACCTGTTCTACTCAACTTTACAATAGTTTTGTACTGTCTCGAAGTTTTAGGGTAGTAATTCAAGTATTTCTTGGTTTTTGCAGGTTTTGGGCACCAATTTTTTTCATTAGTTATATCGAAAACGTATATACATTTATTTATTTTTTACTTCGTCGGAAACCTTAAGCTAGAGTGTACATTATTAAATTCTTGAAACAATTTGTTAAATTTTTAGTGAATACTTATTAATACTAGATCAACATACCTTGTATTGCCTATTCAGTAATATATTAATATTCATTAAAACTAGATTTGCAATATAGAAAAATATAGGTGAACCCAACATCCAATTTCATCTTCAAGATTTTTTAGTATTTGAAAAAAACTGCTTCCATCTGAAATAAATGCTATTAATTTTAAAACCTATTTTTGTATGATATTGGTATATGTAAAAATTTGACATGAATTATTATTAACTAATTTAGGACAAGCTTTGCGATATTTGTTTAAGTAAAGTTATGTTAAACAATATCAGATTATTTACTAATTGATATTATCAAATAGTTCCTTGATTTATTTTGTTTTGTATTTTGGGAAACTATACATTTGTGTAACAGTACTACTGTTAATTGATAACTGTTTGTAAATATTTTGAGCCATGTATCTGTTGTTTATTAATTAATATTTTGAATGATGTGGTTCTGTGTTTAGTGGTTTATAAGTGTATTCCTCAATCAATAAGTCATAGATTTTTTGTTTATATTGTTGTTTAGTCAGAATTACCATTTTTATAATACCTTATCCGCATTTATTTAATTAGATCACAAGTATTCCTTAAAGATGATTTCGTCTATTTTATTTAATAGGAACTTTATCATATAAAACCGTTTTTTGGAAATTATTTTATTTTCTTTTTAATTATTCTTGAAAACCGTAATCGTTAATATGTTGAGAATTTTTGCCCTTGTTTATTAGGCAGTAGTTTGTTTTTTTTTCAATGGAACATTGCAAATAATTTTTTCTAAATGAATTGTGGATATTAAATTAAAAACCTAGTTTTAAAAATTGGACTTTATGTTTTTTGAGGTATCTTATTATATTTTCTATCCAAATCTATAATTTTTATTATTTTCTTTTGGATTATTTTGTTTCAATGTTAGTATTTGTATTTTTCTTTAAAGAAATTGGATGTTTTGGGTTTACTTTATATTAAAAGTAAATATTTAGAATTTACCTTTTCAATTAGTCTTTTCTAGTTTTGTTACTTAAGCACCAGTTTGGGTGATTTATGTTGTTCCAATGTTTTTATTACAAAAACTTATACTTTGGAGCATACAATTCTTGAGATTGAGATTCTCTAAACGCTTGTTTTGACAGGTACGATTGAAAAAAGAAAAAAATCAAACAAGATATGGCAGGTGAACTCCGCGGAAAAATTTGACAGTTGCAACTTCGTCAATTTGAGCTAAGATAACAATTCAAAGTGCTATTGTACATAGTCACGACGATTCACATCGATATAAATCGAACACGGCTGTTTCGAATCTTCTATATAAAACTTTTATTAATTAAAACAGATCATGGTCTACTATAAGAGTTAAGCATTAAAGATTGACTAATTTGCAATTTTAGTTGACTGCAAAACTGGGTATAAAATTGGATATATTGTACAGTATGTAGTTAAGAAACAATACTCCTATTATGATACTGTGCAGCCATCTTAATGAAAAGAATTTGATACCACAAAAATACGTTACAAATGTTAACGCTAACAAAAGAATGCATTTTGAAAAAAAACAATACCCAACAATATATATATATATATATATATTATTATTATTATATATATTGTATATTATATATATATATATATATATATATATATATATTATATTAAGAAATAATTTTAATTGATAATAATTCATAATAAAAGATTGCACTTTTATTGAAAAGAATTGGTATGTAGAACTAAGTTTTATATTATTCAAACGCATGGGTATTTTCTGGTATTATTTGTTTAGTATTAAGTGAAACCTTTAAAAAGAAAAGAATCGTCAACCTCATTAAAAATTATTATTATTACTCGAAATCACTACACGTATGAAGTCACGTAATTGTTCATTATTGCATCCAGTAAAATTAACATTTGCAGTGATAAGCCAAAATATCGAAATAAATATTCTATTTATTAAGACACATTTGGAAAGATAGCAGTTTGAAATGGTCGAATTTAACGTTTGGTAGATAAAGTACATTTTCGCATTTTTGAGGGCACTAAACCAATCAAATACTTTGTTGTGAGCTGAAGCATATATCATTGGTGCAGGGATACATGATTTTTAGCAAGTATAATATTCTTCAAAAATACAAAATTTTCTAAACCATGTTATTGTTTTCAATCTAGATGTGAAGTTATAAATAAGACAAGTTCAGTTTTCAAGGGATTATTTCAGATATTCTACCGACAAAAGAAACTATTTAAAAATAATATTGATTAATAAAAATCAGTACAAAGATTAAATAATCATTGGCTTGGTGGGTCAAAGTTTTGAATGTATTAGTATTAGTATATGAAAATGTATATATTAATAAAAACAACTTGCAGCTATTCAGACTACACTCTATATTATTCAACCCTCAAACTCTCTTCTTCATCTTCTTTCTTTTTTAACATGGACAACTGCTTCATTTTTTTTCTTTTTCAGATATAATTTGTTCGCGGCATTTGTAGTTCTAGCCAAGGCTAGGAGTTCTTTTCTTGTGGGAATTAATTCAAGTCGTTCTTCACAGCATTTTAATTTATCTTTAATATTTCTTCGTCCATTTAACATCATTGACCCCTTATCATTTGTTAGTATTCTACATCTGCACTTCCATGTGATGATGTTAAACACATTTTCAAAAGTTTTGCCACTGTTAGGAATTTTAAAGTTCCATCTGGATTTTTGGTATTTATTAAATTTTGCCAGAACTCATTCACTGATGCATCTTCATGTTTGGTTTCAATTTTCTGTAACTAAAGGACTTTCCGTTCATCTTGCAGGGCATCAGTAGAATTTAAGTAGGAAGAGCTTTGGCAATTTTCAACAGGTAACTGCAACTGCGAATTAAATTTTTCTGCTTACACTGTAAAAAGTGCAAATTCTTTAAGAAGTCTGCTGCTGGTGGGATGGATAAGACTGTTTGACAAGAAGATGCTTGGAGCTTTTTATGTAATGTTGTTGTACTCCTTTCAAGAAAACAAACCTTTATCAGACGTACCTTTTCAGTAAGATTCAACGGCACTGCTGACAACAACCATTTTAACTTCTACAAGGTTTTGTGACAAAAAACCTTGTCTCTGTCCCAAACACTTTTTTCATTCAATTCTTTTGCTATATTTGAGTTGCGTACTCTGTTAATAAGAGTCATGCAGATACTTCTTAATTCATCATACATGAGATGAATCATTGGAAACTTTTGGTAAACCCTTTGAATAAGTCTGCACTTGATATGACAAAGCACAGTTCAGCTTTGTAAATTGAATTTTTAAGAAACTGCAGTGGTAGTATATTTTCTTGTTCCCATCAAAGAAGTGTTCGTGTTTGAAATAAAATGAAGAAAGTACTTTTCTAATGCTGTATGTTGTCCTAGCACTCTATTGCAAGAATCTCTAAAGGTCAACCACTTTGAGATTATATTGCGGAACATTTTTTTAAGAGCATTGCTGATTTCTTGTATTGCTGTGTAATCCTCCCACCTACTAGGAATCCCATCCAAAAAATTAAATATTTCTATTGTATCTGAACATTTTTCGCCCAGCTCTGATAAGCCTTTGAGGTAGGCGTTGTGTACAATATGTATGTTGCATGTGTCTAAGCTGAGAAGCCCGTTTCCCCTTCTATTCAAAACTGTTTTATTTACATTGGGCCCATCACTATCGAGGAACAACATATTATTTATAAGCAAATTTGAGTTGTCTAGAAAGCAGTGAAAAGGTGTTTAGAAAGTTCTGCGCCTGTTTCATGACCCCAGAAAAATGTTTCAATGTGCTTTAAAAGAACTTTTTTATTTTTGTTAGACAAATATCTTATGGCTACTTGCAATTTTCTGATTCTTTACATTTATTGTTTCATCAAACTGTAAATTATATTAAGACCGTTTAGCATCTTTTAACATTTCTTTGGCAACAGCCAGCTAGGACCCCGCAGGTGGGTTAAACATCTAATTTTAATGCTGCTAATAGACTAATATGGAGAACCAATTGTAAAAAAAAACAAAAAAAAACATTTACCTTCATTCAATACTAGCTAAGCTGAAGAACTCGCTTGCTAATTCACAGAGGCTCAAATATTGGTTGATTGTTTTGTATGAAACCACAGAATCCAAAAACAATTCTAAAAACTGTGACAAAAAACTAGAAAACATGTGAAAAAATTTGCTAGGGTACCAAAAAAGTAACAAATAGTTGAAAAAGTGACTAAGTGGCAGCCATGTCGGAAAATGTGTACTGTATAAGAGGTAAAAACCAAAACTGAGCATTAATTTTAAATTAAGTTATGGGTAAATTTAACGTAAAGATATTGCATAGTTCTTTAAAATTCTGAATACAAAAGCATTAAGTTTTTGAAGTTGCACTGCAACAGCATTTTTTGCCAGTTGTGTCGTTGTCCCAGTTTTTAAAAAGTGGACAATGTTGCAATCTAGTATTTTAAAAAATCATAGCCAATCATTTCTTACATAAAGAAAGAGCTTAAGTTGGAGTTAAGTAATAAAATTTTGAGGTAGATACAAAAGAAGGTAAAAATATGTGTATTGACCATACCAGAGACGAGCAATGATACTAAACTACAAATTGTAATTTCTTTTGCTTCCTAATGTGTGATGGGTGCTTCTTATGGGACTTTTCCCGTTGATTATGAATCTCTTAACAAAATTTTTCTTCACCCAGTTAAAAGTTGAAACATTTTATTACGTAATTATTACATTTGTTATAATACAAATTATGCATACCATGTCATTAACAAATCTCAACATTTTTTTGTATATGGTTCTCGCTTGTAGGGAGCATCCGTGATTAGGTTTCAACAATAATCTGCGAGCATTGTGGGACTCCACTTCCCTTGTTATCACTTTTCACTATATATAATGAATTGGTAAAATCTTTCACCATGTTCGTCACTTACAGGCCCTAGACTTATGGAAAAAAGGTCCAAATGGGAGTGTAGAAAATAAATCTTCAAAAACATGATACACCCATATCGCTGTATGTAAAAATTAACAGATTCACAATTTGTTCGTAATTTTTTGCATTTGTATTTCCCAAGAAATTGGAACACACCTCTTCAAATGATACCCATGCAATAGCCTCAATCTCGGTCAGTTTTAAATCGAATACACTGTTCCTGATAATATGACAAATTTGGATCTCAACACTAACTTCTTTTATTTTTGCCTCACTTATTCTGCGAATCTTCTCTCTCAGATATTAGAATCCTTCAACATCATTACTTAAAACTTTGAAAAGTTTTTCATCAGTCCCAGTTTTATGTGCAGAGGTGGTAGGAAAACCTTCTTTGTAACAACAAGGGGATGATTTGTGTCTTTTCTTCACTAACAAACCTTTCTTTCTTTTACAAAGTAATGTTTATCGTTTGCTCTGCTATCCGACTTGCAGAGAAAACAGCAGTACTTGCTGTTACCCAATTGCGTTTCTAATAAAAATGCTAAGACTTTTAAATTTTAATATATACTCCCCCCGTGTGTTGAATACTTAATTTTTTCATGTAAAATTTTCATATTGTCATAGTTTTGCTTCATATATACTGCGTGGGCAATAGGAACAGAGAGGTACGAATTTCCATTATAGAGGAGAACTCCCTTCAAGCTTAAAGTACATGAATCAATAAATGGTATCCACTCATTAGTTTTGTATTTACATCTTAATGCATCCATTAGTCCAGGAACCAACTGATTACACAATATAAACAATTAAGAAAATCTTGTTTACGTTTCCGATATGTGGAAATATGCGTACCTCTCTGTATTAGATTCCAACCATCCAACCTGCATTGCAACAGTTCGGCTTGAGCTTTTGACAAATTTAAATTCCGTACTAAGTGTTAAGCTCATCTTGTGGAAGTAAAAGTAGAGTACCTATATCAAACGGTTGGAAATCACGGCCCGCGTCTTCCATCGGTTCAACACTATTATCTTCAGCAGCATTCACATCATCGTCAGGTGTATATGATCCTGAAGTTTGAAGAAAGGTAAATTCTGGAAGTTAAGAACAGGTCTGTGACTTGATTGCAGGTTTGAGTACTGTAAAGTATGCTTCGATTTCAAAGAAATTTCAGATAGATTGGTCAGGCAAAAAAAAACAATCTGTAACATGATAGTTAGGTTATCTCCACACCATAGTCATTGCAAAAGGCATCGATATACGGGTTCTGTTGAGCCATCTTCTTAAATTCACAGCACATGTTGCGCAAATGATATGCAGCGCCCAAGGTTTATCCTGATCTTCTAGTTTGCATCCAACATAAAGCTCATAAGTTTTTTTGATTAACGTAGTTATTGTTTTTTTGCGAGATTTAATCGTAAACTAGTTACATAAGTAAAAAAGTATCCGTTTGATTTACACACTTTCGCGACTTTGTATAAAGTCTATCAGTAAAATAATATTTCTTTATTTATATTTTATATCTATTTACAGACGCGTTTAGGATATCAACTTCTGCTCATCCTGTTCGCTGCGCTTATATATCTTAAGTCGATCTTTCCAGCGATTTTTAGAACCTTCGCAAGACATTATGACACTGTTTACATACAGTATTTACATAACAGTATTTAACGAATATCTTAACACCTGAGGGCGATAAGAAAATTTGGAGTGCAGATTCGATTTCAGCGACCAAAAATACATAAAAGACATCAGGAAACAAAAATCGTGTTGATTTGTGTTATGGGGAAGCTTTTACAGAAAATATGAAATTTGAAGTCTTATTTGTAATCAGCTCTGCCATTCGCAAGTTGCTGGCAAGATTCAACCAATACGGTGTTGATTATTAAGAAATTCGCTGTTTTGCAGCTAATCAGGCGGATACAGCTCTTTATAAATTGCCAGCTTTCCAGAAAATACATCACGAATATGCAAAAATTTCATTAAAAATTTCTTTATTTTGACCATACAACACCCAATTAGTACTACTCTTAGCAGAGTAACTAACTTATAGTTTTGCATAAAATTATGTCTTTCATTTGGCAAATTAGCGACACAGTAAGGTATCTTATTGGTCAAGGTAACTTCCCGAACGGAAGAGCAACCAATAGTGAATATTGTTAAAAAACGAATTTATCTACCCTACTGTACATACCTTTAAAATATTTCCATAACTATTGACAATCTGTAACGGTTGAACCGTACCCATCTGATACGCTACACAAAGAAAAACGGCGCTCTTTCAATATAATTTGCTAACACAATTAACACGATGCATTTTATGCTTTCTTAGCCGATGCTAAATTCTAAAATAGTTTTTTGACCTCAAAAGCTTAATAAGCTTTAAATGCATTCGTTTATCACCCACCCAACTTTATAATGTCGTCATGTATCATAATTAGATAATTACAATATTGCAATAAATTAGCGGTCTCCTCCCTAAATTTCTAAGGTTGCACAAACATAATTGCAACTAAAATATCAAACTGTAATAAAATCACCAATATAAAATTTTGCAACCTTTAAACTGAATTTGTAGCTAAGGTTGATTGAAATTAAATAAATGTAACCTTAACACTAAATGGTCGTTTTCTTTTCGATGAAAATGTTGCCGACCTCAGGATAAAATGTAATAAACTAATAAATTTGCCTCTACCGACTTATTAGCAGATGGAGTATCCACACTGAGGTGTTGCATAATAAGTCAAGTATATAATACATTATGCACTTTTGAATTTGGCAATTTCAAATGATTCCAGGGTTCTCTATTAACGTTAAACTTAACTGGAACTATAATTTGTTTTAAAAATATGCATATTTGAACATACAAATAGTAGACGTTTTTTTATTGAACGAGAACGGGAAGAAATGATTAAAAAATATGAGAGTATTAAAAATTGCACAATTAAGGGGCACGTAATAGTATGTAGTAATTATAAAAAATAAAAAAATTGTGATGTTTAGAAGAATTTGTCTAACTTTGCTTTTGTAAAACTTTTATTAACCACGCTTTGTTTTTTTTTAAAAGCATTAATTTCAATTTCACAGCAGTTACAACTAACATTAGCTATTGAAGTGTACACATTCAATACGTCATTCAACTCCTTACGTTACTACTCAAATATGCATTAAAAATATACCTAACGGCTTCGCCAACGGTGCAAGCTCATTGAAATAAAATTAAAAAAAGCTATAAAACGATGAAAGTTAAAAAATACCATTGAAAATCGCTATCGTTCTAAGAATTCTATTCATTTGACTATGTCACCTTGAATCAAAACTTTATTTAGTAATGGATTAATTTCCACTACTAAAATCCAATTGCTAATTTATAAACCATGCCAGTGAGATATGAACTTAACAAATAGTTTGTTAAAGAGGGGCAAGCATTATAAGAACCACTCTTTGTGAAGTTAGTTACAGTGTATCAATTAGTGCTGTGCCGATCTTTTCTAGTTTATGAAATTCAGAAATTTACTTCCTTGAAGAGGATTTACTTATTTTTCATCAGGTAACAATAATTTTAGAATTTCTTTTTAAATTAAAAAGTTATTTTACCAACAATGAAAAACATTTAAATTATTTCTACTTCCGCTATTGCTAAGTAATATTTAGATATTTAGAGAACTGAAATTATTTTTATCTAGACTCCTTAACTAGAAATGGCGACAATTTTTTAAATACGTTATCGATATTTAGGTACCTTTTACAACAGTCCAAAAAAATTATTCAGATATGGTACCTAAATCAGTTATAGTAAAGATATAGGAATAAATCAACATCGCTATTTGCAATTAAAACCTTTAGAAATATTTTAAATTTAAATCTAAGTACAGTTTTTTGCTTTTGAATAAAATTTTGAAATTGTATTTTCAATCAAAAACCGTAAAACTTTCTCCAAATCTAAAACAGAAAAACAATAATTAGAAGCAAAAGTCTTTTAATAATATGTATATAAGAATATAATTTTTTTAATACAACATCAACTAATACAAGTCGATATATTAAATAAACAGGTGTGCTATAAACCGCTGCAGGTCTACAGCAAACTTTGAGTAGTATTTTATTACAAAAATTTCAGAAAACAAAACAGTACTTTAAATAGTAGTAAATACGTGCTCAAACGTTCTCAACGTATGCCGAGAACCCTTCGTTAAATTAATTTTCCCTTTGTGATCGTGTGAGTATACTCAAACCAATACTTATAATTTGATAAAATGTGTTTGTAGATCTCTCAATTTATTCGAATCTTAATCCCAAACGTGTATATTGATCATCTGGCACAATGCATTTGAATACACATTCAAACAGTAAAATAAATCTGCACTCAAACAAAAATCATTACACTAATAACTGTTCTATTATTTAAAAAGCTCCTCAAACCAGGATCTTTAAGTTCTAATTGAAGTTCCCAAACCCAGCACCAAAAATTAATTGAAAACAACGCTGCAACCAATTTTCACTTTATGATAGAAACCAAAAATTCTCAATATTAAATTGATTTCAAATTGAAATATAGTTAATTACTTCCACTTCAGGCTTAGATTTTATTTACTCAATTACCAATCAGCTCTTACATTAATTTCATTTCCCCTTAAAACTTAAAAATTATTTAATTTTTTACCATTTAATTTCTGCTTCAAATTTAAAGATTATTTAATTTTGCTCTTTGGACTTAATCGAGCAAAATTCTTTATTTACAAATCAGTGTTACTTACACAAACAGTGACTTTTGCACAATTTCCGTAGATTGAATTTGTAATACAAAATCGTATCATATGTGGTTCAATTTTTATACCAATTTGTACTTTTATCAAAGCTTTACAATCAATTTGTATTGACTTCACAACGTATAAATTAATAAGAAGAATGGCCCGCTTCATCAAAAAGCCACTATTTTAAAATTTTTATATTGTAAAATAATACAGGTAAAGATTTTACTCTTTTATAAAATAAAGTTTTTAAAAGTTGGAAGTTGAAAACAATTGCTGCATTTACGTATAAAATTGAGTATTTTAATTCTTTTATAAAATAAAATCGTGAAATCGATTTAAAATATCATCTATATGTAGGTTTTATTGAACAATAATTTGTGTTGATATTAGAGATTGGAAAACACTCAGATTCTATTCTTGTATTATAAACTTGATAAGATTTCCAAATTATAAATCAAAGATAAGAGTTCGAGAGAAATGTCATTTTAATTCGATAACAACGCGCATGATGATATAAAGTAAACAAATTGACGTTTAAATTCTGTAGGTTTATTGGTTTTCTTGAATTAAAGAAGACAAGAATGTAAATATGCAAACTAATTATGGGAATTTTTGAAATGCATATGGTTTGAAAATAAACAACTGTATTTTATTTAATATAGGTCAAACACTTGAGAACTACTTGATAAAAATAAATAGACGTATTTCCACAACACTTTTATAATAACCTAATTCTACTTGGATTGGGGCGTGGTTTTCAGTCGTATATGTGATGGTAATAGTTTTTGAATCTAACTAGAGGCGCTGATTGTTTACATGAGGTAGTTCTAAAAATATAAAATAAGAAAATGTCGAGACTCTCCCTCCTTGCTTTTGTTCTATATTATTTTTTAATGATTCCGGTAATTGCATAAATAGGGTAGATCACTACGGAAATAAGTGAACAGCTTTGAAGATAAAACTTCGGTTGAACAAACAACAGCTTGAATTGATGCTGTACATGTACGTAAACTGATTCTACAAGCAAGTAGCTTTAATCAAGTAATTTAAAAGACGCTCTTTTAAGTATTTGAAGTATGAGAACTTGGCGTTTGAAATGATTTTCTGGAACAATCTACTTTAATTTCAAAAAACAGTTTAAGGGTCGTTATAGTACAATTGAATATAATTTGTAGGTCAAGGAATAAATTTATTAATGTTTAAAACTTCTGAATACATTAGTCTGGAGAACTGGTTGCTTTTAAATTATAATTTGAGGTACCAAAAGATCCATGTATGAAAACTGTTCTAAATAACTTTGCAGGAAATTTCATGTTTTAAATTATTTATTGCCGTAATGCCACAAAATCAGTTAATTTCTTTCCGATGTGAAGTTATGAAAATTATCTACGTTTACACAATTCGTAAAACAGCTGCAGTCAGGGGCATCCATCTACTAATACGTATTTTGGATACAGTGATACTGGCATGGATAAAGCTTTTCGCACCAACTAATTTAACCGCAATCATATTTTTCAAATTAACTTCTTTATGCTCCTCAAATATCATTATGTCATCCGTGCTCCCATCCTATCTCTTGGAATATGTAACGTTGATTCCCTTCGATTCAGAAGAAATTCAAATGAGTCGGGACAGTAACATATTAAGTTGATATTAAATACTTTACTTATGGTTTTTTGTCTAGAAGATAAAACAAGTTTTATAGTTTTGTGGTGTTCTGGTTGTCTGGGGTTACCTTGTCAATGCCTTCTAGTAGACATCTTCTAAACGCACTGTGTTCTCAAGAGATGCTTGTGATTGAGTAGCTAGGATTGCTTAAATTTGTATTGGCAAGCGGCCCAACCAGATTCATTTTAACAGTATATCTGGCACGATCGTTCCACTCAGTTGCAGTAATCCCTTTCAGAGTTGTTAGTGTTTTTTGTCAGCTTAGGTTTCGAGCTACACCAGCTTTTCTAGTTCGTTGTTCTGCGATGAGCTTAGTTGTTTAATTAATTCGGTTTTGATTTTCGTGTATTTGCCGATACGCGCGGTTTAATTATAATACCACAAACCACTTCTGCGACCCTTGCTTCTAGGTTGGATATTATGTGCGCCTATTTCGTTGTGGCTTGTGTAATACCGCTAATTTCGAAGTCGTGTTCTACTTGGGAAATCAGTTCTGGATCCTCTGGCCAGTTGGAATTGGCACGGCAAATGTTTATTTGTTTGGTCATTTTAAAGGTTTAAATGGCCTTTAAGCACTTAAATAATCGGTGTTAACTCTGCCGCATCAACCTTTTGGGTGATAACGTCGGGGTCACCAATGTGGTGTTCTGGTTATCTGAGGTCACGTTGTTAATGCTTCGAAGTAATAAAGACAACATTTATTTACAAGTGAAACTACTGATATGAATTTATTATACATTAACATTAAAGACATGAAACGCACGGGAATATTTACAAATGTTTTTGTGTGCGTAATTAAATAACAAATTTCTTTAACACCGGAATTGAAAGCACTTTAGCTTGTAAAGTTGCGGAACAAGTTTCTATGTTGAAGAATTGGATGTTACGGCTTCACGACGAAGACCCGGGTCTGGTGTCCTTTAGGTGAATATGTCCATGGCTGTAAGTAACCCTAGCCAGGGTTATGCTGAATGCAATGCGGCAGTTCGTGCAAGTCGGATGTCCATAAGCGTCGGTACCTAGCAGTTGGTGGGCGAACGCTGTCGTTCCCTGGTTGATAGAAATTGAAGTGGTTTGAAGCGGAATGTTTCCAATTCTGGCGCGCTTGTTGGCGTCATGTGATATAAGAGGTGGTGCTGATGCAGTAAAAGTTTTGCGAGTTGATTGGTCCAAGTTATAGCGAGATCCTGTCCGAGGAGCTTGGTGACTTCCGTCTTGTACTATTCTTAAGTTCCCTTCAAGAAATTTGGTGTCTTCTTAAAGAGAGAACAAAAAGAAGTGTAAGACAGAAGTCGCTAAACTCCTTGGGCAATATGGATTTTCCTTCAGATCATCTCATTGTGACCACCAAATCTAACCGAATAAACTGAAGTGAACTCTCATAACACTAGGGACAGAATCCCGTCATAATTTGGAACGCCTCCTACAGTAACGTGACGCCAACAAACACGCCAGGATTGGAACATTCCGCCATCAAACCACTTCAACTTCGACCAACCAAAAAATCCGACCGTACGTACGCCATTGTTCGTCCACCAGATTTTCGTTGTGAAGCCGTAACATCCAATTCTTCAACAAAGAAATGCGTTCGCAATTTACGTAATAAACTACTTTCGGTTCTAGTGTTAAAAAATTACAATTTAATTAGGCACACAAAAACATTTGTAAATACGTCTTTTGTACGTGTCAGGCCTTTAATCTTAATGTATAATTAATTCATATCAATATTTTAACTTCTAAATAATTGTTATCTCTGTTAACACGAAGCACTAACAAGGTGGCCCCAGACAACCAGAACATAACAGTCTATATAAATGAAATAAACGTTTTCATACCTTAAGTTATGAATGGTCTTTCAATAGGTTTCATCGAGCATCTCCAAACATCTTCTACCACTAACAATTCATCAAAACTCTTGACAGGCATATGATAATGTACGCCCTTTTTAGGATATATTCAGAAGATTTGAAATGAAATTGCTCTATGTTAAGCGGTTAAGCCTGGAACTGCTGATTGGTTGCATCCACAAACGCTGACGCTCTTCGTTTTATTTTCTTTAACAACGCTAACTAAGGATTACATCTCAACCAATTTCATTAAAATTCATTCGTACTATATGACGAATGTACATACTTATCCGAAGTATTTATTTTTCATTCATTAAAATAAACGATTGAACAACGCTATCTTGTATTCACAGTACTTTTGGACAAAATATGCAGCACCCGGGGTGTTACACGGTCGTCAATTACTAGGACGAGAGCTAAAATTTTGTAATACGTGAAGACAAAAATGTTTATAATTAAAAAATTACCGTATAACTTTTTAAAATATTCCCCTTTACAATTTATATTTTTTGATACGAATAGAACAATTATCACAGAATTTTATTTGAGAAAACAATTGTCAAAATTTATGAATTTTTATGTCAAGCATCTGATGCCAACACTATTGCCACATCCCGAAATTTTAGCAATAGCTTTCGTACTAACTTAAGGGTGCATCTCCCCTTTCTTAATCACGCCATTCTTCAATTATTTGTTTGCTTTTGTTCTATAGAATTTGTTCAAACTTAAAATGTTACGATAGCTATACACTGTGCCATATCGTCATACGGTTTTCTATAGATCTGGCGTTTCTACCAATGTGCCAATTATAACAATTCGTAGTAAGACCCCAAATATGTTCAATTTGATCAAAAATATAATGGTAGAAAAGCAGTCTTAGTACTTTATACCATACTTCTGGTCCAAACGATGGACTTTAAAAATTTATTGGTGGCTTGCTCATAGAATTTCGATAAATACGTTAGTGCGGCACACAATAGAGGCATTACATTTTCTACGTACTTTTTGACGATATACTTCATCGGAAATTGCGTTTACTAAGCCATTCTGTTATATATTTCACTGTTTCTCAAAGCAGTGTTTGGTATTTTGTTCTGTATTACTGTGGAATGAACCATTGTTCGATAGAATAACAGACGGTGCTTCTAGATTTTTCAGTAACTGATTTTCTAACCAATGTAAGATGTAACAAAAATTGCGGAAGACAAAAAATACGCAACGCGGTACTAACAAACGACGACAACAGCGAAAAATTAACATTGTCTATACTGGTTATCTTTAATGGCAACGTTGCAAACTACCAACCTGTAGGAAACCATTATCTTGAGTTAGAATAGGGCAGTGTGTTTTTTGTATTAGTATTGATGTGACGTAATTTATGACGAAGTCAGCTAAGACGCTTCAAATGCTAAACTAAGTTTGAGTTAGAGAAGCCCTGATTTAAATGAATTAAACTTGTAGTTGCATCAAAAAGCAAAAATAGTCCTCAAACCACCAGTTTTAATAAAAATTCTAATTCCATGTTAAAAAATGCATTGACACTCTACGACAAGAAAATTGCAAAAGCATGTCTTAAACCTACCTTTATTAATACAAGTACTCGACGTATAATTTAATTAAGCCACAACACGTGCCAGCTAGAATAACACAATTGCATAATAATAATCCTTGACAGTGGCATTCACATTGAATCAATAAATCCAATTTCCTCTTTAACACCAGTGACTAACTAACACATATCAATTTATGTGGAGATTCAATTAGCGTTAAACGTTGCTCAAGTACTTTTATCAAATGGAAGATTATTTTTTAAATTTGTACTCGTCAAAGTAATAACAAATAACAGTCGAAAATTCTATAGATTAGATGATTCATATCCATAAATATCAGACATCTTCCGCACTTGTTCCACGTATGCTTCGCTGAAGAAGTGAGAAATAAAAATTAGAACTATAGTTGTGCCGATCTTAAGAAAACAAATTTCGAAGTGGACTGGAACGATTTTTAAAACGAGGTACAAATCTATACATTTAACCAATTACATACATTTATTTTATTTAAAACTTTTTTAATGTTTTACTCTTAAATGTATTATTTTGTTCTGCGGTATTTTGAAGGAAATTAAAGTATTTTTCAATGCGCAGGGCAATTTGGCAATTTTGAAATTAAATATCTTATCAGGATAGACATTATCATATAAAATATTGCACACGATGAAAAGACTATATAATTTTTCAAAATTTCAAACTTTAACAACTTTTGAAAATATTAGAGTAAACGACATAGAGATTATTCCAGTTACGTACTTTAATTTCAATTATACGCACCTTTGTTATAAACAAAATAAGTATTTTGCTTTTAAAATTCTTGTAAGTACAGAGTCAAAAAATAAACACTAAAATGTTAAGTTTATTAGTATCTTAAAAATTAGAACAAAATATTTACAAAATATTGTAGCTTTAAGTAAATATGCTCAGCTGAGAATAAATGTTAAATTACTTATTTTTTATACGAGGTAATATACTAGCTCTATGACAATCTTTGGGAAGTAAAAAGTGGTGCTAAGGTAGCAAATAATGCTATATGAACGCAGGTTCGATTTCTTTTCGTTAAGAAGTTATAAGGTTTGAAAGATTAACATGGTTAATTTAAATACAAATATTTAACAAAAAAAAGATGTTAAATAATTAAAAATTTTTAAAAAATGTCCATCCATAGCTAGCATGCAAGCCTCATGTCGAGAAACTAAAGAATCCATAACACAACGCATAGCTTCTGCAATATCTCCTATATGATTAGCGACATCTAGAATTCTGCCAATACTAATTTCAACTTGGTGTACAAGCTGCCTCATATTTGCCAAAACCAATCATAAGTGTATTAAATTAAGATGTATTAGACCTACATGACTTGATTCATCTATTTGGGAAATGTGCATTAAACCAGAGAATAACTTACCTTCTGTCGTGAGGTAGTGCGGCATCCAGATGAAACCACCATATGTCACATCATCAATGAAATCAACAAGAGTAGTTTCTAAGAAATGTCTGTACATATGGCATTTAAATAATTTTTATAACGAACCCATTGATGAAATGCAATGCGTTTTTGTTCATTTACAAAATGTGCAGCCTAAACAGTTTGGCGATGAGACAGTTGTAAATATCCATAACTTTTTCTTTCCCTTGTACATCCACTTCCCGTTCTGAATGAACCTGCATCTTGAAGAAGTTCTAGATTACTGAAAGGGTAGAATGGTTTGCGTTTTTCAGTGAGCTATAGAGACGAACTATAGGTTTAGCCAAGTTATTGTGGGTCTTTAGTGAGGAAAAAGATTAAGACAGGTTCCCAAAAGAGGGCAGCAGCTCTTTCAGTATTTAGAATGGATGTGGAAGGCAACGGAAAGCGAACACAATACCTCCAAAGTACACAACGTACCTAAAATATTGTTTAAGATGATGGCATCCTCTGGGGTAAAAGATCTCAGAGTTAAAATAGTCCCCCATTTAAATCTCCGGAAGGCACTACTTCAGAGGATGCGATCGGAAGGTTTGAAAGACGAGAAAGGAACATCTTGCGAGTCGGAGGGTGGAGTGTCAGAAATATGAAGCTAGCAAGTAAGCTAGAGAATTTGAAAAGTAAAATGGATAGGTTAGCATTAGACATAGTAGGGATTAGCGAAGTTCGGAGGCCAGAATTGAGGGATTTTTGAAGCGGAGACTTTAGGGTAATTCATACAGGATTAAAAGAAGAAAATTCGGGAGTGGGGATAGTTATGCGAAAAAAGATAGGACGCTGTGTAGAAAACCAGTTACAAAAGAACGAAAGGGTACTCATGGTTAGATTATAATCTAATTTGGGAAATACAGTAATAATACAAGTATACATCCCCACCTCTAGATACAGTAAGAAAGAGATAGAAGCGAAACATGTTTAGATTCGTAGAAAGACACAAAAATTTAATAATTACAGGAGATTTTAATGCAGTGGTAGCTGAGGGTAGGGAACAAGCGGTGGTAGGTTTATTTAGTTTAGACGGTCTGGTAGAATTTTGCGACAAAAACAATTTAACTATCACAAACACAGTATTTCAACATCGTGCTAGCGAGGAGACGTAGGGAGATATCAAATAGATTGCATTCTTGTTAGACATTGGTTTAGGAATCAAGTAAAAGACTATCGAAGCTACACCAAAGCAGATATAGACACTGACCACAACATAGTGATTATGAAATCTGCACTCAAATTAAAAAATTTGAAAAACAGGAACGGACAAGGTACTTTGATTTTGAGAAACTAAAAGATAAGAATACCCCACAAAAGATTTCAGACACAGTCAAAAGAAATGTTGAAAGAAATCGAGAAAATTTCTGATTAGTAAGGACATAAAAGCATAATGGAATAACATCAAACCGAGCTTAGACAAGGGGGGTCAAAGATATTCTGGGGTATAAACAAAAAGAAAATAAGAAACCATGAACAACGAAGAATATTCTGAATTTAATAGAAGAAAGGCGAAAGTACAAAAACAGACTAGACAAAGCAGGAAACGGAGATACAAAGCTATAAAATGGGAAATTATTCGCAAATGCATGAAAGCTAAAGAACAATGGATTGAGGAAAGGTGCAAAGAAGTACAAATTAACATGTACCTTGAAAAGGCAGACGAAGCATACAAACTAATTAGAGTGAATTATGGGAATATAAAACCGTACGGCAAAAATATAAGGGGCTCGGTAGGAAGCATCATTTAGAAAACGTAGAGAAGTGGATAGATGGCAAGAATATATAGGGAGTTTATATACACGACAGGAACTAGAAGCACTAGAACAGGAACCACACATTAAAAAGGATGACTTGGGGTATTCTATACTTAGAGATGAGTTTGAATTAGCATTAAAGGGTCTGAAAAATGATAAGGCACCGGGTATAGATAAGGTGTAAGCAGAAACACTAAAAACCGCTGGACAAGCAACTTGTAAGCTATGTGTATGAGATAGGTGAGATACCCAAAGATTTCTAACGTAATATCATAGTCACCTATATAAAAAAAAGAGTCGCGGATAAATGTGAAAATTTTCGAATAAGTTTGACAGCACACGTGTCAAAAATATTAACTAAAATTGTGCAAAGACTGATGGAAAACGGCCCAAAAATATTATGAAAACAGCAATTTACGTGCGAAAAAGGGGGACTCAATTGACTATAGAAAAAGGAGAAAACGTGTATATAGAGTTTGTAGATCTGGAAAAACATTCGACAACGTAAAATGGGGAAAAATTGTTCCAAATTCTGAAAGAGATTGGAATAAGTTATAAGGATAGACGGATAGTACATACTTTATACAAAGAGCAAACAGCTGTAATTAAATTAGAGGAGGAACGTACAGAAGCAAATATTAGGAAAGGGATGAGACGGGAATGTGCGCTATTGCCAATAATTTTTAACTTGTATATCGAAGAAACAATGTATACTGCCAAAAACAGGAAGACATTTGGAATTATTATATGGGCACAACGATCGATATGCTTAGATTTGCAAATGATATAGCGGTGTTTGAATCTAGCAAAGAAGAGTTAGAAGCCTTTAATTAAAAGGAAACAGTGCTAACAGAGAGATACAAAATGAAAATCAACAAAAGTAAAATTTAAGTACTTGTCTGTAAAGAAGGGGAAATTAAATCAAATACTAGAACTTACAAGAAGTTAAGGATTTCTGTTGCCTAGGAAGCCAAATAACGCAAAATGGGAAAAGTGTAAAAGATATAAAACAAAAGCAACTACTATGTTCAATGATAACAAACATAGAAACAAGGGAAAGATTGTTGAAAGCATATGTGTAGAGTACTGCACTGTATGGGTGTGAAACTGGGCAGTAGGAGAAGCAAGAAAAAGATAGAAGCCTTTGAAATGTGGTGCTTACAGGCGTATGATGAAGATATATTGGACAAAGTTAAGAAAAAGAGGTTCTAGAAATTATAGGGGAAGAAAGAAATATGTGAAAAACATAGGAGAGATAGAATTGATAGCTCACATACTAAGGCATGAGGGAATAGTGCGGAATATATTAGAAGCAGAGATATGAAAAAAGAGAGGTAGAGTTATGAATTAGTACCATTTACGTATGCGTTATCAATATTTAAGATTTATGGCTGCAATTAATCTTATCTTTTACTTTAGGATTTATGACTTCTAAATAGAACGAAGTGAATTGTTATAGAAGATCAATGCACACGTTTTTCAATTGAAATACACTTTCGTTGTTTCTTTGAACATCGACTGATATTTTAAATGAATACATCCAAATACCAACGTATTTGGTATTAAATGAAATTGAAATATTATAACACGCAACCTTCCATCTTTTGATAACTCTTGGTTTCCTTTGAACATTATGAACGTAATAAATGATACGTCAATGCTTTCTTCATAAACAAAAATTAATTTCTTAATGGTGCTTCATTTTGTAATAAAACAGATCTCGACTTTTTTTTCTTACCATGAACTGTTTTGCAGTAAAAATTAAAAAACGATCATCTGTGTGTCTTTAAACTAATAGCAGGATATTAAAATATCAATTGAATGTTAACAAAGTAATAACAAGTTTGTGTTAATAAACAACAACAACAAGAATACATGCTTCAGCTTTTTTTCTCATATTATCGCGCATTTTTTGTAGAATAACTTCAGTATTCCTTATTAAACTACAGAAAGCTCTTATACGATCTTTCAGTTCTTCTACGGTGTTAACTGTAGTGCTGTAACCCGAGTTTTAATATGTCCCCATAAGAATAAGTCCAAACTATTTAAATCTAGAGACGTAGGTAGCCATGCTTGTGGTTCACCACGACCTACCCATTTGTTATGAAATGAATGATTTAAATACTCTCTTGCTTCTACACTAAAATGAGCTGGTGTAATGTATTTTCAAAGTTATTAAAAAAAACATTCCAAAAATAACTTTAACACCCTATACATAAAAAATAAAGCAATAAGAGCCCTTGCTTATATGAACTTTTTGTCTTAAAATCGTCGAAAGATTAACTTCAATATTGACATTCAATTATGTACCACCCTGTGATAACGACCGGCGTTAGTGCGACGCTAAATTAGTGCTGTGATACAGATACAGCAAATTGTAAAATTTGAAATTGTTGACTTATCTTTCTTTCTAACTTTTCTTTGCCTGGCTAGCTCAACGGAATTGACGAAGTTTACAAAATGAAATCAAACGCAGCAAAATCCTAAAGCATCTATACAGTCTAAAATATTTTCTCTCGTACAAAAAGAATGTAGAACATTTATAGCATAGTTTCTTTTAAACATTATTTTATTCCTAACAAGTACTTAATTATCAATAATGCTCTTCACCTAATGTAGGTTTAAATTTACAGAACTCAAGTTTCTTCTCTTGTGAATAGTTTACCTTTTTATTCTCACGCTTGTATGGTTTGTTTTGGCCAAAAAGAATCATTGACAGATAGTGTATTAAAAAGTCAAGTATTTCGAACTCTGATCACACATAAAAAATATTATATGATTAGGACTTTTTCTACCTTCAAGTAAATGACAAATACTCAAACATCAGCTACAAACAAAATGGTCTAAAAGTAATACTTGCAAAAATCCAAAAAGCGCTTATCCAATTCGTAATTAATAGTATTAAATATCTTCTGCTTCTATTCTTAGATTGACGTTCAAATCACAGTTTACAAAATCACGCACGTTCGGCTAAATCTCTATTTAAAACCAATCTCCATCCTCGGTTTAATTATTCAATTAAATTTTAAAGTAGCTTTTCATATCGAACCCTTTTCCATCTTCATTGTATATTATAAGATCAAATAACTGCATCTAACAAGTTCTATATTTATGCAGGTTCCATTTAAAAATTACTTATTTATTCACTGTCACATTTTAATTATTAAATTACGGTATACGTACTGCATACTTCAAAATAACATCTTCGCGACTTAAATGAATTGAATCGAATTTATTTACATATTGCTTGGTTGACGCGAATTTATAAATGAATCTCTTTAATAAAAGTTGCCGTTTATATACAATTTATTTTGACTGCCTCACGTCTTCTATATTGTTCTAGTTCCGTATGGAATCTAGTACACCGTAATGATATAAGATTTCTTAGAAACATTCATTAGCATCGACTCGCGTGATTGATCTATAATAGTGCCGCATGTTGCCTCGTCCTTCTCTAACACCCAAGGTTATTGTGGCGTCGCATCCAGTAGTAACGTGAAAGATAATAACTAATTCTTATTCATTTTAAGGGTTTTTAACGTTCCTGCTGCTTCTTGAAATAAACGGTTCTTTATTAATTTGGCATTTACGTTGTTCTAAGTACAGATGATGCATCCTTTGTCTATTCTTCTCAAAATTTCGAGAACATGTTCTATTTAAAATTGAACTTATGTTATACAGAGTCAATTTTAAAGCTTTAATTGCTTTTCCATGCAAACGATTTGCATTCTTAACGATTGTAAAAGAAAATATTTGCTATCGCGATAAACTAAAACGTGTTTTCAATACACAAAATTATTTTATAATGATTATAGCGAAATTAAAAAGTACGTATCAGTCCTTAATGCCATGAAAAAACTTCGACGAGATGAAAACTTTTCCGAGAAAATTAAGTGGATGTATGAGTCGTTATTTACAAATTTTGGAATATTTAACAGGAAAAATTATCATTATTACGCAACTGAGAATTTTCATTGAATACGAGAAACCGGGCCGCAAATTTGATATTCTTTGAGTGTCTGGCAGGCATTTTAAACAACAGAATTTTAGAACCTCATTTTATTAATGGTCGTTTAAATGGGCCGACATATTTGAAGTTTTTACATTCCGAATTAGAAAATATGCTTGATAAGTTGATACTAGCAGTCTTTCAAAATCTCGAGTGGTTTCAACAAAATGGTGATAACTCTCAAATAGTGAAAAATTACTTGAGTGACCGCTCTCCAAACTCCTAGATGGGAACACACGGCCCCGTCAATTGGTCTCCCATGATCACCATGTTTGACACCACTAGATTATTTTCTGTAGAGCACAGTAAAATCCTAGTGTATTCAACATCAATTGAAAATGTGGAACATCTTCGTTTAAAAATCCAGAACGACTTCCATTCAATTTCAATGCAAGTTGTTGAAAAGACAGTAGGTGAAATAAATTTAGGGACTAACTTATGCAAAAAAAATAATGACGCACTATTTGATGAGTTTATGCAGTAATTTTGTTAATTCTCTTGTTTTCTTCAATGCTTGTAATTTTTTTATGTTGAAATAAATTATTTATGTGTCTCCATTTAGAGTCACAACACAGTAACAAACTAACATCTGCCAGATAAGTTGCTTCGAACATTTCTTTGATTCTCAATTGTTTTGTTCAAGGTATCAAAGACATACATACGTTTTAATTTTCGGCAAAATTTTTTTAAAATCACATTATTCGACTACACAGATGAAAAGAGAATTATTTATACTATCTGAATTTATAAAAATCTAAGATGGCCGCATAATAAAAAAAGTTGACTGTCGCTATTCAAAATGTAGAACGTTTAAAAAATTGCTATTCATGCCATTAAATAGACAACGGCCAATAATATAAAATTACAAAGTTTCGTACAATTCGGATGCTCGATGTGAGGGATACAAATTTTTGAAAATTTCCAATTTTCAGATTTTGTTATAATTTGTGAACAGTTGAAAGTACTTCTTGGTAGCACTTAGTAGAGCATTAAAATGCGCAACCTTTTTTTCCCATTTAACCGACCCTGTATCTTTAGTTTTCGAGATAGCAATAGTGGGCATCGAAAAATTCGCCACCCTGTATATATATATATATATATATATATATATATATATATATATAGTATGTTCGTAAATCACATAATCCAGTAACGTCGTTCTAATTAAAGTTGATTACAACAAACAACCATGTCTAATTTTAGTGCACAGGTTTCTGCCATATTATTAATTTCGAGAGTATCTATCATGTTTTAAAGAACAAAACGATTTAGGCATTATCGACTTAATACCAGCTTAAAAGAACAATTTGTTTTTAATTCTTTTGAAAATTGTTAAGGAAACGCTTAAAAATTGATTTTAGAAAGACGAAGCCAAACGAATAAAATTCACTTCAAAGGAAATAAATAAAAATGTTTAATACGTAATAGCAAAAACTTCCAAATAAAGTATCTACCAGTGACTAGAAAAATTACATTAGAATGTAAACGGAGGGTTTGTACACAAAAGATGATTGATAAGTCCTGCGCCGCGAGATCTCTTGATTGATAGGTACAAAACTTTGCATTTAAAAGATTAAAAGATTACAATAGGTACATTCGTAATGTTATTTACATAATTTCTGGCATGATTTGGAATAGTCTACAGATTTGGACTATGTATATAAATTACCGTGATGATCGTTAGTAAGATAGTTCTGATTAAAGCGTTGATTATATGTTCTAGTTTAAGCTTTGAAAGATGTGATACAAATCACTGTGTACTGTCGATATAACTTACTACATGTGATATGAATTAATGAAGTGAATATATAACTTAATAATTAGTTATTGGATAGTTAATTATAGTGCCCCATAAGTAATTTATAAGATAGCATCGTAGTGTTAAGTAGATAATACTTGTACTGTTAGCGATTAGCCGAAAACAAATAGTTGTGAGAGCTTTTAATAAACTCCATCGCAGCTACGAGTTGTTGAAAAGGGTTGTATGATCAGTTTGAAAATAAAGAACTACTGTTATTTCAAATAGAGTTTTCGTTACAGTATGTTTGTGTCACATTGATTGCATATAACACAATAATGAAAAACTATTCATTTATTCCGTTTCTAGAGATTTCGCAACAATCTTTCGGCTGCAACAACACAGTTTAATTTATAAATTCGAAAATAGTTATTGTTTGTTTTTGGGATTTCACAGTCAGTTTGGCGTTTAATCTTTAGGCAATACTTGGCCAGCTTAGTTTCGACATATAATGGAATGACCTTCAACTCGTACAAAATACTGTCTCATCCTCCGAACTTCTTTCCTTTACACTTATGGTAGAACACTATGGTGAAGAGAGTTTTCTGGTTTGTATTTCATGCAACTTTAAGGAGCATAAAAAATTAAAAGGTACAATATAGCAATATTGTAGATAACAAACCTTCCCCGCCAAATCTATTAAGTGACACAAAGATAATTAAACTATTAAACTAATAAAATGTTCTAAATAAAATTTTATAATTACTGTAGCTCGATCCGTTAATTAAAACCGATTAAAATTAAGGTGAAACCATCCATCTTAATTATAAACTAAAAAATATTCGCGAATATATGGACAGAAATTGCTAAACGTTGTTTTTATTATTAGACTGGCTATCTTCGACTGCATTTTAGGTATTCAAATTATACTAGTTATTATCATTAAAGAAAATGGCAACCACTGTCCTAATTATCAAATTGACTGTGGCGAAATGGCATTAACCTTAATGTGCTAAAAGTTTAATTGCAATTATGAGACAGTATTTAAACATATTTACATTATTTCATACTTAATTTGTTACTATACATTTATACTTTGTAAAATAGGAAAGAAAAACAAAACGGTCAGGTTACTTTTTCAGTAGCAGAACTTTTTCGAGTTTGCAGCCTGCAATACTTCTTGTATATTTCAAAATAGTCTAAAAATAGTTCTAAAATTTTACTAGTCAACGGTTTTCTAAGAAAACTGCGACTAGATAGTTAAAGAATATTAAATTAATCCATAAACATAAGAGTTTCAAAACTAGTAATATAAAATAATTCCCATGCAGGCAATTATGTTGAAAAGCGAAAAAAATAATAATGAACTAGGTATTCAAATCTCAAGAAGTTCTGTAAAACTTTGGTAAAAACATTATCCAAAATCTTGCTTTCTAAACACTTACATGTGGAGTACAGGAATGTTTTGAAAAACTCTTCAAATATTAACTCTTCCCATACAACCATTTTTCATTATTCGTAGCCGTGAAAGTAGTTATAAATTTACTAATCCCTATCTTTATGAGATTGCGTGAACCACGTCACAGGTTTTTGAAAGAACAAGTTACAATCAAAGAATTGGCTTTAAGTCACTCTAAAGCCGATAAACACTTATGAAGGGCGCTGGTTCAGTACACAAGCTCCGCCCACCTTAAACCACTTGCTATAACACACGCTAATGGATTCTGTGTAAGTATCCATCATGCAGCGTAAAGAACTTGTTCTGCTGTTCTTTATCAGAAAGGTCCCGGGTTCGAATCCCGACACGGTCTGCTTGAAAAATGTTAGGCGAGCATTTTTCACAAAAATACACCCTCTTTCGGATGAGAGGTAAAATGGAGGTCCCGTGTGTGAGTGTTGTCACGCACGTTAAAGATCCCTACCTTGCTTGGAGCAGCAAGGGTTCGGCAAAATTACAAATTTTCCAGGTAAAAAAAACTCGCTTTCTGACCAATGTAGTACCTTCGGGTGGAGCATTGGAAAATCAAATGTAGTGTTCTTTATCAGAGGGCGGCTCTATGGCTTAGTTGGTATGCGTATGACTACTATGCCCATGGTGCCGGGTTCGAATCCCGACACGGCCCGTTTGAAATATGTTAGGCGAGCATTTTTCACAAGCATACGCCCTCGTTAGAATAAGAGGTAAAATGTAGGTCCGATGTGTAAGAGTTGACACGCATGTTAAAGATCCCTACCGTATTTGGAACAGCAAGGGTTCGGCAAAAGTCAAAATTTCCAGGTAGAGAACTCGCTTCCTGGTCCATGTAGTACCGCAATGTAGTACCTTCGGGTGGACCATTGGAAAATCACATATAAGTCCATGAAGTACCTTCGAGTAGAGCATTGAAAATCAAATTTACTGTTCTTTATTAATCTGTTAACTACTTTATCACTAAGTTCAACTATGTAATTTATCTGGACAAGCACGTATTTAGCATGGACAGACAAAGTTAATAACAAAGAGGTTATAGAAATAGTAGGGAAACAAAGGTATCTGTGAAAAAAAAAAAAATAGGAGAAATAGAAGGGCAGGATACGTTCTAAGACATTTTTGAGGCAATAGTGCGGGATATATTACAAGCAAAGATAGGAAAAAGAAGAGGTAGAAGTAGACCTGATCGGACTTAGCACGCAGATAGTGAAAGATGCAGACTGTGGAAATTTCAGGGAACTGTGTAGGTTAGTTCAGAATAGAAAACAATGAGGGTACGCGTCTAATCAGTTCCCGGACTGAAGACCTAATGATGATGATTTTGTGTTTAATGCTTTTCCTGGTTCAGAATACATAGTATTTGTAAAAGTGCGTGCGAAAAGAACTGCAGAGTGATATACAAAGTATGAAAAATAAACCGTAACGCTATCTCGTCGTACAGTACTAAATTATACAAAAAGATAAACAAAAATATCAAGAAAGAACTATTAAAATTTAAAAAAAAAGAAAAAGAAAAACACGACACTGTCCTTCAGTCTACTAAGCATAGATAAAATAAAAAAGCTGTCGCATTCGTAGATCTAGATAGAACATTCTAAGCAGTTCTTCGGGACATCTAACAAACACCTCGTATTGTATTACTAAAATATACGAAAAGATAAACATATCAAGAAAAAACTAATAAAATTTCAAAAGAAAAACGCGATACTGTCCTTCAGATTACTAAATATAGATTAAAAACCGCATTCGCAGGTCTAGAGAGAACATTCTAAGCAGTCCTTCTGGATATACAACAAACACCTCGTATTATAGTACTAATATATATATATAAAGGGATAAATAAACATAGCAAGAAAGAACTATTAAAATTTCAAAAGAAAAATAAAAACGGGACGCTGTCCTTTGGACTACTAACTATAGATAAAACAAAAAAAAAATGCCACAAGATGAGCAAGGCAGAGACGTTGTGTCTTACCAAACTTATTCAAAAGTTACTTTGAAGGAAACAAAGAATATCTAAATAACCCAGGGATGGTAATAGCAAAAACAAGGAATGCATAAGATGTGCCGATTATATAGCTCTAATAGCCAGAACCAACAACAAACAAAATTCTTCGAGATTTTAAAAATCTGTAAAAAGTTTGGGATGTAGATCGGCGTAAAAAAGAACATTGTAATAATAAAAAATGAAAGAAGACGTAAAAAGTGAATTGGATTTATAGCAAAACAAGGACACGAGATGTAAAAAATCAAATTCGAAAACATTTAGTAATGACATAAAGTGCCTTTTAGCAAGAAAACCAGAGTATTTTGTGAGCCACTTAGTGAAGAGAAACGAAAGACTATGATGAAATGCTTTTTGCAGAATGCACCCCTATATGAATGAATGTGGGACTTAAATTGTAGAAAAACCGCTGGAAACGCTTAAAATTTTGATTTGGTAGCGAATAAAAAAATTAGCTAAGCCGATCGTGCTAAACAATAAAGTTCAAAACGAATAAAAGAAAAGAGATGATCTTAAAATGTAGAACAAAAGGGGTTTGTATAGAACACTCCTAAGAAGTAGTGTATAATTAAGAACGCCTTAGAAGAAAATTGATAAAAGAAAGGTAAATTCTGATTGAGATATCATATATTGGCCAAGAATTACACAATGAGACATCAAATTGATTGAACATCCAAGCATTGAAACCAATAAAACCTTATCAAACAGTAGAACATTGATGATAATGATACCAATACACATGAAAAATAAACTGGATCGGCTTTCTAGTTCGTTGGTCTTGTCAGCTTCAAAGTACTAAACAAAAATCCCATGAATTCTTTAATTAAACAGAACACAGGAAAAGTCAATTGTTTGTTTTGCTTTAAACCGCAAACCGCCACTAACATCAGGACACTATTATATTTAAATTTTGTATAGTTTTGAACGGAACGACGACTGTCGCATAATTTTCTTCAACTTTCTCGCATCGTAAATTACTGTGAGATTTTAATCCTACTATAAATAAATTATGCAGTTATCGTATTTTATATTAATGAATTATTCATATGCGAGAATTCAAAGCTTGGGTCAATTAGTATAACTCTGCGTCTTGCGCCAATAGCAATATATTTCTAGAAGACGCTGATGGTAAATCTTCCTTTAGAAGATGCATCTTGATTGTGCTATTGACCGCAAACAACCGGTTGCACAAGACAGCTAATATAAAAAGCAAAAAGCATTTACATTATACAGCAAATTTCTTCTTTTTCTAGTTCAACCCAGACGTACTATGAAATGATTTTTCTTAAAACATGACTAAGCACCAATCGTAGCATATTTACTTGCCTTGGGAATAGTTGTATGCTGTTTAAATTATTAACAAGGTATGTAAGCGTAAATAAATACTTAACAGTGCCATAATAATTGTTTATTGGCGCTGTAACAGTTTACGATAATTGCCAGCAGGTAGAAAATTCCAGCGTAGTATTAATGAACCTAAGAAGAGCATCTCTTGCGTAAAGATGTAAAATTATGTAACAGTTAAATTTCTCAGATTTCTCAATAAAATTCTTGCCTGGTATTTATAGAATTAAATTCCTGTTTATAACACATTTTTCTGGTATCCTAAAATAGTTAAATTTATGCATTTAAAATTCATGGCTTTATTCGTTTTCTAAAGTTATGAAACAAAATAAAAGCCGTTTAAGGAACTTAATTTAAATAATTACAAATATTTCAAATACACATAAATTCAAATGTAAATTAACTACATGCGTAGACACACAGTAGATAAAATGTTCTTCAAAGGAAATAACGATTGAAATCGAACATGTGTTAGAAAATAGTACAAAAATCAAGCTGTAAATAGGAACGGAATCCATCACCAGTAGAATTAGCCTCTAACTTCGTTACCGCAGCGACGTCATAACTGACAGCTTAATCATAAAATCAATTACAATTCTAATCTTGATTTTTGATCTATTTTCAATCAATAGTTTGAACCGAGACACTATCTAATTAGTAACAGATCTTGAATAATATTTGTAGAACTAATATGCCTATAGTATACGCGCAGAAAAACATTTATTTATATTCGAATTTAACGGCAAGCCAACAATTCAAATGAGGCGCCATGTCAGTTTAAGACATTAGAGTCAAATAATCCCAATGTCAATTAAAACCTTGAGATACATTCATAAAAGTTATAACATATACAAAAATACGGTAGTAGAATTGATATAAGTAAACTTTCGGTTATGTGATTGCTGTGAAGATGCAGGTGGGAGCGCTTCTACTTGTAATAACAAAAGGCTACAGGTGCAAATGCTATTCATAATTTGATTTTTGTTCTATTGCCAATAAATGGTTTGATTTGAAACGTTATTTCTAATTTAGCACTAAGTCTTGAAGAATATTTCATCTATTATATATTTATACAATGAATTTAGAACTGTGGTACCACAATGCCCAATTTTATAACGCATTTCCAAACAGGTGCCCATCAGCCATACAAATAATGTGGGAATATTAAGCTAAAATTATATGGCACCAGTTTTAAAATCAACAGTTCTAAAACTATTAATGGTTATGGATTCGTATTTATATTTGAATCAAACTTAAAAATTTCACAGCTTTGTTGGCATTTGTAGAAGGGGAAGAATAGATCAATCGGATGAGATGCAAAAACGTGAAACCGGTCATTGATTTTTTCTCTTAGCAAATTCCAAAAGAAATACAACTGAAGTAAAATTCCGTTTCAGTTTCGAAATCGATGACAGACCCCTCAACACGGGTGTTAGTACTTTCATTCCTTGTTAAATTTGGCTGGATTGGGTTTTGGAAGTTTTCCAGTTCGTATTTATATTTAAATCAATATTAACGATTTCACAGCTTTGGTGGTATTTTGGGAATTGAAACATAAATCAATCTGATGAGCTGCAAAAACAGCAAAACCGGCCATGAATTGTTTTCTGTTTAAAAATACCAACAATCGCAACAAAGTTAAAAAAAGTTGCGACTTTAATTTAATTCACAAAATTATTACACACAGAAATGCTTATTATTACTGGATACAACTCGATTCCCTAGTATCGCTGTTCTCTCTAAATCAAACTAATTTTCTGTTAATTTCTTCTGTATTTTATTTTGTTTCCTGTTATATTACTTTCGTTAATATTTTTGAAAAATGACTCAACACACTAGCCTAAAATTTTAGTATTCATTTGATCCTACCTTCTTTGAAGACATCACCAATTTACTAGGGTAGTTTTTCTTTCTCATATATTCTCTCTATTAATTTTGTACTGTCTGGCCCCATATCTAATCAACTCTACTGGCAATGGATCTATTCGTGTGGCATTTTGTAACTTAAGCTGCTTCGGTGGTTTTTCAAATTGCGTTCTTAGTATTTTGCGTCTTCCGTTTTAATTCTCTACTTTACCTATCTTCCATACTGGTACAATTATGTTCATTTGTTTCTGCATACCTTTTCCCACCTACCTGCTGTATTTTAAGCTTCTAGTAATCTTATACATGCTTCAATCTTTAATTGTCCTATTTCTATTATTAGCGCTCTTGCAGAAGTTCCTAATTTTATATAAATTATAACATGCCATGTAGCCTAGGACAAATTGCTATGTTCCTTTCTGTCTTACTTTAGCTACTTTTCTCTTAACCAAGTTTATTCTACACAATACTTCTGAATTTACTTAAATATTAATAAATTAAAGTCCTCAAAATTAATTTCTATTAATTTAACTATTTAATACAATTAAAATTGCATAAATCATTTATACATTTGGCTATGGTGTAAGTTCCTTTAGTTTCATTGGCTTTTATTCGCTCTTATCTTGGTGATTCCAGTTTATTGATCGGATTGTTAATTTCGTTCATTTCGTTCTTTGATTTAGAATGATATCGTCCTATCTTATCATTCCTTATTTTCGAAACATGAGGCCGTTAAAGGTAAGTGTTTTAATAAATGTATTTGTTAGCCCTTATAAAAATAAAGTTTAGGATTTCTATAAACAAAAGTAGCGATCAGCTGAGCTGCGGAACTCATTTTTAAGATGAAAATGAAGAGATGTTAAAAGATTTGATTTCTGTCTTTTGTTGAGATACGCTGCCATTTAAAATCTAATACAGTTCAATTTCGGGTTTTAAGGCGGGATTTTAAGGCAACTCAAAGGCACCGCATCTTAATAAGTTTAGTTTCTTTTTCTTCAATTTGGTATGATGTTGAAATCCCTGATCAAAGAGTACGAATGATGTATGGTTAATAAAAATTTCTTTTTAATTTTATTTCGTAGCTAAATTCCTTGGAACAAATACTTCAACATAAATTAAATTGTTGATTTGGAATGCATCCTGGGCATTTATATTTCTTCCCTTCCAACCTCATGCAGATGTGAAATTCGAAAGGAACAGCGAATTCTACCAGTTGAAATTTGTTTGGTATGAAGACTTTGCTATCATTTTGAAACCTCCGTAAACTAGAGCACTACAAAAAAATTAAAATAGGACAACATTTGTTATACTATATTTAGCTTAAACTCTGGTATGTTTGATATGTTTTTAGTCTAAGATCACATATCGGAAATTGATAGAATAATATGTCAGAATGTAATTAGTAAATTTTTCGGTTATTTAAAAAAATTAATTAAACGCAGCTAGTAGAGCTAGTAGAACAGTCAACTTATACTTTAATATTTATTGCACTTAGTAAATTGCTACGTACCTAGACGTAGCCGGAAGAAAAGTAAATACCAGGCTAACTATCAAACGCAGAGAGGGGGGGGGGATTCGCCTACATACCAAGAAAACCAAAAAAAGCACGTCGGCCACGATTATCTATTAACAAATAAAAATAAATAAAGGGTTTTGTACAAACAAGTAAAAGCAGTAAATTAATCGTTACTATTTCAAAGCAAACAATTATGTGTCATGAACAATTTAGTACTTTAGATACGAAGTGCGCATTTCGTATTTTACACAAAATAAAATAAATCAGTAGTAGATAAACATGTGAGGGCTTTTATCAAGCGTTTTTAAAATTGCACCTAATACTTTTTGTAAAATTAACTAATCAGTAGGAAAGAATTAACGTGTGGGAATCTTTGTCAAACATTTTTAACAATAGTACTGTTACGTCGTCATCGAACAATTCGGTATTTTGTGACAATAAATACTTTGTGCGTGCATCCTACAGTTTGAGTGAAACATTTTATATACCGGCAATAACAGTGCATAAAGTGACAGTCGTACTCGAGCCTTTAGAGAAGCAAGTCGCCTTCGAACCCTTGAAAGGGACGGTCGTATTAGAGCTTTCAAAGCGAGACCGACACCCGGTCGAGCGTGTTACTGGTTCTCCGTAAAAGCTTTTGTGCGTGAAAGTGTCTATTGCCCCAGCGGCGCAGGACAAAGCTTTGTGCGTGAAAGTGTCTATTGCCCCAGCGGCGCAAGACTTAAGGTATTTATACCCTTCCTTAATTAGTTGGTAGTTGTCTTTTTTTGTTATTACATAACCGCTCCACCATTATCGTTATTGCTATAAAAGCAATTGGTCCTTCATTGTAATTTGCATATTTATATTTATACACATTTATATCAACCTCCTTAACCCCAATCAATCATTGTTCCTAAGTCGAGCCGGATTCATTAGTCCTGTGGTATACGCATGTCCTAAATTAAAATATCACATTGCATTCAAGCGAGCTTTTTAATTAATTAATATTTCAGTTTTAAATTTGTGCTTAAAGCCCATATTTAGCGGGTTAAAATGTGTAAACATTATTTATACTGTCTTTAGATTAAATTAAGCGATTTCGCCGTAATTGAAACCAGCAAGCGTTTTAATTACAAACAAATTCATAATATAAAATTTGTCAGTTTTCAGTTTTAAATTCATTTTAGCGGCATAAAACAGAAAGCAACCTGAAAACTATAAATCGCTTTATACTTCTTAAACAAGAAAGGTAAAGGATTTGCTTTGTATTTAAAAGCTATTGCACGTTTTGTATTACAATATTGAAAACATCTGCAGAGGAATAAGGTTGTAAAGTTGCATCTTTCGGCAAATATGTTAAGCCACATGTTTTAAACGTTTCTGTGAGCTTTTGATGTAAAGGCCGACCGTAACCGCCCGGGTTGTAAAGCGGTACATCTTATCCTCGCGCTTTGTTAGACAAACCCTTGTTTTCGACGTCTCGTTTTAAGACCACATTGACGAACCGTTAGTCATAAAACGTGATTTATTGGTTTATACCCTGTCTTACCTTTTCGTGCTTTGAACAATCATAATATTTTAACATTTTTCGTGTACATCTGAGCGTTACGGTTTTATAGCATTTATTGTAGTCCTTTCAGAATCTTTGAGAATGGCTCCAAAGAAGGCACATGTGGTAGAACTCCAATTACTGAAAACACGGATTTTAGAAATATTTGAGCTTTGTAGTTCTATACAAAGTGACCCAAGTTTAAAGGCATTGTTCCTTATTCAAACAAGGGGAATACATGACCTTTATGCAAATTTCAATACAATTTTAGTCGCTGTCTTGGCCTCCTGTGACGAGGCAGAATCATTAACTTACAACGCTGTACGGAAGGAAGTAGACTCCGCTTATTACTGCATACTGCTGCATCTCGAAACAATGCAAGAAACGCGGGCACAAATCACCGAAAATGCTCCAAGCAGCACGGGATCAAAATTGGTACCGTTAAAGCTCACACCCTTTTCTTCAACCGCACCTGTTTCTTATTCGACGACTGTCCATACTTCGCACACATCAGTGCCTAAGAAATCCTCAGCGTTTCAATTTAAACCAAAGGTTTCTTCTAACGTAGTTTCACTGGATACACCAAGTAGCTCCAGTGACTCAAAGAATTCATTTTCGCACCATTGTCCTTCCTGCAAAGGCAATCACTTAATTTACAGATGTCAATCGTTTCTAAGGAAAACTCCGACAGAACGTTTCGACATTGTCAAACGCTTACGCCTTTGTTTAAATTGCTTACGAACAGACCATGCGTCCATGCAATGCAAATCTTATAATTCCTGTCGAACTTGCGCCAAGCCGCATCATACCTTGCTACATTTTGAATCGCAACCTGCTTCTAGCCGTTCAGCTGAACCGACCGCTACACACATGCATAAAAATGCCAATAGGACGCAGTCAGCCTCCTATTCCGGCAAATGTTTTGTCTTCACAGACGAATTCAAATCTTGGGGTTACTGTCTTACTCTCCACTGCTGTTGTGGAAGTTCAAGATCGTTCTGGTAGATACAAACCGATCAGGGTACTCTTAGATCCTGGTTCCCAAGCTAGCTTTATTCGAGACGATTGCGTGAGCAAACTTTGGCTTCCACGCATACGTTCTCAAGTTCCGATTTATGGACTTGGGCAGACAACTTCAGCAGTCAATAGGGGTGCCGTCAGCTGCACCATTCGCTCTATGTTAGACTCTGAAAATCTCTAGAAGTCACAACTTTTGTGCTTTCGTCAATATCTGGCAAATTACCTAGCGTTGAAGTTCCTAATAATTGGGAACACTTATGCGGCCTGCACTTTGCAGACCCGACCTGGAACTCTCCAGGAACCATTGACATGCTCCTAGGAGCAGATGTTTATCCGTTCATCATCAATGGCGGTGTTATACATGGCAAGTTTCTTCAGCCTGCCGCCATAAATACAATTTTTGGTTGGACTATTATTGGTCCCACAAAAGCTTGCAGTCTGATACTGTCCAAGCATTTTTACGTCTGTAGAAGATCCTATCGACCAGACCCTAAGGCGGTTTTGGGAGATAGAAGAGTTGCCATCCACGCCTTATACTTCTCCAGAAGAAGAAAAGGCAGATTTGATTTTGAAAACACGTTTTCTCGTGACCCTAGCGGTCGTTTTATTGTTGCGTTACCGTTCAACGATACTTTGCCCGTTTTTGATAATTGCTTTGAGATGGCTAAAAAAAGACTATTTTCGTTGGAGCGCAAATTACATGCTCAACCGGAGCTACGCGCCCAATACAACAATTTCATGCAGGACTATCTTGATGCGGGTCATATGGCATTACTCGATTCTCCGCCCGTTGGGAACGATAATTACTTTTTACCCCATCACCCTGTGTTTAAAGAAGAAGGTCATACTTCTAAAATTCGTGTGGTTTTGACGCCTCTGCAAAGGCTAAAAACAACGTGTCACTTAATGACACTCAATTGGCTGGACCTAGTCTCCAAAACGACATTTCGTCAATCTTACTGAAATTTCGTACTCATCGTTTCGTTTTTACTTGTGATGTTCGCCAAATGTATCGACAAATTTTGGTTACCGAAGAACATCGAAAGTTTCAATTAATTGTTTGGCGGTTCTCCGCAGAAGAACCCATTCAGACTTATCAGCTTAATACAGTGACCTATGGTATTAAGTCATCGCCTTATCTAGCATTAAAGACTCTTCAGCAATTAGCCATTGACGAAGGCAAAAGGTTTCCGTTAGCCGCTGAGGCTATACGGTCAAATCTATATATTGATGATTTCGTCGCCGGTGGAGATTCTATACAATCGGCCCGCGAAATTAAAGATCAACTTATCCGACTTTTACATTTGGCTGGTTTTGAACTTCGAAAATGGAGTTCTAATTCAGTTTCTATTTTGGAGGGCATTCCGTCAGATTTTTGCCAATATACTTCTCTCGATTTCGATTCTGACGAATCAATAAAAATATTAGGTCTTCAATGGTCACCTACAGAAGATATTTTCTCGTTTCGGGTTAAACCATTAAACCAAATATGTACAAAGCGCAACATACTTTCACAAGTTGCCAGAATATATGATCCATTAGGATTTTTAGCCCCACTAACACTTTTTGCAAAACGCCTAATCCAGCATCTGTGGATGTTAGGTTTAAATTGGGATGACATCCCACCAGCAGACATTTCGTCTCAATGGCAGCAATACCAAGAAGAGTTGCCGTTATTATCGTCATTAAAGTTACCACGTTGTTTACCCCTTCGGATCCTTTTACTTGTCATTTGCATGGGTTTTGCGATGCTAGCGAGGTAGGGTATGCAGCGGTAGTGTATTTTCAGTTCATAAATCAAACTACCGGAGAAATAACTGTACAATTTGTAACCGCTAAAACAAAAGTAGCTCCAATTAAGCGCATTTCAATTCCACGTTTGGAATTATGTGCCGCCGTTTTATTAACCGATTTACTTTCTTTTACCATTCGTTCTTATCAAGGCTTGATTGACATTTCCGATGTTTCAGCGTGGAGTGATTCTACGGTCGCTCTCACTTGGATACGTTCTCCACCTTTTCGTTGGAAAACTTTTGTGGCAAACCGTGTTAGCCACATTCAAGAAATCATTGCACCTAGCCGATGGTTTTATATTAAATCTTCGCATAATCCGGCTGATCCTGCATCTCGGGGATTAATGCCAAGCGCGGTTATCTCATGTTCGCTATGGTGGGCGGGGCCTGAATGGCTTCACTACCCTAGTGACTCGTGGCCGCCTCAACCAACATTGTCAACCTCAATTGCTGAGGTAACTACGGAAAAGAAGATCCTAACATTTGTCGCTCAAACAGATCCAAACGTCATTGACATTTTACTAAGTCGCTTTTCATCGTTATATAAAATCCAAGGCATCGTGGCTTACATTTATAGATTTTCTAAACCCATGGCTCAACGTCATACGGGTCCCTTAACAGACATTGAACTACACAATGCTCTCATGATTATCGTTCGGCATGTACAAAATGTTACATTTTCAAAGGAAATAGCTTCGATCAAGGCAAACCGTAAGTTACCTAAAAGCTTGCGAAAACTTTCTCCATTTGTTGATCCACAAAACATCTTAAGAGTAGGTGGGCGCTTGACACATTCTTCGCTTTCCTATTCCGAAAAGTTTCCTGCGTTATTGCCTCAGCGGCACCGATTAACCGAACTTATCATTCTGTCAACTCATGAAAGGTATTGCCATCCCGGTGTTAATACCACAGCGTATCTTATCCAACAGAATTTCTGGATCCTTTCTATTAAACATTCAATCAGAAATTATTTATCATCCTGTCATAGATGTTTTCGTACCAAACCGGTCCTGGTAACTCCTCCTATGGGAGACCTACCGGCAGCACGTATTACCCAAATCAAACCGTTCAGTATTGTTGGTGTTGATTTTGCTGGCCCTCTTTAATAAAGGCTAACCGCCTGCGAGGCTCTAAAACTCTTAAGGCCTATATTTGTATTTTTGTTTGTTTTGCCACTAAGGCAGCACATATTGAACTTGTTTCGGATTTGTCGGCAGACGCGTTTCTTGCCGCTTTGCGACGATTTATAGCACGTCGAGGACGCTGTTCTCAAATATTTAGCGATTGCGGTACTAATTTTGTAGGTGCCTATCGTCAGCTTACGAGTTATCTGCATAGTGCAGTAACCTCAGAAAGGATAAAGTGGTCGTTTAATCCACCTAGCGCCCCTCACTTCGGTGGCTTGTGGGAAAGCGGTGTTAAGTCGGTAAAGACACACCTATCTCGCGTAATCGGCGAACAAAACTTACCTTTGAGGAACTGTACACAGTTCTTACACAAATTGAATCTGTGCTAAATTCAAGGCCACTCTGCGCTTTGAGTTCGGATCCAAATGACTTGCGTTGCCTAACACCAGGTCATTTCCTAACTATGGAGCCTCTTTCTGCACCACCAGATGAGGACCATTTAACCAACGTTGTACCATTAAAAGCAGGTGGAAACTCCTGCAAAAACTCCACCAAGATTTTTGGGCTCGCTGGAGCCATGAGTACTTACATACTCTGAACCAGAAGGTTAAATGGCACTCTAAGGTAGGTGTCCGACAAGTGAAAAGGACACTATTGTCCTCGTCAAGGACGACCAGCTTTCTCCACTTCAATGGAAGTTTGGTCGTATTATTAATACTTTTCCCGGTGCGGACGGTATTATACGTGTCGCTGAAGTCAAAACGGCACATGGCACACTAAAACGACCTTTGGTCAAACTAGCGCCGCTACCGGTATTTTAATTTTATTTTATGTTTAGATGTATATACACATTTTTACATGTATAGTAGTATATTATTTTTACATATTTGCTTATTTACATATATATTTTTATTCTTTGCATAGTTGGTAATATCGCTCGCTGTAGTGCACCACCCTATCTTTCGTTACCTCCTTTCCTAGCAAGGTCAAATCCCATGTGATTTCCTTCACCCAACCTACTTCCTCCTTTTCAAAATTCTATGAATTTGGTGGGCGGTATGTTACGTCGTCATCGAACAATTCGGTATTTTGTGACAATAAATACTTTGTGCGTGCATCCTACAGTTTGAGTGAAACATTTTATATACCGGCAATAACAGTGCATAAAGTGACAGTCGTACTCGAGCCTTTAGAGAAGCAAGTCGCCTTCGAACCCTTGAAAGGGACGGTCGTATTAGAGCTTTCAAAGCGAGACCGACACCCGGTCGAGCGTGTTACTGGTTCTCCGTAAAAGCTTTTGTGCGTGAAAGTGTCTATTGCCCCCAGCGGCGCAGGACAAAGCTTTGTGCGTGAAAGTGTCTATTGCCCCCAGCGGCGCAAGACTTAAGGTATTTATACCCTTCCTTAATTAGTTGGTAGTTGTCTTTTTTTGTTATTACATAACCGCTCCACCATTATCGTTATTGCTATAAAAGCAATTGGTCCTTCATTGTAATTTGCATATTTATATTTATACACACATTTATATCAACCTCCTTAACCCCAATCAATCAAGTACATCACACCTGTAGAGCGATAATATCGATTCGCAGCAACAAACAATAGTCCTATAGTGTCACGTTTCTTATCACGTAGCTACACCAAACGCTGATACGTAATATGCCATTGATATACACAAAAGAAAACAAGTTGTATACCTGTATGTGTCTGGATACTTAGCTCGCACGCCGTCGGGGGGTGAGTCAGCACAGCAACGCCACGGTCGTCGGGATGTATTTACCCTGCTACCATAACTGCAGCAGCAGTCTACGGACAAAAGCAGTTGGTCTAAAGAAAAAAGCAGTTGGTCTACGTCAACGAACAGTTTGGCCTACATAAAGAAAGAACCAATTCGGCCTCCAGCTAAAAGCTAAAAAGAGAATCTGATTAGAATAGGTAAGCGCGGAAAAACTCACCAATACACGCAAGATACCTCCTACTTGTCGAACAAAAAAACGTGCATTGCTTGAAATACTGTGACGAATGATGTAGAAAATATTTCAATGCACAAGCTGCAGAATCAAATTCAATATGTGTTCAAATAACACAAGTTCCAACTGCGATCCTTGCGTTATCGAAGCACGATTAGCAAAACTTGAAAACACGCTATCAAATAATAGTAGGATCTATCATTTCGACAAGTCTTTAAATGGGAAACACCAGAGAAAGCAATTATACGCTATCGGAAGGTTTAACAAATTACCCGATACCTAAAACAAGGTATAGACTATTTAATTTATCGAATAAATTTTCGTTCTAAAAGCAAAAGGGATTTGAGTTAAAATTATGTTAAGCGAGCTTATACTAAACAGGTACACTATATAGGGTGTTGTTGAAGAATTTAAAAATTGAAACAAAATTTATTCGAACGAGTAATGAATTAACAAGGGGAAATAGGGTAATTAATTTATACTGAAAATAAACGTAATAAAATTTAAGATCAAATGATAATGTACCAAAGCTAGAATTTATTTAAAATTACAGTAACTTTTTTTGCTGAAACTTATTATGCACTTATAGTGAAATTATTTAATCAATTATATGTCAAGTATGTTGTCCCAATTAAGTGTTTCATTCCATTTACAGTGTCCATAAAAATTGTTTAGCTCTGTTTATACCTCCCTGAGATAGTTTTTTATACTGTAACAGTTGAAGTTAGCTGTACCAGAATGAAACTCAACACCGTCATGCACATATCCTTTTTGTGCCAGCTGAAAAAGAATAGGGTGCAATACTATTTCGGTTCTGCCCTTATTTAGTGATAATTCCATTTTATTACGGTTACTTTGCATTCATTGCTATTTAACTTGTCTTCATAATCTATTTATCTTATTCCTAAGTTCCTTATATTTTTGTCTATCTTCCTCTTTTGCAAAACTTTCATATTTCATTCTGCCTCCTATCAATTATATTTTTTTTTGCGTTATCCATTTTTCCTAGGTGCATTCCATTTCCTAATGTAACGAATGCTTCCTCTAATACTATTTCTTTAAAGAACTGTCGTTTTTTGTCTGTTATTACAAACTTGAACCATTATACTATCTAGACTATTTTTATATTTCTCTCTTGTTAATTTATCTATATTTAATTTGTGTATTATTTTTCTATTTTTTTTCTATTTTATTTAACTTAAATCACATTTAGCTTCTATGTTGCTATCTATATCTGTACATGAGGAGTTTTTAGAACCTTTTATCTGAAGTCTATTCTTAACTAATATGTGGTCTATCTAAAACCCATAATTCACCAGCCATTTTCTAAGAGAATTCATCATTTTAAACCTATATTACCTAAAATTAATTTATTTCTGATACAGAACTATTAGTTTGTCACGTATTTCATTTCTCACTGCTAAACCATACTCACCAATAGGTGAGAAACGTATAACCTTTCTCCCCATCTACCTTGACCTACAATTACATAACATCTACAATAACTAGTAATTCCTCTCCTTTTGTAACGTCTTCAAAAACCTCTTGAATTTGATCACACGTTCTTTAAATTTCCTCACCCTCTCAACCTCGTGGTCTAATGTAGGCATTTACACCTGAACTACGTCCGTGTCTTTTGGTTTGATAATTGCCATTGCGTTATCACAACCTATTAAACCTTTTTTACTTTCTTACCGTTTCCTCGTTTATAATAAAACCTACACCTGTATGATCGTTATCTGAATATGAATTGTTGACCATAAATTCTTTTGACCAAAAGTCCCCGTCTATCGACCCTTTAACTTTACTACGTCTATAAAATCTAGTTTTTACCAAGGCATTTATAACTTCAAATTCTCTAACTTTTTCCAAAACATCCCAAGCGTAATTTCTTGTCGTTTCCTCGTTTATAATAAAACCTACATCTGTATGATCGTTATCTGAATATGAATTTTTGACCATAAATTCTCTTGACCACAAGTCCCCGTCTGTCGACCCTCTAACTTTACTAAATCTATAAAATCTAGTTTTTACCTAGGCATTTATAACTTCAAATTCTCCAACTCTTCCCAAAACACCCCAAACGTAATTTCTTGCAATTTCCTCGTTTATAATAAAACCTACACCTGTATAATCGTTGTCTGAATATGAATTGTTGACCATAAATTCTCTTGACCAAAAGTCCCTTTCTGTCGACCCTGTAACTTTACTAAGTCTATAAAATCTAATTTTAAGCTAGCTATTTATAACTTCAAATTCTCTAACTCTTCCCAAAACACCCCAAACGTAATATACTTCAATTTATAAAGCATTCTTCCTTTCCAGTCTTCTTTATTTTCTCTAGCGACCTTCCCTGAACTCAAATAGAGACGGTCTAGAGAAGTAGAATAAGAATTGAAATGATATTTACCCAAATAGGGTATATATTTCTTGTAGTAAAAGAATTGGGTGTAAAAACCTTAACAGATACCATCGTCTATTCATTCGCGTCACCATATATTTCTCAACCTTTATTTGATATATATTCCACCTAACGCTATCAAGAAATACTTATGTCCAATATGGCCAAAGCTAATAGGGTTACATGCACTACATTCGATTTTCCAATGCTCCACCCGAAGGTACTGCATTGGCCAAGAAGCTAGTTTTTTTACCTTAAAATTTTGAATTTTGCTGAACCCTTGCTGTTCCAAGCAAGTTTATCTCTCTTTAACGTGCGTAACAACATTCACACTCGGGACCTACATTCTACCTCTCATCTGAACGAGGGCGTATTTTTGTGAAAAATGCTCACCTAACATTTTTCAAGCGGACCGTGTCGAGATTCGAAACCGGGACCTTCGGTTTAGTAGTCACACACATACCAAGTAAGCCACGGAGCCGCCCGAGATTATATGCACTACATTTGATTTATCAATGTTCCACTCGAAAGTACTACATGGGAGTTCGTTTTTTTACCTGGAAATTTTGAATTTTGCCGTACCCTTCCTAATCCAAGCAAGATAGGAATCTTTAATGTGTGTGACAACACTCACACACGGGACCTCTATTTTACCTCTCATCCGAACAAGGGCGTATTTTTGTGAAAAATGCTCGGCTAACATTTCTGAAGCGGACCATACTGGGATTCGAACTCAGGACGTTGGACTTGGTAGTCACACGCATATGAACAAAGCCACGGAGCCTCCCGGAATTATATGCAACCAGACGGCTACCAAAATACAACGATACTTTCTTGTTCACATAACCACGCATTCTCAAGCTTTTTTATAACGGAGTTTCGTTGGAGAATAAATCGGTGATGATTTTCTATTATTCTTCATCGAGAGGAACAACAAGATTTTCAAAGGGATAGTAGAGGTGAGGAAAGAAGACGTAGGAAATCCGTGGCATTATTTTACCACTGTCGGAGACGAAATAATCCTATACTAAATTTAAATAATTTATAATTCAAGTATTTTATTTGTAATATCGATTGTGATTTAATGATGGAGAACAATGATCAACCAAACCCAGGTTTGGAATTTGAGTCAAGGACTTACACAGGGTATGTTTATATGTAAACTAATTTCATGACGTGGAATAAAGAAAATTTAAAAAACATACACATTACATTAGTAAATAGCGTAATTAACTATAATATATTTAACGCAACATAAGATTACCTATTTCTATATAAAAAATAAGTTCTTAGTAATAATAGTTCCTGTATTTTACTATTTTTGTTACACAACAAAAGAAGTAACAGAAAATCTAAAATTTCATGGTAATTCTGTTATGAAGGATGTGACTAATTGTTGAGGTCAAGATCTTTTATTACTTATATCAACACAATCTTTATTACTTTTTATGTTTAAGGATATAAAAAAAAACACAAACGCTCTCAACCGTTCAATTTATTCAGGTATAAATTAATGTTATAAAAATGTAATAGAGATAGAATGCGGTACAATATTATATAACTAAACAGTAAAAACGTTGATACAAACATACGTTAAAAAAATTCATTCATATAACTGCAATGATTTAGGTATAAAAAAGGAATCCAGCTGAAGACAGAAACATTAGCGAGCAAATATTCAGTATGTCCCAGAAAGTTTTACCTATTTTAAAGACCAATAAAAAAATTTATGTACGAGTGAAAATTAAATTTATTTACACGAAATTGTTAGCAAAGGATGTGGTTTGTTATTTCTTAAAAATAACACTGTCGATATGTCTGCCCTCAAACACTGACGAGATCTTAAATTGTCGAAAACAGCGGCTACTATCCGGTTTGGAATAGCGTCAATTTCTGGCACTATTCTCAAGTTTGAAACTTTCAAAGAGCGAAGCGCTGTCTTAAATACCGTTGGTTTGAGGTAACTTCACAAAAAGAAATCGAGGAGAGTCAAATCAGTTGATAAAAGTGCGATGTGCTGTAACGTACGATTCTTGGTTTTTAATATACAGCTCGAAGAAGAACACGCGATGCTCTAAACTCCACCTAGCCATTGTTACTAAATAATCCGTTATCTTTCTCTAACCTAAAAACACAGACTCGCGACGCTACAATACAAAGTTGGCAAATAAGTCTACTTTAAAAACAGAAAAATATTCCCGGACACTCTATATTCGACTGTCAACAATCTACAAACCGTTCCCAAAGTCTTGTGAACCTATTTGTCAAATAGATACACACAACAGCCATACATTTTCTATTGACTGAAATAGGCCGTATGAGGGAAACCAAAACATTCATTTTGACCAATACTCAAGTTTGATCAAGGCAAGCCTAGATTCGTTTTGTTAACAAATTTCTATGACAACCTGAAATCGAATTTTTGTATTTACTTGACAATTTTCAGCAGTTTCGGCGTGTCTGGACATTTTAAAGTTTTTCAGGGGCATGGCGTTTCTTATAAAAATGGATCCATTTGAACTTTTCGTGGTTACAAAATCATATATAGAAAGTGGGCAGCTCGTTGTATTTGGTGAATGGTGATGGTAGCTTAGGTATTGAAGATGAAGAAGTGTTTTGGATAAAAGTTGTTCCTAGTTCAATAATCTATCCCGTAAAAATATTTTTCAGTATACATGATATTTAACTCAGACTAAACGCGATCAAATCTTAAATACAAAACGCTATTACGAATGTATTTAGATTAAAATGGGCAGAAGAGCCTGTTGACAAAAAATTAAGGGGTTTATCTAGGGACTTGCTATCGTAAGCCTTGGGTTTTTACTTTTAAAAATGGAATAAAACCAATATATTAGAAAGAAATATACACAAATTAAAAATTATAAAAACGTGGTATTACATACTTGAAAATGAATCTTTCCACAGGGGATAGAACAGATATGATTTTTATTCTTGGACAATGCAAGAAAAATTATTTATTGATTTCAGGAGTTTACACAGAACGATACCCGAACGGAAGGCATACACAAGTAACCCTACAAAGGATAAACACTCTATAAAAGATATAAATTTATCTAAATAGCTGTAAACACATCAATCACTCTACATATGCAGGTGTCGTCTTATCTCAAAGCGAACCTTCAATTTCATTTACTACCAGTCAATCAGTTATCTAACAAAAGCTACGTAGCTATATATATATATATATATATATATATATATATATATATATATATATATAACAGGAAATTATTCTTGACCATAAAAATTTTTATAACTACGTTGTTTATATTTCAACTCTTGTTAGTGACTATTCCTTACGATACATACAAAATACCACCTGTTGTTATAGTGATATTGTAAATTAACAAGTTAAAATTTCTGGTCTGTATATTTTATAGTTTTTAAAAACTTTATTTTAATTATAACTTTTTATAGATAATCTATTTGATAATGGTCTTGTTGACCGAAACGCGTCATAGTAAAATATATTGATTTTTTACCACTACGATTCATTATTTCTAGACTTATTTAACTGACCTGACCAACTTCCAAGAATAAACTTCAGTAATATATATATATATATATATATATATATATATATATATATATATAGCTACGATATCGCCCTTCGTCAGATGCACAACAATCAATTGCCTGCTGATCGCCACCTATCTGTGTCTTTAAAATAATTTAAAATTAACACAATTAAATTTATGCCCCGACTAGCTCAGTGATACCCCGCACAGAGTAAACGACGATATGATAACAGAGAATTTTTATCCACTTCCTTCTTACACTCCATATACCTGAATAAGACAAGCGAAATTTACCAAACTTTGTATAATAAGCGAAGAAAATTTACAATGCACTATTTACATAACTTTTGAATTAAAATTAAAATAAATATTCCTATCAAATTTATTCATTACGAAGATTATAACCCTTTTTACACCTTTTTATATCAATTAAAGCCAGCAAAAAGAATTGTATTTTACCATGAATGTTTCGTTGAACGTTCAAAGAACTATTCCCCTTTTAAAACGTACTTCTGCGTACCAACCAAAATTTTGTTGACCTTTACACAAAATATTTAAATTACATGCTAATTTTAAGCTCGGAAAATATTTAAAATAATAAATGTAATATACTACAAATTGAAAAGATAATCCTGACTTTATATTCCTCCTGTAGTTTCTCACTAGAGCTTCCTGACCCAAATCGATTATTTGTTCAGTGGTTTCGAGTCGTTAACCCGCAGCTTGGCGTGCTCCCCAGTACTTCTAAATGCTTATCAGCAACTTGGAGTCGTTTGTCCAATGATTTGAAGTACTAACCCTGTAGTTCGAGTGTTATACCATTTATTATGTAAAGTTTTAACCCAGAAATTTAGTTTTAACGTCTTAATATAGTTTTGATTTACTTTCCCATTTATTGTGCCGTACTTAGAGCCCTAAATAAATTGTAAAGATTTTGTGTAAATTAATTAAATCTAGACTTACGTTTTATATCTACGGCAGAGTTTTATACACTCGTATTTCAACGCGCACTTTTACTATGTACTTCACTTGTAATTTTAAATTTCTATATATTTCATTTTCTATTACTTATCAGTTTCATTAAATTTCTTTTGCGTAATAATTTCATCACAACTATTATAGTCAGCGCATCGATTATGGAATGCCTATCCTTTTTCCGCTCCGGTTGGTTTTATAGACAAATTCCCTCCTTAACGTTCAACGTGCTCTTGTTGGTTGACAGCCTGCTATCTATTAGACCATGACAAAGGCGTTGCAATTATGTGTGCCATCTGCAACCTGTTGGGTTTTATTAAATATTGCATACTCTATACGTTTAAATTTGCACGTATATCAGAACCTAATGGGATTCGTTACCAAATGGTATATCATGCATGCTTGAAACTACACGTAGTCGTAATTTTAATATCCATATTTTGTTTACCTGTGTTGAATTTTATTAAATATGGCAACTCATATACATTTCAAAAGGCACGTATGCTTTCGCTTCAGTATCTATACACCTTTTTTATTTACATGCTCTTATTGACTTGCGTTTTGAAAAACGCTTGTTTTAAAAAGTTTGTTTATTATAAACACGAATTGATTATTTTCTTACGCAAATGCGTCTTGAAAGAAATTTCGCTTTACGATTATCTTACTTCAAATATACCAAATTTGTATTTATTTTTGAGCTTAGAATTCTTTAAATGTTTTTAAAAATGATTGAATTGCGTCCACAATCATTTATTTTGATGAATGTGGTTAAGTTATTTCTGAATGTGCTTCCTTTAATTAACTGTAGCTTGTTCTTGATTTTATACAAGGTGATTTGAATTTGCTTTTGCATAATGAACGAATTATGTACATTTTATGATTTAAACGTTTGGTTTTCGTGGTTTTTATGGTATTTACATGAAGTATTCCTCTCTTGTGACCTTATATATACCCTTAAATAAACTTATTATCATAGCAATATTATATCATTATATATATACATATGTATATATATATATATATATATATATAATATTCGATTGGTATTTCTTGACCTTCTTTTATATAATATTACTTGAAATTGTGTTTCTTGGGAAAAAGGTCTAAATAAATAAATTTTAACACGCATATAATGTGAAAAAAATATTTTTTTATTTATTTAGACCTTTTTCCCAAGAAACACAATTTCAAGTAATATTATATATATATATATATATATATATATATATATATATATACAAACTTAGAGTTCTGCTTTATGTTTAGCTCTCAAACAGTTTCACGACTTTTAAAGAAAAACAACGCCCATTCCTTTAAAGTCCAGCTACATAAGTGATTATTCTCGGTCGTTTCTTAATGCGGTAAAACTTCTGCCAGCTGTTGGAAAATAAATTTGAAGGGGAACATGATTTTTCCAATTTTGTGTTGTAGACTGATAAATCTATGATTCATAAAAATGGATAATGGTCATCATCATCATTATTATTACAAACTGAATTCACGTGTTGTTGTAAAACTCATTGTCAAAATAATTGGTTTGTTAACGTTTGGTATGGTTAAAATTTTTTTTTAATAAAACGTCGATAAGATAGACTCTATAATTTCTTAGACAATTTAAAAAAATATTCGAAAAGCTCACGTTGACCGAGTCACCTTCGTGTTTGTTTATATTTGTGCTTTGTGAACTGCGTTTCCTGGAAAACTAAAATGGTGCTGGTTTTCCGCTGCCTTCCGCAGAAAGGGATAAAGGAACTTTTAAGGGATATTAAGGGTAAGGTAAGGGCAGTTGCTCCAAGTAGTCAATTGCCTCTTACGCAGGAATATTCAACTTCAGTCCCAGACAGAATAATATTTAAAACGCCAACCGTTTCTTACAAAGCACAAAACTAATCTTTGTCCAAAACCTTGAGCAATTTCCTTTATTAGCAAGTAGGTGCTAGGAATAGTTGATTTCTTTAACAATTAACATAATTACATAGTTCCAACATGAATCAATTATACAAGAAACATTCCATGGTGTCGTGTAAATATATATACGCTTGCTTTCAATTAACATAGCAAAGAATCGTAGTACATCAATAGTACAAAGGAGGTTAAAGACTCTTACAATTTAAAAGTGCACTCTCGACGCTCCTAATATAATCAATAAATTTACGCTTCCTGCAATTATCTAATTTATGTTCACTGCTTCAATTCTTTAATAAGACCGTTCACGATAGCCGTTATTATTTTTGTCACACTAATTTTTTGTTTATTTTCAGGATGAAGTATTTGGTCGCGGCCGTGTTCTTAATTTCGACTGCATTAGCATATCCAGTTGGAGAAAATAAAGAAGAGAGTGTCCCGCAGGTTATTTTAGATCCAGTTTCTAAAGGGGACGAAAGTGGCGAAATTCATTCGCACGCACATCACGAAGAAGTTCATAGCGATGTTAGTCATGAGCATGGAAGTCCTAACTTAGAACACGATGCACACGCATCGAGCGAAGAATCGAGTTCATCTGAATCTAGTGAAAAACAACAAGAACACGTTAAGCCAGAAATAGAAGCAAGAGAAAAACCACTGTCCGATGAAAAGGTTGAACATCAAGCACAGCCATCTGAAATAATAAACTCGGAAGTAGTGCATCCTGAAGTAGCACCACCAGTATCTCAACCTGCACAAGATCCAGTACACTCTGACATGCCTCAACTTGTACAAGAACCCGTAAAAGAAAATCACCCTGAAATTGATGCTCATGTCGTTGTTGGTCAAAATCCTGAACCAGTACCGCAATCAGACCCAGTACTGACTTCGGAACCTGTAGAACAACCCAAAACCCTCAAGATTGAAAATTCGGTACCATCTTTAAATTCTGCTGAACTAGTGGAACATTCTGACCCTATAAAAAGTTCAGAACCAGTTCAAGCCTCAGAACCGGCTCAGCCAGTAGTTGTACCTCACTCTGATGAACCCCAGTCGCCTCAAGAAGAACCAAAATCAACAGAAGAAAAACCTAAAGCTGTTCCGGAACCCGAGGCTCCATCTGCAAAAACATTGTCTGATGATCATGCCGTACAACCTGAAGTAGAACTAGATGCACCTGTTATAAAGCCTGATTCCGTCGATGTAGTTCAACCAAAGTCAGCTGAGGTGCAATCCGATATAGCCCAACCAAAACCTGAAGATGTGGTTCAACCAAAATCAGCTGAAGTGCAATCAGATTTAGTAGACGTGGTTCAGCCAAAATCAGTAGATGTAGTTCAACCAAAATCAGATGATGTAGTTCAGCCAAAATCAGCCGACGTACAATCTGATTCAGTAGATGTTCAGGTTCTACCAAAAATAACTGACAAACTATCCGATTCGATAGACGCAGTTCAGCCAAAATCAGCTGACGCGCCAGAATCAAAAGAAATCTTTCCTGAAGAGAAAAAAGCAGCCGATGATCAAAAACCTGAAAATAAACCAGCAGAACCAGAAACACCTTCAAAAGAACCAACACCGCCAGAATTAGAAAAACCTGTTAACGATATAGCTAAACCCACATTACCCCTGGAAACTATTGCTGCGGTGGAAAAAGTAGCCGATACCGTTCCTGTTCCTGATGAAGTAGCAAAAGAACCAGTAAAACCTGTTCCAGAAGTTGTTGCTGATGCACTTCCGGTACCACAATCTGAAGTAGTTCCAGCAAAGGATGAACCACCGAAAAATGAACAAGCGCCTGAAGAACTACCTAAAAAGCCAGAAGAAGGTTCAAGTTCCTGAGCTCGTTAGTGTTATGTGCATGTAGACTAATTAGTAACTCGAGAACCGCTTGTCCTTTTATTCGTTAATCAGTATGATCATAATTTTGAATAACGCGGATAAACGAAGCTCGATGTTATTTGTTTATTTATGTTTTTATTTGTACCATTTTCATAACTTCATATACGTATGTAAAACCAATCGAAGTGTGACTTCGGTAGACTAGAAGTATTAGTAGTATATAAAACAACGTTAACGTAAATTATTACTTTAAGACAAATCCGCGCTTCTAGGCATTCCAGAATTTTCTCAACGAAATCGTTCTATAACTGTATTAGAAACCAATTATAAATAAAGGTTTTAATACTATTAATGTATTTTCTTTCATTTTTTTAACAACAGGTCAAAATACCAGAACATTCCTGCATAATCTTCATCGCCATGGAAAAAGCATAGAAGAAATTCTAAATTCCATCAGCTGAACGTTCATATACTCCGTTTCAACGCAAACTCTTAAGAAAAATTTCTCCAGAATTTGCCTTAGTATCGGTAGTACATTTGCTACCTGAAGTTTTCTTTTGAGACTTCTGAACAGAGGTAAGTCCTCTACATGTTACACCAGGTCAGAAAAACGAACAAAAATTCATAATAACTCCACATTCACGAATCACATCCAAGCATCAGGGTACACCAAAAGTCTACTTAACCTCAATGCCCCTTTGGAACTTTAAATGCCCTTTAAAAGGACGTTCTCATTATTGTTGCATCTACTGGCGAAGAGATATGAAACAAAACAAACAAAATTGTCGACACTTAGTAGAGCAACTCCTTGAAAATAAAGATAGTTTTCAAGGTTCCTTCGAAATTTAAAACAAAAAGTTGACTATATGGCCGATTTGGATCAATAATTGACGTATGCAAGAGATCAAATAACGCCAATTTTTTATTGAGGATAATTGGGAATTTGGTCGTGTTTTCATATTATGACCGTTTAGAAAAAATCCAAGACTAGATGGTGTAAAATACTTCTACATTTGCTTTAACAATACCTCATTAAAGCAAAATTCTAAATTTGAGCAGAATCCTAAAATTGGTCCATAGCGTATTTCGGTCAGATTTATTTATGTGGCGTAGAATTGACCATTTAGTCTTTCTTTTTTAATTTCAGGAATTCTCTATAAATTATATTTATTTCAATTATTGTAAATCCGCTGTTAATGTACATATCTACCCAGTTTAAGCCGCTCATCTGTCTCAAATACGGAGGAAACTTAGGACAAAATTTTTACCTCATGAACAGGATCTTCCAATCTTATAAAAGATTCTTCCCCCCAAAAATCAATTCTTGTCAAGAGGTTGTTAGGGATAACACAAAGCCTAAGAAAATCAAAAATGTCAACTTTTTTACAGTAAGAACTTTTCCAATTTGCTTACTGGGTCTTCAAATTTTGCTATAAATGGTCTACTTGATTTTGGATAATCATGTACAGGCATAAAATTGACGTTTCGTTTTCACTCAATACCGTAACTCTGTTGGTTATCTTCGTGTTCAATATGTCAGCAAGTTCTCTCTTCAGGTTTAAGGTGCCGTAAATATTTTGAAAATGAGAAACCTACAATTAACTCTAATAAGCATTACAAAAGAAACACAAACGAAAAAACGAACACGGTCAAATTCATATAAATACGGGTATCGTTTGAAAATAAATTCGTATGTCGGCAAACGGCCTCATCAGATAAACAGTCATTTTTGCTCTTATAAAGCAATGATGTGTCGAAAAAATTTATTCAAAATATTGCCACAGTTCAATCTCGGATAAACTTCGTTAACCGTCCGAAAAAAGAATTTATTCGAAAATACGTTAACAGTTGAGAACAAAAAGCTTTATCTTTTACCAACCGTTTACATGCTTAAAAATGCAGTGCATGCATTGGGTTTGCCAATGTTCCAATAGCGATAAGCATATGTTAAAAAATCGCAATAAAAATAAAATGAGATCACGTTCAATCTAAAATTACTTATGCAAATAACGTAATGCCATAAAAAATCCTTAATCCACCTCCTATAAGGGCAGACTCTTTAACTGTTCCTTTCCTACTTTATGCCGATGCCCCCGAATAGTAACAAAGTCAAACGTTTAATTGTAGTTCAGAGTAGGCATACAGTAATCCCTAGTCATGCTTTCTTCTTGGTATTCTTTAAAAGCCATGAAATTGAGTTATGCAATCCTCCACCCTAAGATACTACATTGGCCAGGAGGCGTTGACTTTACTAGGAAATTTGGAATTGATCCCAACCCTTGCCATATCAAGCAGATAAGGATATTTAACGTGCGCGGCAACACACACACACGCACGCACGCACAGATGCACGCACTCACACACGCGCACACGCACACAAGCTCGCGCACACGCACATGCGCGCGCACATGCACACACTCGCGCGCACACGCACACACACACGCACACACACACACATATTTAACCTCTCATGCAAACAAAGGCGTATTTTTGTAAAAAAAACTCAGTAAAAGAATTCGTGCGTTCCAGAATGAATTAGTAAACTGCCGAGAGACTACTCAAATAAAAACACTCGCGCAAAAATTAACCGACGCGATCGTAGACGTTTCGGCGTACTCCATGCCGCGGAAAATATCAGTCAAAGACAGCGTACCTTGGTGGACCCGGGAGCTAACCACCAAGCGGGCAGAAACGCGCAACCTAAGGCGCCGCTATCAATGTGCCACGGGTGAAATAAAAGAACAAAGAAGAATCAAGTATAACCAAAGTAAATAAGAATATAAAACATTCATTAAAGAAATACGAAACAATAAATATAAAAAATTCTGCACGCGCAATTCTGAAAAGAACTCTAAGGGATGGCGTATCGCGTAATAAGGGATAAGCAATAAAAGATCGCACTCGGTTACTTCAAAAAAGATAATGGGGATATACGGAGGGATTTAAAACGACGGTGGAATATTTGTGGGAAATTTTTTTCCCATCGGACGATCCAGAAAAGGATGAGGGATTACACTACATAATAGGTCAGAGTGTTACAGAGGTGCAAGTGATATGTGCCGACAAGGTAATTCTCGGTCACGAGGTCATAAGGGTTCTTAGAAGGACGAACCTTAAGAAGGCATCGGGGTATAATGGAATCACCTTAGACGCAGGTCTGGAGGCGTGCCTGTTGGCCCCTGTGTCTTTGTCGGGTTGTTTAATCTTTGTTTGAAGAGATCGTGTTTCCATGTTGCTAGAAAGTCTAGACCGTGAAATTTATCTCTAAACTCAAAAAGGCGGATGTGTCAGACCCTCGCAGCTATCGTACAATTAGCCTGCTACCGGTATTGGGGAAAACTTCGGATCAAGTCATGACCCCGCAAGTTGAGCAAGTTGTACGAGACAACAACGATTTTAATAGTAGACAATTTGGATTCAAAGAAAGTAAGTCGACAATTGGCACCATAGAGTTCGTAAAAGAAATTAAGCACGTGAGGGAGGCAAAAGAGCATTGCGTTCCCGTCGCTTGGTGCATATATATATATATATATATATATATATATATATATATATATGCACCAAGTAAACTCTTTTTAAATGCCTAAATTTTCAGATCTTTATTTTATCCTTGATCACAGACGTTTAAATTGAGAAAATAAAATTGACATCTAAATTAAAGGATGCCAATTTGGTGTTTATTGTAGCCCAGCGTTTGAGGAGGTAAGTGTATTCAGCTCCATATTTATTTGCGATGGTTTGATAGAATCCCATTATTTGTTGATACTAATGTGTTTGAATATATATGTGATGTATCTGTAAACAAACTCTTATTTTCATAAGAGTTTGTTTACAGATACATCTTACTTTATGTACTATTTGCTATTGCGGACTGCAAATAACTTGTGTTTATTTATATATATATATATATATACGTTTGAGAGTTGGAACGTAAATGGTCCGCGAAACCTGATGTCATTAGTCAAAAGTTATTTCTCGAGATGATTTGCACAGGTCGAAATTCCGGGGGGTGTAAGGTAGGTGGAGGACAGAAGGTTCCCTCAAGGAAAAGATGCCGTTCAAGAAAGACATCACATACCTCGGCGTTATGTTATACGACAAATTAAATTAGAAGGGGCACGTGCAATATACCAAATGTAAGGGCAGGGAAATATCTAATAGAATGCCGGCGGTAGCAAAGATAAACTGGAGATTCAGGGATAAATCACTGAAGACAGTCGACGCCGGAGTAACAGCACTGGCGATGTTGTACGCGGCATCTGTTTCAGCAGAAGGTTCTAAGGTCAAGGAAGTCTGGCAATTGGCAAGCGTTTAGTGCATAACCAGGGCCAAGGCGGCGAGGGTGTACATGACCACTTCCACGGAGGCGGTTTTGCTAATTAGTAGCATTCCCCCAATCTAATTTGTCATCAGAGCGCATAGATGCTAGGAAAAAATAGAGGTTAAGGTCGATCATAAGAAGGTGCAGATAGTAACAAAGCGTGGGGCTCTGAGAACCTATCTGCGAAGATTCGGATTGCGTTTTGTCCCCTATTTTATTTATAGAAAGAAAGATTGAAATTAGAATATAAATCAGTTAGGGAACGATACGGAATGTGAGGGACGAATTTAGACTGAAGCTAAAATAAAGTACTTAAACTAGGGCGAACTATATTGTAAATCTATACAGGGTGTTTTTTTTTAAGTGGGAGGTCACCTGTATATGGAAGACCAATGGTAGAAGGAAGCTGAAAATTTGCACTAGGTGGTTATCGAATGTGCCCTACGCGTCTAAAATAATTTCGATACGATAGCACTTCCGGTTATACCGGAAGTCGGTATTACTATCGTTATTTTAAATAGAACACCCTGTATATTTATGCATTTTTGAATTCCTTGTCAAATTTTATGTGAACTTTTATAACACAACCATACCTCTATCTAATGCCGTTTTCGAGATATTTTGATTTTTAGTAGATTTTTGACATTTGCACGCTGTCACATAAATTGGAATAACTAGAAATTGAACGAACTTACAAAATTGTTTTTTTGCAATCACATTCATAATACTTGATATTATTTCTACGTGCAAAGAAAATTTGATTGCAATGTACAGGGTGCTAGAAAATTCATTTTATAATTTGACTAATAAAATGTCAAATATTCAGTTTTTTTTAAATGGAACCTACCATATTTTGTTATATTAATCGATTCTATGGAAAAAAATACCTTAGGTATGTAATTACAACAATCCATTTATAGTAAGCCGTTTTTAGTTATTTGCATTAAAGAGAAAATGCACTAGTTCAGTAACATAATAACATTTGCTACTATCAAGTAGCTTTTGTGCGATACATTAACAAAAGAATAATTGGTTATTTTTACGAAACGTCAAATGTAGATAATTCTACGCAGATTGCAATTCCCGTACTGTAGTTATTTATGAGGGTTAATCGAAACTTTACAAATCAAGATTATCTCGAAATGATAATTATTTATGGCGAATGCAACAGAATTCTTCAAAGAACTTGCGATGTCTTTCATCAAAATTTCCTGAAAAGCCAGCGCCGAATGTTAGGCTTCTTGAAAACTGTGCGAATAATGGATCATTTATTACAAAGAAGAACAGGACCAGCACCGTGACGGAGGAAGTAATTGGAGTTACTAATGTATTGGCATATTTTCATGCAGCAGAGCTTCACTAAATAATGCTGTACAGGATATAGGAATGAGCCGTAGTTCCATATACAATATTTTGAAAGCAAATAATTTTAAAAGTTGGTCACTTTATCCTGTTCAGCACCTTAAGGAAACCGATTTCGAAAGAAGGATGTTGTTTTGCGAATTTGTATTACTTAGAACGCAAGAGGATAAACAGTTTTTGAAAAATATTATTTGGAGCGATGAAGCAAAGTTTACGAAAAACAGAGTGTTTAACCGACATAATTCACACCATTGTTCCACAGAAAATCCTCACCAAGCATACATAACAAATTTTCAGGAAAGATGGTCTTCTAACGTTTATTGTGCTATTAGAGATTCGCGAATTGTATGTGTAGTGTTTTACCAAGAAAATTTAAACAGTAAAGTACATATTGTTTTAGTAATTCTTTTTCTTCTCGATGAACACTTATTACAGGGGAACGATATTTAGAAATTGAATTTTTTTCTATGGGGTATGTAAAAGATGCGGTCTTCTCCTACGCTCCTACTACTGAGGAAGATTGCAAAAGACGAGTATTAAATGCTCTAAATCCTTTAACTCCAGAGCAAATACAAAAGGCAACAAATGAAGAGTTTAAAAGACGCATTTTAAAATGCTTGGATCAAAATGGCCACCAAATAAAACATTTATAAACAACCTCTTATGTTTTTATTTATTTTTCTTGAAAAATATCGCCAGTTATTCGAAGAAATCTATTATATTTGCCATAAATAATTATCATTTCGAGATAATCTTGATTTATAAAGTTTCGATTAACCCTCATAAATAACTACAGTACGGGAATTCCAATCTGCGTAGAATTATCTACATTTGACGTTTCGTAAAAATAACCAATTATTCTTTTGTTAATGTATCGCACAAAAGCTACTTGATAGTAGCAAATGTTATTATGTTACTGAACTAGTGCATTTTCTTTTTTAATGCAAATAACTAAAAAACGGCTTACTATAAATGGATTGTTGTAATTACATACCTAAGGTATTTTTTTCCATAGAATCGATTAATATAACAAAATATGGTAGGTTCCATTTAAAAAAAACTGAATATTTGACATTTTATTAGTCAAATTATAAAATGAATTTTCTAGCACCCTGTACATTATAATCAGATTTTCTTTGCACGTAGAAATAATATCAAGTATTATTAATGTGATTGCAAAAAAACAATTTTGTAAGTTCGTTCAATTTCTAGTTATTCCAATTTATGTGACAGCGTGCAAATGTCAAAAATCTACTAAAAGTCAAAATATTTCGAAAACGGCATTAGATAGAGGTATAGTTGTGTTATAAAAGTTTACATAAAATTCGACAAGGAATTCGAAAATGCATAAATATACAGGGTGTTCTATTTAAAATAACGATAGTAATACCTACTTCCGGTATAACCGGAAGTGCTAACGTATCGAAACTATTTTAGACGTTTAGGGCACATTGGATAACCTCCTAGTGCAAATTTTCAGCTTCCTTCTACCATTGGTCTTCCATATACAGGTGACCTCCCACTTAAAAAAAACACCCTGTATAGCAGAAACAAATATCTGGATTCAAAATTAATAAATTTGGCGTATGCCTAGAAATTCGAATCCATTGGTAAATAGTACTTAGCTAGATTTGAATAGTTTTTTAAGTCGACCCTTTAGGTCGCACCGATAAGCAGAGCTGACGTCTGCTATGCAGTACCGAAAATCCCTCCCTTTTAATTTTTGCTAGTGTCTTGTTGATTAGTCAGATTCCAATGTCAACGTTATATGGGAATATGCCTAGTTTTTTCAGGCTCTCATTAGTTTACCAACTTCCTTTCTATTCCCTTCGCTGGTTTGTATCGGTATCTACGTGTAGCAGTGGAACCGCGACGTTGGCTCCTTTCCTATGCCATTCCTGACGCCTCAAAGTCTCTGTTTTCTTCCGAGCGATCACCATAGTCTGATCTCTGCCGCAAGTAGTTCACTACTCACCTCGCTCTTCGCAAGTATTTACCCCGTATAGCTGAGCGCTTTCTATTCCTAGCGACCCTTTTGCCAGTCCTCTTCCTTTAACCCCTTCTTTGAAGAATTTGTTTGCTTATTTTCCTAATGAAAACATTACACAATTAAAAAAAACTAACGTCAATGTCAAAAATAACGTGATAATTTAGTAGGCGCAAACTACGTTTAAAAACTAAAAGATGCACTTTTCCCCAAATAAAAGTACAGTAAATAAATAATATCCCTATAAAAAATTAAAGGAGTATACTGTAGTGCCGATTGGTCTGTCTCCTACCAGAATAATTGCATTAGAACATAAATGAAGCATTTGTACACAAAAGAGAATTGATGGGCACCCTGTGGCGTGACATCTTCAAATAGACTTAATTGATAGGTACAAGGATTTTAAATTTAACAGTTAGTTAAGTTGCAATAGGAAATTTCAAGATTATTATTTGCAAATTCGGGTATGCTTTAGAATAATCTAGTGCAATTGGATAAGGTATTGGATAGTTGATCATAGTGCGTCAAAGGTAATTAAGAAGACAGCATCGTAGTTTTAATATAATATTTGTACTGTTAGCGATTAGCTGGAAATAAATTGCTGCAAAATATTTTAAAAATGTCACTGTAGCTACGAGCTGTTGAAAAGGCTTGTATAAACAGCTTGAAAATAAAAAGTTGTTATTTGTGCAAAAATAGTTTTCGTTACACTGGTGTCCAGTAGTGGGATTAAAGGCCCTTGAAGGATTTCTATTTGCATATCTGTCTCTCGTAGCCAAAAGAAAAAGGAAATGATAGCGAAATCGTTTCCTTCTTGAAGAAGTTCAAACTGCGGAGAGCTTGGCTGATTACTCTATGAAATTCATGGAAAAATTGTCTGAAAATTCCGTAAATTTATATGAAAGTTTTTCAGAGAAATTAAAAGAACACGCAGAGAAACACGACCAAAATTTTGCGAGCTGCGCATCGAAATTAAAAGAAAGTAACAAGTGTTACAGAAAAATTAGATCAAAATGCGAAAGCTCTTGAGTAATTGAAATGCGAATATAAAAGAAAACGCTAAATCCGCAGAAAAACTTGAAGCGACACTTTCAGAGAGCCTTCAAACACTGGAAGGCGCATTTTCCGGCAGTTTGCAGAAATTAAAAACAAAAATTTTCTGCTGATTTCGTGGAAAGCTCGCAAGAAATATAAGCAAAATTTTCAGAAAAACTGTTAGAAAACTCTCGTAAAATGGAAAAAGAGGTACTAAGAATGGAGAAACGAATTAATTCCTTAACAGTACAAGCATCAGTGATGCAGCAGCATGCTCGGAATTTCAGAAAATTTGATGAAAAGTCACCTTGGCAGACATATTTCAAGCAATTTGAGGCTCCCGCGAGAGCTAACGGCTGAAATGATAGTAAAAGGGCAACCGCATTGGTTGTCGCGTTACGAGGTGAGCCCTTGAACATTCTGCAGACCATATCAAACCATGATCATAGACGCTACGGGGCCTTAACATCAAAGATGGAGATTATGTACGGCAATTCTCACCTGAAGCAAGTGTACCACGCTTAAGCCAAGAACCTTTGTCAAAAGGGCAAAGAGAATTTGCAAGGGTTTTAAGCAGATCTTGCTCGCATAGTGGGACTAGCCTACGCAACAGCACCGGATAGCTTTCTATAGTTGGTGGCAGTGTATACCTTCTTTAATCAAATACGCAACGAAGATATCGAGCAAGCACTACAGCTGACTCGGCCAAAGACTTTACGTGATGCGTTGGCTCACACTGTAGAATTTGAGGCGGTAAAGCAAGCGACGCATTAAATCTGTGACATCATAGGACGTTCTGCAAGGAAGCGGAGTCAAGAGAACATGGAGGAGGTGATTCGACGGGTACTCTTGACCAGCAATCGAAAAAAAGAAGTCATGACGCCAAAACCGTGGATTTCGGCAGAGGCAAAACCGATGTAAACTGTTTAAGAAAGAACATGAAGAGCTCAAATTTTTAGAAAGGGTCGGCAGAACAGGGCGAAAGTCGAGCTGCATAAATTTTATTCCAAAAGAGGTTGTTCGCGTCGCACGGATAAAATGTGATCTTATTGGTCGGACGAAAATGATCAATGACGATTGGCTACCTCTACAGATATGAACGGAACAGGATAATGACAAAGACCTAGATGTCATTCTGGGTTAGAGAGCCAGAGGAGAATGTCCGTCCTGGCAGGACATTAGCCCGTTAAGTAGAATACTAAAGTCGAACTGGGCACAACGAAATTCTCCGAAAATAGAGAATGGAATATGGGTGCGATCCTTGGAGAATGGAGATAAATCCGTGAGTACGCTTTAGGTACTGATTCTTAAAAGCCAAATGTCAAACGTTTGAGGACATCTGTATAATAGGACTTCGAAAGAACACTTCGGCGTTAAGATAACTCTGGAGAAAGTTCGAGTAAGATTTTACTGGGTAGGATGCAAGATCGATGAAAAGAGTGCTGCCGCAAACTTCAGCTGTGTTCACTATCGGGAAACCGTAACGCTCCAATGAGACAATACAACGTGGAGAGCTCCTTTGAGAGAGTGGTAATAGATATTGCCGGTCCATCGCCTGAAACCGACTCCGAGAATAAATAAGGACATCTTGATAACCATAGACCAATTTATGAAGTGGACCGAAGCGTATGCTATACTAAACCAAGTAGCTGCAACCGTCGCGCTTATGTATTGGTAAAGGAACTGTTGTGCTGTTTTGGAGTTCCTATGCAATTGCATACCGATCAGGGCAGAAATTTTGAGTCAGCGTTATTCCAAAAGATTTGCTGGTAGCCGGAGATGAGAAATACCCAAACAACACCGTTTCAGCCGGATGGTATGGTAGAGCGCATGAACAGCACATTGGGCAAGTACTTTTCCAAGGTGGTCTCTCAAAATCAGTGAGACTGGAACCAATATTTACATCTATTTTTATTGACCTATAGGTCATCGGTTAATAAGAACACTAGACAGACACCTGCATGTGCTATGCTAGGACGCGAGATACGTCTACCTTGTGATCTTGAGTTTGGGTGTAAGCCCGGAGATGACGTCGTGGACGAGAGCTACCGCGAGAAGCTCAAGCGCAAGATGTGCGACATCCATGGTGACATTATAAAATATATCCTGATCACAAGCGATCGGATGGAGACCAGATATGACTCAAGGCGGAGGAGTCTGCTATTCAGGAGGGCGACTGCGTCTAGGTATACTAGACGGAGGGTGGACTGTTGCCAAAGTTACAAAGACATTGAGAGGGATCGCATAAAGTTGTAAAAAGAATCAACGACGTGTATATCGGATTCGTAAACAGCGGCACAGGCAAAGCGAGATTTGAGGTTACGGAAAAGATTCAAGGTGATCTATTTGATGTGCCATCGGAATACATCCTGGCACACTGCGTAACTGGCTGACCTTGATGCCCCGAAAACTTGCTCAGGTGTTTAAAAATAAATTCGGTGGTCTTGATAAACTTCGCAGACAACAACCAGAGATTAGAAAGACAGTACGGTTAAAGGATCCTCATCGAGACATCAACTACTTGATGGCTAAGCAAAAACCTTCTGGTAAGTCGAATTACCAAGATCTGCGGAAGGCGTTCGTGGACCTCAAGGGTTAGGTGATTAAATTTGGAGACAACATCGGTTGTGGGCTCGATGGGTTGGACTGGAGAGTGGTACGAAATATGCTAGCGGTACTGTTCCAGACCCAAAGTCCGGGGTTCGAATCCCGACACGGTCCGCTTGAAAAATGTTAGGCGAGCATTTTTCACAAAAATACACCCTCGTTCGGATAAGAGATAAAATATAGATCCCGTGTGTGAGGGTTGTCAAGCACGTTAAAGATCCCTACCTTGCTTGGAACAGCAAGGGTTCGGCAAAATTCCAAATTTTCAAAGTAAAAAAACTCGCTTCCTGGCCAATGTAGTACCTTCGGGTAGAGCATTGGAAAATTACATGTAAGGTACTGTTCCAGAATACCGCGGTCCAGATTTTGGTATGTGGTTACAATCCAAATTGTACGGCGCCTGCTATGAAAAGTGTTGATTGCTACTTCTATCAACATGAAACCTGCAGAAATGGTTACGATTGTACTTACCGCCACATGGACTTTCAACTTCTGGGTCGCAAAGTGTTCTGGGACAGAACAGCTTCAAGAGGTAGGTAGTGTAGCGCCGATCGGTCTAGTTTCGACCATAATAATTACACTAGAACGTCAACAAAGCATCTGGATAATTGGTAAGCACCCTGTGGCGTGACATCTTCAAATCGAGTTGATTGACAGGTACGGGGGTTTTAAATTTAAGAGTTATTTAGGTTACAATAGGAAATCTCGAGAATATTATTTGCAAATTCTGGTATGTTTTAGAATAATCTAGATTGATAAGGTATAAATTGCCGTTAAGGGGTTCTGCAGTCCAGTTCTGATTACAATATGTTCTAGTTTAAAGCTTTAAAAGATGTGATATAAATTACTCTATGTGGTATGAATTACTTTAGTAATTATATAAATTAATAATTAGTGCTTGGATAGTTAATTATAGTGCTTCGATAGTAATTTAGAATATAGTAGCGTAGTGTTAAGAAAGATAATATTTGTACTGTTAGCGATTACCCAAAAATAAATTTTGAGAGAGTTTTTAGCAAATTCCATTGTAACTACGAGTTGTTGAAATAATTTTGCATCATATCATTAAACTTTGTGTATTGATTTAATTTTTTGGATAAAAGTTATTGTTATACAATAGATATTTTCTGATTCTAACAGGTTTAATTTACATTAAAAGTTTTAAAAAATTCATTCCAATAGGGTTTTTGTATCTACCGTAAAAACACCCTCCTTTTAATACTTGTTAGATACAGTGACGTCCAACTTCACTCTATTTAATTTTCGGTTTAACGAAGAATATTTCAACCCTAACCTTTCTCATGATCTCTCAAAGATAATAGCCAAGCTAGCAACCGAAGCAGCAAGTTTTTATAGTTATAACTTCTCATTACTTAATTCCCCTACATTGACGCTTAAAACGAGGGGCCCGAGTTGGGAAAGAATAAAAATAATCCGTTACATTGACGCCAAATGTGGTGGAGTTAAAAATTAATCCGTTACATTGGCATTCCCAACGTAGGGCTCGAAGTGTGTAACAACTCTGGTTAGCTATAAAAATTAACTCGCTACAATTAGAATTTTTTGTGTCACCAAAAGAAGTCCTTTCCGTTATCTTTATGTACATGTGTATCCCAAGCAACCAATTAATTGTTCTGTATGACCCTGAATGTATGCGCGTTATATTACATTCCGTCAGATAACATATATGAAAGCCAAATTTAATTAATACTGTGAAAATTGAATTTTCAACTGTTATATTTCTCAGTTTTAACATAAGAAGATTTATCAACATCTTGTTCAATAGTTAAGAGCATTACACTTTTAGCAATGAATGTGGTCAACTAAAGTTTACTTACATTAGTTGTCCGTTAAATTGAATATTAGCGGTTGCATGCACAAGGCATACACGCGCGGTGTTTTGCATTCACTTTGTATTTTTCATTCAAACTTTTATAACAGGGCCGGCATCGTCTCATGTGCACTCAACGACATTTTATTAAATAGATATAAATTAATTCTTGATACATTGGCCAGCGCCAAACTGTATTTATTGATTTATCATTGGGTAATTTACTGAATATTACTTTAAATTATTATGTGGATTTATGCGGGCGTACTAAAGTATGCCATATATGTTAATCCATGTATTTTCTTTCAATTAAAGGTGTTGAATAGAATTAAGCAGACTTATTGACGTGCTTTATTTATGAGAGAATTTAGGTTGTTAAAGTGGATCAGACCACTCTACACTGTAAGTTATTTATACATGTTTGATTATCGAGCGTTTGAGAGTTTTTTCGACCAGTGACGAGATTCTCTCGTATCCATCTAGCGTATTGATATTAATGGTGGTGCCAACCGATTTTGTCGTTATTCCCGATATAAGACCCATTTTAGGGCTGTTAGGCAAATCCAACTACGACTTTTACCATACCCACCCCTCACCGGCTAGAGCTAGGCCGCTTAAGGATTTAGATCTTTCCCTTGGTGGGGTAGCGCCAAACAGGTCCGTAACAGAAGTCTCAATAACGGTAAATTAGTTCTAAGAGATTGGCTTGTATTTTCTCAAGCGAAAAATGTAGTTTTTGTTTTTGTTGCAAAATTTTTAACGTATGTACTATCCAAATAAGGTTACAACAACTGGAAACACATTGGTGTCATTTTAAAATCACATGAAACTTCAAAAAAGCACTTAGAAAGTAGAAAATAATGGTTGAACTTAGCCAGAGACTGAAGTTATCTCAAACCATAGATAGAGTAGCGCAGAGACTCACAAATTCCTAAATAAACCATTGATCGTCGGTTTAAGGCGTATCGTGTCTATCATCACAATGTTGGGAGAAAGTTGCTTAGCGTTTCAGGGTAAATTGGATAAACTATACAAACATAATAGTGTCAATCTTTCTAAATTAATTCAACTACTTGCGAAATTTGTTCCTATTATGGAAGTTTTACAAAAAGATGGAAACTTTAGTAACTTACCTAAGCAAAACTATTCGGAATGAATAGATTAGTTTAATATTAGAAAAAATTAAATGTCATATTATTCAAGAAGCTAAAAAGCTGAGATATTATTCAATTATCTTAAACTGCACTCCCGATGCTAGCAAAATTGAGCAAATGATCATGATAATTAGATACGGTTTGACCAATCAAACCGATTACAACTCAAAAACAGAGATTATAATCAAGGAAAGTTTTCTAGGATTTGTTCCAATTGAGAAATCTACAGGCATAATATTAACTGAAGTTCTCCTGGCAGAACTAGATAAATTGGGATTACCGCTACAGAACATGAGAGGCAAGGATATGAAAATGGGTCTAATATGAAAGGTTCTAGTACTGGTGTTCAAGCTAGGATAAGAAATTTAAGTCCTCATATTTTTTATGTCCCGTACAGCATTCATTAAATCTTATAGTGAATGATATGACAAAATCTTCATTAGAGGCAAGAAACATTTTTAAATATTGTTCAAAAGATTTACGTTTTTTTGTGTCACCTTTGCGATGGTCTATCCTTTTGAAATATATAATTGGGTTAACATTAAAACCGCTAAATGGCACAAGGTGGGAAAGTCAGATAGATGTAATTAAACTATTAAGATATCAAATTTGTCATAATTATGATGCGTTATTGAGCATATATTGTTACATGCCGATTTTCGGCATGTAAACATTTCTAATTTTAGTTTTAAATTTGTAAGTGAATGCGCGCCAATAATTTAAAAGACTTGTGAGTGCATTTCCGTTACTTTAGATAGTTGCGTTTGCGCAAGAGAATGCGCAAACGCAGTGTGAAAAGGAAGTGGTGATTTCCGTCACGTCGGGACTAGTCAAGAAAACGTCGAACCGAGTGGTTATCTGTGTCTTTTAGCTTGTCTTTTCTCTTGCAGATATGTAGGTTTCCTTTTGTCTTGTATCTATTATCGTTCCTCACCTTATTTCTGTGCTTCCGCTACACAACAGAAAAGAGTAGACAAACCAATTTGACTTCGACGAGGGGGCAAAAGGGCGACCCACGCCCACAACGCTCAACCAACGCGGAGAGCCTGACGCAAGAATAGCGGCAATGCCGTGACGAGTTCTACATTTTACGTGAGTACCTTTATCTTTTTTCTTTGTATGTGATAATAATTGTGGCGTAATAATGACCTTATTGCGCATTATAGTCAAATATTTATTGTGTTACCAACTGTCGTAGTGGCTCTTATACATTACGCGCCGGGACTTTAAAAGTATACCTTAGAGTATAGAACCATCAAGTATAACAGTGGCGCATTCAACGTTTTTGTGGAAAAAATTTGTTTTCATCTTTTCTATACCTTATAATGTATTAGTTTTAAATATATCTGTAGATTTTTCACTCAAAAAATAAATAATTTTTTAATTTGTAATAACTGTTAAATAGAAAATATAGGTTGGTAACATTGTGGGTTGCCATGACAACCTTAAGTGAAATGACATGGAAACAGTTGCTATGTCAATTTGACATGGACAGCCATATTGGTTATTGTGTTTACCTTTTATTGCTAATTCATTTAATTAATATCTTACCTTATAAAAAATAGTGTATTCTTGCTCTAAATTTTTTTAATATTTACGTAATCTAATTTAGCATAAAGCTGAAGTGGGTAACTTTTAAATGTGGTTGCCAGATTCCCTTAACCTCAGTTCTATGTGGAAGCATATACTTTGAATTAAATAATTCGTTTCGTAAGTACGTTTATATAAATAATTAATAACTCCATGCTTTATTCCTTATTCCATATAGAAATCTTTTGTTTGATATTATATTAAATGTAATTATATACCTGTTTTTTTTTATTAACTTATTAAAAGTGTTGCTTAAATAATTTATAAATTATCTTAGTCTGATATGATCCTAAAAGTGTTTCTTTAGTAATTTAAACAATTAACTATAACTTACGAATTCTTTTTTAAAGAAAATTTTTTCCCTAAATTTAGCTTTTACAATTAATTGAGTTCTTAGTATACCTTTTATCTTCTAAATTGCTATAGTAACTTGATTTCGTTATATCTGTTGCCTTAAACACTATATTATAATGAATATCGTCCATCTCAAGTCATCGGAATTAATTTACGAGATTCAATCCCGCAATATTCAAGCGGCATCTAACCAAAATGACAGACGTTTGCAACTCAAAGCTATATTAGCTCAAGAAGCTAAAGGCTCACCTATTGCGCGTGTTCTCGTCTCTGATCTACCTCAAAATACCTTTGAAATTAAACAATCCCTGGATGATAACACTAATATAGTACATAGAATTGATTCGGAACCTAGCAAAACCGAGCTTAAGCGTGTTATATCTCGAATAGCGCACGTTAAGCAGCGGATAGAGTTGTTGTGTTTAATTAACAACGAACAGGCTGACCAAACTAAACAAACTTTTCTATCGGACATTCTCTTACTCGAAGGGACAGTCCTTGACAAGCTTAACTTAGATGTAGACGTAGATGTACCTGTAGCCTTGTCGAACCTTGCAATCTCACAACCTTCATTATTGGGGAAATCAATACCTGTGTATAAATGGGGTTTAACTTTCCAGCGCTTTGACTCCCAAATTTCCTTAATGTCTTTCCTTGATAGAGTAAACAATTTTACAATATCACGCAATTGTACAGATCAAGATTTATTTGTTTCAGAGAGTGAATTATGTTCTGGTTCTGCCTTAATTTGGTATAGAAATATAAGAAATCAGGTTTCTACTTGGGAAAGATTAGTTATTTGTGATTTTTTACCGCATGGCTATATTACCGATCTCTGGAACGAAATAAGAAACCGAACCCAGGGACCTGACGAAAATGTAATTTCTTTTATTACCTCAATGGAAGCTTTATATAGCAGATTAGATAAGAAACCATCAAAATTTGAAATTATTGATCAGCTTCGTAGAAATTTGAATCCATATTTTTCTGAACGTTTAGCGTTAAAACGCATTTCTTCGTTACCTCAGTTTAAAGACATGTCGCTCGCTCCAAGAAGTAAAATTGCGTGTCGATAAATACCGTCCTCCCCCAGAAAAACAATCTGGTCTATTAGAACCTGATCTGGCATGTCAAACTGAACCTTCTCATAAAGTAACTACTATTAATCTCCCTACTACCTCTTCAAATAACTCACTTACCTGTTGGAATTGTAAAAAAAATGGACATAGCTACAGCATGTGTACATACCCCAAAAATATTTTTTGTTATGGTTGCGGTCGCAGCAATACCTATAAATCTACGTGTACAAATTGTAACTCTAGCTTATCGGGAAACTTTCGCGGAGATATTCCTACCCGGGACGTGAATATCTCAAGGAATCAAAATCGTCCTCAACACCAACCATTCAACGCACCCAGACGTCAATAAATTTAAAGCATAAAACTACCTCTAACGTTAAATCTTTACCTAATATATCTAAAAATAATCTCGCTACCTTAAATTTACAAAATAACTTACCTCCCTTATCAGAATTATGTCATACTACCCCGTTGGAGCGGTCGAGTTGGCTGCAAACAGTTAATTCCTTTTATCATAAAAAGTCTGCTACCTTACAACTTGTTAAAAAAAACCCTTGATATCTGTCCTCATTTACCTATCTCGATTGGTTCCTTAAATGTAATAGCTTTACTGGACACAGGTTCCTCATGTTCCCTTATAAATAACGAAGGCTTACAGCAATTATCTAAACAAAACATTAAAATTCAAGTTGTTCCCGAAAAACTTCCATAAATTTAGCTGACGATAATTAAATACATGTAACGGGTTCCCTTAAACTTAAAATTCGAGTAGAATCACTTGAACGTGACGTTCCATTTTTGATCGTACCTACATTATCTGACCCATTTTTACTGGGCGTAGATTTCTATAATCTTTTTAATTTATCGCTCTACTTTCAAGATTTTTCTTGGCAAACTTCCTTCGAAACAAATTCCTGTGCGTCTGCGGGAATATCTAATAAATTTCTCTTACCGATTCCCAAAATGCAATTCTTAACTCTACAATCCACAAATTTCGTAAATTAAATACCTCTGAACTTGGTTGCGTTGCTACTGCAACACATATTATCTCTACAGGTGATGCCCTCCCTTTTAAGCAACGTCAATATCCGTTATCGCCTGCATTACAAAAACATTTGCATTCCGAAATAGATAAAATGTTAGAATCTGGTGTTATCTCTCCCTCAAATTCACCATGAATGTCTCCCATGTTATTAGTCCGCAAGAAAAATGACGAATGGCGTGTTTGTTTTGACAGTAGAAAACTTAATTCTGTAACTGTGTCGGACGCCTACCCTCTACCTCATACTAATTCGATTTTAAGCCGGCTTCGAAACGCTAAATTTATCTCATCTATCGATCTTAGACAAGCTTTTTATCAGAAACCCCTTGACTTATCTTCTCGTTCAAAAACTGCTTTTTGTGTTCCAGGCCGAAATCTTTTCGAATATAATTTTTTGCCATTTGGTCTCTGTAACGCACCACAAACTTTACAACGTACTATGGATCAAACGTTAGGTCCTATTTTACATCAGGAACGTGCCTTTGTATTTTTAGATGATATATTAGTTATCTCAAGTTTCTTTCAAGAGCATATCGCTACACTGAATGAAGTTGCGGAACGCCTAAATGAAGCAGGTTTTAAGATAAATTGGGAGAAATGTCAATTTCGCAGTTCTTCCCTTACATTTCTTAATTTTATTATCGATGGAACTGGGTTACGAGCAGATCCTGCTAAAGTCGACGCTATTACTAAATTTAAAACACCCAAAACTGTTACAGAAATTAAACGTTTAATAGGAATGATTAGTTACTATCGCATTTTTTTACTCAACCTTTCAACTACACCCATTACCGCTCTAATTAAAATAAAAATAAATCCCAATCTGTCGAATGGAATTTAGAAGCTCCACAGGCTTTCGAACAAATTAAAACGTTAATCACTTCAGCACCTATCTTAATCTCGTCCAATTTCGATGAAAATTTTTATATACAAACCGATGCCTCACTTACTGGTTTAGGTGCAATGTCGTTTCAGGTGAGCAATGGATTAGAACACCCTATCGCTTATGCAAGTCGTGCCTTAACTTCTGCTGAACAAAAATATTCAGCTACCGAACGTGTACTATTAGGGGTTATCTTTGGTATTGAAAAATTTAGAGGATATGTTGAAGGTACACATTTCACAGTAATTACTGATTGTGCAGCCCTCGCATGGTTAAATAACTTAAAACAACCCGCAGGTAGTTTGGCAAGATGGAACTTGCGTATCTCTCAATTTACCTTTGACGTTAGGCATAGACCGGGCAAATTAAATATCGTACCTGATGCCATATCTCGTGATGTCGTTTCTCTTAATCTTCCTGATTTAATTCCTGATGCCGGGTATCTTAATATGATTAAGAAAGTTTCTGAAAATCCCGATAAATTCCCCACCTTTCGTGTAACGAATAATAGATTATATAAATTTGTATCTTCCTATATCTATATCTAACAACCCTGAATGGAAACTTGTTGTACCTACCGCAAACCGCGGTGAGGTTCTCAAATTGTGTCATGATGCTCCTATAGCTGCTCACCTTGGTGTTACGAAAACCCTAGCTAAAATATCTGAGTTTATTATTGGCCTATATTAAAACAATCTGTCTGTCGCCATATTAGGAACTGCAAAATTTGTGGTTCTCACAAGAGCTCTCAAGAGGCTCGTTCTGGTTTAATGGGTAACTTTAAACGCGTATCTTATCCCTTTCAATTAACATCGCTTGACTTATTAGGACCTCTACACCGACCAAAAAAGGTAACCAGTATCTTTTGGTTGTCACCGATTGGTTTTCTAAATTTGTTATGATGCAACCGTTACGTAAAGCTACAACTGCCGCTATAATTAAATTCCTAGAACAAAATGTATTTATTATCTTCGGTGTTCCTCAGATTATTCTTTGTGACAATGAGGCGCAATTTATCTCAAAAGATTTTCAAAATTTCGTCAAAAGTTACAAAGTACAAAAAATTTGGTTTAACGCAAAATACCAATTCCAAGTAAACCCTACCGAAAGAGTAAATAGAGTCTTAATTACGGCTATCTCTTCTTATATCGATTCAGACCATACTACATGGGATGAAAATATCTTTAAAATTTCTCAAGCTTTGCGTACATCTAAACATGCAGCAACCCAATTTACTCCGTCATTTCTTGTTTTTGGAAGATATACCCCAATCGATGGTAGCTATTATGCTTCAGTTCCTGACGATACTAACGTAATTGAATTTGACGAAAAAGTACGCTGGGACAAAGACCAACAATCATTACCTTCTATCTTTAACGGCGTTAGAAAAAATTTGCTAAAAGCTTAGGAAAAAAGTAAGGACCACTATAATCTGCGTAAACGAAATATTTCTTTCGCCTTGGGAGAACAGGTTTGGAAAAAGAATTATGTCTTATCGGATACAACTAAGAAATTCTCTTCAAAATTAGCCCCTAAATTCATTCCATGTAAGGTCACCATGTCGTTAGTCCACTTATCTATGAACTTCAAGATGCTGAAGAAAAACGCCAAGGAAGGTGGCATATTAAAGACCTTAAACCATTCTCTGCTGACCCAAATGCTAGTTAAGTTTTTCACGTTCCATTTCCTTAACGATTTACCTAATGTTTTTTGTCCTTACTATGAATTAATTAATTTCAATTAATTATTCCTGCTCTTATACAGCATTTACCTTTTACACGTTTAACTTATTTACCTTAAACTACCTATCTTTTTGCTTCTTGTTGACTTTTCCTTGAACTTATTGTTAGTCATATATCGGTTTATTGTCTAGGTCCCCCAGTATAACTCTGTCGCATCATTTAATTAATCCTCGCACCTTTTCTACAACATATTATTTTGTTTTCAGTATTTATCTTACATCGTTTAATTTTGTGCTGATTGTCGTAACTTTGGTTGCAATAACTCATTGAATTTTTATGATTGGTTTTAGCTGATGTTTTGAGTGGATGCTTTTTCTTTGGGCTCACATAGGAGACGCGGCCTATGCCACTGTAAGAAATATTCGCAGTTGCCAAAAACTAGGACTTTCTATTCCATGCGTTTTTCCTCTGAATTATTACAGTCGTCCACATTATCCTATATCATTACTTGTTTCTCGTTCTACTAAGTCATCATAACATAAAAACATTTTTTGTTGTTGTTTTTTATTGAACTTCGTGATGAGGAGCTATCGCTTTGTATTGATATCTTATCGAATTCTCGGTTGTTTTAGCATATTGGGACAGTGTGTCTGTATTTAACTGCTTATAATTAGGCATTTTTGTGTGTTTAGGGCGTTACCGTTTTAAAAAACTACCTTGAAACAGATGGTTTTTTTGTGTGAATGTATTTGTAGTGATACTTTTAAGTTGTTGTGTCAGCTTTTGTCTGATTTTCTTATTGTAGTAGATGCACTCGTTAGGAAAATGATTGTACTAGTTTTCATTAAGAGTCTAGTAATTTTTTAACTTATTATGTACCTTAACTTGTCTGATTAATATAGCAGATGGTCCTTCAGACCGACCTGTGTTTAATAGGGACAACTCTCTACCTTCTCTCGGACGCTTGTCCAAAAACTCTACTTTTTCTTATCCCGCTGTAGCCGTTTCTGCCTTATCTTTCATTCGGTAGACCTGTTCTTGTCCCGGAACACCCGTCTACCACATAAGAGTGATTTTTCCCGCACTCCGGGCTTCTGACTACATTGGCTGGTTGAGTAGTGCTTTTCTATCCACCTTTTCTGTCTCTTTAGCTCAATGCGAGCCCTTCTTCTATTCTCTTCTACCTGGAAGTGCCTCTTATGCATTTCAAAATGCCTACCTCCCTCTTTTTACCTTTCCTTGCCTTTTCATTTCCGTTAGTCAACTTGTGGTTGCGCGGGGGTTTTTGAAAGACATTACATGTGATTTTCCAATGAACCACCCGAAGGTACTACATTGGCCAGGAAGCGAGTTTTTTTTACCTGGAAAATTTTGAATTTTGCCAAATCCTTGCTGTTCCAAGCAAGGTAGGGATCTTTAACGTGCGTGACAACACTCACACACGGGACCTCCATTTTACCTCTCATCCGAACGAGGGTGTATTTTTGCGAAAAATGCTCGCCTAACATTTTTCAAGCAGACCGTATCGGGATTCGAACCCGGGACCTAGGGCGTAGTAGTCACACACATACCACTACGCCACGGAGCCGCCGGGGTTTTCAAAGACACCCGGACCACGTCTCTGGGAATCTTTCGTGAGGTCATGCGGTGCCGCTGTCAGCGCACATGGCCGCTAACAATTAGCTAAAGTGCATAGTAACTTGCTCTTTTAAACATTTTGAAATTTGGGCATTTTCTTGCCAAAGAAAAAACAGTCTAGATGCAACGCTCATGTGCGTCTGCACTTAGAAAACTGTAATGTTAGCTTTAATTTTAGTATATATGTTAGGCGACTTGTCGCATTTATTCTAGTTTTAGTAGTGTTTCATGCTCCCCGACAAGTTTGTGCTGTCGATTATAACTGCGCCACATTAAAGACTCGTGTGTGTACTTTAAATGTAGTTCAGAAACAATAATGCTACACATTCCGTTTCCTGGTAATCGGGGAGACGTGTTATCGGTTGGAAAAAACCAGGTGGCGCCTAAAATAAACATTTTCTAGATTTTAAGTTAGGGTTTATGTAGGTTAGTTAGGATCTAGATTTTAAGCTTTTACCGTGCTAACAGACATTTTCTTTTTTAAAGATTTTTTTCTTTTATGGCTTTGTCGCGATTGTTACATGCCGAAAATCGGCATGTAAACATTTCTAATTTTAGTTTTAAATTTGTAAGTGAATGCGCTCCAATAATTTAAAATACGTGTGCGTGCATTTTCGTTACTTTAGATAGTTGCGTTTGCGCAAGACAATGCGCAGACGCAGAGTGAAAAGGAAGTGGTAATTTCCGTCACGTCGGGACTAGTCAAGAAAACGTCGAACCGAGTGGTTATCTGTGTGCCTTTTAGCTTGTCTTTTCTCTTGCAGATATATAGGTTTCCTTTTGTCTTGTATCTATTATCGTTCCTCACCTTATTCCTGTGGTTTCGCTACAAAACAGAAGAGAGAAGACAAATCAATTTGACTTCGACGAGGGGGCAAAAGGACGACCCACGCCCACAATGTTCAACCAACGCGGAGAGCCTGACGCGAGAATAGCGGCAATGCCGTGACGAGTTCTATATTTTACGTAAGTACCTTTATCTTTTTTCTTTGTATGTGATAATAATTTATGGTGTAATAATGACCTTATTGCGCATTATTAGTCAAATATTTATTGTGTTACCAACTGTCGTAGTGGCTCTTATACATTACGCGCCGGGACTTTAAAAGTATACCTTAGAGTATAGAACCATTGAGTATAACATTATGACGATCCTGATATGGATGTTTGTGCATCTGGTTTATTGAATAATATTAAACAATTTAAATTTTTATGTTCGATTGTTATTTGGTATAACATTCTGAACAGAATTAATCCTGTTAGTAAATTAATACAAAGTAATTACTTTGATTTAGAATCTGTAATACATTTATTAAAAACCACAAACGTTTTTTTCCAAAATTCTCGCTCAAACAAATATTTTAACCAAGTGCTTGTAGATTCCTAAGAATTAGCCAATTAAGTTGACTCTGAGGCAAGTTTTAGTACTACACCTAGACATACAGTAAGGCCTAAAAAGAGATAGTTTCATTATGAAAATAGAGATGCATCAATAGCATATCCCAGAGAAAAATATAAGATTCATTTTTTTCATGTCATAGACACTGCCATAAACTCACTCAATCTTAGATTTACTCAAATCTGTGAGCACAGTAGCCATTTTGCATTTCTCTATTAAATCTACGGGTTACAAGACGCGTAAGGAGGAATTAATAGCTCATTGCAAAGATTTGGAAGTCATCTTAACTGATCAAGAATCGTCAGATATTAAGGAACAAGATCTTGCAGATGAATTATCAGTTGTCTGTACTCTTTTGCATAAAAAGCAAGCTCCTCGAGAAGTTTTAAAATTTATTACTGAATTTTGGACATAATATAAATATTGCTCTTAGAATCTTGTTAACTTTACCAGTAACAGTTGCCAGTGGTGAGAGATGCTTCTCAAAATTAAAAATAATAAAAACTTATTTAAGGTCTACTATGATACAAGATAGACTTAGTGGGTTAGCAATGCTTGGGATAGAATATGATGTTATGAAGTAAATTAGATATAAACGATATTATTAAAAATTTTGCTGAAATAAAAGTTGGAAAAAATCATTTAATTTTTAGCGTATTTGAAATTTCAAGAGTATTCCTTTTAGTTTTGCTTCAATTCTTTTTAATGGTTAATGTAGGTATAAATTTAGAAAATAAGTAGGTGAAAACTAAACATTTATTTTGCTTTTTCATTTTGTTATAAACAGATCTTTGTTATTTTATTATTTTTAAGCTGTAAGTTCAGCTGCTTTATATTATTACATAATGGCGATACAAGGTTTTATACTTTATTCTTATTCTTTTCGTATTTTGGAAAATAAAATCACATTTTTATTTAATGTATGCGGAAACCCAAAATATATCCCCACAAAGCTTACTTTTCAAAACCATTATAATTTACACAAATACTTAACGTTAATTTAAGACGGGTTGACTTTGAATTTAGAAATATTTTGGCCTGCGACGTGTTTTGAAGGGTGGCAAATATTCATCTTGCCCAGAGCGGGCTAAAAGCTAGAGATCGACCACTGCCTAGGTCCATCAGTAATGACAATAGACTAAAATTCATCGTTCTTTTCCGCATACTGTGCCAATAATGTGTAAGCTACCTGGAAACAGATTTGCCAATGTTGGTCCGTTAAAATTCGTGGAATAGAACATGCGCACACTTTCCGATAGATAATTCAGTTGATTTCTGCTACAGCTTTTTATATAGCTGGTACTGTTCCTGAATATAGAACCTATATGCCGTACAGTTATTTATCAATCGTTTTAAATAATTGTACTAATTGTGTCAACCATTCCTTCACTTTTCGATGTTTTCAGTTGGCGAGAGTGGGGTTCATTTTCTACACTTTTCCCTGGCATATTTAGCTCGGTTATAGATGCTTATGTCGGTTAATGTTTCTTCACTAAACCGCCTCTTTAGACTTCCACAAATTTCTGGCTGTTTCAAGCAGGGCCGCGCCGACTATGTGGCGAATGTGGCGAATATGTGCAAAAACACAGGCGGCCAAATGAAAGGGCGGCGAAACGACTAGATTAAGATTTCAACTATTTCGGTACGAACAACCACAAACAACATAAATTATGTTATTTGTCGATGGAAACGCCGGCACGAGTATATACTAAAAAGCGGGTACCTGTAGGTAACAAAAACAAAAGTAAAAGTAGCAAAATCCGTAGTTTTATTCCTCTTTCTTCCGCTAATGGAACAAAAATCAATCATTTTAAATATATAATTATAACTTATTCGCGACTTTCTACCTTGATATTTAGAATGGTTAGAACAAGATTTATTTTAGAACAAAAAATAATCCTTTGTTAATTTAAACAGTATAGCACAACATAGAAACCTCATCCCCTGAATTCAGAGAAAGTAATGTATTTAGCTAATAATGTGTACCTGATGATCCCTTATCTGTTCTATTGTGTATTTAAAAGAGAACCTATACATTTTAATATGTTTATAATTATAGGATCAGTTGTGTTGTTATAATATACCCTTACACCAGTTTTAAGATTTATTGAAGAATTTCCTAGAATATCTTATTATTGACCAATTTCTTGGTAGTGGTAAGGTAAAAGCATTCCGTTAACAGTTAATTTGTACACAGTTGTTGCTTGCTAGTATTCAAGTTTACATTTAGTTGAAAAAACCTGACCTGAAGAAGTCAATGTTAATTATTCAGTTTATTGGTCTTCATTTTTCAGTTTAGTATTGAGAAAAGTGCAGTGATTTAAAAGTAAATCCATTGATTGTAAAAAATGGTAAGTATCTATACACCATTAGTATTAAGATTAACAACTTCGATTTCTTAAGGACAGAAAAAGAAAGCGATTATCAAGCCACCAGTACCGACAACAAAAACACCAGAGAATGGAAGCTAAAAAAAGATTAACTGATAGTTTGAAAAAGTATTTGAAGATGAAGCCATCAGAATCAAATGTTTTTTCTGAGAATACCGATGATGACATCCCTGATATTGATATAAATGTTAACCAGGATCATATTAAAGAAAATACTGAGGGTGATATTTCTTCTAATATTGTTGAAACGGTGGGGAACTTTAATACGACACCCGTACATATTGAAAATGTTCCAGCAAGTGTACTTTCCACCTTACTATCTGATGACTCTGGAGAATGGCCAGAAATAATTATATCCACAGGTGCAAGATATTTAACAGAAAAAGGACCGTGGCAAATGACGAACTGGATTTACCCAATAAACTCACATGGACTAAAGTTTTCTGCTAGTTATTTTTACCGGAACCTCGCTAATGGAGAAAAAGTAAGAAGAGAGTGGTTGATTTATTCTACGTCAAGAGATGCGATTTACTGTTTCTCTTGTACAGTTTTTGGAAAGTCTTTAACTAACTTGTCTAATAAGGATGGGTGTTCTGATTGGAAACATTTGTCACTAGTACTAAATAGGCACGAAAAGTGTAACTCGCATAAAAAAAGTATCGGAGCTTGGTTGAATTTGTCAACTATGATATCTAAGGGAGTTGCTCTGAATCAAAGTCAACTACGTTCATTGAATGTAGAAAAGAAATACTGGTATCGTATCATTGGACGAATAATTTCAGCAATACAGTTTTTATGTCACCAATGTCTAACTGAACGTAGTACATCTAGCAAACTATGTGACAATAATAATGGAAATTTCTTAAAATTAATAGAAACGTTTTCAAAATTTGATTCTGTAATGGAAGAGCATGTTCGTCGCGCACATAAAAATCAAAGCAGTGATATATAGTTACGAGAAACTATTTGGGCGATAAAATTCAAAACGAATTAATAAATTTAATCGGATTGAAAATCAAAGACACTATTCTAGATCAGGTAAGGAAACATAAATATTACTCAATAATCCTCGACTGTACACCAGATGTGAGTCATACTGAACAATTAAGTGTCATTTTGAGGTTTGTTTTATTGAACGAGACTACGAAAAAGTTGAAATTCATGAATATTTCATTGAATTTTGTCCTATAACTGATTCTACTGGTACTGGCTTATGTAACTATGTGACAGATTTGTTAGTACAATTAAATTTAAGTATATACAACATGCGTGGTCAAAGCTATGATAATGAGGCAAATATGCGTGGGATACATAGTGGCTTCCAAAAACAAATCTTAAATATAAACCGGCGCGCGGGTTTTGGTCCTTGTTCAGCGCACTCACTGAATTTAGTTGTTAATGACACTGCTAAAATTTCTTTTAAGATGTTTGGATTTTTTGATGTTGTTTAAGAGATATATGTGTTTTTTTCTACGTCAACAAAACGATGGTCAGTTATAAAAACGTGCATTTCAGATTTAACTTTAAAACCACTATCTGATACACGCTAGTCCAGTAGAATAGACGCAATAAAACCTTTGAGATATCAGATTGGTCAAGTTTATGATGCTCTCGTTAAAGTGGTGGAAGCATCCGCATTTTCAGATGATTTTACTACCTCACACCAGGCTCGATCGCTAGCAACAAAAATTCAAAACTACAAATTTTTATGCGCTGTATAGTAATTTGATATAATATATTATTCAAAATCAATTCTATTAGTAAATTCATGCAGAATCGAAGTATAAATATAAAAACTTGCTTGGACTGCAAAAGCAATATAAAAACTTTTTTTCACAGGTTTAAGAAACGATAAGGGATTTAATAAAATTCTTGTCGACGCGAGAGAACTACCAGAAGAACTAGAAATTGAGCCTAATTTTTTATCTACACAAATTGTTCGGCAAAGAAAAAAGAAAAAACAGTTTGATTACGAAAGCAATAACGAATCAATAATAGACCCGAAAATTAATTATAAGGTATATGTGTTCATCTCCATATAGACCAAACCTTATCGTCTCTTAATGAGAGATTCAAGAGGTTGGAGCAATTTAATAATATTTTTGGATTTATTTATAAAATGTGTAACTTAACTGAAGAAGAATTGAGAAAAATCGTCTAAATATTTATCAGTACAAATGAAAGATGAATCATGTATAGAATCAGATATAGACGCAAACAACTTATTTAATGAAATTAAATGCTTAAAATGTCACTTATCAGTGCAAAAGGATTTAGACCCTAAGTCAATTCTCGAATACATTTTTGAGAATCAGTTAATATCAATATTTCCAAATCCGCAGTAGCTATACGAATTTTTTAACGCTACGAGTATCCATATCATCAGGGGAAAACTCTTTCTCAAAACTGAAATTAATAAAAACTTTTTTAAGATCGAGTATGGATAAGGAAAGACAGCAATTTATCAATTAGATCTATAGAAAATCACATCATCAATTCCCTTCCTTTCGACGAATTAATTAAAGTTTTTGCCGATAAAAAGGCAAGAAGAGAATGTTTTTAATAGGTTATATTGTTCTCTTTTTTACATGTTGTATTGAATTTTCAGTTTTTTCTTTATGAATTTGTATTTTTTATTGTTAATTTTTGGAAGTGGTTATTATGCAGTTAAGCTTAAGATGTAAGACATAATTAGCTTCAAATTTACATGTAAGTATTAGTGTTTATTCAAATTTCATTTATGCGTACCTACCTATGTATAAATGTTTAGAGACAATTTTAAAATTGGGCGTAGTATTATATTTTGCACTTTTTTCCATTCATATTTGTCGACAAGCACTATATAGCATGTAGCTATTGAATGACAGGTAATTACTTGATCCGTCCTACCAACTTCGCGTTTTCCTTCCTACATTTGTTGGAGCCAAATTCAAATTATAATTTAAATTTGAACACTCGTATTTTGCAAATAAGCAAAGATAGAATTATACATTACATATTATTTATAACAAATAGAACGTACCCAAAAACAACTAAACGAATATGTACCTCATTTATATACAGTAAATGTAGACAAATTTCAGTCACTTCCCATTTTCCTCATCTCCCAAAAGCATACTTACTTTTTCCTCCTTGTGACGTACAGCTGAAGAGAACTTTGGATCCCAGATTATCAATAATGACAGATTCAATTCTCTTTTGGACCGTGTTTGATTGATCTTTTGATCATACGTTGAAAAAACATTATGAAAATTGGAGAAATAAGAAATTAAATAAGCAGGACTGGTTCTATCGAATAAAAAAACCTCAACCCCAACAACAAATAAGCTCAAGATCAGAAGCCACGTGGTCCAGTCATCTCGAAAAATAAACGAAATGACAAGGATGTGCGCCATAGAGATATTAACTATCCATGCATATTCAAATTTCTCGTACTAACAATGACAATGGCCCAATTTTTAAGTCCTAACTTTATTATCTATAACCTTGTTAGATAGTTATCCGCATAAAATTATATTTTGCACAACGCTTGACGTAATTTTTGAAAGTTAGCCAAATACAAACATTTTGTAAAAATCTTCACTTTAAACATGTAATAATATTTGATTCAATTTAATATCACGTTAAATTGCACTAAGCCTGCACTTTTTTTCTAAAAAATGTCTATCTACCCACCGTGCAACATTCCAAGGGTCAAAGACTTGCATTCAATTCTAGAGACCTGTACGTTAGTGGTATCTGATGTAGAAAGGATTTAAAAGGAGCAGCTACTTCAATTAAGCAGGGTTATAATCAAACGTATCAAGACAATTTATCCATGCTGATAAATTAGAACTACTTATAAATTAATCTATATCGATTATGCATAATATTATAAACTTAGAAAAAGCATAACATTAACATACGAGTAGAGTACCTTAATAATTACAAATTCTTTTTGTAAGAAGCTTAATGTTTTATTTGTCAGGAACATCAACTACTCAACCGGCACGTTGACCTATCGTGTTATTAATTAAACGCGATTCAAATAAAATAACACAACTTTGTAGATGGGCTTCAGCTTAGGTTATAAAAAAGAGAATAATTTTTTTATAAGATCGAGAAGTAGGTGTTTTATAATTTGACAATTTTATTGTAAAAGGTAGCAACTTTAATGTTTAACCAGTTAGAATCTCACATATTCATTGAAGTGATGTATTATTTGTATAACAAAGGGCAATTTAACGTATTCGTGAAACAAGATTTTTTAAAGAGTAAAAACGGAGGTGTGAGTAATACTCAGATGCCGTAAGTAAAACGTAAAACTATTTTGGGTATCAGTAAAAACTTTGATTTTTATAATTTGCTCATTTGATTTAAAGCTGTAAATATTTTCTTTCTCTTACAGTTTATTGTATTATTTATGAATATCTGTATTTTAGAATATTAGTAAAGGTTTAATTACATCAATTTAGTAGAGCTGGATAGTCTTTTATGTCCTTCTAACTGAGATAGTCGAAGAAGTGATTTCTTGAAAATAGGTTCGAGATTCTGCGCCTGTTGCGTTGAGAAATGAGGCTTCATTATCACAGCAGAAAATATTAACGCCCTGCTCATGGGCCTCTGATCCCCACAATCGGGCACCAAATGTTTTTTACTGTGATCTCGTTGTAACTTCTCTATTCAACAGACTCAGGATCTCCTATCTAAACAAAGAAACCACTTCCTCGGCTATTTCAATGGATAGAATATAAACAGTCTCCTGCTCGAATAAATAGGTATTATTAAATTTTTAATAAATTAATTCTTACAGCTACAAAATCACACACTAAAATTATTGATTGCACAATGTGCTTTTCAAAAAGTCCTTTACATAAAAACACAAAACTTAAAAGTTAATCTGACCATGATTTAAGGAGTCTTGAATTAATTCCAGATAAACAGCCTCCCAACACTTTCAAGCTTAGAACACATACATCTACCTCAAGGGTTGATGTTCGAACAAATTCTCGAAGCTCACACCAGGTCTAAATCAAAACCCAATTCGTAGCAAATTCAATTGCAGTAGAACTAAACCAAATACGTTAAAACTAATATTAGCATTAAAGTTTGAAATGATCCAGTGAAGCTATAATTGAATTTAAAATGAATCAATATTGTAAGTAATGATCGAAGAAATAATTGCACTAATATTAGAAGCCCCCGATTGAAATTGATTTTGAAGTCCCCAATTGAAACCCTAAACTAATCAAATTACCAAAACATTTCAAACATGGAAATTTACTTACGATTTTAAACCCGACGAAGTCGAACTCGCTTAAACAACACTTTTTAAATAAAATATTTGTATTCGTACTTATTTTGTAGCACTGAATTATTTGAAAAACTTCACTGGTTTACAGAAAATGTAACAATCCCTTTCAAAGTAAATCTAATCTTATTTATAGCGTTTAAATCTGAATTAACCATTTGTTCCAGGAAATTTTATTCTACGTCTGGTACTAAAACTTGATAAGAGGCACGTACACCATGACCAATCAGCAACGTTTCTTTTCGCAACAAAAGATCCCATTCGTTGATCGCTTTGTTTAATGCTAATTCGAAGTTATTATCATACGTAAATTCCAGAAATTTTAATTTTCTATTAATGTGCAATCGCACGGAGTGTTTCTTTATGTAAATAACAAATTTATTTTAATATCGCCGTTATCATTGCAGGTGTTGGTTTTATACGAAGAATTAACTAGCCTAAGTAATTCTTTGCTTAGTGGTTTTATAATAAGAATTTTCGTCTTCTCATAATATTAACAATTGCATGACTTTTCAACATAAATGCAATTTTTAGTTTGAATAAATGTGCCCTTTCGATGATAAATAAATAAAAATATGCATAAAGTAATATAAAGTGTACTTTCGAATACCAAGCGTTCTTAAAAAAATTACTCTTTTATAATTAATTACTGCGAGTTGGGATTTAACCCCTATAGACCAAGACTACGTCATTTTCTCAGCAATATATATATATATATATATATATATATATATATATATATAGTTGTATAATAGTTGTATAGCCATTAACAAAACAATAACTTTATTGCTCCACAAGGGAAAAACATCCATTGGCCGGTTCGGCTTCTTCGAACCTCGTCAGAATGGACTAGTTTCAAATAACCCTATGAAACAATCGAAGCTAGTATACTGATAAAGTTCGAAGTTGTACTATAGTAAAAGTAAATAAGATCGCCATCAGGGAGCAAACACATAAAATGCTAAACGTAATTGAAAGTTAGGTTTATGTATAGTTGTGTACACGATTTAGATTTGTAAATTTTCCAATTATAGTCATCGATCTCGGTGGCGTAATTGGTAAACGCATAGTCCCCGAAAGACTAAGATACAGGTTCAAATCCTGTCCAAGACCTTATATTTTCCTCCTTTCAATTACTAGCTCCATTTGAAATGATAATTTGGGCTTTTCATAAAAATCTAAGTTATTATTTCATCTTATTAATTGTAATACGTTAGTATATGTCAACTTACCTTGTGTAAAACTACCTAAAATATATATATATATATATATATATATATATATATATATATATATCTATATATATATATATTGAATGATATTAGCAGGTTGTAGGTCAGCTGGTTATTTAAGCGTACTCTTTATTATATTCTTAGCTTTCGGTTTATTTCAAACCTTTATCAAAGAAACTACAAAAACGTGATTATGGGCATCAAGCAATATACAATAAGTACTTACTAAATTGAGGTTGAATGCACATCAATATCATTGAACTATATAAAACTTAAAAGTATACATCAAATTTTAAAATTGAACAATAAAACATTTAAAACTGTAAACTATAAACTATTTGCCTTGTGAACATGTATACTGTAAATAACCTTCAACGATAATTCTTTTATAATTTTGACAATTGTATTCAAAACCTGTCTTGATAGAGTGTGGGTGTGTTGAATGCGCATGGATGTGTGTGGTATGTGTGAACGTATGTGTGTGTGTGTGTGTGTGTGTGTGTGTGTGTGTGTGTGCGTGCGTGCGTGCGTGCGTGCGTGCGTGCGTCGTGCGTGCGTGCGTGCGCGCGTCATGTGTATGCTATTGGTCTAATTAAGTTTGTTCTAGGTTTGAAATTAAGTAGATACGTGTATATACAGCTTAGTTGATCTATATCTGTCCTTTTATTCATGGTATCCGTGTTTTAAATAGTGGCACATTTCAAAATTCCCTTTTGATCGCTTACCTTCCATTTGTAGTATTTTAGGGTTATCCCAGTCTATTTTATGTTTGCTAAGAGTACGCTTAAATAACCAGCTGACCTACAACCTGCTAATATCATTCAATATATTAGCAAACATAAAATAGACTGGGATAACCCTAAAATACTACAAATGGAAGGTAAGCGATCAAAAAGGGAATTTTTGGAAATGTGCCACATATTTAAAAACACGGATACCATGAATAAAAGGACAGATATAGATCAACTAAGCTGTATATACACGTATCTACTTAATTTCAAACCTAGAACAAACTTAATTAGACCAATAGCATAACACAGGAACACGTACGTGCGCGCGCGCACGCACACACGTACGCACGAACGCACGCACGCACGCACGCACACACACACAAACACACACACACACACATACGTTCACACATACCCACACACATCCATGCGCATTCAACACACCCACACTCTATCAAGACAGGTTTTGAATACAATTGTCAAAATTATAAAAGAATTATCGTTGAAGGTTATTTACAGTATACATGTTCACAAGGCAAATAGTTTATAGTTTACAGTTTTAAATGTTTTATTGTTCAATTTTAAAATTTGATGTATACTTTTAAGTTTTATATAGTTCAATGATATTGATGTGTATTCAACCTCAATTTAGTAAGTACTTATTGTATATTGCTTGATGCCCATAATGACGTTTTTGTAGTTTCTTTGATAAAGGTTTGAAATAAACCGAAAGCTAAGAATATGATAAAGAGTACGCTTAAATAACCAGCTGACCTACAACCTGCTAATATCATTCAATATATTCAAATCAGCAAGGTCGTTATACTACAAAACATATATATATATATATATATATATATATATATATATATATATATATAGTAATGAATGTTCCTGGAAAATGGTCAGGTATAAGTAAAACAACTCAATTTGTTTTCATTGGTTTTTCATATATTTTCATGCTTTACGCGTTTCGGTTCCAAATAACCATTTTCAAAATAGCAGTTGCACTAAAACATTTTAAAATAAATAACAGATACATTATAACTATTGTACGTCGTAAAGGTTTAGAAATGTTGTACAACATTTCTAAACCTTTACGACGTACAATAGTTATAATGTATCTGTTATTTATTTTAAAAATGTTTTAGTGCAACTGCTATTTTGAAAATGGTTATTTGGAACCGAAACGCGTAAAGCATGAAAATATATGAAAAACCAATGAAAACAAATTGAGTTGTTTTACTTATACCTGACCATTTTCCAGGAACATTCATTACTATTTATATATGGTCAAGAAAATTTATATCTTAATATATATATATATATATATATATATATATATATATATTATAATTAGTTTTTTACACAAGGTAAGTTGATAAATACTTACGTATTGAAATGAATAAGATGAAATAATAACTTAGACTTTTTAAGCAAAGCCCAAATGATCATATATATATATATATATATATATATATATATATATATATATATATATATTGAAGTGGAATTATAGGTTAAATAGATCCAGACAATAAAATTTTATCAACTGTGTATATAGAAAGTAGAAACAACTTATTTACGCGTCAAATTAATCAGTTTAGATAGTGAAGACGGACGGTTATTAACAGATTTTGTAATTCTAAATTAGAATGTTAAAATTGCACAAAGGGAAGAAGCTTTAGAGTACATAAAAACTCAAGGATACGCATAAGTAAATTGTAATAATTTTAAATCAAGCGCATGGAAGCAGAAACGGAGCTTTCAAGTATAGAAAATCAATAATTTAAACGCATATTTCCATTTACATAAATGAAAACGTTCGTTTACAAATCCTAAAAAGGGAAGAACCTTGGTATTGCTATTTTAAGCAACATGTGGCTTTGAAGAAACATCTGTTAGTTAAAGGTCAGATTCATAGAACAAGATTGAACGTTAGCACAAAATTCTAAAAATTGTTTGCAACGGTCGGTTTGACAAACTACTAACAATAACAAGTGCCTTGAAGACTAAGTGAAATGAACGATCTATAATGTAAAACAGACAGAGAAACGTATAAGAAAGCGTTGGTTACAAGTCACGTCTAAAATACACGGGAAATGTGAAGGCCAACAACAATATCGATTTTCTGTAGTTTGAAACGGGTTTCTAAAAGAGACAATAAATATGGGTGGAACAAAGAAAGAAAGCTGACAGGTGGAGCGTTATAACGGGGGAAAACTATATCATTGGTTTAAGGCGAAGCAGTTTTGAGAAGCGCGCGCCCGTTGAGGTAGTAAACAAATTTCAGAGTAACATTATAATGATCTCGGAATTTTTCAGATGTTACGTTCCAAAATTTGTAGAAGTGATTTTAAAAATAAGCTTTTCAATAAAGAGAGGTTCCTTGAGGGGCGTTAAAAGCGTATAAATACTCTGAGAAAGATATTAAAGCTCTCTTTTCCTTAGATCTGAAATCGAACTTAGATCTTCAACGTAATTGATATTATATGCTCTTACGTGTATTAATTATTGTGTATTTGGTAAAGTAGCATACAACAACCTGTTTTAAAATATGTAAAGTTGTAGTAACGTACCAGAAAAGTAGTAAAAGTGATTTGCACGAGTGGATCCTAAGGTCTAGACAAAAGGTGCCGTTACTATGCGACTCAATTGAATGATGGGATGGTATTGGATAAGCGAATCCTAAAGCTTAACTAGTATGCATAAAGTGTACTTGGTATAGAATGTTAAGTTTGGACAAGGCAAATATCTGGGTAGAAGATTAAAGGTGGTTGCAGAGATTTGAATAGTGGGGATCAATTGGATCCAGGCATAATCGAAGTATATGGACACAACGACGAGGGTTTCTGGTACCCATCTTCAGAGGTGACGAGGGGCGAAGCCTACTCTAGCTAAAAAAAATTAATTTCCCGTTTTTTTTGGTTAAACATTTGTGCTGATATTTTTGTGTTTGAGTGTTTTGACTTATTGGGGGTGTATTTATTACCATTGTTACTAAAGGTTGTTAAAAGTTTAAGTTGTATTTACGTTAATTTAAAATAAGTTGGTAGAATGAAAATATTATATTGTAATGATTGATCTAGTAGGATTTGAAATCAATGATCATTGTTTAAAGAGATCTATCAAAATTTGACTTTCTAAAAAATTACTTATAACGCTAGGACAAATTGTAAGTAGAAATATGTTCCAATTAGTTCTAAACCTAAAATTGTAGGAATTTGAATATACTGTTATAAGAGTGACACTTTATTCCTCTAAGAAACTACGGGTATTCTTTTCGTTGTACTGGCGGACTTAGGTAAACAAAAACTTAATGAGATTATTTAACAAATTCAAATTCAATTTCAAATCATAATGCTGCAACCTACAGTAGGTAGTCAGATGTGTATCATTTGCACTGATCCGTACCGAGAATCTAATATGGTAGAATGTCCGAACTGTGAAAGATGGTATCACTACGAATGCGTAGGTGTTGGTGACAGCGTCGCTAAAGATACTAACTGGCGATGCACAGCTTGTGTTACCTTAGTTGAAGGTAACGCAAGTGGCGTAAATCTTAATACTTTAAGAGATGCTGCACAATTGCGCCAAACGTTGAGGCGTATTAATGAAGCAGAACATTCAGAAGTTAAGATACCTTTATCGCCACCTGCCAAAGCCACTAGCGAAAATAGCCGGCAAGTATCGCACAGCACATGTAGTCGTCGTCAACGACGTTTAAACCTCCTCCTGGAACAGAAGCGGTTAATAGAGCAAAAGAAACAACTTGTAGAAGAAGAACTCAATATTAACCGTCAAATCTCACGTTTAGCAGACACTTCGGAAGATGAAAGTCAAAACGTGGACGAAGATATAGAAAATACGGATCCTATTGCAAATCTTGAACTATCCCAGCGCATTGATTTGGGAATAAATTACAAACCTAACAAAAACAGTAAAACCGAGTTGCACCAAAAGCAACCACAGTTGCACCAAACGCAACCAACGTTGCACCAATCGCAAACACTACCGCCACAGCTGTGGCGGAATCAAGAGTATAAACCGTCGTGTTTATCTCAACAAGAACCGCTCATACAGCAACCAAATATATCACCACAAGTGCCCCCTTATGTTTCCGGTAAGCCAATCGGGATTGGAGATTTACCTAGCATGGTTGGGCAACCGATAGCTAGCGGTGAAATCCATTCACACCCTCGCATGTTAAGCCAGTCTCAACAATCAGCTCGGCATTCAATGCCTAGAGATCTTCCATCATTTGACGGAAACCCCCAAGACTGGTCTATATTTATAAATAGCTTCAACCGGTCTACAGAATGGTGTGGTTTTGACGACGTTGAAAACCTCAGCCGTCTAGATAAATGCCTAAAGGGAACCGCGCGTAGGATGGTCAAAGGATTTCTACATGAACCGCGCTGTGTTAAAGACATTATCGCTAACTTAAAGTTGTTATTTGGTAGACCAGAACAAATTATAGACGGTTACATTGACACGGTCCGACAGCACCCGCCTATTAAAGCAGACAAACTCGAAACCATGATCGAATTTGCAGTAGCTGTACAGAATTTGTGTGCTTCGCTGGAAGCAAGCGATATGATCCATTACGCTAACAATCCGGTACTCATGCGGGAATTGGTAGAAAAACTTCCTGCCCAATTAAAAATACAATGGGCAATCCATCGATCTACCATTCCGGAGGTAAATATTCAACATTTGGGTCAATGGTTACATACACTTGCCTTGAACGTGTGTACGGCTATTCCAAATCTCAGCTTTAATGAAATCAAAAAAGCAAAGCCAAAGCGCGCAAACGTACATGATACTCCCGCAGTGACTAAATCGGTCAATTGTAGGGCATGCGGCGGAGCTTGTAATTCTTTGCCTGAGTGTGATAAGTTTAAGGGTTTTGCGTTAAATAAGCGTTGGAAACTAGTAAAAGACTTAAGACTTTGTCGAATTTGCCTAAGGAAACATAGATTTCCGTGTAAAATGAATTGGAAATGCGAAAAGTGTGAGCGCGTACACCATACAACGCTTCACAAAGATGAAGAACCCGTTACTACTAGTGCGGCCAGCTCAGAGAATGTAAAGGGTCAACCTTCTAAGTTAAATGTAGAAGTGAATTACAGTAGCCATTCTGGAAGTATTCGGTTTCGCCTTCTCCCAGTTAAGCTTAGCAATGGAATAAAGGAAGTGACCACGTACGCCTTTCTAGATGAGGGATCATCGGCAACTATGATTGATGCGGAACTAACGCACCAACTAAATTTATCTGGTACTACTCAACCATTATGTTTGAAATGGACGGGCGGTCACCAAAGAGTTGAAGATGAATCAATGTTAGTTAGGTTGTCAATAACAGGGGCATATACAGGGGCTAGGTCATTTGATTATCGTCCAGCTCGTACTGTTATAGTTATAGTTATAGTTTATAGAATTAAATGCTCGTGTAGCATGTCTTATACGGGACAAACAAATCAATGGTTAAGATCCCGGCTCACACAGCACAGAAGCGATGCGAAAATTGGGAAAAAATCCTGTGCTCTTGCGTCTCATATTCACGATACCCAACATACAGCAAACTGGAATGATACAAAAATTTTAGATAAAGAGGTCAATTATGTAAACAGACTGTTCTTGGAATCGTACCACATAAGAAATTATGACAATAGTTTGAACTTTAAAATAGACACGCAAAATCTTAATAACATATACGCTCTACTATATAGTTTTAGCAATACTTAACCCAGTACCATCTTTCTACATTCCTCGTTAAATTCTCAATCCTTAAATTATTGAATTTCATATCACATAGTTGTATTACCGGTTGGCTCACTCATATGCTGGCCTCAATAACGATTAGCAATTGTTTAGTACAACACATTAAACTCATCGTTGTCATACTAATACCGATCGTCTTGTTGTACTTACACCTTTTAATTTTAAATTTCTGTTAATCTTGAAAGTATTTTAAAAAACTGACGCATGTATTATGAAATTTTAAAATGTAATAGTTACTACATGTTTGTTAATTTAATATCTTAAAGATCAAGTTTCTGTAAGTATCTTGCTATGTGCATAACTGTTATTTGTATTATAATTTTACAGAATCATGATTATGGTCTAAATAAAGTCCGAAACGTCGATTATAAACAAATGATTTTCATTTACATATAAACACATAATTGTCCGAACGAAACTCAATCCCAAAAAATTCTTTGAACACCCATACATTTTTCAATTGTTATTTACGTTCGAAATACCATAAAATATATATATATATATATATATATATATATATATATATATATATTTCAAATCGAGCTAGTAGTTGAAAGAGGGAAAATATAAGGTCTTGAACAAGACTAGAACCTGTATCTTATACTTTCCGGGACCATGCGTTTACCAATTACGCAACCGAGACCGACGACAATAATCGGAAAATTTACAAATCTAGATCGTGTACACAACCATACATAAACCTAACTTTCAATTACGTTTAGTATTTATTAACTTACCTTGTGTAAAAAACTACCTAGAATATATATTGCCGTGGTTCTTGGGTAAAAGCCTCACCAACAAAAATATATTCGAAAATTTTATTAAATTTTCAAAACTCGAAAATTGCACATAATAGAAAATTTTTCAAAAATCAATTTATTACCCAGATTCCTCTCTTCCTCGGTTGAATTGCTGTCTTCAACTGCTTCCAGCTAGCTCAGTTGGACCTCCTCTAGGATAGCTAGATTTACTATTATGCTTTGGATCGTTCACGCACACTCTCAATAAAACCACAAAATACACCAATCATACAATCTTTTATTTATCACTATTTACAAATAAAATTCAATATTATCCACATTTCAGTGATCAAGTTACACCTCAATAAATCTTATTTTGTAATGTCCTGTATTTTAATTTAAATTATCCCACACATAGAATGTACCCGGAGTAAATGGGCCCTGAATAATATCTTATTTCTCATTCTTTCTTTATAATTTATTTTAAATCTACGTAAACTCTGGAGTATGGTGAGCTCATGATAACCCAGTTAATTATGAATACTGTATGCCCTTATACTTCGCATACTCTTACAATAAACAAAAAAAACAAACCCATGTACTCTTTACAACATTTAACTTCCTGATGGAACGTTAATAAGCTTTATATACACCTTCAGATTTCTATTTAAATACCATAATAAAGTTAGTTATACGTATTATGCTCAATACGCAAAATAATGCACAATACCTTCAAAATTCACTCTCATACGTCACCCAATATTCATAGTTTCATAGTTTATAACAACACAATTTCAAAGCGTTACCTGGAATTTCTAGAAGATCTCTGCTCCGTTGACGATGCCGTATATTTGCTTCTTTCTGCTCTGCAGGCCGTTTCTAGCTATTAGTAGAAGAACCCCATTTAAGTTGAGCTGCTTGCGCTGCCTCCTCGGTGTATCCAATTTCCAAATCCAAATTAATTATACTTCTTTCATAATTATTTACTTTAATCCACGCTACATAACGTCACTACACGAGCTTGTTAAAAAAAATGTATGTGATACCTCAATAAAAACAAGTTGAAAATGCAAGGCATTGTCGCAACGAACTTCCAAATGTAGACTTACTTTAAAACAATTTAAAGAAATTAAAATTATTATGTTGTAATAATTATAAGTATTCAGATAAAAAAAAAATAAAAATTTATTCCGGGGGGGGGAGGTCGGGTATCCGTGGTCAGATTTTGTGGGGGGTACCATATTTCGACTCAGCTATGTTAGGGGAGTCCAAATATGTATCGCACATTAATTTTGGACCTATTTGAAATTTTAATTTTCCCGACGGAATATCGCGGGGGCACGGCGTCCCCGTGGCCCGATTTCAACTGACATCAAAACTTAAGCTCAGGACACCGAGCTGAATCGATTGATGTATCACACATTGATGTCCGACCATTAGAAAGGCCTCGGACGGACAGACAGACGGACGACAAATCGATTTCATAAACGAACGAAGTTCGTTGAAATGTAAACTCGGCACACACCGCGTACAAATTATGAGGCTAGCACCGTGCTATATAATTTAAAATAATTTTCTATACTTACAAGCTCGTGTTAACTTTCGTACGTAGTCTGAAGCGATCAAAATACTAAGGGCTTTTATTATATTTTGAAAAGGTATTTATACAATTTCCGATGCCACCTCTGGCCGCATTTCACGCGAAGTCCTTCATTTACAATAACACGTTCTTAAAATTTTGGTTTAACCGATTTGTAAATCCTCGAAATTCAGCGCGTCGTTACGATATTTTCTGAAAATTAATATTCAATATTCCCGTGTCTTGTCTGATGTGCGACTAACGATATCGACCAATAGTCTATGCATTGACGTTTTACAAATCCCGCCTATACTAACGCTGTCCCTTGCTTATGCATATTTTACGTCTCTTTCTCACCTTGTTTGAGTGGTAGAAATCGATATTCCTGACCATCTGCTATCTAGCCTCACGTGGACTTGCATACGTGCTTTAAATAACCCTTTATTAGTGTTTAATGGGAAAACATCCGACCATTTACCCGATATTCTTTGAAACTTGTTTGTTATCTACAAAAATAATGGAACTTGACATTTAGAAACCTGCAGGTGTTTAATTTTAATGAACTTTTTAAATAACATTTCTACGAGTTGGATTTTCAGCGTATTTCAACCCCACCGATATATTTGTTTGTTAGCAACGCGTTTCACCTTCGTATTATTGATTTTTACACGCTTTTATGCATATTATACGTAAATAACCGTTCAATTAAACTCAATTAAATTAATAAATTAATTGCATTGGCTTCTAACATTTTTTTCTTTACGAACCTAACTAACTTTTATTCATTATTTGTAAAATTTTGTTAATACCTGTTACTTAAAAATGAACTAACTGGAATAAATTTCGCACGTAAATTCTGGTTGTTTCCTTTATACAAGGTGTTTTGAAATTACTTTGTTTATACGTAGATTTAGCCTTTTAAAACCACTACAATATATATATATATATATATATATATATATATATGTATTACACAAAATTTAGGAAGAAAGATTTTGTTGAGATTCAGTTAAGTATAAGTCAGCATTCCTTGTTCGTGAAGTATACATTGCATTTAAGTTAAAATTTAAAAACCAACTTAGTGAAATTTTCGAAGTAATACAGAAAGCTGTTTGACAAACGTAAGAGGTAAGAATTTATTTAACTTTTACTTATACAAAATTTTAGAGTTTTAAATGGTGGTGAATATGTACTAATTTTAAATGGTGATCCAAAAATGTGGTATTTTTATATGGTCAAAAAATGCAGTAACTTTAAATGCCATTCTGAATAGACCTGAACCTTGAAGAAATTCTAGAATACTAGAACTATAGGTTTAACCAAAATAATTGGGGAGTCTTTAGTGAGGAACTAGATTAAGACATCTCTGAAAGAGAGCAGCAGCTCTTTCAGTATTTAGAGTGGCAGACACCACAGTGGTCGGTATGGCATTCTAGGACACACTAATGCGATGTGGAAGGCAACGGGAAATCACCACATTACCTCCCAAGTACACGGCTAGTTCAATTCTTATTTAAAATGATGGTATCCTCTGGGGTAAAAGATTTCGGAGTTAAAATAGTCCCCCATTCGAATTTCCGGGAAAGGACTACTTCGAGGAATGTGATCGGAAAGGTTTGAAGAAGAGCATAGAACATTTTGCGAATCGGAACCTAGGATGTCAGAAGCATCAAGCGAGTAGGTAAAATAGAGAATTGAAACGGATAGGTTAGCATTAGACATAGTACAGATTGGTGAAGTTCGGTGGCCAGAGGCGAGTGATTTTTGGAACGAAGACTAAGATCATTCATACAGGATCAGAGGAAGAAAATTCGAACGTGGAGATAGTTATGTGGAAAAAGATAGAACATTGTAGAAAACTATTTACAAAAAAACAAAAGAATACTCATGGTTAGATTAGAATCTAAACCGGTAAATACAGTAATAATACAAGTATACATGCCCTCCACTAGCTAAAATGAGGAAGAAATAGAAGTGATGTTGAAGATATACTGAGGTTCGTAAGAGGGCATTTAATAATTACGGGAGATTTTAGTGGGAGTGGTAGGTAAATGTGGGGAAGGCGGTAGTAGCTCTATTTGGTTTAGGCACAAGAAACAACATGGGAAATAGGCTGGTAGAATTTTGTGACAAAACAATTTAACCATCACAAACACATTATTTCAACGGCATGCTAGACGACGATAGACGTGGATGATGCCAGGAAGATATCAAATAGATTACATTCTTGTTAGATGACGATTTATGAATCAAGTAAAAGACTGTAGAAGCTACCCAGAAGCAGATATAAACACTGCCCACTCTTAAATTTAAAGATTTGAAAAAAAAAGAAACTCAAAAAGGCACTTTGACTTTGAGAAATTAGAAGATAAAGATATCCACAAAAGATTTGAAAAAAGTCAAATAGATTGCTGAAAGCTATCGGAAAAATTTCTGATACTAAAGAAGTAGAAACAGAATGGAATAACATTAAATCCAGCTTAGACATGAATACCAAAGATATTCTGGGGTACAAACAAAAAGAAAATAAGAAACGATGGACAACAAAGGACATTCTGAATTTAATAGAGGAAAGGCGAAAATACAAAACAGACTATCAATGACCGAATGTCTCATAAATTATGTTCAAAACTTCAATGTTAAATTTGAATGCCAAATGAATGAATGAATCGCTCTCATTGCTTCTGCCTTTATATAATAAAATCCTAAATACGTCATCTTTTGGATTACTTTCTAGAAGTGTGAGTCATTCGCATAATCGAAAATGTTATTTTTTGGTCTGCTTTCTCACAGAAGGTGGTGCTAAATGATCTCTCGTGACCTATTTATCACATCAATATATACAGAGTGTACTGCTACAGTATAATATGCGGGACAACCAACATTTTGCAACCACATCGTTGTTCTGAAGGCTATAGGCGCGTCTTCTAATAAAAGTGGAAGTTCATTTTCAATAAATACCAAATAGCGTTGGCCGTTTAAAATTTCTGGTAATTCATATGCGCTTACTGTCTCGCCATTTAAAATTCCAGTTCACAAATTTATTTTAAAACGGTATTGGGATTCGTCTTCTCGCATTAAGTGGGGATTTTCTAAATCCCAGGCATGTACATCATGAAGGTTCAAAAACCCATCTTTTCTGCACAACGATTCGTTAGTCCACAGAATTTTATTGAAAAATTCTGGATCTTCACTTAACTTAGCAAGAATTCGTCGACAAAAACACTCTAGACAGATAGTCTCTAGATTAAAAAGTTTGCACAGGTGTGATGTGGAATGAATGCAGTTGATTTTCTGGTAGGACTTTGTGGACAGTTAATTTTCCTATTCCGGTGTGTCGTGCTAGGGTCCATTTGGAAGTTGATGGATCGGCTTCAATTTCATCCAGCACAATTTCGTGATATTCGTACGCAAGAAAACATCTATATGCCAAACTCTACGTAATTTAACCTACTTAAAATAAATAGAGCAAGCAAGATGTCCCTCAAAACATTTGAAAACAATGGTATACTTGCGTTTTACCATTAAATTATGTTGAGATTCAAAAATTCGTCCAACCCCAAATTTTAAAAGTATTTACCAATAAATGCATTTGAAAATCCAAGTCGCACTCCATTTATATTTAAATTTCCAATATCATCCTTCATTAACTCCATTGAACCTTATTATTTAACTTCCAATCTGAGGTGTTCGTATTTTAATAAAAATTACTTTGAACGTCGATCGTTATACTTCACAACTTTAAAACATTCTTCTTGAGAAATATTTTAACGCGAACTTAAACTTTATTCATTGACCAAAAAACATCCGTATTTGACCGACAAAAAGACAATCAGTACTTCAAAACAGTTTTGATTATTTACCAACTTTTATATAGTATCAAGGTTCTTACGTCATTAACCTCTAGAAAACTCCATAATTTTTGGTTGATGATTCATAAGCTGATGCAATTTCGTAGAAAATGCTGTTGATTGATATATTATGTTACCTAAACTATGTCATTTTTGATTTATTAGATCGTAAAATATCTCACTAACGTTTCATAATTGGTTATTTTAAAGAATGAATGCAAAATGCTTATAGGTAAGCTTGTTATCGCGTTACCTTATCTGATTTATAAGTTGCAAAAACGTATAACTCGCTAATTGAAATATTCATTCATGTTATTGTTCTAATTACCTGTCACCATTATGGTTCAACTTTATTTATTGGATGTTTTCGCTACAGAATGAATGAGTCAAAAAATCTAGAAAAATAGAGTGGCTTCGATTTAAAATACACAATTTCTTTGCATTAAAATTTCTTTTAATAGAAAGAAGCCTCTAATCATGTTATGAAATAAAGTTATAAAATAAACTTGACCTGGTTTTGGATAATGTTTCCAAGAAGTATTTTGAGAAACACATACATTTATTCGTTTTAGAACGCGTTTTATGTGGCATTTAGTATTAAAGGATGATTTGCATTTTCGCGGATTTTATACTGGTTAAAGATATGGGAATAATATACAGTGTTTCTACACTGAAAAGAAGTATTTAGAATACTGGAAAATTTTGTTTGTTTTTCTTGGGTTATGAGGTGTTGTGTGTACGGGACATGATCCTCAATGACATCTACATGAACCCTTATCACATCAATATATATATACATATATATTGCTATGATAAGAAGGTAATTTAAGGGTATATTAAGTCATAGGGGTCGTAAGGTACATGCAAATATTATTAACGTTTAAAAAACCAAACAATTCCATCATTAAATGGGAGTAAATCGACAATTTTGCATAAAGTCAATAGCGATTACGCTGTATAAATCATAACTAATTTTAATTTATAAAAGGAAGCTCATTCTTTAATAACCAGATCCAATTTAGCAAGAATAATAACGTGTACATCGTATAATACGTTTCAAATTAAATATACAAGTCTAAGATTGAAAAGAAAGACGGAAAAATAACGTTTTAAACACAATAAGTTTTATTAAAATAAACACGCAATCGGTGAAGGTAAACAACCTGGCATACTAGCTACAATATAATTTCATTTAAAATATTAACGCATAAACGCATTCAAATACCTCATAATAGAAAAAAGGTTACGTGATCTTCAACTTTGTAAACCCACATAAACCCCTCATTTTGTATTTTTAAATAACAAATAACAGACGTTCGGTAACATAATAAAAATTTGAATAACAGCAAACACAAATATGAGGACGTGACAGAATGTAATATAAACTTGGATTTTCTGAGGAATGTGCTATATAAAATAAACGCCTACGTGTGAAATGAAACGATTTAACAAGAGTCTTGATAGGAAATTTATAGAAAATCCAAGGCCTGCAATGATAGCGCAAAGTGCAACGCCTTAATTAACAAACACGCGAGGAAAACCAATAAGACAAATAAGAGGTGGACTTCGTAAACAAAGAGTATCTCTGTGACCAAGGCTCTAACTACGTCAGTTAAAAGTAGAATATTATGCAAAGTAACCTTAGTCAAAATGAATAATTTAGTGATATAAAAGTGAAAATTCAAGTGCCAATAAACACAACAAAAGTGGCCGTTTACTTTCAAAAACGTAAGGTAAATTATTAATTAAATATAATTCTAATATTTAAGGATTTAGGACTCCAAGTAACTCTAAGGAACTTCAAGTAACTCCAAATCATTCCTAGTAACTACAAGTAATTCTAATAATTAAAATAAAACTATACAAAATCTAAGATAAATCCGAAGGGAAAAATTCAAGCAAATTTAATTAATCATTCTGGTCAACGAGTTGAGGCAACTACACTAAGAATCAAATTGACAGGGAGAAGCTGTCTGTACCAGAGAATCAAATTGGAAACAATCCAGGGGCGCTGACAATTCACATACAGAGGCAGCTCGAATATAAAAGAAAAAGTAACTTCGCAATCAAATCGTAGGAGCTTGAATATAGAAAATAGATTTGGCAATTCGAAAATCATAAGGGTTAGAAAATTTCAAAATTATATATTAATTAAAATTAGAAACTACAGATAGATAAGACAGAAATTTTGACAAGTTAAATTAGAAGTTAGGATTTAAATATACATGGATAAAAAAATGAGGGAAGCTAGAGAGGCATTGAAGAATGAAGGAGTAGATATAGGGCCTCAGGAAAGTGTAATACTACACGATACACAGACGGAAATTGAGGGAAGAGTATCAGAACATAATCGGCCCTACTACCAACTCTAAATTCCCCATATTTTAATTGAAAAAATAATTCACTCTCATGATCTGCATTCCAATATCTTTCTTTGAACTGTTTATCAAAATTTACGAATGAACTCTCACGTGCTGATGCCCATTCCATTGCAGATAATTTTAAACATCTTAATGCAAGATTTAATTGTGCAGATTGCGGTACTCCCACTTCAACAAACAACCTCTTAATCTTACGCAGAAATTGCATCAGGTGTACATTTCCATTGGAACGATACTGTAATTCAGACCTACCCAATTCCCGGAACAAACTAATGAACTTTTTATTTTCAGAGGGCATGATAACATCTGAGGGTACCAGCTGTACCCTCACAGGATTCTTTAGTTTCAGAATTCTCACGGACTGATTCTGCTAATTGGGATATACTATTTTGCATTTGAAGCATGTTTATGGTCAAATGCAACATCATTTTTTGCAATTCAGACATGCCAGTAATTTCTTCAGATTCTCCAATCATTTTTTCTGCTTTCATTCCCAATTTAACAATACAAATAATACCTCTTAATTACTTAAACTTGCAAGCTATTCTAATCTATAACACACAATATTAATTTTTTTAGATTAAGTTAAAAACTACATTCGACATTAACTATTAACCTTCGATTCCGCTAAAACTGCATAACAAATGTTAATTTAATACCTGTACCTGTCTTTTAACCATAAATAATAAAACCCGTTTTTAAAACTACCTGCGAATTAATTGGATTTTCAGTTCGCATCTGTATTGAACAGCTGCAACATGTCCTTCATATTATTTACCTGTTACAGAATAAAATATTCCACTTTGATAATGCTATCTGGTAGTCCAGTCACTTTCTGAACTAAAATGAGCAATATTATTGTAGTAAACCTGTTATAGCGTTGACTAAATTGCTGGACCGCTTTTGCGTATAAACAAGCTTTCCTTCTACTTTACCAACTGTACTTTTTCGTAATTTGCATAATATTTGAGCATTGCAATTGATTAAAACAAATCGCCTCTGTACCAGCCTCACGTTGGGCGCCATTTAATGTCGTGCTCAGCTTCTCTTTCCGTATTCCAAGACTCGAATATGGCCTCAAAATGAAATAAATACCTCCGCTATTTATAGTTAGTTTATTTAATAAAAATAATTCTCAGGGCATCGTAAGTTCGAAACTGGTACATTGACTTGTCTAACCATAAAATGCACATACTAAAACTAAAATTGCAATTTTAATTCCGACAGAAACAACATATTTTCTAGAACGTTTTTACTTTCACTTATACAACCGACTAGTTCTCTCGCGCCTGTGCCTTTTTTGCCATCTGTTTATATCTAACCAACTACACATGCGCACACACTAAATTTGAGTAACATTATATTAAATTATAATATAGCCACACCACATCGCTTTAGCTTAAATCCGAGTTCATCAGTGGTTGCTTTATGGATATATGATCCTTGTGATCAAGTGCCTATTAACGTTCTACACATGTTTGTCTTTCACCTTTTAATACAGTTCTTAAAGTCTGCAAGAACACATGTTGCTTGTTGTAAATAGATAGCGTTTGACTAGTACTATTCTGTATTTCACACTTTTGATTTTAGACTTCTCGTTTGTTACCTCTGCTTTTTTCAGATATATTTGGACACGCGACAATTATTTACATGGGATTTATCACATGCTAAGCTAGAAAAAGTGCAACATTTTTAAGCATTCTTTTTAGATAACATCTTTTTTCTGTCAACTAAATTTATTTCTCCAACTTTATAACAAAGAAAACTATCATGATTACCATTACAGAAGACGCAGTTAACAAGCACATCTTTGTTAAACAAACCAGCAGCAGTTAGAGCTACATCTTCTGAAGTGTCTTCAGATTTTCGTTTATGATTTGTTGATGTGAGACCAAAACCATCAACTGCCAAGGAAATTTGTTGTTCATTCTCAATTTCACTCTAAAATTTTCATTAAATTCTTAAGGCGTGTCACACATTACCTAAATTTTCTTCACTTTTAAACAACTATTAGCAATTGCACTATAAGAATGTTGCCAAACTCTTAACAATTCTTGTGGAAAACAAGACTCAATTAATGGGAAAAGTATAGCTGAGTATTCTGCCACACTAAGGCAAAAAGTCATAACTCTGGTTTGGCTAGAACGAGTTAGATGTTCTAAACGCTTAAGAGAACGTCAGAGGACTAAGATACCTTAAAAACTATTTGAAACCTTTTAAAATGGAAAAAGAAAAAAACGTATCTTCACTACGTCATAATTTTTATAAGTAAAAACACCTTAAGTAACAAATAAAAGCTAAAACGACTTATGTACACAAATTTTATTGGGAGAAGATACTTTTTGTTTATTATATTATCTGCATCTTCAATCTCCTTTACAAGCTATATGTATGACATTTTAGTTTTAACCGAATTGTTGAAAGTAGTAGGTAGATGTACTTAAAAGTAAGGTTATGTGTTGTGATAGGCCCAACTATGTTATGTATATGCTACTTCATGATTAGAGTAGTGGAGAGATCCAGCTGTGCCGGTACTAGTGGATTAGACGTGTGAGTATCTTGACAGCAGAAGAACGTGGTTTCTAAATACATATCCCAGCACGTGGTATGTATGGTGCAGCTGAACCCAGCGAGATTGTTCTAATTTAAGAATTTATTTATGTTTTGATTGCTATAACCAAACTACTTATTAGTTTGTAGATGTGCGTGTTTGAATCATTGGATTTAACTAAACAGAACACCCTGCGAATAATTGATCATCTTATTAACAATGGTCTACATGTTATTATTATTATGTTGTGAAGTGTGAATTAATTGTCAAAATATACACAGAAAATTACAAAAACAATAAAATAAGTAGGGTTTTTAATTTCATATCAAGCACAAAATAATATACCTTTGGATATTATAGGATTATAATGAATAATTCGGCAGCAATTATTGTAGTAAACAGCAGAACAGAAAAAATTTTACAGCAAGCTCAAAAATATAACCAAAATGTGGTTGTTGTTAATGCAATAATAATATGGATAATAGTGTAGCGTACATTGTTTGGCGTGTGATAAGAATAAAGAAACAGATGACAAGGTCAGCTGTGTATAAATGCTAAAAATAGGATATTTCAATCTAAGGGTTAGCTGCTAACAGCGAATTATTAATAGTCTACATAACAGATTGATTTTATAGTCATAAGTTGAATTATTAACCTTAAAAGGCATGCAATAAGTGCTTAAATGATAGATTGCTTGCAATGGTGAGGCGGCACTTATTATGAAATGAATTGTCTCGTTGCCCTACTCAAACTTGAATAACAACTAATATTATCTTCGCATAAACCACGTGCACCTTAAAGTATATAATGATTAAGTTTTTAAATCGTTGAGTTTTACGAAACGGAAACTGTTTAAAAACGCATGTATCCTCGACTTGTTGAAAGTCGATCAAACACTCCATCCTTTTTTGTTGTTGTGTTAGGTTAATTAGCATAAGAAGGGATTAAGATTTAAAAGTAAGATAGCTGAGCAGGAATATTCATTTGCTAGAGTATAAACAAGTGAAAATACAGATACTGAATGGTAACTGAACAAATAGGGCTGAACATAATTGTGAAAATTTAGTTGACCTAGAAAATGAAACCATAATATTATCGAAGAATAATATCAGAAATATGATTGTTGATGAAGAGGAGGTGGTGTTTCCACAACTGTTATTGTTTGAAGAAAATACTTTTTTGCTACAACCTAATAATAAGGTTTCGGAGGTTTATTTTACACTAAATGAGAATGACGGAATGAACAGTCAGGATTTAGCCAGTGGATTATCAATCAATAAAGAAGACTAAAAAGATTTACGGAATATATCACAGCTGAATACAAGAGACATTGCAGAAGAAAAAATAAATGATAACCTGGAAGCGCAAAGACAAAATGAAAATACACAGGATTTGACAAAAAATCAAAATAAAACGATTGTGAAAGAGATACCACGCTTCTTTAAGTATTAGAAAACAACAAAATAGAACGGCAAGTGTTACCCTAAATTTCAGATGAAAGTGTAGACAATGATGTAGTGAAAAACTAATTGTTTTTAACAAAGAGTTTTGGAATTTAAATTCAATAGCGAGACGGGTGTTTATACAAAATAATACTGTAACAGAACTGACTAAACATCACCAAAAGAGCGAGGATGCAACAAAGCAAAATGCTTTTGGATATTATTTAAGAAATGGAACTTTCAGGGTTCATGTCTGCAAACCTTTTTTTTAACCGCTTTAGGTTTTTCAAGAATAATAACACAGTAATTCACGATGTGTTTACACAGAGTGATAATTCTTCAAAACCTGATACGAAAACCAAACAAATACACATTAAGAGTTTTAATCTCTATATTTCGTACTATATAAGGGAACTCGCTCCTAATAAATGTTATCTGGCACACAGTATCACAGTCGTGTCAATGTACAAGAATTTCACAGATAAAAATCCCAACTGTAAGTGATCATATGATTTATACAGAAGCGTTGTAACACAAATAAATAATTCATTCAGCAAATTAGGGCACAAGGAATGTGAATCTTTTGAAATTTTTAATAAACATAATTCTGTTCATAATAATAATAATTTGGTGGCCGACTGTCATGATTGCATGGAAGGAGAAAACATGTTAAGACAGCAAATGAAGCTAGAAAGAAAAACACAAAAAATCGTCACCGTAAAACTCTGAATGAAAAAGATGTTTTCTCTGTAGATTTGTAAAAAGTAATTTTGTCGCCAAGAATGGACACTTTTAGGACGGTTGCGTTTATCACAAGAATCATTTCTTTTAATGAATCATTTGTGCCAGTTGGAACAAATCACAACTCGAAACCTTTAGCATTAGTGTGGTACGAAGCAGCCTGGCTGCAAGAAGAAAATTAATATCAGTACCTTTATTACTTTTTTTCTATTAAACTGTGATAATTGTTTAGCTTAGAATAACAACTGAGTATTGTACTCAATCCTTGTATACATGATTAATTACCCACTGAAGAAATTATTGCTAATTATTTTGAACCTGGTCATACCTTCTGTCCTGTGAGTGTTCATCATCAGATAATATGAGTAAAGAATTCTGCACAAGGAGATAAGTAAGAAAATTTTTAATTTTGTTACAGGTCAAATTGTCCATGGAAAGGTATATAATTTCAATGATTTTGTGAACTGTGCACAGGCAACAAGTTTTGGAAAAGTTTCTGTCAAATCCATGTGCCCAGCAGATTTCTATAATTGGAAAGATTATGTTTCTATGTATAAACTTAACCATTAGGAACCAAAACCATATATGGCAAATATAATACAAGTTGTTCAGAAACAGTGATTTTCAACTATTTTACAAAAATTCCTTTAGTAGTGTTAAAACTTCAATTTTTTAATTAGTATGATATAAAAAACAAAAAATACCTCTACAGAAGACTTATGCATGCCAATGAACTTGCTTTTTGGAAATTATTACCTGTTAATATGGATGCTGTGGACATTATTGTACATGTTGATTAAATGTCAAATATTAAGCTTATTATTTGTATCATACAAGCCTTATACATTGTATATTTTATAATTGCAATACTTTGAAAATTTAGTTTTTGGTATGGAAAAATATTATCGAGGGTTTGCCTTATAATAAGTAGAATAATAGCATTGGAATAAATTCACTATTGCTAAGTGAGATAGAATCCACAACAAAACGTAGGTGCTAATGCCATAATTGGCTCCCTTGGAGTAGTTATCAATGACACATTACTTTTTTTTGTCTACATATAAGAATCAAAAACCGGTATTTTGGGCAAATTCAACATAATATTAGCGTATTCCACGAAGAAAGAATACAAATTATTGCGCTGTTATTTAGGAAGTGCTGCACCAGATATAATCGGCAGGTTTGTTGTTTTTTTCTTTGAAAACAGATCAATTGAATCAGAAAGTACGGTCATGCATATTGTTTGTAAATTTGAAAAAAGTGGATGTGTAAATAATTGTAGAACATGCAATAACATTGATAGTAATGATGGTGAGCATCCTGTTCGCAACTTAACCGTTAGAGTGCTGACAAGCACGTTCGCGTAGTATCCAAAATTGCCACAAATGCTCACAAAATCAGTTGCCATTTTGCACGCCGCAGGGGAGGTCGTGCACACATCAATAAATTTTATCTTTCTGCGTGTTACATAAAGTTCAAATTATAATATTATTAGTAATTAATTACAATATAAAAAGGATTTGGGAAAAGAAATCTTTTAACCCAAAATGTCACAATACGGAAATAGTTCTAGTGAAAATGATCGTTCTTCAAGTTGAGAAGAAAGTGATAGTGGGAGTGACATTGTAGCGTTCATACCACGTAATGCAAATTTTGAGTGACAGTGATAATAGTGATGATAACAATTATTTTGAAGATACAGAGGATGTACCGAACTGAGAAAATGACACTGTGACCTTGACCCAATTCACACGCCTACCACCGGATACGCAATACAATAACCAAACTCCGCACGTATTTTGCGAACTACCAGGACCAAAACATACCCCACCAGATAATGCAAAACTATTGATTTCTTCAATTTGTTTTTTACGACTGCTCTTATAAAAAAAAATGGTTGTTGAAACTAACTGTTACGCCACCGCACAGTTTTTGCAAGATCATCCAAAAATCCGGTTATTTTGATTTCTACACACAGTAATATGGCAAATGTATCTGTCACAAAAAAAAGAGAAAACTACGAATCTATAAAAAATAAACCATCAATGGTACACACATATAATCAATTTATGGGCGGAGTAGACGAGAGCGACAAAATGCTATACACATATTTGGGTGAACAAAGAACTCTCAAATTTTGGAAAAAGGTTGTATTCAATGTATTTGGAAGGATGGTGGTTAATGCATGTATATTGTATAGTGAGAAAATATTAGCAAAAAAATGACAAGATTGAAATTTACATCAGTATAATTGATGATTTAGAGAAATGGTTGCTCCACAAAAATAGACCAAAACCTGCTACTCATACTACATCTTCCCCTCGAAGTTTTGGATTAGAAAAGTTAACTGGGCGTAATTTACGGCGCTGCGTAGTGTGCAGCAGCAAAGATTACAGCGCTGTGAAAAGCAGCAACTTGATTTATGCCCGCTGTAAGAAGGGGCTTCATGGAGTCTATGCAGGAAATTTTTTGTTCACAATATATATTTCCATAATTTTCTTTGTATTTTATTACCCTTGTACAAGTTTTTTATAAAAAAAACACCAAAAACATTATTAGAATTGGACAATTTTTCGAAGAGATAGTTTTTTTCCAAGACAAGGGTAAATGACCAAAAACAAAGATTTGTTTGGCATTTCTAAGTATATATGAGTAAAAAGAATGGCAGTAAAAGGGTTAAAGGAAGAGCACAAATGAGAAATCGCAGTGTGTAGTTTAACAGAAACTAATTTTCCTTGCAATAGTACAAAAATTTCTGAAGAAATGGAAATTCAAGTACGAACAGTTCCAAAATATCTTGAAAAGGAATAAATACTGTTGCAACATGTTATGAACAACACAAGAATTTTTTCAGGAAGATTATCAAAAACATATAGAATTATGTAAAAGTGATTAACGACCAATGAAAACAAAAAATTTATTGGAAAAATTCTGTATACTTATAAGTTTTCTTTTAACTTACATGTCCATCACAATCAGTCCGTCGCTGTTGCTTGCTCTCACTAAAATAAACACATCAGTATTCCTTATTAGACACAATACCCCCAAAAAGTTAATGTCTGGGCTGAAAATTTGGGTAATTCCACAATTGGCCCATTTTTATGAATAGAAACTTAAATGCCGACAAATATTTATAACTGTTAAAAACCAGATAATTCCAGCTGCTCAGGTAATTTTGATGACATTTGGTATCAACATGACAGCGGTCTTGCTCATAATGCATTAAAAATTCAAGAGTTTTTGGAAACTACGTTTCCTTGTCATATTATTAGTGCAAGAGGTACTATTAAATATCTTGATTTGGCGCCAAACTACTTTTTCTTTTGGGTACATGTAATCCAGCAAATTTATGGGCACAGACATGGACGTGTCCACAACTTGGGCAATCGTCAAAATTATGGAATTTTAAGAAACATCCAAACTGAAGTTTATCACAGATTGGGTTAGAGCCTTGCACAAGGTGGTGGTCTTTTAGAACACCGTACAAAGTCGGGCTTTGAAAGAAGTTCGTTTTGTTCATTTTTACAAATAGTTAATTTTTCAATCAGAACCGCTTTGATTAACATCAAACCTTAAACGTATACTATCAATATAAATGTTAATGTTCTTGTTTGTAGATATCGTAAGTTTCCTGTTGGTTCTTTACAAGCAGTAATCGAAACGAGTCATATAAATTTGTAATTACAATACACTATTCAGTGGTTGGGGTATTACCATTTGATGTTTAAGCGTAGGTATTGGTGTCCAAGCAACACATATGCTTAAACATCTAATGGTAATACCCCAACCACATAGTAGTTTTTGTAATTTTTAAAAAAATTATTTAATAGTATGAAAGATTACACGACTTTTCAGTATCCTTATATACGGCTTTACTTTCTTAGGAGATGGTTTTTGAAGCTGGATTTAAGAGTCATGACTAGTTCACATTTTATGTCTACATGTAGTTTCTACAAGTGGCAACAGTGATAAACTTTTGTCTCTCTCACATTCCAATAATGCTTATTGGGTCTCTTTTAGGTTTATTAAAAGATAGAACTGCGATAATATTTTTCCATACCTGTATACACTCCTTAACATACTGGTAACAAGCTATGTTTGATTTTATGCATACAATTTTAGCAATTTATATTAAAATAATAAAATTTGAGTAACAATTAACATTTTGACTTACCTTTCCAGTCAGCATTAAACAAGCAATAACTCCCAAACTCCACCAATCAACTGCATGGCCGTAAGGTTGAAACGATACAATTTCAGGTGCTGTAACAAAAAAAAATGAACTTACCTGGAGGTAACTACTAGAGTAGTTTTTGTTAATAAAATTATTTTGGAATTAAAAATAAAAGACCAATTGTGATTGTACTTCAATTTTTTAATCTAATACTCATTCGTATTATTTATAAAATAAATAATAGTCTTCATTAACATATCTATCAAATCACAACATTTATATATCAACTACATATTCACAAAATATGTACATCACTATATATTTATATATATAATAAATAAAATTATTACACGATTTAATATTATTAAGTTTTAGTGTTCTAAATGTGACTTGAAATGTTTTTCTAACTAATAAGCACAGGTGCAATTGTTAAAAATGTTATTATCAACATAAAAAGAACATACTAATTAAGTAATTACATGATTTGTCCAAACTTCAGTACTTTAAAAAAATTTCAATACTCTAATTACATAAATAAGTATATCTGTAAATAGTGTTGCAGCCTGCACTCTAATATTATTAACGTTAGTCTAGGAGTTGAACTTAGAAACAATATATCACGAGATTATTATTTGTTTATATATATCTAGGATCAATATACTACTTTTGTTTTGTACTAAGCTTGAAGAGGTTACGAAGAAATATAATGATGTGAGTAATGATAAAAATAACAAATAGGAGATGCAAACTTATATTTTACTTTTAAAATACTATCTTCTGTTGCTATTACAACAAACTATCAAATCATAATTTGATTAGTCTGATTTACTCAATAATAATATATATATATATATATATATATATATATATATATATATATATATATATATATATATAGTTCTTCAATGAAGATATTCTTACTTGACTACATGGCCATGTTTTATATAATCTTGTTCAACATCAAATACATTCAGTTCAGAGTCAAATTGCACACTAACATTCACATCAAAACAATAAGATATCAAAGAAGATACATAGCTGAAACATTGGCCATTCTATTTGTGTAATAAATTAAGTTCTTAATTATAAATTATTCTATATCATATCACTTTCTGCTCCCAAAACCCAAGCATTATAATAATATAAGACACATTGGATTTGACGTATCATAATTAGTGCTTCATATATTACTTGCACTACTACACACATATATTTATGGTTCATTTATGAAACAGAAAATATAGCTACTAGATTATTTATTTAAGGTTTGTATAATTGTGTGGGAGTTGAAAAATTTGAACAGAGAATCAACGTTGAAATTAAAATATAAAGAAGCAGCAACAACTGCTTGAACGTCAGAAAACATTAATTTGAGTTTGAACCACTATAGAGTATAGACCACAAAACCTTCTGCGGTTAAATTGAACATTAATAAACCACCGAGACTTAAGTTTGCATCCTTATAAAATTCAAATCGTTCAAGAAATAGAAGATACTGATTTGACTGCTCGCATAAATTTTTGTTAAGAAATGTTACAGCATTTTAATGAAGAAGAAAACATGCTTCATCGAATATTTATGTCAAATAGAATCCATTTGCATTTACATGAATATGTAAATAATCAAAATAGTTGAAATTGTACTGCAGAAAACCCACTACAATTACTTGAAAACAAATGCAGTTCCGAGTGATGTGTGCACTTACATCATTTGACATTATTGGACCATGTTTTAAGACAAAAAGAAAACACTGTAATCGTTACTGCAGTATGTTACATAAACATGGATTGACAACATTTCAAAGACACAAATTGGTTCGATTTCCAGAAATTTCTGTAGGTCAAAAGGCTGTGCAAGAAGTCTCACTGCTCATGACCATATAATATCTAGAGGCGACTATGTTCCTTTGCCAGCTAGATCTCTCGAATTAAGCCTAGTTATATATCGAGGAACCATGAACATTAGCAGAACAAAACTCACGAAGTTGCATGCAATATATCAGCAATGTTACAGTGAGTTATGGAAAATGTTCAGTCAAGGGAATAAGAGTGCATAGAACGTAATGGTGGACACCTCTCTTGTATTATATTTAAAATCAAAATGGCATGTTTTTCTATTCAAAAAATGTTTAAACATTTAGAAAAAAAATATGATTCATTTAAAATTTTTCTGTTTCACTGACCAACCTCAGACATGTAACCCTTCTTCCTATTTCATATTATAATAGTAGTGCATCATCTCAAAATAATATTCGTAATAAACTATTGAAGTTAACCAATCTTTTTAATAAGCAGTATTACATCAAATCAACTAACAATTAATATTTTAAAAACTAAATAATCAAGTTTATTCCACTAGAGCAGTGGTTCCCAAAGTGGTCCCTACGGGCCCCTGAGATCATTCAGGGGGTCCTTGGAAAATTAAAATCGATTTGGGGGTCCCTGAATGTCAGAGGGCTAGGTTTAATATAAAATAAACAAATTGTGACACATTTTTTATTAATATGGAAGTTAAAATAAATAACCATGAATAAATTATTAGCGATTTTTACATCCTAAGTAAAATATAAATATAGACAGGTGCATAAAATACAAGTAATAACAGGCATCACGGTGAGTCAGGCAGGTTTATACAGGAACACAATAGAGTCGATACTTGCACCAATTAGTCTATAATATGAACTATAAAAGAGTAGCGCATCTAACCTACAATTTGGTTCTGTCTTATGCGTGATGTGAAGTGCATACAATAAATTTTCCTACTCTTGGACAAAAAGAAGTATAATTTTTTGTATTGTTATGCAGATAGTATACTTTCGTTACATAAGTATATTTGAATAAAATTAATATCTCTTTAATTTAAATTTATTCAAGTAAAGTTATACTCTTGTTTCAATTGATTAAAAAAATTATATATCACAGTTATCAGTACAGTAACATTCACCAAGGATTTCTTTTTGTTAAAACTTAAGAAGTTTTTCTAACACAGATATGTTTCTAAAGAATATTTTATTAAGGATTGTGTAAAAGAAGTTAGACCTATTGGATTTAAATAATTTAATATCATGCACCCTAAAAGTTATAGCTTACTATTTTATATTTATGTTTATTTTGTTTACTTCCGTGAATGTTTGGAATTGCCGTATATTACTGTTGTAACGTGTCATTTATGCCTCGTTACAATTTGCTTTCAGAAACGCAATTCGTTTATGTTGCGTATGGTTAAATGTTATAATTTGGCGACGGGTTGCAAAACACTACCATGTCGTTATTTAGTTTAGTTGTTTTGTCGAATGTCAAATCGTTCATAACAAGCTTGGTTTCAATTAATTATTGCTTTATTTTATTCAAGTGGACTAAGTCAATGTTATTAAATAACAATGATTCAGACAACGATAATCAAATACACCTTGACTGTATTGATTATCTGAATATTGAACCTGTTAGTGCCGACCTTCAACTAGGAATTTATTTGTTAGGTTCAACCATATATTGTTATTGTGATACCGGTTGTTCTTATCAACAAGATATAAAATGTATTACACACATTACATCGCTCTTGTTTGGTGCAGCATACTTTGTGCAAGTCTCAGAAGCCTTGTAATTTTCATGGAGTGGTCCTGAAAATAAAGTTAATTATACAAATTAGTTTGGGGCACCCTTTTCTCATCCAGGAGAATTTTATAAAGAGTATTAGAGAAATTTCCTGGCTTAAGAAATTTATTTTGTGGAGGACATTTAGCACTTGGTGAGTACTTAGTTACCCGTAAGGATTGAAATCTAAAATATGAAACTTTTTAGCATTATTGATTATTGGTCGTGTGACTTGTCGTGGTTACAAATAATTGTGTTGATTATTATAAAGTGGAACCACTTAGAAAAGTGTAAGTAATTGCAGCAATAACCTTCAAATTTTAATTTGTGTGTACAGGGTTTTTCGGTACGGAGTTTTCTTTCGGTACTTAATATTTTTTAAGCGTGGGAGATTCTTTATTTCTGTTGGGAATCATATGGAGCTTCCTGTCCAACGCTGTATCTGGTGATACAAGATCAGACTCAACTTGCAGCAAACTGGTTTGGTCGTTGAGGATGCAATCCAGCGGACTTGGACATCTGGCACTTTTATCACAGGTTTTTATTGATTAAGACCCATATGGTTGTTTGTCTATTTAATGTTTTTTTGTGCATATTGTGCATGTTTAATTAATTTGTTTTTGGGGAAAGGTACTATAGTACCAAATTATATATATTTTAATGATTAATTGAGTAAAACAGGGTTTAGGGAATTTATTTCTTATATGATAGTCACTTACAATATTAAATTACATATCTACTTGTATGCAGTAATGTCTAGCTTTCAGCAGATGCTTGGACCACCCTCTTTTTTTGTATAACAATATTATAACCTGATACCGGGGTTGCAAATCGGATTGACATATTGCCTAACATACAAGGGAAAGTGCACTACCCCTGAATAATAATATCTGCATTAATCTTGATTAATATATTCATAGTGCAGACAATACAGTGTTGAATATATGAAATATGGCTTTATTCCATCACAAGGAAATAGTACTTTACCTTTCTGTCTTCTTCCATGTAATACAGCGATGTCAAACGATTCAATAAAACCTTCTAAGCTTAAGGAACATTTAATAAAAATCCATAGTGACAATAAAGATAAAAATTTAACGTTTTTACAAAACAATCAAAGAAAAATATTTGAAAACACCGACATTCCAAAACTCGTAAGAGCACCATCTAAGAGAGATGACAATGGTCTGTGTGCTTCTTATAATATTTCTTTAATGATTGTGAAGTCCGGAAAGTCACACACAAGTGAAGTAATAGGTACTGTGTTGCACAAACCAGCTTTCGATATTATAAAAAGAATTCCACTGAGTAATAATACTGTACGAAGAAGGATCGACAAAATGGCTCAGAGTGTAGAAAACTCTTTATGTGACTACTTAAAACATCTGAATTCTCTGTACAGCTTGACAAGTCAACATAACCAGGAGACGAAGCTTTACTTTTAGCTTATGTGAGATTTGTAAAAGAAGAAAAAATTTCCTTAAGAATCGTTATTTGCTAAATGTTTGGAAACTGATATGAAAGATGTACATATATTGTCTGGTTCTTAAATATGTTTGGAAGGTGGTTGTATAATTTGGGTCCCATACATAGTATGCTGCTTTCAAGTTTCCTTGTATTATGCATAAGAATTATCAGTACCCGTCCAGATTGCCTAGTGTAATTTTTAAAGACTACAAAGAGAATTTTTGTATTTGTGAAGAAAACAAAGAGATTCTAAAATGTAAACACAGGGAAAAGTACGAATCTGTAAAGAAATGAATAGTTCTCTACAACTTTGACGCCTATTGGTTTTGCTAATTATACGAATAGCTGTTTTTTGTTCAAGGAATACTATGCGTGCAAAGGTCAACATGCCCCAAAATATTACTCCGTATCGCAATGTACTGTAGAAATAGGCATAGTATACAATCAACAGTGTATTATGTGTAACCACACTGAGAAGTTTGCGCAATGCAAAAATTAGCCTTTACTAACTGCTTGTGTATTATCAAAATATGGTTATACCAATTGAGTAAACTAGTAGTGCTGATATCTAAGCATTCAAGGGTATTTACAGCTTTTATTTCAAGAATATCCATAGTCCGTCTATCTGGTTCGCCCATTAACATATAGCAAGTTTTATCCAAGTTTAATGTAATTTGATTTAATTTACACCATTTACTAATACTATTAAGACCCTTTTGCATTGCAGATTCAAGATTTATTTACTAAGCTTCTTGCTGTGTAGATAATAACTGTATCATCTGCATATAAGTGACAAGACCTATATTTAACGTTCGCAGGAAGGTCATTAATATAAATAAGAAAAGACAGGGGACCCAAGATGGAGCCTTGAGGGATTCCACAATTTACAAGAACTTCTGATGAGAAAGTTGTTCTTCCATCACTACTGATAATTGTAACACTTTGTTTACGATAAGTTAAATAAGATTTTATTAAACTGTATCCTACTCCTCTAATTCCATAATGATATAATTTAATTAACAATATTTGATGCACCACTGTATCAAATGCTTTACTAAAATCACATGAAATACAACCTGTGTACATCTTAGCGTCTAGACCAAAATACATATCTTTGGCAATGCTAAATAGTGCAGTATCAACATTCTTGCCTTTAACGAATCCGTGTTGTAGTTTAGATATAATGTTGCATTACCTGAAAAAAGGAATTAACCTATTGCAAATAACTTTTTCATAAATTTTGGAAATGCTAGGTAAAAGTGAAACCGGTTTGCAGTTGGATATGTTGTGTGGATCGCCCTCTTTCAAGTTGGAGGACGTCACTTTGAACATTTACTTAAATAATGAGCGATATGAGCTAATTTCTATTTTGTAGTTTGTAGCGGTTCAGTAAGTAAACTTTAACTTGTAGAGTCAAATATTCTTCAGTTTGTAAACACTGACAAGTTTATTAAATGCGTTTTTTTATTAAATGTATTTGATTTAAATCGGATACCAGTTTCAAATTCATTTTTGAAAGAATTAATAAACGTTGTTTTCATGCACAAGTTGAGTATGACAATTTAAAATTTCTAAAAAATGGAAAGCCCTACAGAGATTAACCAAGAAAACATTTTTTGTGGCAAATTGTTTGAGGAACAATTGAGTTTTAATTTTTATGAAATACAAGATGTGCAAAAGTATAGGTCAAAATTCTAACCATTCCTTTCAACATAAGGTGAACACTGTGAAGGCCCTACGATATCGCATTGAACATATATCAGATCCTCAGTTCATAGCAAAGAATAAGAAATTATTGATAGACACTAGTAAACGGTTACCCAAAAGGATTGTTACATAAGTTAATGTATAGCAACTTCTAAGTTTGAACACAACTGAAATAGATATTACTTATAAAAAACTTTCTTAGATACAGAAGTTATCTCCTCTTTTAGTACGATTACTTAAACAACCCAAAATTGCTATCGTCTATCAGTACAATTACTCTATCCAGAATTTATTTACGAAATTAAAGGATCGTACTCCGAAATTGTTAAATAGTAACATTGTTTACAAGATCACGTGCAGTTGTAACAATAGTTACATTGAACAGACTAGTCAGTGGTTAAAAAGTCGCTTAACCCAGCACAAGAGTGATTGTAGAAAAACTCTACAAAATGTGCATTATCTTCTCACGTTTCTGCAACCAGACATACACCTGGGTTCAATGACACCATCATTTTGGACAACGAAACCAATTATAAAACTAGGCTATAAATTGAGTCTTTTTCATTAACAGGGAAAATAATCCTATCAATAATAACTCACATTTATTATGTGAATCGTATAGTATTTTGCATTCAAATTTCTATATTTTAATGATCAAAGTATGTAATTAGCGTCTGTTTATGTATTTCTTGTTAATTCGAATTTTCTGTTTCCATTTTAGCCTTTGATAAAGGTGCAAAAAATGTACTGAAATGTTAGGTTGTTGATTAAACAGTAAATTTTAATCTGTTGTTTTATTTGGACTACATCCCAAGAAAAATTACGTGTGTATTATACTATAAGTCTGACCAGTCCATTATTTGATTAATGTACTGAAAGGGACGATCTATTTTCAGATCTTTTTGGGCCTGCTGATATATTTCTTGCCATTCATATGGGAGCAGAATTTACGAAGTTGACATCCAAAAGACGATGCAGATAATATAACTTTCCCTGTGATTGTAACTTGGTTTTTAAAACAATGAGTTCTTCACATATATAAGGAGGACATATGGAGATGAAGTGGCAGCAAAATTGAAAGGATGGACTAATATAACCTATAAATTAGCTAATCTTAATAACAGAATATATTTTTTAGAGAGATGTAGATGGATAGGACGGATACCAAAACATATCAGGGGTATGTATAGAAATGCATCTAATATAATCAATGTGTACAACCACAGACGACTAACAAGGATAAATCATCACTTAAACAAGTCAGCAAGATTTATTATTAACGTAGAAATAGAAGATTGTCATTGCATGTTTGTTAATTACAACAGGAACTTTCACTTTATTATTAATTCTCTTAAAGGAGTTCTGCCTCCTGCATTACTTAAATCATTTGATCAGAGGCAAGCTGCCAGATATGAATATTTACACCATAAAATCAAATTAGTTAACAGAAACAAATTTAATAGGTTATTGAATGAACATTTTCACAACTCCAAACCTTATATTGATAATACCAAATGGGTTTCGAATATTAGTGGTGCGGTAGTGCCAGACTCTGTGTTAAACTTTCTATCGTTGGGACCTAAGTTTAGTTTACAACCACACACTAGAGACATTCGTCTTGGTAAATTGATCGGTCGTGTTGAATCCATCATTGACAATGATGCATTATCGCAAAAAAAAGAGGATGTAATTAGGGGTAGAATCTCTAATGTCATTCTGAACTATGCCAATAATCCCAGAAATAACCAACATTATAATACGCACAACGAACATTTTTACAAAATAAAAAAATACTTAGCTGACCTTTCAGAAATTGTTGTTACAAAGGCAGATAAGGGTGCAGTTACTGTTATAATGAATAAGCACCAATTGTAGAAAAATCTCTTGATCTTTTATCAGATACATCTACATACAAACCTTTGCAAAGGGATCCTACATTCACTACTCAAAAAAAAAAGTGAATGATCACATCAAAGTATTACATAAAAAGGGGATGTTGGATGATTCAGAAAAGAATCGACTCGGCATTTGCAACTCTACCCCTGGTAAATACTATGGATTACCAAAAATACACAAACCAGTCCTCTCCCTAAGACCTATCATATCTATGGTAAACACACCTACGTATGGTATAGCTTCTTTCTTGGCCAACATCCTTCAACAGGCTTTTCCTCTTGAGGGACATAACGTTAAAGGTAGTTCTCGTTTGTGCGACAATTCAAAAATTTTCACCTTCCTGAAGATCACATTCTCATCACTGGATGTAGCATCTCTTTTACAAATATTCCTTTACTTATGGTTATTAACATTATTAAACACAATTGGAATAAAATCAAACCCTACTGTAAGATGTCTGAAAATATGTTTCTGGCCACCATCAACTTGGTCTGTAATAATAATTCCTTTGTTTTTCAAGGTAAGTTCTACTTACAATTATTTGGAACTCAAATGGAGTCACGTCTATCACCCATAGTCGCTCAAATGATTATGGATAACTTATTGACTAGTGTTCTACCTAGACTACCTTAACGAGATGTCTTTATTGGTAAAGTATGTAGATGACATCATTTGCTCACTGCCAGCTCAATACGTTAACCAAACTTTAACAACGTTTAATGACTTTAATGAACACCTTCTCACTTTTGAAATTGAAGTAGACAGTAAATCACCTTTTATGGATGTTTTGGTCATCAGAAATACTTCTAATCATCTATTATTTGATACCAAACCAACAAACTCCGGCAGATATTTAAATTTCTATTCTAACCATTCATTTCAACATAAGGTGAACACTGTGAAGGCCCGACGGTATCGCAATGAACATATATCAGATTCTCAGTTCATAGCAAAGAATAAGAAATTATTGATAGACACTTTAATAAACAACAGTTACCCAAAAGGATTGTTACATAAGTTAATGTATAGCAACTTCTTAAGTTTGAACACCACTGAAATAGATATTACTTATAAAAAGCTTCCTTATATACAGAAGTTATCTCCTCTTTTAGTACGATCACTTAAACAACCCAAGATTGCTATTGTCTATGAGTACAATTACTCTATCCAGAATTTATTTACGAAATTAAAGGATCGTACTCCGAAATTGTTAAATAGTAACGTTGTTTACAAGATCACGTGCAGTTGTAACAATAGTTACATTGGACAGACTAGTCAGTGGCTAAAACGTCGCATTACCCAGCACAGGAGTGATTGCAGAAGAAACTCCAAAAAATGTCCATTGTCTTCTCGTTTCTGCAACCAGACATACACCTCGGTTCGATGACACCATCATTTTGGACAACGAAACCAATTATACAACTAGGCTATTTATCGAGTCTTTTTACATTAATAAGGAAAATAATCCTATTAATAATAAGATGGATGTGGATAAAGTTCACAATGTCTACTCAGCTTTATATAGTAATATTTTCAAACAACGTTAAAATATTAACCTTTCATGTTATGTAATTGATACTATTTTTGGAACGTCCCCTGTCAATTCTATTTAATAATGTTACATTCAATCTTGTTTTCCCCTTTTAACCGCCATCGTGGCATAACGTGCCCTTCAGGCACTTCTTAAATATTTTTTAATCTTTGACCCACATTTATTATGTGAATCGTGTAGTATTTTGCATTCAAATTTCTATATTATAATGATCAAAGTAAGTAGTTAGCGTCTGTTTATGTATTTCTTGTTAATTCGAATTTTCTGTTTCCATTTTAGCCTTTGATAAAGATGCAAAAAATGTACCGAAACGATAGGTTGTTGATTAAACAGTAAATATTTAGCTGTCGTTTTATTTGGACTACATCCCAAGAAAAATTACATGTGTATTATACTATATATTAAGGCACGGTCAGTATATATATTATATATATATATATATATATATATATATATATATATATTTCTGAATCGATCATATCAATTTCTGCCATATTTCAGTAATATCTAATTGACGCATAAGCATTTTGGTATTATATATTTAAAAAAACACCTTGAAACACCTTTCTTTTTATTCTGATGCCTATTACTTATTTTGGTTATAGTAGAATTTCGTAGTAGCCATTCGGTTTACACTTTTAAAGAAAAAATATCACAAACTAAAAACGATTGCTGTAGTGAATGCAGCATTCTATTTAAAACTACCATGTCTATGAATTAAGTACTCCACATAGTGGTGATGAATCTTTGATTACAATTTCTTTAAAACATATAAAAGCTAAAAACCAATTGAGAAAAATATGAGTTAGCTCTAGAAAGTTGAATAGGTATCAACAAAAAAATTAGCAAAAAAAAAAGGTTACAAGAAGACATTTTAATTTATTACCATATTTAACTGATTAACAGAATGTAGTGTTTCCTATATTAGGACTGGATTTTATTGGAAAACAACTTTAAACTATCAGAAAGAAAGTTATTCTATAAAAATGCTAATGTAGAAATCATGTATCTTATAATAGCCATGTAATACGCAGTAACCATTTTATGATACAACTGAAATTAGAAGTATATTATGCTTGGTAGCAATGATATAAAAATGCTTTCCAGATAATAGAGTTTGAACAATGAAAATATGTGTAACAGAATAAATGTCACTAAAATCTGATGTACACTCACAGGTACATTCACAGAAACGACATTAAACATTTCAGAAATTAATAGCCACTAACAAAAAGAGAATTTGGGCACACTTCTTCCTTTTATCAGTTTAATATCATGTTATTTTTTAAAGCTTCTCAATCAGAAGTTACTAATAAACTGAAAAAATTAAAGTAGTACTAATGGATTTAAATATCGACTAACATCCGCTACAACATGGCCATATTCTACCATACTACTTACATACAAAATTCACGAAATATATGAGATCAATATTTCATAGACAATCCCTTAGAGATCGAACTGTCAATTTAATTTACAATCAAATACTAAACAAACTAAATAATATGCATTCCTTTGGATAGGATACTTTATTATTGCAATCATCTTAAAACCGCACAATGTAAAAAAATTATACGTTTTAACTTAAATTATGTAGTTATCGCAGATGAAATTAAAAATACAAGTTGATAATCTTTAAACACATTTGAAACTAACATAATTTAACAAGTTAAAAACAGAATTAATAGTTCTTATTATCTGTAAATATTTTTTCATGATTTTGAAGTGAAATGTAGAACTGCCTTAAATATGCTAATAGCTAATCGATTTTTCGAAACAATATATAAATTTAAATTATTCCAGAGCAAAAAGGAACCAATGTCTATATCTACAACGTTTTCAAAACAATACACCTTTCTAGTGAACTAGAATAACATCACAAATACTTTGATGTTCAATGTCGCCACTCATTAAAACCATTAATATATCTGTACCTCAAAATAACAATAACAAATGTAAAAAAATTGCAAAATGTCCTTAATAGCATATGATCTATTTATCAACATACAAAACCAACCAATGTCTTGCGACAGTTTTTCACATGCTACGGGAACAAGCCACTACATTGATATAACCACGTAAAGTTTTGTAATTGTGCAAAAATAACCAATCCATACTTTAGTGGAACCTTATATTATTTTCTAACACAACAACCAATGTTGATGTAGGTTGTTGAAGATGATAGTGTTATCTTGACATTGGTTGAAATAGTCGCGTGCATACAAATGGTTTGCTCCATTTAGATGAGTGCAGCGAAAATGCATACAATTCATGCAAAAATCGTAGTATGCTGTTAGGATAGGAGAAGTTATAATGCTGCGGCCACTTGTGAATTGATGAAATTATTAAAAAAATTAAAATTATGTATCCACAAAGTAAAAAACTTTAACTGTGCACAGGTAAGGAGATTCTTCTCTGTTAATAAGTCAAGGAGTAATAATGGTACATAAAAAATATAATATTAAAATAACACAAACTTAAGAAATGTGACATGAATTACGCCTGTCGTTCATCTTGAATATGATATTGAATATTGAATCTCACCAACTAGGAAACAAATAAATTAGAAACATTAATAATTAACAGTTTTTTTAATAGTTTGTGAATTTATAATGAGGGATGAAAATAGGAATTAGTTTTTATTAATTAATTCAAAAGAACCATAGTTTTTTTACACAAATTATTTTAACGTTGTATACCTGAACTTATATATTTTATGGTAAAGTATTTGCAGGTGTTGCACTCAAAAATGATAATTCAAAAATGCAATAAGGTGGTGAATGTGCATTATCCATGATAATAAAAGTATTTCTGATGCTGAGGAGGAATGCTCATTCACGAGTTTTGCTTTAAATGTAAAGAATGATGGAGTATTGGACTTTCCATATTCAAACTCAGATGTCTGGATTCCTAGGACCGATTCTTCTTCAGAAGATGAATCATTAATTAGATTTTGCACAAAAAGTTCTATACTTCATTTCACAAGAGAATAAAACGATGAAAAGCATATAGACTAAAAATCTTGAATTTCATTGGTTGAGACACATTTACACTGCTTAAATACGATTTTAAGTTCAAGCTGTGACAAAAATATCACCAACAAGTATTCATTGTTTTAACTTCCCGTTAATTTTAATTTCGATTAGTATTGTAAAAGATGATAACTTGCCATTAAGTCAATAAAGTAGAAGTTGCTGGGAGGAGTATAAGAAAATTCTTCAGTGATCAAATAAAAATATCTATAAATGGGGTGCTTTGTAAAATCATTTGACAATATAATTTTCGTGAACATGCCGGGTAGCTAACTAATATAAATTTCTTGTAACCCATTAAAAAAGGTCTACCAGTCACATGTTTCCGTCACAGATCTTTGTAATATATGAAATATAGCATGAGCTTTTTAGTAATTTCTGATTTGTTATATTAAACTGTTATAAGAAATTAGCTTAAATAAAAAATTAAACTTTCTTTAAAACAATTAATTATTCGTCTAAAAATATTTTAACTGCAAATTTTATGTTTATTTGAAGTCACACCAACAAATATATCATTCTTTCATTATTTAAAATGTGACTTTTTTCTATTTTATCATACAGTGGGTGGATCTCGTTTCGGCTTATATTATTCTTAACAAATTTTAATAACTAGTTGCTCAAAATAGCATGACATTTTTTCAAAAAGGAAAAGATAGCCTGTACCTTTTGTATCCAAAATATATGTAGCCATGAAAACTATAAACATCAAATGTTAAATAAGTGCATATGTACAGGATGGAACGATTTCGATGGGATTGCAGGATATCTCAGTAACTATTAGCGTTAGAGCAAAACAGTTCATGTAGCAATATATGTAGCAATGAAAACTATAAACATCAAATGTCAAATTCAAATTAGTGCATATGTCCAGGGTGGATCGATTTCGAGGGGATTGCAAAATATCTCGGTAACTATTAGCGTTAGAGCAAAACAATTCATCTAGCATTAGGTCAATTTTTTAAGACAAGTTAAACCTCAAAAACAAAAATTTGTTATCATTTTTCATTTTTGATGCAGCGACCAAAATTGAATTTTTCCAAATTTTGATAGCGTTCCATTTCTTTTGCAGTATTTAGCGCAGAATCAAATGCAGTAGTCAAATTTGGTCAACCGTAGTCGAGATGCCACATAAACATAGTTGTATTTAAACGGAACCATAGTTGACTGACTTTATTAAAATCATTATTTTGTAAGCTTTTGAAACAATATATAGTTTATACTTTGATAAGTAGGCAATGCAGTACTTTAAAACAATGGAACACTGCAAATATGCGACAAGACGGTATATTTAATTCTAGGAACATGGTTACAAAAATAAAACAACTGTCAAACAAACAAGTGCTATTACTTTATATAAATTGTTCAAACTGGTTGCCATTTTGTTGAATGCATAACTGACATCGTCTTTGCCATGATAAAATTGTAGCTGATATTTGTAGAGGCTTAATTTTTCGAAAAGCGACATGTAAATTGTTTTGTTCATTTTGTAACTGCTTCTATATCGGACAAACTAGTCGTAACTTCAATACACGTCTTAAAGAACACATCTTCTATTACAAAACTTAGATTAGAACCAACTAACAATAATTTCGACTCAGCATTCGTCCATCATATTGTCAATTCTTCCCATATTTGCAATGAAAATTGTTTTAAAGTATTGCATCTGTAAAATAAAGGTACTAAGCTTAATTTTTAGAGTTTTTTGAGATTAAAAAACATTACAATGAATTTTGTTTGAATAAGATGGCGAATTTATAGATACAACTTGGGTTAGTAATAATTAATTTGGTAACTATGTTCATTACAACTGTTATATTCATAACGACTAAGCTTTCGTCCATTTTGTCCTAATGTCTGCTGATGTTAACTTGTAGGAATTTGTTTTTAATTGTTTGACTGTTTTTGATTCCTCCATGAGCTTTCTTCCACGGGTTTTCAAATTTAGAAAATGTGTAAGATAATACAACACTAATAATATTAATGACAAAACCTTTTCTTCCATATACTTTAATAGATAAGTTTATTTATTAAATCGCCACTTTTTAAGAATACAGATTTTTCAACATTGTAACCTTTAATTTATTAACCTGAGGATAAGTCTAGCCTGAAGCCTGAAACATGTAGTTTTATTATTTCAAAATATTAAAATTCATAGGGAGATTGTGTGTTATAATTTTCTTCGTATTGACTATGTTTATTCTACTTTTGGTTTTAAGAATTTCCATGTTTTAATTACGGTTCTAATTGAAAAATGTAATTGTAGTTTATAAAGTATAAACAACAATTATACTGCATTTAATTTATTATACAACCTAAGTAATTATTATTCTAAGTATTTATGGTGTTAATAATTACAAGTCATATAGATATAATGAAAGTTAAAAGAGAACCAATGCAATTTTTTTTAAATTTTTTTCTTATTAATGTAACAACCAATACCATGTAGTTTCCATAACAAACAACTATTATGCAATAGCTTCAGTATTCTTAGTCTATCTTACATTTTACATCAACTAACAGTTCGAATTTTTAAGCAAAGTAAAATGTTAAGTCGCAATTGCATATAATATTTCGTTGCACTTTTCAAAGCTCTGTTTCTAGAAAGTTAGTTTTTTGCTATTGGTTGTTGTTCTATATTGCATTTAATTTGTAATACAACCTAAATAACGTTTTTCCGGACTATAAGACACCTTTTTACATAAAAAATGGACTCAAATTGTGGGTGCGTCTTATAGTCCGAAGGTAACATTAAAGTATTTTTTCAATAAATCGTTTCTAAATTTGAGGTACGTTTTATAGTCTGAAAAATATGGCACGCTACTGAAGGTAGGCATGACGCAAGTTATTTCAAGACAAGCGGGGGAATCACCGATTTACCTACACTCTTTGTCTATGATCGCCGATAGCTAGTATTGGGCTTAGTCTGTAATCGTGTGCGCTTTTGTACGATTCATTTGAATTACTTTTATAGATGATACTGAAGATGACGCAGTTTTTGGAAAAAGTGACAACAATAGTTCAGATGTAAGTAATATGAACAGCAGCATTAACAAGACGAATGATGTACCGAGAGTGAAGATGAACTGAATATTGCTAGTAGGTGTTATGTTAACAATAAATAAAAATTATGATCCGAAAGTAACATTACACTATATTTCTCTAAAAATCATCTTATAAATTTGAGGTGCATCTGTCATATCGTCTGGTGCGTCTTATAGTCCAAAATATATGGTAATTATTACTTTAAGTATTTATGGTGTTTATAAGTTGAAATAAAACCAATGACATTTTTTTTTATTAATTAACAACCAATGTCATAAAAACAAAAAGTATAATGCAACAGTATTGGTATTGTTAGTCTATCTTACATTTTACATTAAATGATGGTTTTAGTTTTTAAGTAAAGTAAAATGTTAATTCGCAATTGAATATAATATTTCGTTATACTTTTCAAAGCTCCATTTCTTGAAAGTTAGTTTTTTGACATTGGTTGTTATTGTTCTAAGGTACAGATATATTTAAATATTTTGCAATGAAAAAAAAACAGAGCCTGCATGTCATCACTCAAGGATAATTTCTAATTATAGCATTCAACCAGTCAAAACTTAGTATAAAAACAAATTTGTTTGCATTTTACAATAACTTATTTACCTAACAAATGATTCTGTGTCAGAAAAGGTGTATGTATGGATTGATGTGACAGGTTACAACAAAAAGTTGTAAGCAGTGACAGTAGTCTGTCTTGCAAGCATTATGTAGCATTGCATCTGTTAGTTGTTCCAAAGTAATCTTAAAAAGCATAACATATACTACATAAACATAGCTATAATTAAATTACAACACAAATTTCGGTATTTTTTTAAGTTTGCATCCCCAGTATTTGTTTTTCATCACTTATGCACATTGCACATAAAACACAATATTTTATTTCATATAAAATATAATCACATACACGTAAAATTTGTAGTATTTAAAATATTTTTGAAAATTTGTATTTTTCACTAACTAAAATTGTGTTATTCTAATACAAGTAAAAAACAATATTCAAAGTGAGAGAGTTTCTTTAATTAGTTTTTTCATAGCTGAACCTACTGATGTACCAGTGGACGGACCAGATAAAGAATAATGAAGCCTAAACAAGTATGGTTGAATATCGTGATACGAAGTATCAAAAATATATTCTAATTCTGACTGGTTTGGTACCTTAGGTACATATTCATGCCTATTCATAACTTCAGTTATATATAAAATTTTATCAGTTAATATTTCACCAACCTTCTCCCGGCAAACTTGTCGTTCATCTTCATTACTTAAACTAATTAATTCTAATCTAATTGTCCATACTTCCCAAGGAATACATTCAGGTTGAAATATCCATCTACTAGGTTTTTTTTGAAAAAACTCTAAACTAATCTGACCCATACCTGCACTATCATTGCCACGTAACAACTCTGAAAACTGTGAAATTTCGCGTTTTATTGTATAATCTAAACGGCTTGATGTACAACAAACATACGTGAGATCAATAAAATCACAATCTATATCCGTATAACCAATTGTACCTACTGAATAACTACTACCATTATAAAGAAATTTTCCCACTGATCGGTGAAATAGGATTGTATGAAATAAACTAGCAACAGCTTCATCAACTTGTCGTCCTTCCATGGTTAGCTCAAAAATTTGGGATCTGGCATTCATTTTATAATAAAATCACAGATAAACCTGAGTTTTAAATGAAACTTCAGTTTGGGCAATTAAAAGAGTTAGTAACAGTTCACTAGAGGTATAATCATACCCATATAACGCAGTGTACCACAAACTCTTTCAGTTTTGCTACCATAAGGTAACCACTTCGCTAGGCCAAAATCAGTTATTTGAATATGACCTTCGTTGTCTAACAGGATATTTTCTGGTTTTATATCACGATGAATAACACCAGCGTTGTGAAGAAAATCTAAAATACAACAAATTAATAAGCAAAAGCATAAGTAATAATCTAATACCTATTGCCAATGCAATTTCAGCAACATACAGTTGTACCAAAATAACTGGCAATATGGAATACAACCTAAGTAGTTGATAAAGTTCACCTCCTTCAAGTAGTTCACTAGCTAAAACAAAAATTATAATTGAAATTAAAATTTTATAACACCATTAAATTACACATTCATTTTATAACTTTTCTATGACAATATAATGTTACCTAGTTAATACGTTTATTGAAACCCCGTTATACAATAAAGCCCAAATTCATTATAGATTTATTATACGAAAGCTATTTTTTTCAAGGTACGATTGGTGGCAAAATTAAAACCACAGTGAAAATCTATTATGCTGTACACACATGTGTCGCATTGCACAGTATCTCTAGTATGCTTGTCAATTGTATCACATCACAGGTCAGTCCTGAGCATGCAGTAAGCTCGAAAACATGCTTAGAATAATAGTCTCTTCACAAATGTAAAGTGCATGCTGTCATTCAATTTCTTTGTGCTGAGGGGTGTAATGTGGCTGCACTTCATCGATGAATGAGTAATGTGTATGGTAATACTTTCATAAGAGACAACAAAGTGCGGCAATGGTGCTGGAATTTTGACGTACACACGTTCATGATGCAGGTGATCAGGGAAGGAGGCGAGTGTCAGTCAACCAATGATTTTGTTCAGCAAATGGATCATGCAATTCAAGAAAATAGTCGGTTCATAATTGTTTGTTGCAGACGCTGGTCTGCAATGAATAATTATGAACCGACGATTTTCTCGAATATTCTGATATAGGATTGGCTGAAAGCACAGGCGGCTGCTTCAATCATGAGAGTATTAGAAAGTTGGTACCACGCTATCACAAATGTCTAAGCCGAAGGTAGCTGGAAAATGTAGTTAAATGTTCCAAATAAAACATTTTTTGTTTTTACTGTGGCGTATATTTCACAACCAATCAAACCTTGAAAAACAAATAACCTTCATAGTATCATTTGGAGTCAAACAAATCCGATACAATAATAAAAGAACAAACAAATATTCCTCATTGTAAATTTCTAAATTAAACAATTGTCTACAGTGATGCGATTATCTCATAGCCAGTGCTATAAATGTGCCATGTACATAACTCAAAATCACACTGGAAAACAAATGAATAAAATTGAAAAAATCTGCTATATAGTGCTGCTCAAGATGAAGATTTCAACAGTCTAATTTGTAAACATCAGATATTAAGGGTAAAAGTAGGCTCCCTCCTCTCTATTTGACGTTTCCGTTGTTCGTTGACCAATTAGATTAGTTGGCTGAAGTTGAACAATTTTCATCCATTGACCTTGTAAAGCTCTACATTTGATTTTCCAAAGCTCCACCCAAAAGTACTACATTGGCCAAGAAGCGAGTTTTTATTTACCTAAAAATTTTGAATTTTGCCGAACCCTTGCTGTTCCGGATCTCTAACGTGCACGACAATATTTGCACACGGGGGCCTTCATTCTACCTGTCATCCAAACAAGGAGATAGGAGTCACACGCACACCAACTATACCACAGAGCTGCCGACTTTTTAAAGCTGTCGTTCATTGTACAGGATATGTAGATTATATTACAAGTATTAACAAAACAACTACACTTCTTTTTCTGTATTGCTTAGAATGGTCTGTTAGTTCGGTACTCCAAAACATCTTCATTCTTCGCTATAATGGTTTGAAAAACAACAATTCGTATTTATTTACTTATGATTAATTTGACAGATGGATCTGTTCAAAGGAGAGCAAAAGACTGATTGTTTTGCATATATCCGTTAACGAACCACCGAAAATGTATAAACCGAGAGCTGGGGACCTAGTTTAATATTATATTTACCAACAATAATGTTAAATAACTACATTTGAATAATAAATTTATTATCAGTTGAATTCTAAATATAGCTCTAAATTTGAAACATATGATGATATATTTAAGCAAATAAAATGAATACAGATACTGATTTATGTAGAAATTGTAAGAAAACAATATGATGGACAATTTTTGTTTGTGATGTATATGAAAATGCTATACAAAAACCTAAATATCTTATAAACATGATATTATGTCCCTAGAGCAGTGGCTCTCAACCTTTTTGGGATCACGGAACACTTTTAAGTGGTCTCGATTTTGGCGGAACACCATTATCATAAAATTTGTAAATCTAATGTAAATCACACAAAATAATTGGAAGATTAATATTTAATTGAAATAAAGATATATATTACATGGTAACTTATTTTAATGAGAAATTTGCGCTTGACGACCTTTACAAATTTCCTCAAGGTTGGGTCTTATGTAAGAGAGCGCTACTCTCATTTCTTCTTCTAAATTGGTAAGTCTTTCTCTTTTTTTGCTTTTAATATTTGTTAGAGTTGAAAATCCAAGTTCGCACAGATAGGACGTCGAAAAGAGCAACAAGATATTCAACGCTCGTTTTGCAATAAATGGATGTTCATTCTCGATGGAAATCCAAAACCTTTCCACTCCTTCTTCTTTGAATTTTAGTTGTAACGTTCGATCCGTTGATATATTAATAAACTCATCTGCTTCCTGAATAGAAAAATCTTGGTTCATTATATCAAATTCACCAAATGGATTTCGCGCCCAATCAAAGTCTTCAATATTAAGAGATGGAAAGTAATGAGTTATTTTGTCTTGCAATATTGACAAATGCTCTGCCACATTTGAAATCATTTCGTTAATGTTAACAATATTTTCTGTTGCTAATAACGGAAACATATCAAATTTGCGATTTTGAGCAATACGATTTTTCCAAAGCAAAAGCTTTTCTGGAAAGCTAGCAATTTGTCTGTGGATGTCAGAATATTTTCATTTTTCCTTGAAGAGATGTATTGACTGAATTTAAGTAGCTGAAGATATCGGCTAAATATGCTAGCTTAGTACACCATGCATCATTTTCCAAATATTTTACGTATACATCATTACCCTCTTGTCTAAAAAACTAGCAATTCCTGTTTCAACTCATGAACTCGGGTTAGCACTTTTCCTCTTGAGAGCCACCTCACTTCAGAGTGCAAAAGCAAACATTCATATTTGGATTCCATGGTGTTACAAAGTTGTTTGAACATACGGGTTTTAATGGTCTCGATTTAATATAATTCACCATATGTACGACTTGTTCCAAAACAGACTTTAAGTTTGCTGGTAGACTCTTCAAATCAAAGATTCCCTGTGCAGAAAGCAGTGAGTAAAGACTATATTTGAATTTATTGCTTTAACTCGACTACAAAATCCCTTAATACTGCCACGCATGGCTGGAGCTCCATCAGTACAGATTCCTGCGCAATTTTCCCAGGATAATTTCCATTCTTCCAAATAAGATGATACTGAATTAAATATGTCTTCTCCAGTTGCGTGACCAATAAGTTCCTTGCAGAATAAAAACTGATTTATTATTTCAGTGTCGTCAACAAAGCGAATAAATCCGATTAATTGGGCTTTGCCACTTATGTCAGTGGATTCGTCAATTTGCAGCGCAAAATTTTTTGTAATTAATTTCGCCGTCACTGCGTTCTCTATAAAACCTGACATATCTATAATTCTTCTTTTATCGTATCGTCCGAAACGGGAATTTTTAGGACGTCTCGCTGCGCTTCATTGCCAAACATAATCTTAACAATTTCTAAACATGCGGGCAAAATTAGCGATTCTGCGATATCATGCGGCTTTTGCTTCAATGCAATTAGTTCTGCCACTTTATAAGAAGCGATTTGCGCTTTATCCGAAATTGTAACGCTCTTTCGAAAGCATGTTGCTTGCACTTCTTGATTTTTCAGCAATCTTCGAAATAATCTTTACCTTTCAGTTAGACAAGAATGTTTTGTTGAAAGGTGTCGCTGTAACTTAGCTGGGACCATTGCACTGTTAGCCAATTTTTCACCACATACAATACATCTCGGAATAGGAACATCTTGACTACCGCTCCATGTAAAACCAAACTTCAGATATTCTTCCGAATAATGCCGAACTGATTCGGATATCTTTTACGTTTATTTTCGGCATTTTGTTGCCTTGCATATCTCCTTCAATTGAAGAAGACCTGCTTGTACTCGCCCCAACATTAACCTCACTTTCAGTCTTTCTTTTCAAAAATTTGTCCATATTTCAGATTTAAAAGTCTTGTATAAATGCTAAAATAAGCAACTAAAAAAGATAAGAATACTGTTAAAACTACACAACTTGCATTTCATCTTACCAATTTCCAACAATATAAAATATATATACAATAAAAACACACTCACGAAAACTAGATATTTATATTAAATTATGGCTGAACCGCAGATCGAAATTGCGCTTTTGTTATTTACGTACGAAGAAAGAGAAACAGCACGAAATCAACACTACGTAGCGCTCCCTGCGTTATCGAGTACACTAGAAATTTAGTGGTATTCCCGAGTAACTCCAAACGACGTAATCGCGCTGCTCGATAATTACACTGTTAATATTATTGACTGTTCCGAAAATTTAGAATAATATTGAATATTTTGCTAAATTTCAAATAATTAACAAAACTATGTAGTATTTATTTTATAGTAATAAAAAATTTACTGTTTCTTATTATATTATATTCAAAATTTTCGCGGAACACCTGGGACAGCTTTGCGGAACACCAGTGTTCCGCGGAACGGCGGTTGAGAACCACAGCCCTAGAGAAAAAGAATTTGAGATTATTAAGTAAAACATGTAATAATTTAATTTATAAACTTCCCATTACTTTTTAACAATTAATAAACTGATATTCTCATGTAAAAAATAACGTTTGCAAATACTGGTAATTTAGTGCAATCCCTTGTATGAAACCAATATATTCAGCACGATGTTAGAAAAAGCAGAGCCTGTAATTGTTGTTAAACCTATAAATTAACAACAAAGTCAGCACACAAAATCAGAAATAACCAAAAACATAGATCTAGCAAATATTGGATTAAATATTTCAGAAATACAAGAAATCTCTAAAAGAGTAGTTGTAATTAGTCTAGAAAATGAGAAGGAATGTAATTATTAAAAGAACATGATCAAAAACAAATTGAGAAATAAGCACCATAATGTTGAAGAAACAGAAACCGCGAGTCAGTTTTATTGATAAAGATGATTTGAAGGTTGATGACATATCAGTCTCAAAACCTAATTGCAGATATATTTGTTATGCCTTTTTTTTTTAATTACAAGCTTTACTTCAATAGGTAGGGAATTTCCAGTCCTAATTGGGATGCTAATTCCCATTATTATTTTTGTAGTATTGTTACATTCCAAATTTGGAGATGTACAGTTTTAAATTTGTGACTAAATTCCCGCCTTTATTTCAAATAAACTTGTGCATTTCCGCCATCTCGGACAGCTGCGTTGGCGCAAAAGAATGTGCAGGCGCGGAACGAGATGTCAAACAGTGACGTTTACCTGTATCGTTCCTTTGTCTTTTCTCTTGCAGAATGTAGGTTTCCCTTTACCTCTACCGTCTATCGTTGCCTTCACCTTAGTCCTATCGTACCGCTACAAACAAAAGAAGAGGAAAGATATTAGATCTGGATTTAATGATGGCATAACGTAACCCACACCCAAACAATGCCTAAACGAGATACATGGAAATCAACTTGGCTCCTGTGCAAGGATGACCGCAAAATCGTGGAGAGTTCCACATTTTTAAGTGAGTACATTTTATCTTTTTCTGTAAGGCACATCTTGTATCACTAAACATATTTGGTGCGTGATACAATTTGGCAAATTATGTCGTAATATCTTTATTGTGCAATATTGTGAACGTGGAACGTTCCAGTGTCGCCAACTGTGGAAGTGGCACTGAACACGCGTGCCCGGGGTTATAACAGTTGCACGGAGTATAACAGTATTAGTACATATGAGTACAGTTGTTGAATTTCCATACATTGTCAGGAACTGTTAGAAATTGTTTATTAGGTTTGTGATATAAATCTGTGTGAACAGATGTTTCTCATTCTCAAAGTAATGTGAGTCATTACCTTAACCAATGAGCGTTCAACGATTGGAGAAGGTTTTGATGAGTTTGTGTGAACAAATGATATGATGGGGCAGATTATTTTGAGCTACCTAACTGAACAGACAATGTGAAAGTGACAACGTAGATGCAGTGAGTTACATGTCATTATCCCCACCATTCCTTTCAAATACTTTATCTTTGTTCCAAATGTGAGAGGTTAGTTATCAAATACCACTGCCAATTTGTGAAGAAATAATCCTCCAACCCAAAGAAGAACCTGATATACAGGCAAAAGGACTAATACATAGCATTTGACATGCACAAATATTCGAAAGGCAAAAACGCCACCAATAGCTGTACCTACTTTAACTACCTAGATTTCACAATAAGACTAGAAATTTAGATATTGTGTTAGATAATATACTCATATTCAAAATACGTCACAGAAAATCATTAATACAGGGTATTTCAACTTCTCTTAAATAGTCTTATTATAATTGTCGTAATTACTGTAGTGTGAATTACTATTTACTAAATTCCCAACTAAAAAATATTATGCAAAAGCTTCAAAACTGTTTTGTCCTAGGTATACAAGAAAATAGCGGGTTTTGCGATTAATTAGGATTTGGTTTTCATTTTTGAACTCTAAAAACAAGACAAATACAAGAGAAAAAAACATGTGCATTTTGTCCACTAAATCAGAAGCAATTTTTAGTATTAACGATTTTGATCAAATTATTTGCTTGAAAGAATTTGGGAGAACTAGTTTTCAACGTTTTTGTTTGGTTGTTCAAAAGTAACTGGAATAACCTTAGACTAATTTGCACGAGATTTAGTACACTTAAGAGTTTAGAAGTGACAATGTAGAATTTCGCATTTAGTTGGATCAATTCTCAATTTACATTCAACTAATATATCGTAGCTTCTTAATATAAAAAATAACACTTTTAATATTTTAAAGTATGACTAAAGATAGGTTCCTTGCTCTCCGATTGTCCGTTGACCAATCAGAATGCGGAATAAATAGGCACATTCTATTTTTTTTTCAATGGAAAATTCTGTTGAAGTGTAACAATTTTCATCAATTGCTCCATTGGCCTGACCTTGTAAAGCTGTCAGTTTACTGTGAATTAGTATATGGGTTATTTTGGAAGTATTAACAGAACAACCAGAATTCTATTTCTGTATTCGGGAATGATAGTCTGTTAGCATCGTATTCCAAAACATTTTCATGCTTTGTTACAATTGGTTTGAAAAAACAATGAATTCGTGTTTATTTACTTGTGATTTATTTGACAGACGTAAATGTTCAACGGATAGCAAAAAAGCACTTTCGCATTTTTCCATATGGGGAACAGGGAACCTAGCTTAATTAAAAAATCAGGAAATATCTAGAACGCTAAGAAAAACTGAAATGCCCAAGAAAATACCAAAGTAAGATACTTCATAACTTATTTTCAAGATAATTGAATAACAAGTTCCAAAGCAGATTCAGATCAACGTTGATTCAATGTCCAAGTGTCAAACTACATTTTTTAAAGCAGTGTCCTACAACACATATATTCAGAATAGTCCATTCACGATCCATGGTGGTAATGTAATTATTTCCATTTCTCTTGCAAACATATAAGTAAAAGTAAAAATATGTATAACACTTGAACTTCTACAGCAGTTAATGTGCATTTTGTTCTTTAAAAATGACATTAGATTTGAACTCCAGATGAGATAGTTTTGTTCAATAATTAGTTAGTGTTGATTTACAATTCCATAGATAATTAATTAACATTTATGAGCTTACAACAATATTTTTACAATATTAACAACAATAATGTCTACAATTTGTAAACTATAGTTAACTTTTGACATAAGTAATTAAACGTATTTTTTTCAAAATACATGTAAAAATTTTATTATCATCATGGATTTTTAAATATTAGTGACGATTTGTAAATATTGTTTTAACATCTTCTGTGATTCTGAGACTTACTATGCCATATGCAAAATGTTTATAATCATTGATTTTTAACATAGAGAGTGAAATTGATCACGTTGGCTCTTTAATCATACTTTTTCCATATATACTCAGTGATATGGGAAGTGCAACACCAAGAAGAGTTAGTAATTTTTTGACCAAATTTGGCAGATATGTTTAACTACTCAAAGGTAATAATCGATTAAAATTTCATTGCAATAGATCAAGTGGTATTGATATATCTGACACTTCTGTCATTTCTTTTTAACATTATTATCCGGTGTATTTCTTTAAAGTTTTGGTTGAATTTTGTATTATATCTGTTAAACTTTATTTGATTTTAGTGTTTTGAGGATGTGATTATGCCTAGAGTGCGACAATGTGGAAATTACCGCCAGTTGAGCGAATTCGACAAAAGTCAAATTGTTGGGTTGAGTGAAGATAGTTTTTCGTTCAGAGAAATTGCAAATCACATTAACCGGAACCAATCCACAATTATGCGTTGTGATCAATTATGGACTAGGGAGGGCCAAGAATGTTGTAAAAAAAAGTAATGGCTGACTAAAGACAAACTAGTGAGGTGCAAGATGCCATCTTTGTCTAATGTCTAAGAGATCGATTCTCCAGTACCAGTTCGTTTACCACTGGTTAGGTAATGAAGGTCGTTCTGTAACCCTTTAAATGGTTTATCACCGAATTAGGGCTTTGGACGCAATCCTATTGACTACATCTTGTGTTACTGCTTACTGCTCAACACTTCTTGGTGTTGCAATTTCCATGTGAAAGAGTTGTTACATGCCAAAAATCGACTATGTATCACATTTAGATTAAGTATAAATTATAAGGTAGTTCCTGCAAATATTTTTAAATGAACTTGTCAATTTCCGTCATTCCGGACAGTCGCGTTTGGGCAAAAGAATGCACAGGCACATAGTGAATGGCGCAAGTGCGCGCGGTGTGATGAGACATGATTAGACTACGAGACCTGAAGCCGAGAACATCTACCTGTGTCGTGTGTGTGTGTCTTTTCTCTTTTCAGGTGGTAGGTTCCTTATCTCTTACCTTCTGTCGTTCTTTATACCTGGTTGCTCCTATCGTTCCGCTACAAGGGGAAAAGAGGATGGACTATAAGATCTGACTCAACAATGGCGCAGCTGACCCACCCAGAAACAACAAGGATCCCGAGATGTTAAGAACCATACGTGAGTACCCGTTTTATTTAGTTTGTGCTTAAACTGTAACCATTGTATCACTTTTAAAGGTGTTTGGTGATACAAATGGCACGTAATTTGCCGCGTAATCATGTTATATTACACGATTGTGCAATAATGTAAAATGTGGGAAATCGTAGCAGAGTATAGAAGCTATTGGAATCACAAAAAGTGTTCTGACAGGCAATTATCAGTAGAATTCTGTAACACGTTCATAAATCTTTACCGAGCTACGGGATAGAACCCAAACGTGCAATTCTTAAATGTAATGCCCTGAATCTTTTTGCTCTAAACGTAATTTAAGCAATTACATGTTCTATCTACAAACTGGTAGTCCGATATAAATTTCAAAACACACTGGATACCACTCCCATAGGTTTAGCGATTCCCAATAAACAACACATGATTAAAAACATTAAAATGTTTAGTCTCTCCACACCGTATAATAAATGAATATGACAATAAACATTTTGTACAAGGCACAATAAATGATTCAAAGAAACAAAATAGTTCACACTTCGTGTACATTTACTAATAAAAAAAAAGTCGTGCAGTGGCAATAAAATTTGAATACACTGTACGTCGATTATAGCTATTGGATGAATAAACATTGCATTCAACGTAAACTTAGGCACAATATGTATTATTTAAAAGAAAAAACATTTTAAGAACTCATCAAACACTAGTAGCCGATTGAAAATCCATATTAAAAATGCCTAAATCACAAAACTCTACTGCTCTATTACAAAAAAATTTATATCTTTTAAACACTGCAGTCATGTAAGTTTTTCATTATTTATACCTGCGAAATTTCATTAGTAAGATATCCAAATAATAAATACTACCCATAACTGCAATAAAACTTCTTATTAAGCCTGTTATTTATTATACGAGAGAAAAAAGTACTAGATTTTAGCTAGAGGTGTGTTTGTCTCCCGACGCGAAGCAAAGGGAGACAAAACACCGAGAGTTAAAATCTTACATTTTTTCCTGTGTATAATACACTATTTTTTTCTGTGACAGGCAAAACGATGATTTAATATTGAAAAAAATATTCCAAATGTATTAAAGTCAAAAATCAATCGATGTCAAATTTGAAGTTTCAAACAAGTAGGCTGTTGTATTTATAGGGACAGTTAAACTTGCGTTGCTAAGGATACCTTTAAAGAAATCAAATATCTGTCAATTTAATTCTGTGAGTGGTTACTTATTTGCGCATACCCGAGATAAAAGAACTTACTTTTTTTTCCCGGGGAAGAAAGTAAATTCATAAAAAGTGACATTTTGTTACCTGTCAAGAAACATTAAATGTCAAATTTTGTCCCATCACAGAAAAAATAAGCGATATTTACTTCCACTAGGTTCTCTTTAAAGCTTTTGAAAGGTTCTCATTTGCTTTACTAAGTGAGTAATTTGTGACATCTTGAGTTTGTGGAATTGTGATGTCGCTTTTTATAATTATTTTCTTATTCAAAAGTAACTTTGTATTAGTTACAATGTATTTCACTTGCACAAATTTGTTTTAAAATATTTAGTACAAGTGTCTATAAGGATTTATTTCCTGCAATCTTATATATCAATTAAAGTATTCCGTTTTAATAGTAAGACATCATAATGTTAATTGTGTGAAGGATTTACTGGAAAACTATTAATTCGGCAAATGTCCAAGTGTTGGGGAATCTTGGCAGCCGCCACGGGCTGCTTAACTCCCTTCACATAATACTGAATCTCGGTGAAAAGGGCATATATTTAGAAAACAATAGAAGGGGAACCGAGCCGTATATAGGTTGTTGTGGGAATTTCAGGAAACTGTGTAGGCTAGCTCAGAATATAAATAAGTGGAGATACGCGTCCAACCAGTTTCAAGACAGAAAACCTAATGACGAAAAAATAAGTGCACTTAAATCTGATTATTATTATAAACAAGTACAGGTGTTGGTTGTGAAATATGTTCAACTAATGTTGATTGTGCGAAAGGATATATTGGAAAAAATATTAATTCGGAAAATGTTCAAGTGCTGGGAGAACTTGGCAGGCACAGACTGCTTACCCCCTTCACATGTGATTTTCCAATGCTCCACCCAAAGGTACTACATTGGCCAGGAAGCGAGTTTTTTTTACCTGGAAAATTTGAAATTTTGCCGAACCCTTGCTGTTCCAAGCAAGGTAGGGATCTTTAACATGCGTGACAACACTCATACATGGGAGCTCCATTTTACCTCTCATCCGAACGAGGATGTATTTTTGTGAAAAATGCTCGCCTAACATTTTTCAATTGGACCATGTCGGGATTTGAACCCGAGACCTTGAGCGTAGTAGTCACACACATGCCAACTACGCCACGGAGCCCCCCCCACATGCCGCTGAATATCGGGGCAATAGGGTATATAATTGTAAAACAATAAAAGGAGACCGAACTGATCTAACAAGAAAGACCAGCGGCTATGTTCAAAGACAAACATAGAAACAAGAAGGAAATAGCTAAAAACATATGTGTGGAAGCACAGCACAGTATGTCTATGAAATAGGGGCAGTGAGAAAAGTTAGAAACCTTCTGCAGTGTTGTGCTTCAGATGTACGAGGATGATAGCATGGACAGACAAAGTTAATAACAAATAGGTTATAGAAATAGTAGAGGAATAAAGATATCTGTGGAAAACAAAAAAAAATAGGAGAAATACGTTCTGGGGCATTTTTGGGGAATAGTACGGAACATACACAAGCAGAGATAGGAAAAAAGAGGTAGAGGTAGACCTAGATCAGACTATCGCACGCAGATAGTGATAGAGCAGACTGTGCAAATGTCAAAGAAATGTGTAGGTTAGTTTATAATAGGAAGCAATGAAGGTATGCGTCTAATCAGTTCCAGGACTGAAGACCTAATAATGATGAGTATGACAACTTCTAAGGTTTTCTAGGTGAGCATTCACTGCACATATTGAAAATTGGTATTCTACTAATATACAAGTCTTTTGTCTTTATAATGAAGCATTTCATTTTTGTACTAATATTTTAGTTTCTTTTCCATAGAATTAGTTTCAAACATAATAATTCAAAATGTTACTTGTGTTTATAATGTATTATATTAGTGTTGTGGTACTCAGTCATTCTCCAGGAATAGCAACTTTCTGCTCAGGGCTGTTTAGTTTATTTTAAAGATTAGATGGCTTTTCAATGGATTTTTTTTTTGTTCTATCTGTGATGGAAGCAGAAAACAATCAGCAAAATTTTTAATGGATGGTGCAGCATGCTATCTAAATATTTAAAGTTCTTTAAGAAAGATTTGGATCATCGTTTAAAGTTTTGTGAAATTGCTCAAGGAAAATGTCTGACGTCCAAGTAAATCCATACTTAATTATTTTGGATCATAATGATAGTTGATTAGCCAACTTGTGCAAATGATCCAAATCTGATCATCCTCTGAGATCTGCACTCAAGTTCTACACTTAACATCTGTAAGAATATCTCCTATTTATTGTCAACTTATATTTGTTTGAGTGTGATAAAATCTATCTGCTATTAACTGAGCTGTGCTCACAACAAACTGTAGCAACAGGAGAACATAAATGAATGTAGTTTTATAAAGTTGTGGCATACATATATAGTTAATGTAAATGTGATATGTTAAAAATAACAAACTGTTTGTTGTTTATGCTGTTTCCTCAATCTGAAAATGTTTTAAATTCGTGTCCAATTCTGATACTATAAAGTATTCTTTTTCTTTTGCATCGAGTTCTTGTGATCTTTATATTCAATTTTTGCCTCCCATGCAATTTCTGGGACAGGTTTCTCAGACTTGTACTACTAACCCAGTTATCTTCGTATTAGATGTATAGAGTTCATTAATTTATATCATATACAAACATGACATTATCATGCAAACTGATCAGTGAATCAGCAACTACAGTAATTTGTATGTTTTTTCTCTCAAGAAATTTCATTCAATTGTTAAAGTCCTAAAAGAATGGAAAAGAAAGACCTCTCACCATCAACATTATCATATAAAAAGAATAGCAAACCCTGTACAAAAGTTTTTGTATTCATAAATTTTATTTGACTATTTGTATCTGTAAAAATAGTCAATCGTTTCTGAGTCGCTTGTCAAGAAAATCTCTAATTTTAACATTTTCCATTATCCTCAGAATTCATCTAAGTTAATGTTAGCGAAACTTTTCACAATATACAATAAATCTACCTCACCACTGGTATTAATTATGTGGGACTTAAATTTTTCAAAGTGACATTTTGCATGACATTCATTTGTTAAATAATTCTGTCCTATGCCATTATTAACAAAGACAATTTCCATATATTAAATATGCATACTCGCCTATAAAAAGACTCCTTCTATCTTGCCAATGATATGGGCAATTAACAATGAAAGTGTGATGGCCACATACTCGTTGAATATGAACTTCGTTTTTAACTTGATGAACAGCGTCTTCTTTAACAATCTACAAAATACTTGCTACACAAAAATTTCAAATTGTACAATTTTACCTGAGCTTTGAATAAAACTTTTAAAGCGTACAGTTCTTCAGAATCGCTTTTACGTACCTTGTATACTTTGCCAAAAGTTCCACTGCCTATTTCATACAATATTTCAAATTGACGTACATTTACTTTTGCTGGATGAATTGGAAAATCGGGCAAAAATATAGACTCACGCCGTGTAACTGGCCATGAAGTCTTACTTAGGTCATGTGGTAATGTTAAAGTGGATTCTTTAAACCTTAAAAAAACAATATCAAATACAGCAGTGCAGAATATCAAAAATAATAGACAATTAAAAGATAAGATATTTAATCTTTTTCATTAAATGCCTATGTAAGTTATAAAAAAGAACAAATTTGTATGGCAAAACAACTTGTATAAGCCAAAAATTTAACCAACTTCATCATCAAACTTAACCGTGTTACAAAATAAATCTAACAACTAGTTTTGTATGCCAAAAGGTGGGTTTTGGCCTGATGTGCATACACATTTACAGGTGTGGCATTCCTCCGAAATGTTTATAATCATATTTCATTTTAATAGCTTATGTATTAGTAAATTGCATCAATAGGGATTAGGTAATTTCCTTTCAAAAATATAATTTTGTTGGTTACATGCACTTTTGATCTAAGGTGATTTTTGTACCTTATATTGTTCTCACTTAAAGGTTGTCAAATACCTTATGGTGGTTTTTAAGATTAGAGTTCACACGAGCGTTAGGTGAGTGGCTGTCTTGTTGGAGTTCTGTGCTATTTTTAAGATGTAAAGTGTTTCATATTCATCCCCATAGTGATTTTAGCTGATAGCTGAAACGTATCTCAAGGAAACACGCATGTGAATTTTTAAAAATTTATATCACTGCTTGCTTTCCGACTTGTAGCTTAAATACTTATCCTACATGCTTGCATAAAAACCTATAGGGCAAATTATGGAACTGAGGGCCACTCTAAAGGTAATTCAAAATTCCATTGTCTACATAAAATGGATCAAGTTTTTATAGGTACTGTTAATCGAACAGTTTTGAATGGTAACCACAAAAACCCCAGATGCACTTCTCCACATATTTATAGATATGTCCACTATACCGAAAATCTTTTCAAGCACCTTTACATGTCATTTATAATGTTTCTGGTTACTATGGTACCACGAATTTTTAATTCCTTTTGAAAACTACAAAAAATCTACACATGGTCTAATCTAAGACTCCGTGCACCTGCTCAAAAACTTTGTGATTTAGTTTAATTAACCACTAATACAAACTGATCTTGACATATGCTACACACACATTGAAGATTGTTAAAATCATTACCACATTTGATATAAAGACTGACCCATTATATGCATACACATTCCTTACTAGTCTTGGTTACGAGTGGCTCTTAGACATAAAACTATTAACTTCACGGTTTGTGCATGAGGATCCGCATTGCTTAAATTATTCATATGAAGTGTGGAAAAGATAGCTAATTTTTTGTCTTGCTATAACAGTTATAATTTTGTGGTTATGTTTATCAAAAGTTAGCAGGGTAGTATTATAATTTTCGTTGTAAGATGAGGTTTTTACTAATAAAAGTGACCTTTGTAGAAGTGTCCAGAATGCTTTTACATTTTATTTAAGTGTGTTGCCATCATTTGTTGAAGCACTTAACCCTCAGAATTTTGTTAAAGAATTCATAAAGGAAGAATTTCAATCCGGGGCAGTATGTTATAAAAAGTAGACATGCACTAAGCAATATTTTAAGTTTCAAATTGATGTTTCATGTGTGGTTTGGCAGTGTTTAAAATTATTTGCAAGTACACTACCACAACCTACTACACGAAAAACAATATCACAAACTTCCGAATGGCACAATAAAACAGTATAATCAAAAATATATCCTAACGGCTGACACCATAGAGAACATTTATCTATGGCTAACACGTAAGGTTATATATACAAGGCACCATTTATTACCGGGAAAAATTCAACTCTCGAATACAATATTGTGCGCTTGCACCATGCAATGCTGATCCTCATGCACAAACGATGACATATTTGTTTTATGACTAAGAGCCGCTCGTGTCTTAGTTGTGCTTTTGTATGCATAGAAAAACCAAATAAGTTATGCCATGTGGAGAAAGGCACATATAGATAACATAAACAAAGGTGCTGAAATAGGCCACCCTCTACAAAGGTAGGTGGCGTTGGTAACAAAGGAACCTACACTAAGAAGAGCTTTTGCATTAGCATCAGTGTTTTGAATTATCTGATAACAACATCAGCAAACACGAATATTGTCAAAACTTTCAACAAATATCCCTGATCTATTAGGACAAATGTCATTTCTTACTCTAAATTCTGTATTCGTAAAGGCATTCTGTTCTCATTGATATTGTTACGAGTTGAGTGAACAGATATCCCTGAACTATTAGGACAAAGGCTGTTTCTTACTCTAAATTCTGTATTGATAAAGGCATTCTGTTCTCATTGGTATTGTTACGAGTTAAGTGAATTAACTCGTAACAGTCCTTTTTCATTTATTGGATAACCAGTTTCCATTCCTTATATTCATTAAATTTATTGTATTTAGTTTAAAAGTACAGCAGTTCTCTTTTTCCTATCTGCTCCTGTGTATGTTATAAATTATTAGTTGCATTGTAGGTTTAAGACAATTCAAATAGACATAAATTCGCTAAGATACCTTTTCGAGGATTTTTTATCACTCTGGGAGAAATGATGTGAAGTTTTTTATTGTACCTCAAACTATTTTTGCTGGGAATTACGTAGACAGTTTAGTGCTAAAGTGTCTTGTCCTTGGCGTTTTTTATATCTGCAGAAGACCAAACCACTGAAAACCCTGAGATGAGCTCGTCGCTAAGAACTGAACTGTAAGTATTATAATTTTAAAATCTGTATATAGAAATTTGTATCAATTGAACCTTAATATTTAATACCTAGTAACTGGCGTTTCAACTCATGAGGGGTTGGTTTTATATAACATAATATTGTTTATTAATTAGAAAATGTTAAAGACTGGCTTTTTCTTTCTCTGTATTAATTAAAAATTTACTGATTGCATCATGAACTAGTTATATTGTTTTGTTTTCGAACTTACTTAAAGTCGGTTTGACGCAGCTCTAAATTCTTTTCTATTCTGAGCTAGTCTAAAAAGGTCTACATACCCTTCACAATCTAAATCTCTAATAATTTGACTAATATAGCTTTGTCTAGGCCTTCCTACTCTATTTTTATTTGGTAGTCTATAATCTAAGACTTTACTAAATAGTCCCTCATGTCTTGACTGGTGCCCTATCATTCTATCTCTACTGAACTTTAATTGTTTTCACATACAGGGTTCCTCACCTATCCTTCTATAAACTTCCTCGCTTGTTACTCTATCTGTCCAACTAATCTTTAACATTCTCCTATAACACCAAGTTTCAAAAGCTTCTATCTTTTTCTTATCTACTTCTCTAATTGTCCAAGTCTCACTACCGTATAGTAGAACGCTCCATACGTACGACTTTAAGAAACTATTTCTATTATCTAAACTAATACTATTAGCTATTAGTAAGTTTTTCTTTTTTTAAACAACGTTATATTAATTTAAATTGTATGTTATCATCCTTTGTGTCAATATTTGCTTTGTGTTTTGGTTGTAATTACTATTTAAATTGAAAACATCGACTCTACTACCAGACCGCAAAATATCTTTCAATTTCATACCTAAATAATGTCTTTCAGTATTAACATGAAATTACATAATAATTTCGTTCCTTATTGTAAAATAGGTATGCCATAATATTTCGGAATAGAATGCATGCGATCTCCAATTGATATGCTTTCGCATTAGTCCACGTAACTTATTGTGTAATATTATAAAATAATACAGGAAATGAAATTTTCTCATACACAGGTGGGTTTTTCGAAGTAAAAATTAATGTTTAGCCTTTATAAAGCTAATGAGTTAAATTGTGGTTCTGGCAAATAATTTAAGACAATTTACGATTATTTCAATTAAACACTTTAAAACTTTGTACCTAATAGTGCTTTTAGATCTCGTATTTTAAACGTAACATACAAATACTTTATTTTCATAATTAATCCTATATAGATTAACTTATTTTAAAATACCACAATATTTACCTTAACATTTTTTATTAAATGACTTGGACCTATGTATAATTTGAATTTGCCATATATGAGCCTTTTAATTTTTTTTATATTAAAATATGCTCATTATTTATATAAATTTTTGTTGCATAAACACTCGTAATTTTTAATAAGTTTTAAAATATTTAGTTTACAGTGATTTTTACTTATTCATTTAAGATTTCAGTGCTTAATAATCATTCTTTTTCCGTTTGAATGGTAAAATTTAGATAAGCTTTTGTAAAACTTTCCTTTTTAAATATTTCGTTCACCTACTTTATCAACTTAACCTTTAATAACTTTTATTTGCCGAATTACTAACTAGAGATGTTTTCGAAAATTAAATTTAAACTTTGACATTACCTGAAAAATAATTATTATCACATTTCATTTTAATAGTTTCTGTATATGTAAAGTCCACCAACAGGATTATGTTATTCCCTTTAGGAAATATAAATTTCAAGCATCTATAAATTTTAATCTAAGAGAAAATTATTTTGCATCATATTTGATTCATAGTCAAAGGTTATAAAATTGATATCTGTTGTTAAAGTTAGAGGTGATGTCATCATGGTAATTAATATAACTTGATTTTGTTTTGACTAGGAAAGAAATAATGGCACCAAGATGATCTTAAATAGAACAGTTTCATTGTTCAAGGGAAGACTCCATTTCCAACATTCAAATTCTAAAAAGGCCGCTTTGGTAGGTTAATTACCTTGAGTAGAGGATAGCAAACAAGGTAAAGTTGCCCAAGCAGGTTCGGATAATTCCCTGCCAAATGAATTACTGGGTCCATAGAAAGAGTGAACCATCGTGTTGGAAGTCTGTTTCATGTAGTGGACGAAGTCAACAAGATAGAGGTACTCGAAAGGAAGTACAACCTTTAATGCCACAATCCATCTCCCCATTGCAAGAAAAATTGAAAATAAACCAATTCTGAAACTATGCTGAGCAAAGACTAGTACCTATTCATAAGAAAATGTATAAATTAAATGTACTTACAAGTTTATGACATATTAGGGGTTAAGACTGTTTTTAGTTGGTCGATTTAGGACATATGGAACTTTTAATATTTGTTTAAGCTGGTACTGTGTAAACATGTGTGTGATAGAATTAACATGGCAGCAAATTTTATAAAGATTGTGTATTTGGTTTTTCCATTATTCTAAATGGTATAGTTATAATTTTGCCAAAATGCATTGTCTGGTGAATTTTGTTTGAAGCGTGATTGAATTTTTCAGCTATAATTTAACATTTACTTTCAGAAATCTTCTGGACTATTAGCAGTCGTAAGTGTTTAGGTTTGTTTTAGATATAAAATAATTTTGGTGTAATGAATTTTCAGGTATATCTGTAAGCCAGAATCACTCTCCTGATCTCAGGACTTTGGCACCCCTTGTAATCCATTCTAGGGCTTTTCCCTAACAACCCTGCGAGATTAGGTGGTGTCCGGGTATTTCTTGATCAAGACCACATTCATACCCAATAGCCTTCTGAAACCCTCGTCAAACACTTGTTACAGGCCAATTCAGCACTACGACACCAAGGGACGGATCGGGACCCGTGAGCGGCCTAGCTCTAGCCGGTAAGGGGTAGGTCAGACAAAAGTCGTAGCTTGGGATTGCTAAATGCCCTAAGATGACAATTATAATGAGATATGAATTCGGTAAAACGTCAAAAATCGGATGGGCACCACCAGTAATGTCACAATGCTCGATGACAAAAGGAGAATCTCGTCACTGGTCGGTAGACTACTTGCAGCTCAATATTTAACATAAAATCCTCAGAAAATCTCGCAGAGTAGAGAGGTTGAATTCGCCCTACTAACATAAACTTCTTACTAAAATAATGCACGTAGACAACTTTACTTAATTATATTAACAAATTCCAACGACTGAAATAAATACATGGGTTGGTTACATAAACAAATATGGCACATACATCTATGAACAAGTAAATGTAAACATTATCACAAGTAATATTGTCGATAAAGTAAATGGCATACAATTATTATTACTATAAGGTGTACTGGCCAGTAAAGCAATGTGTAATAAAATTAAGGTGGAGTTGAGTGCACAGGACACCCCCACTTGCTCTACTTACACAGTAACTAATAAAATATTTTAAACGTAATGCGTAGGACGCCGTGTGCATGCAACCCTATGCTACTAACTTAACGGCAACAATAACTTTCAATTCAAAATGTAAATTGTGATCTTAATTCAGCAAATATGTAGTCATAATAATTTTGAATATCTGGAAGTATCAGTACAACTGTCTTAAATATTACGTTAATTGGAAATAATATGGTTTAACTATTTATACTAGTTAAATGTGTTTGTTGTTCATGACAACGGTAAAGTATCAATAAAGCGCACACACTTTAGGACTCGGTGATAAGGGATTGACACAACTTCATGTACGGGTTGTGCTTAGTTTAATTACACAAACATTCAATTATAATCGACGTATTTGGGGCTGCACTGTAAAATCTACGAATACAGTCGCTTACCTTGTAAGGTGGATTGTACCAGTCAACACTGTGAGGGTGTCGAGTTTTCTACTTTTAAACACGTGACAATTAATCTATTACTTGATCCCCAACAACTGGGTTATATTACGGGCCTACCGCAACCGTAACGAGATTTCCATTCATCCTCCAGACAGTAACTCCCAAATTGATTGGCATTAATTAATACTTCTAAAACGTAAACAACAAAAGAGGATGCCTCAACCTACAACAGAATGATTAACCACATGCAGCACGTGACGCTATTAGCGAAGATCAACAATCAAAACTCGGCACTTGTATTATAACTTCCCCTGAACCACCAAAATAAACGATCGATTAACTATGATATTGTAACTACATATTTCATGTAAGAACTGAATAAATCCGCTCTAAGCGATTTGTTTTATATCACCAAACTCAACTTGACAAACTTCACTTCATAAACATCACAGACTTCGGCCCTCTTGATTACCTCCAAAAAAACTGTCGAAATTATGAAGGGATGTGCGGGCAATGCGCTCTTTGTTATATTTTAAACTGATGAATTATTTACACAAACTAATTGACTTTATATACATATTTCTCTAATATAAGGTAACAAAATAAACGGAACGTTACACACTTACACCACCCGCACCACTGACTTAGTCAACAAGACTAATTTTTGTTAGCACGGGTCGAGGTTTTCGGTATTTTAGCAGCATGGGATTTTCGGCAGAATAATTCACCAAATTTTCTGTAAATTACCTGCTAGATATTCTGAGGGCCAAAACTGTATGTAACAAACTTTTAAAATGAATTACCTACATTTAAAAACAAAAGATGTTTTTAAACAAAACAAAATTTATGTTATATTATCTCTAAAATTTGTCTGTTGTAGTGACACTGGTTATTAGTTCACCTGTTTATGAACTTGAGGATCTTGATGGTAAACCGCAAGCGAAGTAGCATATAAAAGACCTAAAACCTTTCGCTGATAATACTCCACAATAATTAACGTTTTATCTACCTTTTTATATATACCTTGTATTAGAAAATATTTTTAACCTCCTAGTGTCTGCTGTTGTTTCTCTTTATTTTTTCTCCTTAACTCATGTTGAAAACGTATTTTACCTTTCTTATTCAAATGGGTAAAACATTTAAGTTTTTCTAAATTTCTATGCGGGGGTTCCGTTCCTTTTATTTGGAAACATTTCTCTCTTCTATAAGATGCTTGTCCAAAAACTTGACATTATTTCTATCCTGTTGTTTCTTTTTCCGCCTTATTTTTCCTTTGACACGCCTGTCTTAAGTCCCAAAAGCAGTCACATAAAAGTGATGCTCCACCACTCTGGATTACAGACTGTTTTGGTGAATCGAGTAGCACTTTTCACCACGTCTACCATATTTAGCTCAATGTGAACCCTTCTGCTTTTCTTTTCGCCTCGAAAGTTATGACATGCAATCAATTTCATGCATTGCCACTGCCCTGGTCTTAGCAGTGGTAGTGGTCTCATGTTAACTTGACGACATATCTTATCGACTCCACACTTGAGAATCAGGCGATCCTGTACACACGGTAAACCAATCCCTTGTGTGTTCAACAGAACAGGTATCTCCTCTCAAACCTCCATTTTGGGCATAAGAAAAATCCCATTTTAACAGTTCTATGGGACCACTCTCTGAATTTAGTTTTAAGTCTATCTATGTCTTTATCTTACAATTTTTCTTGGAGTTATTTTTAAAAATTATTAAGGATTACCTTTAGAAATTATCTTTGGGAGTTTACCCCTAGCTTGAGCTATCTTGGGAAATTTTTCTTTTGTTCTTAGAATTGGACAAAATTTTTAGAAAAAGTTAATTAACTGATATTTTGAAATCAAGGTTTATATAATTTAGGTAAACAGTGAAAGTTGAAAGAAAGAAACCTAATTGGTGTTAGCTTTATAATTTGTTAAGGCAGTGAGGAAAAATTATTGAAAATTTGTTTAATTCAGGTGTCAAACAGGGAGGGTAAGATTTGGATACTTAGCTGTATTTTAGTAAATCTCTTTTGTAGAATGTTTTCTGTATCAAAATGTTTATATCAAAAGAATTGCAAAAACAGCTGGATAACTAAGATATATCTTAAGACTTAGAATTTAATTTAGAAGTATAGGGTTTTAGGTTAAGGTAAGTATCTCGCTTTCCAATAAAATGTGTTGCAGGTAGTACTGACGTAGTCAATTAATTAGTGGCTACTTCTACATTTCAGTTTCCTGATTTAATGTGGGTTGTTTCAAGAAAAATCAGGTGGCATATAAAAAAACCTTATTTAGGATATAAGTAGTCGTCCAAACTTGGGGAAAGAAGAATACTTTTCTTTTTTGTAGTTTTGCCACGATTGATGTGTTAAGTGAATTATGTTTCTTATGTTTCTTATATTCAATAAATTTATTATATTTAGTTTAAAAGTAAGGAATTCCCTTTTTCCTGAATCGGTTCCTGTGATGTTATAAATTATTAGTTACATATACGTTTAGAATGATTCTAATAGACACAAATACGCTAAGATACCCCCTGGGGGATTTTCTTATCACTCTCAGGGAAATTATGTCAAACTCATGTTATATCTCGAACTATTTCTGCCGGGAACACGTAGACACTTTAATACTGGAGTTCGGAGAAGTAACGGCATTGTTCGGAGTGTGTTGCCACCTGGCAATGTACTGCTTGAGTCTCATCCTTTACCTTTGCCGTACCTTTCCCTTAGGGTGCTACAGCTACTATCCGCTAACACCACATCATAAATCTGTAGAAAGTATGCTAAATTATATCCCTGTGTAAAGTAATATATCAACATGATTGTTTCGTGTTAAAAACATCTGATCTGAAGAAACAAATTTACTTATGACATCTGTAAGTTATTAGCGGATATTTAACCACTACGTTGTGGTTTACGTTCAAAAGTGTACTCAGTCTTGAACTTCTTAATTCTGTAAGACGGGTGATAAGGCCTTTACAAGTAGCATAGGTATAGTTGAAATCAAATAAAGTCAAGCATGACTCATCGTTGCGCATATGAATAAAACACAGCCACAATATTGTTATGCTACACTATTACCTGGCTCTCCCCCATCTAAAAAGGATAGCTAGAAAAATATTCGTCGGCTGTATAATTCAATGCAACCACTCTGCACGTATGTCCATAAAATATTTCCGTTTGTAATTAATTGTCAAACATTTTTAAGGTTAGGTTAGAATTTGTGCTTTGTTATTTAGCTTGTGATTTTCTATTTTTCTTTTAAAGATAATTCTGATATACAACAAACAGTTTTTTTTTAAAACTAAGAACCTTCTACACATTGAATAGTGTTTGGTCAACACCTATCAAAATGAACACGCTTCGTAACAAACATTTGAACTCTCAAGCTCAGTTGTTGTTGATGAATGTTCTAACATATTTTGAAAGAGAACGTGATAATCATGGAGCCTTGACCCCATTTGAGTCAGTATTGCAGGTATAATCAAATTTTCAAGTGATGTGTTGTGTTTTAACAGAAAACTTGTTTGTTTTCAAAAGTTAAAAAAGGATACAATCATTACATCATTACCACCAACGTGACAATTTAAATCGGCCAAGTGTGTTGGCTACCACAAGGAAAGGAATACGTTAGGGCTTTCAGTAAACTGAAACTGTTTTCGCTATTTCAATTATATTGAAAATTGTAAATCGGTAAATCGTAGAACCCCTAAATTATTAGCGTATTCAAAAACAAAATTTCTTCAACCAGACAAACTACAATATGGAATTTTATTTGAGATATTTTGCACACACACGCTCGATGTTTTAATAATGTAATAAATTTAACAGTTTGATTCTTGCATACTCTTCAATAAACCTTTGCATTACTTTGTTTATAATCTAAATATAATTGTTCACGGAACAAAATATCCAATTGGGTAATTAAATAGAAACCTAACATAACCGTCATAACCTATAACTTGCTCATGGACCGCCTGAAGTGTAGAGATGAGTCGCTCTTTCAATAACATTTTTCAATTCAGGTATCACGAGTCACTTTAAAGCGCGTTCGTTTAATGTATTTAATGTGTTCTTTAATCGTTGCTATTTTTCCCACCTCTAATAAAGTTTAACCGACGACTGTATAAAGTTAAGAAATACGTGGTACTACTATTAGTTCTTACAGATTTGAATAATGAGTCATGCTTGACTTTATTTGATTTCAACTATAGTTCTGATTCTTAACAATGCTGTGTTAAACAGTTGCTGAAAGAAGACAACAATTAGCTCCAAAAGTTATATATAATTCTGCCTCCAACCCTTCCGGTGCTTTGTGTTTATTTAGACTATATACTGCTTTTATATTGTAACAGTAATTAATAAATACATGGAACATTCTGGAAAATATGCTCATTCAGTTTTTACTAACACAGCCTCATCTGTCTAGCGATAAAAAAGGATGATTCACAAATATCCCAATACAATATGGTTGTTCTTAAAAAGTTTGATGATGCACATTCTAGATATTTATCCTTCCTTCTACCCAAATAAAGGACATTCGTATACAAGTGTAAATTCCATTGAGACAATTTAGTTTTAGTTTTAACTCGATTCTAATAAATGTTTGATGAACATAAATTACAAGTGAGATTAGTGCTATAATAGTATTTAATTCGTCATATTTAGAAGATTAAATTAATACCTACAAATAGTAATTAAGCTAGTGCTCATGTAAATAAGACCGTAAATATTTGTAATTGTGAAGACTAATTGTTCCGTTTGTATTTATAGTTAAGTTACTGTTCGTTATAACATAATTATAGCTTATGAATAATTGATAAAAATACACAATGTGCTTTGCACTAACCTTATCTAACCTATGATAATTGGTTTTTTTACGTATTTCAATAATCCCAATTTGCACGTTCAGTTCAATGTTAGCTCGCAGGTAAATTCACATGCGCCTTGTGGACATTAAATGTCATTAGATTTGTCGTGATTCAGTCTTCAAGCTACTCTGTGTTATTGATGTACTGCTAAAACTTAGTTAAGTGTGCTGTGCTTTGCAATGGTTTTTTGTTAGAGATACGACCTCCTGTCAAAAGTCGATGTTTTTTACTACCAGTTCTTTGAACACCGCTAAATCTAATAACTCAGGTAAGTACTTGAAGGTTTCCGCTATTCTTACTGTTTTCGTACACATGTCCACTTATCTCACCATCTGTGGTTGTCGAAGGTAACAGCCGCATTAACACTAATTATTAGACATATTTATTGTAATTAAAGGATAAAGGACAACTACAAAATTCATTACAAAAAAGCTAATGTGTTAATTAAGCATACATTTGTATATAAAAAAAATTATTATTTTAAGTTAGTTAAAATGAGCTTAGTGCAAGAAAACCTGTAAAATTTTATAGAAACCGAGTGGTTTGCAGTTGAGAAAAGGATTATTCAATTATATTATTAAAGTAAAATACTAAAATAAGCAGAAAAAGTACTCAGTACATATTTTACAGCCAGCAATAAAACGGACTTCACACGTTGAATATTAAATTCGAAAAACACCAACATCTTTTTCAATAACTAAACAACCTATGAACGTGCATTCAAAAACATTCTCATTCATTGCAAAAACGTCAAAATCGTAAATCACTTAAATAAACACATCGCATAAAATGTCATAAAATCTAATGTATAGAGACCAACTAACCCATGGCACAGATGTGGAATTATATAGATAGTGTAAAAATACATATATTCTCGTGTGCCGAAAACCTCTGACCTCAACTTTAAAACAGTTTATCGTATGAACTCTGTGAACCAGAACATCGCGTAAAACCCCGGGAACATTTTAAATTATAAATACGTTCGAATCATAATATGGGGAATCAATCAAACGCGGTTGGCATCATGTATTTTAAGCAGTTGTATTCGAATGACGAGCAACTAGCACCGATCGATTACAAATTTTAAATTCGGGTTTCCTAGTAAAATAAGCTTCAGAGTTAAAATAAATTGTCGTTATTAGTGAACGTGGTCAGGTAGCAGATGCTTTCTTCAATATTCGTTGGATTCAAAGGATTACTGACATTCCATTGTTGTCTAGCACGACAAGGTCGCCAGAGCTTTGAAAAGATAAGTTATAAGTCATTGCATTTTTTACATCTGCTACATATGTTACATTGTTATTTTATATTTAAATGTATACAACTATTTTTTTTATTAAACAGACTTTTACGTTGATGCACACTTAATTAAGAGAATTGTAACCAAGGGAGGTGCCATAATTGTAATTACATAAAGGGATAGTGAGTTTAATCGGTTCGTTTTGTTACCATAATATTCATCTTTTAATATAGGTTAAGCGAACAGCTTGAAGTTTTTATTTGTGTATATTTTAAGTTAGTAGTTGAAAAAAAAACAAGTGTACACAAGGCTCAACCAACCTACATTGTAGGAATTTAAGAATCACGCCATTTTATATCATCTTGTAGACAACCCATGGTCTAGTGAGATTGGAAAACTCCAGGCGGATTGGCATCCAGAATTTTTAATGAACTAGATGTTCATCAACTTTTCCAGGTATATGAAAATGTTAAAGATTATATATCTCTAAAAGCCTTGCAATTGTTTTCATAGAATGCACCCCTCGCCGCTGTAAGCTAGTTGGTGCATTTTTCTGTTACGTCTGTGCATTAAAGTAAATAGCATCAACTTCAAAGATAAGTCACTACATGTGTTAAGTTGCATTTATTAATTTTAAATTGTTCTGTTAATTTCCTTATAACATTAGTTATGGGTGAATACTACCAATAGTGTTTTTAAAATAGTTCTTATATTAACCGTATTAAGTATCAATAAATTCTTCATATACTCAACACAAACCATTACATCCGGTACGTCCTTGCATCAACTATACTTAGCAGTAATTTTAGTTTTGTCGTTATTTCCTAGCATGCCAATGGAAAACCATTGCAAAACAAAAAGCCTCCACACACATGGTTCTCCTATCCTAAAATCTACATCAAACGACAATTGAATAGTGCATATGTTTTTGCTACAGATAACCTGGCTCAACACTACTATATTGATTGTGTAATTTACAACTGCCATTTTGTATGTTTCATTAAGCATTCTACAAACATTATTTAATCTTAGTATAGAAATAATAAACTGGATTACTCTTAACATCGTGGTGTCGGCCACAGATTCTAAACAAAGGTTATTGCAGGTCAAACCGAAAATATTATGCATTAAAAAAGTATCTTAAAAGTTGTTTGGTTGCCAGAATCAACAATAAACCTATTTCTTGAAACAATATCCTAAGCTCACTCAAAACCCAACTATTCTTTCTTTTTTTCGAAGGTTTTGAAGTTTTCTACAAATTTTTGGTACCTATTTTGAAATACAAGAGTGGTTCTCAGAACTTTTTAAATTTAATATACCATGTTCCTAAAGTTTGCCGGTATTCCAACGGCCCTCTAAATAATTCGGCAGTTGTGTCACTTTCATGAAAAGTAGAGCAGTTTTATTTAGTTCCTCCTAAAAATGATTTTGTTCACAAAATTTCCAAGCGATTTTGAAAAACGTGATCTCAGTACTTTAATTTCTTTTGCGTTAATATAACTTGTCAATTCGTCTTACCGTAACTCCTTTACAGAATAGATTTACAGCAATTTCGAGTGATGTAATCTACTTGCAATATGAGTGTATAATATATACCTACATCAACGAATGGCCTAGTTTTTGTGTTTGGCATATAACTATGAAAATTTAAAAAGTATGGCCATTGTGCAAAAAAAAACATTATTTGTATTTTAGTTCATTTTCAAGAAATTATTAAATGAGAGGATATTCATCATGTTAAACATCTAGAGGAAAAGAGACCTATTCATCGAACCTGTGCTAATTTAAGAAATTGTAAATATCTTTTCTTTTTGGCTTTGTTAATTAATGAAAAAACGTTTTGAAAAGTTACCTTTTTTTAGTTCTGGACCAGGATCTGCTAGCACTATAAGTGGAAATGCGACTACCAATACTATTTACGGAGGAACTTCTACAAAAATTTGAATTATCCTGCAAAAACACTGGCTTAGATTTTTACATCTACACGTGCATATATTCAAGGATGACTCAAAACAATAAAAAAGTTATTGTTATTAATACCTGCTTAGACCTGTTCTGATACTCTTCTTTAAACTTTTCACCAGTACTGCGTTTATCACAAATTGGTTTAGTTTTAGAATTTCCCATTTAAAGTATTCATTACAAGTATAGCTCTTTAATAAAATAAATACTCACTAAACATTTCCTAGGTTCGTGATTTCGTGACCTCAGAGTCAAAACCGTAAACCTTTGTGTTTTTTGGCAGGGTAATTTTTCATTCTAATTTTCCATCCTACATATTGTCACATATATTTACGTTAGTTGGAAAGAGCGAGTTATATGTGTTGTTTAGAAGACCAAAAGAATAAGTAGTAAATTAGACATCGACTAGCAACTGTCACTTGGCGTTTTTCCTTGCATAGTGTGTTCTAAAAACAACAAATAAGGAATATCTGCCGTATATTCAAATTAAGACATGTTGTGATAAATAAACCAATAAGAATGCATAATTTTCTTTAGTTATTTTTATATTTCAACGAATTTTACTAAGAAATTTAACGAAAATCCTTATAAATAAATATAACCTCTTAGCTGGTAAGCAAACTCTAATGCATTCATATATCAAACAACAATTTTCAAAAAAGTTTTAAATAACAGATATGCCTAAAATACCATGAAATGGAAAACATTAAAACACAATTTTTAATTGTAAACAATATAAGCAAGTTTGTATTATAGAGATTTAACGTGATATACGTAAACTACATCTTTAGTTACATGTACAATACTGATGTCCATCATTGTAGCTAAAGGAAGTCACGCCTTTGAAATTTCTGAGTAATATAATATTTTGTCCTTAATAATAAGGATTTTAAAAATTTGGCGTAATGTCTAAAACTGCTAATCAAACTTCATAATACAATTAAGCGTTTTGTATGGTTAAATTCTTTAAATTGTTTTAAATATTATATAACATGTCTAATCCATTCCGAATGGACCTGCACCTTGAAGAAGTTCTAGATTACTAAAGCGGGTGGAATGGCTTTCGCGTTCCAGTGATCTAAAAAGCCAAACTACATGCCCAATTAAAGTAGAAGGGTCTTTAATGAGTAATCAGACTAAAAAAGGTCTCGAAAGAGGGCACTCACTTTTTCGGTACTAAGAGTGGTAGAGACCATCGGGGTCGGTTTGGCATTCTAAGACACACTACAGCGATGTGAAACGCAATGTGAACCCACCACATTACCTCCCAAGTACACAGCATACTTAAATTGTAAGTAACACGATGGCATCCTCTAGGGTAAAAACTTCCGAAGTTAAAATAGTCCTTCATTCGGATCTCCGGGAGAGAACTACTTCGGAGGATGTGATCGGAAAGTATAAAGGAAGAGCAGGGAACATTTTTGCAAGTTGGAACGTGAAATCTCAGAAGTAGGTGAGCTACAGTATTTGAAAATTGAAATGGCTAGGTTAGCACCAGACATAGTAGGGATCAGCGAAGTTCACTGGCCAGAGGCGAGGGACTTTTGGAGTGGAGACTTCAGGGTAATTTATACAGGATCAGAGGAAGGAAATTCGGGTGTGGAAATAGTTATGCAAAAAAGATAGGACAACGTGTAGAAAACGACTTACAAAAGACCAAAAGAGTACTCATGGTTAGATTAGATTCTAAACCGGTAAATACAGTAATAATACTAGTATACGTGACCACCTCTAGCCACATAGAGAAGACATACTGAGATACGTAAAAGGACATGAAAATTTAATAATTACGGGAGATTTTAATGCAGGGGAGGTGAGGGTAGGGAAGGAGCGGCAGTAGGCTTATTCGGTTTCGGCACGAGAAATGACAGGGGAAATAAACTGGTAGAATTTTGCGACAAGAACAATTTAACTATTACAAACACATTATTTCAACATCATGCTTAGAAAACGATACAGGCGGAAGATGCCAGGAAATACAGCAAGATATCAAATAGATTACATTCTTGTTAGAGAACGGTTTAGAAATCCAGTAAAAGACTGTAGAAGCTACCCAGAAGCAAATATAGACACTATCCACAACATCGTAATTATGAAAACTGCTTCTAAATTTTAAAATTTGTAAAAGGAAACGGAAAAAGTTACTTTGACTTTGAGAAACTAAAAGATAAAATCCTTCAGAGATTTGAAAAAGTCAAATGAATTGCTGAAAGATATCGGGAAAATTTCTCATACTAAAGAAGTAGACACAGAATGGAATAACATTAAATCCAGCTTAGACATGGCAGCCAGAGATATTCTGGAGTATATACAAAAAGAAAATGAGAATCTATGAATACTATGAATCTAATAGAAGAAAGGCGAAAATATAAAAAGAAATCAGATCAAACAATAAAGAGTGATACAAAGTCATAAAATGAGAAATTATTCGCAAATGCAGGAAAGCTAAAGAACAATGGATTGCTAAAAAGTGAAAAAGGAGTACAAACTAAGATGGAAATAGAAAAGACATACGAAGCATACAAACTAATTAGAATGAATTAGAATGTTCGTTTTGAAATATTTTCAAATAATGTTGATTTGCGAAAGAATATATTGGAAAGCTATTAATTCGGCGGGCTGCTTAATCCCCTTTACACTACAGGGAAATAGGTTATATATTTGTAAGCAATAGAAGGGGAATCGAACTGCATCCAACAAGAAAGAGCAGCGGCTATGTTCGAAGATAACAAACAGAAACAAGGAGAAAATTGTTTAAAGCGTATGTGTGGAGCACAGCACAGTACGTATATGAAATAGAGGCAGTAGGAGAAGCAGACAGAAAAACGGTAGAAGCCTTTTGAAATGTTGTGCTTCAGATATATATGAGAATAATAGCATGGACAGACAAAGTTAATAACAAAGAGGTTATAGAAATAGTAGGAGAATAGAGATATCTGTAGAAAACAAAAAAAAAATAGGAGAAATAGAAAGGCCAGAATACGTTCTAAGGCATTTCTGAGGAATAGTGCGTGATATATTACAAGCAGAGATAGAAACAAAGTTGAAGTAGACCTAGATCAAATTTTTTCACGCAGATAGTGAAAGATGCAGATTCTGAAAATTTGAGAGAAATGTATAGGTTTGCACAGAATAGTAAACAATAAGCGTACGCTTTTAACCAGTTCCAGAACTGAAAACCTAATGAAGATGATATCGGTTAATTGATTGTTGGTGTAATCTATGCATGTGCCAAAATACTTTTATTAAAAATCCATTACAGTGGTTTATTTTATATTTATTCAATATTCAGTCGACTTTTTCGAATGGAGCTATCTACCTATTAAATATTGTAAGCCAATTTAATCAAAATATCTTCCTCGTTAATATTGTAAATATTTCTTTTTTTAGTTTAGTTCTTTCTGTTTATTAAAACACAATACTTACTATAAAATGTTAGTAATAATTATATATAAAAGAACACATATAAAGTAATATATTATAGACGAAAACCTAACAACAAGTAACTCGTAAATAAAAAGTTACCCGGTAATGTGTTACAAAGATAAATTATTGGAACGTTTTATTAAATATCCTGTAATGTAGAAACTTATTACCAATAAATTTCTATCATTATTTCTATATTTTTTTTCAATAAGTAATTAAGATAAATAAATAAAAATTTAATTAAATATACTACCACACTTTTAAATCAACAACACTTGCAAGAGAATTGTTTACTAAATGAAAATCTACAACATTGGTCTTATTTTACCTTTGTGAGTAACTTAAAGTATGTTTATACGAAGAAGAACAAGGGTTTTTTTCAAAGTGCGGTTATTAGTGCAGTTGAAGGCGTACAAACAACATTTTCAATCATTGTAACAAACGCCATATTTAAATTAGTTATTATGGTAAAGTTTATTACACTAACCGAATTTTTTATACTGTACTGTGTTGAACTAATACCACTGTCTACAGTGCACATTGACACCGCTATTTCATTCTACCCTAAATAAATACGAAAACTGGGTTTATAGCATAGATAAATTGTTCTCAATGGTTTATAATTTTATATTAGAAATCACAAAAGTATGCATTTACGTATTTGTATGCCTCAAGATTGGCCACTTAAATGTAAACTAAGGTTAGGTTATGTTGTATTAAAAACGACGTATTCGAATTCAAAAACCACGTATTCGATTTAAAATTTTCTAATTATTGAAGGTAGGATATGCGACAACTTACTAAGTATTTTCCTGCATTACTTTCATAAATTCTGCAGCGTATGTTACTAAGGTACTTTGCTCGAAATACGAGCTGCTTATATTTTCGTTCTTGTTTTAATTATGCCAATTGTATATGCTGAAGTATATTCTGAATTGAATCCTGAATTAATGACATGAATGCGTTCATTCGTGATTTCTACTACAGCAAAGGTATTTATGTGATGGTTACCTTCATATTTCTCCTTTATTGTACAGTGCTTTTAATTGGTTATTACAGATTCTGTTGAAAGGTTACAATTCGTCATATGTAGACTTGTTAGTATTTATATTTAATTATGCTTTAATATAAACATTTACTGTGTTTAATATTTAAACATAGATATGATATTGTATATATTCATCACACTTTCGTGAAGAAGTATGGAAGGAACGTCGGAAGCAAGTAAGAGTTTTTCCCAAACAGGTAGTTTGTATTTTTACAAATTTTTGGAACTGAAATTTTAACCTTAGACTTAGAAGAAAAAATTGTAATATTGGAAAACGATAATAAGCGATTGCGGGATGAATTTGACAATCAACGTGCCAAACTTAAAGATTTATTTTTACAAAAGGAAGGTAAATAGTTATTCTTTTATAAACTGTTATTTGAAGTTTCTGATAGGAGAGCTAGATCGAAAGTCTAAAGAATGCAATAAGCTTGTGGATGAATTGAATGCTATGAATAAGAAGTTTGATGAACGACAGCTTGAGGAAGACAGACGTAAAGCTGAAGAGGAAATAAATTCTCTACAGGAGTTAGTGCATGGTAAATTTTATTTTTGATTATTCTTTTAAATCCATGACTTTGCTGGGAACTGGGGATGTTTAATAGTGATATGGGGAATCAAACATTTAATTATTGAGAAAGTAGCATTTTTGGGGATTGTAAATTGCGAGAATGAAGAACACAAGAGTCACTTTTAATAGTAACATCTGCGATACTAGCCATATGCAATGTTTCTTTTTGCTTATGCATTGTAAAACTAAAATGTTGAGGAACTATGGTTAGATTATTTTAATATTTGCCAGGTGCATATCCATTATGATCTTTTGTTTATTGAACTTTTTTTTGTTGCATAGTCTTAATCTTTAATATGTATATACACCAGATGTATTATAGTTTATAGTAAATGTTCCGTTACTTATTTATTGAAATTTATGGTTGAGCAAATAATTTAACATAAATTAATATATAAAAACAAAAAATTGCAAAAGAAAATGTATATTATTTAATTTTCTCAATTAACGAATGTTACTCAAATAATACTGATGTCCACAGTATTAACATTTAATTAAACAAATTTTTAGGTATCAAAGTTTTAAACTTACTGCAGCTTATATTAAAATGTCTACAGCTTTCAAATATAAATTTGCAAGATACTCATCACGAGAAGTGAGTCAAAAACGTTTACTATACTTTTTTCTATGTAAAACTCCTTAAATAAATCTAGATTTTTCGTATTAAACTTATAAGTTAACATACCAACCTTCTGAAGAGTTTCAAAGCTATTAATTAGATTATTAAACATGTATATAAAAAAATTTCTACTAAAATGGTTAAACCCTGATTAGTTGAAATAGTATGTAATTCTCTGGAGACAACTTGAAATTAAATTTAAAATAAACAAATTTGAACATATTCTGATCTAAAGAAAAGTAGTGGGCTAATGTGTAATTTTTTTCGAATTGTTCTTAATGTGCATGTATAGAGATCCCATTTTTGAAAACAAAATGCCAGGACAGTATGATTTTGTAGAATTAAAGGTTATGAGAAATTAATTTTGTCACCATTTCAGTCAGTAGGATGTTTTATGCTATTTAAACTAAGCCTGCTACACAACAGATTATTAAAAATTTATAGGACCACACATATGACATATATGTTGTGTTTATCGGTTAAACATATAATTGGCTGACTGTTTTTCTCTTTCTGATAATTGTGGCTGAATGAAATGTATGAAACTAATTTCACCAACTACAAAATAATTTTTTGTTTTGTTGACATACATTTTTAAAAGCAACTAAAAATATTACAATTGCAGTCATTTCTATTTTTGTATTCTAAAAAATCTGGGACATTTAACATCCATGAGCTAAATATATCGAGAAGTGGGAAAACAGACAATGTTTTTGGCAAACCACTGTTGACCAAAAAGTTGAGAGTATTCAGATGTATATCAGGTTCCTTATCAACTTTTCTTGAAGGGAATTGATTTGAATAATAATTTGGATGCCAATATGGTAGCTAACAACAGTAGAATATGTGCATGTTTTTAATTATCTGCCATAATGTAATTGTAAGTTTATGTGAAACAATTTATTAATAACTAGAAACGGATGGTTATAAATATCATTGTGATGATAGTACAATTATAATAAATTAATAATGGCGAATTCCAAACAAACCCCAAAGCGAACTCTACATTTTACAAAATGAATTAAAAGCATCGACTATCTGATAATAGTATATTATTCAATGAGCAAGTTAGGTTAGCTATTACTCGTGAGTACAATACTATAATTTTCCCACGACTACACAAATCTTCAATATCAGATATTTTCTAAACATTTTAACTAATATCACAAACACTAACAGGCAAAAATTTATTTGATAAAGTGTAACAGCCTACTTCGCATGATACGAAAATTATACCTCGAGCATTATGAAAAATGAAGGTTTGTACTGATTGGTCGGAAGTGTTGGATTATGATCATAATCCATGACCTAGATGTTACTTATTGCTTAAATTTGTTGGAGTATGAATTCATATACAACTACAGAATAATGAGTATTATTATATTGACTAATTCTTAAATGCATAAGAAATACATTACTGAATAGTCGTTGGAAACATAAAATACCTGTTTAACCAAATGTAACCTTCCGAGCTATTAAAATGGCCCTTACAGAATGTAACTTATAAGAATTATTTGAAACTCGATGCTAAAACAGCATAAATTGAGCACACACGATATGAATTATTACAACTTGTTACGTACAGTTTCGGCTTCAGAAATCTAGCCGGTAATCTACATAAAAACTTGGTGAGGCAGCTTTCCAAAAATTTGTTTCAAGAAAGTATCGAAAACCTCAACTGTACTAAAAAATATTTACCGACTAACTTAGTGGGACGGTTGGTGTAAGTGTTTGAAAAGGGTTTTGGAATGCATTATGCCTTTTTGGTTTTCACAAAGTTTTACTTTAATATTAGGTATAATGTGAAAAGGGAAAGCATTTGTTTCTTATCAAGTAGCATAAATTAGATTATTATGCATAAAGTTGCAATTTCTAAGTTCTCACGCACAGTATTTATTTATTTCAAAAGACATGTACATGAATCATATCAGTGCATTACAAATTGTCATAACAATCATAAAATAACAATAAACATATACCAATATACATATACATATACCAATAAAATTAATAGTGATTTGTAATCAGAATGGATCCAGAATAGCAACACAAAATTTCTTAGCGCTTAATAGGAATTCATATCTAGAATAAAACGCATTGTTTAGAAGAAATTCTGGAATTAAAGGCTTACATTTTCTTGTGGAGTAAATGCCTTATCTTTGCATTGAGAGTACAATAGAATGTGTCCAAAATAATTGGTGCTATTTCTTGATTTTTTTAGTCTAGTTTAGTCTACAGTTTATTGATGTGTTCATTAAATCCACCTTTTCACATGCATTTTCTCACGTCAGGTAGAATGTGCAGTTATTGTGCTAATCAATGAACATGTTCGATGGCTGGTGGGCAACGACGACTTCATGAGAAAGTGCATGTTTTAGTGAAGACTTTTATCTCCAACTATACCATACCATATCGACATGTACATTTTTAGTGGGTGTTGAAGATTGCAGTGAAGTTTACATGCGAATTCTTTACCTCTTCCGTATCCACCCTAATACCACCTGCTCCAAAACTGTCGTAGTTTCAACAGACAACTTCACTGCAAGCAATTTGACAAGAAAAACTAGCATCCGAACCCAAAAAGGAACCTACTGCAGATTTAGACGCCACCGTAGGTTTTGCGAGAAACAAGGATGCAAAGAGGTATGCCAGTTTTTTGTTATTTTACAAATTGTCTTTCTTTTTATTAAATTTTGTGTAATAATGTGCTCTCTGCCGATACACGCTCTGTACTAAAAGTTTGTGTATAACTGTCATTTTCGTCATAATAATTTTTATCGCTCACCTTGGGTGCCAAAAGTTATTATGACAAAAATGACAGTTGTAGATAAACACTTAGTACCAAGAGTGGATCCACAGAGGGCGCAATATTACACAAATTATAATATAATGAAAAGCAGTTTGACAAGAAATGCTAGTATCCGAACCCAATGAAGAATCCGCTGCACATGTAGACGCCAGCGTAGGTTTTCAGAGAAATAAGAATGCAAAAACCTACCTTAAACTACAACTATTAATCAGAGGTAAGCCGTTTTTTATTTAGTTTGCAAATTGCCTATACTTGTATTAAATTGCGTGTAATATTGTGCTCTCTGCCAATCCATGGTAAATTTGTCACAATAAATGTTATCGTGTGTGAAATATGTCTTAATCGGGAATTAATTTGGATGCCACCTAATTTCATAATATGGGGATTTCTAAAAAAAAGCCCAAGAAAAAAATGAAAGAGGTTGCCAAAACCTGAGATCAGGAAAGTGATTCTGGCCAAAAATTCACATGAGAACTAGTACAGTACACTAATGCTAAAAACTAACCTACAATAAACGTTATAATAAGGGCACTTGAAACATATAAAATTTCGTTTCATAACTAATTCTATTAATTTTTTGCTTTAATTAATATTCTATGGCATTTCATTTTTTAAATAGCAATAATGGTATCTATTCGGGTTGTCATCAAAAGTTTAGTTTACCTATTTTAAACTAAACGTGTATTTTGTGTTGCATGCCTATTTGTTGGTTTTGTTCTAATATAATTAAGTCGTCACCAGATGACTGTTGTTCCATACCTCATGGAACAACATTCCATATGAAATTGTAGTTGCTCACGTTTTAGAAATTGTTTTGAAATGGGAAAGCTATTTTGGATAAGAGGTTCCATTTGAAGCAGATAGGGTATCTTTGAGATCCTGTCACTGTAAAATGCTAATAGCATTAAAGTGATGTAGCGTCAATTCTTCTGGCTGACTGAACACCCACAAGTGGTGATCCTGACGTGATTTTGTATTTTTGTGGGGCCACCTTTCGTTTGGTGGATGCATAGAGACAACAAATGTGTATAATTTATTTACAATTGCTGCAAGAAATATATACAACAACATGAAATTGAAAATAACAATTACATGAGATTCTACATGCATATCCAATGCACAAATATCCTTGAATTTATGCTTGAGAATAGTGCTTTTATGTGAACAAATTTTGTTAACGCTAGAAATGCAAATGTCCTTTAGCGTTAGAAAATTTATAGTGTGTATTTAAATGCGTGTATTGTTTGTATACAAGAATAAATGAAATTTGCGGACTGGATTTACTTTGAACTTTAATGTGTGTTTCTGTTAAGATACGCGGCTCAAAAGAAACCTACGTTAAAATGTATTAACATAGGAGTAAGTACTCACAGATACGTTGTCGTCTGGGATCTGCAGGTAACAGTTGTGTTGGGTTGACGTCGGTATACGGCACTCGACTTGGCAGGTCAATCAAAGCAGGTTCCATGTAATGTGCGGGTTCTCTTATGGGTGGTACGAGGCATGGAACGACATATTGATGGCGAATTCTTCGTAAAAGACGTCGGAACTGGTGCGGGGTGTGGTATTCACACGTCCATGCAGCTAGGTCCACTTCAGTGATAGTGGGTGGTGCAGACGAGGACGTCATGGACAACTCAGACATCAGGTCTGGGTGAAACGCGTTTAGCAGCAGATGCTCTAAAATGTTTTACGAAGTAACTTCCTTTGGTGGAAGTCCATACCCTGATGGTAGGATTTGGTGCACCTTGCTGACAGGGCGTGGAGTATCCTCGTTAGTGCATGATGCACAACCTTCTGGTTTAACCTCCAGGCTTTGGTGTATCATGAACAAAGGTTAAACTCAGAAGATCATAAGCTATTTCCAACAACAAGTGAAAGCTCGCTTCTTGATCATTATACTTATTGTTTGTATTGTAAGAATTGGAATTCCCGGGTGAGTCTATTCGATTTTGAGATGTGTTGATGGGCGAGTCCCTATTATTAAGAGCGTTCATGTTTGCGTTTCTATGACGCCTATGAAGTTTGTTAAGTGCAACTTCGGTTGCATACCTACAAGATGTTTGCTCCTGGAACCACTTGTAATGGATGTCTGGGTGCTGAATTGTGATTGAAACTTGTAGATTATCATATTAACATAGTAAAACAAATTGGTTATAGTTGAGTAATTTGAAATCATGAGGTGCTAAAATCAATTAAGTAGAAATAAAATAGAGAACTCTCAAAATTTTGCTGGTAAAGTTTGCAGCTGTTCTTTTTGTTATGCACTTCAAAATCATTTAAGTAAAAATCAAATTTAGAGCTCTTTGAATTTGTTAGTGAAGTTACAGCTTTTTAGCTATGCACCTCAAAAGATGAAAGTCAAGCTACATTTTATAGTCTCTCGTCTCTTATGTGATTTTATATGTAGATAAATTGAACTTTATTGATAGCCATTGCAAGGTGTTTTATTGTTCGTATTTATTGGATTAAGATATCCTATTAAATTTTATAGCTTGTTAAAATATCTTTACTCTTGGAAAATTAAAACTTTATAAACAGATTGTCAAATGTCATACCTGATCTGCTATGAGATATTAATAAACCTTGTGTCTAAATTTGAATGATCGAAATTCTGTTGTAACCTTTCTAAATTATTTATCTTTCTAAAAAAATTATTGAGGTTAAAATTTTCTTGCTAAACTAGACATGAACTGCACTCTTATCTCAAGGGCTGCAGTGGGTTCTTTGAATTGTTATTCCTACTAGTAAAACCATACACTTGATTTAATCAAAGTTCAATAAACAATAACACATGGCCACAATTTTAGTGAGTAAAAAAATATTTTATTAATAATTCTGTAACCAATGTTATTTACAACCAAATTTATACAAAAAATTTCTTGTTTTTACAATATTTACAAAGGGAAATGTTGCCAATTGAACAATAAAATAAAAAAATTGCTGCAATGCAAACGGCATGAACAAATTGCTACATATTTTAGTTTGGAATGAAGTCGTCATGTGTTTATAGCGAGTTTGTTTTAATTGTTTGACGTGTACAAACTTGAAGTCCCTAGGTTAGTAATAATTCAGCTAAAAATTAGGTTAATGAAATTTCATGTGCTGTTTTAAAATTTTTAGTCAGTTTTAACTACGCATAAAATTAAAATTTTGCTATTATAAGAAGAATACAATGGTAATACCTGTTTGCATGTGTGGTAAGTAGATAATTGTTGTCACCGGATAAATAAGTTGAATAGCTATGTTACCTAGTGGGCCTCAAACAGAACTGCCTATTATTGATCGACCAAGGACAACACCTGTGCAGATAAAAGCTTCAAAAACACCATTGAATAGCGTGCTCGATTAACGACTTTCAATAATTTATGATTCCATCACCAAAACGTAATTTTGTGGATTCCAGGCGAAATAACTTATTAAATAGTAGATTGGTTGTACAGACAGCTGCTAATAATAAACTTCAGAAATGATGGCGGCACTGCAGGGTGTGTTCAGAATGGCAATGTAGTGGTTAGAATTTACCATGTGCATATTCTATTTAAAAAATGCGCATTTCTGGATACCATAGTAAGTAAGACAGGTTCGAAACTATCCCCACGTGCTCCCGGGAATAATTTAGTATTGCGTGCCTCTCGCAATAATTTAATGTCACGCGAATCTGTTACTAAATTCCACTTTCGTTAATTCGCAAATAAGTGCCACTTTCGTGGATTCAATTAAGTGCTGACGTGAAAAAACCCTTGTTAGATTTAACAATTTCAAATTAATAAAAGCGAAGTACACTTACCCATTTTCGGCTTTGCACAATATTACAAGGTGAACCAACTAACTTGGGAACACCTAAATACTTGAAGCTTTTCAGGCTAAGCTCAAGTTTACAATTAGCAAGACCCATTTTTGTGCAGTGCTTAAATCAAAAAGGAAGACAAAATTCACGTATCTAACCAAGTAGATAATATCCCTTCCAAGCACAGATGGTTTCAAAAATGTTGTTTCAAGCAAACACCTTTCTACAAGGTCTGTATGTATGTATGGTGGTCTATCTATCAAAATAAGTAGAATAGATTGCCTAACCAACAGTATTGGTAACAGAAAAATGTAAACTGTTACACTGTGTACATCTGAAATAAAATATTTTTTTTAGAAAGTTGAGACTAGATGGAAATGAAATAATATTTTACTCATATATATTAAAGCATATGCTTCTTTTATAAAATATTCAAATAACTTAAATTTTTTGAATACAATATTTTGGAACTGAAATTTTATTGAATCACTACATGAGAAAATATAGGTGTAAAATCAAATGAATTGCTCCAGAGAATGCAAGCTCAGTGGTTGATACAAAATGGTTCACTTTTAAACTTTGGAATTAAGTTTTAATAAGGTTAAGAAACTGGAAGTATAAACTCTACATGTTAATATCTGAAACTTTTCAATACATTTTATACATTTGTTTATGTTTTTTATATGACATTGTGAGGCACACATAGTGGCTCGTATTTCATTTAATGATCTAACTTTTATTACAGCTCTCGTTAGTGGTTTGATCTGCTGTTCGCTATTGAAGTTTTATTATTTTTATAGGCAACATTATCCAGATATACTTCCACATCTTCCCTTTTATTACAGTTAGATGTGGAGACGCCCCCCTATATTTTTATGTATCCTCTTTTAGTTTTCTGTATCTCTTTTACAAGTTTCTAAAGAACCACTCCTCATTTCTCATATTTACTGCAGAGTTCGTAACTCGACCTAGTTGGCTGCCCTTGCATCTAAATTCTGCGACAAAAATAAAATACAAAAAAAATATTTTATAAACATTACACACTAATATACCTTCTTGAAAACTGCCAACTGAAAGAAAGATTTCCAAAATTAAATATTAAATGACGTGAATATTAATCACTCTGGGTAATGGCAATGTAATTTATTACAACAAAACTGGAACCATTATCTTCACATTAGTTATGAAAAACGTCTTTACATTGTTACACGATTATGTTTTCAACTATTTTACACAACTACGTTTTCATTACCAGTACATGATAGACATTCTTAAGCAAATATTAAAAATCAAGAATATCAAAAATTATTCAGCTTAATGGAAAACGTTTTCTGCAACTAAAATTACTATCTACATTCTTAACCTAATCACAAGAACGTACTGTTGGTACGTTTATCAGTTCATGTTCATTCATTTACAATTATTCTATTAGGTTATAGCTTCAGGATGATATCTCGGACACCACTAAAAGAATTCGAAGGGAAAACTAGATATTTTGAATCAACTACTTGCTTTTCTCTAACATGAAGTCAATTCAACCGAAACCACGGTGTATAAAATTAAAAGCAGCCAACCTGGTAGGGTATTAGCCGAGCATTATTGACTACTTCAGTCAGTTTGGTACATATTCGTCAAGGTTTAGTAACCTGTCCAAGCTACGTTTTTGTTTGATGTTAATTATGAAGTGCTGCATAAAAATTTGACCTTCCCTGCATAAAACAATTTGTGATACCCTTTGACAGAATTTGAGCAGAGGAATTAAGACTGGAAATTGAAATTATTTGCGTTGTTTTTCTGTATCTAAATATATGCAAAATAACTTAACAGAAAGGTTAACTAGAACCAGAGATAGGAACTTTTATTTTCTGTATCAGCACAAGTTTTGCATGTGAAGTCTTTGTGCTCAGACGATGAGGTCATAAACGTGTTATACATTATTAATCAAAACATGTAATACTTTTGGAGTACAAAATTACGATAATGATATCATTTCTAACCTTTAAAATCCTCACAATGAATTTGACAATCTTTGCGTATGAGCAATATAAGGTGCGGAAATAATCCTTCCTTAGATCAAGAATACATTAACCTAAAAATTATATATCCTAATGAAAATAACCTAACCCTACTGATTGGATTTGCTAATACAGAAACTATTAAAATGAGATTATAAACATTTCAAAGGAACGTCACAAACTCGGAACTTACTGAGTAATTATTGTTGTTTAGCACTCACAGGTGCAGTTACATGTAATAGACAACTTTTCTCCAAGTAATGCTAAAGTTCCATTCTCTTTAATTTCCGTGATAACTTTTACATCCTTACAGTGATTGTTTAGGTGATCTAAAAAGTTTTAAAGTGGATGTTCATGAGGTCAGACCACAAGGATTACATATTTTTACATATAATTTCAGTCCAAAAATTAGGTAAATGTATTTCACTTTAAGAAGGACCCAACGCCATTATGCGCACAAAACTGAAATCAGTTTGAAAGAGTTTATCTACACCCAGGTTGTAATACTTTTTTTTTTGCTATAATGCCATTATAGTCCATCTATACTATCGCCATACAATAGCTCTATATCGTGCTGATAAATTCTGTCAATTATTTGGCTCTGATGTAGAACTAATAAGAAAACGCACTTTTGTATTTGATATAAAATGCACCCTCCTAACCATCACCATGAACCATTGGTATTATGTATGTCAAAGACGTTGGGACCTTCTTAAAGTGAAATGTCTCTAAATATTTCACAGAGAAATTAGTGACATACTTTGTGCAAAATTCTGTAACTTGTACCATTAACATTGGCCTAGATTGTAATGCTTACCAACTAAGTCTCATGGTAGGGGGAGGATGATTGGGTTGAGTGTTACTTAAGAAGAAATTTGTTTGCGGTGAAATGGCTGGGACTTTGTATAAGAAATTATTAAAACACATGCTTATAATACCCATTCATTATCTCACTATACAAATATTGCATATTGGTGATATTGATTCAAAAGTATCTTTCTTTAAAAAAGACATTATCCAGCCGTTTAATATACATACACAAGTGGTAATATCGTGTATGTCAAGCTGAAATCATACTGACCTACTGATAATATGAAAGTATTAATAATGCTTAGATATAAGGCTCTGCTAAAATATAAGAAAACTAGGTACAGAAAGCACGGGGGTTGCTATAAATTCTTACAAAATTGCACTACTTTTGCTATCGTAAAGAAAGTATAGCATACTTTGACTCTCTTCTGTCTAGTCCTAATGGTAACATTAAAAAACTTTGGAAAGTACTAAGATATCTAAACATACCCAAAAAAAAACAAACAAAACCATTACTTCCAAATGAAAAGTAAATTACATATCGAGAGTATTTGAATATTTGAACTTGATACACCTGCTCTGGATGAGTAGTTGATGCAAACTATATACATAGAACATGAAAAAGCCGCAGTGCTGTGCAAGCAACATGAGCTTAAGATAATTTGAATATTAATTAATTATAAAGCATTAATTGTAATATTCAAAGGGTTCTGTTCAGCATTGGTGATTTTAAATAGCATCTTCCACAACAATTTTAATCTTAAATTACATTGACTAATAAATTATATGGACAGTAACAATTTTTCAATCTGTGGCAAAATATTTTTGGAGTTACAGCTGAAAATAGATACATGTATTTGTTTAAAAAAACAAGCACAATATTTAAAGCTACACCTAAATTTGGCAGAATCGTGTTTTCTAATTGACAGGTAATAAAATCGTAAATTCAAGTTGTGTACCGTGGCATGAGGTATTAGTTTTGTATACAAATAGATAGACATTTTAGACAAATACTGCAAACTGATTGAATCTTGCACTTAGTTTTAAAATACCTAGCTAGTAAAAGTGTGCTGTCCACTGTAATACCTAGATTTTTAGCTCTATTACTCAAATCAATTGTACGGTTACTAACACTAAAATTTAAGGATGTTGTATTTTGTAATATCTTAGTATTATATATACTATCAATTCCTAATATCACAGTTTTTTTAACATTTAAGTTCAGGCCATTTGAGCTTGAACTTTTTTTAAACATGCATTTAACTCAGAGATTGTGTTGTTAATGTCATTAGTATCACAGTCCATATATATTTGACTGTCATCAGCATACATATGAATTCCACATGTAGAAGGGTAACACTGTCAGAAGATTTACAGTATGTATATACTGAAAAGGAAACGTCCTCAGATATAACCTTGCGACATACCACACAACACAAACACCTGGCCCCACAACACATCATGCAACTTTGTGTGTTGCTTTCTTTCATATAAGTAATTGGCGATTAAGTTTGATGCCATACCAATACACTTATAGCTATTTAATTTTAGTATTCAAAGGTCATGTACAAGCATGTGTTAAAGGCTTTGCTGTAGTCTAGTAAAATTAATAATTAACTTTAGAGCATTTTATGTTATGATGACAAATGTCATCGAAGATTTTTTATTACTGCTGTAGCTGTATTATGACCTTTTACCAAAGCTAGATTGTATTGATTGGAGTACGTTATTTTTTTTTCAAGATGTTCTAAAAGCTGATATTGCATATTGGTTTCTAGTAACTTGGATAATGTTGGCCAAATGCTGATGGGGCGTAATCCTAAAGGAAGTGGCATCACAACTGGTAGCTTCCACACATCTGGAAATACATTTCTTTCCATAGAAATATCAATAATGGTTATCAATGTATTCAAGCAGAATGGTAAAATCAACCTTAACTTCTTAGATTTATTCTCTCAACTCCCATGGCATTAGTATTCACTTTGTTTATTATTTCTTTTATAGTGGACCGATTAACCAACTTAAAAGAAAAGTTATTATAGTACCCGTCGCTTTTAATGCTAGTAACTCCTTAACCTTATTCTTTGATACTTTTATATTAGTAGTAGCTTTTGCACATAAGTTATTTAGTAGTTCAACGTATACTATTTCTGAACTGATTTTATATTTCAGTTTTTGTATCTGTTGTGCGGAATATATTAGAAGCAGAGATAGGACAAAAGAGAAGAAGAGGCAGACCTAGGTTAGACTACTGCACACAGATAGTAAAAGATGTAGACTGTAGGGGTTTCAGGGAGATGTGTAGGCTAGCCCAGAATAGAAATCAATGGAGATACGCATCCAACCAATCCCAAGATGAATAAACTAATGACGAAAAAATAACTGTGCTTAAGCATGATGATTATTATAAGTAACTACAAGAATTGGTTGGGCAATATTCTCAAATAATGTTAAGTGTGTGAAAGGATTTACTGGAAAACCATTATTTCGGTAAATGTATAAGTGTTGGGGGGTCTTGGTAGCCACAGGTTGCTTAACCCCCTTCACTGAATCTCGGTGAAATAGGGCATAAAATTAGAAAACAATAGAAGGGGAACGAGCTGTATACACATGCTGTGTGAGAATTTCAGGAAACTATGTAGGCTAGCTCAGAATATAAATAAGTGCAGGTACGTGTCCAACCAGTTATGAGACGGAAACCTAGTGACGCAAAAATAAGCGCAGATAAATCTGATGATTAGTATAAACAACTATCTGTTGGTTGCAAAATATCTGCAACTAATGTTGACTGTGCGAAAAGATATATTGGAAAATATATTAAATCGGTAAATGGTTAAGTGTTGGGGGAACTTGGCAGCCACAGGCTGCTTACCTCCCTTCACAACCACTGAAGGTCGGAGAAATAGGCTATATAATAACTGTAAAACAATAGAAGGTGACCGAACTGCATCTAACAAGAAAGAACAGCGCCTATGAGGAAAGACAACAAACATAGAACAAGAAGAAAATTGTTGAAAGCATATGTGTGGAGCACAGCACAGTATGCCTATGAAATACGGCCAGTCTGAAACGCAGACAGAAAAACGGTAGCAGCCTTTTGAAATGCTGTGCTTCAGATGTATGAGGACGATAGCATGGACAGACAAATATAATAACAAATAGGTTATAGAAATAGTAGGGGAACAAGTATATATGGGGAAAAAGAGAAATAGAAGGGCATTTTTGGGGAATAGTATGGGATATATTACAAGCAGAGATAGGAAAAAAGAGGTAGATGTAGACTTAGATCAGATAGTGATAGTTGCAGACTGTGCAAATTTCAGGGAAATCTGTAGGTTAGTTCAGAATAGGAAACAATGATGGTACGTGTCTAACCAGTTCCAGGACTGAAGACCTAATGATGATGATGGTCTGTTGTTATTTTCAAAAGATTTGCACAAGTTTCGAATTTTTGCTACTCAGTTTGTGTACTATCCATAAAAAGTAAGTTTTTCATTTCTAATAGCCTGTGATTGCTTAGTTTTAGAGTACTTCATGTAGGTTTTATCTTTAGATTGATAATTAAATTTATATAGTATGTTACGTATCTTGACATTCTCTTCTTTTTTAGGAATAACAAAATGCAATGGTCCATGATGATCAAATATAGTATTGATATTTTTATTCAGAAATTCAACTTTTTCATTTAGGTTCTTTAAAGTTAGACCTGCATACGAATCAATCCCTATAGTAGGGGACAAAGAATACTTCTATAGTAAGCCTGCTTTTTGTAAAAGGCAATTAAAAGACGCAGCAAGGGGCAGTAGCTTTGCTAGGAGAGGCGGTTGGTCTCTGGCGATCCTCAACAAGGTTGTTGGGGATTGGCCGTGACAGAGGTACGGCTTTTTTCTAAAATCTTTAAAAACTGCATTGCGGAAAGATATGGGAACCTACCACAATATTTTCCAGGTATACGTGGCCTAAAACACGAATTATATATGATGGAGAGCTCACAAGTAAAATTTTCATCCAGAGGTAAAATACCCCCTCATTCGGATCTCTGGGAGGGGGTACTTGAGGCCCGTCATCGTCAGAATTTAAAACAACGGTTCAATTTAGTGATAGGGACTTGGAATGTAAGGTCATTACTTAGAGTAGATAAGTTAACAAATTTATTAGTTGAAATGAGAAAAGGAAAGCTGGATATTTTAGGTATTACTGAGATGAGATGGTCAGATAGTAATGACTTTTGGAAAGATAATTATAGAATAATTTTAACTTCTTCAACTAATGGACAGGAAGGGATAGGAATAGTTTTAGGTATAAGATTAGGACGTAAAGTTAAAGAGTACTTACAATTTAGGGATAGAATAATTATGGTTAGATTGAGTATGAAACCCACAGACACTGTTTTAGTGCAGGTTTACATGCCAACAACTCAATACGAGGATGAGGAAGTAGAAAAGGTATACGAGGATATAAATAGTATAATGAGAAAAGTAAAGGGAGATGAGAATTTAACAGTTATGGGCGATTTTAATGCATTCAGTGGGAGAAGGTAGTGAGGGAAAAATGGTAGAATAATTTTGGTATGGTAGACGAAATGATAGAGGAAAAAGATTAGTTGAGTTTTGCCAGGAACATAGATTAGTAACTCTAAACACCCTATTCGAACATGTTAGAAGAAGATATACCTGGACAGCGCCAGTTGATAGGGCTAAATATCAAATAGATTATATTTTAGTTAAACAAAGATTTAGATTCCAAGTTTAAAACTGTCGTAGTTATCCAGGGGCTGACATAGATAGCGATCATAACTTAATAAATGAAGTGTAATCTAAAATTCAAAAAATTGAGAAAGGCTAAAAGAGAGGGATAGGATCTAGGTAAGCTTAATGATAGTGAGGTAAAAGAGGAATATAAACAAGTATTAGATAATAAGGCCAAAGAGATAGCTATAGGAGGGAATGTAGAAAATAGATGGAAAGAAATAGAAAGGACTGTACATGATACAGCAACACAGACTATAGGTATGAAAAAAGTAGAAGCGAGAAAACCCTGGGTAACAAAAGAGATATTAAATTTAATAGAGAATTGGATAGTGAAAGTAAGCAAAAATGTAATAAAGTTAGAAATAAGATAATACGTGTAGAAAAGCTAGAAATAAATGGATGGAGGAGAATTGTAAGGGAGTACAAGATGATTTGAGAGTAGGTAAGACAGACAGGTCTTACAGAGCAGTTAAAAAGTTTTTCGGGAAAGATAGGAAAAAATATAATGGTATTAAAGATGAGAATAATGAGCTTCTAATAAATAAAATTGAGATAGCAGATAGTTGGAAAACATATTTAGAAGATTTATATAAGGAAGACGATAATGAGATAGAGAACGACCAAGAAGAGGATGTAGAAATAGGGTTCTCAATATTAAGAAAGGAATTTGATAGAGCTGTTAGGGATCTTAAACTAAATAAAGCGCCCGGAATAGACGATATACCCGCAGAATTAATAAAATATGCAAGCCAGAAAACTAGACAGATTATATGAACTAGTAAAAGTAATATATGACACAGGTGAGGTCCCAATAGATTTTGAAAAAAATATTATTCCAATCCCAAAAAAATCAGGAGCTGATAGGTGTGAGAATTTTAGAACGGTTAGTTTAACTTCCAACACTTCCAAAATACTAACAATAATAATTAAAAATAGAGACTGAGAATTATTTAGGCGAAGACCAATATGGTTTTCGTAAAGACAGAGGGAATAGATAACCGATACTAATGATTAGGATAATTATCGAAAAAAGGTTACAAAAATAAAAAGACTAATTTTGCTTTTGTAGATATCGAAAAGGCATTTGATAGGGTTAATTGGATTCTTATGTTCAGGGTATTTACATTCTATGTAAAAACCAAAGCGTAGTAATTAGATTTGATTTAATAGAAAAGGAGGCTAAGATTAGAAATGGTGTTAGACAGAGCTGTATACTATCTCTCTTGATTTTTAATGTTTATATTGAGGAAGCTTTAAACTTGGCTTGAGAGAGAAAAGAGATAGGTGTTAGTGTACAGGGACAGAAAATACGCATGTTACGTTTTGCAAATGATATAGCCATTATAGCAGTCTAGAAAAGAGTTAAGAGAGTTTTTAAATATTTTAGATGAGATACTACAGAGTAACTATAATATGAGAATTAACTCAGGAAAGACAAAGATAATAAGTGAGTTACAGCCTAATTCTACACCAACATTAATAATAGGTAATACCAAGTTAGAGGAGATAGATGAATTTTGCTATTTAGGTAGTATAATTACAAAGGACGGACGCAGCAGAAGGGATATAGTAGCTAGAATAGCTCAAGCTAGAAAAATGTTTTTAAAAAAGAAAGACTTGCTAATAGCTAATAGTATTAGTTTAGATAATACAAAAAGTTTCTAAAATCGCACGTACGGAGCGTTCTATTATACGGTAGTGAGACTTGGACAATTAAAGAGGTAGATAAGAAAAAGATAGAAGCTTTTGAAACTTGGTGTTATAGGAGAATGTTAAATATTAGTTGGACAGATAGAGTAAGAAATGAGGTAAGGAACCCTGTATGTGGAAACAATTAAAAGTCAGGAGAGATAGAATGATAGAGCACCAGTTAAGACAAGAGGGACTATTTAGTAAGGTCTTAGATTATAGACTATCAAATAAAAATAAAGTATAAAGTCCTAGACAAAGTTATATTAGTCAAATTACTTGAGATTTAGGTTGTGAAGGATATATCCCTTTTTAGACTAGCACAGAATATAAAAGAATTTAGAGCTGTGTCAAACCGACCTTAAGTAAGTTCGAAAACAAAACAAAAAAAAAATAAATAAAAATCTGTTAACAAAATGTCACCATGACATAACTCACAATTAGTTAGCGGTCTGGCATGTTGGTAGGGATTCGTTGCTTAAGTCTTACTGTAACATATAATTTAATAAACGTCACCACCACATAACTCACAATTAGTTAGCGGTCTGGCATGTTGGCAGCAATTCGCTGCTTAAGCCTTACCATAAAATATTACTTAATAAACGTGTCCATGACATAAGTCACAATTAGTTAACGGTTTGGCATGTTTGTAGCGATTCGTTGCTTAAGCCTTACCATGACATATAATTTAATTATCGTCTCCATGACATCTCACAATTAGTTTAGCGGTCTCACTGCTTAAACCTTACCATAACATATAACTTAATAAACGTTTCCATGACATAACTCACAATTAGTTAGTGGTCTGGCATATTGGTAGAGATTCGTTGCTTAAGCCTTACCATAACATATAGTTTACCACTTTTCCTTTTTTTGGAGGGGATAGCCAGGTAATATTTCATTTCTTTATAAATGGGAATCAGGTAAACATGTTGAAGTTGTTTAACAACCATGAGGTTGCTAATATCTATGTAGAGCCAGGTAGATAGGAAAAGATAAAACCATATAGGAAGACCTAGACCAAGCTATATTAGTCAAATTATTAGAAATTTAGGTTATGAAAGGTATGTAGAACTTTTTAGAGTAGCACAGAATAGAAAAGAAGTTAGAGCGGTGTCAAACCGACCTTAAGTAAGTCGAAAACAAAATAATGATAACGAGTCAATTTCACGCACATCTTTTGAATGTGTTACAATCAAAAGCAAATATCGATCTATAATTCCCATATTCTAACCTTTATAAAAGAAGTTGTTACGTGTTAATTAAATTAATCTGTAACTCTCATTTTTCAATTATTGGATACACAGTTTTCATTTCTTATACTCATTAAATTTTCCGTATTTCGTTTAAAAGCAAAAATATTTCCATTTGTTTCTTGGCTCTAGCCTTTGGTAGGTTATATGTTAATAGTTAAATTGTAGGCTTAGAATGATGTAATATGCATAAATATGCTAAGTTGTCCTGGGGCTTTTACACCTCTCTCGTTAGATTTTTAATAATTCTCGGGGATGAAATTTTTATTGGACCTCGGACCAACTCTGTCGGAAGTTACCTAGACACTTTAGTATCAGGATTTGACTAGAGCAGTTATGTTTGGTCAGAGTGCAGTTTAGTGCATTTTTTGATGTAGCGCGTAATTACACACACATGCACGTGCACACACACACGTGCTTGCTCGTTCACTCGCTTATGCATGCTCGCACATACACACCCACCTCCACTCACCCACCATCCCATTCATTGTAGGGCACTACCATAATTGGAAGATGCATGTGACGAAATTTGATGAGAACATGAACCCCAGCTCCATGAAACTCGGCGAAAATGTAAGTAAAAACCTGTTATAACCTTGACATAGAAATTTGCCTGCTCAAATCATAAAATTCATTATGTAGGAGTTAAAGGTGGTTTAACATGTAGCAAAATACCGGAGCAGGGGTTGTAATAATTTTTGCCTGTTGGGTGAAGTGTAATAAAGTATCTATGTATAAATAACCATAGATTAAAAATTGTTATTGTTCAAATGTAGTAGTTGCATTGTTCGAATCATACATCTAACTTGCAGTACCTTTGTATACCTCATCTGAATCAAAAGCGACTATGTCGGAATTCCAAAAAAATGCCAATTTACATTTAATTCTTTCTATTTATTCCCTTCTGGACATAGTATTTTACTGAATTACTTCTTCATGTTAAAGCATCAAAACATCTTGTGGAACTAAAGAATCATTTTTTAGAACAGTTTATAGCACGAATTTACCAAATTTAAATTAGGCATCGAGTACTATGTTTAAAAAATGTAAGCTTTAATTTTCTATGTTGAAGTATAATGCATATTTCAAAATATTTTGAACTGCACATTAAATGTTTAAAACTATTTTACATTGTGTATGCATTTACATGTTTGTTTGAAACATTATCTATGAAACTAGATTGTTTGGGTTTCCTGTATATTGTGGTTTATGATATTCGGGTTATTTAAATACTCAATTAATTAATTGAGATTATAATAACGTTCTGATCATTTTATTGCAGTTTGTTTGTTTTCACAACATAAATAAATAAAACGTAATTAAAATATAAAAATATGTATTTTCGAAAAAAAAATCGAAACATGATGTAAGTTTAAATACTTATTTAATACATTGGTGAACTAAATTGAGGGTTAAGGTTTAATTGATATGGGAAAGAAACAACAGTAAAATTAATGCAAAACTGTTCTGATTTTCATAGTATAAGCCAGCTAGGCTGTGCATTTTATTAGTTTTACTATCTGTACATACTATGTTTTATATATGATTATTAATATAACTTGCAAGAAAACTGTACTAGTAGATTTGTGGCTATCATATTAACATCTTTGTGTTGACTATTTTTTAGGAATAGCATCTTGGCATTGTTCAATGTCATTGTCTTCAATAGTTGTTGTGCCCATACCAGATGGATAGGTTTGAGTTGTAGCATGTATTAGTTGTGACATAAGTTGATGTGCATAAGGTCAGATGTAATAAAGTGAAAGAAGACAATCAAATATAAATTTTTGTGCTTTGATGTATAGTTAATTATTATCTATTACATATATCTATCCATTTTTGGCCATTAATTTGATGATGATACCATTCTGGTGGTCTAGAAGCAAAAGTTCTCGATATCCATTTTCTACCTTTTCAAAATTGTTCAATTGTCGGACATGCAAGAAATGTGTCACCGAATAAAACAAGCGATAATTAGATGGAGCAAGCTCTAGGTGTCCTAAATCTTTTACTAATCGCAATCTATGTGCTGGTGTATTATCCTGCTGCATCAAACTTGAGTCCTGTTGATTAATGTGGTGTAACGAATAAGCAGAATTTTATAAACTATCAATTGTTCAGAATACAGTCTTGTATTTAGAGTTTGACCTTTGAGACTAGTTAGAAGTTCATTCAATTGCATATTTATATGATTGTTGACAGAGATGGAGGAATTGATGATTTTGTATTTAGAATGGACAATGACACGATAGAGAAAGTGAATAAGTTTGTGTAACTTGATAGAAAGTTTTTAGTAATGGAAAGCTGGATGGTGAAATAGAAAGAAGGGCAAATGCTGGAAGAAAAGTGTCTGGAAGTATGTGAGCAGTGAACAGGAATGAAGGATTGAGTATAATTATGAAGTTGGTCATTTACAACAGTGCGTTTGTGCCAACTGTTCTGTATGGAAGCGAAACCTGCGTCTGGCAGAAGAAGCATGTTTGTTGTATAAATGCTGCAGGAATGAGGTTTCTAAGAGGTGCCCAAAAACATTGTGAGACAAAGTGCCAAACGAATGGGCAAGAGCAGAGTGTGGGGTGTAAGTGACCCTTAAGGAGTTGAACGAGTGAAGCATGCTTAGATGGTTTGGACATATGGAAAGAATGAATGATGATACACTTACCAAGCGTATATATGCAAGTAAGATGACTGGTAAAACTGCAAGGGGTAGACCACGTAAAAGATAGTTGGTTGTAGTAGAGGTTCTGAAAGATGATAGGTGAGAAATCTGTGATATAAAAGAGCATGCCAAAAACAATGTATGAATATTGCAGAAGCAAAGAAGATGTGTAGGGACCGAGGAATGTGAAGAAAAATTTTGAATGGTGCTGGAAGTAAAAGTAGTGTAGTATTCTAGAGTTATACTCTGCATATCCCCTCAGAAAGATGTGCTACGTTTGGTTACCCTGGAGGGGAATACCATGATTGATATGTTGTATGTTGTTTTGTTTTGTTTAGAAGATCAAAATTTCTTCAAAGTTATATCACATTACTTTATGGTCACAACGGATTTAACGAACCACTGAACGAACCTTTTCTTCTCCTGCAATCCATAGTATTCATATGTTTGGGTTAAGAAGAAAACCCACTTCTTATCATTCATCACAATTCTTCTCTAAAGCTGTTGTCTGCTGGATACTGAAGCAGTTCTTACATTGAGCTTGTTCATGCATCGAATGAATAATGGATATTCATTTGAGGTCATTTATTTACAAAATTCATTTACTTCAAGTGCTGACTGACTGAGAATTTTGGGCAACCAATTCTTTCTGATAAATCATCACTCTGGACTGATAATTGTCCTGCACAGCTGAGATGATCTATCTGAACGTTAGTCTAACGTGCCTCATTTAAACTTTTGAAATCAAGTTGTTGTAATGTTTCTAAACGCAATACATTTCTCTTCAATTTTATTACTTTGATCTCCTGCAGCTTTTGTGTGTACGCCTTTTTCCAATAGTGACATACAAGTACAATAATTGCTTTTTCTCTTGTACGAAGATTATTACTTGTGATTGTACATACACATAAATTTGTAATAAATGTCGAATGAATTACAATAATACTGTCAGATCAGTGTAAGTCAGTATATAAATAAGTCAACAGGTGGTGTACACTTTTGTTTATTTATTTATGTAATAAAACTTCTGAAACAACTAAATATTTATAAAAATTTTAAAGCTTACATTTTTCATATTAATTGCGGAATTTTTTCAAAAGTTATTTAAAAAAGATTTTATATAACAGTAGCGGGTTTTCTAATTAAAAATGTAGACATTTACAGTAGGAATCACCAACATGTTTTAATATTTGGTTCTTGAGCTGATAGCGTGTTATTATAGAATATATAGTTAATTTCGTTGACTATTAAGTAAATAATTTTATCGAAAAAAGCTTTCACTGTAGGTTAATTTATTAGAAGATTCACATATCTCTGTATTGGGTAGAAAGTTGTTGATATGGAGCACATTTGTTTAGCTGAACAATTACATTTTATGTTTTTTTTTTTTTAATATCTTACTTTAAAACAATCGTAATAATTTTTCTGGAATAGTGATGAAACGTGCACTTTTAAATAAAAAAAAATTTCACTTGGTGGATTGATATTTCAACCCCCTCCTATTGGGTCAGTTAACAATTGTTATTAATTAAGAGGAGTGAAATTAATATTTACAATCCATAAAGTGCTATCATTCTGGTTATCTTTATACTGTTAAGGAAAGTTTATATTAAAGTATTTGACTTTTAAAGGTTTGTGAATTTTTAAAACGATAAACTTTTTACAGAGACCGTTGAAGCTTCAAGCCAATCTAAAGTAATATATGATATGGAACTTAAAAAATTACAGGGAATTATACAGCGTTTGGAACATGAAAATAAAGAGCTTAGGTTTGAAAGACAGCCATCACCTATACAGCACCCAATACAAGTACGTATTACTGTATTACTTACATTTGCTTATAATTAACATTGTTATCACCTATTTTACCATATTCTAATTTTTATGAGACCCAGCTGATAATATAAAAACTTGTATTACTAGAATGCATTTGTGCTAAATACTTTAAACATGTTCAACATAAGAAATATTTTGCAGGTAAGGCTATTTTTACATAATTCTAAATTTTAGTACTTGATCAAGTTTTGTTAAATACTTTTATAAAAGTATTTAAATTTTAGTTTGCTTCAGTACTTGTATTTATGTTTCAAATATAACTGAAATTATAACTTATATTTAGATGGTCTTTTTATTCATATTATAGTTTAAAACAGTTGTAAGTTGCAATAAACAAATCATAGCAAAGAAGTTTTTGTTAAAGTGTATACACATTTACTTTAATATAAAGGAAAATCTTTTAATTAACAATTATACTTTTTGATGGTAATTTAACATTCAATATCAAAACAGAAATTATGAATTGAAAGTAAAACAACTAATTTAAAAAAATTGTAATACAAAGTTTAATTTGGGGTATGGTAATCCCCTTACAAATATTTGTTCAACATGTATTAACGTAGAAACCCTAAAGAAGATGATTAAAGCTCTATTTTAATATTTGGTTATTTTGCATATTATCAATTGTGCAACATAACGGTTCAATTATTCACTGACATTTTGTGGCCCATGTAAAAATAAGAACTACGTTAGAAAACGATAGTTACTAATGGTGGTTATTACCTAAAAACAAAAAACAGTTGTTATCTCAATGTAAAGATGCTGAAGCCTTGAGGCACAGAAATATTTATTATTTTATGAACAAATTTTGCAACTTTTTCTATTTAATATTAATTTTAAATATACATTCTCAATTAGGAATAGAGAAATTTATTGAAAAATATTATTGTAATACAATTACACATTTTTCCTTAATTGTGATCTACTCAGCCTGAGTCTTGTTATGATATGTAAATTAATTTTTAATTTATCAACATGAACTTCACAATTTAACTAAATAAATCACTTATAGTATCTACAAAAATTACTTTGCAACATATTAGTAATAATCAAGAGGTTATGAGCTCATAGAGCATTGATTGCATTGAAATCATTAGCGGAACTGTTATATAGTTCTTGTAATTTCTAAACCGACTTTAGTCATCAATATTCCTGATGTCATATATTGACACCATCGCCACTATCAAAATAGCTATTCCTCGTTACTACAATGATGCTATTGGTACAATATAGATAGATATTACAAAAGTTTAGCAATTGGTGGCGGAATGTGGTTTGTTACTTTGTAAAATGTAATTTTTAGATTGCATTTATATTAACAAAATTGCAGTCTAAACTATTTAACTTAATAATTTAAACTAGTGAGCATATTTTTAATGTAGTTGCACGTTTTTAACCTCATCTCATTTTTCTAATTAAATAGTAATAGGCATAGTATACCAGGCACGAAATTATAACCACCAATAATCAAGATCTCCAGAGGCTATGTTTATAAAACTAAAATATTTGTGGTTTTTACTTCTTTTGATGTGAAACTGGATTTGCTACTTGCTGATGAATAAGCTTGGCTTTTACAAAGAAAACAACAATATATTGTGATTTTCAACAAAATATAAAACAAGTAACATACCCAACAATAAGCGCAAGTTCACATTAAATTTAAAAATATACTACACGTGACTATATATAATATAATAACTTCAAAATTAATAGAATTTACTTACAATTTTCATACATTCTGTAAATTACATTACGAATACCGCATTTAGTAAATTCGTCTACTTCAGTAATTGCTTTTTTTGTGATCTCTATTCTTGGAAGTGAAGGCTTCAATATTTTTAACTGTCTGTAACACAGCAATTACCATGAACAGATAGAATAGAATCTATGCATTACTTATTGTAGATTACCTCACAAACTTCAGACAAAGAAGTACATCTATTTCTCGTTCAAAAAACATTATCAAATTAGCTACAAGTAGCTTCCTCTACTTCCTAAATGTAAACCAGACAAGGTTTATTTACTCAAACAAAAATGGCGCTGGTCTGTTCTGAAAAGATTAATTTTAAAAGCAAGCAAGAATAACATACAATGCGGAACAAAAAAGTACGTAAGAGGTTAATGACAACGAACAAAGACGACAATGAAAATCTAACATAATTTATACAAGTAATGATTAAACGTTAGCAAATGTTCTAAATGAAGATGGAAAAGGTAGAAAATTTGTCAAACTAAGAGGTAAACTCTTTTTCCTAGTTAGAATAAGACAACAATATCATTGGTTGTTGGTGTGACATCGTTTGTGAAGAAACTCGGTTTAAATTGCAGTTATATGTGCTAAGTGGACTGTATCCTATGTTTACTGGTGAAATGCACCTAGAGTAAAATCTAATCAAAATGACATTAACAAGGTAAAAATTTACAATTTAAGAGGTCCGGAAAATTGTCAATGAGAGGAAACCATGATTTTGGTTCTCAAGTGCAAAGAAGTTGAAGATACAATCAAGTCTTACAAGGACATTGTTCCAGCTTTGGCCTCTCAGTTAATACTGATCAAGCAGAGTTTCATAGTTTGTTGAAGAAGTATAAGAAGAAATATTAATATGGCTCAGCTTATATTCCGTACGCACTTGGATAATTAAATCTGAGCTTTAATTACAGGTCTCCAGTCTGCATGTGAAATTTGAGCAAGTTGTTAACTACGTTTGAACAAAAAAGTGATCGACGTTTAAATATGTAATACATCGAGTTGTTCAACTATGAAATGAATCCTAAGCACAACATAGCTGCCTACTCCAGTACTCTGAAAGGCGTCTGGCCTGATATCAAACAAGAACTTGAAGGCATGACAATTAAACAAATCATTCAGACAATTCTTATCAATCGTATTTTAAACACTTTACCTTCCATATATTTTGAATTAAAGGACTCGTTAATCTCTGAAAAAAATCCAAAGAAAGTGCTTGACTGTCTGTGCACATAAAAGGCATCACTTATAACTAAAGTTGTTAACTTATCATGGGAACTATATCTGTCAAATCAGAAGTAGAAATCGCATCCTAGGAACTTGTCTGGTGGTGTTAGTTCTATCGACAGCTCCATCGCGTAGTAGGTATGCGTGTGACTACTACGCCCAAGGTCCCGGGTTTGAAGCCCGACACGGTCTGCTAGAAAAATGTTAGGCGAGCATTTTTCACAATAATATGTCCTTGTTCGGATGAGAGGTAAAATGGAGGTCCCATGTGTGTGTGTGTGTGTGTGTGTGCGTGCCCGTGCACGTGTGTGCGTGTGTGTGTGTGTGTGTTTTGTTGTCATGCACGTTAAAGATCCCTACATTGTCTGGAACAGCAAGAGTTTGGCAAAATTCAAAATTTTTCAGGTTAAGAAAAACTCCCTTCCTGGCCAATGTAATACCATCGGGTAGAGCATTGGAAAATCACATGTAGGGGGTGCAAGTTTTACCAACAGTCTGAAAACATCAACGGGTAACTTAAATCGTAATATCAAATGTTATGGCTACAACAAAATCAGCCATTTTGCATTAAGTCGTCCTATTGAGGAAAATTAAAAGAAGGCTCCAGAATTGATCAACCTCAAGAAACGTGAAAAATCTAAATCAAGCATTTACAATTACTATAGGTTCAAAGTACAACAACAGCCTATGTTGGTGAAGTTTATAATCAATTGTCTGGACTCATCTGATGATGGACTATTAGGCTCTAGTGCTTTATGTTGTTAAAAATAGATGTTTCTTGTTTATTATTTTAAGGTTGCTTGTGAAAAATAAACAAGTATTTCAGCTCCAGATCATGTTTTTGAAAACATGCGTTATTGATTCCTTGTTAGAAATTAGTTTATATAAATATAGTTTCTGTAGAGATGAACTTTGTCTGTCAGTTTCTAATAGGCTATGAGTCCAGAATACACATAGCTAATAGGTAGAAACAAGAAGTGATATTTTATTAGCAGCGTCAAATTTTCCAAAAAATTAATTTTTTGCTGTTTAATACAAATAAAAAATGAGTTTAGATACCTAACACCAAATTGAAAACTTGAGGATACTAAAAATTGAAGTAAATGGAAGCAACAGAATTGTTGGTGCACTAAGATGTTTATGATTATGTAGTTGGTGTAAAAATTGCTCTAGTTTTAGAAGGAAAGTCTACCAAGTATTATTTTGCATTTCATTTTCAAACAAAACTTTGTTTAAAAGATATTTTGTTATTTTGTTTATAATTAGTTCCGTGATGAATTTAATTGTGTTTAAAGTACAGTAAATTTTTATGAAGAAATCAAAATAATTAGTTGTTGAGTACGGTTATGTTTGTGGTATTTAGTAAATGTAATAGAAATTTGCCATAATAGTATGATTCCATGTTACTAGGTTGAGACGTTAGGCAACTTTATGTGCATGCGTTATTATGTGTGAAAGAGCGAGAAGCAGCTGCTTTTGTTATCCTATCTTGTGAGATTGAGAAGGAATGTGCAGTTCTGCTTGTTAATGCAGTTCCACACGTAGTCCTGCTTCCTTTTCTTAGTGTTGTGGTTGACGATGGATTACCATCACCAGGTCTGATTCTTTTCGTATTCCAAGGTTGTGACCAGTTTGTTTAGCTGGCAATTGAAGTAATTCAAGTCCTGTACACGGTAAGATTTTTTTGCCACTAATTGAATTTCACTCATAAGAGTATACATTTTTTAGCAACTAGGAAGGAATATACTTTCAAAGCTTTTCATTTTATTGGAAACGCCATATTATCGCAGGAACGTGATTCTCAACACTAAATGATGGACCCTCCTGATAAATTCGACTGGCTTTATTAATCATCCTTTGAACTGATGCATTTAGTATGAAATGTTATCTGGTAATATTGTATTACAAGCAGCTGTTTATGAGAATACTTTTTTAGTGTGGTAAGTACAAAAATCCATTTTGAATGGACCTGCACCTTGCCGAAGTTGTAGATTACTAGAACAGGTGAAATGGCTTGCGTGTTCTAATGAGCTAAAAAGCCAAACTACAGGTCCAACCATAGTAGTAGGGTCGTTAGTGACGAACCAGACTAAGGCAGGTCCCCGAAAGAGGGCAGCGGCTCTTTCGGTACTTAGATTGGCAGAGACCATAGGGGTCGGTATGGCAGTCTAAGACGCACTACCGTGATGTGGAAGGCAACGGGAAACCCCCACATTACCTCCCAAGTACACAGCGTACCTAAATTATAATAAAATGATGGCATTCTCTGGGGTAAAAGATTCCGGAGTTAAAATAGTCCCCATTCGGATCTCCGGAGGGACTACTTTGGAGGATGCGATCGGAAAGTTAAGAATAAGAGTCGGGAACATTTTGCAGTCGGAGCGTGGAATGTTAGAACTATGAAGCAAGTGGGTAAGCTAGAGAACCTAAAAATCGAAATGAATAGGTTATCATTAGACAGTAGGGATCAGCGAAGTTCGGTTGCCAGAGGCGGGGGATTTTTGGAGTGGAGACTTCAGGGTAATTCATACAGGAGCCGAGGAAGGAAATTTGGGTGTGGGGATAGTTATGCGGAAAAAGATAGGATACTGTGTAGAAAATTACTTACAAAAGAATGAAAGAGTACGCATGGTTAGATTAGAATCTAAACCGGTAACACAGTAATAATACAAGTATACATTCCCACCTCTAGCTACAGTGACGAAGAGGTAGAAGCGATCTACAAAGATATCGAAGACATATTAAGACACGTAAAAGGACATGAAAATTTAATAATTACGGGGGATTTTAATGCCATGGTAGGTGAGGGTAGGGAAGGAGCGATAGTAGGTTTATTTGGTTTAGGCACTAGAAACGACAGAGGAAATAAGCTGGTAGAATTTTGCGACAAGAACAATTTAATCATTACAAACACATTATTTCAACATCATGCTAGAAGACGATATATGTGGAAGATGCCAGGAGATATAGGAAGATATCAAATAGATTACATTCTTGTTAGACAACGGTTTAGGAATCAAGTAAAAGACTGTAGAAGCTACCCAGAAGCAGATATAGACACTGACCACAACATCGTAATTATGAAGGCCGCACTTAAATTTGAAAAAAAGAAACGGAAAAAGGCACTTGGACCTACAGAAACTAAAAGAGAAAGATATTCAAGAAAGATTCGAAAAAAGGTCAAATGAATTGCTCAAAGATATCGGGAAAATATCTGGTACTAAGGAAGTAGAAACAGAATGGAATAACATTGAATCCAGCCTCGACATGGCGACCAGAGATATTCTGGGGTATACACAAAAAGTAAATAAGAAACCACGGATAACAAAGGATACAGGAAAACAGAGATACAAAGCCATAAAATGGGAATTTATTCGAAAATGCAGGAAAGCTAAAGAACAATGGATTGATGAAAAGTGCAAAGAGGTACAAACTAAGATGGAAGTAGGAAAGACAGATGAAGCATACAAACTAATTAGAATCAATTTTAGGGATATAGAAACATATAGCAAAAATATAAGGGACGCGGGAGGAAATGTCATTATAGAAAATGTAGAGAAAGTGGGTAGATGGCAAAAATATATAGGGAATTTATATGCAGGAGAAGAACTAACTGCATTAGAAAAGGAATCAGACATTGAAAATGATGACTTGGGATATCCTATACTTAGAGATGAATTTGAAATAGCATTAAAGGGTCTGAAAAATGGTAAGGCACCGGGTACAGATAAGGTGCAAGCAGAGACTCTAAAAGCCGCTGGTCAAGCAGTAACAGAACGTCTCTTCCAACTTGTAAGCTATATGTATGAGACAGGCGAGATACCCAAAGATTTCAAACATAACATCATAGTAACTATACCAAAAAAGAAAGGCGTAGATAGATGTGAAAATTTCCGAACAATAAGCTTGAAAGCACACGTATCAAAAGTATTAACTAGAATTGTACAAAGACGAATGGAAAAACGGGCTGAAGAAATACTAGGAGAAGACCAATTTGCGTTTAGGCGAAACAGAGGAACACGGGAGGCTATCTTAGCTCTGAGGGTGATAATGGAGAAAACAATAGAAAAAGGGGAAAGCGTGTACATAGGGTTTGTAGATCTGGAAAAAGCATTTGACAATGTAAAATGGAAAAAAATGTTCGAAATACTCAAAAAGATTGAAATGAGCTATAGGGATAGACGGATAGTACATAGTTTATACAAAGAGCAAACAGGAGTAATAGAACTAGAGCAGGAACGTAGAGAAGTAAACGTCAGGAAAGGAGTGAGACAGGGATGTTCCCTATCCCCACTAATTTTTAACTTGTACATAGAAGAGGCAATGAATACTGTCAAATGCAGGAAGACATTTGGAATTACTATGCAGGGACAAAAAATTGATATGCTTAGATTTGCAGATGATATAGCGGTATTAGCATCTAGCAAGGAAGAGTTAGAAGCTGCTCTCAATGAAATGGATCGGTTCTAACAGAGAGATACAGTATGAAAATTAACAAAAATAAAACTAAAGTACTAGTATGCAAAGGAGGGAAAAATAAATCAAAAACAAGAATACAAATATGTAACACGAATTTACAAGAGGTTAAGGATTTCTGCTACCTAGGAAGCCAAATAACGCAAGATGGGAAAAGCACAAAAGATATAAAACAAAGATTAGCACAAGGTCGTGCTACATTTAACAAGAAAAAGCAACTACTGTGCTCAAAGACCACAAACATAGAAACAAGGAAAAGATTGCTCAAAACATATGTGTGGAGCACAGCACTGTATGGCTGTGAAGCCTGGACAGTGGGAGTAGCGGACAAGAAAAAGGTAGAAGCCTTTGAAATGTGGTGCTACAGACGTATGATGAAGATATTATGGACAGACAAAGTTAAGAACGAAGAGGTACTAAAAATGGTAGGGAAGAAAGAAATATGTGGAAAACGGTAAAAATAGGAGAGATAGGATGATAGGCCACATACTACGGCATGAGGGAATAGTCGGAATATACTAGAAGCAGATATAGGAAAAAAGAGAAGAAGAGGTAGACCTAGGTTAGACTACTGCACACAGATAGTGAAAGATGTAGGCTGTAGGAGTTTCAGGGAAATGTGTAGGCTAGCTCAGAAGAGAAATCAATGGAGGTACGCATCCAACCATTCCCAAGATGGATAAATTAATGACGAAGAAAGTAACTGCACTTAAACATGATATTTATTATAAGCAACTAAAGCATTGGAGGGGCAATATTCTCGAATAATGGTAATTGCGTGAAAGCATTTACTGGAAAACTATTATTTCGGCAAATGTCTAAGTGTTGGGGGATCTTGGCAGCCACAGGTTGCTTAACCCCCTTCAATAAATCTCAGTGAAATAGGGCATAATATTAGAAAACAATATAAGGGGAACCGAGCTGTATTGCTGTGTGAGAATTTCAGGGAACTATGTAGGTTAGTTTAGATAATAAATAAGTGCAGGTACATGTCCAACCAGTTTTGAGACGGGAAACCCAATGATGAAAAAATAAGCGCAGATAAATCTGATGATTATTATAAACAACTAGTTGTTTGTTGTGAAATACAGTATTGCCCGAAATAAACAGTACTGAAACTAAGTTGGCGGTGTTTTTATGCGTGCGCTGTCACACTCAAGTTAGCTAGTATAGACCTGTCAAGTAAACCTCAAACAAGTAATTAGTAGGGCCTAATTGTTAAAAATGGTGTTAAGTACAGAGGAGAAAGTGTTTCTGGTAGAGCATTATTTTCGTTCATACGGAATCGGCCGACGTAATGGTGCAAGTTTGCTATACGTGTCTGATCAATTCACACAAATGTTTAATAAACGTTCTCCAAGTAATGCTGTAATTTTGAAGGTTATTGAAAAGTTTAGAAATACAGGTAGTGTATTGTGCCAACGAAAAGAAAACTCGGGCGTCCCAGGACAGTTAACAACAACAATAACCATGAACGTGTTTTGAGCAAATCTTAGAAAATCCGAAAGTCAGCCAGGCAAGGACAGCGTTACAACTTGATTCAAAAAGAACTTCCTTTCAAAGAATCCTGAAGGAGCTGGGTACATTTTCGTATGTGATTCAGGTACATCAACAACTACATCCTCGGGATTATCGCAGTAGAGTGGAATATTGCGCCAGAATTCTCGCGTTACAGTATGAAAATCCTGAATTTTTGAAAAATGTTTGGTTTTCAGACGAAGCACATTTTCACTTGTCAGGCTATGTGAATCGTCGCACAAATCGATTTCTGGGCTTTGCCAGACCCGATGAGGTTCAAGAGGTTCCTTTACATAGTGAAAAAGTGAGTGTCTGGTGTGCTGTTTCCGGACACGGAATCATTGGTCCGTACTTTATCGGAGAGAATGGTAGGCAAGTCACACTTAATCAACAGAGGTACAGACAAATTTTAACACGATTTATCCCTGATCTCGTCAATTCTGTCGTGCACGTAACTTGGCATTTGAAACCAATTTTTTCAGCAGGACGGGGCAACTTGCCATACTGCTGCCGCAATTCGTCAATTTCTTCAAGAACATTTTCCAAGCAAATTCATATCACGATTTACTGACTTCCCTTATCCTTCACATTCTCCAGACCTCACACCTCCAGACGCATACATTTGGGGCATGGCTAAAAATGCCGTTTTCAAACGGGCACCACAAACCATCGATGAATTAAAGGATGCCGTTAGAGTCTTCTTCGCAGCCCTGAGACAACCCTTATTCAATAACATGACCAGAAACTTAGAACATCGTTATGAAGTCTGTCTCGAACGAGGAGGTGCACATTTAGAACATATAATAAAGTGTCAATAATATGTATTTTTTAAATATACAAAACAATTACAATTTCAGTACTGTTTATTTCGGGCAATACTGTATCTGCAACTAATGTTGACTATGCGAAAAGATATATTGGAAAAAATATTAAATCAGTAAATGTTCAAGTGCTGGGGGAACTTGGCAGCCACAGGCTGCTTACCCCTCTTCGCAACCACTGAATGTCGGAGAAATAGGGTATATAATTGTCAAACAATAGAAGGTGACCGAACTGCATCTAACAAGAAAGAACGGCTATGATGAAAGACAACAAACATAGAACAAAAAGTTGTTGAAAGCGTATGTGTGGAGCACAGCACAGACAGTATGCCTACGAAATACGAGCAGTCTGAAAAGCAGACAGAAGAACAGTAGCGGCCTTTGAAATGCCGTGCTTCAGATGTTTGAGGATGGACAGACAAAGGTAATAACAAATAGGTTATAGAAACAGTAAGGGAACAAGGATATCTTTGGGAAAAAAATATGAGAAATAGAAGGGCAGAATACGTTCTAAGGCATTTTTGGGAAATAGTATGGGATATATGACAAGCAGAGATAGGAAAATCGGGAAAATAGGGTATATAAGTGTAAAACAATAGAAGGAGACCAAACTGCATCTAACAAGAAAGAACAGCGGATATGTTCAAAGACAATAAAGATAGAGACAAGAAGAAAATTGTTCAAAGCATATGTGTGGAGCACAGTGCAGTACGTCTATGAAACAGGAGCAGTAGGAAAACCAGACAGAGAGAGGTAGAAGCCTTCTGGAATGTTGTACTTCAGATATATAAGGATGATAGCATGAACAGGCAAGGTTAATAACAAATAGGTTATAGAAATAGTCGAGGAATAAAGATATCCGTGGAAAACAAAACAAAAAATTGAAAAAATAGAAGGGATACGTTCTAGGGTATGGAATATATTACAAGCAGAGATAGGAAAAAAGAAGTAAAGGTACATCGAGGTCAGACTTTGACATGCAGATAGTGATAGATGCAGACTGTGCAAATTTCAGGGAAATGTATAGGTTATTTCAGAATAGGAAACAATGAAAGTATGTGTCTAACCAGTTCCAGGACTGAAGATGATGACGCATATTGCAGACAAATGAAGGAATGGCTCGGTAACAATTTCTTTCATAGAGAGATTGATCACAGAGTCGATGCTCCTAATTATTAACTTGTTTAAGTTTAACATATATGAGTTTATTACTTGAGAATAATATTAAGGCAGGGCTTACACAGTTTTGTTACATATTCTAAGGTACGGGATTATTGATACATTTTGTGAATTAATTCGAAATTAGCAGAATAATGCTTTTACCACTGATGCATTTGTACACTAGTATGCATGGCAATGGAGCACACAGAATGACTAGTAATTAAGTTAGTCATATATTTCTAATTATACTTACACGTGGGGACTAGTACTTATATACAAAGTTGAAAATATCTTGATACTGAAATTAAGCACGCCAGACTTACTTTGTAGTTTTTAAAAAGAAACTAGAAAATAAAGAAGTTTTAAATATTTAAGGTACATTATCACTTTGATTAAGTCATTAAATTGTTGAAAAGCAGTGAAAATGTATTTACAGCCATAGTTACTAAAAAGTTTCTCGCCAAATATTTCAGTTTGTTGACATTCTTTATAAGATACGACTTAAAAAAGCAAACTTATTATTGAAGCTACTTTGAAAATAATTTTTTAAAGGTATTTGTACTATTCTCGTTTTATGTGTGTAACTTATGGTACTCAAATTTAAAATTCTTAGTATATACTTTCAATTGTTGAATCAAAGAAGTCGGTATGCCTATTTAATTTCCAAACAAGTTCTTATGTAGGGGGTTGTAAGAAACAGGATTAAACCCTAGCTTTCTTTGGAGTGCAATGGAGGTGGGATAGAGTCCACCAATGTTTGCACATATTGAAACTATATGTGGTGCTTTTCTGGGTATTTTAGTGCAGCATGATCTGATTATAGCATGCAATTCATACTAATATCATCATGTGAATGATCGGTCTGCAAACAATTTGGTATGGCTCTTTAGCTAAAGTTTGTTTTCCATTGAGATTACACCATGCTATTATGCTCCCTAGAACAACAAAGCATACTTAGAAAATTAATTAAGGAATATCTGGTGACTTACCATAACATTTTAGCAAATTAAGTTTTTACTGTTAAAGTTTGTGATTGTATGGTTAGATGGAAGATGATTAAAGATTGGGTTCTGAATTGGAAGTAACCTTTGCATCAAATTAATTGCACTAAATATAAGTTAATGCGCTGCAGTTCAATTTTGGAACTTAAACTTTTACATACGTGTTTGCAAAGTTACGTATGTTTAAAAGCATTTACTTAAGTGTAGGCCAATTTTTGACAGGTCTTCGCCTAGCAAACATACGCTGTTCGCTTATAAACGAATGTTTAATTTGACAATGTCGCTGTAGTTAATTTGAATATCTTGTAGTTCCGTTTCTTGGAACTAAAGCAAAGCAACCTAACCTTTTATAAAATTTTCTCAGTAGATAAAAGTATTTTGCAAGTGTTTGTTTTTTATAGTTTTAATCTAACGAGCTTTTGTAGTTATGGAGAGTAAAAAAAAGGTGTTTTAACTCTACTGAAAAACAAAAACAACTTTTAGTGCAATTTGTGAAAAGTAAGCCGCAATTAATTAGTGGTAAACATTGTCAAACTATACCTCCAAAGATGCTGCAAAGGATTGGCAAGATATCACAAACATTTTTAATTCTTTACCCGGTCCCAACAAACAGTGGAAGGAATGGCGTAAGGTGAGCAAATTGTTCATATTTCAAGACTTAGCATTTTAACGAATATTTCGATCTCAGACATGGCAGGATCTTAACTGCCGCACTAAAGTAAAGGAGGCAAAAAACCGTTTAAGTGCGAACCGTACTGGCAGTGGTCTTTTACAGGAAGATACTCTGACAAAAGTGGAAGAGGATATACTGTCAATTATTTCAAAGGTGTCTGTGGAGGGCCATCCAGTAAAGGAATCAGTGGTACAGTTAGAAGTAGACGATGAATTGTTAGATGAATGTGAAGTTATTTATTTGAATGACAATCAAGAAATCCAGTGTAATAATTTAAGTGAAACTCATAAGGAAAATGAACTTCAAACTGTAAATGTAGATCTACCTAATAGCATCACTGCTCAAACAACACCTACATCAGTGGCTTCAGATAATAATAAAATTGAAAAATCATCAAACAAAAAAAAATTACCGAAGAAGCTGGACAATTTATTAAGCTCTGCTATGGCTGCTACTACTTTTGAAAAAAACTTAAAAGAAAAATTAATTTTAAAAAAATATTATTATGATGAAAAACTTAAATTGAAAAAGGAGAGCATAGAAGTGAAGAAGGCAAAAGGACGTTCTCTTCAATCAATCGCAGAATCACTCACCACATTACTTCAACATTTAAAACCCCAATAAATGTCATATGTATATTTAGTTCAAGTGCACATACTTAGTTGATAATATCATTCTGTATAAGTATTTTATATTATTTTAATAGCCTTACATTTAATTGTTAATATCTTATAATAAACATTCCAAATTTGTGTAAACATATGTATTTTAATACAATTTAATTAAAAAACATCCTTTTTAGAAGCTTTAACAACTACTACATTTTGTTACTATATTACTACAACGTTTCCTTGCTATAAATAAAGTTTAATGATTAATATACTGTTAGAAAAACAAATCAATTTCGTCAATATAAAGTACGAGCTATTTTATTTCTAATTATTTTACCCTCATGTAGCTCGGGATTTACAGTTTGTATTATATTTCGATCATCGCTAATAGCATCTTCATCCATTCCAAAATCAAAATCAGAACAATCCTCATCGACATCATCTATATCAGGAACATTGTGTTCACGACACATATTATGTAGCACGACACAAGCATTAATGATTTTGCATGCTGTTGTTGGTTTATAATAAAGTGTTCTATGTTTTAAGAGGCAGTTCATTTACATTACCAATGCTCCACCTGTAGGTACTACATTGGCCAGGAGGCGAGTTTTTTTTGTTGCCTGGAAATTTAGAATTTTGCCGAACCCTTGCCGTTCCAGGCAAGGTAGGGATCTTTAACGTGCGTGACAACACTCACACACGGGACCTCCATTTAACCTCTCATCCGAACGAGGGCGTAATTTTTGTGAAAAATGCTCACCTGCCATTTTTCAAGCAGTCGGCCGTGTCGGGATTTGAACCCGGGACCTTGGGATCCGTAGTCTTACGCTTACTACATTGATCCACGGCGACGCCTGTTTTAAGAGGCAGCGTAACCTAGATTTCAACACCCCATTACAACATTCAATTTTTACACGTGTTTTTCTGTGTAATTCATTAAAATACGCCTTCTGGAGAATTATCATTACCTTTTGTAAATGGTGTTACTAACCAGGCACGTAGTGGATACCCTGAGTCACCTGTAAAATAAAAATGGAAATTATCAAATTGTTATCCTTTTTTTGATAATTATCTAAAAGAAAATAGTCATTATGACCAGCAGCATGTAAGTTTCTAAGTGCCTGTTGCACATTTGATTGATTACATATAAAAGCATCATTGGTGCTACCAGGAACTCTGGCATACACATTTAGAATTTTTAAATCGGCATCACATGTCTAAAATATATAATGCTTACAATAAAGTCGAGAAAATTATATTTATTCATACTAGTTGAACATTAATCGAATGATAATTTTTACGATTTACACATACATGTTCAGGAAATTCATGATCCTCAGTCTTAGGTGGTACTATTGCGACATGCGTACAGTCTATGCATCCTGCAACTCCTGGGAAATTGTGTTGATTATAAAATCTAGAAGTATATATGTATACTATTAATAATCAAAATACATTTGCAAAGATGCTTACTTTATTCTAATTTTGTTCAGTTTCTCTAAATTATTAGGAAAACAAACCCACTCATTAAATATTTAGGGCTTCTGTAACTTCCTTAACAGATAGACATACAGAAGATTGCGACACATCAACAAATTTGTTAGCACCTACATCGGGCTGATAACTGCCACTTCCATAAAATTTCAATGCTGCTAAAACCTAAAGAATGGATAAAGAGAAATAAGTAAAAAATATGTGCAATAGTAATAAATACATACTTAAATCAGTTTCTCGCCTCTGAGGTCGCATATGTGGCTCCCAGCACTCTATTAAATATCTACACAGCTCCTTAGATAATCTAAACATTTTAATGAATTGGTTTTCACTTAATAAAATAAACGGATCTTTTGGAGTCCCTATATTGAAGGGGCGATTGTACAATTCGGCATTTTCTAAATTCAGTATTGCTAATACGTTCAGCAGATCGTCCATTATTAATTTTTAATATGGGAGTGCTACAAAAATTACTTCAATTCAATTTCCTAACTTTATTTAAATTACAGATTATACCATGAGCTAAAAAGAAGGAATTTAAATAAATCTTTAATATTTTTACTTAGCTATAACCTCACTTTCTCAACATTCACAATGATTTTACCACTTGCACAAAAACGTTCAAATATAGATGCATCTTTACGCACATGTAACTATTCGTCGCGTCAAAAATTAGAAAGTTCAGAATTCGTAACATTACACATACGTTTTCAACTTACGAATGGTCAAAAATTGCCCTCCTGTTGACTGGAAAAACATCCTGAATCTGTAAATTTGTTATTCACTTTCTCTTCAGCCTCCATTTCACCACCATGCTTCTGTTGTGCTCTAAGAGAGCAAAGCTTTAAAGTAGTAGGAGGTCATTTTTCATTGTTAGGTTCCTTACATTAGTAAATCTAATCTGTTTATTGGCAAATCAGAAACTAATGATTTGTAGCTCTAATGCTGAACAATTGTCTGCTGATTGAGCTTTGGAGTGTATATATTAGATAGGGTCATTCTGATCTTAATTATGTTGTGTTTATTTGATTGACAGAAAATCATGCTTACTAACAATTGTGGAACCTCTGGAGTAGTAAACATTCAAATGTAGTGTAAGGAAGTTCAATTAACTACATTTTATAAAGAATGATTTACAAGTTAAAATTAAGTTATAGAATGAAAAATATCACATGTTTTGGTGACTGTTAAAACATGTTGCAAATCTTTCAATTTGCAAAATTTAAAAGAAACTAACAAATGCCTAAATATTAGTTTTACATTGAATAATTATAAGTGGCAGTAGTTTTAAGTGATAGTAACATTGTACAGAAGAGGGTTCATGAGTGCCTGGGATTAGTTTACTTACAGTACAGTGAAATTCCTCACATTTTAAAGTATCATACACAATCACTTACTGCGATAGAAGCATTATAGTTTTTACATGTATAAAGAATTACTTTTCTATATTAAATATTTTGCATTCTTAAGTAAAATATTGTAAACCATTTGTTAAATAAGTTTATTTTATTCACAGGAGCAGCTGAGTTTAGCTCCTAGTGTGATGTTGAGTGCTGTAACAAAAACGTTAGCTAGAAAACTACGTGCTGAATCATTTGCTTCGCAAGATAGTATGGAGGAGAGTATGCGTAAGGTAGATGATGATCATGTACGTTTTATTTTGTTTGTTATGTTTTTTTGTTGTTTTGTTTTTATTGGTTTTTTATTTAGTCTGTTATGTTGTAGGCACAAGAAGATGTAGAAGTACTGAGATCACTTGTTGTACCATTAGAGGAAGAAATTAAAGCCTTAAAGGACAAATTGCGAGCTGCTGACGAGCAAATGCAACAATGTTCACAGTGTCGACATATAGAGCCCGAGGTATATTTTAAAATTTCGCTATATTTTCATTATTTTATTATTACTATAATGTTGAAGAAAATATTTACAAAATTAGGTTTTTTTCTGTCTGGTTACAGAGCGTATAGTTGTATTTTTACTAATATCAGTTTGAACGATATGGGATATTTCTTGGAAACGATATCAAAAAGAACATTAATTTTGTCAATTTTTGAAAATGATGTACTGCAATTTATAAAAAATATAAAGTGTAGTATTTTAAAATGATTCTGTGTAATGAAGTTATGCAAAGTTAAATCTAATAATATATTTTGTAACATTTTTTATCACCCTCGCGTTAAAAATTGCAAATAGATTTGGTTTCAAGTTGTTTTATATGCGACATTCTCTGTATAATATTTTGTTGTTTTCTATCAAGCGAAGTTATAAATTAATGCTCATTACGAAACAAATGTTGGCTTTCCTAGTTGAATTTATCGCAAACTAAGTATATAAACTTCTAACCTTGAAGCAAAACGCTGCATTTGCACCTATATTTAGCCATTGTTGTTTCATTATACAGTGATAAAACTAGATAAGCAACATCTGGGGCATGTTTGTTCTGTTCCTAGGATTGTCGTCCGGATCCGACAGTAGCTCGTTACTCTTAATCTAAACAACATGGTAATGAAATTGGCCGCGAGGACTGGAGACTTGCAGTAAAATATACTTGTGTGGGTGTCTGAATGGACGGGGATATGGCAAGTTGGAGTTAGTAATTTTGATTTAATTTAAATACTTCTAATTTTTTCTTTTTTTATAGCTTAGCATCACGTTTTTATTACCACGTTTTTGTATGTCTTTATAATGGTGTTAAATAGCAGCATTCTATATAATGATATATTTTAGCAACTTTTTGACAGCTATAGTAAATAATTACCCTTAATTATTACGTTCAACTTTCACTATTCGTGGTACTTTTTATTCTAACATCTGTTGATACAACATAAGAGTTCGTGTGCAGAAATTTTTTATCAATTCGGAGGTATGATGGTTCCTTTTATGTTAAATCGCAGCCCATTTGAAGTGACAACAAATCCCATTACGAAATTGATCATGAAAATTGGGCAGTATTTTCCTGTCGAAATTTGCAGAGACGAGGCCTTCTCAAGGAGGATGGTGTTCATTTAAGTTGGAATAATCCCCAAATTACACTACACAAACTGTCTTTGTGAGTGTTATACTATAGTTTAAAAATCCTGTTTCCTGTTTTTGCTTCTTCCAACTATCTAAGGTCATAAAACTAGTTTAGATTAAATTAAATAACCTCGCGTTCTTAGTTCATAAAAAAATCTAAATTATGTTACGATAAAATGATATAATTTTGTTTGATGTTATACTGAAGTGTGGTTAATGTAGAAGACTAAGTATTTTAAAGATTTAGCAGTATCCTTGTTAAAGTCCGTTTTAATTATTATATACAGTTAACAAGTTGTAATGCCTATGGTTCAGATATGAAAGATAAGTAACATTTTTGCCAACCATGGCTGTAAGAATTTTAACTACTCAGTCATTTTAAGTAGATAACAAATGCAATAACTTATTTTCCGTCTAGTAAAAATACTTGATACTTTTGTGTAAATATTCTAAATGATGTAGTTTTCTTTATTTAAAGAAAAATAGAAATGTGTTTTTTGTTGGACGGTCTTAGGATTTCAGTAAGAAACTATGCTAAAAGTATGACGAACACCAGACTATAAAATTCCCAGCAAAAGAAAAAGGTTAACTATAAAAAGTTTATACTAAAAGTGATAAGTAATCTTCCTCATAATAAGTAGAGCCAGTAGGTGTGAGTTCTAGTATTCATGGTTAGTACATTTACGTTTTGTGTTCCTTTCGTTTTGTGCCTATATCTTGTTACTTAATATTTATAAATAAGGTTCATAAGCCTATGAGTACCTATCAACTTAAGCATTTATGCTTAGATCCGCTAATTACCATTCAGTTTATACACTTTTTGGACAGTGTCCTTGGTAAACACCTGTTAAGTGTAGTGACACTTAAGGGCAATCCATAACAAACTCCCCTGTTTGTCTTGTCAAATTCCACTGAAGTTAGAAGTTCAGAGTTAGTCCGGAAGTCTCCTTAAAGTCCTCATTATGGATTACAATTTCATCTTTATTGGATTATAACTTTAGGAGAAGGGTGTATTTGTTAACTCCAAATTTTAAATACAACCATACCCATACAGGTTTCATTCGAACTGGCTTCCAGCTTGCCGTATAGAAAAAAGGAAATTATGTTTCATTTACAAGAATTTTGTATGACATTAGAACATAGACAGTATTTGATTTTAAAGAAAACCCCACATTCTGGTTGGCATGACAAATGTGTATTGCAGAATTTTATTTTTATTTTTTTTAACAATAAGTTTAATAATGATATTATATATGTTTCAAGTAGTGACAATAAAAGTACAAGTTGTTCCGAACAAAGCGATGAAGAAAATGAACCAATACAATTCGGAGAATGGAAAATTGTGTCCGATATATACAATGACCAAAGATGTTCAGGGTCTGTTGTGGAATATAAACTATTTTATTATATTCATTCGGCTATCGGATTGGAAAATATAAAATCGTGTCTTGAGTGTTTTGAAACTTTTATTACACTAGATATTGTAAATAATTTTTGCAAATGGACAAATGAAAGAACTACTTTATATTTTCTTGCAAATCTAGATAAGAATTTGAAGGTGCATTCAATGAAATTTCACGATGTTATAGTTGGTGCGATGTATGTTTTTATTGCACTTATTTTTCTACATGGCCTTATACATCATCTGGATTTACGTGATTTTTGGAGAAAAGACTTTTTGATGAGAGGACCTCAAGTTTTTTCAGCAAAAGTCACTAGCAGAGATAGATTCTTGTTGATTCTAAGGTTTTTGAGATTTAGTGATCCTCGGTTTTCTGATAAGTCAAAATGCATTTGTGTCTGATAATATTTTTTCGGTTCTCAGTGAAATTACAACAATAATGGTAGATGTAGGATCAACTTTTGCCTTAGGCCAGTGTTTGCTACTATATAAAGGTAGATTACACTTCAAACATATAAAATCAAAAAGGTCTCGTTTTGGAGAAAAACCATTTTGCATGTTCCAAGTGAGAACAACCATATACTTTTGCTCTCTATATTGGAAAGGATATTTATGTATCATATATCATATATTCCTGGCACAAAGAGTCTTTGTATATCTGAAAGGGTTGTTGTGCACAGATTGCAAAACCTGCTAGATAAAGGAAAAGAAATTATTTTGGATAATTGGTATATCTATATGGTTAGCGGAGTTCTTGTTGACAGGTAACACTCGTCTAACTTGCACTATTTGCCCAAACAGAAGTCTGCCCAAAGAGCTTACAAATCTATCCCTAAAGCGTGGACAGTCTTGCTTTATTAGAAAAAGGGACATGGCTTTCTTTTTACAACAAAACTTGTAGCCGGATATGTAGAAAAGCAAAAGTATAATGTTTCAACAAAGAAGGTTTCGTTACTACATAAACCAAGTACCATTGAACATTATAATAGAAACATGGGTGCCGTGGATGCTACTGACCAGGATATTGAACCATATCATGCAGTCAGGAAGTCCTATAGGTGGTTCAAAAGTAGGCATACACATTCCACAGCATATAACATTGAATGTAAAAGTTTTGTATTCAAATACAAATGCAAGATCAAAGCGTATGAAAGATTTTATAATTGAGCTGTGTGGTGCTATTTTGAGAAAACGTATTTGTGATTATCAAGAAATGAAAGATGATCGCAATAAGGCGGAAACTAAAAAAAGAAAGAAATCTTATGCAGCAGCACCAACTGATCCTGAGAGTGAACATTATCTTATCATTTCTGCGGAAAGTAAAACTAGAAGGTGCTGGGTTTGTTATAATATATATAAAAATAATAACAATCACACTAAAAAGTATTGTAGAAATTGTAAAACAAAACCGGCGTGTACATATTTGTATCTAATTTTTTTGGTTCAGTTGTTAAAATATTTTTTTTTACTTTTACATATTATAATTTCACTTGTAAAAAAAAGGTTTTTATAAATTAAGATTTATTATAGGTTAAAGAAATGAGCCTGATAATTGTAATAATATGCACTTTTAGTATATGCAAACTATTATGTTGAATACAGGATTCAGAGGTCACTTGGTACTTTCAAGCACCGGGCTCAATGGGTTAATAATTATTATAAAGTGTTTGCAATTGGTTAATTTTTGCCAATTTTGGAAACATTAGTATACCTGCATTTATTAAATTCGTTTTAGGGCTTCTGTGCAATTTGATTAAATTAAATTCAATTCTGGTCTATTTTAATTCGAATAGATTTAATTTGAACCCGTTTGATTTTATTCAATTCATTGGTTAGCATTCTTGACTTAATGTTAGTAAAAGTCTTGTATATTTGAATTCAATCTTGATGCTAAGCAAGTTTGATAGTAATTCATATGAGGATACCATTATTGATGGATCAGTAATGGTTGGAATGTATGGAATTTGGAGGACTAGTAAATCTAGCGTTTTTTCTAGGCACCTGTGAATAAAAATTAGAGTAGCTTTTAAGATTTGTGATTTATTATCAGAGACTGTATGAAGATGTTTAAATCTGCAATTTGTACAGTGTTTTGAAATTGATAATTTTTATTGTGAGGGGTAGTAACTTTTAGGTTTAATCATTTTAAAATCTCACGACTTTCGTTTAAGAAATTTATTATTTGTACAACAAAGGACAATTTACACGTATTGTGGAGAAAAAGTATATTTTTAAAAGAGTAAAAACGGTGGTGTGAGTACACTCAGATGCTGTAAGTGCAACGTAAAATTATTCTTGTTTCAAGTTGAAACTAACCTTTGTGTATTTTTATTATTTGATTTAATACTGTAAAAATTATTATATTTCTATATTTTATTACATTATTTGTGAATATTAGTAAAGGTATAATACATCGTCTTTTTAGTGTTTTATTAAGTGTGACAGTCGAGGAAGTGGACTCTTGCATTTAGGTTTGGGATTCTGCGTTTGTTGTGTTGAGAATCCATCTATAGAACTTCATAGTATTTGGCTTCCAAGGAACGGGGTTTCAACTACACAGTTTAAATTTGTCAGCCATCTCATGGGGTATCAACATCGCAGTAATATAAATATTTCGGTGATATTGGAAGCTAAAGCTATTGAAGAAGCCCCACAAACTGGGTGCCAATTATATTGCTGTGATGTATTGAAGTAAGCCTCATTTCCCAATACAACATGCAGATTCTCAAATCTAAATTTCGAATCCACTTCTTCGACTATTTCAGTTCGTATAAAAAAAGTCTCCTGTTTGAATCGATTAGTATATTAATTGTTACTCAAATTTTAAAGTACAGATATTTATAAATAATAACATAGAAAAATGGAAATAGTAGTATAAATTACATAAAAATATAAAAAATTACCAAGTTTTCAACTTACACTCAAAATAAACTTACGTTGAATTTCCACTGTCAGAGTATACTCTCACAACCTATTTATTCTTTAAAAATGTACCTTTTATCAAAGATACATGTTATATAAATAAATTTCCTAAGTGAAACCTTGAAACCATGAAGTAATTAAAGTAATTAAAGTTACTACTTTTCACAATTATTAAATACTAAATTTAAATATTTACACAAAAAATCACTAATTTTAAAAACTAATCTGACCTTTGATGCTATGAAATTTTTCTAGACTCGCCAGCGTTGTCATTTAAATTTCGTACATGAGCTTCCTTCACAACGATCTTGTTTTTTGAATAAAATTTTGCGAAATTTTCGCCAAGTTTAAGCCAATGAAAGCTAATTTGCAACGAGTTGTATTTGATTAGAAATTAAATTAATTGAATATAATTGAAGTTTCATAAATTTTTAACAGGATTTGAACTAAGATTTACAGTTGAACTAGGATTTGAAGTTGAAGTAGCTTTGAAGAGAATTTGAACAGATTTTGGAGTAGTATTTATTAAAGTCCTAAAACAACCCCCAGTACCTCAACTAATTTAAAATATGCAGGACTACAAATAATGATTGCTCATAATCGGGGAAACCAACTAAATGCAAATTTATAAAGAAGTATATATATATATATATATATATATATATATAGTCAATAAAGGTGAATAATAAAAAATGGTATCTATATATGATCAAGTACGATGAGCCATTTGGCATTTATGTGATAAATTGTTGCTATCGTTTTCACAACAACACGTTTTATCAGTATGTTAATTGGACCTTATAATTACATTAATGCAGTGTCATATGTTTAATAATTTTTAAAGCGCCTTAATTAATTTAATATGAAAAACAAAAATGTATTTAATTCGGCATATTAAAGTTAATGCCAACATAGCATTCAAACAAAATATTTGTACTTTTTTCTTTTATACTGATTATTTTTGATTTTAGTCTATTGAACATAATGTGTCTTCTCAAAGTGTTAATGAATCTCGGCTGCATTTATTATCTACTTCTACGAACACTTCATTTGAAACTTCTAAAGCTCCAGAGTGGTGTGATATGTGTAGTAATTATGAAGCACAACTCGTTAGAGAACAAAAAAGAGCGGATGATCTACAACTTACAGTATCAGCAGCGGAAAAATCAGCCGAGAGGCATAGAGAAGAACTGTTAAAGGAGATTGGATTTAGGAAGGAGATAGAAGAAAAGTGGAATGAGAAAAAGGAACAACATAAACAACAGGTAATATTTAATTTCATCTAACAATTAATATATTCTACTAAAAATTAGAAACATGTTTATCTGTAGAAGTTCACGAATGTCATTAATGAAATTTGCAAAAAGTGTCTTATAAACGTGCATTATTTACAGTAATAATAAAGTTCTACCATAATACTAGTAGCAAAAATACTTTACAAACGGCACTTCCCATGTTGTGCCAGAATAGGAACGTCAATTATAAATTTATTCATATTTGGTATCCAACTCATGGTATAAAATTATTTACTTATTTTAGATAAAAATTATTAGAAATCCAAGTATGGTTTTTCAGTATAATGAATTTTTTCAAAAATTCATTTAATCTCAAATTCAACAGTAGATGATACTTGTAGGTTTTTACCAATTGGGCTGGGAATAATGATAATTTATTTTGAACAAAATTTGTAAATAGAGACCTGTATTTTTTATTCCGTATTTTAAAAATACTTTTAATTAAAGGTTTTATTGCAGGTTATGGCTTTATAACAAAAAATAATTAGATTATTCGCTGACTATAATCATTGAAAAAGAAATGTAGACTTATTTGAACAGATGCTCAAAAATTCTTTGTTATTACCAGTACATAAATTACACTTTTTTAAAATGGTGTTTGCTGCTTTCCAAACAGAGTCTATCAATACTCTTAAAAGCATGAATAACAACTACTCTCATTATAATTTGAATTAGGGCCGCTATACTTGCGGCCACGTCCCCAATGCTCCACCCGGAGGTACTACATTGAACAACTACTCTCAGCTCATCAGGCTTGTTATTGGTTCTTTGATAAACCACGTTTTTCACCATTCCCCATACAAAAGAGTCTGAAACAGACAAACCAGGAGACCAGAATTACCAAGCAGTATGTTCATTTCATTTTGTCTATGATTTGGAAACATGGTGTTTAAGTGATTTCTTACTTCTATATGATTTCGGGACAGTGTTTTGTCTTGGTGGAACCACCCAACATTGTACTTGTTTTCAAATTTAAATCATCCAACATGTCTTGAAATTCATTTTGTAAGAAATGCAAGTATTGTTGACCAGTGAAAGTGTACTCAAAACGTGAGAGTCTGGAATGGCCGAGTCTATAATATCACATCAAACCCTTAAGAAAAATGTAATGTATAACCTTCTTTGTTCTACCTAACGAAGGTTTTCTTGTACTCGAATATGCAAATATATATTTTGCAAAATTAGTTTTATTTGTTTGTACTTGAAAAAAAAGAACTAGAGGTCTTTAATACATTTACCTCTATGCCAAGTACAAATCATATACGCTTCTCTTCATCACCAGTATGCAAAGTTTAGGAAACTAAAAGTTTATATGGGTGAAATTTGTGCGCTGTGAGAATCCTAACTGCAGCACGCTGAGATGTGTGAACTTTAATTTCACGTGTAGAAGTTGAAATAGGTGGATTTTGATTTACACAGACTAAGATATCTATCTATCTGCATAGTTTTGTCAATTGTATTGTATTTAATTCATGGTTTAGAAATGAAAAATATTGTATCGCCATATAGTCTACCTCTGACCAGAATAATTACACTGGAATGTAAGCGAGGCATTTGTACAGAATAGATGATTGATAGGTGCCTGCGGCCCTGCATTTTTCAGATGGACTTACAGTTACAAGAGTTTTGTGTTTAAGAGTTATTTAGATTACAATAGGTACATTCGAGATGTTAGTTGCATAATTTCTGGTATGTTTTTGAAATAACTTGTGCAATTGAATAATGTAAATAAATTGCCATCATGAATGGAGTTCAGTTCTAATTGAAGCTTCGATATTAACTTAATTAAGAAGATAGCAATGTAGTTTTTAGAAGTTACTATTTGTACCGCTAACGATTAGCTGGCAGTAAATTGTTGTGGTAGCTTTTAGAAAATTTCACTGTAGCTATGAGTTGTTGAAAAAGCTTGTATAATCAAATTGATCATAAAGAACCGTTGTTTGTGCAAATAGAGTTTTCATTACAATATTCACCTAACCTAAAGTGAAGCCGTTTAAACATGGCAAAGAAGGCTGACAATGTTCAGCTTCAGTATATTGTTGGAAACATTCTTTAGCTGCTGCAACTTTTTATAACTCAAGATAGAGCACTTTATCATGTCTCGCTTTACTTGATTAAGAAGTATTTTCAGATAATCTTTCTATAACAACACCAAGTAAAATAATTTAAGACTGACAGAAAAACAAGTAAAAGAAAATAAAACAAAAGAAGACTGTTATAGGTACAAACTTTTAACAGTATTAATAGCCATTCTGTTAGGAGAGCAACAAAATTCATTTTTAAGTGGCGTAATTTATGGTAGCAGACTTTTGAGCATCTACTAAAATAATTCTACATTTCTCTCTAATTTAGTAACAATAAAAAAAATTACAATGTTAACAAAAATGAACGAAAATTAGTCAATAATGTTTAAGTTTCATACATTGTTGGCTCAGAAATATAAAGTACTTTTGAAATCTAAAATAGATAATCCAGGTCCGTATTAAGAAATTTAAAATGATGGTGACAATGAATGAAACGTAATCATAACTTCATAATTGCACCTTGTAGCATTTAAAATTTAAAACAAAAAATTTTCTTTATAAATTTTTCTTACTGCTCTCACAAATGGACAATTCTTTTCCCTATTTAACTGAATCTCTATTTCAAATGTTTTCGCAGTACCTTAATAAATCCACCAACTAGAAATAAATATAGAATGAAACTGAAAGAATTGTCAGCAGCTATTTTCCAATTATTTTTATAAGTGCAACAGACTTCTCTATGGTGCTAGAAGCTTTTTCCATTAGAAATGTCCATTCACCAATGGCTTGCTGTTAATCGAAATGGATTGAAATGGATTCAATAATGTAGTTAGTTTTGATATGTGATTTTTGTTGTTGCTGGTTAAATGCAAACTACAATAACGTACATTTTAGTATATTTTCAACTGATATAAATAATATTGCACAATATACAAACTTTAATCAACATTCAATTTCAGAGAACTACGCAAAATTAATAATTATTGTAAGCTAGCAATTTAACCTTATTAAAATAATGTATTTTTTTCATAAAACATTTATACATTTTACATTTTTTTCCATATTATTATTTTAAGTTGGTCGATCTATTGTTTCTAGTAATTTGCTCCTGAGTATCTATGATGTTAAGAGAATAAATACCTTCATTTCTTTGAGATAACCAGTCACGGTCTGAATGTTCTTTATATTTTTAAAATTAGTTGTCTGTTACGAACCCGTTGTTAGATTGGCGTACTCTAGCCAAAATTGTCTTTGACATTAAAAATCAACTAGGTCTTGTGATAACATTTACAACATTTAAGAGTCCTGGTATGTCGATCTCCATCCGTGATAAATACTGGAAAATATTAGTAGCCCATATTGTTCATCAACTTCTGCTGCAACTGTCATCACTGGACCTAAAGGCCTGTAATAAAAACTGTCGATCGAATCTCCCACGATTGTTATTCTTTCTGGAGCCACTAAATCGCCCGGTTCTTTAAAATTCTGTTAGTTGTAAGCATATATGTTGTCTGTGCCTATAACATTCTTTAATTTCAAGCACTTATAGTAGCTAAATTTAAATTTTATACCTTTATGATTAGAGTAGCCATATGGTACATGGCTAGGAGTTTAGTTTTGGGTATTTCAGGAAATTGAAAGTTGTCTCTAACGATTCATTATAAATGTAATAAATATTGCCTAAGTCATACCATAGTTTCCAATTGACGTGGTTTTTTAAAGGGGTGTCTTGATATGATTATATTTTGAGTTGGTGTACCTTTATTTTGGGGTTTTAAGATTCTGGGTCTTAAATCAATTCTTCACCATGGTGTAGTTGTTTCAGCAAGTTGTACAATTAAGGTTCAGTAACAATTATTTGAAAATTATGTTTTTTTAAGGAAATAGTTGAATATAAAATTAGCTCTACTAAATCCCTATTTAGTTTTGTGTAAAACCACCTTGATTACGTGCTAGTATAGCATTGGTGTATTAATCAATGTGTTTCTGTGGTTGTAGTTGAAAAAATCCCGACACAGTCCGCTTGAAAAATGTTAGGCGAACATTTTCCACAAAAATACACCCTCGTTTGGTTGAGATGTAAAATGGAGGTCTCGTGTGTGGGTGTTGTCACGCATGTTAAAGATCCCTACCTTGCTTGCAACAGCAAGGGTTCGGCACAATTCCAAATCTTCCAGGTAAAAAAACTCGTTTCCTGATCAATGTAGCACCTTCGGGTGGAGCATTGGAAAATCGCATGTGAGGTTGTAGATGAAAACTATACTGTTTAGCTCTTTAGGTAAGTATGTTAGGAACTGCTGTACTGTTATTACACTGCGGTTAATTTGGAGGGTTGCCCATTAAACGGGTCTCAGTTTATTTCGTACCATACATTTGTCTTATTTATGAATTTTTTTTCACTTTGTTTTATTGTAAGAGCATTATACTTTTACTATTGGGTTAACTGGTTTTATTTTATTTTTGAGGCAAAGTGTTGTAACGATAGTTGGTAGGACTCATCTCCATAGTGTGAAAAGCTCTGGCTGCCCCATATCACACCCTTTTTCATGGCACCTGTTAATATTTACTACACGGTAGCTGGATTTCCCACCGTACTCATGAGTTCTTCTGATCCAATGCAGGATCTTATGCTGACTCGGATACCGGAGCACAACTACGTCATTGTGATGAAAATGATGTATTGGCAGTATTTCTTCCAGTATAATTGTTATCTATGAACTATATGTAGTTATAGTTCCGCTTGTTTTGTTCTGATTAATGTCATTATCTATGTACGAGTTGTAATTGATTTAAACCTTAATTTGTAGGTTTTCAATTATAGTCTTATAAATATTATTACAATTTCATCAATTACACTATATGAACATGGATAAGTACTTATGTCCTGAGCGGTACGATATCGATCCGGCATCAAACTTGGATATCTCTGCTACCTCTCATTGGGTACACTGGAGAACAACTTTTGAGAATTTTTTAAAAGTTGCTACTACTGTCACAGACGGGGAGAGGCCGAAGTGCCACCTATCAACTCTTATTTAACCATTTATCGTCGAGGGTCTTTAATCATGTAAAAGATTGTGCTACATATGATACGGCCATTGAGACGTTAAATAGTATTTTTATTAAACCCAAAAATGAAATATTTGTGCGATCCCAATTGGCCAATCGCGAACAACATTCTGTTAAAACTGTTGACAGATACTTTCAAGCTCTGAGACTATTAGCAAAGGGTTGCAAATTTAAAGCTGTATCTGCAGAACAAAATGAAGAGAACTGCACGAGAGATGCTTTTATTGCTGGTTTGTCATCTAGTGCTATACATCAAAAACTTCTAGTAAACTCCAGCCTTAACTTGAAGGATGCTCATCATTAAGCGAGGGTAATAGAATCAGCTGAAGCGCAAAATGACGTCTATATGAATACTGCTTCTCGTAATTCGCTAAATGCCACTATACAATCCGCTTCTAAGAGTAAATGTTTCTTCTGTGGAAATAAACAACACGCCCGCAAAAATTGACCTGCCTATAATGCCTGATTTGGACAGGCTTCGTCCTTTACTAGAACTGCCCATACCGACGAATTTAGCCTGCCTACGTAGGGCTGTGGGAATGTTTGCACACTACGCTAAGTTTGTCGCTAGGTTCTCTGAGAAAATCCACCTTCTAATTGAATCGAAAATGTTTCCTCTTAGCAAAGAAGTGGTGAAGTCGTTTAATGAACTGAAGTTGAACATCTCCAATTCTGCGGTCAATGCCGTTAATTTGAACATACCGATGCATCTGACCTTGCTATAGCTGCAACGCCTTTATAAGATGGTCGTCCAGTTGTGTTTTTTTACAAGAATATTGTCTGATTCCGAACGTAAACACTCCGCTATTGAAAAAAGCCCATGCCGTAGTGGAATCCCTGAGTAAATGGCGTTACTTCCTATTAAGCAAGCCGTTTGAGCTAATTACGGATCAAAAATCTGTTAGTTTCATGTTTGAAAAGAAACATACCAGTAAGATTAGAAATGAGAAAATCGTTTGTTGGCAGCTGGAACTTTCGTGTTATCACTTCGACATAGTTTATAGACCAGGTTCTGAAAATACTGTCGCGAATGCTTTTTTGCATGTAGCCACCATCGCGGACTCTAAAGAAAAGCTGGTGAGGATTCACGAGGATCTTTGTCATCCAAGAGTAACAAGACTGACTCCTTGGATATGCAGCAAGAACTTACCATATTGTGTCGAGTATGTGAGAAAAGTTACGTCTAACTGTAGAGTCTGTTTGGATCTGGAACCTAAATTTATCAAACCAACTGCTAAGCTGATCAAGGCAACGGCAGGCAACGGCAGCTTTTGAAAGACTGTCCATAGATTTCAAAGTGCCTATACCGTTGAGTAACGCGAATAAATACATGCTCACAATGGTAGACGAATACTCTCGCTTCGCCTTTGCGTGTCAGGATATTTGTTCAAAAATGGCGATCAAATGCCCAACGGATCTGTTCATCCTCCTCGGATTGCCTAGTTACATCCACTCCAATCGTGGTTCCTCTTATAATGAAAATAATGTATTGGCAGTATATCTCCCAGTATAATAGTTATCTATGAACTATATGAAATTATAGTTATGCTTGTTTTGTTCTGATTAATATTATTATCTATGTACTAGTTGTAATTGATTAAAGGGCGGCTCCGTGGCGTAGTGGTATGTGTGTGACTACTACGCCCAAGGTCCCGGGTTCGAATCCCGACACGGTCCGCTTGAAAAATGTTAGGCGAGCATTTTCACAAAAATACACCTCGCTCGGATGAGAGGTAAAATGGAGGTCCCGTGTGTGAGTGTTGTCACGCACGTTAAAGATCCCTACCTTGCTTGGAACAGCAAGGGTTCGGCAAAATTCAAAATTTTCCAGGTAACAAAAACTCGCTTCCTGGCCAGTGTAGTACCTTCGGGTGGAGCATTGGAAAAAATCACATGTAATGTAATTGATTAAAATCTTAATTTGGAGGTTTTCTATTATATTCTTATAAATATTACTACAGTCATCAGCTTGAACTCTCCCAATACCTGCATTAAACTGGTCTTTTTCTGTGACAAAATATATGAAGATTAAGATATAGAAACAAATAATAGTGTAAATTAGTGGCTAAAACAAGAATATCGCAGTTTGAGTATTACATCGTAATAGTGAATACTGTCAATTACAAATATGACTTTCTAGCAACTAATTGACTACTAAAATGTACTTAATTTGAGACACTTAAGAATTAATTTCTGTCATACAAGTTATATCAAACTGGCTGCATCTTCAACCTGTTATATACATTGATGACACTTTTTAGTTTGTGTATTTTATAGGATTTGTGTTTGTTTCTGTGAGCTATAATAATCAAAATATACATTTACTCAAATATACTGGAAATACTGTTGTAATATAGTTTTTTATTTCCTAGATGCACGAAGTTGTAATTAATAACACATTTAAACAGTTACCGACCTTTCTAGCACTAAATTATATATTTTAAATGAGTTACAATGTAAATTTCGTATACAGGAATACCTTAATCCTTTGTTCACCCTGTTGTTCTATAAGACTATGCATAAAGAAGCTGGAGGATTTCAATAATTTTGTTTTGTTTCTCAGTTGAAAGGAATGTTTTTGATGGGGTGGGGTGGTATATTCCATTATGGTACGTTATAATGATATCATTAACAAAACTCAGGGACTTATCAACACGAATAAGTAACCATTTAATAGCAAAATTCAAACTACACAATATGCTGGGACAATGCGTAAGGCATATAAACAAGCTAGTTACAGCATTATCAGTTTTGATGCAATGCGCGAACTTCACAATCAAAGCACAACAACTGTGTGAATATCTGATAACGACGTGGAGGGCTGCTACAAGACAATGCACACGATACTAAATGACCACATCACTCCCTCTCTGCTTCCGATGAGGAACTAGCACAAACTGCACTAAAGCTTGTACTCACAACAACCACTTTTTTTTTGGACGATCTCTTGTAATCGGAGGTTCTGGATTAACTTCAGAATCGCTTTGAAACGGTTTAAGTACAAAAACATGAAATTCCAGCAGATTTCTTCAAAATATCACATTTTCCTATGTCATAACTGGTAGGTGAAATTTTTCTTAAAATAACTTAAGAACCCCACCCCTCCTGGGATTTAATTTGCTTAAAATTGCTTTTTTACACTGCTAATGTGTATGTAAGTTCATTAGAATATTGCCATCAACACTATAACTAGAAGATTCTTTCTTGTGCAGATTAACGTATTTTTTACCTTTTTAAATTTTTCCTTTTCATCATTATCCCAAGCTTGATTTAAATTAATCGCCAATCTTTCTGAATATGGTGTTATTTGTGATACAAAATTTTTTGTCTGAACCAGTTGTCAAAAATTATTTGTTACATCACCTAAGCTGGTGTATAACCAGTTGATTTACAAAATGTAGTATTCATAGCGAAACGAATAACAAGAAGTTTTTCACATCATGTGTTATATTTATCACCAACTACAATTACAAATCTAGTTTTCAAATCTCGATTCTTCCTTTCGGACATAGTTGCTTCAGGATGATACAACGCAATTTGGCATTGCTTAATACCAAAACAAAAGCATACTTTTTGCATGACAGCACCAATAAATTGTGGTCCATGTTACATGCCAAAATTGGCATTGTACATTTTTAAATATGTGACTAAATTCCTGCCATTATTTTTTAAAATAGACTTGTGCATTTCCGTCATTTTGGACAGTTGCGTTTGCGCAAAAGGAATGCACAGACGTGATGGCGCAAGTGCGCGGTGTGTGACATGACATTATTAGCCAATGAGATGTTGACCGGTGACGTTTACCTGTGTCTTTTCTCTTTGAGAATGTAGGTTTTTTTCTTATCGTTCCTTATCTGGTTTTTCCTTCGTCCTACCTACGAACAAAGAAGAAGGAAGATGCTAAATCTGGTTTCAACGAGGGCATGACATAACCCACCCCAAACAACTCCTAGCAGACGAGATACCTGGAAATCAGCATGGCCCCTGCGCAAGGATGCCCGCAAAATCGTGAAGAGTTCCACATTTTTAAGTGAGTACCTTTTATCTTTTTAAAGTGCAACTTGTATCATTGTAAACATATTTGGCATGTGATACAATTTGACACGTAATTATGTCGTAATATCTTTGTTGTGCAATAATGTGAATGTGGATAGTATCCGTGTTGCCAACTGTGGAAGTGGCTCTGAACGCACGACGCGGGGTTGTAACATCCATTATCGCTAATAATTTTCCTGCAGATTAAACTTTAATTGGGAATAGTTCAGCCCATTCTGTAGCGGCATCTTCTATCAAATATATCCATTATTCGCTATCTACCTCTTTGGATGTGTACAAAACAAATCTATAGCAATTGCTTCACATCTTTGCTCATAAGCAGATGTAGTAATTAATCCTGCTGGCTTTTACTTCGAAGCTTATATCTCTTTGACAATCTAAACAATTTTTGAGTTAAATTTTCTTATTCCAGGAAAATAACGTTTAGAAATTTTCAAAAGGGTGATTTCAACGCCATATTGCTCTGTGGTAGGATCATCACGGTGCATTTGTAACACATTTTTTTTCTTTCATGAACAGGTACTACCTGTTGAGTTTCATCTGTATCCTCTTTTTGTCAGTAACGAAATTAAATTCCATGAGACAGACATATAGTCCTTCTCTATCCCATTTGCAACATTATCATTATCTAAAAACTGTTAATAATGTTCTTAATATCTGGATTTTTAATGACTCATTATGAATTTCAGTAGTAGATTTCTTCAGAAAATCTACATATATTGTGTAAGTTCACATTTAGGATTTTGAATCACATTACACTGTGGACCAGGATAACATGTCTGCAATAACATTTCGTTTTTCGTTCAAATAACATATTATTAGATGAAAGCTCTGAATTTGTACAGCCCATTTGGCTAAACGACTAAGTGATTTAACCTGTAACGTGCCTTTTCAGTTATTGGATTACCAATTTCCACTTTTTATATTAATAAAATTTAGTGTTTTGTCTAAAAGTTAAATAAATTTTATTTGTTTCTTTAATCTGGTCCTGTTTAATTTATAATGTTTAAAATGTTTTAGTATTCATAAATATTCTAAGTTTGTCTCGAAGATTTTTTTTATCGCATTCGGGAAAATTATGTGAAACTTTATTGTACCTTGAACTATTTCTGCTGGGAATTACAGACTTTACTTCCATACTGAGAATCTACCAAAATGGTTGTGCTTTTGTCGGGGTGCCATTATCGTGAGTGCATAATTGTTTGCATCTGATGAATAATGAGAGGTTGCAAAAGATTAGCATGACCCAAAATCGGGGCACTAATCAATGATTTTTTTAAAGTTTTAAAAGTGCTTTTTTTCATTGTCTCATTTTTGGACATTTTTCTTTGTCAAGTTACTCAGAGGTTTAAAAATATCTAAATAATTTCCTATGAACCTCCTATGCCACGAACAACATAGTAGAAAGCTTTGCACATGGTTTACATTATGCGGCTTAGGGATATCTGTAATTGCAGTAGTTTTTTGAGTATACTCTTTTATTCTTGCCAATATGATTAAATGTCCAAAACACATTACTTTAGAAAGTGCAGAAAAACATTTTTCTTTATTTGCCCTTAGTTTAAAATGTCTAAGGTATGAAAGCACTTTGTTTAAATCTTGGATATGTTGCCCAAGATTACAATCAAATCAACATGATACGTTAATAATGTGAGCTTAGAAACTCCTGCACGAGAATGGCCCGTTAAGCGTTGAAACATCCTTGAAGCCATTTTAAGCCTGAATGGCATTTGTAAAAACTAAGGGTTCCAAATGAGATAACAAACGCAGTTTTATCGCAATCAACAACAGTAACACTAAGCTGTTAGGAACCTGCATGCAAATCAATTATCGACAAACAAAGATCGTTTTGCAAGATGCAATAGATCGTCTATTCAAGGCAATGGATGCGAATCAGTAATCGTCTTTTCATTAAGATTCCGATAATTGACACAAAGTTTTGCGGAACTATCATTTTTTGAAATAAGGACTGCCAGAGCAGTCCAAAGAAATACACATGCTTCTATAATCCCCTCCTTTAAAAGTTTATCAAGTTCCCATTTTAAAACTTTATATTTTTTTGCAGGAGGCGTTCTGTAAGGCAGACTACGAATTGGTAAACTATTTTCTGTATTTATGTAATGTTCAATAAAAGAAGTAGCCTTACTACTTCAAAAATATCTCATTATTGCATAAAAGTTTTTCTAGTGCATGTTTCTGTTCTGCAGAAAGTGCCTACTTCTACCAAATGTATACCCAAAACATTGCTTACATTTACACCATTTGTGTTACTTTCAGAAAATTCATACTGGAGCTCAAGATTTTCACTAAAATCCAACAGTAGATACCAAGAAAAGTATAATCTGCGTTCGATAATACAGTACTAGTTGTATTAACTTCTTATTTTCAACATAAATGTCCACGTTAGTTACTTTTAACATTTGACTTTTTTCACTACCATCTGCTAACTTGATATTTACCAGTTTGTCCCAAAATGTTTGACCTTTTTTTCAGTAAAAAATTATAAAGAAACTTACCAGTTATGCGGTGTTTCGCAGCAGCGGCCTTTTGTGCCCAAAATACTTATTTTCACAATTGGTCGGTTTCTAGGTTGGATGCTTTTCAGGGATTCGGAACTTATGGTTCAGAAAGCTCAATTGTTAACGATTTCACTGAAGTTTCCAAATTATGACATTTAGACAAATATATCCATATTTTCCAAAATTGTAGCACAAAAGTTGACTATTAACCGAAACATTTATTTTATTTACGATACTATCGATTTGCTTTTGTTCTTTTTTAAGAAGCTTTTCGCAAATATTTTTAATGTGACCGAAAACTTTACAGTAAAACTAGTGAACATTTTTATGGTTATTGTCAATAATAACACATGCATAATTATTTAAATTTGCAATACTGCCAATTTTATTTAAATTTTCTTCCACACTAGCTTCTTTAAGCAGATCGTCAAATGATTTAATACTATCTCAAAGAACACTTTTCCTAATTTTCCTATTAAGCAGTCCATAGATCATACTATTTGCACGATTGTGCATAATGTATTCTGCGGTAGCTGTGCGATTAGAGCTCGTACCCTACAAACTAAAAAGCTCTCATGGTAACAGAATATTGCTCATTAGAAAATAATTCCCAGCGTATTTTATAAGGTGGTTCTCCGCTCCAAAAGCATCACGTAAGAATTGAACTAATTCATCTCAAGACGTAATCTCATCTTGACTCTTTGATGCCAAGTTGCGGCAAGTCCATCCAACAACAATTCACGAATTGCATTCACATCAGAAATATTCATACACTCTTTAAAAATTTTTTGCATCAATAAACACTTTTATATCCATTGATTTTAAGCCATCGAATCTTGGTTTACAATTAGCAAAACTTTCCTTTTGCAGTGCCATTGATGTTTGAGAAACATTTGCGTTTTGCAGGCTTGCTAACAATTCACAAAATGACATATTGGACAATGTAATTTCATTGAGCCATTTTATCTTTATTACTCCTCAAATTTTAAGTAAATTCACTTGCTGTGCACACTTTATTTGTTCATATGATATCAATCAACTTTAGCACAAAAGGAAATACAAACGTGGGTTTTTTTAGTAAACTACAACTAAAACGGCTTCGTTTTTTTTTTTAAACAAATGCACACAAACTATCAGTTATTATACCATGATACGATAAATTTTAATGAATTTACCTAAAAATTATAGCTATCAACTTAAACACTATATCATGTTGGGCATAACTATAATGGGGAAGGGTGGTGTATTCCGCCATCAGGGTACTTTATAATGAGGTCATAAGCAAAACATATGAACATATGCAATAACCATTTAATAGCAAAAGCCAAAAGTACACAATATACTGGGACAAAGCTTAAAGCATATAATAACAGGGTTAATTTAATCTGATCTGTGGAGATTATAATATCCCCACAGCTCAGCTGAATAATAAGACATGTACTTTTTGTTGACAGGGTGCTAATACAGGCTGCATAATTGACAGTATTTCCTATTTAAATCTAAAGCAAGTAAGTTCAGTGTATAATAGTCATAATGTTTTACCGGACCGGATCTAGTTTTAAGGAATTGCATTAACTTACAGCAAGTGAAGTATTATTACAGAATAAGATGCACCATACTATTGCATAAAATGCACAAATTTAAGTAAGCAGCTTTACAATTTTATATATGGAAACTGAAGAGATATTAATTCATATCCCAAGCACTTCTGGAAATTTATTAGTTATAACATATAAACTTACAATCTCCCTAATGAAATGAAACTTCATAACCTAATTGCCACTGATGGACAACGTGTGGTAAACTTATTTGCTTAATGTTTTGCAAAATGTTTAGTATAGATTCTGTCGTTACTCTTAACTATGAATATATTACTACTGTAGAAATGAGTTCATACTGAATCTCTATTAAGTCTCTATTAAGAAAGTTTTTCAGGCAATTATACACTTGAAATCCAAACTCACTTGAGGACTTGATGGTACACCAGATTATCTATTCAAAAAATGTATACACCTAATATTGTTTACTATTAACTATTAATGTATAGTCATCAATATCCGAACTCTTAGATAAGTTAATTTACAATTACTTAACTTGGTAATGCAAATCAGTCACAATAAATGAACAGCATGGATTTTGCAAAAAGAAATCTATAGTTACCAACTTGTTAATATAAACAAATGACTTAATTTCTAATATGGGGGGGATTGCAGACAGATAGTGTATACACAGATCTTGCCAAAGCGTTTGACTTCAACTTCAACTTGTTGCTGACAAAGCTATATAAATTGGGCATACAAGGATCTTTACACAAATGATTAGCAAATTTTTTTTTAAATTGTGTGATAGCAGTTAGTTACATAAATTACTTATCTTAAGAAATAGTAGTTACTTCTGGAGTACCTCAAGGGTCGCATCTTGAGCCTCTGCTATTCAACTTATTCATAAATTATTTGTCAAATGTATTCCCAAAATACAATTTCCTCCTGTTTGTAGACGACTTTAAAGTATACTATCCTGTACAGACCTTGAAAGGTGCAGATATACTGCGGGATGAACTTAACAAATTATACTTCTGGACGAAACTGAACTGCTTACAACTAAATATTGAGAAATCCTGTGTTATTACTTTTGAAAGGTTCAGCACACCTACTGAATACCAATACAAGCTATACGATAACAGTTTAATTTGAAAGAACTTGGTAATGGACCTATATGTTACACTGGACCCAAAGCTTACATTCAAAGACTATACGACCAACATTAAGAGAAAGAGATGGAAACTATTAGGGAACATTTATAGGAACTCTCTACATTTTTCAACAAATACAGCAAAAATATTATATTCTGCACAGGTGCAGTCCCACAGAATATGCACCACAATATAAAACAGTATTGACTTACTGGAGAAACTACAACGTTAAATATATCAGCTTCATATCTTACAGATCTCACATATCATGTAATAATGACTCAGTAAAGTTCATTACGATGAATACAAACATCAAACCATTGTCTATGAAAAGAATTAACGGTTCAATAAATTGCTCTGAATTATTCTCTATGGTTTAATTGAAAGTGTTGCTCTACACAGTGTGCACTATAGGTGTGTTTCAGCACCTGAAATTTACTACAAACTATAGTAGGTACTACTTTATTAAGCGTTGTATCATCCTGCGTAATAAATATAATAAACAGATAGACAGGTTTGAGCGCAGATCCCAAATTTAAAAATAATTTCAAAAATCTACAATTGTATTATTCTGTAGTATAATTAATTATAATGTAGTTTTCAAACGAATTAAAATGTCTTTAAATGCTTTGAAACGTTAAATTTTACTACATATAAAGCTACATATAAACTCAAATTTATACGGGGTTAAATTCCCTGGGGCGTCAAATACTTTTCAGGTTCTAAACTAGCACTTACCCTTGGTATCTTGATACTGATGCGGCATTTTCAATCTCGGCATGGGTAGCATCCTCATGTCCCTGTGTTTGGTTGGCTGTAGCTCTTTTCAACGAAGCACCGACACATTGTTTAACGGTAGGGCAGGTAGAGGAAAGGTAAAGGAAAATGGACCACTTTGCTGATATGTTAGAGCACTACAAATATGTCTACACTCACGAAAGTCACTAGTTAAGTCCTTTGTTTTGACTTATCCGCTCCCATGGAACATCTCCCTCCAGGGGAGGTTAAAGTCCTCTGATGCACATTGGTGGACACAGCTGCGTGTTAGGCATGAGAAGTGCAATTATTGCATTTTGTCAGATCACAAATGATGTCAATGACTGGACTTTCATGAGAACCAAATCTTGTGGTTTTCACGTAATGCTCTCTCTAAAACAATAATACTGGGAATTTTCCCAGGCAGAGTTTAAAAATCCCCTGAACCTAACTAATACAATAAAAAATAAAGCTTTTTTAAAAAAAGTACAATAGTTTGTAATTTGAGGATTGTAGAACATAACTTTTAGGGACTATTGCTAACTCAAATTAAACTGTAATCTTGTGGTGTTGATATTTAAATAAATAAATGTTACCAGTTTCTGTGCATGCTACGAACTCTGCGATGTAAGCAGAATGACCTGGAGGGCGTGATGACAAAACTAAGCACATGACACTGAATGGCCACGCCACAGTTTGTATTATACAACCATTTGAAAAACATCAGTAACAGTTTCATGCTAAACCAGAGATCAAACTCTGTTGGTTGAAGTATTTAGTTATACATTCTAAACTTTATATGGTATGTAGTTTATTTTAATTTTTAGGTTGCGGATTTAACAACAAGAATGAATTGTTCTGAACAAGACTTAAAGGAATTGCAACAACATTTTCAGCAAACTCTTACTGAAGTTAGAAAAAGTTTATCTAGTCTAACACAAGACCGAGAGAAAATACAACAAGAATTAAACAGGTAAAGGTTGTTATTCTCAAGAGTAAGTAAACTTTTGTTGGTACAGGTTACAGAAAGAAAATGATAATTTGGTTGGTAAATATAGTTTACATTCGGAAGAATTAGAAAATAAAGTTATTGATTTACCCGATACTGTGGAGAAACTGCAAGAGGTGGTACTAACTATTCATCAAGAATTAATTATTACTAAAATTGGCAAAGAATCTGCTGAAGAAAATGCGAATACATTAAGGACAGAAAATCTTTTACTGAAGGACCAAATCACTAATGATCAGGATATTAAGGAGCGCCTTGAAAATAATCTTGTTGCCGAAATAAATAGCTTAAAGTAAGCAGATTTGTCTGTTAATATTAAACATCAGTACAAAAAGTACATTTTAGGACACAGCAGGATCAGTTTGAAAAAGAAAAGAAAATTCATTTAGTTATGGTTGAAAAACTTCGTGAATTAGAAAACACTCACCAAGTAACTTTAATGCAAGTGGAAGATCTAAATAGAACTAAGGTAAATAGTATAATAATGTTAAATGAAAGCAATTTCTCAATTTAATAGTAGCTGCTTGTTGTAATTTCAATTGTTTTCCATGCACTCCAAGATTAGTATATAGCCAAAATATTTTATACTAATTTTAAAGTGACTGTTTTACATAAAATAAGCTGTCTTAAAAATATCATATTAATCATAATTATAATCAAGAACAAATTCTGACAATTTTAGTTATTTAATTTACAGTTTAGATGTGGAAGATTTATATAGTCTACATTTTGATTTCTTTTTATTACATTCACTTTTCATATTGCGACGAATGATATAGTCACACCAAAAAAGAGTTCCAAAATTGAACAGGTTCTTGGCAGTATTTAAATTAAATTACCATCAGACTAATTAGATATTAACGATAAACGAATCTTTCTTACCTGTGAATGGTTTATATCTAGTTTTGACTAACAGTGATGGACACCAGTTGTACAGGCATAAATCTTATGCAATAGTAATAGAGACTTTTCTGAGGCATCATCTTCTAATAGACTACTGTCTGAAAACACACTCTAAATTAACAACACTCGGGGAATTCAAGGTTTCAATTAAAAATTTGTACTAGATTAGATGTATAGCTGGGATTAGGAAAGAAGAGCATCACTTCATCATTTGTATTTGCCTGAATTAATATGAATTTCTGAAGTCCAATAACCATCCACTTATATTTATCGAGAAGTTTTATGAGAAAATGCAACATTGCCAATTCAATTTTATTTCCAAAAACATTTCTATTATTTTAGAATTTACTGCTCATAACTAACCTGCTTTTATTTAATTAGTCACTCGTAAAAATTATAATAATCGTAATGTATAACATGCCCATAACTAAAGTTTTGTTCTAAAAGAAATATATACGTATATTAACCCATTAACCCGCACTACCCATGTGAGTACAATTAATTTAATGACCTGCTATGGGCATCCAGCAAAAAATAGTGCAAGCTTTGCTGATTTATTTTTTATTACAAAGAAGTAGGAACAGTTTTCTTTAGAACACGTACACTTATCATTTAGTAACAGTATGTATCTGTTAGTTTTGTTTTCTTATTCGTGAGGTGAACACCTGTTAAAATATTTTTGCTTGCACAGACTTTTACTATTGGCAGTAAGTATTATTTACTCAGTTGTTTTTTATAAAGAATTTACGTATATTGATATAAAATAAGTTTGTTAAAATACATATATACAAATTGTGTTAAAATGAGATATTTTTTGAGTTTTATTCTGCTAAAAAGTACGATGTACCCAATCAAGTACACTGGGCATATGAAAGTAAATTTAGATTTGCTATTTAATTACAGATATGGATTTTCATCATGCCGTTGGTGTGAGACAGTTTTATGGAAAGAGATATGCAGGCTTACCCTCTGCTCTCAGGATATTGAAACTTCCAATTCTCAATCTGAAGTTGATATAATCTTAATTCCACCAGAATTTACGTTGTAACCAACGAGAAATATAGTCAAGATGACGATCGTGTGCCTCGACATTTTGCATTACCAACTGACGTTGCAGGAGAAGTAGAAGTACACTAATCTCTGATGCAGATGATGAAGATGATGTACTTTTGTTGATAAGATTACAAAAGTTTACACAAAAAAGAACTGAAAACCCAAACGGATCGAATCTTTTACCAACATTAGTACACACAGCACAAATGAATGTAATGAACGACTGGAAATCTTACGACATGACTTAGAAAATTTAAATGAAATTGAGGTATTTGAAAAGCTGTTTAGCGACAAAGTTTTTGAATATATAATCACACAGACTAATATGTACTCATCCCAACAAAATAACCATAGCTTTTTTGTCTCTAAAGCGGACATAAAAATTTTCATAGGTATATTGCTATTAACTGATTATCATCAATTACTAAGTGAAGTCATACTGGAATCTTGACGAAAACTTGAAAGTATGTCAAGTGCCATACCGCAAAATCGATTTTTAAAAATAAAAAGTTATCCATCTTGTAGACAACACAACATTAGACAGACTTGATAAAATGGCAAAACTTACACCCCTTGCAGATCGTTTAAATCAAAACTTTCAACAATGGGGACTTTTCCATGAAGATGTGTGTGTCCATGAGTATGGTGAAATTTTTTGGGCGACATAGCTAAGCAATTTGTAAAAGGAAAACCAGTGCATTTTGGTTATAAACATTGGCTACTATGCAGTGCTACTGGCTACTGCTATTCTGTAGATACTTATTGTGGAACTAGAAACGTGCAACCAGAAGGTCAAAAGAAGAAAACAAAACTGCTGGAATCCAGAGTGGTCTTGAACATGGTAGAAACGGTCACTTCACCATCAGATCACAAATTTTTTTTAGTAACTTTTTTACAAGTTACAATCTGTTAGCAGTGTTAAAAGAAAAAGTTATTCGAGCTACTGGAACTATTAGAGACAATAGGACAAAGCAGTGCCCCCTTATCGACAAAAGTCAGTGTAAAAAGGCAAAGGGGTTACTTCAAACACCAATATGAACAAACATGTGATCTTTTATTTGTATGATGAAAGGACAATAATATTGTAATGATGGAGACAAAATTTGACTCCATAGAACCAACTGGAAAAATAAAACGCTGGTCGACAGCAGCTAAAAGCAAAGTTGAAATATCCCAACCCGCTTTATTTAAAAATTACAAGTCAATGGGTGGAGTAGATCTACATGATCAACAGCTGAACTATCACCGAATTACTGTACCAGGAAAAAGCGGTGGTGATTCCTATTCACCAATTTTATGTTGTTAATGCGTGGCAGTTATATCAACTGGTTAATGCAGATCAACAGATTCCTTTGCTTGAAGAACTCTGGTTAACCATTACTTAAGCTGTTATGCCAAATCTACTGCTACAAGAGACAAACTAGCAGGTATGACTTTACCTAGTGTTAGAAGCCATAAAGGAGGACATTTCCCAAAAAGAATGTACTAAATAACTGAGATGTGTTAAATGTCACCTACAAATTTGTTAGTGCTGTGAAAATGTAACGTTACTCTCTGTATTGAAAGGGATTGCTTTAAAATGTTTCATTCCGAATAACGATTATTTTTATTGTGTAGTTTTAACAATAATTTCATTCTTTAATCTATAGGAGTTACACTTTAGTACCCATTGTACTGTAGTGGGTACACATATATATGTTACTAATTTGAAGTTTGTCAAATATAGCTACATTTGAAAGTTTATATAAAGGACTATTTTTAGTATAACGCTGCAAAAACATCACATTTTTTGTTTAAAAAAATATGGTGGGTGTTAATGGGTTACGAAATTTTTGCAAGGAAATTGTAATTCCCTAAATACAGAAAGATTATTTTGGTGTTTTGATTCTGCTAAATTTAACTTGGCCATGCATAGGTTCGAAATATGTTTGAATGACAATTGTCAAAATGAAAACACACAAATTTCCATATTTTATATCAACAAATGTTACACCAAACACATTAAAATCCTTTACTTTATGTGCATATTAATAAGGAAAAAGTTGCTTATCTTAATTGAAGTGCGGCACCTCATGAAATGTTAGTTGGGGTTAATGTATTATAATTCTCCTGGTGTGTGTTGTTTAGTTCTGTATGGCTGATTTAACAAAATGCTACTTTCTTATTGTTTAACGAAGCATAGACTAGTAATTGCTGGTTTCCATGCCTGTGTCAGTCTTTGGGAATCATCCCTTGTGTTGAGACTATGTGGGGGTTCCTCTATTTCAATGGCTTCTCGGATTATTTTTCGAGGTGTAGTGCTCAATTTTAGCAAGCGTTCTAGTATTCTTGAAGTCGATGTTGTGACCTGAAGTGCTAAGCTAGCGATGAGGTCTTTTCGTTCTTCTTTATTGCGTTACGTTCTTCCTTTCTAGCACTAATTCTGCTGTTTTTCTGCCGAATGTAAGATTTGTTGCAGTTTGAGTATTTTGTAGACTCCTTTATCTTCTAATGGTATCTGATCTTTGGAATTCCTTAGGATTGCAATTTTTCTATGAGCGTTGAATGTGGTAGCTATTTTGTATTATCGTAGAACTCTGTCGTTCTGTCTGTTGTCCCTTTAATGAATGGTAAATATGCTGTAGTTAATGGGTGACCCTGGCTCTGGTTTGGGTCTCCTGGCTGATAGTGACTTCTGAATGGTTTGGTGTACGTATCCATTCTTCTGGAGTGCTTCTCGTAACTTCCGCATTTCTTCTTGTTTATTTTTATCGTCAGCTAGTCTCTGTGACCATGTAACTAAAGTTTTCACAACAGAGTAGAGTTGTGTCGGGTGATGATGTGACTTGACGTTTAAGTATCTATCCATGTGAGTTGACTTTCTGTAGACCATGTGGCTAAGTTGTTTGTTATCCTTTTTCTTCACTAGTATATCCAGAAATGGTAATTGGTTATTCTCTTCTGCTTCCATGCCAAACTTTATTTTCGGATGTATACTGTTAAGGTGTTCTAGGAAATCATTGTGTTGTTCTCTTCCATGTGTCCAGAAGACAAACGTTGTAACATGCCTTTTGCCTATATTTCAGCATGTTACATTGTGCTTGGCAGTATTAGCATATAAATGCTTATATCTACATTTAAATATAAAATTACTCTCTTTATTATATAATATATTTTCTATAAGAATTTATCTTGCACAATCCTGGATTATTAGTTTTAATCCACAAGTTACTAATTTGTTACATAGTACAAATAATTTTATATCTATATGAAATTTTCCTATTGGTCATTTCTGAAGTGTTTATTCCGAAAGCACAACTGGTGTGGTTCTAAATTCTGTATTATTGAGAATAATCGCTAGAGATCGTCCATCTCGAAGATGGCCAAAAATAATTTATTTGAAGTGTCAAATTTTCATTTATCTTTTGATATCTGTTTTGCTTATCTGGCACTGTTGGCCATTTTTTATTTGAACTTCTACCTTGCCTCATGTGCTTACCTGGTTTGAATATTTTCTAATCATAAATCCTAAATTAACATTTAAATAAAATTTTAGATGTTTAGTATGAAAGATAAAGAAGTTCTTTATTTGTTTAACCCATCAAATGATTGTACAGATGGTAAGTTGTTGATGGATTAATTTTCTTTTGCACCTCGTGTTAAATTTTCACTTTTGTAACACAACTGAATTTTCTAGGGTGCTCCGGTTATCTATGTTCCGGTTAGCTATGATCCGGTTAGCTATGCTTCGTTACCTATGTTACGACTACCTGTGTTTTGGTTACCGATGTTACGGCAACGTGTTGTCTCATTCAGATTTCTACATGGAAAAGTTGCTCGTGCTTTTGCACAACCAGATGATGTAAAATAAATACTCTCATCAACAGAATTTTATATTTTGTTTCATTCTACTTTACATATTGCCACTCAGTTATTACCTTATTGAAAAATATCTACAAGTTTAATTTATGGAACAGAAGTCTGTTAAAGACAACATTTGAAGTCGGCCACATGCTGTTTTGTACCTACACTAGGAGATCCACCAATGCAGGATGTCTCAGTTTCCTGGATATGAAGGATTCCTATAAATTAAGTAACTATTAGTATTTGTTCAGTTACTGATACTACAGGTATGAAATTAAAACTTTTACCTTACCATTTTTCTGTTAAAATAAAGAGGCCTAACCTCTATTTAAATTTGTCTTTGTCACTACAGATATTTTGTTTTGATTATTAATTACATTTTACTTATCTTAAATGATTTCAAATATAATTCTCTAATACCTAACTTAAAAATATGTAAACATTTGGAACTTCATGAAGCTTCTTATGGTGAAAAGGTTTATTACTTGAGCTTTCTTTTCATGTGCATTAGTTACATGCCATTATTACAATTATGATCACTTTTTGATTTACTCTCACATTAAGTTAAATTTTGAGATTATTTATTTCGATTTCTCTATAGAAATTTTCTCGTGTACATTTATTAAACATATGAATTATATCAAGTTAAAATATATAGTGATGTCTACAATGTTAATGACACAAGCGTATATCTTATACATGCCTTTGGAATTGTAATAACTGAGTATTAATATACATATTTAGTCAAATTTTTCTTATCGTGTTTTAACTTTTGTTTCTCTAAGTTATTTTGCAGTTGTGTAAACAAGTGTCTTGATATTTAAATTTTACCATTCAGATATTCTCTAAACATTCCTCTTACCCTGTGATTTCAAGTCTCATGCAGCCTCCGCAACCTTAAAGGTCGATGCAAGCTGTGCCGAAGTATTTCTTATACTTCGTCGTGCTGTTACTCTTTTTATAACATCGATAAAAAAGTAAGCAGCAACGTGGCGTCAACATATCTTAGACATAATTTGGGTTTATATACAGCTGTTTCTAATGCACGCACCTCAATATCTTCCATGAATAATTTAACAATTACTGGTGATATGGTGATTCCAGAGGTGCTCTTTCAATTTATCTGTAGGGTTGTTTGTTGAAGGTAAAATATGTGTAGCTGAAACAATGCTAAGTCGAAGATGCGGTCTTTAATGTTGTACTTGTCCTTCAAAAGTATGAGTGTGTCCTCTGTCGGTACGATACCACATCAAAGATCACTAGTAGATGTTGTGTTTGAACTCTTTTGGTACTCAGTAGTTGAATAAAATGTTCAACAATCTTAACGTATGAAGCTGCTATTTCAGCAAGTGGCTGCAGGTGTTTGGCTAATATTTTGCTAGTGGCTGTAAGGCCGATCCTATAGAACTCACAATTGGTCGTAGCGGTACTTCTTCTTTTTGAATTTTGGGAAGACCATATAGTTTTGGGCACATTGAAGATTTTTCTCGTGGAATTATTTGTTCTTGTTCCACCTTGTCTATAGAACTTTTCTTGATTTTCATTCTTATGGTCTTTTCCAGATATGTTATTGGATCGGTGTTGATAAACTGGTATGCTTCGTCATTAAGTAGAGCATTCATTTTGGCGTGTATTCATTATTACTGTCGTTTCCTTTATCTGCCGGTAGAATAATAATATCTTCATTCTATCGTATACTTTTCAACACAAACCATTCTTTCTTTGTAAGCATCTTCTTTGGAGGATGAGATGCTCTTAAGATATTGGAAACATCTTGTCGTATTCGTGCTGGTGCAATGACAATATTAAATCCTTTGGCAAGCATGCTCACGTTGCATTGTTTATCGGATGGTTAGATAAATTTCGTACTCTCTTTGCGTGCTCTATGGTTTTGGTCCCTTGAATTGATGATTATTGTTTCGTGCATATAGAAACTTTTTCTGCTTCTGTGTTGTCAGATTGGTGTTCGTGTCTTTTCGGAACATGGCCAGTGGGTTTATGACGTGGTTAAGCTTACATGGATGGTGTTGCTCAGGCGTAGGTGTAGTTGCATCAGTTCTTCATTAACCCAATTCAGCATTCTACATGTATCATGAATGGCTTCTCGTAACAGTGCGAAGCTTGTTCTTCGGAGTATCTTTTTCGTAGAGTAGATGGTTTTGTGGAATGTTATCTCCAGACACTTCGGTGCGATGTTATTTTCTCTGCAACGTTGTAAAAAAACTGTCACATAGTAACTTACCTCTTCTTGATTGTTGCTTCTCGAAGATTCTGGTTTGATGGAATATATCCTCCTCGTAGAGTACCATAATGTTAATCTTGATGTTTCTGCGGACGTTATCTGCTTTGTCAATTTTCCAGGCATTATTCCGCATAGTTGGCTGGTTCTGAATTGTACCACAGTAAATTTGGCGATGTTTTGACAAAATCACGTGCCATCTTCAGACTATGTAGGTTGAGCAGTGAATGAAGAAGTGTTCCTTGTGTTTTGCTATATGTAACTAGTTAGAATGTATGCTCTGTTGCACTTGCTTGATTTCTGGTGCGGCTCCGTGTCAATGGCACCGGTGCGTTGTTTAGTTGTTCTTCACGACATTTAACAAAATGCTCCTTTTTGATTATTTAACAATGCGTATACTAATAATTACTGGTTTCCATGCCTGCGGGAGTCTTTGGGAATCATCTCTTGTGTAGAGACCATGTGGGCGTTTTTCTCTTTTAAAGGGACAACAGAAAGAACCAGCAGAGTTTGAAAAAAGTCAAATGAATTACTGAAAGATATCGGGAAAATTTCTTATACTAACGCAGTAGACACAGAATGGAATAACATTAAATCTAGCTTAGACATGGCAGCCAGAGAAATTCTGGTGTACACAAAAGAACTTAAGAAACCATGGATAACAGAGGATATCCTGAATCTTATAGAAGAAAGACGAAACAAGAAAAAAGAGATACAAAACCATAAAATGGGAATTATTTGCAAATGCAAGAAAGCTAAAAAACAATGGAGTGATGATAAGTGGAAGAGGTACAAATTAAGATGGAAATAGGAAAGTCAGACGAAGCAGACAAACTAATTAGAATGAATTTTAGGGATACAAAACCATGTAGCAAAAAGATAAGGGATGCGGAAGGAAACGTCATTATAGAAAATGTAGAGAAAGTGGATAGATGGCAAGAATATGTAGGGAATTTATATGCAGGAGAGGAACTAACAGCATTAGAACAAGAATCAGACATTGAAAAGGATGACTTGGGATATCCTAACCTAGAGATGAGTTTGAATTAGCATTAAAAGGTGTGAAAAATGGTAAGGCATCTGGTACAGATAAGGTGCAAGCAGAAACTCTAAAAACTGCCGGACAAGCAGTAACAGAATGTCTCTTCCAACTTGTAAGGCATATGTATGAGACAGGCGAGATACCCAAAGATTTCAAATGTAGCATCATAGTCACTATATCAAAAACGAGAGGCTTGTGTAGAAGTACTAGGAGAAGACCAATTTGGGTTTAGGCGAAACAGGGAAACATGGGAGGCTACTTTAGCTGTGAGGATGATAATAGAGAAAACAATAGAAAAAGGGGAGAGCGTGTATATAGGGTTTGTAGATCTGGAAAAAGCATTCGACTATGTAAAATGGAAAAAAATGTTTGAACTACTTAAAAAGATTGGAATGAGTTTTAGGGATTGACGGATAGGACATAGCTTCTATAAAAAGCAAACAGCGGTAATAAAATTTGACCAGGAACATAGAGAAGTAAATATTAGGAAAGCGGTGAGACAGGATGTGCCCTATCCTCGTTAATTTTTAACTTGTACATCGAAGAGGCAATGAATACTGTCAAATGCAAGAAGACATTTGTAATTATTATGCAAGGACAAAAGATCGATATGCTTAGATTTGCAGATGAGATAGCAGTATTAGCATCTAGCTAGGAAGATTTAGAAGCTGCTCTTAATGAAATGGAAACAGTTCCAACAGAGAGATACGGTATGAAAATTAACAAAAATAAAACTAAACTACTAGTATGCAAAGAAGGTAAAAATAAATTAAAAACTAGAATACAAATAGGTAATGAGAACTAACGAGAGGTTAAGGATTTCTGCTACCTATGAAGCCAAATAACGCAGGAAATGCATATGCAGTGGTTTTGTTATATCGAGTTGTGTTTGCATTTACGGTTATTTGTCGGACGATATCTGTCTGTTCTAAATTGTCATGTTTGCAGGAAATGCATATGCAGTGCTTTTGTTATATCGAGATCTGTTTGCATTTATGGTTAATTAAGTCCTCGCCCTGAATCATTACATTACAATGTATTTAAAAGAAACGGTGTTATGCCGTATTATCTGAACTATTTTTGGAAATAAAATGTGAAATATTCTGTTTAATTAAGATTCAATATTCGTGAAATCTATCATACAAGGTATGTCTATAGTTTAATTTATCCTTCAAATATACTGTTTTCTTTCCCATCTAATTTATTGTTAGTGTAATGTAACTCATTACAACACTTTTCTTATTTTCTTATCTTTAGTTCAACATGTATTATTTGAACACAATGTTCTTCGGAGTGTCATCTTACATTGTTGTCAACGGGTTCTGGAAAGCTATTCCTTTAAATTTGAACAGAAATACAGACGATTAAATTTACCTACAAGCAGATAAGATTGACAAAGTTAGTAGACTGTGATTATTTGTCAGAACACCAAATTCGTTTAACATTCGTTTTTGTTTAATATAACTTGTTTTTATCTTATAGAAACAATTGGAGGACCAAATAAATGAGCTTAAATCTAGTGTGGGATCTTTACAACAAGAATTAGATAATAGTGAAGCTGTTCAGAAGGACTTTGTACGTTTATCTCAAAATCTTCAGGTATGAACTTTTCATACAGTGATCTAGTGTATGTTTAATATCCATATACTTGGCAGGTGCAATTAGAAAAAATACGCGACTCTGATACCCAGGTGCGATGGCAGCATGAAGATGATATTGAAGAATGCCCTACATGTAGATCTAACTTTAATATAACTAAACGCAAAAAACAGCACTGTAGACATTGTGGGCAGATCTTTTGTATGCTTTGTCTATCCCATACTGTTCCTAGTGGGCCTAAGCAACGTTTATCCAAAGTTTGCGATGTCTGCCATACCCTTCTAGTCAAATCTTCTGCACCCTATTTTAGCACTGAAGTACCACATTCGCCATCTTGATCTATTTGACTTAAGAAGTTAGATTTTAATAATATTGTTTTTGTTTTTAATATTATTGATTAATTAACAATAAGACTTCAAAGTAAATAAACGATTTTGTTTCTATATTAATACCGATTTTTGAATATTGTGTATCTTTTATTAGTAATTACTGCTGTTACATGCTATTATGATTTAGGTTTTTACTAGAAATATATAAACTGCATGATCATTGCGAAGAATGTGTATTGGTACTCATATATTAATTGAGTTAACAGATAGGTCTTTGAAAATCTCAACGACCCTAGGCTCCGCAATGGAGGAAGTGAGAAATCTATAGAAAAGAATGTAACACTGTTTTGACTTCAACCTAAAAACGTCGAGTTGGGTTTTAAAAATGAAGAAATTCGTAGGTAAGAGACATTTGAAGGATTTCATAGCAAAATTTACTACAATACAATCAGGTTATTTGTTTATCAATGTTTCGGTTAAAAACCACTCAAATTACAACAATATGTATCTTATGTATCTCTCTGATATTTTTAAGCGTTGCATTGGTTTTGGCGGCATCATTAGAAATTTTCATACAATTTGTCCAATAATTAATACTACTAAAATAGCTTCAAGAGAATTTAATAAAACTTTAAACATATTATTTAGATCAGATATTTAAGCGAAGTAATAGTTATTAATATTTTTAAGTAATATAAAAATATTGCCTATTTAAATTATTGCATGTTACCATAACGGTTTACAACCTATGTTTGAATAATCACTATCGTTATAAATGTTTATTATTAGTTCCTCTATATTGTCTATTATATATTCCCTGACAAGGTAATCCTCTTCAACTTTTTGTTCATGGGACAATAGATTTACCCATTCTTGTTGACCAACAGTATCAAACTTAATATATTCTGATGCTATGGACCATTCTCAACAGACCGGCACCTTGAACAATTCTAGAATACTAGAACAGGTAGAACAACTTACCTTTTCAGTGACCTAGAGGTGAACTATGGGTTCAACAAATTAGTGGAGTCTTTAGTGAGAAACCAGATAAAGATGTTCCCGAAAGAGAGCAATAGCTCTTTTGATATTAGAGTGGCAGAAACCAAATGGATTGATACGGCACTACATGACCTTCCCAGTACACATGTGATTTTTTTTCCAATGCTCAACCCGAAGGTACTACATTGGCCAGGAAACAAGTTGCTAACAGTAACTTCTCTTTCTGAGCCTTATTTTTATATATGCATCATAATGTCCACTGTGAAGTGAGCCACTATGTTGCACAACACCATATAATGTATACAACACTTTAGTTTTATTAAAATTGAGCATTGGGAGATTTTGACATCACTTTGAACAAAATGGCGTTAAATCCAGTAAGAATAGGGAATGAAACATGATTATTCACCTTTGCAGATTGAAGTCTTAAAATGTGAAAGCATTTTAAATGCAAAATCAGTACAGCAGGCGGATCACATACTAGAATTTGCTTAGTAGCACAAGTAGAAACAGTTCTTTTATTAGGTCCACCATGTCTCTTTGTACATGAAGTGTAGCTTATTTTATTTCTCATAAGAAAATCACAGGTCGTGAATTCACTTAAACAAGATTGCAAAAAATAATTGCCTTGTTCACATTGGTATTGGCATTATAGTGTTTCCCTGTGTATCGTTTATAGCGCAGTCTTCGTCCATTTTTTTATCTTGACGTATATCAAAAACTGTATATGTACCGTCAATTTTTACATCGTCATTAAGAACTGAATATTCATTATCATTGAATAAAGATAATTTTTCTAAACTTATTTTTATCGTTTACAAAAGCACTGGTCAAATTTACAATTAATTTGTTTAACAGCAGTATTTACGTTCATAAAGTGTACTATTTATATCGGTAATTGTTTTATTAGATGATAAATTATCTGGAATATCTTGAGCAATAGATTCACATGTGGGGTAGGTACATTATTATCAGAGGAGACCTTTTTATGTTTTAATGTGTTATTTTCGATGATATCTTCAGTGTCAGCATTTAATTCATATTTTGAATCGTTCTCTTTAAATTGTTTAGTAGAAACTTTAATGTTATTAGATTGTATTTTTTAGAACCCTAATTTTCTTTTCTGTAATTTTGATGTTTTGATGATATATTGTCGTCCAGCTTTTTTGCTTTGCATATTAATGCTAGCGGAACTTGTTTTTCCGATATTGACAAATTCAAATCAAGAAATCTCTTCTCTGCATGAAATGTGCATACAAGCTTGACGTTGTAATGTACTAATTAAGGCACCCCGAAAAACTTGTACTGTGGGTAATAGTACGTCACGTACTTGCTGCTTATGAAATTTAAAAAAAAAAATTATTTTCATCAGGCGATAAATCTATTTTACGATTAACTCAATTTTTCTAGAATTACTGCTTGATGCCTTTGCAAATTCTCTTCGCTTATTGCTTCTAGCAGATGTCGTAATAATTCATGTGTCATTCTGTTGGTCTCAGCATACTGTGGTAATGTTTGCGTGACATACCATTTTGTAATTCTTTTAATGTTTGTGCTAAAGTTGTTAAAGGTTGCAAACCTTCTACAGTTCTATCAAGTGAATCTTTATCATCTGGGTTTAGCCTGCTATCTGGAAGTTGAAAATATTGCCCAGATTCTGAGGCTTCAAGAAGCAATTGTAACAAGTACGGTGTTTGTCCAAAACATTGTATAACGGAATTGAAAAAGCTAGTATTGCCTAAATTTACTAAGCCATGTGTCTGAAAAATTAGTATTCCTTTCAGGAATATTATTAGTGTGAATTGTCTCTATTGCTGTGGCATCTATGGCTCCACAATCATTTAGTATTTTGTTATTCTTCAATATATCATCTTTTTTGCATATATTTTTATTTTTTGTTAATTTGTTTATAGTAAGAACTATCATCATTATTTTGACTTTACTTAAATCTGAACAATATAAATCTGATACATGATTATTAATTTATTTACTTATTTATACATACATCTATCTTACGGAAATTAATCCACTTACAAGATAGAGCTACAAACAAAGAAGATAAATAAAACATAACTATTATACTTTTAGTGTGTCTCCAATGTCATCCATATATATTAGGAAGAGAAGTGGCCCTAGAATTGACCCTTGGGGCACACCTGAAGTAACATTTATGAAATTCGATTTGTGGCCATGATACTGCACGTACTGTAAACGGTTTTCTAGATACGAAGCAAAAAGTAATATTAGATTATCTGAGAAGCCAATACGGTGTAACTTAGCGAGAAGAGTAAAGTGGCAGATGCGATCGAACGCATTTGAAAAGTCAGTATAGACCACGTCAACTTGAGTACAACGGTCCAGAGAATTAGCTATAAACGTAATACAAAACAAATCAGTGATGGTGGATCTACCTTTGACAAAACCATGTCGATAAATGTTTAACCTATTTTTTACTTGTTCTGATAGGAAAGCATAAAGAATGATTTTGAGAACTCTACAGAAGTTAGATATCATGGCAATTGGCCGGTAGTTATTTATGTCACTCTTATCTCCGCTTTTGTGAACAGGAGTAATTCTGGATAGCTTCCACATTGCTGGAAAAGTCTGCTTTTGAATTATCAAACTGAATAACAAGATCAATGGCCTTAACAATATGTGTTTACAATCTCGTAGAAAGAATGCAGGTATGCTATCTGGACCCATTGTCATATTCGGCTTAATGTTTTTAATAGCTTGTAGTACATCATGTTCAGAAATAACTGTCATATTAAAAGTGGCCAAATTATGTAGGATCGTCTATGGTAATCTGAATGTATTTTGTAAATTATAGCTGTAGCAGGTAGAAAAGTAGTCTGCAAATGCATTCACCACTTTCGGGCCAGTGTTGACTGTAGTTCCATTGAAAATTATGTGAGATGGAAGAGAAGCACGCCCACTTTTATATGACATGTATGACCAGAATTGTTTTAAGTTGCTTTTGATATTTATTTCCACATTTTGTAGGAAGTCTTTATATGATATAGCAATGTCTTGTTTAGTTTGAGGTGTAGGTTGTTTGTTTTTTTTATAAAGCTTCCATAGCGAATATTTGTTTTTATATTCTTAATAATTGACATAGTAAACCAAGGCGGATAACCATTTTGTTTTGGAACTGTTTTCGGAATATTTTTGTCGAATACACTATATAAAATGCTATAGAAATAATCACAGGCTTTATTTATATCAGTGTGGGTATAAAGTGCTTCTCAATCAATTAAACTAAGCTTATTGTATAAGCCTTTAAGATTGACTTTAAGAAAGTTATAAGCTGGGATATCGGAATGCAATAAACTAGAACCTACTATTTTGTCCATGGAGAGTGAAATTGTTAGCGCTGGATGATAACAGTCCTCAGTGAGTATTGTGTTTTCTGGTTTACAAACTGCATGGCGTCGACGAGAAAACCAGATCCAGTAGTCTTCCGTTGATGTTTGTTATTTTATTATATTGACGTAAATTGTAAAAGCTACAGAAATTTGAGGTATATGTTAATGTGAGACTTGTAGTGTTACCTTTATTAATATAATCCCGTATATTGAAATCTCCAATAAATATGATATCTGGACCATAGTTATGTTCCATTGAGATAACGGCCTCAAACAGCAGCTGGTATTCATTCGACGGAAGAGATGGTGGTATATATAGGACAAAGACGATTAGATGTTTATTATTTACTGATATTTTGACACCAACCACATCCACTGGCAGATTTACAAGTAAGTCAAGATCTGTATTTATTTTAGATGATACTATTTTATTGTTTATAGCAAGCAAAACTCCACCTCCGCTCCTATACAGTACCTTTTTTTTATTAAGTGTATAATTTTTAGTGTATGTATTATTATTGGAAGATTTTGAAAGCAAAAAGATTAATTCATTAAAAATTTGAGATGGAGGAATTGTTCCGAGAACAAATAGCATTCCTTCTGAATTGCCAAGGTGACTCTCTGCAGTAGAAATTTAGTGATTCTGTTGTCATATGTGTTATCTACAATTCGTTTGCCAACTTCTTTTAAGAATTGTAAATCTTGCTCTCCAAAGACGCCAAGGGTTTCAATCGAAACATGATAAAATAGATATAGATCTAATAATGAGGAATATTTTTGTTTTCACAAGCATTTGCCACCAAACCAGATTTATTTGAACAAGAAATTCATGTGAAGGAGCAAAGTAAAATCGTACATTACTGGTTTTCCAAACTTTCATGGTACTAAGCAAATTCCATCTGGCCTTTTGTCGTCTTCCGTAAACAAATAATGAGGTTCAAGAATAGAAGGAGCATCGGCTGAGACGTTTTTATGACCTATATGGTGACCTGCGCTGAGACGACAATTAAGTTCATTAATGACTAGTTCATTTACTTTAGTGCCACAAATACATGCATGTGGTGTACATAATTTCGCACTTTATCTAAGTCCTACAGCTATTCTAAAAGAATTGTTATCCAATAAAGTTCCTAAAGAAGCTGTGGGAAGGGCTTCTAACCAAATGCCTGAATATTTTGAAAAAAACAGCTAGAATACGTGCCTTATAATTCGTAGCAGATTCAAGCAAAGTTTTTGAAGGTATATCCAAGAAAGGTTTGTCTGCCATTCCTTTTAGGTAGATTTGTTATGTGAAATATTAAATATTTTTGTTTTAGATTTCCATAAGTCCTCTGTCTCTGGGTAAAGTTTTATTCGGAATATGTTTAAAATTTCTAAAAATAGATTGTATTAAAGACCAGGAAGCATTAACAGAAGATAAAAATGTCGGGGTTGCAAGTGAATTGGACCTACGAATTCCTAAACTAACTCTTAACAGACAATGTTGCTTATAACCATTCGGTGGTATTGTTTAATGTTTACTGCATGTGAGAATATTTGTCAGTTTAGGAATAGCAAAGCAGTTTTTAAGTAAAAAGGATGAAATGTGTGACGGAATGTTATTTGATGGCAAACGAAAGGTCATACCTGATAATGATTCAATTTTTTCATGTATACAGGGTGAAATTGCTTCTTGATAAAGTGTGCCAAGTAGAGTTCAATTATTTTTACTTGATATGCTAATATCTAGGGCAATGGAGTTAAAGAGATCCTGAATATTTTTATTTTGTTTTGATGAAATATATAACAATTCGCATTTTTAAGCTTAATTTCTAAGCCTACGGATTCGAATATTTCAATAACTTATTTAAAATTTTCAAAAACCGATACAACATTACCACCGATGCAGCCATCATCCAGGTACCAAACATCGGAATTCGTGTTAATGCATTTAATTAGATCATTGATAACTAAGCAGAATAGAAGTGATCCTAATGGATCTTCTTGTAGTCCTCTTTCTGAACTGATGATATTACTATCAATTGAAAGAAAAGAAGGGTTTGCATAACATTGTTTAACATAAGAAGACAAGTTTGGAATTTGATTGCTAATTTTGTTAAAAATTGTATCTGTGTAAAGAGCTGAATGTATTTTTGAAATCTATTTTTAGTAATACCTTGTCTTCTGGAAATTTATTTATATACATCCTTGCAGCATGCGTTACATTTTCACAGCCATTTGAGGTTGCAAAACCAAACTGTATATGCCTGAACAGCTATCCTAAATTTTTCTTTATACTTTTACAGCATATTTTAGCTATTAACTGTCGGAAGACAGTGCTTATCGCAATCTCTAATTCCACCATCTTTTTTCTTGATGGCGCATAATGATGCTCCGTATAAAATCGGACATATGTCATTTATGATTTTTCCAGATATTAAATTACATAGCGATGTTATAGCTTTTAAAAGTTTTTGTGTATAAATGCCTGTAGAAAAACTTGTAAGTGAGAAGGGCGGAGATAGTCCAAGCCATCAGCTGAGCTGGTTTTAATAGAACTCACTGGTGAAAGTACATCTTTGTCAGAAGTAATTAAATTTGTATAAGTTTCAATCTTTGGATTATCGGTTGAAATAGCTTCTGAATGTTTTACTTTTAAATTTTCAAATGTATCGTTGTCATATTCTGAAAATGTTTCACCCGAAACATAAAATTTTGATAGCAAAGGAGAGATCGTCATCTGATACTTTTGAAATAACTTTCTTGGAAATCCATACATCGCTAGGTAAAATCTTTTGTTATGTAAATTGTTCTTATTATCTTCTGTAATTGAGAATTTGTTCAAATTATCTAAAATTGTTTTTGAATTGGTATCGGATTATTTTTATCCTAAATTTCTAATAGCCAGTATTTTATGTTAATAAGAAAAGGTTTGTCCAAGTTGGTACGGTATTTAATTTTAAGCATTCATCTATAATTTCAGATAATTTAGCAACAACTTTGGATCTAACATTTTTCAGAATACGTTTAATTATATCACCCTTCCTTTTTATAAAACTACTTAATGAAAAAGTACTCATGATTAGATTAAAATCTGAACTTGTAAATATGGTAATAATACAAGTTTACATGCCCACTTCTAGCTACAATGAGGAAGAAGTAGAAGGAATATACAGATATCGAAGACATACCAAATTTACAACTACATTGGATAAAAGACTTCAAACGATTCTTAGCATTTGATCGCACTGTTTGCTTCTCGGCCAAATCTGGCAGTTGCAGATATTTTCCCGTGAAAAATGTGCTTTCTTTTTGTTTTTTGTGACTGATAAGTACTTACAGGGTGTAGTGTATAGGCACATTCCCGTCAAATTTTGAAACCAATCTGCGCATAAGTAGGAACATGCATGCAGATACATGAAGGATGTTAGGTAGAAGCGGCAATAGAAGTAAAAATGTGTGGTAGCCAACAGCCGCTGGTAGATGCTAGATGTAGACGAGGAGTCGACATAATATAAAAATAATTAACGTTGAGTCGGTAATATTGTTTATTAGTGTTGAAACTGACAGATTCTAGAGGTCATCCAACAGCTAATGGCCGCACATTAAGAAGATTTATAAGTGGTATACAATTCCGGTGTCTGGGTGAGCATACTCTCCCATCGATATTTAGAGGTTACAATTTATGTTTTTATAAGATTTTTATGTGGAAATATTATCACAAGACAAAGTTTTGTTGTAACATTTGTTCTAAAATAATCCAGTACGCATTGCTAATTGCTATTGGGGTACCTAGTTACTTTAAGATTTAGTGCATAATTTACAAGAAATAGTTTGTTTGAAGATAGATTGACTTGTATTTTAAATTTTTCATGCCAAAGAATGCGCACAACCCTATGAGATTATAAACGAGAAGTATTTTATTTCAAAGAATTTAGAACCACCACAAAATGGCTCCCAAAGTGGTGCATGAAAAGTTTAAATATGAGTCCTATTATTAATTTATCGTTTTATGTTGAATATTTTGTTGGCCAACTGAACATAAATTTCTTAGAAAACGAGTCTACCAGATAAATGCAGAAAGGTTTGTGGTTTGGATGTGGTGCATAATAACAGGTAACTAAAATTAAGTAAATGCTGAAAGGGAAAGCACTTTCTGAAGGCAACATTATATTAGGGTAAAATTATATTATTAGGTTCATGAGAAATTACTTTATTTGTATTTAAGCAATTGATAACAATAAAAATAAACGTGAATATAATGAATAACGGGAGAATTATAAATGAGGTTTTTTAAATTCATGCGGGGATACGAGTTTATTCGACAACCCTTTTGATGATTTAAGTGATCAAAATGAGGAATTAAATCAAGGATTAAGGAATAATAGTAGCGGAAATAATGGTAGTTGTCAGGGAGAGAAAGATAAAAGTAATTTAGAAACTATAATAGGGTTGTTAGCGAAAGATTTTGATGAAATGCGGAAAGAACAATCAAATAACTTGCAATTGATTAAACTTCAAATGCAGGTACCAAATCAGTAAATTCAACGACACACAAAAACAGGATAGCATGCAAAAACTGTCTTGGAATTATTAGGAAAAAGGGGCGCAGAAATAGGGGAATCGGAAAATAAAGGATAGAACATACAAAAATGAAAAATTGATCGATCTTGATCTGAGTTACGGAAACGATCAACATTTTAATTATTTTACTTTGTGGCAAACCTCTGTAGGTCCAACAATTAAATTTAATCCCACAGGTAACCTACATCCAGTGACTTCCATTAGAAAACCAAAAAAGAATTTAATAGAAGCAGAAGTTCCACAAAATAAGTGGTTGAGTTTTTCAATAAGAGCGCTAGTAGGTTTGGCTACAAATTGAGCCGCATTAAACGAATACAAATGTAAAAATTTTGATGGCTTTTCAAAATTATTCTTAGAAAAATATTGGAATACGGACATAGAACGTGAAGCATTTAGGAAATTTAAATTAGGTCAGTTTCAAAGGTGCTCAAGAGCCGAATTTTTCAAAAGTTTGCAATAGAAGCATCAATTTTAGACCTCCCCTTAGTGAAACCCAAGTTCTTCACGATATATGTGAACATTTCCCTCCTGAAATAAAAATGGGGTTGGCAGTATGCAAATCCAGGGATGAAGCTGTGGATTATTTAAATAAGGTGGATAGTTACACGGGGATGAATAATTATCAAAGCAACAATTGCAGCTACGTGTCAAATAGTAATGTTAATGGTTTTAATCAACAAAATGTAATAAATAGCACAAACACTGATCGTCAGCGTTCAAATGGGAATATGTATATGGGGAGTAATGGTCGAAGTGGGTATCACACTTATTCTAATAATAGAAATCAAAATCCTGCTGGTGACAATAACCATCAGGAAAGTAACCATAAAAGATATGACAATAGGGAATTGGATAGTAATAGAAATCGTGATAGGGACCTATTAGACTGAGATTAGAGGGAGGGAGGGCCCGAACAGAGGGGATCCATAAATAATATGGAGTTAATAACATTTAAAAATAACATTGTTGGAAAGAACTATTCATCAGCGAATATGGGAAATATATCAAGGATTGGGGAGCAAATGTTGAATGCAATGGGATAAATATAATTAATAATCAAAAGGTGTTAAGAGATGTGCCACACCACCGGTTAAATTTTGAAAGTGAGAGTAGTACTGACACATGAAATTGAATTTAAAAAGATATGCCTGTATTAAAAGGGAAAATTGAAAATATTCTATTGGATATTCTGGTCGATAGTGGTAGCAGTGTTAATTGTATTTCACAAAAATTTTTGTTAGATATAAAAAGGGTCAATAAAAGTTTACCTGTTTTTCCTGTTTGCAATGTGCCGTTATCAGAAGCATTTCAGGCGAATCCATATAAGATTAAAAGTCAAGTTGGCATTAAAATAATATTAAACGATGTTGAATTTGATTTCTCATGTTTGATAGTTCCAACACTATGTCGAAATGTTATATTAGGTTGTGATTGGCTGCATGAAAATAGTGTCCATAAATTTTGAAAAGAAAACAATTGAAGGGAAAGTAAAGGAACGACCATTTTCCATGTTTCATATTGGGGGGAAGGGAGGCTCAATTAAATGAAATAATAACGGGTAAGAATAATTATGCCATATTCCAGAGGCGGATGATATAAACAGTCTCAGTGTTATGGAAAGCCACATCACTGGTAATGAAAAATTTAAGGTTGATGGTCGGGAACATAAAATTGAAATAGAGATAAATGAAAGGGAAGTAAGGATGTGTTTGAAGTAATTTGTAATGAAAGTGAACTATTGAACGACGAGCAAAAACAGGAATTATATCATCTGTTACACAAGTATTGTAATGACTATATCCTCAGCTAAAGGAAGATTTAAAATATATATGTGTATACGGCTTTTTGCTAAAATCTTTAAAAACTGCGTTGTGGAAAGATATGGGAGCCTACCACAATATTTCCCAGGTGTGCGTGGCCTAAAACACGAAATATATATGATGGAGAGCTCACAAGTAAAATTCTTGTCCGGAGGTAAAATACTCCCTCATTCGGATCTCCGGGAGGGGGTACTTGGGGCCCGTCATTGTAAGAATATAAAACAACAGTTCGATTTAGTGATAGGGACTTGGAATGTAAGGTCATTACTTAGAGTAGATAAGTTAACGAATTTATTAGTCGAAATGAGAAAGGAAAAGCTGGACATTTTAGGTATTAGTGAGGTGAGATGGCCAGATAGTAATGACTTTGGAAAGATAATTATAGAATAATTACAACTTCTTCAACTAATGGACAGGCAGGGGTAGGAATAGTGTTAGGTAAAAGATTAGGGCATAAAGTTAAAGAGTACTTACAATTTAGTGATAGAATAATTATGGTTAGATTGAGTACAAAACCCACAGACACTGTTTTAGTACAGGTTTACATGCCAACAACTCAGTACGAGGATGAGGAAGTAGAAAAGGTATACGAGAATATAAATAGTATAGTGAGAAAAGTAAAAGGAGATGAGAATTTAATAGTTATGGGCGATTTTAATGCGTCAGTGGGAGAAGGTAGTGAGGGAAAAATGGTAGGAAAATTTGGGTATGACAGACGAAATGATAGAGGAGAAAGATTAGTTGAGTTTTGCCAGGAACATAGATTAGTAACTGTAAACACCCTATTCGAACAACATGTTAGGAGAAGATATACCTGGAAAGCCCCAGGTGATAGGGCTAGATACCAAATAGATTATATTTTAGTTAAACAAAGATTTAGAAACCAAGTTAAAACTGTCGTAGTTATCCAGGGGCTGACATAGATAGCGATCATAACTTAGTTAAAATGAAGTGTAAACTAAAATTCAAAAATTGAGAAAGGGTAAAAGAGAAGGATGGGATCTAGGTAAGCTTAATGATAGTAGGGTAAAAGAGGAATATAAACAAGTATTAGATAATAAGAGCAAAGAGATAGCTGTAGGAAGGAACGTAGAAAATAGATGGAAAGAAATAAAACTGACTGTACATGATATAGCAACACAGACTATAGGTAAGAAAAAAATAGAAGCGAGAAAACCGTGGGTAACAAAGGAGATATTAGATTTAATAGAGAATAGAAGAAAGCTTAAACCTTTCAGAGAAGTGGATAGTGAAAGTAAGCAAAAATATAATACAGTTAGAAATAAGATAGTACATGAGTGTAGAAAAGCTAGAAATAAATGGATGGAAGAGAACTGTAAGGGAATACAAGATGATTTGAGAGTAGGTAAGACAGACAGGGCATACAGGGCAGTTAAAAAGTTTTTGGGAAGATAGGAAAAATATAATGGTATTAGAGACGAGAATAATGAGCTTCTAATAAATAAAGTTGAGGTAGCAGATAGATGGAAAAGATATTTAGAAGATTTATATAAGGGAGACGATATGGATGAGTTAGAGAACGACCAAGAAGAGGATGTAGAAATAGGGTTCTCAATATTAAGAGAGGAATTTGATAGAGCTGTTCGGAATCTTAAACTAAATAAAGCGCCAGGGATAGACGATATTCCCGCAGAATTAATAAAATATGCAAGTCAGAAAACTTTAGATAGATTATATGAACTAGTGAAATTAATATATGATACAGGTGAGGTTCCAATAGATTTCGAAAAAAATATTATTATCGCAATCCCAAAAAGTCAGGAGCTGATAGGTGTGAGAATTTTAGAACGGTTAGTTTAACTTCTCATGCTTCCAAAATACTAACAATAATAATTAAAATAGAGTAGAAGCTTTGACTGAGAATTATTTAGGCGAAGACCAATATGGTTTTCGTAAAGACAGAGGGACTAGAGAACCGATACTAATGATTAGGGTAATTATCGAAAAAGGTTACAAAAAATAAAAGACTCATTTCGCATTTGTAGATTTAGAAAAAGCATTTGATAGGGTTAATTGGATTGTTATGTTCAGGGTTTTGCAAAAATAGGAATCTCTCATAGGGATAGAAAATTATTTACAGTCTATATAAAACCAAAGTGTAGTAATTAGATTTGATGAAATAGAAAAGGAAGCTAAGATTAGAAATGGTGTTAGACAGGGTTGTATACTGTCTCCTTGATTTTTAATGTTTATATTGAGGAAGCTTTAAACTTAGCTAGAGATAGAAAAGAGATAGGTATTAGTGTACAGGGACAGAAAATAGACATGTTACGTTTTGCAGATGATATAGCCATTATAGCAGAGTCTAGAAAAGAGTTAGGAGAGTTTTTAAATATTTTAGATGAGATACTACGGAGTAACTATAGTATGAGAATTAACTCGGTAAAGACAAAGATAATGACAAGTGAGTTACAGCCTAGTTATAAACCAAAATTAAAAATAGGTAATACCGAGTTAGAGGAGGTAGATGAATTTTGCTATTTAGGTAGTATAATTACAAAGGATGGACGTAGCAGAAGGGATATAGTAGCTAGAATAGCTCAAGCTAGAAAATGTTTTTAAAAAGAAAAACTTACTAATAGCTAATAGTATTAGTTTAGATAATAGAAAAAGTTTTTAAAGTCGTACGTATGGAGCGTTCTACTATATGGTAGTGAGACTTGGACAATTAAAGAAGTAGATAAGAAAAGGATAGAAGCTTTTGAAACTTGGTGCTATAGGAGAATGTTAAAGATTAGCTGGACAGATAGAGTAACAAACGAGGAAGTTTATAGAAGGATAGGTGAGGAACCCTGTATGTGGAAACAATTGAAGGTCAGGAGAGATAGAATGATAGGGCACCAGTTAAGACATGAGGGACTATTTAGTAAAGTCTTAGATTATAGACTACCAAATAAAAATAGAGTAGGAAGGCCTAGACAAAGCTATATTAGTCAAATAATTAGAGATTTAGGTTGTGAAGGGTATGTGGACCTTTTAGATTAGCTCAGAATAGAAAAGAATTTAGAGCTGCGTCAAACCGACTTTAAGTAAGTTCGAAAACAAAACAAAAAAAATAAAAATCAGTTAACTAAATGTCACCAGGACATAACTCACAATTAGTTAGAGGTCTGGCATGTTGGTAGCGTTTCGTTGCTTAAGCCTTACCATAACATATAATTTAATAAACGTCACCATGATATAGCTCACAATTAGGTAGCGGTCTGGCATGTTGGTAGCGATTTGTTGCTTAAGCCTTACCATAACATATAATTTAATAAACGTCACCTTGACATAACTCACAATTAGGTAGCGGTCTGGCATGTTGGTAGCGTTTCGTTGCGTAAGCCTTATCATAACAGATAATTTAATAAACGTCATCATGACATAACTCACAATTAGGTATCGGTCTGGCATGTTGGTAGCGTTTCGTTGCTTAAGCCTTACCATAACAGATAATTTAATAAACGTCATCATGACATAACTCACAATTAGGTAGCGGTCTGGCATGTTGGTAGCGTTTCGTTGCTTAAGCCTTACCATAACATATAATTTAATAAACGTCACCATAACATAACTCACAATTAGGTAGCGGTCTGGCATGTTGACAGCGATTCGTTGCTTAAGCCTTACCATAACATATAATTTAACACTTTTCCTTTTTGAAGCAGAAAACCAGGTTATATTTCATTTCCCTATAAATGGTAATCATGTAAACATGTTAGAGTTCTTTAACAACCATCAGGTTGCTAATATCTATGTAGAGCCAGCTGGATAGGAAAAAGATAGAAGGATATAGGAAGACCTAGACCAAACTATATTAGTCAAATTATTAGAAATTTAGGTTGTGAAGGGTATGTAGAGCTTTTTAGATTAGCACAGAATAGAAAAGAAGTTAGAGCTGCGTCAAACCGACCTTAAGTAAGGTCGAAAACAAAATGATGATGATGATGATATATAAATCATTAACTAAACATTGTAACGCTGATAGTTGCATTTAGAATAAGGCAGAGTACAGCTCTGTGCAAAATTTAAAATAAATGTAGTTGTGGAAAATTCCCAAGTAGAAAGTAGCATTAGTCATTGTTTAAAGATATAACAGTATAGCAATAGTTTATCATTTCTAGGAATTTGAACACAGGTTCTGGTTTGTGAATGGCTGAAAGAAGTGGACTGATTATTCTTTTAAGCTTGTATGAATAAATTAAAGTAACATTCTAAGTGCTTACTCGTTTCTGAATAGCTTGGAGATGATTGTGTATATGAAAAGACAGGACACTTGTACTTGAGACTTGGGTGGTACAGGATCAATTTTAGTTGGTGCTGGGCACATTCACCTTAGTTGTATTATAATTTACAAGTGAATATGGACCTTGCACTATTAATTAAAGTTTGGGTAGTTATATTTAGAACTTAAAGCAATTCCAGGGTGCAAGTCAGTTGGTGCTTGTGAGCACATTCTAACAATAGAGCCATTACTTTTTGCACTTAAGTTTAATCTGAAGTCAAGAACTCATAATTTAAACAAAAGTCCAGTTTAAGTTGGCAGAAGAAGTAAGAATGGGAAGCTTTCGATCGACAGTTGGACCTTCTATAGATTAAATGCCCTGTTTAAGAAGAAAGCAGAATAGTTAGATCACCATTATGAAGGGTACCAGAAACCATTAATTGTAAATAGTTAAGTATAAGGGTAAGTGAATATTTTAGTTTTATAAGACAATCTTATTGGCCAAAAGATCAGGGATTTGCTTACATTTTTCAGTTATATGTATAGTCCACAGTTAAAAGCTCATTTCTTTGTTGTAAGTGTTAAAGTTGGACTCTGTATTAAATAAATGTGCAATTAAGGTAGATACAGTAGTTTCCGTAACTGCACCACATAAGATGGGACTTATGTTGAGTTATTAGATATAGGTGAAGTGAAAAGCTGCTGAGGGAGCAACCTAAGAAAGAGTGTACAAAGAGGGGCAATCTTGAGAGTTGTGTGAGGACCACCCTGATAAATCCATGCTCTCCTCTGAGTTATACACTAATTAAAACCAATCATTGCTCACGCCATGTGTTATTTGTAGAGAAAAACAGTAATTGTTGAATAGTGCTTTTCTCTTTGTGCTTTTGTATACATTATTATTATATTAAAAAAAAAGAAAACATGATATTGTAATAGCCATTACTATTGATCTATTAGCAGTTAGTATTAATTGGAAACGGACATTACAGTATTGAGATATTTTTTCAGAAGTACCAGGTAAAATCGACTGTTACAAACATCGTATTCGTATAAAAGACGGTAGTCCATTTTAAATTAAACCGTACCTAATTCCCTTCATTTACTATGATGAGATCAAAAGACAAATCGATGAAATGATCAGTTTAGATATTATTAAAAGGTGTCAAACAGAATGTTTCCCCGTTGTTAGTAGTGAAAAAGAAGAACAGTTCGCCACGTATTTGTATTGATTGCCGATACCTGAATAAGAGAATTGAACGGGATCATGTTATTCCAATTAATCCCGCAGAATTATTCTATAAATTCAAACCTGAACAAATATCATCAGTACTAGATTTAACACAATCGTATTGGCAAGTTGAACTAGTGAAAGAACATCAAAAGTTTGTAGGATTTTCGTTTAATCGTCAAACGTATGTTTTTAAAAGAGTCCCGTTTGGTGTTGTAACTAGCGTGGCAGGATTTTTATGAGCTTTATATGGGGCATTAGGGAAGAAAATTTTGATTTTTTAATGCCATTGTTGGCGATATCTTAATAACATCACCAAGCGTAGAAAAATATTTCAGCCAGTTTAGTTTTTGAGAAATTCCGAGAAAATAATGTTACAGTAAAATTATGGAAATGCGCCTTTGCAAAGGAAAAAGTAAAGTTTGTGGAACATTACATTACACCTAATCAAATTAAAATGGACCCTTCGAAAGTTCAAATAATTTAAGAGTTTAAATCTCCTACGAATCTTAAAAGTTTGAGAGCTTTCTGTGGATTAGTACAATATGACAGCCATTTTGTGAAAAAAATTTCAGAATGCATGTTGCTACTAAATCGAGTTCCATTCAAAAATGTAAAATGGGATTGGAGAGCAGCAGAACGGAACGCGTTTGAAACAATAAAGAAAAATTTTGTATGTAAGTTCGTTGCATCACCCAGATATTTCGAAGCAATTTTATATCAATACATGTGCCACTGGATATGCAGTCAGAGCATGTTTGTATGAATTAAATAAGAAAAATGAAATTTCTATTGTGTCATATTACAGTAGAGTTTTTAGGAATGCTGAAACTCGGTATTCAATTTGTGAAAAAGAATTGTTAGGCATTGTTGCCACAATAAACCATTGGAAAATTTTAATATTAGGTAGAAAAATTATTTTAAAATCGAATCAACGAGCATTAAGTTTCCTGATAAATGTTGTTTCGTTAACAATCGCATGAGACGATGGATGCTGTGTTTACAAGAATTTGATATTATGCTTGAATATTGCCCTGGGAAGAATAATCAAATTGCTGATATTTTGTTTCGTTATCCCAATTGAGAAGAGTTTATGGCTGATAAACAAGATTATCAAAAATTGGAAATCAATGCAGTCAAGTTAAACATATTTAAAAATCAAGCATATGTGCGATAAACTCAAAATTTAGACGAATTTTGTCAAAAGGTGAAATTAGGAATAGAAAATAATGCTGAAAAAACGCTTCTCCAAAATTAAGTTGGTTTACTATTTATGCTTAATTAATGTCTCCATGACATAACTCACAATTAGTTAGCGGTCTGGCATGTTGGCAGCGATTCGTTGTTTAAGTCTTACCATAACATATAGTTTAACACTTTTCCTTTTTTGGAGGGGATAACCAGGTAATATTTCATTTCTGTATAAATAGGAATCATGTAAACATGTTGGAGTTCTTTAACAGCCATCAGGTTGCTAATATCTATGTAGAGCCAGGTAGATAAGAAAAAGATAGAAGAGTATAGGAAGACCTAGACCAAACTATATTAGTCAAATTATTAGAAATTTAGGTCGTGAGGGTATGTAGATCTTTTTAGATTAGCACAGAATAGAAAGAAGTTAGAGCTGCGTCAAACCGACGTTAAGTAAGGTTGAAAACAAAATGATGATGACTATTTATGAGGGTATGTTGTTTAGAAAAGGTTTAGAATAAGAGCCTGGTTATAAGTTAGTCGTTTCAAAAGCAGAAATCCAACACATAATTGAATATATTCATAATAGTCAGGGCCATTTTGGTGCAAATAAATGTTATTTGTCATTTTGTAAAAATTTGTATCATCCCAAGGTTAAGACGTTATTTCAAAAATTCACTTCACATTGTGATTTATGTCAAAAATCAAAAACTGGGGGAAAGGAATCAGGGAGAAATGCAAAATGTTTTAGTTGAAAAACTCAATGCGATGTTGAGTATTGACCGTATTGGTCCTTTGCCAGTATTGAGGGGACGAACTACATGATTATTTGTAGTGCTTGATGTATTTATTAAATATGTTCAATTATTTCCTGTAGAAAAAGTTACTGCAAAAATTGTTTTGCGTTGTTTCGAAAAATGGTTTCAAAAATTTGGAAACCCAAAGATAATTCTAAGTGACAATGGGATTTAACTTACAAGTAAATTGTATGTCAGCTCATTAACTGAAAATAAAATTAAGGTATGTCCACATATTTTTCTGCAGGTAATATGGTGGAGTGCATTAATAAAGAAATTGGTGGATTACTCAAAGCATTTTGTTACAACCAACATCAGAGTTGGTCGACAAAAATCGAAGTTATTCAAGATTCCTATTAAACCCCACGATTAGACGTTATTTTAATTGCTGTGATATCCCTTATTATACGACGATAAAGATTGTTTAACCCTTACTCTATCTACTGTTTAAATAAATTTAAATGAAACAATCCAAGGATTACACAATATAATGATTGATAATAATATGTACAATTTTATATAAATTCAAAATTTAGCCCCTGGATAGAACATTAACATTTACCAAATTTATGATTTCCTGAAAACCAGCAACAATATCTTTTTAATTACTTTTAAGTACCTTCGAACGTTCTAAGATGCTTTCAAATTCTCAAATGACCTTTTTTGTTGACTCTTACAGACATACAATATATAGCAAATATTAAAATTGAAACACTCTTTAACTAATAAAATATTTAAGATCGCTAACCTGCGTTTTTCTTTCCTTGTCACTGGAATTGTCTCAGAGTATCTGTGTTCAGCATCCCTTGCTACACTCGTTCTACTTATTGCTTGGATTTCATGAGTGTCCTTACTTTTGTTTAATTGGTCGTATTTTCAGACGTATTTTTATATTTTCCCTTTAGAGGTAATTTTAGAAATATATTCAGATATTTAATTTAGATGTGGGACGATACTGACTTTGATGAGTATCAAGATATTAACTTAGATTAATTCAGATCAGTATCAGGATATTGATTTAGAGCCCTGAATGGTAAAGTATTAGAATAAATTTTATTTAATAGTTTAACTTAGGTCTATGTGTAGATCGGCTATGATTCGTTGCACAAATTTGGCACTTTCAAATTTTTACTTATACTAAATTATAAACTTATCACTAATTAATACTGTCACGTAAATTTCTACTGCATACTGATGTGATTTGTGCCTTGTTATAGATGAATTAAATGTTTATTCATTCCCCATTGTATTTATAAGCCCTCTTATTAATGCTTTAATTGGTGCGCGAGTTATGTATCCCCAATTTACCTATATATTAAATAATAGAATCTAATAGGAATTATTAGAAATTGTTAAATAGATCATAAGTCAATTGCAACAATGTAATACAAGGATAAACCAGACACGTTATTAACAGTTCATGGGAACGGATATGCAACTTTGTATCCGAGACGACAGTAATACTGCAGGTGGCAAGTCACAGACGGTTAGGATATCGCAATTACCTAGAAATAAGATTGAAACAATGTAACAAAGTGTAGAATTAAGAGTAAAGCAGACATAAGATCTGCAAGTTTCCACAGCCATGTGAGGGGGTAGGACATTATAAAAAGCCCGGGGGCTCAAGAACCCGGCAGTCAGTCGGAGTATTCAACTTTAGCATTGCAGTTTGCTTAGGCAACTCACAACATTAGTTGAATTAATTAATTAATTTTGGTTTAAAGTTAAGATCAGTTTGTCAAAGTTCCATATTAATTTCTGTATTAATTAAAAATTAATTTATTTAGTTTTGGAAACGTTTTCTAAAAACGCAGTCCCCAAGGCCCGAACCTTAACTCGCGTCGCGTGTTTATTGATAATCTCCGCCTATCTCTGTAGTACCTTGTTAATTCTCAAATTCTCTGGTTTTAATTGTTGTTCCTACCATCCATCCCACACGTAGACATTCAATATATCATAGCATCTTATTAGAATTTCCAAATATTGCTTTTATTCTGTCGTATTTTATATTTGTCGTTTAAAAGACCAAAACTTATCGTACAATTAACCGTCTGGTGTTTATTTGTTATTAAACTATGTTGGTTTTCTAAACAAATGTACTATTTCTAGTCACGTATTTAATGACGTATTAGAATGCGTTTTCTTATACATGCGTTGATATTTTCGACGAAATTATTAAATATCCAGAATGCCAGTTTATCTATCTTTCCCGATAATGTATTTATATTGATGCAATTAGTTGCGTTTAAAACCTTATCTTAAAATATATTACACGACGTACACATTATTATTTTTGCTAAATAGTATCGGATTATTGCAAAATGAGCTTCTTTATTATGCATTAAATCAAATATACTATATATACAGCGTGCTCGCAATTGACTTTTTAAAATAGTTGATTTACTCTTATAATAGATGGAATTACTTGGTTTTCTTAAAGTTAAAATTATTTATATCTATCTTACGACCCCTATGACTTAATCCAACCTTAAACTACCCTCTTATTATAGCATTATATATATATATATATATTGCTGTGAAACCTCTTGAATTACCTGTAGAATGTTGATTTTCTTCTGTTAATCGCCTCGGCTGCTCCTCTAGATAACTTTCATCCTCATATATAAAAAAAACAAACACATTCCTACCACAAAGATCAACGTTAACTCTATTTACATCAATATTCACAATACATTAAAATTTCAAATTTAAAATTCAGCATAAATTTTAATATCAGAAAATTTCAAAATTAAATTTATTATCATTTTAATGTGCATCCAGAATTAAAGTCCTTGTAGGATGCCTACTAATTACTATAACAATATATGCAGAGTACAAAGGGAGCATCTACCACCCCTTTACGTTAATTAACCAGGTTCGTCTAATTGAGCTCAAAGACATACCCTAAATTTTCATCATAATCCAGAACATCAATACTAAATACCCCTTTCTACTTAAACAAGCAAATTTCACCTTAAAATTAAAATATTATTGTTAGTACCATTTCACTACTGTCCATTTTGAGTAAATCAATTATAAAGTTATTCAACACACACAAAAATCTCAAAGTTCAAACAAAATAGTATAATTTACCTGAAGGTTACTTGCACTCGTAGCTTCAATATACATCGTCCCTTTTGTTAATCACACCATTCCAACAGGATTATATTTACGGCTTCTGATTCTCAACGCTTTAAAAATTTTCTCCATCACCATTTATTTAAAGTTGTTTCAGGGCATTTCCGGAACTAATCTGTGTATATCTGACCCTAGTCTTGTGGATCCAGACACGTTTATGCACCATTTAATTATTAATACCCCCGAAAAATAACAAAGAAATTCATACTTCTTTCACCAATATACGCCAAAACTGCCTACTTTTGTGTATTTATTTGTCATAGTAAATTTTACCAATTGGTACAGTGATACTAAACTTTATTACCTTGTATCTAAGTGCACTCAAGTACATTCATGTTAGCACGTAAATAACAAACTGTTTTAAATCACATAATATTCGAGCAAACTGTTTAAATTATTTAATATTAAAACCGGAAAACTAAAAAGCACTGTTTAACGCGTTCAATCAAGTCGAAGATCTAAGAGAGCTTGTTTATATTCACCTCGGTATATATAGCCGTTAGCCTGTCTGTCGGTCGAGTCCTCCAAACGGGTAATTCTAAAGAATTTCGCATGCTAGGTTCCCAGTCCGTAGCCTGTGCGTCGATTTTACGAATTTTGCACTCGTCCCAGTTAAATCTCAGAAATTCTCACACGGCACGCAAACATGTCCGAGAAAAACTAATTAATTTTGTACAGAAATTGTTGTTTCTACCTCTGATATTTGCATCCTATTTTCAACCAATTGTGACCCTCGTGACGTTGCTTAAATCACGCCTTTTACTATATGTGTCTTTGCTTGACGCATTTTCTTTTTCCTTTTCTAACCTGTTCGTATTGGTGCAAATTGATATTCCTTATTATCGATTATTTCAGTCCATGTGGACTATCTGGGTTAAATAACCCCGTATCGCACCTTCCCGTGAATATTAAGCCCCGGTTTTTCCAAGATTCTCTGAAACCATTTGTTATCTACACAATTTTCGCCGTACGTGATATTTAAACTACGCAGGTGTTCAAAATAATATTAATTCTCAGAGCTTTATTTTCTGGTATTATAATCTTGGATTTTCACAGACTTTTATGCTTATTATTAATAATGGTTTAATTAACTCCAATTAAAATTGACTTCTATCCTTTCATTTTTAGCGAATACAAGTTAAATATTAATTATTATGTGTACACTTTGTTTTACTACCGGTTACTTAAAATAGGGTTAATTAATATAAATTTTGCACGTAATTTCCATTTGTTTCTTTCCTCGGAATAATTAAATTACACGCAGAGCTTTTTAATACTGTTTCTTTTGATATAAAGCGTCTTATAAATAATTTAAATTTCTTAATTTTAATAAAACGAATGAATTTTTATGCTTCACGTGTTATTTAATAACGCGTACCTTTTCCAAAAGCTTCTACACAGTGATTAAAATTATTTGATGTGGTTATATAATTTTCTACCCTGGTCTAAATATGAGTAATATATATTATTATGTAAGGGGGGGGGTACAAGGCTTCTAAGGGTAGATTTGTGTTAATAGGGGTGTATGCCAAACAATAGGATTAATATATCAGATCTAATAATTTAAAAAAACTATATTTTGCTGTACTTTACATATGCTAAAGTATGTACCATTTTAGTTTGAAACATATGTGCCAAAAGGTAGACAACATGACTTTATGACGTTGATACAATGCACGGTACTTAAGGTTTTATACTGAGTTGATATTTTATGAGCCAGTGAAAGTACATTTGCCGTCGGAAAACCGAACGCATTTATGGATATCTGCAACCAACAAAGCGTCCAGGTCGTGTAAATTATTTTGGCTTTTCTTTTAATAGAATCAACTTTTGGACGAATTGTAAAATCAAAATTAAAAGTGAATAGAAATATAAAAGGTTATTGGAGAATTGTGAAGTGTTTTTGGACCAATAGTAGAAATTAAGAATATTATAAAGACTGTAGTGAAGGTATTTTGGACACGAAAGGAAAGACGAATTGTTATTGGATGTTGTATGTTTTAGAATTGTAATTCAAGTAAGCTAAGGTTGTTGATCTTATCGCTAAGCAAAATAAATATAAAAAAAAATTCTAATTTCGATTATGTTCAGATAAAGACGTGTTTTACAAAACCTGCGTTAAAAGTTGTACAAATATTTATTGAAATAAAAGTTTATGTGAATTAAAGAGTCTAATTTAGTAAAGTGAGAGTAATAAGAAGCATCGAAAGTATAAAGGCAACGAGTATTAAAGAAGATTTGGAGTGGTTACTAGTGCGACGGGAAAAGCGACGATTATTTAGGTTTGAGCAAGATTGGTGTTGGTTTTGGGAAGATTTGGTTTAACGGCAGTAGGGGATTTGAGTGGATATAAAAGGCAACGACGATATTGATAATTTTTGGAGTGATTTGAGCAGATTAACGGCAGTAAGGACATCGTGTGGATATTATAGGAATAGCAGAACAAGGATTGATTTAAAATAGGACGGCTGGATTGATTTGGATTGAGCAAGGAGAGGATTGATTGGAATACGAAGCAGGGAAACAGGAGAGCAGTAGATTACGAGGAAGAAGTAACGCAGGGGAAGTAGATACAACGGTTTTTTTTAAATTCTAAATTGGGGTAAAATTATTTCAGATTTGGGGTCAACGAAATTGGTTAAGAACACCTGGAGGCGATACGCAAGTGAACCACGATTGAGAATCCTTGTGAAGGTGCGTACGGTGAATACGTTCTTGAGCCAGCAGTTAAAAGAAGGCCTTCAGCGCGGTATAATTCAGGTAAGTACCGTGTATCTTAAAACGTCAAAATTAAAGTCATAAATAGTATACATAAATTAATTTGGCACCAAGCAACTTTGATCTGTTAAAATTTGGCATATATAGTAAATCAGTGCATTAAAAAAGTGGTAAAACAAACGAGTGTGCAGTTTGGTTGGTAGTGCACATCTACTCACGATTGAACTCACGGTAAGTAAGGTGAACACCCTGAGATTAAGGTTTCATATAGTCGAGGCATAATATATAGTAAACAGTAAATAAATAACCAACCAAGCGTTGCTAAAGCACCTCAAATATAAGTCAATTATTGAATATTAAAATAGGGACGACGAAAAAAGTCGTGTAGCAAATTTTGTTTAAATAAATAAAGCAGAAAAGTTTATAATCAGATATATTTTACATATTAATAAAAATAAAAGGGTGGAGGGGTGGAGTAAACAAACAAGAAAGTAAAAGTTGTAGGCAGAAGAATATATATATATATATATATATATATATATAATATGCCAATTTTCTGACCATATAACTTTATATTCAATTGTAACTTTCTGAGAAGTGGCAATACATTAATTAAAATAATACAATATAATATTCTTGTTTACGCGTTTCGGTCTACAAGACCATTATCAAAACTTTATTAAAATCAAATACCATTCTTCAACAGCACCTCGATTTCAATAATTTTATAAATTTGTATAGATAAAATTAAGTGTTTATAATTTTATTTAATGACTAAAATTGAATTACATATTATATTATATATATATATATATATATATATTGCTATAATTATAGGGTTAATTTAGGGGTAGGTTAAGTCATAGGGGTCGTAGAATAAACAAAAGAAACTTCCAAATAACAAAAGCACATGATTACAGATATTATAAGAGTAAATAGGTCACTATACATATTGTTCGTTGATAGCACACTGTATATAACAGTACAAGCGATTAAACGCATATCCAAGAGTAGTTACGAGCAAAGATAAGATTTAAAAATGTAACGAAATGCATCAAAATTAAATCAACGGAAAACCTATATGAATTGGCTAGATAAATAAATATTCAACAAGTGCGTAAAATATATCATCATATGCGCAGGCAGAAATTATGCATTAATTGAATTAATTGTACGTGACATAAAAGTATTACATTTGTTCAAAAATCCAATTTAACTAGAAAATAAACAAACACCAAATTTATTTTTGTTTAGATTAGAATAAGCAAGTAACAATGGTACGTGATTTAATGAACTAAGACTCCTGGGAATTAAATGTAATGTTATATAAATGAATACGTGACAACTTGAGCGTTCTTCCAACTATTTGAACTATACAATTGGCAAAATTTCCTGAGTACACAAGAGATAAGACAAATGGTGTCGCCCAACACGTGAAAACAACAAATAGCAAACAAAGGGGCGAGGCCTATAAATACGATAACAATTAAGCAAGAGGTTAGTATACATTTGAAACTGGGCTGTCACTATACTTAAAAGTGCTAAATTATTCACGTAACCAATTAAATGAAAGTAAAGTGAAAAGCATTTTATAAAAGTGTAAAAATTGTGTAAGCAAGCAGATCTATTATAGACGTAAGTAAACAAGATTTAGTAAAACTATACAATTTATAAAATAAATAAAACAGGGCTCTGGAGAAGACTCTGGAGATTACCTCCTGTTAAATTAATTTTGATAATCACTGACATGGTAAATGCTCTATGACTGTTTTGTTAATTACGGAGATGGAAAACCTTTTATTGGATTAACTTATGGGATTTTGAATAGCGATTTGGATAGCGTTTTGGTTTTGATGTCGACTTCCAAATTTGACTCTAAACATTTAGACTGGACACGAAAACTCTTGAGGATGCAGAGAAACTACTGAACCACTCCAGGTTAGATATATTGATAATTTATTTCTGTAAACTGTTTAATTCAATAATGTAAGAGACAACAAAACCGGGGTTTCTTTGATAAATTTATGATAGGCAATAGGCATCTTGAAACGTTTCAAAAGGTCTCTAAATATAACATAAGGCTCGTTTTGCTGGCTTCAATTTCTTCAATCTGGCATATGTAAATATTCTGAAAAAGGGGAAGATTTTAAAAAGATTGTAAATATTTAATCATTATATTGTGTATTGTAGAATTGCTTTATTTAATTGAATCAGCTAGTTGAGGCAAAGAGATCTATAACTTAACATTGTACAAGTGCTAGATTAATAAAAAGGGGTTAACACAGCATTTTATGACATGCTCAAGTCGTAGGGGCTAAATATAAGAAAATAACACAGCATTTTATTGCGCCCAATTCGTGGGGCGAGAATAACAAAGGTTTTTATTTTTCCTACAGAAAGATAACACGACATTTTATGCTGCCCATTGTAGGGGCTGGTGAAATAATCACAGCATTTTATGGTCTGCCCAACCGTGGGGTTAAAAATAAATAAAACCGTCCTAGGGGCTCGTTGACACTAAATAAATTATCACAGCAATATATATTTATATATATATGTATAAAAAGATGAATTTGGTGTGTATTGTCATTCGTTCTTTAGACACACACACACACGCGACGCACGCACGCGCGCGCACACACATACCCTCAGACTAGGTTTTTCTAGCTATTTCTATCCCGTCCTTTGTTACCTTGTACTGCAGGAGCATCGCGTTCTGATCTTTTTAGTTTGCTCGTCGTGCAGGTAATATAGTACACTAGCAGTACCAGCTCACGAACATGAAAATTAACACCCATATTTTGCATGTAATTCCACAACAACTATGGTTAATTTCTGATCGGCCTGAGTTGTGGGTTTGGACCCACCCTATCATGTGTTGGTGTTGATGTTATACATGCTCGATATAAAGTTTGTTTGAGATTAAAAGGAATATTATCATTTGCTTTATTATACATTTTACATGTGCGTAGAATACATTTTTAAAAGTTAGGTTTCACTTATTTCTCTTTTCCTGTATTCCACATTAGGAATGGGCATGTACAGAACTCTACTAATATACAAGAGTATTTTTTATTCCAAGTACATGGAACAGACAATGGCAAAAATTAAATAAATTATTTTTATTTATTTTTACAACAAATACGTTCTTCTTCAACCATTTTTCGTTTAAAACCTTTAACAATTTCTAAAGACTCTGTGATTGCTGAGCCAGTTTCCCTTAATAGACTAGCCCATTCCTCGCAATATTTTTCATAGTCATATTCAACATTTTCTGCTATTTTTAAAAGTTTTTGAGCTTCATTAGAAGTACTCGACAGATGGTCAATTAATTGTCTATGATTATCTAGCATTTCATCTTCTGCTACTTGTAACTCCGATATTAAATTATGAACATTCACCAATTCAGGCGTCATGTTCCTTTCAATAATTTGATCGATACTAGTACTCGAATTTTGGCTGGCAACTTGAGGATCCATCACAACTAATTCTTTAACACGATCTGCGTATCGTAGGGTATTCAAAGAGTGTTCGCAAGAAGAAACTCCCGGTGATATCATTGCTATCATACACGTTCTAGAATTTGCACCTACAAATGAATCTTTCAGAACAAGAGTAAGTTTACTTAACCTAAAAGGCAAATGAGTTCCTTTTTTTCCTAACGCCCGAATACACTCTTTAAGAGCTAGCAGTGATTTGTTAATTTCTGCGCCTTCGTATCGCGTTTGTCGATCGGCCGAAGAAGTATCTGCTCCTCTTTCGTTTCCCGCTAAATCAATAAAAGAAAATTTACCATGAACCTTATCCTTAGCTTTTAAAATTAATTGAAAAATAGCATGTGACCTTGATGAATATGCATTCGCTGTTGTTTGGCCAGACGTACGTGCCTGACTACCCTTAGTAATTAATTTTAAAACATCATCAACACTAAAAACAGGTTTTTCTGCCAAATTAACAATTTGAACTTGTTGATGTCCATCTTCTAATATACGCAGCTTAGCTTTATTGGCTAAAAGATCAAATACTTTTCCCAAGTAAATTTCAAAAAAACTGGCAACTACCGACAAATTTAAATGCCCGTATTGCAAAGATTGTAGTAATTTAAAAATATCAGCAGCAGCCATTGCATAAATGCCCTTTCGACAGTCCTGGTTGCGTCCAACAAAATTACCTCCCATAGTGTGTGTTTTTCCAGAACCAGTTTGACCGTAGGCAAAACACGTAGCAAAGCCACCTTCAAATACAGTTTTGACCAGAGGTTGGGTACTGTATTTATAAACTATGCTGTTTGAACAAGTTTCGTCAAAGGCATAATCAAACCTGAAGATTTGATTATCAAGATACCGTGTTAAATCAACCTTTGTCTTCGGTTCATGAACTATTATTTGGTTTCTGGTAGGAACCGTAATTACATCAACTTCCTTTTTATCGAGTTCTTTTGTATTTATAGGCCTCTTTCGCACACACACCGTTATTAAATGATCTTCGACGACATCATTCTCACTCAACGGAGTAATAGACAAGGTATTTCTAAATTCTTTAATCATATTGATTAGTTCCCAATGTGGATTTCCTGGTGTCATTTGTAAAAAAGCTTCTTTTTCAGCTTTCTCTTCAGCTTGTCTTTGTCGGCGTTCTTGGCGCTTCTGTTTAATTTTTTCTACTTCTTTCAGAACACTATTACGACGCAAATTGATGGAATGTTTTACTGGCTCACCTTCACCTGGCATACGGTTAACGTTAGTTATTGATAAGAAATCTGTAGTAGCTGGTTGGTAACGTGCAGTATCAACTGATATAGCAATGGGGATTTGTTGCTTTTTTCTAAATTTAATGGCAGGTGCTGCAGTTTCTGCATTATACTCATATGGTTGAACTGTAAAGATAATTGATGGATTTAACTCTTTTACAGATGTAAGCTCAACTTCTTTGCCTTTTGTTTCGTTGGCTTCTGACCACTCAACAGTAGCAGTTTTGCTGTCGTAGTTAATACCGGCAACAAAGGCCTCATGGATTCTTCCATCCGTTCTTCTTATTTTAATATTAGTTCCAATTTTAAGTACATTCTGATTCATTCTTAAATTGTTCAGAACAACAAATATAACATTATGCCAGTTTAAGCAATTTTAAAACCTTACAGTTACTAATTTTGCTAGAGGCATTTCTTCCAAGTGTAGTGGCATTAACATAATTGTCTTTATTAAGAGTTCGTTTCTTTGATATGTCTAAGTATAAAAATTTTGATTTTGACTTGTGACTTTTGACGTTTTAGTATACTCTAACAAAAATACTACCAAGTTGCTAAGATCTGTAATATTCCATATAAAATGTGGCTTAAAATCTGATTTTTATTATTATTGCAGTATTGTAAGTTTATCGTTACTTATTTATGTATTATTTGAATAATGCTATTAATATTAATATCATATATATTAAAAATATGAATTTTTTATAATATTTAAGATAGAAGCAAACAAAATGTGATTTTATTCACTTTTTAAATATTTATTTTCAATATAGAATTAAATGCGTTACATGTGTCAATAAAACACTAATTTAAATAAAATATAAATAGAGACAATATAGAAACAATAATCGTGTAAATACAATAATAAAAGGCAGACATTACACCATTACGTGAATCAATTTTAAGAATTTAGAAATAGTGTCTGGAGATCTAAGGCCTTATTAAGGTGTTGTGACGAAAATTCTATTTCCAACAACAACAGTTTATTATTTCTAAATAGATTATACAAACCTGCTCAACAACTCATAGTTAGAGTAGAATGTTGCGAGCTACTATTAAGCAACCCGTCAAACACATAAGCGCCGCAAGCACTGTATATTTTCCATGGACCGGGAAGCTTCTAGCAATTACAAAAGGATGACTCATCCTCCAGTAATTGCTAGAAGCTTTCCGCTCCATTGAGAATATACAGTGCTTGCGGCGCTTGTGTGTTAGAGGGTTGCCTAATAGTAGCTCGCAACAATAATTTATTTAAGAAGAACCTATACGTCATTATGCGCACGCGGCTAAAACGGTGTCAGATTATTCCATTGTTTATAAATAGGAGTGTTTGTTCAGCATTTCAGTGGCGTAGATAATTTGCTGTTAAATGTTAATTGACATTTATGATTTTGACATTCTATATTTATTTCTTACGCTTTCATAGCTTTCTTTCTGTTTCTTTGTGCCTTATGCCTTGCTTATGCGCGTATTCACCATGTTAATTTAAACCACCAATAAAATAAAACTTGATTTTAGAATATTTACTCTATGGGAACCCTAAAAATTATTAAATCCGCTCTGCCACTGACTTTCAAGGTTTTCGCATGTCAAATGACGTATAGGCTCATCTTAAATAAATTCTACTATACAATAGCATTTGCTAAATGCTCTCCTAACGCTTTATTCGCGTTCTTAACTAATCGCTCACCTTACAAGTATTATCTTCTTAACACTACGATGCTAATCTTCTTAATTAACTTATACCGATACACTATGATTAATTTATATTATCACTACAATAATTTACATCGACCTCTACAATAATTTATCTCACATAAAGTATTTTATATGTACCACTAATTTATATTACGTCACAACTTTCAAAGCTTTAATGGGAACTTAAATTCCGAACTAACATTGTGATCAAAATTGATCAGAATTATTGTAATCAAAGCTGCAATTAGAACTGATATGCAATAACTCTGTCCGCAAATTTATATACATTTTAATTGGTCTCGATTAATCTATAACAATCCAGAATATACAAATGACATTTTCTAGATTTCTGATTGTAACCTTTAAATGCAAAGTATTGTATCTGGCAATCAAGAGATCTTGCACCAATTATCTTTTGTGTATTCAAACTTTTTATTTACATTCCGATGTATTATTCTGGTCACAGAAGACCGATAGGAGCTCTAGTATTCCTTAAAGGAATAGAAGGCATTTTCTATTAACCTAGATGTGACAGGGCACGTATTGCACAGCATTGTAAGTAAAACCTTACATGTGATTTTCCAATGCTCCACTACATTGGCCAGGAAGCAAGTTCTTTTACCTGGAAAATTTGGAATTTTGCCGAACCCTTGCTGTTCCAAGCAAGGTAGGGATCTTTAACGTGCATGACAACACTCACACACGGGACCCCCATTTTACCTCACATCCGAACGAAGGTGTATTTTTGTGAAAAATGCTCGCCTAACATTTTTCAAGCGGTCCGTGTCGGGATTCGAACCCGGGACCTTGAGCGTAGTAGTCACACACATACCACCACACCACGGAGCCATCGCTGTAAGTGAAATCGCAAAGCAGCGTGTTTTTAGGACGTCAAGTGATACATAATCGTTTAATGCATTAAAGAAAAAAAAATTTTCCATCATGAATATCACCTGGGAGAATATAAAAAGCTACATATACAAACTAAAATCAAGACTGAGCAAGCCTATAAAAGGTACATTAAGAAAATAGAAGAAAACATTCAAACAGATCGTGCAACATTCTGAAATTTCATTGCAAATAAAAGGAAAAGTAGAGCACAATTAATGACAAACATTTATAAAAATCGCGAGCTAATTACGGCTTTAGATACTTCTTAAGCATTCGCTGACTACTTTTCCTCAGCAACGCCTCACAATATTGTACAAAGAACTTAAACAGTGCATCAAATTTAAGTCAATCAGAAATATTTAACAAAGACTCAATATTTGTTAGAGAAGTAAAGGATGCAGTAAATTCACTAAAATCAAAACGTACAGCAGGACCTGATGGAATACCACCACATATATATTTATATATTTTCTGCTATTTTGTTACGTGCCAAAAATTTCGGCACTAGACATTCTTAACTAAGTTTTAATATGTGAGGATTTCGCGCCATAAATTTAAAAGACTTGTGGCGTGTATTTCAGTCACTTCAGAAGTGCGTTGCGCGAGATTCGCGTCAACGCGTGTGGGGGAAGAAGGGAGTGGGGAATTTCCGGAAAGACGCGTGAGGACTTGCCTCCGAAACGCGAAGAGAGTGGTATTGTATCTTACCGAGTTTTTTTTCTGATATGTAGGTTTCCTGTGTTCCCAAATTATCGTACCTTTTACCTGTCTCCCTTACCTTATTTGTCTATATATAGGAAGAAGACAATTAAATTTGGATGCAACCTGGCTTAAGAGTTCCCACGACCCAAGAAAGATTAGTAAAGTAGCCGACGCCCGGAAGACCAGCAAAGTCACGGGCGACCATCATGGAGTAATCCTGAAGGAAGCCGCTGCCATCATGAAGTAATTCTGAAGGAAGCTTTACATGTTCACGTGAGTGCCCCCTCTGGGGTTTTTTTAAAATTTATTTCCTTTTAATTTTGCGTAATTATGTGCCATAAATTGCATATTGTGTGACGTCATCGAAATTTGCGCGTCAATTTTCACATTATGTAATATTGTTACCAACTGACGTAGTGTCTCGCGTACCGCGTTTACGGGACCATAATAATGGCGCGTTCAACATGTGAGGTTGCGAAATAAAAATCTTTTCTTTTGTTTTTATACTTTATAATGTATTAATTAACGATATCTATAGCTTTTTCATTTAAAAAAATATAATTATCATCCTTTTTAATATCTATTAACTCATAAAAATTTAGGGTGGTAGCTCTGTAAGTTACTGTATAATTATCTAAAATGACATGACAGCTGTTACGTTAATTTAACATAAACCGCCAGATTGACTACTAATTCCTGGTATATGTTTTTATAATGTTTTGCTACTCCAATTAATTCTCTGTAACTTTAAAAGTAGTGTGCTTTCTAACTTGAATTGTCTTAATTAAGTGCCTGGTTTGTTTGGAATGGAATTAAAAGTGTTTTTCTTTTGGGAGTGTCTGTAACTTAAAATAACCTAACTTTCGTATTTACAGTGGATACAATTTCGCTTGTAAGTACATATAAATATAATAAAAATATAAATAATTAGTTAATTCATGCCTTATTCATTGTCCCTTATGGAAATTGTTTGGTTAATAATATATTAAACATTATTATGTGCCTGTTTTTTGGGCTCAACTTTTAAAACTGTTTTTAAATCATGTACAAACATTATCTTGTTTTGATACCGTTTTAAAAGTTTGTTTTAGTAATTTAAATATTTAACTATGACTTACAAATCCCTTTTAAAGAAAACTTTGCGTTTTAAAATAGTTACCGCGATCAATTGAGTTTTTAGTATGTCTTTTAAAGCGTTATAGTAACGTAACCTTGTTATACTTCTCCCACTAAACACTATCTTGCCCTGATACCGTTCTAAAAGTGTTTCCTTAGTAATTTAAATAGTTGTAATCTACAAATGTCTTTTTAAAGAAGATTTTGCCTTCAAATACACTTAACGTAACCAATTTAGGTTTAGTATACCTTTTATCTTGTGAAATATTATAGTATCTTAAATTTCGTATATTTTCTTGTCTCAAATACTATCTTAAAATGAATATTATTCACCTCAAGTCATCTGAAATGATTTACGAAATACAATGTAGAAATATTAAACCCGCATCTACCCAAAATGACAGACGATTGCAACTTAAAGCTATACTAGCGCAAGAAGCTAAAGGGCTACCTATTTCGAAAGTAATAGTTTCTGATCTACCTCAAAATATGTCTGAAATTAAACAATCTTTTGAAGGTATAGCTAATATAGTAAATAAAATTAATACTGCCCCAAAGCGAAACTGAATTAAAGCGCGTTGTTTCCCGCATAGTTCACCTTAAGCAACAAATAGAGTTGTTGTATTTATTTGACATTGAACAAGCGAATCAAGCTAAATAAACCTTTTTATCGGACATTCTGTTACTTGAAAAAATAGTTCTTGATAGACTTAGCCCAAATGCAGATACAGATATACATGTACCTTTATCAAATCTTGTAATTTCTCAAGCTCCATCATTGGGGAAATCCATACCTGTCTATAAATGGGGTTTAACTTTCCAGGGCTTTGACTCCAAAATGTCTTTAATGTCTTTTCTTGATAAGATTAACGATTTCAGAATTTCACGCAACTGCACGGATCAAGATTTATTTGTTTCAGCGAGTGAATTATTCTTTGGTTCTGCCTTAATCTGGTATCGCAACATTAGAGCTCAGATTTCTACCTGGGAGGAATTGGTTACGTGTTTAAAACGGGACTTCTTACCGCACGGTTATATTACCGATCTTTGGAATGAGATACGAAATCGAACCCAAAGACCTGACGAAAATGTAATTTCCTTTATTACCTGAATAGAAGCTCTATATAGTAGACTTGGTAATAAACCATCAGAATTTGAAATTATCGATCAGTTGCGTAGAAATTTAAATTCATATTTTTCCGAACGTCTAGCGATACAACATATTTCTTCTTTACCTCAATTCAAAGATTTATGTCGTTCGCTCCAAGAAGTAAAGTTGAGGGTGGATAACTACCGTCCTCCTCCAAAAAAACAATCTCGTAAAGTATCTACCCTTAATATTCCTTCTACCTCAACAAATAATTCACTTATCTGTTGGAATTGTAAGAAAAGTGAACATAACTACAACGTTTGCACATAGCCCAAAAATATTTTTTGCTATGGCTGTGGTCGCGCTAATATCTATAAATCTAACTGTACGAATTGTAATTCTAACGTATCGGGAAACTCTCGTTGAGATATTCCTACCCGGGACGTGAATATCTCAAGGAATCAAAATCGTCCTCAACACCAACCATTCAACGGACCCAGACGTCAATAAATTTAAAGCATAAAACTACTTCTAACGCTGTACCTTTATTAAATATATCTAACAATAATATCGCTACCTTGAGTTTACAAAATGCCTTGCCTTCATTAAAAGAATTATGTTATACTACCCCGTCAGAATGGTCTAATTGGCTACAAACCGTTATTTCCTTTTACCATAAAAAGTCTGCTGCCTTACAACTTGTTAAAAAACCCTTCGATAATCGCCCACATTTACCCATCTCGATGGGTTTTTTAAATGTAATAGCTTTACTGGACACAGGTTCCTCATGCTCCCTCATAAACAACGAAGGTCTACAACAATTATCAAAACAAAATATTAAAATTCAAATTGCTCCCGTAAAAACTTCCATAAATCTAGCTGACGGTAATCAAATATATGTAACGGGCTCCCTTAAATTAAAAATTCGAGTAGAATTACTTGAACGTGACGTTCCATTTTTGATAGTACCTACATTAGCTTATTCATTCCTACTAGGTGTAGATTTTTGTAAACTTTTTAATTTATCGCTTTAGTTTCAAGATTTTTCTTGACAAACTTCCCTTAAAACAAATTCATGTGTATCTGCAGGAATATCTAATAAAATTTTTCTTTCCGATTCCCAAAATGTAATTCTTAACTCTACAATCGACAAATTTCGTAAACTTAATACCTCTGAATGTGGTTGCGTTACTACTGCAACACATGCTATCTCTACAGGTGGTGCCCTCCCTTTTAAGCAACGTCAATATCCGTTATCGCATGCATTACAAAAGCATTTGCATTCCGAAATAGATAAAATGTTAGAATCTGGTGTTATCTCTCCCATTGAGGCGGCTCCGTGGCGTAGTGGTATGTGTGTGACTACTACGCCCAAGGTCCCGGGTTCGAATCCCGACACGGTCCGCTTGAAAAATGTTAGGCGAGCATTTTTCACAAAAATACACCCTCGTTCGGATGAGAGGTAAAATGGAGGTCCCGTGTGTGAGTGTTGTCACGTATGTTAAAGATCCCTACCTTGCTTGGAGCAGCAAGGGTTCGGCAAAATTCCAAATTTTTCAGGTAAAAAAAACTCGCTTCCTGGCCAATGTAGTACCTTCGGGTGGAGCATTAGAAAATCAAATGTAATGTTATCTCTCCCTCAAATTCACCATGGATGTCTCCCGTGTTATTAGTCTGTAAGAAAAATTACGAATGGCGTGTTTGTTTTGATGGCAGAAAGCTGAATTCTGTAACTATCTCCCATGCTTACTATCTACCACGAACTGACTCGATTTTAAGCCGGCTTCGAAACGCAAAATTTATCTCATCTATCGATCTTAGACAAACTTTTTATCAGATACCCCTCGACTTACCTTCCCGTCCTAAAACTGCTTTTTGTGTTCCAGGCCGAAAACTTTTCGAATATAATTTTTTGCCATTTGGTCTCTGTAACGCACCACAAACCTTACAACGTACTATGGATCAAACGTTAGGTCCTATCTTACATCAGGAACGTGCCTTTGTATTTCTAGATGATATTTTAGTTATCTCAAGTTCCTTTGACGAACATATCGCCACATTAAATGAAGTTGCAGAACGCCTAAATGTAGCAGGTTTTAAGATAAATTGGGAGAAATGTCAATTTTGTTGTCTGTCCCTTACATTTCTTGTTTTAATAACGATGGAACTGGTCTACGAGCAGATCCTGCTAAAATCGACGCTATTACTAAATTCAAAACACCTAAAACTGTTACCGAAATCAAACGTTTAATTAGAATGATTAGCTATTATCGCATCTTATACCCAATCTTTCAACTATATCTGCACCAATTACCGCTTTAATTAAAAATAAAAAGATGTCCCAAACTATCGAGTGGAATTTAAAATCTCGACAGGCTTTCGAACAAATTAAAACATTAATCACTTCAGCACCTATCTTAATCTCGCCCAATTTCGATGAAAAATTTTATATACAAACCGATGCCTCACTTACTGGTTTAGGTGCAATGTTGTTCCAGGTGAGCAATGGCTTAGAACACCCAATCGCTTATGCAAGACGCGCCTTAACTTCTGCTGAACAAAAATACTCAACTACCGAACGAGAATTATTGGGAGTTATCCTTGGCATCAAAAATTTAAAGGATATGTTGAAGGTACACATTTTACCGTAATTACTGATTGTGCAGCTCTCGCGTGGTTAAATAACTTAAAACAACCCGCAGGTCGTTTGGCAAGATGGAACTTGCGTATCTCCCAATTCATCTTTGACGTTAGGCATAGGCCTGGCAAATTAAATATCGTACCTGATGCCTTATCTCGTGATGTCGTTTCTCTTAACCTTCCAAATCTAATTCCTGATACTTGGTATCTTAATATGATTAAAAAGTTTCTGAAAATCCCGATAAATTTCCTACCTTTCGTGTAACCAACAATAGATTATATAAATTTGTATCTCCTTCACCTCACAAAATATCTAACATCCCTGAATGGAAACTTGTCGTCCCTACCACTAACCGCAGTGAAGTGCTTAAATTATGTCATGATGATCCCATAGCTGCTCATTTTGGCGTTACAAAAACTCTCGCTAAAATATCTGAATTATATTATTGGCCCACTCTAAAACAATCTGTCTGTCGCTATATTAGGAACTGTAAAATTTGTGGTTCTCAAAAGAGCTCACAAGAGGCTCGTTCTGGCTTAATGGGTAACTTTAAACGTGTATCTTATCACTTTCAATTAATATCGCTCGACTTATTAGGACCTCTTCCTCGATCAAAAAAAGGTAACCAATATCTTTTAGTTGTCACCGATTGGTTTTCTAAATTTGTTATGGTGCAACCCTTACGTAAAGCTAAATCTGCCGCTATAATTAAATTCCTACAACAACATGTATTTCTTATCTTCGGTGTTCCTCAAATTATTCTTTGTGACAATGGGGCACAATTTATCTCTAAAGATTTTCAAAATTTCGTTAAGAGTTACAAAGTACAAAAAATTTGGTTTAACGCAAAATACCATCCTCAAGTAAACCCCACCGAAAGAGTAAATATCGTTTTAATTACCGCTATCTTTTCCTATATTGATTCAGACCACACTACATGGGATGAAAATATTTTTAAAATTGCTCAAGCTTTGCGTACATCTAAACACGCAGCAACCCAATTCACTCCGTCATTTCTTGTTTTTGGAAGATATACCCCAATTGATGGGAGTTATTATGGTTTAGTTCCTGACGATACTAACGTAATTGAATTTGACGATAAAGTACGCTTGGACAAAGACCAACAATCATTACCTTATATCTTTAACGACATTAGGAAAAATTTGTTAAAAGCTTACGAAAAAAGTAAGGACCATTATAATCTTCGTAAACGAAATATTTCTTTCGCCTTGGGCGAACAAGTTTGGAAAAGGTATTATGTCTTATCGGATGCATCTAAGAAATTTTCTTCAAAATTAGCCCCGAAATTTATTCTTTGTAAGGTCACCCGTGTCGTTAGTCCACTTATCTACGAACTTCAAGACGCTGAAGGAAAACGCCAAGGCAGGTGGCATATTAAAGACCTTAAGCCATTCTCTGCTGCTGCACGATTTACTTAATATTTTTTGTTCTCACCATCAATTAGTATCTTTAATTACTTATTCCTTCCCTTATACACCTACCTTTTATACGTTTAACTTATTTACCTTAAACCTTTTTGCTTCTGGTTGACTTTTTCCCTGAATTTACCGTTACTTATATATCGCTTTATTCTCTAGATTCCCCAGTATAACTCTGTCGCTTCATTTAATTAATCCTCGAACTTTTCCTACAACATATTATTTGGTTTTTAGTATTTATCTTACATCGTTTAATTGTGTGGTAATTGTCGTAACTTTGGTTGTAATAACTCATTGAATTTTTATGATTGGTTTGAGCTGAAGTTAGAGTGGATGTTTTTCTTCTTTGGGCTCACATTGGAGCCGCGGCCTATGCCATTGTTAGAAATAGTTCATATTTGCAGTTGCAAAGAAACTAGGACTTTCTATTCCAAGCGCTCTTCCTCTGAATTATTACAGTCGCCCACATTATACTATATCATTATTTGTTTCTTTTCCTACTAAATCACCATAACCAATAAACTTTTTTTTCATTGTTTTTTATTGAACTTCGTAGTGAGGTGCTATCGCTTCTTATGGATATCTTATTAAATTCTCGGTTGTTTTAGCATATTGGGATAGTGTGTCTGTATTTAATTGCTTAGAATTAAGCATCTTTGTGTGTTTAGGGTGTTACCGGTTTAAAAATTACCCTGAAACAGTTTGTTTTTTGTGTGAATGTATCTGTAGTGATACTTTTAAGTTGTTGTGTCAACTTTTGTCTGATTTTCTTATCGTAGTGGATGCACTCGATAGGAAAATGATTGTACTATTTCTCGTTAAAAGTCTAGTGAATTTTTTAACTTATGATATACCTTAACTCGTCGGATTAATATCGCAGGTGGTCCTTCAGACCGATCTGTGTTTTAACAGGGACAACTCTCTACCTTCTCTTGGACGCTTGTCCAAAAACTGTACTTTTTCGTATCCTGCTGTCTCCGTTTCTGCCTTATCTTTCTTTCGGTAGACCTGTTCTCGTCCCGGAACACCCGTCTACCACATAAGAGTGATTTTTCCCTCACTCCCGGCTACTGACTACATTGGCTGGTTAAGTAGTGCTTTGCAATCCACCTTTTCTGTCTCTTTAGCCCTTCCTCTATTTTTTTTCTACCTGGAAGTGCCTCTTATGCATTCCAAATACCTACCTCCTTCTTTCTACCGTTCCTATTTCTACTGCCTTTTCATTTCCGTTAGTCACCGTGTGATTGCGCGGGGAGTTTTTACAGACACATGGACCACGTCTCTGAGAGTCTTTCGTGAGGTCATGCGGTGCTGCTGTCAGCGCATATGGTCGCTAACAGTAAATGTATGTATGAGTGTGTGTATGTGTGAGTGCATGAGTATATATATATATATATATATATATATATATATATATATTGCTGTGTTTCCCTGTATTAGAATCGAGCCTCACGAATTGGGCGTCAAGAATGCTGTGAATCCTACAAAAAGCTATTCATTAACTTAACTGTTCCGTTGACTTTCTTCTGTTCATCGCCTCGGCTGCTCCCCTAGATAACTTACATCCTCATTCATAAAAAAAAACAAACACATTTCTACCCCAAACACCAACGTTAACTCTATTTACATTAATTTTCACATACATTAAAATTTCAAAATTAAAATTCAGCATAAATTTCAGTATCAGAAAATTTCACGATTAAATTTGTTATCATTTTAATGTGCATCCTGAATTAAAGTCCTTGTAGGATGCCTACTAATTATTATAACAATATATGCAGACCTGAGTCTGAGTACAAAGGGAGCATCTACCACCCCTTTACGTTAATTAACCAGGTTCGTCTAATTGAGCTCAAAGACATACCCAAATTTTCATCATAATCCAGAACATAAATACTAAATACCCCTTTCTACTTAAACAAGAAAATGTCACCTTAAAATTAAAAATTTGCTGTTAGTACAATTTCACTACTGTCCATTTTAAGTAAATCAATTATAAAGTTATTCAACACACACCAACACATCAAAAATAGAACAACAAAGCATAAGTTACCTGAAGGTTAATGCACTCGGGCTCCAATGTACATCGTCCTCTGTTAATCACACTAATCCAACTGGGTTATGTTTACGTCCTCGGATTACTGGTTGCTTTTAAACATTTTCTCTACACCACCATTCATCTAAAGTTGTTTCAGTGCTTTTCCGGAACTCATCTGAGTATATCAGAAGCTTGTTTTGTGGATCCAGACACGTTTACGAATCATTTAATTATTAACACCCCCGAAAAATAGCAAAGAAATTCATGCTTCTTTCACCAATATACGCCAAAACTGCCTACTTTTGTGTATTCATTTGTCGTTGCAAATTTGACTAATTGGTACAGTGATACTAAACTTTATTACCTTGTATGTTCTTTTCTAAGTGCACTAAATTACATTCATTGTAGCACGTAAAGAACAAACTGTTTTAAATCACCAAAATATACGAGCAAACTGTTTAAATTATTCTATTAAAATCGGAAAACTAAAAAGCACTGTTGAACGCATTGAATCAAGTCGAAAATCTAAGAGAGCTTGTTCATATTAACCTGGGTATATATAGAGGTTAGCCTGTCTGTCGGTCTTGTCCTCAAAACGGACAATTCTTTAGAATTTCGCATGCTAGGTTCCCATTCCGCAGCCCGGCATGCGATTTTTACGAAATTTGCACTCGCACCAGTTAAATCTCAGAAATTTCGACACGGCTCGCAACGTCTGGAAATAACTAATTAAATTTTATACAGAAATGTTATTTTTACCTCTCAATTTTGCCTTTTATTTTCAACCAATCGCAACCCAGTGACGTTGCTCCACTCACGCCTTTTACTATATGTGTCTCTGTCTTGCGCATATTATCTGTTTCTATCTACCCTGTTCTTATTGGTGCAAATTGATATTCTTTATTATCGATTATTTCAGTCCATGTGGACTGTGAAATAACCCACCTTATTAGCATTTCCCGTAACTATTAAGCTACGGTTTCTCCAGCATTCTCTGTAACCATTTGTTATCTGCCAAATTTACGCAGAATGAGCCTTTTAAAAATACGCAGGTGTTCAAACATAATACTTCTAAATAACACTTCTACGATTTGCATTTTATTGGTTTTTTACAAGTTTTTATAGATATTATATGTTACTAATGGTTCAATTAACTCCAATTAAAATAATACCCTTTAATTTTTAGTGACTCCTAATCAAATATTAATTATTATCTGTACATTTTGTTTAATACCGGTTACTTAAAATTGAGTTAATTAATATAAATTTTGCACGTAATTTCTATTTGTTTCTTTACTAGGAATAATTAAATTACACGTAGAGCTTTTTAATACTGCTTCCTTTTTTATAGCAAGCGTCTTGTACATAATTTAACTCCCTTATTTTTAATGAAACGAATGAATTTTTATGCTTCACGGTTTTTTAATAACGCGTACCTTTTCCCAAAGCTTCTACACGGTGATTAAAATTATTTGATGTGATTATTTAATTTTCTACCCTGGTCTAAATATGAGTATTTTCCCCCTATTTGAATACAAATAATCCCACTTATTTGAATTCAAATATAAAATATTTAAACCGCAAACAAAATTTACAAAAAAAAAAGTGCCTATCTCTCTCTACCCTTATCTATCTAACTTACCTACCTTATCCAATCAAAAAAATTATTTACACCTATCCTATATCCCTATCCTATTCTTAACTTTTAACTATACTCACTTCCCCCTACCTAATCATATATACCTATCCTATTCTTATTCTATTCCTAACTCTCCACTAATCTTATACGAAATATCTACACTTAACCTATCTGATTTTCTTCCTACATTTAATTTTCCTTCTCATCCTATATACCTATTTCCAACTATCTCCCATATTTATCCTATACCTAGCTTTATTTTCTATACACACTTACTTCTACTCTACTATATACACCTATTTCTACTCCTATCCTATTTAAATTTTACTCTATTATACACCTATCTACTCTCTATTCTATATCTATACTAAAATTCACCTATCTCTATCCTTTGTTCATCAAGTTATTTAAATCTAACTCTCTTCTTAACCCTCCAAGTCTTTCTTCTCACCAACCTAATACTCTTCATCCCTATTTCTCCCCCTTCTATATCTATACTTATCATCCCTATTATCTCACATACAATAAACTTATCATCCCTATTATCCTGACTCTTAAATACTTCTTCTTCTTTAGTCCCTACACTTGTCTGTTTCTTATTTATTCTTATTTTCTTTTCTGCCGACAAACCAACCGATACTACCTTACAATTATCGATTTTTCCCTCTATGGAAAATCCTATGTACCTTCTAGAATTCTTGTGTAATGGAATCCGCCAGAATGAATTCCTTAAATCTACTTTATTAAAAACAAACTTGCCACTTAACCTCGTCAAAGAAGTGTCCATGGATGGTGGACAATGGAATTGCGGTTTAGTCCGTTGATTAATTTTTCGTGCATCTTTAATTAATTCTGCCTTCACCTGCTCCCGATATGCTGCTGTTGCTTCTACCCCCACTAATTCTGCATGTTTTGTACTAAAGCTTGAACCTCTACTCTCCTATCCTCTGGACATCTTATTGTGTTGATCTGTTTAACTTCATCATCCTCTACCTCTACTACATTAATACTAAACCCCGTGTCATCCTCTGTGACTTCATAACTGCCCTTCCATGGCACTACCCTATCTTTAATCCTTACTACCTTCCTTTCCATATCTATCAAAACCCCTAACTTCATCATACAGTCAACACCTAAAATGCTCTGAAACTTCAGTCCAGGTACAATTACAAACTCCTGTTCACAGCTTAAACCTCCTATATTTATCCTAAGCACCACAACACTATTTACTACAGCAAACTTCTTTTTATTTGGAGCTACTAAATGGCTACGCTTTATAGGCATAATTCTATCACCAACCTTATCCCTAATTTTGCTGACGAATTCCTCCGATATTAAACTCGCCTCTGCCCCTGTATCAAGTAATACTTCTACATTATTCTCAAAAATTTCTAAATTAATAATTGGCAAACATAATTTTTCCTTAGTTTCTGGCTCTACTTCCTCCTCAATTTTGAAAAATTCACGTGGATGCTCATATACATTTACACTGAAATCTAGTGGTCTGTCGCGTTCTAAAAATCCTGTCCAGGTCTGTTTTCCCTACTTGGTCCTGGTCTAGCCGTCACCTCAGCGTATGTCCTAGGCGTTTCCACTCGTTCCGTGTCTGTATTAGCAGTCCCCCTCATGTCCGGTGAACTATTCCTTCTGGTAGGTCCCGGTCTCGGTGCAGGTCCCCTTCCTAAACTATTACTTCTAAAGTATGGTCGTCGCTGTTCCCAATTCTGTCGCTGGTATCCGTAACTATTCCCCCTTCTAGCATAGTTGTCCCGTCTATTGTCAAACCTAACTGTGTTGATCTGTCTTTCCCTATTATCCTGAGGTCGTCCACTACTTACGTCGTCGTACCTCTGCAGGTATTCTAAAACATTTCTCTGTCCACTATGTTCTGTAGTGCTACGTGTTGTCTTACTTCTACCTCGAAGTGTCGTGATAAATACTTGATAATTTGTCGGTCCGTCAGTGGTGGGTTCAGTTGCTTTGCTATGCTATACTTGCGTATAGCATATTGCTCCTACTTCCTGAAAATTCTCCTTAAATTTCCTGTGATTAAGTCGTCTCGTACCTGGTCTTGTCTGTGGTCACCCAGTAGTGCTTTAAAAATCTGTCTTCAAAGTCCATGTAGGTGTCTATGTCCAGTCCTACTAAATTGTACCATGCTTCCGCGTTGTCTTTCAATAAAGCCTTTATCGTATTCAGTTTAGTCTGTTCGTCAAATAAATTTCCCACTAGATTTCTTACACTATTAATAAAAATTTGTGGATTTACCCTGTTATCGCCATAAAACTTCATGTGTTGGTCCAATGATCCTCCACCTGTATAAAATCTGGGACCATCCCCCGTTAAATTTGACATGTTGTATTTGATACTACTAACTTCGCGTTCTACCCTGCCTAACTGATCCCTACATGAGTCCGTCACTTCAGTCATTTTTATATTAATCTCTTCTTCACAAAAAATGCGTACTTCGGACCTTAAATGTCCCATTTCCTGTCGAAGACCTGTAATATCACGCTCATTTTTTTCAACCCTATTTTCTACTTCCCCCAGTTTCACGGTAAGACTATCTTTAAATTCTGTAAATTCTTTAGTATTTTGTTCAATTTTCCCGCTTATCTGCTCTAATTTTTGGTTGGACTCCTCCCTCGCTCTATTCGATTCTTCTCTAGCTCTATTAGATTCTTCCCTAGCTCTATTAGCTTCATCGCTTAGCAGTTCTAATTTTCTGTTGGATTCTTCGTTCATCCTCTCTAGCATTCTCATTATCATCTCGTTTCCTTGATCCCCTGATTCCGTCCTTGACTGATCTCTACTGCCTCCAGCTTCTTCCATTTTAGAATTTTTCTCACACAATGCACTATCGTCACTTCCAATTTCCACTCCTTGACTCCTTAACCACTCTTTTCTCTGCATACGTTCTAATCACTCTCACACACTCTAAAATACTCCTAAATTTATACACACACAGAAACTCTCTCTCTCAGATCGCCAGTTTCCTGGAATAAAATCACAAAAATTTTATTTGGAACTCGAGCCTCACTTTTGGGTCGCCAAAGAAATGCTGTGTTTCCCTGTATTAGAATCGAGCCTCACGAATTGGGCGTCAAGAATGCTGTGAATTCTACAAAAAGCTATTCATTAACTTAACTGTTCCGTTGACTTTCTTCTGTTCATCGCCTCGGCTGCTCCCCTAGATAACTTACATCCTCATTCATAAAAAAAAACAAACACATTTCTACCCCAAACACCAACGTTAACTCTATTTACATCAATTTTCACAATACATTAAAATTTCAAAATTAAAATTCAGCATAAATTTCAGTATCAGAAAATTTCACGATTAAATTTGTTATCATTTTAATGTGCATCCTGAATTAAAGTCCTTGTAGGATGCCTACTAATTATTATAACAATATATGCAGACCTGAGTCTGAGTACAAAGGGAGCATCTACCACCCCTTTACGTTAATTAACCAGGTTCGTCTAATTGAGCTCAAAGACATACCCAAATTTTCATCATAATCCAGAACATAAATACTAAATACCCCTTTCTACTTAAACAAGAAAATGTCACCTTAAAATTAAAAATTTGCTGTTAGTACAATTTCACTACTGTCCATTTTAAGTAAATAAATTATAAAGTTATTCAACACACACCAAAACATCAAAAATCGAACAACAAAGCATAAGTTACCTGAAGGTTAATGCACTCGTGGCTTCAATGTACATCGTCCTTGCTAATTTCACCATTCCAACTGGGTTATGTTTACGTCCTCGGATTACTGGTCGCTTTTAAACATTTTCTCTACACCACCATTCATCTAAAGTTGTTTCAGTGCTTTTCCGGAACTCAGCTGTGTATATCAGAAGCTTGTTTTGTGGATCCAGACACGTTTACGAATCATTTAATTATTAACACCCCCGAAAAATAGCAAAGAAATTCATGCTTCTTTCACCAATATACGCCAAAACTGCCTACTTTTGTGTATTCATTTGTCGTTGCAAATTTGACTAATTGGTACAGTGATACTAAACTTTATTACCTTGTATGTTCTTTTCTAAGTGCACTAAATTACATTCATTGTAGCACGTAAAGAACAAACTGTTTTAAATCACCAAAATATACGAGCAAACTGTTTAAATTATTCTATTAAAATCGGAAAACTAAAAAGCACTGTTGAACGCATTGAATCAAGTCGAAAATCTAAGAGAGCTTGTTCATATTAACCTGGGTATATATAGAGGTTAGCCTGTCTGTCGGTCTTGTCCCCAAAACGGACAATTCTTTAGAATTTCGCATGCTAGGTTCCCATTCCGCAGCCCGGCATGCGATTTTTACGAAATTTGCACTCGCACCAGTTAAATCTCAGAAATTTCGACACGGCTCGCAACGTCTGGAAATAACTAATTAAATTTTATACAGAAATGTTATTTTTACCTCTCAATTTTGCCTTTTATTTTCAACCAATCGCAACCCAGTGACGTTGCTCCACTCACGCCTTTTACTATATGTGTCTCTGTCTTGCGCATATTATCTGTCTCTATCTACCCTGTTCTTATTGGTGCAAATTGATATTCTTTATTATCGATTATTTCAGTCCATGTGGACTGTGAAATAACCCACCTTATTAGCATTTCCCGTAACTATTAAGCTACGGTTTCTCCAGCATTCTCTGTAACCATTTGCTATCTGCCAAAATTTACGCAGAATGAGCCTTTTAAAAATACGCAGGTGTTCAAACATAATACTTCTAAATAACACTTCTACGATTTGCATTTTATTGGGTTTTTACAAGTTTTTATAGATATTATATGTTACTAATGGTTCAATTAACTCCAATTAAAATAATACCCTTTAATTTTTAGTGACTCCTAATCAAATATTAATTATTATCTGTACATTTTGTTTAATACCGGTTACTTAAAATTGAGTTAATTAATATAAATTTTGCACGTAATTTCTATTTGTTTCTTTACTAGGAATAATTAAATTACACGTAGAGCTTTTTAATACCGCTTCCTTTTTTTTTATAGCAAGCGTCTTGTACATAATTTAACTCCCTTATTTTTAATGAAACGAATGAATTTTTATGCTTCACGGTTTTTTAATAACGCGTACCTTTTCCCAAAGCTTCTACACGGTGATTAAAATTATTTGATGTGATTATTTAATTTTCTACCCTGGTCTAAATATGAGTAATATATATATGTGGATATATATCGTGTGGATATCGGGTGATTATATCACCGATATCAATTAACTCCGGGTGCAGGGATGCATACAAATGCCTTTGCCGGTCCCTCGTACCATTTACTGCAAACGGGCCTGCTTCACAGGTTGCTCTTTTTAGGGGGTACGAGAAATTCCCATATAACGGCTCCACGGAGCCACTCTATCGTTATCTTATCTATTATCTTTGATAATAACTTAATTTAATATCTTTATCTTATTTATTATCTTGGATAGTAACTTTAGTTTAATATCGTTATCTTACCTATTATATTTAATAATAACTTTAGTTTAATATTGCGTTATCTTACCTATTATCTCTAATAATAACTAAAGCTTAATATCGTTATCTTATCTATTATCTTCTATAATAACTTGAGATTTTGCTTTATCTTTTATCTTCCTAACGTTTGGTATTTATGACCAGACGTGGGAATTATTTTTCTTGAATATTAAGTGAAAAAGCTAACCTGATGGTAGAAATGTAATTTGTTAGATTAGCAATGTAAGGATTTAGTAAGGTGGTACGTTTGGTAAATTTGTTGATTCACAACCACGTCATGGACAAGTTTTGATGTGTATTGTTTATTAAACCAGAGCACCAGCAATTAAGAATTTGCTAGAGTGTAGAGTAACTCACTCTTTTGAACATTTTTAAATTTGGGCACTTTTTTGCCAACGAAGAAACTGTTTAGATGCAACGCTCATGTGCGTCTGCGCGTAGGAAACTGTAATGTTAGCTTTAGGTTAGTATATAGGTTAGGCGACTTGTCGCATTTGTTTTAGTTTAAGTAGCGTTTCATGCTCCCCGACAAATTTGTGCTGTTGATAATAACTGCGCCACATTAATGACTCGTGTGTGCACTTATAAATGTAGTCAAAGACAATGGGGCTACATATTCCGTTTCCTGGTAATCCGGAAGACGTTATCGGTCGAAAAAACCAGGTGGCGCCTCAAATAAACATTTTGTAGGATTTAAGTTAGGATTTATGTAGGGTAGTTAGGATTTAGATTTTAAGATGTTACTGTGCTAACAGTCATTTTCTTTTTTTTAGTTTTTTCTTTTATGGCTTTGTCGCGATTGTTACGTGCCAAAAATTTCGACACTAGACATTCTTAAGTAAGTTTTAATATTTGACGATTTCGCGGCATATATTTAAAAGACTTGTGGCGCGTATTTCCGTCACTTCAGAAGTGCGTTGCGCGAGATTCGCGTCAACGCGTGTGGGGGAAGAAGGGAGTGAGGAATATCCGGAAAGACGCGCGAGGACTTGCCTCCGAAACGCGAAGAGAGTGGTATCGTATCTTACCGAGTCTTTTTTTTGATATGTAGGTTTCCTGTGTTCCCAAATTATCGTACCTTTTACCTGTCTCCCTTACCTTATTTGTCTACATATAAGAAGAAGACAATTAAATTTGGATGCAACCTGGCTTAAGAGTTCCCACGACCCGAGAAAGATTAGTGAAGTAGCCGACGCCCGGAAGACCAGCGAAGCCACGGGCGACCATCATGGAGTAATCCTGAAGGAAGCCGCCGCCATCATGAAGTAATTCTGAAGGAAGCTTTACATGTTAACGCGAGTGCCTCCTTTGGGGGTTTTCTTTAAAATTTATTTCCTTTTAATTTTGCGTAATTATGTGCCATAAATTACATATTGTGTGACGTCATCGAAATTTGCGCGTCAATTTTCACATTATGTAATATTGTTACCAACTGACGTAGTGTCTCGCGTACCGCGTTTACGGGACCATAATAATTTCTATTCTTTTATAGCTTTTGAAAAAGGCACAAAGTATGTGCCGAAACGTCAAGTTTAAATAAAACTATTTAAAATTAGTCATATATTTTAATCATTTTGGACTATATACCCAAGAAAATTAAACAACTTTTTACCAAAAATATATTTATATATAATGCTATAATAAGAGCTTAGTTTAAGGGTAGATTAAGTCATAAGGGTTGTAGGATAAATATAAATAACTTTAACTTTAAGAAAATCAAATAATTCCAACAATTATAAGAGTTAATCGACTATTCTACAGAAAGTCAATTGCGAAGACACTGTATATAAAAGATATTTGATTAAATGCGTGAGAAATAAGCTCCTTTAGTAATAATCCGATAACATTTAATTAGGGTAGTAATGTGTTCGTCGTATAAAAAGTTTAAATATAGTTTACGAGTAAAGATAAGATTTTAGAAACAACTAATTGCAGCAAATAAAATTATCGGGAAACAGATAAATTGGCATTCCAAATATTTAATTCAAAAATATCAACGCATCCATATGCAAACGCATCTTAATACGTCACCAAATTACGTGACTAGAAAAACACATTTGTTCAGAAAACCAACATTCTGTAACAAACAAATAAACACCAAGCGGTTTAATTATATGATAAATCTTGGACTTTCAATTGACAAACATTAATTACATGACTCGATAAAAGCTATAATCGGAAATCCTAACAAAATATTGTAATTTAGCAGAACGCTTACGTGGCTGAGAAAGCATTTCGTCGAAGAAGTAAACCAGGGAATTTGAGAAAATACAGAGTTTTGCCAGATAAGGCAAAGTACAAGCCTTGATCAATAAACACGCCAATGAAAACGATTGCTGGGACGGGCTTATAAATACAATAGGAAATGAATAAACATTTAGTTCATATTCAACTAGGCACAAACTAGTTTAAAATGCAGTAGAAAGTTACGTAATTAATTAGTGAAACAAAATTCAGAATAAGTAAAGTTTGAAAATGAGAAATTGTGCGACGAAAATAAGCCGATCTACAAATAGCCGGCTTTTTTTATTGGGACGGTATATATATTGGAGGCGATTCTTTTATTGGGACGGCTTTTGCTGATGTCATCTTATTGAGACGGCATTTTGTTGATGCCATTTTGGGTTGTGACGGCTTTTGTTGAGTCGATGTTCATGTCAAGATCTAAGCCTTAACACAAATCTTAAAATACGTCTGAAGGAAATGTACCAGAAATCATAAGTGAATAATTCTGGCCAATAAGTAAAGCGGACACGACAAGGGAAGCACAACATAGACATTATGAGGGAACTTCAGTGACCATTCCAGGTTAGCGATTTTCAAACATTTTATTTAAAGACTGTTTCAAATTTAATATTTGTTATACATCGTGTATTAGTAAAAGTCATCAAAACGGTCATTTAAAAATATGAAAACAGGGAAAGGCATCTTAGAACGTTGAAGATACTTGAGAGTAATTAAAAGAAATTTTTGCTGGCTTTCAGAAAAGCGTAAATTTGGTAAATATTCTATACAAGGGAAAATGTTGAGGTTACACAACACTGTACATATTATCAATTATTATATTGTGTGATTTTGAATTACTTTATTTGAATCCATTTAAAGGGTAAAATAAGATTTATTCAGTGAGTTAGTCGTGGTAAACAAATAATATATAACGTACAACATTGGGGCTTAAAGGAAATCAAAGAAAAATTCATATCAAATATAAAATGCACAGAAATTTAATGACACGCCCAATCGTGGGGCAAAGCACAGCAATTTAATCGCGCACCAATCGTGGGGCTTAATAAGGCATTTCATATCAATTTAATGGCGCCTAACGTGAGGCGAGAACACCGCAAAAAGAAATTTAAAAATTAAAAATCGTAGAGACGAGAACACCACTAAAGGAATTTAAGAATTTAAAAAAATCGTAGGGGCGAAACTGAACACCCACACTATAATCCATTCCAGTTAAGAAGGTACTGAATATAAGAAAACAGTTTAAAAGTATTTAAAAAAATATTTGTAGTTATCCTTGACTGGCAATAATTAAATGTCAAACAAATCCCTCGCAACTGAAAGTTATTAATGTCTATGCAATTACCATTAGTTTTTAAAATATTTATGTCGTTGAAACCCGATTGTTGGATGTATTGGTGAAAAGATGTCTAGGCCATAATTTTTCAGTTTCACAAGTGGGCATTTTATTCTTACTGGTGTTGACTTGAATGAATTGATAAGATGGCAGTAGAGTATAATTGGGGCATCCACCGCCTCATTTCCCCCAGAATCCCTCATTTCCCCACACATCTGGACCAAAAAGTTTTCTTCGACTAACCATTTTTCATCTTTCGAGATAAACCTATCTTAAATTTTTATGTTTCGAGATAAATGAGCATCCACATTTCCTCCTTATGGGATTTACATGTAAATTTGGGAGGAAATGAGGAGAATCCTCATTTGCCCCCACATCTGAACCAAATAGTTTTCTTTGTCTAGCCATTGCATCTTTCGAGATAAACCTATCTTGTTTGGTATTAATTAAGATTAGATTTGTCTCAGCTACCCGAATCTCTAGGAATTTTTTAGATTGCACCATCCCCCAGGGAGCTACCCCCATTTTAAGATTTTTTACCAAGATCAATTTATAATCACCTCTCCTTTTAATATCTACAGTCCTTTAACCAACAATAATAAGCATACAAAAGTTTAATAATTTATTTTATCCGATTTACAGTTTAATAAACTAATTACAATTTTACAAAGTATTTTGTTTGTGTAGCTGAATCCAAGCAGGTTAACCTGTAACAAAAAGAGATTAATGGGTTGTTTAAATAGACCTGTAACAAAAAGAGATTAAAGTAAAAGAGAGGAAACGTGTTTTCAGTCAATAAGACATATTGTTGTTAATCCAACAATATGTTTTACCGTCCGGCGAGACCACGTGGAGGTAAACACATATCGCCGGGAAGAAAGGAATTATTAAGGATGGGGGAGGGTAGGTATGCTTATAACTAACTTATATACTATATACACAATAAAATATAAACAACTATCTAATATCCTTATGCCCCCATGCATATGTGGAAGTACTACCAGGGATGACGTACCTTTTGTCATCTTCTGCCGATAAACTAATTTTATTAATTAATTGGGTGTACAAAACGTGTTTTGTACTCCGAATACATACCATGCTATGCATAAGGGCACAAGAATTATTATGCACAATGTCCTTAAAACTATCCACACTAATCCCCGCCACCACACTACGCGATACCCCCTTGATCTTTTTAATCGTGTCCTTCTCACTAAGAATGCAATACGACTTGGCCCTAGTCCCAACAAATTGTAACACCAAGTCGCCGTTGAACTCGTCTTTGAACTTGCCGGGGATCTTTTTGTTCACAAGAGGTATATTGTATTTGTTGTCTCGAGGGTAGTCACTAGTGTCGAAATTGTTAATGTTTGCACTAATATCACTATACAAGTCTTTTGTTTCTATACTATACACTAAAGAGTCAGTGTCTGTGTAAAGTAGTGAGAGTTTGGTTCCATACAAATGTTTCATGGTGTTATAATGAAATTCATACATGAGGGTCTTTGAAATATCTAAAACTGAAAAACCTGCATATATAGGCTTGTTGTAAGTGACTTTTACCCTATCCATCTGTATAATAACCAAATCCTCACTTAGCACTAAACTACTGTTAAAGTTCGGGCGGGCGATAAGTCCACTCGCGCACAATTTTTGTCCATCGTGTTCCCACCGGGTACGATCTTTACATCCACCCTCTTGTCGACATTCTCCATCGTTTTTCCAAAGACTGCGTTATTCATTAATTTGAAAAGTCTTTTCAAACGCATTTCTGGCAGATGTCCTAAGGGTGGTGTTCAAATCGATGTAGGGCTTTAACCATGGAGACTGGTCAAATTCCATGACCCGGTGGACTGCTGTGAGCCGGAGACCATTACGTAGCGCCTGCTGCAGGTTTCTGTAATGTATAATGTAACGACTCTTGTTGAGCAACGTGGCGAGCAGCTTCGGAGTCTTGGAGGATGGTGTTGGGGGTACCATGGTCTGCGGACAAAACGGTAAATCGTTGTGCTGTTCGTGTAGGTTTTCTGGATACTCCAGATCTACTTCCAGGATGTACCCCTTGTCCCCTGTTACAGATATGTCGAAGATGTGGGCTTTCAGGAGGTTAAGCTTTTTCTCTTTCAACCACCTGAATCCGCTTATCGGTAGCGGTTGTGACATGGCACATCCATACAAATTATTAGCATCCAGATACGTCAAGTACCTTGAGGGCTCTTCAGAATTAAAATTGTGCATGTACTTATTGTTGGCGTGAGCGTATCGTTGACTGCACTGAGTTAGACCACCACGAATCCCTTTTTTCACAAAGTGATGCATTTCTACATCGGTGAATAGATCCAGTTTAACCCCAGTATGTTTCAGCATGGCGTCCCAGCTTAGACTAGGTGCTGTCATATATTGGCAGGGATCCAAGTCGTAGGTTTTCAAGCACACACCCCCCGGAAATTTTCGAACACGTCAGCTAATAATAAAACGTCTGTTTTCAAATAAAGATCGCTGTATTCGCCGAGTGTGCATATGTTGAAAGCGTTCCATACATTCTGAGCGTGATCGTACTCAGACAACGAAATCACAGTATTCGTGAGATCATTATAGAAATCCTCTCGGGGTGGTAGACTTGACCTATTTAACGCTGAAGCGTCTGTCACATACCTGTACGAGAACACACCCTTTCTGCGTAGAAAAGAAAACTGTATGTCGTCGGGGAAACACTTCCTCATCTCAAGAAACTGCCCGCATTCCAAATTTTTCACCAACTTATCCAGGGACGATGCCATGAAACGTAGGGAATCGATGAATCGCAGCTGTACTGTGCAATTATCGGTTTCATCATCATCTTCCTCTACGTCTGGTTCTTCGCCATATAACCTCACATACTTTGTGAACGATACGAACCGCTCCTTATTATTTGGGATCACTGTAACACGCTCCTTATCGCATCCCAATTCCTTCACAATAAAATGGGAATCATACCCACTTAAATTGTGGAATATGACCGGTATGAAATTTGGCATCCGGTATTGGATGTTGCATTGGCGATGTGCTGCGAAGCGGAATTTCCCCGTAAGATGGCAGTGATCCCTCACTCGATCGTCCCCCAATGGTTTCTTACAGATGCCGCAATCGTCAACCATGTGGAATAACAATTCGTCTAAAGGCTCCAACGCTGTCATCGGCACATTGTTTTTTAAGATAATCCCCAATCTGCGGGCTTCCTCCTTTAACTTCTCCATAAAAACTTTAGCAGCTTCAGGCCCCCTGTACAATTCAAACTTATCCAGATTCTCATCGTAAGAGCATTTAATGTAATAGGCGAAGCTGTATGGCTCGTGTTGGTGGGTACTGTTAGTAAAGGAGCCGGAGGGATCTTGTGCTGCCGAAGAAATGGGCTTCAACACGCTTTCAAAGTCCGCGTACACAACAAACGGCACCCTCATTTGCTTGTGCACGTTCGTAAACTCGAGGATGTTGTTAAAGTGGTTGGGCATCTTTGTCGCAACCACGTTGCAGTCTTGTTCGGAGTGTTGTCGTAATTTATCTTCGGATGGAAAGAACACCAAGCATCCATCACAAATCCATTTGTACTCCTTATGCTTCGACAGCTGCTTGTCTACCAGCTTCCCCAAGTTCTTGATCCAGCAGTAGTGGATTTGCCTCATTCTGGATATAAAGGAGGTTGACATGCCGATCCCTCTTTCTTTTGGTGAAGTGAAGCGGTCCCACAATCGACTTGCCCTCTACACCAAACACGTTAATGGTTATAGCATTCTGCTCCTCGAACTTGGCTATGTCCTTTATGGGCATCGGGAACTGCACTCCTGTTACATCGAGTACAGTCGAGTAATGCGGGTAGCTACTGACCCTTTGCGGATCGTGAGCACCAGGGTGTAGGGCTGCTACAACGCTCCAGGCAAAGCATGCATTATCTTGGTTCTGCACGTTAACGACGGCTCCCTTATCCCGAATCCATTTGGGAAGCTCGATGTAGGACCCCCCACGAAGAGGTTTATACTTGTTAATATTTATTTCTAGGTGCAAGACATTTTTTAGAGTCCATCCTAAAATTTAAAAATTAGAAACAAAATAATAATTTTTCAAAACTTACCAGAATCTCGTTCTTGAAATTCGTCAGACTTAGCTGACATCCTCTCCACAAAGAGTTGTATACCTCCCCAGATCGCTGGATGAGGTGACCACAACATTTCGGGTGTTGAATGATTTCACGTCATCAACACCTCTACTGCAGCCATCTTGGTGTATCCACCAAACACCTCCAGGTTCACCTTTAGGGAGGTGTGGATTGCCCGCTGTTTCTCGACTAAGGTTATGAATCGTTCCCGTTGATTTTGCAAGAATTCCAACAGACCTAAAAATACAAACTAAGCAAACACAAAATACTTATAAAATACATACTTGTAGAGTCGACATTATTGATGCGGAAAGTTGCAATTCGACTTTTGAATGCGGTCGCTACCACTTCTACACAACCATCCAGGACGCGACTAGCATTAGCTTTGTGCTCGTTCGAGCGTTGGTGGGCTGCCAAGTTGGCAACATCCACATCGCACTCAACGCATCTCCGCAATCTTTTGGGGGTAGGCTCCTCAACGGTCGGTGCAGCAGCTCGTTTGACCCCGGATGGGCCGGCAATTGGTTCCACCACACAATGCTTGGCATCCTTGTGACGTTTAAGGTTGTCCTTACGAGTGAAGGATACCGGGCACACATCGCAGGCGAACAAGCCCTTTTTGGTTTCGGAGACAAACCCATGTTGCTGGAGCAGATGTCTCTTCAAATGATCGTTTCTGGAAAAGCCACCCCCGCAGACGTTACAGGTAAAAGAAGCCATTTTCTATAAAGAAATTAAAAAACTGGTCAAAGACTTTTAACAGTTGTGACTAGTCAAAGACTAAACAGATACTGAATTATATTGCATTGCACGGTGCTTTTATACCCGGTTGGTATAATTAGATTGTTTACTTTCAAAGTAGGAGAAACCCAGCGTCGTTTAACCTTGAGTAACATTCCAAACCAGTCTATTCGCGTCGGTAAAATCAATTAGCTAGTTTACTTTTAAATTAGGTGAAACCCAGCGTCGTTTAACCTTGAGTAACATTCCAAACCAGTCTATTCGCGTCGGTAAAATCAATTAGCTAGTTTACTTTTAAATTAGGTGAAACCCAGCGTCGTTTAACCTTGAGTAACATTCCAAACTAGTCTAATCACGTCGGTGAAAATCAATTAGCTTCTTGCTTACGCACTACATGTATAATTATCCGAGAACAATTTACGCATGCGCAACAACAACCCTGAAACATTTAAAAGGATGATCTGCATAGCATCCTTCTCAGTCATCTCGGTGAAATCAGTGCAAAGCAATGGAGTCTGCAGGTGTTAATGATGCACAAGTTTCATATACCGAAAATCTGATTAATAAGTTTACGTATAGTTTAAGTGAATTGGGTGAACACCCTCATAATGTGGAAATTGGGTTTGTTATAAACCAGACAATAAAACCCGTATTACGATTGGTGTGTAGCAAGAAATATTGTGGCAGCCATGTTCTGGAATTGACATACGAAAATTGGTCAGCATTTACAAATTTTCAAGTGGAATTTCAAATCAACGTATTTTCCCGTGACGTGCTAAACACTCGATTAAATGGTGCACCCGAAATGGAAGATCTACACATACAACTAGGAGGACCGTTCTTTATCACTCTGTCGCCAGTGTATGGAACAACCGTGGACGAAACGTTCCAGTTAAAAATAATAATGGGTGATAGCTCGATAGTTATAAATGAATTGGAGTGCCGTAAACTATTCCATATGCGAGAGTTATTTGAGTATCAACTTAAACAGTTGGAAAGTCGTGACTTTCCAGCATTATACAGCGAATTAGTAGGGTTTGTTGCTAATTCTAGTTTAAATGATGGCGATGGGTTTAATACTCTGACGGAAGGGGAGAAACGAATTAAAATCTTGGTTGAGGGCGAAGTTCGAATTGGAAATATTTTATTCTACAACGAATTGAATCAGAGCGCCCTAAATGCATTGGAGCTGGTTATATGTTTTCCAGATATATTTGTGCGAGACGTGATACGTACAAGAACATTAGTGGAAATGTTTAGACGTTTAAATTTGTTGGAATCTGAAGATTCTGGTTATGGTGATAACTAGAAAGAGTATTTTATAAAAGACAGTCCAAAAGACGTGGATGTAAATGTATTGTTATTATAAATAAATTGTAAATTTTTGAAAAAGTATAAATAGACTCGTTGTTGTTTTTTATTTAGTATAGTTTGAGATTTTTGAGTAAACACATGATTATCTGTTCTGGAGAGGATTAATCAACAGCGCTATAAACAGGTTACCGTTTGAGCTGCATATTCCAGGTTATCAGTACTGCGGGCCTGGTACAAAGTTGGTTGAGCGCTTAGCAAGAGGTGATCCTGGAATAAACGAATTAGATAAATTGTGTAAAGACCACGACATTGCATACTCCAAGTACCCCGACGATCTTCCAGCCAGACACCGAGCAGATAAAATTTTAGAAGAAGAAGCCTGGGGGAGAGTTAAGTCTAAAAACGCAAAGTTAGGGGAAAAAGCCGCAGCTTGGTTTGTGACAAACGCTATGAAAGCGAAGAGAAAAATGGGTATGGGGTTAAAGAAGAAAATAAGTTTCAAAGGCGGATTTTTGAAGAAAATACGCTCCGCAGTAGACCGAGTTGGTTCCGACAACTTGAAAAAGCTGTTAGATGTTGGTATTCTAATTGGTAAAAAAATCATAAAAGGAGCCGGTGGGAGAAACAAAATTAAAGTCCCACGTATTATACCCGTTCCACAGAAAGGAGGTTTTCTACCATTGATTCCGATATTTGCGGGGCTAAGTGCCCTAGGAGCGCTAACAGGTGGTGCTGCGGGGATAGCTAAAGCAGTAAATGATGTCAAGACAGCCAACGAACAACTTAAGGAGAGCGAACGACACAACAGATCTATGGAAGCCATTACTGTTGGGAAAAAAGGAAATGGAATGTTTCTAAAACCATACAAAAAAGGTACAGCATTATTCTTGAAACCGTACAAACAGGGGCGTGGTATTTGTAAAAAAGTATCAAAAAACTAAGCAAGTTACCTCGAAGAGCTCTCACCGATGTAGATATAAGGAAACACGCATCTAACATTCCTCATTTTCGCAACGTCTTTTCTAGAGATCAGTTACAGAAGATTAGACCGCATGTCAACGAATCGGGAGTGATTAATTTGGATACCACCAAAGGTTCGGGTACACATTGGGTGGGGTACCGAAAACGTGGAAATAGCGTGTATTACTACGATTCGTTTGGAGACTTGAGACCGCCGGAAGAAGTAAAGAGATATTTTCGAGGTTGTAAAATTTACTACAACAGTGCACCGGAGCAGACTTACAACACATACAATTGTGGACATTTAGTGTTAAAGTTTCTTAGTGACAATGGCTAAAACAGTGAGCGTGTTCGGGTATGGTAATATCATATCGACAGGATCCATTTACCCACCAATTAAATTGAAACAAGACGGTGAATATGCTTTGGGTCTAGTGGGACTGTACACTTGTAACACTGTGCAAAACATACATCCAGGAAACAACAACTTATACTTTAACGATTCAGAACATCGCAAAATAACCATTGAACCTGGATCATACGAATTAGAAGAAATAAATGCATATATACAGGACGTCTTCAAAAAATGGTTCAGTCAGAAGCCGGACATCAACGAGAACATTGAAAAATATTTTAAACTGAGTGCCAACAATAATACATTAAAGTGTTCTATACGAAGCAGTATACCGATTGATTTTGGAGCAAACCGTAAAAACAATATTGGAAGCATCTTGGGGTTTACCAACCGCAAATTGGCTGCAGATACCGTACATATCGCTAATCAGCAAGTGAACATAATATCGGTCTCAAACATTTTGTGGAAACCAATATCACCAGCGGATCGTTCAGAAACAATTTTCTTACGCACAGCATATTCGAATTCAGTCTATCTGTACCACCTGGGTATAATCTGGAAAAGGAACCTAACCACGTCATATATTATCCGCTGAGCGTGACAGAAATTGATAATATTACAATCAGACTAGTCGATCATTTGGGTGAATTGGTAAACTTTTCACCGGAAACATACACCTGTGTAAGACTGGAAATAAAAAGTAGTTGAAAATGCCTATCGATTTTGTATATAAAGCACGCTACAACACCCCCAGACGACCAATAGTGAATACGACGTCAAAGCGTCAAGTTGTTGAGAGACTTACAGCAGAAGAAATACGTTTCTTAAAATCTTTGGGGTTAGAAGTTATAAATGATGGGAGGCAGAAGTAAACGCAGCTTAGATCTCCACGGTGATGAAAACGTTAAACTTGGAAGGCTTAAGTATGAGGACGTGCCCAAATTGGATGTGTTTGGAGGTTATAAATTAGACGAAACCATAATAAAGGAAGATTATTATACATATCTTCCCTTTACATTGAACGCAGAAAACAACGATCGAATTTCAATTGAAATCCAGAGCAGTGACAACATCACATACCCCCATGAAAGTTTCATATTTATAAAGGGTACCTATAAGCCTACGGAAACATTAAGGGAAGCGTCAACAACTGGAGACCCGATTAGAGCAGCAGAACCAGACCCTAAAGCTTACGAATTTACTAGAAATGCACCATATTTTCTGTTTGAGGAAATTCAATACAAATTGGGTAATAATCAAATAATAGATGTCTGTCGAATCCCTGGAATTACAAGAACTATTAAAGGTTTAGTATCCATGGAAGAATCCGAAACAAAATCTATTACACATACCGGGTGGAAGCCCGATACCATATTCCAAGATGGACGGTTTAGTTGTGCTATACCGCTAAAAACCATTTTGGGTTTTTTGAAGATTACAAGAAAACTATCGTCAACATGCCTCAAGAGCTGATTTTAATCAGATCCAAGTCGGATGTAAATTGCTACAAGTCGATTGGAAATACAGTAACGTTCAAAATACAACGTATTTCATGGGAGGTTCCGCATATAACATTAAGCGACTTTGCCAAGGCGTCGCTGCTTTCGGAAATGCAAAATCAATCATCTATAATGGTTGCGTTCAGAAAATGGGAACTACACGAATTACCGTCTCTAACACAATCAAAGTCACAAGTATGGAGAATTAAAGTATCGAGCGAAACAGAGAAGGCTCGGTGGATATTACTGGCGCTGCAAAATGGAAAATATGATAAGAAAGAAGAAAATGCTACAAGCTTTACGAATGCCAACATAACCAATGTCAAAGTGTTTTTAAACTCACAGATGTTCCCTCAAGGTCGATTAAATTTGGATTTCGAGCAGAATGACTACTTGCCAGCGTACCTGTCTTATGCATCTTTTATGGAAAAATACTACCAGAACAAATCGTCAAATAAATGTTTAATGGACTACAACAGGTTTAAGGAATCACCCGTCTTTGTAATCGACTGTCGTCATCAATTTGAAAGCATCAAGGATGCAACGGTTGATGTAAGAATGGAATTAGAAGCTTCAAGAAATTTTGAACCGTCGATGAAGGCTTATGCTTTAATTATACATGACTCTATGTTTGAATATAATCCGTTTACGGAAATTGTTAATAGATTTATTCACAATTAAATATTTTGTATATATTTTTAATAAAATTGTATAAAATCTATGTTGTTTTAATATTAATAAGATTTTTTGGTGATCCAACGCAGTTTCTCACGTACTCCGGTGTACGCCTAAGCACGCCTGTGCCCATGCGCACCCCTGCGCGTGCGCACCCCTGCCCATGCGCACCCCTGCGCGTGCGCACCCCTGCCCATGCGCGCCCCTGTGCGTGCGCACCCCTGCCCATGCGCACCCCTGCGCGTGCGCACCCCTGCCCATGCGCGCCCCTGTGCGTGCACACCCCTGCCCATGCGCGCTGCCCATGCGCACCCCTGCCCATGCTGGTATATAAGGGAATATTATTTTCAATTTGAATCAGTTTAAACTTATATTTGAAAGATGTACACCAAGGAATCTTTAGAGAAAGCAGTTAGTGAAATACAAAAGGGTATAAGTGTTAAGTCTACAAGTAGGTTATATGGTATACCCAGAAGAACGTTAAGCAGACATTTGGATCTCCGTAAACCTCAAAAGAAGAATGGTGCTCCTAGGTCGGAAAATGTGAGAGACATGGGTGATGCTATACAAGAAGTTAAAATACCTATAGAGAATTATGATAACTTTGCTATTGCTAGTGCAAGAGAGGATGGTAAACATGGTTCATTGTTCCCGTCTAACATACGAGCTATCTTCGCGGGACCATCGAGTTGTGGGAAGACCAACGCTTTAATATCTCTGATCTTGCACGAGAACGGTCTTAGATTTCAAAATGTCTATGTATTTTCGAAGAGTTTGCATCAACCGAAATACGAATTGTTAAGAAACGTTTTTACACCATTAAAAGAAGAAATTGGGTACCATGAGTTTGAAAATTACGATGATTTGATCGAGCCCAGAGATACCAAAGAAGATTCAATTATGGTTTTCGATGATATACCTGTAAACGAGCAAAGCAAAATCACTCAATTTTTCTCGTTCGGCCGACATAAAGCAATAGATTCGTTCTATCTATGTCAAACTTACGCTAGTGCCTTAAAACATAGACTCAGAGATAACGCCAATGTAATCGCATTATGGAAACAGGATGATACAAACCTTCGCCATATCTTTTCGGATCATATAAGTGGTGACATGACATATCCGAAATTTAAAGAAATGTGTTTACAGTGTTGGGGTGACTCAAAACATAATTTTATAACTGTTGTGAAAGATTTTGATTTGGATAAAGGTCGATATAGGAAGAATTTCGACGAGTATATAAATATTTGACATTATTCAAAACAGTTAGTTCTCATCCAAAGTTTCATGATGACGGACGTTAACAATTTTATTGCGAATAAACGCAGTCTTCATCTTATGCAAGATGCTGTACGAAAAAGTTTGTAGCGTACAAAAAGGGAGATGCTACATCTCAGCAAAAATTCAAAGAAGTGCACAAACAATTGATCGATCCACTGCAAATAACCGCTTCCCAGTTGCAATCGATCACCGAAAAAATCCCCATACCTACAACAAAGGTTAAAGTCGAAAACATGGACGTACCTATAAAGAAAATTAAGCAACTCGTTCCAGAAGAACCGTTCCATCTTTACTATGCAGATGTGTTAGCTAGAGACGAAGACGAAAATATTGACAAATCAATTTATGGAGTAAAGTATAATGCGGAAACCGACTCATGGAGTTTGTGGAAAAGTGTATTGATAATTAACCCGGAAACTAGCGATATAACATTAAATAATGTGATATATCCAGGTACGAGGGGTTTATACAATCTGCTGGTTTACAAAGACATCAGCCCCGAAGATGGTGATTTCAATTTGCATGAAGATTTGCCGAATTACTTGGAAATGATCAAATCTGCGTCGATTTTGAGAAGAAAGTTTAACCCATTTGCGGTGCACGATTTAAGCGGGTTCCCAACAAATAACAAAAGTTTAACAAATATGTGCAAAATATCTCACCGAATTTCGGAGGAATCCTGAAAGAAAACAGCCAAAGAGAAGAAAACAGTCCAAGGGAGCGGGTTTAGGCTTTTCTAATCGGTTTTACAAAAGTTTAAATTCAAAGCCGGTGCAATATGTCTACTGGAATAATGTACATGAACTTGTAGATCGGCTGAGATTGTTGAACGCATCCAACCGAGCTGGAAATACAAGCGAGGAAAACATTAACGAGATGGTGTCCATAATAGAAGAGTTGAGAGAAGAAGGTATAATACAGTGAGCTCAGTAAATAATTACACAGTTTTAAAATGCCTATCGACCGCTTCGGACGTTCAGAGCGTAAAGATGCTGATATTCGGCGCGGTCCTCCAGGTCGAGGATTTGTGCTAACGTTGGATGGTGATGGGTACGATATGCAGCAAAGAAGGTTAGCGAATTCATCAGACCCGAAAGAAGATAGTGATTGTGTTAATCAGAGAAGCACTATAGTATTCAAGTCTGGAGAAGAAACAATTAGTTTTCGTAAAAGAAGGCTAGTGGATGTAATGGATCCTAAAGAAGATAGTGATTGTGTTAATAAGAAATCTGTAATCAAGCTCGTGAATCAAGCCTTTTCATACTGTCTAAAAGTTCTGATGATATACAGCGTAAAGATAAAGCCTACAATGCAAGAAACCAGCGTATCGCAATGCTTGCTCAACCAGTTGAGCCATCTGATGCAGTTAATAAACAGTATGTAAATGAAAAATTGGATAAGCTTGTATCTGACTTTAAAACGTTTATACAGTTTTTATTAATTTGACTGCAACTTCTGAGACAAATGAGAAGGAGCTCGGTCTTGCAATAGCATCGATTTACGAAGCGTCACCAGCAGCTATAAAAAACAAATACTACAAACCAAAGCTTCAGTTTATGTCAAAGGTGCAATTGGATAAAGATAACCCTATTAGTTTAGCAACAGTGTTAAGCAAAAATGAGTAAAGAAATCATCGTTAAGGAATTATTTAAACCTGCAAGAAAAAATTTTCAGCGTCGTCATACAAATCTGAAACATGTGAAACGTGATCTTATCCAATCGGACTTGTGCGAAATGCAGCCTTACTCGCGTGTGAACAATGGGTACAGATATATTTTAATAGTGGTGGACTGTTTCACAAAATATGCTTTAGCTGAACCCTTAAAAAATAAAACTGGATCAGAAGTCACAAATGCTATGAAAAAAATATTGAACAGAATGCTGCAAGGAGAAAATAACGTAAAAATTAATCTACAAACGGATTTTGGGAAAGAGTACTACAACCGCTGGTTTAAAAATCTTATGCAAAAATATAAGATAAACCATTACTCCACATATTCTGCAATCAAAGCTGGTATGGTTGAACGACTGATCAGAACAATCAAAAACAAATTGTACAGAAGATTTTACTTGCAAGGCAGTCATAAATGGGTTAATATTTTGCCTAAGGTTATGGAGGAATACAATAATTCACCGCATCGGGCTATTAACATGACACCTATGGAGGCAGAAGAGCATCCGGAAAGAATAAAACTTTACACCGCTAACAGTGTTTCTAAAAGTCACAAGAAGTTGTATAAGGTTGGAGACATTGTGCGTATATCAAAATATAAAGCAGTATTCGATCGAGGATTTCACCCAAACTGGAGTACAGAACTATTCAAAATTGTTAAAGTACAACAAACGAGACCGATAACCTATCTGCTACAAGATTTGGAAGGTCGCCCAATTCTAGGTGCTTTTTACGGTGATGAAATTCAGCTCACAGCAGAACCCGACACGTACTTAGTGGAAAAAGTTTTACGGAAACGGAAGCACGGGCGCGAATTATTAGTGTCGTGGTTGGGGGGTGGTAAAAGTTGGATTAAGAAAACAGACTTGCTTTAGTATCATCCAGATAATTACCTGGATGAAAAAATCATAAAGGAGGGAGTAAAGTCCCTTAACTGGATATATAGGAGAGATTTGCTTAGAACCCCATTCCCATCTGTGATTTGAAGCAGGAAGCATGTGTTTCATAATCGATTTACAAGGATATCAATACAAAACTAGTGATTTCTATTGCAAGGAGATTGCCATTTTGGATGTAGCGAATAATGTAATATGGCATGAGATACTGGACATGGCTGTGGAGTATAACACCCTAAGTGATGATTTCAAAAAGCAATTTCAGTGGTTAAAGCAAAGAATCCATGGGCTTAGCTGGGATGGACAGTCCACAAGTGGATATACAAATGTAGGCGATTTGCTGAAAGAAGTCATACCACCCAATGCTACAATCTATGTTAAAGGCGAACAGAAAAGGCAGTTACTGTCAAAATATTTATCAAACAACATTTTAAACATGGAAAGTGTTTTCTCACTTCCAAAGCTCAAAGAATTAAGAAGATTCGGTAATAGGTACAATCACTGTTTAAACCATTGTTTGAATAATTTAAGCTGTTCTAAAGAAAACGTATTGTTATTGAGGTCTTTTGTTAATGTATTAAATTTTAATAAAATATTTTGTCAGAATTGTTTTTATTCTAGCAAAAGCATACCTTTAAATTTTGTAAAATTATATCTGTAAAACAGCGCATTACTTTGGAAAAATTAATGTTTTAAAATACAAATAAGAACAAATAACAGAATACATAATAATTGGTGTTTGCAAATAAATTCAGTTCTACTTTAATAATATTTTAATAATACTTACCCTTAAACCTTCAAAACTTTCCACAAAAGAACTACGCGAAACGACGGTTTAAAATTTCGACGGGTTTTACACAAAGCGTGTGAAACTAATAGAATTTTTCTAATTACACCGCGTTATATACGTTTTGAAACCGTTAATTATACTACTAAATGACGTTTGTATTTTCCCCAATCGAGGCCAAAATAGAGCGCTCATTGTATGATTAATAAACCCTCCAGCAATGATGCGGGAATTTTCTAATGGGTGGCATTGAGCATATCTATTGTATTTTCAAATCACATAGCTGCTAATTAATAAAAGAAAGGCTACTTTCACTTTACGTCACATAATTGTAAAGCAATTAGTTTGTCCTCTATACTACTTTCACTATATTTCACATAATTGTAAAGCGATTAGTTTGTTCTTGTCTATGTATTTTCCAACAATTTAGCATTGTACATGTAATTATGTTAAAACCAGAAAAATTTTAAGTCATGGGTTTTGCAACATTCTGAGAAAAGCACATTACTGTTTGAAAAATGATTTTAAATACTAAGCACTTATGGCTTATAAAGGACTCGTTTCTAAAATCCTTGCGGTTTTAGATTTCTAGGGAAATAGTTGGTTAAAGCATATGTCATAGACGAGCAAAACAATTTAAAGAGGTTTGGGAGCTTTAAAGGGGTAACTTTGTAAGGGATGGTCCGATTTTAAATCTGTTTGCAGATTCGGATTCTGCGTAAAATTCTAGACTAACAAGATGTATCGCATGACTAAAAAAATTTATAAGAACGCTCAAAAGTCGCTATAGTTAAGAAATCTTAAAATGAGGGTAGCTCCCTTGGGGGTGATGATATCTTAAAAATTCCTAGAAATTCGGGTAGCTGAGAAAATTCTAATATTAATTGATACCAAACAAGATGGGTTTATCTCGAAAGATGCATTGGCTAGACAAAGAAAAGTATTTGTTAGTTTTGCTTATAAAGCAAAGAGTAAAATGTAGAGGTTTGGGAGCTTTAAAGGGGTAACTTCGCAAGGCGTGGCCCGATTTTAAATCTGTTTGCAGATTAGGGTTGTGTGTAAAATTCTAAGCTAATTTAATGTATCGCATGACTAAAAAAATGTTTAAGGATTGTCAGAAATCACAGCAGGTAAGAAATCTTAAAATGGGGGTAGCTCTCTGGGGGATGGCGCAATCTAAAAAATTCCTAGAGATTCGGGTAGCTGAGACAAATCTAATCTTAATTAATACCAAACAAGATAGGTTTATCTCGAAAGATGCAATGGCTAGACAAAGAAAACTATTTGGTTCAGATGTGGGGGCAAATGAGGGATTCTCCTCATTTCCTCCCAAATTTACATGTAAATCCCCATAAGGAGGAAATGTGGATGCTCATTTATCTCGAAACATAAAAAATTTAAGATAGGTTTATCTCGAAAGATGAAAAATGGTTAGTCGAAGAAAACTTTTTGGTCCAGATGTGTGGGGAAATGAGGGATTCTGGGGGAAATGAGGCGGTGGATGCCCCAATTATACTCTACTGATGGCATTCCCCCTAAGCACAGATGGTTTCTAAAATGTTGTTTTAAACCAAACACGTTCTTACGAGGTCTGTATCTATGTATGGTTGTATATCTATCAGAATAAGTAGAATACATTGCCTAACCAACAGTATTGGTAACAGAAAAATTAAACTGTTACAACGATTGATGGAATGCAAAACACATTGAAGTTACTAAACAGTTATTAAAAGTTGAATTATTGGCCTTAGTAAAGCAGCACTCTCTGGCTCACCTGACACCTTATGCTGTTGGCGAAATTGTGAAACACTCTGGCAGAATTGTATTAATGTTATTTCCATATCACTGCAATTTAAATTCAAGTGAAGTAATTTGGATTCGAGTAAAGCAACACAAAGCTATATACCAACAATTCCAACTCTAGAATTGACGATACGAAGTTGCTTCTGGATGAAAGGATTGCAACTTCGGTTAAGACCATTGGAATAATTGTATTAACAATACAATTAAGAAAGAAGAAAAGATGTGGAGATTGGATAGCGTCGTCGAACAAATCGTAATAAATGTTGCATCTTAAAGTGCAGCAGAAGAACGAATAATATGAACGATAATATGGATGTAGATGTACTGTAAATTTACTATATCATTGTTTTGATATTTTTGCGATGTGATTAATTAAGAATATCTTATTTTTTTAAATCAAATTAATATTTTATTAAAACTTTAACAAAACAATTAGAAAATAAAATTAAATAATACATGAGAGGTTTTAAAACAATGTTCCTGGATTCATTTATTCAAAACCCTCATTTTGCCAGAACAATATAAATAAAAATCTACATAAACACGTTTAATTGTTGTTATTTTAATCATTACAAATAATATTAATATTACAAACTTTGTAAACGAATTAACAATCTTTTGAAAAATAAACTGACAACATTTTATCAGAGCATTCTAAATGTCCATGTAGTTGTTTGTGAACCTTATTAACGCTATAATAATTACTAAAAGCTATGTTTACTTCGAGTCTTAACCTTTTAGTAATTTAAAGTCTAATTTGATCTGAACCTTAAATCCAAAGTTATATTGATTAATCTACAGTTAATATAAAAGTACATCTACAGAAAGCACTTTAACCTTTATTATGGTTTTACATTTAAATAATGTTTATTGAATGCAATAATACATTACTTGATAAATTAAATTTAGCTAACATAAAGTACAGTAATCAGCCATTTGCATTGTCAAAGAAAACCAAGGCCCAGCTGCACCGGTTAAGCTTAAAAGTTACGTACTACTTAAGAGTTTAATGTGACTGCACCGCACTTTAAGTGACACTTATACATTCTAAGTTGCACTTAAATATAAGCGATAATTTAAGTTTCACTTAACCTCAAATTTAATGCTATCTTACGTTTATTTGCATACTTTGCTTAATTTAAAATTTACTTCAGAGTTACAATGAATTTTATTATAATCGAAAATGATATTCTTGATGATATTGATGTGATGGACTTGGTGGTATTTGGAATACCAAAAAATATTTATACAAGAGCTGGCAATTTTCGTAGTGTGGATGATTATACATTTTTTAAAAATGCAGATTGACGAAAGAATTTGTAATGTTCATTTTACCTCTTATCGAAAATCATCTGGAATTTTTACTAGATATTCATTATTTGGTTCCTCTTATAAATCAGCTACTAACAACTTTGCGGTATTATGTAATAGGAGCTCATTTGGACATGGTAGCGGATTTTGTGGGCATACATTAAGCAACAGTTGGTAGAATTGTTAAAAGAACGTCAATTGCGATAGCAAGACTTTATTGACAATTTGTAAAACTTCCGGCTACACGGAATGAGCAAGACCGAAGTGAGGCAGAATTTTTTCAAATTGCCCACTTTACTAATGTAATTGGTGCTATCGATTGCACTCACATTACAATTCAGTCACCAGTAGGTGATGACGCAGAAATATTTAGGAATAGGAAAAACTATTCTTCCATTAACGTACAAGCTGAGTGTGACTCAAACGGCAAGTTTATTGCCCGTTGGCCAAGTTCAAGCCATGACAGCACTATTTCTAGTCAAAGTAACATAAAAGTTAATTTTGAAAATAATTTTCAAAATTGTCTTTATGGTGGTTATCTCATTAAAAGTTATTTAATGACTCCATTGCTAAACCTCCAAACTAGAGCAGAACAGCTGTACGACGAATCACATATCAGGACTCGGAATAAAGTTGAATGCGCCTTTGGAATTATTAAAAGAAGATTTCCTTGCTTAGAATACGAATGTCGCTTAAAAATGGATACAGTGCTTGCAATAATAGTTGCTACATCATCATCTGCTACATCAGATGTCATTGTAAATAATCAGCAGAGTAATGTAATGAGTGACACACCATCATGCTCTAAATTAGCACATAATGACGCAAGTGAAGTGGCGGCAGGTAAAAAGTGTAGTGCAACAGAGACTAACGCAAAGCGAGATCGCACCACGATTACTTCGCGTTACGGTCGAGTAATAGTTACTCCTTCAAGATGGCAACACTAAAATAAGGGTAGGATTAAGATTTATAAAAATTGTAAAATATTGCTTTCCGTTAAAAACGGGGAAGATGTTGTAGTAATAGTGAGTAGTAAGGTCCGCTGCCATAAGAGGCACTCGAACATAGAGGAGTAGGGAGTGCGAGTCCAATACAGGCGGCTGGCAGTTCTTAGTAGTGAATCATGAAGTGTAGACGTAAGCTAATCACATGTACTAAATTATAAGAAATGACAATAAACAATACAAAATATAAAATGGCGCTGCGACAAAACCGACAACAGCAAGCATAATTACAGTAATTAACACGCGTTCAACAATTTACTAAGAAAAATGGCGAGTAACGTACTACCCAGGTTAGAATTGAACAATGGTCAAGCTGCAGAACAATGGGCACAATGGAAAATAGCTTTAATATATATTTAATAGCGACGGAAGCCAATAAAAAAGAAGAAAAAATTCAAATCGCTCAGTTGCTACATTTTGCAGGTCCTGAAATCCAGAAAATTTACGCGACGTTTAAATTCGAAGAAGATGAAAAGTACAAATTAGAGCCAGTAATTGAAAAATTCGATAACCACTTCTCGCCTAGAAAGAATCTAACATTTTTGCGATACAAGTTTTTTACATCCAAGCAATCAAGTGAAATGACAATGGAACAATTCATCATTGATCTGAAACGACAAGCGGCAAGTTGTAAATTTGACAAATTAAATGATGATCTTATAAAACTTATGCTAATTTGTGGAACAAATAGTCAATAAATAATGCACCGATTACTGCAAGAAGATGAAGCGGATTTGGAAAAAGCAATCCAATTGTGTTCTATAATTGAGCAGTCTAAATTGCAGGCGGCAAGAATGGAAAAATTCGTCGCAAATAATCAGGTAAATGCTCAAATTGACAGGATTTCACCCAAACAAAGCTCCATGAGGGGCTGGCAGTCTGGTCCAGGTAGACAGCAGTCAAGCCAACAACGGCGATTTGGCGAGGACAACAAAGGAAGCGCGAAATCACCTTTTCGTGGACGAGCCAGATCACAATCGCAAGGTAGGAGGTCGCAAATTAAAAATTGTAAGCGGTGTGGGCTCAATCACGCAATTAATAGAATCCCGGCATATAAAAAGGTTTGCGGTAAGTGTAAAAAATACAATCACTTTGCAACAGTATGTAGAAGCGAGAAACAAATTAGTAGTTTAACTCAGGAAAATTATAATCAAGAAAATGTAGTTTTTATAGGCACCCTGAATGAAGGGACAGGTAATACAAATTGTAAAAGGGTTCTTGTAAATGATAAGGCTTGGTGGGTAGACTTAACAATAGGTGCAGTTAAGATGTCGTTTAAAATTGACACAGGTGCAATGGTAAACATTTTACCTGTAAAATACTTTATTTGTTTAAATATGCCTTTTGAACAATTAGTAGAGTCAAAGACCCTCTTGAAATCGTACACAGGTGACATTTTGCCACTTATAGGGGAAAGTAGAATTGATTGCAAGTATAATAGTAGAGAGTTTGAAATTGCATTTTTTGTAGTTAATGATGACACTGAACCGATATTAGGGTTAGCAAGCTCAATAAGTCTGAAATTAATTAATCGTATAGAACCAGAAGCTCATTCTATTAAGAGTATTGATCACATTAATAATACTTTCAATTTAAATTATGAACAAATTATACAAATGTTTGGTGAGGTATTTTCAGGTATAGGTTGTATCAACCCACCTTATAAAATGAAAATTGATCCTAGCGCAGTTCCTTGTATCACGCCAATAAGAAAAGTTTCATTTGCACTCATGGACTAATTAAAAGACAATTTGGTAGAATTAGAAAAATTCAATATTATAGAAAAAGTAAACGGCGCTAGCGTGTGGGTACATCCACTAGTATTAATAAGAAAAGAAAATGGTACATTAAGAATTTGTTTAGACCCCTTGCAATTAAATAAAGTACTCAAACGAAAACATTGCAAACTATTAACGTTAGAGGAAATAACGGCGAAATTACATGGGGCACGCATATTTTCTAAATTAGATGCAAGTCAAGCATTCTATCAGATACCGTTAGACGACGAAAGTAGTAAACTTTGTACAGTAGGTACACCCTATGGTCGCTATCGTTTTCTTCGATTACCGTATGGAATTAAAAGCGGCCCGGAAGTGTTCAATGAAAGGTTCAGGGAAATATTTGAGATGAGTAATGTAGCAGTGTATATAGATGATGTAATTATATGGGGAAAGACAAAAGAAGAACACGATAAAGCACTAATAGAGGTATTAAAAAGGGCAAAGGAACGTAATATTAAATTCAATTCAAAAAAATGTATCTTAGGTGTTTCGAAAGTTAAATTTATGGGGCACTATTTAAGCAGTGAAGGTATAGGATTAGATCCTGACAGGTTAAAAGCCATACAAGAATTCCAGGAACCCAAGGACAAGAAAGACGTTCAGAGGCTGTTAGGCATTATAAACTATATGAGTAAGTATGTTGAAAATTTCTCAGAAGAAACGAAAGCTTTACGTGAACTCTTGAGGAAGGATGTTTATTTTGTATGGTCAGATCAACATAAAGCTGCATTTGAAAAACTTAAACAAATTTTAACAAATAGTCAGGTACTCAGGTATTACGACCCTTCCAAAGAAATAACTATATCTGTAGATGCAAGTCAGAATGGTTTAGGGGCATGCATGTTACAGGAAAATATACCTGTTTCATACGCATCAAAAGCTCTAACGGAATCCCAGGTACAACAACCCCAAATCACAAAAGAGCTATTAGCGATTTATTTTGGGTTAACTAAATATCATGATTACGTATTTGCAAGGTCAGTGATCGTTGAAACTGATCACAAGCCTTTGATAACATTAATTAATAAACCGTTAAATAAAGTACCAGCTCGTTTACAGCGCATAATATTATTTTTACAGAGGTACAACTTTAATCTTAAATACAAAAGAGGCAAAGATCTCGTTATAGCGGACGCATTATCGCGAGCTTGTTCTAAAGACACCGCGAGTAATGATTTAGATTTAAAAGATCAAATTTGTGTAGTGGTTGAGGCTAATATTAGTGAAGAATATTTAAATAAAATTAAATCGGCAACTAATGCTGATCCAATTACGAATGATAATCGATGAGGGCTGGCCAAAAAATAATAAATTATTAAAAAATTGTGTTAGGCCATATCTTAAATATAAAAGCGAATTAATAATTGAAAATGAGATCATTTATAAAAATAACAGTTGTGTAATTCCACTAAGTCTGAGGAAAACAATATTAGAGAAAATTCATTACAGTCACTTAGGGTATACTAAATGTGTAAAGCTAGCACTAGAATCAGTATTTTGGCCAACGATTCGCAACGAAATTAAATCAATGATTGAAAATTGTGCACTTTGCCAAAAATATGCAAATTCACAACCAGCAGAACCGTTACAACAGCACGAAATACACTCAATCCCGTGGTATAAAATTGGTTGCGATATATACGAACTTAGAGGAAAATATTATATAATAGTGGTAGATTATTATTCTAAATTTGTCGAACTTGAAAAATTAAATAATATAGCTAGTAAGATTATAATTAACACATTCAAAACCATTTTTGCAAGATTTGGAGTTCCCAAATACTTGATTAGTGACGGAGGAACTTAGTTTACCTCCAAAGAATTTCAAGATTTTGCAGATGAATGGCAATTTCAACATAGAGTAAGTTCACCGACCCATAGTCAGTCTAATGGAATGAGTGAAAGGTACATACAAACAATTAAAAGAATGATGAAAAAGGTTATTGAAGATGGTAGAGATTTAAATCTTGCACTTCTGCAATACCGAAATACGCCTATTTTTGAAAATAACTCACCAAATGAAATATTAATGTCGAGAGCTACTCGTAACCCTTTGCTTCCCACAGCAACCAAAAAATTAAAATCACACTTAGTTAACACGGCTCAGTATAACAGTCACATTAAAATTAATCAAAACAAGCAAATAGAAAATTATAATGAAAAAAGGGGGGCGAAAGAATTGTCAATATTAAAACCAAATACAAACGTGTGGGTACAATTAAAACCTCAATCAATCTGGCAATCAGGTAAAATTTTAAAGAAGCTTGGTAAACGTAGATATAAGGTTTCTGTAAATAATGGAATTTATATAAGAAATAGGAAATTTTTAAGACCATCTGCAATAAAAGACGACCAACACCTCAATATTCCGAAAACGGTGTCATGGTCAAAAGATCAAACTGTAAAAGCTTATTATAATAGTATAGATTTTCCTAAGTTAATTAATTATAGTGATAAGTTAGAACAAGATGTCATTGTAAATAATCAGCAGAGTAATGTAATGAGTGACACACCATCATGCTCTAAATTAGCACATAATGACGCAAGTGAAGTGGCGGCAGGTAAAAAGTGTAGTGCAACAGAGACTAACGCAAAGCGAGATCGCACCACGATTACTTCGCGTTACGGTCGAGTAATAGTTACTCCTTCAAGATGGCAACACTAAAATAAGGGTAGGATTAAGATTTATAAAAATTGTAAAATATTGCTTTCCGTTAAAAACGGGGAAGATGTTGTAGTAATAGTGAGTAGTAAGGTCCGCTGCCATAAGAGGCACTCGAACATAGAGGAGTAGGGAGTGCGAGTCCAATACAGGCGGCTGGCAGTTCTTAGTAGTGAATCATGAAGTGTAGACGTAAGCTAATCACATGTACTAAATTATAAGAAATGACAATAAACAATACAAAATATAACAGTAATATCCAACAGAATATCTGTACAAGGATCATTCTTGATGGGATCAATATACACTCCTGCCCCAGTAGCCAGTCGTTCTTGTTTTCCTACTGCAGTAAGCTTTCTAACCTTTTTTTTTTATTCTCGTGTAACTTTTTGAGATTCTTTACTACGATGCATCATGCTTATTGCATTATATTGTGCCATTATCTTGTCCTTATCTTTCCATGTTACAGCATATGTCTTTTTATTTTCGAGAACACCCTTGTATTGCGAAATAATGTTTACTAAACGTATCTTTTTTTAGCTGGAATAGTTAGCAGTTCGTAATCTTTTTGCGTATTCCATTTAGAGCAATGCTAAAAAATTTTTCTACAATAAAGCTACAAATGAACAACTATCAACATGTGATAATGAACTACTGTCAAATTTTAGATAGTTCACTATGAAGTTAGTCCCAAACGCAACAACATAAAATTTCCTTAACTAAACGCCACTTAGGTAAGTACCGCTTAAATAATCACGGTGCAGTTGAAGTCGCCTTTAAGCTGCCCTTAAATTTAAGTAGAACTTAACTAAGTTGTTGTTTAAGCATAAGCGGTGCAGTTGGGCGCAAGAGAACTAGTAAATATACAACCGATACCAGTAAAATTACAAATAATGCAACTAATTTTAAATATTGAACAGTGTAAATTTGACTCCAGCACAAGCGCCATCTACTGCCTTCTTAACTGGAATAGAGTATAAAATTATTTTTAATAAACAAATCAAGGAAGTGGCTATACAACGGAACAGATGTTACTTTAAAACATGGGTTTGATTTGTTCTAATGCGCAAACTCTTTGAAATAATTCCGTTGGTAGTGTGTCATGCAAATTTCCTAATTATCATTTATTTAAATGATCATTTGCTAAAATGATAATTAATAACTATATATTTGACATAACTGAAAGGGGCAGGCGCTTGCATGAAGCTACAGTTTGTGTGTCAGGCGCAATAACAAGGATAGACGATATTGCGGGGGGTTGTTGTCGCTCTCTAACATACACGGCAGAGGGATTTAAGTTAGCAACTAGTTGTGCGCATTCGTGTTTTTATCTTACCCGCTTAAAATTGTTAAGTATTTACTTCAATTTATATTTAGCCCATATTGTTCAGATTGTATTCTTTGAAAGAAAGTGAAATTTATAAACTCTTAAAAGTGATTTATATCAGTATATAAAAACGGTAAATCACTGCCTTGCATTTGAGCGTCCCAATGAGTATAATCCTATGAGAAGTATCCGATTTCATACGTAAATTGTAGTAACTTATAGGTATTAAATGTTGAATTATTATAATAATAATAATATTTTGCAGGTTTCCTTTTAAACGTCCTGAAATTTTGCAATTATGGATTAATGCTATATGGAGAGATAAATGGTAGCCTGCAAAATGTAGTAGGCTTTGTAGTGAACATTTTTTGGAACTACACAACCAAAATAAACCTACGTCGAAATTTTAATTTATCAGCCCAACATTTTTAATGAACATAATTATGCTGCCGAAAATAGAAGTTACAAAAAGTATACTCAAATTATAAACCGAGGGAAATTATACAATGCTTCTGAAACTGTTTACAAAATTGTAAATTTCTTAGAAAAATCCGTTAGACTGTTTTCCGAAGAAGAATTACGCAAAACTAGTAATCTTAAAAGGAAATTGCAAAATATGGCCATATGTCAATTTTCTACTAATTTACATTTATTTATGCCCAAATATCCAATTTGCGAAGAACATGTGACAGGATTTGCATGAACTTCAAATAATTAGAAGTATTGCCAATATTTATATCAAGTGTAGAATGCACCATAAAGCAAAGCTATTAATATCCAAGTTGCACGGATAAGATGCTAGTATAAGACAAAAATTTTCCAAACTTATTTAAGAATTGTTAATATAAATATTTAAAGTCAAAATGTATTTTCCTTTAATTATTATATTTTATTGTATTGATAATTAATAAGAAAGTTGCTTAAAACATAAAGCAAAATTACTTTACAGCTCCTGTAAATGCAATGTGTAAGAGAGAGACAACAACCCCCAGATTGACCGGTTACATAACCTGACCATTTGCCTCAGTATATGCAAACTTCGAGCCCCTTCCAGTTATGTCAATTTATAGTTCAATGGGTTCAGTGTGTCTAGGCCTTTAGTGCCGTTAAGTTTATATTCAAATCATCCAATGAGAGAGCAGCATATATTTTCTAGTCACAAGTGTACTTAATATCAAAGAAATTTATGTTATGTGTGTGTCAATATTACCGTCATTATGTAAAACAGTATACAAAATTAGCGTCACTTCTTTCTGCAGAAGCAACTTAGACGCAAGTATGTAACATTATTCCTAGACTGACCTAAATTTACAGATTCACCTGAAAATACATTATTGTTAGGTTCAATGGAAGAAACGTGTAATTGATGAAAAAAAATTTCAGGATTTCTTCAGAAAAGCACTGGTATAAAAATGAACTTTGGTGACTGTATGCGGAGTAAAAATTTTCGCTTCACAGTATTATCATTGTAGTAGTTTAATTTCAGCAAAAAAATGAAATCGTTTAATAATACCCTCGACACATGGCAACTTTGCCACGAAACCGAAGAGAGTTGCAAAAAAGATAGAAACTAATCCTCAAACCATCCTATTGCAATGCCTTAATGTTAACCTCAGGATTGCAAACTGAAATTTGTACTTTAATTCGAAATTAATATATACTGGAACAACGTTCTACTATGGCAATATCTTCGTGAATTAAAGAAATTTGCACTATTTTAATAGTAGTTAACCATGTTTAAAACAGATGTCAGAAAATACTTAGTTCGTAGATCAATAATTTTTATAATTCGTAGCACGCCGTATCTAACTAAACAAAAAATCTTTTATGGGCTAATTTAATAATTGATAGACTCGAATTATACAATCTGCTAACTAGTATTTAATGGGCGATTCAACGTAGCTATCGTTGGTGCTAAAATTACAGTCGCCTTCAATTAATTATTGTATCTACACCTAACTAAAAACACTTTGTATCGCCTGATTTTGTATACAGACAGCTTTTATGATTTTGTAGCATATCTTTGTCAAGTATTTTAGTTTTGCATGTTTAATTAGCATAGCACGTAAATACTTAAAAAGTATTGTTCCACAATGCATTGATGTAGTCAGTAGACTGTAACGTACCAACTTTTATTTTTCACATGTTTTTGTCCTGTGCTTTTTTGCAGCTTTCCTTTGTAAAATGTATATGCATCAAGAGCAAAAAAATTTTCTAACCTTTTCGACAAACATGATTAAAACCACGATTTAATTCTTACTCTTGATATGTTACGATCGATACCTAATATGACGCACCTAGCTTTATCGTTATCATACAGATGCAAGGAATTGGAGCTTGTTAGTTCTGCAGTGGCGGTTATCCCTAAGGAGCAATTGAGCACATGCACCCCTACATACAACTGAACTAAATTTAAATTATTTTATTATATGTATTATTATTTAAATCAAAATGTCTATACCATTTCCAACATATTTTGTACTAGCAATGTCTAAAGTATTTTCATAAGCAGGACGCGTGGGTAGAAGTTTGGTTTGCTAAGAGGAGACTCCATAGATAACCCACCTCTCTAGATAAGCAAAACTAAGAATAATTTTGGCTTGCATCGCAGCGCCCTCTAGCGGGCGTTGTATAAACTACGAGAGTGGCAGAAATATTTAAATTATAGATAACCCTAAATTATGGGCATATTACCATTGTATTCTTTTCTTAGGAATAAAATACCACATGCATAAAAAATGATTGTCATTTACTGTACGTGGTTTTCTATTCTAAAGAAAAAGAAACAATGAACATGAACAAAGCACAACAAAAACAAAAAGTACTTTTACACACGTGTTGCTGCTCAGATTTCAATATTCAATAATTTAAAAATAAAGATTATAATACACATTAACGTTATTTCTAATTAAAGGGCGTTTTGTTGGACTTTTAAACGACGACAGTTCAAATATTTATTTAATATTATATAATAATAGATTTCTAGTATGTAGCGCGTTAAAATTCGTAAGGCAGCGAAAGCGTAAATAAATTTAGTTTCAAGTCGTTTTAGACACGACACTTCCTGTATTGTTTGTTGCTTTCTATCAAGTCGAAATTATAAGATAATGCATATTGGAAACATGTTTGGTTTTCATCGTCAAATGTATCGAAAACATAAACTTTTAACCTTGTAACAAACTTGATTTATTTCTAGCTATATTTAGCCGTCTTCGTTCCATTATATACTGATAAAACTAGATAAACAACATCTGGCGCATGCTTATTTTGTCCTTGCCTTGCGATCCCTGGTTGTAATTTTAATTAAGCAGTTGCTTGTTATCCTTTATCTAGTCAACATGACAAAGAAATTAAGCACGAGCGACTTGAAGCTCGCTTTAAATATATTTTATGTAGCTGTTTGAATGAACAGGCACGAGATGTTGAAGTCGTCAAATTAAGTGATTAGTATTTTTCATTTAATTTAGATTTATCTCATTTTTCCCTTTTGCAACACAACTATGTTTAAAAAACTATGTTTTGATAATTACGTTTGGATGATCTTGTTTAGATAGATACGTCGAGATAACTATTACGTGTTACGGTATTCTGCGTGGACAAGAAAGAACGTAACTCAGTAACTAGTACAAATTGCCTACACCGAATACCGCAACAAAACACAGGAACAGAATCAAACTACAAAAGAATTAGAATTCGGGTTAGCTCAACACTATCAGAGAGTGGGGTGGGTGACCTAGAAAGAAAAGAATTGGAAACTTCAGTAACAAAGAAATTTATATTACGCACATGAAGGAAAACATATTTACAAACGTTGAAAATATATAGCTGCGTACTCGTTCATTACGACGTGATGTATATAAAGCGTAAGTTTACATATAATATAGTATAACCTAAACCTCAAATATATCAAGCATAAAATCTTACTATCTAATTACAAGAATACTTACTATATGTTCAAACTCTAAATATGTACAAGAAATATGGAAATAATAATAATCAGTAGAAAAAAAGTTTGTAGGATATGCATCTCATATCATTAAAATTTTAAACAGTCCCTTGTTGACGTTCACATTAATTTAAACAGTAAAAAGCAAACAGTAGAAAAGCGCTCTAAAAGCACTAAAATTCTTACAGTAATTTATACATAATTGGTCGAGTTTGTGAGCGTTTGTTAACGTCAGTCTGCAATGTATTATAGAATGAATCAAAAACAAGTATCTAACTTCCAAACAGCAACACAAAATAAAGCAAACAGAAAAACATTGTACCTGGAGCTATCTTCTTTCTGCTACCATTTCACGAAATGCAGCTGGGACTGCAACAACTTAACTGTACTGCACTAGCATAAACGCATTTTAAAAACGCGAGTTTACAACGCTCAAAGAACGTTGTATATCAGAAGTATCGAAGAGCGAAGTCGAATCATCCAGAGGCCTCGAATAAATTAAGAGAGTATAATCAATTCAGAAAGTCGAATAAACTAAGAGGCCTTTTTCAAAGTTGGAATTGGATTTATATAGCTTTGAAAACCACGAAAGAGAAGCAAAACCATTTCCACCAATATTGTGTAGAATATTCTGAGAAGGCAATATATACAACAGCAAAACCTTCCTAGAATTCAGAAAACAAAATACGAGAATTAATTCCACTGAATTTCGTTGAATGCAGAAAAAAGCAAACTGCATTTTTAAATGAACCTGCGATATAGACAACTAAAACTACTGTGAAGTATATAAAGTGGCCTGGCTTTTTGGAAAGGAATCGGGGTTTGTGTGATTATTGATTCACGCTATATTCTCGCAATAGCTTAATGAGGAGGGACGTTACTACTAATAAAACTTGAGCTGCAGATATAACAAAACAGAATTTCAAGGAAGCAAATAACAAACACATTTAAGCATTTCATCTTCCCAAAGAACCCATTTAGAAGTAGTTTTAACGACCAGCGAATATAACGAGCAGCGGTTATAATATTTTACGAAAAATTGCTAAGGCGAACTTCTCAGTTTTAGAAGTGGTTCTACAATAACATTTATTTCGACGAAAAACTAATGAACATAACGAGCACGTATTTCCAAGGAAGAGACATTATTTAAAGTCGTTTGAGGAACAAACATTTCAATGAATTTAAAGTGTTTAGAAGAAGCAAATGCCTGTTTTGTCTTTTAAATGAATTGATAAAGGGTTATGGCATATATTTCACATATTGAGAAACATTTTTATGCAGGACGGTTTTAATATTTGAATATTGAACTTATTATTTCAGAATAACATAAAAAATTTAGATTAGCGTTTTCAATTCGGGTCATTGTAATTTCAAGCAGAATCCCTCTATTTCAGAAAGTTACTGAAACATAACTATGTATAAATAATCACGTTTATATTACTACGTTTCAACTTTCAACTATCCATTGGTTTTATTCTACAATCTTTTGGTACAAATAAGAGGCAGTGTGCAGAAATTTTTATCTAAATCCGGTATATGATGGTTTAATTTATGACAAACCGCTGTTCGTTTGATGTAACTTGAAGAGATTCCATATAGAAATCGTGTATGAGGATCTAGTGGTATTTCCTGTCGATGTTTGCAGATGCGAGGCCGCCACAAGGCCGATTGTGTTCATCTAAGGTTGTATAACCCTCCTAATACACTACATAATTTCTGGTAAGCGTTGTTCTAGTTTCAAGAATTATCTTTCCTGTTTTTGTTCTTCCATGAATCTAAGGTTAAAAAAGGTTAGTTTGGATTAAATTAAATGAACTTCGCGTTCTCATACCCTACGAAATTTAAATTGTTATGATAAAAAGAAATAGTTCCATATGAGGCTATACTGAAGTGTGGTTAATGTAGTAGACTATAGATTCTAAAGATCTAATAATATTCTTACTGTAACCTTTATTAATAGTTCAGATCTGAAAGATCTCAAATTTTTGCCAACAATGACTGTAAGATTTTTAACCAAGTTACTTTAAGTCGATAACAAATGTGTAACTATTTTCATTCTAGAAAAATACTTGATTTTTCTTGTAAATATTCCAAAAAAAAAAAAGTTAGTTATCATTATTTATAGATAAATAAAAATATGATTTTCGTTATTCAATCTTATAATTTTAGTAAGTAAATATGCTAAAGGCATTATAAACACCTGTCTATCAGATTTCCGACAAAAGTTTAAAGACTAATGATAAAAATGTTATACTAAGAATGTGTAATTTTCCTCATAATAAGTAGAGCGCCTATGTACGTGTGAGTTCAAGTTTACATGGTCAGTGTAATCATGTTTTATGGTCTTTGTTTTTAGTACTAATATCTGGTTATTTAAAATTTATAGAATAAGGTTTACAAGTCTATGGATACCTTTTTTTTTCAGGTCCCTCAACGAGAGTATTTCAACTTAAACATTTATGTTTAGATCCGTTATTTGCAGTTTAATTCCTACACTTTCTGGACAGTATTCTTGGTAAACACTTGTTTAGTGTAGTGGCGCTTAAGGGCAATCCGTAACGACCCCTTCCCCCCTGTTAGTCTCGTCAAATTTCGCTGAAGTTAGAGTTTAAAGTTAGTTCGGACGTCTCCTCAAAGTCCTTTATTACGGATTATAATCTCATCTTTATTGGATTATGATTTTAGAAGAGGGTGTGTTTATAGAACCCATCGTTAAATAAATCGTACCCATACAGATTTTATTCAAACCGGCTTCCAGTTTGACGAAAAATATACCTAGAAAAATGTTACATTTAATATAAAAAAGATTTTGTTACAAGTAATACAAAAAATACATTTCAGTAAATAGATATAACCCTGAAAGCAACATAGTAGCTCTGTTTACGACTACAGAATACACAATATTTGTAGTAAACGTAAACTAAAAATTAAAAACTCTACCAGGTCACAGTGTCACTATAAAAATTGCGCCTAAGAAATCATTGGATTGTAATAGTAGTTAATCTCTATTTGCTTACAAGCAACTCTAGTTACAATGAATAAGCAATAAACAATATCTTTAACTATTTGAGAAGGTATTTTATCTAATCTAGAAATACATTAGCAAAAATCTCAGCATCAGTAATATATCCGACATAGCAATGTTATTACTGTTACGTTTGGCACCACTGCCACGGTCCACGTTTCACAATATTGCACAATAGTTAATATTATGACATAATTACGTGCCAAATTGTATCAAATACCAAACACGTTTACAGTGAAACAATTCTTATTTGAAAGCGAAAATAAAGCAAAGTACTCACTTAAAACGCGCCTTGCAGTTAAATCTCAAGGCATCTCCTTGTTTGGGTGTGGGTTGCGTCACGCCATTGTTGAATCCAAATTTATTTGTCTTCCTCTTTTGTCGTTCGTAGCGGTACGATAGGAGCAACCAGGTAAGGAACGATAAGGCAAGATAAGGAGGAACCTACATCCTAAAAAAGAGAAAAGAGTGAAAACACGACACAGGTAAGCGTTACCGTTCGACGTCTCGTGACTAATAATCATGTCGTGTTGCAAACCGCGCACTTCCCCATCACTCCGCGCCTGCGCATTCTTTTGCGCCGACGCAACTGTCTGGGATGGCGGAAATTAACAAGTTTATTTTAAAATAGTGGCGGGAATTCACTTACATATTTATACTTAATCTAAATATGATACATAGCCGATTTTCGGCATGTAACAATACAATATACAGTTTACAACTAAAATAAAGTATAACACAAAACTTACGGTTCGTCACTAGGAAAGTGGTACATTTTCACTTCAGAGTTTTTGTTAAAACACAAAGGTACATAGCAACAGAACACCATTGTTAGCAAGGATTAACCATATAACACGAAAATTCGTTATAGTTTTTAATATCACTGGTGAATAAATGCAGAACACAATAAATTAACTGGAAATATGAAAAACGCTCTTAAAAGTTCAAACCACAACAAACTTTGAAATAGATTATTTGAAATTTGACAATTGAAAATCCTCTCACATTCTTATCAGCGACAGTTGCCTTCAGTTTTAATCATAGCGCAACATGAAATAAAACAGTGAACATTGCACATTGCATATAGTAATTTAGATAGGTTACAATATTCATATGTAGGCAACTGTGGATTCAAAAATGTATTCTGTACCTACACTTTAGGTCTAAACTTTAAGGTATACTTTTTAAAGTCCCGGCGGGTAATGTATGAGAGCCACTACGACAGTTGGTAACACAAAAGATATTTGCAAAATGTTGTGCAATAAGCGGTTACGTCATACTTATGATCAAATTATTATCACATACAAAAAATTTTTATTTTAATTTTAAGAGAAAACAAAAGGTATTCACGTAAACTGTAGGACTCCTCACAGCATTACGGCTATTTCGGCGGCAGCTGGGCGTCGTTGAGCATTGTGGCCGTGGCTCATCCTTTTGCCCCCGGTTGAATCCAAATTAATTTGTCTTTTTCTTCCTTGTGTAGAGGGACGACAGGAATACAGGTAAAGGTACGATAATCAGGTAGAAGTGGAAGGAAACCTACATTACCTGAAAAAAATGACAAGACAACGGCACAAAGATAACCACTAGGCTCGACGTCTGGCTGACTAGTCTCGACGTGACGGAAATCACCACTTCGGTTCCACCCTGCGTCTGCGCAATCTCGAGCGCCGATGCGACTATCAAAAGGGACGGAAATGCACGCACAAGTCTTTCAAATTATTGGCGCGCATTCACTTGCAAATTAAAACTAAAATTGGAAATGTTTACAGGCCGATTTTAGGCATGTAACAATATGTATATTATTATGTAGCAGGCAATCCAACGTACCTGAATAATGGCCTGTTAGGGTTAAATTTTATTACTAAGTGACTGCCCTGGTCGAAATTATCAGTTGGTAACCATACAATGACTATGTGATACACTTATCTTTTTCCACTCATTGTGATATCTGTCCCCGTCTTATATATGTGTACTAAATAGGAATTAACATTGATTATGGTAATTTTCCACTCGTTTAGCACCCTTTATTTACAATACTTAAATATCTAAACAGAAACAGTAACGTTAAATGAGAAATTATATGTAGCCTGAAGGTACGCAATAAATGAAATTCAAGGATAGTCAAACGTGTCTAGATTGTAAAAAACTACAAAATCGCGTTACGAGTTTAGCGGTCCAAGAGACGATGCATATTCCTTTGTCGTATTTCGAGAGTTAATATGATTCATATTCATGTATGCTAAGCCAATAATAAAAACGCACCTTTGTATGTAAGCGTTTTTATAAAACTCACCCTCCTAAACTTCACCGTAATAAATCAACAACGTCACTGATTCTACATTTCTGTACAATCTGTCAAATGACGTTAAAGTTCATTTACTTTCACTTCCTACTCGAACTTAAAATGACGCAACACGCGTCTCGGGCCCCAATTATTTTTGGCTGTTTCAAGGTCAACTTTAACGTTTTAGTTTAAATTAATATTTAAATAAGCCGTTAAAACTGAACTATCTATAATAGTATCTTTTATTTTGAGCGGTAACGAAATCTAACTGCTAAAACGCCTATTCCACTTATATTTTATAGATCTGTACATAAAATAAAACATATACCTTTTGCATAAATATTATAATTATAAAATATCATCGCACTGCACCATATAGGTTTTGAATTTCATTTTTATTCGCTTTAACTTTGCATAGAATTATTACAATTAGGATTAGATAATAAGTGTTGTTAATAAGTATTATGGAAGAGGAAATTATCTGTGAAGAGTGCAAAGGTTAACATTTAACGAGCGTCTCGCGAAAGTAATGCCGTGGCTGCAATGATAGGTTAGGTTACTGTTAGAAATAGATATTATTAAAAACACAAATCACTTAACACGCATATCAGAACAATTGTTGCTAAAACTATTGCAGACTGTTCTGATATGTGTGTTAAGTGATTTGTGTTTTTTAATAATAATATCTATTTCTAACAGTAACCTAATCTAGCATTGCAGCCACGGCATTACTGAAGCGAGACGCTCGTAACATTTATACCTTAAACATGACCTTCAAAACGGCCAAAAATAATTGGTCGCGTTCAGCAGAAAAAAGCAGCTTGCGCTACCGTTACGTACGGCTAGCGTCTTCTGCTGGACACACCGTTCTAACTTATAGTTTCGTGGTAACAACATAACCTATTTTTATTTTGTCTTATTTATCAATAGAATTTTATTTTCATGGAACAGGTTACTAAATATTAGTTTTTTATAGATGAACCTTGGTTGAACATGAATGTGGTAGGCGAAATGATCGGCGAGTTAAAAGAACCGCTTGATTTAATGCCAGAGGAGAGGCAAATAGTGCCTCGAAATGAGAATTTTTTTGAAGAAACTATCCCAAGATACGTTGGAAGTTTATTTAAAGACATTTTAGAATGTCTTGGGAAGCAATGGATGTAATTGATAAGTAAAACATTGAAATGTAACTCATAATTGTTCTTACAGGGACTAATGAATATAGTGGGAAATGAACTACAGCCAGTGAAGAGAGCAATACCCCTAGAGAAAGCGTTGTTTACTGTATGGGTAATTGCAAAGCAAGAAAGTTTTTTAACAGTTGGAGACCGTTTTGGCATAGCTAAAAGTAGAAGTATCAACATCAAATTTGAGGTTATATTATTTTAAAACCGATAATAGCTGTATACTATTTATAATATAACTATACTCACCATTTTTCAATCTATCATGAATTTCAGGATTAGCGTTTATGGTATAAAATTTTTCTTTATATTCATACCTTAGAGAATAGACATCGTCGGGCGCCATGTTTCATACTGATGATCGTACGTGAGCGCACAGAGAGAGAAAAATATTTGCGCTACAAAAAATGGCGGCCGCTCCCAAATATGTATGTATGTAGCGTACGTGTCCAGCAGGAATATCAAGAACCGTTTGAAAACTGTTGACTCTGCTGAACACGCTCGTTGTGTGCCGAGACGCGTGTCTCGAAATGTAATAGTTGTACTTTTCAAATCGTAATGCACAGTATCAGTTACATTGAAATAAATTCGAAGTTGACTCAAAGTGCACTTCAGAGGTGGTTAAGCTACTTACCAAAGGCAAGCAGGTATTAAATTTTTAGGTTAAGAATATATATTTTAATTTTATGCGCGTTAGTTTATTTAATTGAACTAAAACCAATGGTTTATAAAGGAATATATTTAAGAAAAATATAATCAACTTTGAGTCTAATAGTAAATAAATCTATTGACTGTTGATTAGAATTTCACAAAGAATTGATATGAGGGATATTTGTACCTACCAATCCATTTAAAAACTTATCAATGCAAATTGCAAATTTTTAACTTTCAACTTGAACCCGGAAGTGAATGTAAATGTACGCAGCAGTTTTTTAAAGTAAATTGTCTCTACTATGCATTTACTTATAAACAAACGAATGACATTGAAAGCACATAAAGTATCAACAGACCAATGACAGTTATTTCAATTACCGTTTTTTAGTTTTAACTAGTTCTCCATAGTTTTAACCGAACACGGTAATCTCTGTTATTTATTTTGTGTATAAGATATTGCATTAAACTTTAACAACTTTGTTATTCTCAACAAAGAGAATAACAATAAACACGAGAAATGTAGATTTGAATTAAAATGGTCGCATCCCAAATGGAAAAATGTAATAGTTTTCGATCCGCACACCAGATATCGCTACAACTATTTGCATATTTTAGCTTGTGTATCTTTTCAACAGTTAGATTTTTGTGGTACAGAAATATAGCAAATATTTTAGCTTTTACGTTATGTGCGACGTAATTTCTGTTATCTTAGGAAATACGAATCTACATAATTAATAGTTTCTGATATATAATGAAGTTTAAGCTAAAATATGCAACCTCCTTTGCCCTTTGAAAAATGTAATCAGATGGATTCAAAACTAATCTAAAGATAATTTAAATTTTAAAGCACTTATAACTTTTAGTTCATGTTTTATTGCTGGTTTAGTAGGTGACTCCTAGCAGTATCTTTAAAACGTGCTGTTAACACACCCTAACCTTAAACTAAAATGGGAGGAAAATATTCCTCTATGGATGTGATGGATGTTGAGGTGCCTGAGATCAATAAGTTATTAGAAAGAGATTCATATTTAAGAAACTACGAGAGGGAAATTCGACGCCGGTATGTAACATTATAAACAGGAAATTCTCTTTTTGATTCAATGTCAATCAAGGACAGGACTTCAAGAATACCATAAGTAGTTTAGTTTTTAAGTATCCTGATTATAAAATGCCGATGCTATAGATTTATAGAAAGGTATGAAAAAGAAACAATTAGAAGATATGCGAGTTTCTGGGAACTGACAAAACGTTTTTTAGCAGCATTGTAATAATTTTTATGAGGCGTTTTTAACTATTTGTTAGTTATCAGCCAGGAGAAACATGTGCAGATTATATCATGCATTTTTGCTTTAATGCAATTTTAGTGATGGTAATGTGAAGTTTTACTACCTTTAATGTAATATCATGTATATCGTCGGCTTACTGCCAAAATCCAACAAATGTAAAGTGGATTGTTTTGAGGTAATGGCAATTAAAGGTTTCAGACAACGATATTGACGTGATATATAAAACTAGGATATTAATTGTTATTTTTTATTTTTACAAAATTTAACAGAGAATCACAACATAGAACTTAAAATTAATACATTATTATACAGACTTGATTAAAAACTTAAACAATTATGTTTAGAATGTTAAAGGTTGTTGGGGTTTGCCTGTAGCAACTCAAGAATTAAACAAGTTTTCAAATGAAATAATTGTAGTAAACTCTTAAAATTTGTGGACAAACAGAATGATTAATCCTCATCATCGGAACTGTCCTGCATATCTGGTTCCGGTATTATGTCTGTTATGCCAGGTGATGCCAACAATCCCTGAAACCAACCATGATACTCTTCTGGTATTGTATGATTCTTGCATAGTTTCAAAAGATCTTTCTTCTTCACAACGCTTATGGAAAGTGATTGCTGATATAGTTTTTTTTAAAACCTTTGGTAGTGTTGGGGGGTGATTTTTTGGTGTTGTCTGTAAATTTTTTAGTTCTTTTTGCAGAATATGATGTTTCTGGATTATTCTGCTTTATTGGTTGTGGTAATAACACTTTAAAAACATTAATACCATCAAAATTATCCGAAAGGTCATAATTGTAATAACAGGTTATCATAAAGTAAGGGATATATTTTAAATTATGATAACTTTTTAACAAATTAAGTTACTAACAAGAAATAAATGAAATCTAATTGTTTATGAAATGGGATTTAGTATGCCCAAAACAGGTTACGGCAATTGCTCAATATGACCTCCATTTTGTTGTTGTAAGATCACCATCCTTACCTCCAAATTGTACACAGCATTTCGTAACATTTCTGGTTGAATTGTACCAATTTGCTCCGTAATACTGTTTTTTAATTCTTGTAGCGTAGTTGGTCGTCTTCTAAACACTAAACTTTTAAATAACCCCACAGCCAGTAATCCGCTGGGTTTAGATCAGGTGATCTTGGTGGCCATGAATTTCTGAAATGTCTGCTTAACACGCGATCTTAAAAACGTTGGTTAACAATTCTTTGACTGGTCGAAAAATGTGCGGGGGTGCTCCATCCTGCATAAAAATGATGTTTTCAATTCCGTAGTGCTCGTTTTGCAGCTGTGGAATAACATAATTTTGTAACATTTGCAAGTATCGTTCACCATTTACAGTTACAGATACGGCTTGTCCATTCTGCATTTCCTCGTGAAATACGAACCAATAATAAAATCAGCTGTAAAACCGCACCAAACGGTGACTTTCTTGTCATGAAGACCTTTTGAACGATTTGTTGCGGATTTTCTGCAGACCAGATTCTACAGTTTTGAGTATTGACTCCACCATTCAGAGTAAAATGTGCCTCATCTGTCCATAAAATACGGGATAACCATTCGGGTTCAATTTCCATCTGAGCCATTACCGAAAGAAAAATCGTACCTAGTAGCCAAATCTAGTCCTTTAATTCAAACAGCATTTTCAGTTTATATGGATACATGTTTAGAATTTTGCGTAAAATTTTCCAAACCGTGGTATACGGCATTTGCAATCGCTTTGATATCGCATTTGCACTGCTGATTGCGAGTGAATTGCTTCTGGCTATGTCTTGATTTTCATGAAGAACCTCTGCAACTTGGACATCACTAATTATTGGTCTTCCTGATCTTGGTAAGTCAGTTACAGACCCTGTTCTTTCAAATTTTGTATCAAATTGCGATGCACGCTTTCATTTGACAGGGTCCCGCTCTCAAACCCATTCTCGCTGAAATCTTCGTAATCCAGCGGTGTAATTTCTGCCGGATTCATAATAGCACTGAACTAAACCAATTCTTGTTTGTAAATCCATGTTATTACAGTTGAGTCGTTTGAACTCAACGTTTACTTGAGTTTTAATTTCAAAATAAAACTTCAAATTGAATAATTTCGTTTTGACACTAGTGTCAACAATTGTTATGACAACGCTTTTGTTTCTCATAGATATGGTAAAATCCCATTCATTAAGCAACTAGATTTCGTTTATTTTATGTTACTAACTTAATTTATTAAAAAGTTGTAATGATTTAAAATATATCCCTTACTTTATGATAACCTAGTAAATCCGACCAAAGTGGCCTTTCACAAATTTTAAGCATTTGATGTTGAGCCATTTAATTGTTTTTCCAGTTTGGTCAACATTTCGGTTAATAATGAGTTTTTGTGCAAGATCCGTACAGTTATAGAAATTTCTATACTTCATTTCTTTTACAATGTATTCCAGTTTTGACACATGTATTTTTTTTATTTTGCTTTTTTTTTGTTGATCTAGCATGACAGAAAATGTTCATCCAGTCATGTAAGGAATACACAGGAACATTTTTCTTTGCATGTTCTCTAGCCGAATGCATCGAATCCACCTCCATATGGTTGTGGCCCGTTCCCAAAAATTTTTGTTCTATAATTTTTACGTTATCCAAAGTTTCCACTGCATACATTAATAAAGCAGCCACATTTTGATTATGGTTCTGGCCACCACAAGTATCCGAGAACAGTGTGACATGTGACACGTTATTGGTAATGTTGCTCTTTAAATAGTCCAGGATACAGCTTCCTACTTGCGAACTTCCTTTTTGTCCATTCATCTCAGTCCTAACATAACAGTATGCATTATTCGGTAGTTTTGCTTCATAAAAACATAGATTATAGACGGATATTTTGCAAGTGTAGTATAACTGGCTATCATCCCCACATGGGATTTGTAGGACTGCTTGCAAATCCAAAGTCAATGAAAGAAAATTATTTTCATTGTTTGCTCTTTATCCTTTGCCTTTGCATTTTGACATGCAGTTTTTCTATCTATGTGATAGTTATATTTTAGTTCAACTGTTTTTAAGAGCTCCTTTTGACTGATTGTATACAGAACAGATTGAACATTGGTCTTTTTTGGGCTTAAAAAAAGACAAGTTGTACTCTGCGCAAAATATTCTTCTGTATGTTATTTCAGAAACCGTCATCCACTTTTTTCCTTACATAGGGCGACATACAAGCCATACATTTTTGCAATATTTAAATTTCTATCTAGATATTGACGTTTTGTGCTCTTTCTTGTGTAATGGGATTCCATTGCTGGAAATGACTCGATATGTGATTTAACCATTTTAATGGATTCTAGACTGGTTTTATTACTAGGTGTATGTCTTCCGCATTTGTCGTCACTGTTCCTGTATAATCTTTATTTGCCAGTGCATGCATAATTACATCCATTGATATACTTAGCGTTTTGCATTAGACCTTTCTTTATGTTGTGTTTTTTTACTATTACACGTCTTTTTGGAGCAAATACCTGTATGTTTGACAAAATAAAAACCTTTTTTGTGTTTAAAATCCATTTTCCAATAATTAGCACACAGTACCTGTCGAGGTTCCATTGAAAAATGTTGAGTACACTTATACAAACATTTGTCACAATTAACTGCTTTGGGTTTTTGCCACCACGCTTAACATTTTTGTTACATAGGGTAAACACTCCGAGCGAAGTCTCTTAGCGACATTTTTTTTCCATTCACTAGGATTACTTCCTTTCCATCTTCGTAACTTCTTTGTTTTAGTCGATGAAGTTGGATAACTTACTTCACCATTTGGCGATATTGCAACATTTGATAGTATTTGAATTTGTAGTAAGAAGGTCTGAAAAATTTGATTATCTGGCAACGCCGCAGGTTCTGCTATATAATTTGAGTCTGTTTCTGGTTGCACTGCACATTGTTCTATGTCTGATGGTGATACATTTTGTAAAACAGTGTAACGACCACATTGTTCATTTTGAAAACCTACATCAACAAGTGTTTGTACAAGAGAAGGAAGTCAGGACGGATCATAGTCGGAAAAATCGGAGCCAAATGCAGCCTCAACATGTTTGAATGTTTTGATTTGTTCATCATTCAAATCACTAGATATGTCATCTACGCATTCCTCTGCAACAAGGAAAATGAATCCTTACAAAATCATAATAAACTTCAAAAACATAACCTACAAAATATACCAACCTGTTATTTGTGATGAAGCAATATTTACTAATCGCCGCCCTCTGGATTCCATCTCTGTCGCAGTCTTTATTTTTTTTAATAGATCAATGTTGTGACAGTTAATTGTCAACAATATTTATAATTTTACAATGAAAAACATCCAAATTCAAAGCACACTAATACAAACTGACTAACAATAACAAAGGGTGAAAGTGAAATGACAGGTGAATTAACTTTGTTGAATTTTTGTCATAAAATGTGGTACTAAGGACATTCCTCCTAATCTAAAGTGGGATCAGGCAAAACTCGACAAAACAGTTTGGTTGTTGCTGTACACGTTCTGTTAGACTTGAAATAAGGATTATCAACCTAAACCTAACAATATAGATCAAAATTATATTATAAGCCCATTAATTATAAAAAGCTCAACCCTATCAATAAATCCCAGGCAAATGAATGTAGGTTATCATAAACACTTACCCTGGGGTATTATAAGTGTTGGGAGACTCAGGGTGTGCGGTCCTTTTGCCTGGTCCTGTTGTTGTTAGAGTTGTAGTTGCTACCGGTAGGGCTTTTCTGACGAGACGATAAGGAAGGTAAGAAGGGTGGGAACAACAACACTCGCGTTGGCACTGCCTGGTACAATACGATAAGTTTATCGATATGGTAGATGTGATGGTATGATCGAGTCTTCTTGACTAATCGGTGCTCCTCGCTTTTTATGTCTTCTTCCACCAGCTGGGTCAACCCACTCCCGCTTGTGTTTGTGGGAAGATAAACTCTTCCTCACGTCAGAACCCTGTGTCAGCACTTACATTTGCAATGATAAGCTTGGCGCCGATATCCGTGTGAATATTGCTAGTCCCAGGGTTTCACAGCATCAACGGAACTGCACTAATTAAATGGAGATTTTTACAATTATTAAAGTAAAGTCCCTAACTTCTAAATTAATACATTTAATTCCTGAAAGCTTTAAAATAAAGCGTAACAATATACTTCGTCTGTCTTTCAGTAACTTGTTGGACTTTTTCTCAAATCTTATGTGGATATCTTTGTCTTTTATTTTCTCGAAGTCAAAGTACCTTTTTCCGTTCCTTTTTTCAAATTTTTAAATTTAAGCACGACTTTCATAATTACTATGTTGCGGTCAGTGTCTATATCTGCTTCTGGATAGCTTCTACAGTTTTTTACTTGATTTCTAAACTGTTGTCCAACAAGAATTTAATCTATTTGATATTTCGCTGTCTCCTGGCATCTTCCACGTGTATCGTTTTCTAGCATGATGTTGAAATAATGTGTTTGTGATGGTTACATTGTTTTTGTCCCAAAATTCTACCAGCCTATTTCCCCTGTCATTTCTCATGCATAAACCAAATAAACCCACTACCGCGCCTTTCCTACCCTCACCAATCACTGCATTAAAATCTCTCATAATTATTAAATATTTATGGCCTTTTACAAATCTTAGTATGTCTTCGATATCTTTGTAGACTCTACCTTTTCCTCACTGTAGCTAGAGGTGGGAATGTATACTTGTATTATTACTGTATATACCGGTTTAGGTTTTAATCTAACCATGAGCACTCTTTCGTTCCTCTGTAAGTAGTTTTCTGCACAGTGTCCTATCTTTCTTCGCATAACTACCTCCATCCCCGAATTTTCTTCCTGTGATCCTGTATGAATTACTCTAGTCTCCACTCCAAAAATCCCCCGCCTCTGGCCAGCGAACTTCGCTGATCCCTACTATGTCTAATGCTAAATATCCATTTCAATTTTCAAGTTCCCTAGCTTACCAACTTGCTTCATGCTTCAGATTTTCTCAGGAATTTTTTACCCTAGAGGATGCCATCATCTTAAATATCAATTTAAGTACGCTGTATACTTGGGAGGTAATGTGATGGTTTCCCCGTTGATTTCCACATCACAGTAGTGTCTTAGAATACCATACCAACCCCTATGGTGTCTGCCACTCAAGTACCGAAACAGCTGCTGCCCTCTTTCGGAGACCTGTCTTAGACTGGTTCCTCACTTAAGATCCTGAACCAGTTGTTGGTATAAAAAAATTGAGGGATGAAGTTATTTTAAACGTTCGAGATTTCTTATATTATAATAACAAGCCCAGGGTAAAGTTAGGATGGAAAACGGCTTTTAGATAAGGAAAACTCTTGAAAGACTTTTAGCTAACTGGGTTTTGACCCGCGGTCGCATGAGATTGGGTCTGTGGGTTTATTAAACTTGGAACATAAAATAATGGATGCCACCTAAATTTTTTATAATGCAACTGACTGAATCAATTTGCAGAAAAGGAAAATTTGGAAACCTAAATTATCACCAGCCTCGTTAAATACAAAGTTTGATTATCACAAATATGTTACTTACTTCTGTTCATCTTCTTCAATAGACTGACGAAGTCCTGGACTGCTTTGAAACATAAACACTGCCAATAAAGATACCATTTATATCTTATAATCCTGTATAAACACAAAATCCTTATTTTCAGTTTCAATTAATTTTCATTGTGTCATTATATGAATTTATAGTGAGTGACATCTTTCAACTATCTTAGCACTTTGGAGTAATTTAATAATTCTTCAATAATACACTAAAGTCAAAAATAATTCTATATTCTTTTAAAATAGATTTCGAGCCATCATCAGTATAATTTAACATAAACAAAATTCTTATTAGCATATATTCTATGTTTTACACAGAAGGCGTAAAACATTAAATTCAAAGTTTAATTACTACGAAAACTTAATATGATTTCTAATTTTATGTAACAATATTTATTTTAATAATTAATAGTCTGGGGTAGCACTATGAAAGACTACACTTTTTAGAATTACTCAACTTTCCAACAAAATTATTAAATATTTATTTCAGTTTAACCTTAACCTTTCGGGTTTTAGGCTTTGTATGGTGAACATCTTGACATGTAATTTGAGGTAAACAAGATAAACTTGAACTTGATTTTATAGTTAACAAGTATTAATCACTTATCTGGACAAAATACTTGTTTGTATAAAGCCGACAAAGTTAAAGAATAATTTATGAACTTGAACACATCATCAATTATATACAAATTTAGAAAGAGGATAAGCCTTTTAGCAAAATATATGACAAACATTATTCATGAACAAACAAATAGTTGATTCCATACAGCAGTATGTGGTAGTTTATAACCTTTCAACAAATCACTACACAAATTAAGTGGTCTTACCAAGCGACAGCAATGACCTGTTCAACCTTCAAACCATCTCTCGGTCGACTAACAATTTATTGCATTCTTAAATGCGGATGGAAAATCCAATTTTGTCCAATGCAGTAGTATACCAATTTATAACATGCTTGAGTTCCATGAAAGTAAAACTAAGTTGAACGTAAAATAAGTTGCACTGTGATAAATTTCATTATAAATTTAGATTAATTTCATATTCACATAAACCATTGGGAAGATATAGTTATAATTAGTACGTGAGTTGCATCAGACAACTCTTTATCATCTGACTTTTCTGTTTCGACGTCTTCGCCAGGAAAACTTAATTTATGGCGCCATCTTGAGTGTCTAATAACAGCAAGCGACCTTTCACTTTAACAAGAAAATGAAAAGTGACTATCTGTCACGAATAGACGATCGAACTAGAATATCTTAGATATTCTAATTAAAGAACTAAGAGCACGTAAAAATGGTTTGTAAATATGTTATCAGCTGGAACCACATAATACGTTGCAGATTGCAATTCCAAGTGAAATTGTAGTGTACTTTGAAAATTTGTTGGATTATTAAATATACAAGAGTACTAGAATCAATAATAAAATAAAACGTTGTTGAGTAAATACTAAACTAGCGAATTTATAGCGGTAATGTCGACAAATAATATTGCAAGAAATTTTAAATGTTACACTGTAGTTTGGCTCTTTAGATCACTGGAACGCACAAGCCATTCCTTACATTTGATTTTCCAATGCTCCACCCAAAGGTACTACATTGGCCAAGAAGCGAGTTTTTTTTACCTGGAAAATTTGGAATTTTGCCGAACCCTTGCCCTTCCAAGCAAGGTAGGGATCTTTAACGTGCGTGACAACTCTCACACACGGGACCTCCATTTTACCTCTCATCCGAACGAGGGTGTATTTTTGTGAAAAATGCTCGCCTAACATTTTTCAAGCGGACCGTGTCGGGATTCGAACCCGGGACCTTGGGCGTAGTAGTCACACACATACCACTATGCCACGGAGCCGCCTGCACAAGCCATTCCACCTGTTCTAGTAATCTAGAACTTCCTCAAGTGCAGGTCCATTCGAATAGCATATTTTGCTCATCATCATGAATATATTCAGTGGAGCAGGAATAATAATTGCGTGGAGATTTAGAGTCGTCATGTCTGCATGTTTACATTGAGTCAGTTTTGGACCAGCCACATGATAGCAATCCAGGGTGTGTTAGGATGAAGTCATTGTCTGGACAGTTTGTGTGGTGGCCAAATATCAATAATGATGTCGAGTCAGTAGGAAAGTCCTGTTATTCCAGTTGTGTTTACAGAGAGAATCCGCTATCGCACTTCTTCATTTTTGGTCTTTTCCAAAAAAAAAGGCAAGGCAGAAATTACATATTGATCTAGCTGTATCATTTAAAGGAAGTGATGGTTATTAATCGTTGAAGCATATTCCAAGTGGTCAGAAGCATTTCAGTTAGAGCAAGATACTACTTCGACACACGATTTGTTCGTGATATAATTGGAAGGTTTGGTATATCAGGTACCGTAGTTATTGACATAGACTACAGTTTATCTCTGCGGAGTTTGAGTCGTTTTATACAAATAATGGACTTCATCGTACCAGGAGTAGTATTTATCACCCTTGTTTGATCGGTGAAGCCGAGCTATTTGTCGCATGTTTAAACAAGCACAGTCTTATTGGAAAGAAGGAAATAATGTGATTTTTTACTTACCTACTGGGTCACCCCACATTCCATAATGGCATATTCACCACCCGACGCCATGTTGAAGAGGAAGCCCCTGTGCATTATTGAATTTGCTAGAACCTGATGTAAATAAGAATGTTGGTGTTTCCCAGGAAAAGCAAATAGAAAAATTGATGGCGGCAAGAAATCTATATGTATGTTTGAGTCGTGTTTGGATATGTACATTCCCAAAGAATGAAAATCGATGGTCATTGGAAAAAGTAACTCATATTCGAGGTGCACTAACATGCGTGGTTGAAGTTAATGAAATTTTCTATAACATCATGTGCATCATATCATTGGTGCAAATGTGGATTTCACTATGTTGTTGCCAGTGGATTTGGAAGAGGATGAAGTGATCTTGTCTCCTAATAATTCAGCAGAGCGTAATAAACGTCGGTATCCAGTTCGAAAGCATCATCCTTCTCCTAGTTTAAACGATTATGAGTGTTTTTTTGAATAGGGAGAAGGAATGAAGTGTATGTGTTTAGCAAGTATGTGTTTAATTCTCTATCTCATGTCTAGAGTAAGGTGGCTACAAAAAGGATGGAGAGGTTGTTATGGAAATGGAGAAAGGTTGATAAAAATAATAAAGGTCAAGTAGGAGAGTTTTTTAAAAGAAAAAACTAAAGTACATATTAGTAAATACACAACATGTGTTTCTGTTCAACCTCCCCCCACTATTTGTTCGTATTACTACATTTCGACATTTCTAAATAACTTTTTGAATTTAACTTTCAACTTTGGTGCTTAGTTGCTATATCACATTTCCCCCTCTGTAAAAATTCGTTCTCACGTGTGACACTCTATCTATGCTGATAAAGAGGTTATAATAATGTTAATTTGTATTATTGTTGTAATATGGTATTATTTTAATGGTCCTTGGTGGTCGGGACAGACAATATGTCTTGTAAATTATTTAAAACGAATGCGTAGTCTTGTAATATTAAAATGTTTCCATTTGCAGTTTTAAATTGAGATCGTCCTGAATTATTACGTTTACAATGTATTTAAAAGAAATAATGTTATACCTTATTATCTGAATTACCTTTATAGAAAGAACATTTTAAATATCGCGCTTAATTAAGATTATTCATGAAATCTAGTCTGGCCATTCAAATTTAATATTACATATTCTAGTTGACGTAACAACACGTTACACTACTTAATATTTATATTTTAGGTATGCTTTTTTTAAAGACACTATTGAAAAAATCGAAACAGATGGTGGAGGTTTAGATAACTTTACTCAAGGGTATAAATACTTTGGTATAAATCCACAACCAGACAATTCTATTATATGCAGAGAGTGGGCACCTAATGCTCAACAGTTATTTTTAACTGGAGAGTTTAGTAAGTTAAAGAAGAGATATCTATGTCGTTAATAATAGTTTTGATATGTAGATGGTTGGAACCGAGAGAGTCATCCTTATCGTAAACTTGAATATGGTAAATGGGAACTTATATTGCCACCAAGGGATGATGGATCGTGGTGCATTCCTCATGGTTCTGAAGTAAAGGTGAGTTTTTGAATGCAAAAAGTTTTACAACCACGTGAACAATTTTAAAACAAAATTATTATAATTAAACTGACAGTAGAAAAGCCTTTCACATTTATTAAATTTTACCACAAGTCAGCATATACAACTTGGTCAAGACCACATACTTATTATGGCTTTGGTTTATAAGGTACACTATTAAGAAAAATGTGGTATTTCAATGAAATGGTATTTACAATGAGTTTAAACATTGCAAAAAATGTAACAAAAAATAACTCTAAATGTGTATATATAGTTCATGTTTCAATATACAAGGTGATTCACAGTGGATGGCTTATTAGACGTTTACGGAGAACTAAACATAGCGCTTTGAATTTTTGCTCACTTATGTAAGCTAACATGCTCTCTCAATTTAAAATATTTTCAAATATGCAGTGTTGCCAATTCTAATAAAACGTAGTAGTAACTTTGTTATTTTAAATGAAATACCATATACCTAATGCCAGTTTTCGATTCCTTGTTTATTTTTGATTAATTTTTCTTAATACTGTCGTATACTTATCTGTCATAGTTTTCGAGATTTTTCACTATTTTCCGTTTTTTGTTAGGGAAACATGACTTCAATTAAATGTTGATAAACATATGCTTCTAAACTCTATGGAACTCTTGCTTAGGTTGGGATTAGTTAAGGCCCAATGGCACCACATTCTGTAACCAAATCCTCCACTGAACATACAGGGTGATTCAGGTGCAATTGTTTCTTACTTAATTAAAAAAATTATTAAATGCATGGATTTTTAAATGGAAAACCCTGTATATTATTTACAATTCAGATAGCTGCTGCAATTTACTATTTTTCTATGTATACTTGTTGCTATACCTAAATCAACTAGTTTATGATTCATAGCCAATATTATTTAATTAAATCAAATGAATGCAAGTAAGTAACCATAAGAATCCATTAATGCTAAACGAAAAACTATGTACAAGATTGCGGTAAAAACCCTTATCTAATAAATAATTTATTGCAGTAATTGTTCAAAATGATGACCATTTTCCTACAAACATTTTAAAATTCGGTTATATACGCCTTCTGTGGCATCTTTTCTAAGTTCTGCACGTTTTAGGGACTGAAAAGCTTGATTCGCCTGATTTCCCAGCTCTTCTCTAGAATTTACAGGTGTTTTCTACACAATATCTTTTATTGTACCCAAAGATAAAAATCCAACGGAGATAAGTCTGGAGATCTCGGAGGCCAATTCCAGGGTCCCAAGCGTCTGAACAATCGATTTTTTCTCAATGTTGTAGAGCTTGCAGCTTACTTTAGCTGTATAATGTGCTGGAGCAGCATCAAGTTGATACCAGCAGCTGTGGTATTTTGTCAGTGTAAGAGTATCTGTAAAACCCTCAACTACCGTGGTTATAGTTTCTACATATTATTGAGAAGTTAACTTTTCATCTTAAATTAAATATCGAATTTGATTATCCATTATTAAAAGAAATAGATTGAAACTAAATCTTTCTTGAAACACAGAATCTCTCGTAAGGTGAGGATTTTCACTAGTCCAAAAATGATTGTTTTTTCTATTGTGAATGCCTTCACGAGAGAATTTTGACTCGTCAGTCCAAATAATTTTTCTTAAAAAATGTGGATCTTCTTGAATATGCATTAGTAAACATTCACAGAACTCAATTCTTTGCGTACAATCCCCAAGTTTAAGTGCTTGAACTTTTATAAACTTGTAGCCGTGCATATTATTTTTAGCCAATATTCGATATATAGAAGCGTACTATATATTCAATTCGTGTGATGCCAATCTTATTGAAGATTGTGGAAAAGCATGAAAATATGCCAAAACATTAATTTCATTTTCTTCGTTAGAGGTTATGGGTCTGAGAGCCTTTAAAGATTAACCAAAATTTATAAAATTTTTCTGTAGTCTAAATTTCTTATTATTCATTGCTAGTAAATCTGGATACATATCATTGAATTTTCGACAAGTGCGGCTTATAATTGCTTATAAGCCCAAAACTAGTAGAGTTAGGTATAGGAACAGTATACATAAAAATAGTAAATTTTAGCAGCTATCTGAATTGCAAATAATATACAAGGTGTTCCATTTAAAAATCCGTACATTTAATAATTTTTTAAATTAAGTATGTAACAATTGCTCCTGGATCACTCTGTATGTTTACTGGAGGATTTGGTTACAGGATGTGATGCCTTTGGGTTTTAACTAACCTCAACCTAAGCTAGTTCCATAGAGTATAGAAGCATAGGTTTATCAACATTTAATTGAAGTCACGTTTCCCTAATAAAAAAAACAGAAAAAATGAAAATCTCGAAAAATATGACAGATAATTATACGACAGTATTAAAAAAAATTCATCAAAAATAAACAAGGAATCGAAAACTAGCTTTAGATATAGGGTATTTCATTTAAAATAACAAAGTTACTACTATATTTTATTAGAATTGGCAACACTGCATAGTTGAAAATATTTTAAATTGAGAGAGCAAATTCGCTTACATAAGTGAGCAAAAATTCAAAGTGCTATTTTTTAAGTAGTTCTTCGTAAACATCTAATATGCCATCCATCGTGAATCACCCTGTATATATCATCAACATCAGGTCTTCAGTACTGGAACTGGTTAGATGCGTATCCTCATTGTTTCTTAGTCTGAACTAACCTACACATTTTGTTACAAGCGGAAAAGCTACTATGTATGTATTTTCCAGTAAAATTATAAAATGGGGGCCTGTAAAACAAAAATTAAAGGGAGGTCACCGGCACTAGCTAGCGGAAGGTCGTGGATCATATAGAGGGTTAAAATTTTGCAAAAAGGGTTAAATTAATTTATAATATACTACAAAAAGATTTGGCACTTACCTTTCATAAAATATTGTGGCTTAATGACAATTGCCAAGGGCGCCAGACAAGTCGAGAATGTCCAAATGTTCGTACAAAACCTTGAGAGACTTGTCATCCCAAGGAGGACAATTGTTCCTTTTAATCAATTCCTCACTTTTTTACTACTTATGCAACTTCCATGATAAAAAAATAAAAAACTATTGACTTAATCAACGGCAAACAAAACTATTTAATTCACAGAGCAATAAACGTGAACCTCTTACATTTATTGATTTTAATTTAGAAATTTAAGTGAATAGGTGACTATGGAATGTATGAAAATTTTGAGTACATAAGTAGTTCTCAAACACTTGTATATGAAAGAAAACTTATATTATAAATCTTACACTAAATTAATCCTAAAATTGGTCATGCTACTTAACTATAAAACTTACTTACTAAAAATTGTCCATTGTTTGAGGGTTTGTCTTCCAACGTAGAACAGCTGTTAAATTGTTGCTCTTGTTTGTAATTTTTAAATATTTGAATGGCACACGAACCCGGCAGGATCTTATTGACAATATCACTTAACTTGTGCGTCACATGCCTACAAGCTTTTTAATAGTTACCTTGTATCACTATAAATCCCCGAACATATGGGCATAACCCTCGCGACCTGGAAGAGTTATCACTCCTTTCCAATTTTTACTATCGTGATACGAAGTGAAATATTCTATCTGTGATGCCGGAGAACGCTACCTGCGAATTACTTTTCTTTCTACTTCTTGACCACGGACAGCCACATTGGAAAAACTCCCCGTCTTTGGCTAAAGCCTTAAGTTATATAGATTAATTCCTACCCTAATCATTATGTACGTCATTTTCTGTTATCCAATGACTGAACAGAACCTCCCACAAAACAAGATTTCAGAAACCAAATCCAACCCCTTTTTAAATGAGTCACAGAAGCAATTATTTTCCCAAGGGTTTAAATTATATCGTACCTTCTAAGAATTTCTTAATTATTGAAATGTGGAACATACCTATGACGACAGTAGTCTGCCATTAACAAAAGACCGGCTAACCTACTTGAGCCGAAATGGATTTTAAATACAATGGATGTCTCCAGACTACTTAAAATTACTTGTAATCTTTGAACAAATCAAATTGGAAATAGTTTTCGCTATTTATAATGTTTCGTTTTCTATAACCCGCTGTCAATCAACGAAAGTATTAAGAAGATTAAGCTTTTCAAACAGAAAATTTGCTTTCCTTTATTTATGCTAAAAGGTACTATTCCATTTTAATTTTATCAGATTCGTCAATCTGTAACCGACCTAAACTTTAAGAGGTTTATTGTATTTGATTTACAAGGGTAGAGCTTTAAATGATGACCTGCCGCTGGAATTTCTAATAGTTTAGTAGCCTGAAGCTATCTGTAACCCTGGTCTTTTATTATAAGGGAGCCTAACTAAAACATGAAGTAATTTATTGTGGAATTTTTGTCTATACTTTATGCAAGTTACTGAATTTTAATTAATTGATCTGTTTATTCGTTAACATTACAAAATAATGTTACAATTTCCCTGAAATTTGCACAGTCTGCATCTATCTCTATCTACGTGCAAAAGTCTGATCTCAGTCTACCTCATCATGCTATCATCCGAATGGCATACCGACTCCTATGGTCTCTGCCACTCTAAGTACCGAAAAAGCTGCTGCCTTCTTTCGGGGACTTGTCTTAGTCTGGTTCCTCACTAAAGACCCTACTACTTTGGTTGGGCCTGAAGTTTAGCTCTTTAGATCACTGGAACGCACAAGCCATTCCACTGTTCTAGTAATCTAGAACTTCTTCAAGTTGCAGGTCCATTCGGAATGGAATGTGTGTGCGTGCGTGTGTGCGCACGTGTGCGTGCGTGCACGTGTGCGCGCGCACGTGTACGCGCGCGAGTGTGTGCGTGTGCGTGCGCGGGTGTGCATGCGCTCGCGAGCGCATGTGCGTCTGCGTGCGTGAGCGTGTGGGCGCGCGTGGGTGCGTGCATGCGTGGGCGCGTGCGTAGGTGTGTGTGTGCGCGCGTGTGTGCGTGCACGCGCGTGCGTGCTCGCGTGCGCGTGAGCAAGTGTGCGCGTGCGTGCGTGCATGCGTGCGCCGTGCGTGCGTGCTCGCGCGCGTGCGTGTGCATAGAATTTAGAGGTCATTGAACAGCTAAATTCTATGTACACCCTCCCCAAGGGGATACAAATCAAGCATTAAGAAAGCGATTGCGATTAATTTTTCAGTGTGTAAATGATAACTGAAAACGAGTTTTCATTCTGAGTTATAAATACAAAGCCATTCATTTCATTCGCATAAGAACAAAGCCTTTATTAAAAGTACTAATTAATTTTCCGTGTGTAGATTTTAATATTCATTCTTGTTAAAAACTTGCAGAATTTCTTTATTTATAAAGAATACGTCACGTTATTAAGAAATGTTGTAAACGTTAACTATTTCCTATAAAAAAATAAATGCTCCGATACAAAGAATTGCGCGTCATTAAAATGCCATAAAATCAAACCAAGATTAGATAAACTAGTTGAATTGCTCTATGTATTGCAATATAAAAGAGACCGCGAAATTTAACTTTGTGCTAGAAAAGGATAGACGATGCTTCGGGTTACTCATAACTCATGACAAGCCGTGGTAGCTTGACATAATTAGATCGTTGTAAATCGGTGTAAATTCTTACATTAGCAGTGACTAATTTTTGAGGTGGATACAGAAGGATCGGGAAAATGACGTATAGAGATAACTTTGCATATAAACCGGATCTGAATAAGAACGGGTGATTCATTTCAAGACGTCGAATATGTTACATTAAGTAGTCATTCATTCAGTATTCGGCATGCATACAGTATTTGACATTTATAATGTAACTTTTCAGTAAATGAATTCTTAGAACGTAACTCTGCATAAATATGAAACAAATATTTAGTAAAACACTATAAGAATTGAACAATCTTCAACATATATACCTCATGCAAGAGAATACGCTGCGTTTAATTAATTAAAAAAAAAACAAAATGCACTTTGCGAACTGATATTTTGGAGATTTCTTAATTTATTTGTGTTAAGGATAATTTCCATAAAAATTTTAAGGTCAGAGTTCGAAGTATTTTCACCTGTACTAAATAATCTGTGCAGCATCATTGGCCAATTATATTCACAAGCGTGGTAATACAGAATTGGTAAATTATCCACATAAAAGAGGATTTTATACCTGTTAACAAAGATTAGGTAAGGATATATTTTAAGTCACGTTTAGGAATAATTTTATGAATGAACTTAAGCTGTAAACTGTTTTATAATTTAAGAGATTTTTCAATAAAGACACAATGTTGTTGAGAAAAAAAAAGGAAAAGAAAAAGAAGGTAAGATAGTAATTTCATATTTTCTAGTGCATTCTCATTAATACAGTTCGCTGTACCTAAGTCACAGCAATAATTAGGGCTCTCCCCCCACACAGAGGCATAACACAGCTATATATATATATATATATATATATATATATATATATATATATATATACGAGTGATATGACAATGGCTGCATGTTGGAGCGCCGCTAAATGAGAGCTGTGATAACGCCTCGCGTTGGGCGTTACTAAAAGTGTGCTGTGATAACGTCTGTATGTAGGAACGTTGCTAAAAGTGCTGCGACACAGGAACAAAAATGGAATATTTGAAATTACTGACTTACCTACCTTTCTAACTTTTCTTTGCCTAGCTCAATGGAACTATACTATGGAATTTACAAAATGAAATCAAACAGTATATATATATATATATACAGTCAAAAATATTTTTGTTTCATACAAAATACTTTATAAAACGGTTCACAGTTCCAGTTTATACAGAAAATAATTAAAATTCTTATCTAATATTTGCTAACAGATATACAAATAGGCGGATAATCAACCCATCTATGGCATATTATTTTGGAGATGCACAACAGAAAAGAACATTGCAGATACCTATAAAATAAAAAAAACTATTTACGTACCATGCAATAAAGATAGAAAATATAGTTGTAGGTCACTTTTCAAGCAACTTGGTATCTTGATATTAGCAGAGTTGTTGATCTAGGAAAGTACTAATTTTATTCATTTACTATCACATAAGATATTGCATTCACATCAACAAGAAATAATGGACTAATTTTATTGCAAATTACATATTCATCAAATATAAATTCATGTAATTACAAAGCAATTAAGATATACAACCATTTACCAAATAATATAAAACAACAACCTTATAAGAAATTTTTGAAACAGCTAAAGTGTTACTATTAAACAAATCATACTGCACGATTAAGGAATACTTTGTTACGTTCTATTTTGTATTTGAAAATTTACTTCCTCTTTACTTTAAAAATCATTTCAGTTTCTACTCATTTGAATTTACGGGTTGCTACACTTCTATGATTTCAAGCCCACTTAGTTAGGCAGCCAACTTTGCTGACCCTTTATTAAATTCACGAGTTAATTTGTCTATATTCATTCTGGTTCCTTATCTAGACATGTAATTTTTACTAATTAGGAATTTCTTGAATGTTGCTGGTTTAACAGTAATAAGGTAAATCAGTTGTGTTATTTTGGCAAGATAAAGATCTGCCCAAATTTAGTGCTTGGTCCCGTTGGTCTCTCTTTGCTAAATTAGGTAGTTGCAAATCCTTATAATGAATACGTGCTTTATCTTTTTAGTTAGTTATTAGTTCATAGTTTATTTATGCATAAAACACAAATTGCACAGCATATTGTCATGTATACAGAGTGTAAGTACATATACATAATACTACAGTATATAAGGAATAAAATATATAAATATATTGCAAGCATATACACCTATAACACATTATCATAAAAGTTTCGTAACATTTCAGAGTAATATAAAGTACTACAATACCATAAGCTAAATTAAGTGTTAATCAAGAAGTGAGAGAAACAGCTGAAGGCTTTAATTTATGTGCATTGTAGAGTAGTATTATTATCTCATGGTGGGTGACGTCACATGCACAATAGGTTCAATTTAAACTTAAACCTCAAGATTCACAACGCTACAGTACAACCCACAAACATCTTGCTAGCAATGTGGCTTTAATACGTCGTCACGAATATCCCATTTATTACGTTAAGTAAAATATTGTTTGTAAGGACCCCGTTCATGCTGGCGGTATCTAGAAATTCATAAATATATGAAATAAATCCAGACCTCCATATAATATCGGAGCTTTTACTTGTTTTTACTTATAAACAATTCTAGGTTCGTAGTTTCTTTATCCGTAAATATTTGCTGTGGCAACAGTGCACATACTCAGTGGATCCCAATACTGTATATACCGAATGTGAACGGTAACTGTCATTGTCATTCTCGCTCTTATCAAGGTCTTATTGTTTTCAGTTTTCCGTTTTAATATTTGTATCAACTAATAGTAATCAAAACAGTTTTTTTCAAAACTAACTGATAGTTAATTTCTTCAGCAATGTAAGTATTTAAAAAGAATGTTCGTTCAATGATTAATTATGATATTTTTTAGAGTAATATTATGAATAAGAAGGAGGTGATTCATAGTCAAGGACGACAGATTGTTTTTAATGTGTTTCAATATTTGAAACGCATAAAAGATTTGGGCATCTCCAACCTGAACAATTTGCAAGAGATATATGCAATTATAATAATATTAATATAACAAATGATATAAAAACCTTTTAGTATTAATTAAAAATTGTTTTTGTTTTGTTTTTGTTAGTTACAACACAATGAGTGTCTTGTGTAAACATTTATAAAATGTATTTTGCAAAAGAAAACTTTTTATTGTGGTTTTTAATTGGCAAGCAGGCAGCTTTTTTACACTTTAAGGAATTAAAGAAGATTATACCAAAATAGTTGACACTTCCTGCTTTTATTAATTCTCTAATAAGGTATAACAAAGTTTCCTTTTCTTCGTGTGTCAAAATCATGAATATCAGCATGTCACACATAATCTGCAAGATTGTTTTTGACATATAATAAGCATGCTAATATGTAAGTACAAGGGAAGGTGAGAATTTTGAGATTTATGAAGTGATCATGGCACTGCTGGCGATAAGCTAAATTACAAATTATTTGAATGGGTTGTCTTTGCAAACGAAAAACACTGTTACAGTCACTGGCATGGCCCCATGCCAAAATACCATAAGCAAGTTGGCTGTGTAAGAGGGCAAAATTAATTGATTTTAGAGTATTTCGGGATACTGAATTTAGAAGAACTTTAGAAAATAAATCGTTTGCGACACCTTATTTCTGACCACAGTGCAGTGCATGTTCCTACTTAGAGTGGAATCAAGAACTACCCCGAAAAATTTGACAGAAGAATTTTATTTTAGAGAAAAAATAATGTGTTCTTTCTTATTATGATTTAGGACTAGTTTATTTTCAGAAAACCATGTACCAACTAGTTTTTTCGAGGAGTTACAGTCTGATAAAACTAGTGGTATATTATTCCCTTGATGAAATATAGTAGTGTCATCTGCATAAAGAATGACATTTGTATTTTTTATGGCAGAAGAGAAGTCAATAGGGAGTTATCGCAAGTACAACGCTAAAGATCCGTTAAAGCGAAATGTCACGTGATGGTTTAGATTAATGTATTTTATGTAGAAACACAAACTAGAGTTATCGCATCCTACTATATTACCGTATGAAAAACCTAACCTTGAATGTGTGACAATTAATATTTAATTCCCGATGACGAATATATTTGTTGTATTACGTTGGAATTCATCTATTAATCGCAATTCACAATTAAAAACTTAATAAATTACAAGCATACATTTAAGTTTTCAAAACTAACGTCAAATAAAACAAATAGCGTCTGATATGTTGTACATGCTATTTTACGAAAATAGCGGACCGCAGCTATTTATTTACCGTACGTAATGTTGGCATGCCTGTGCTTTTTGCTAAATTAGCAAAAATAGCATACGATAAATTTAGTGGTGGTTGTACGATATATTATCCAAGCAGTTTTACAGCCTAGTTTCTTACACTTTAAAAGTCGTAAATACACAATTTAAAGGTTATAATAGCAATCGCGCAAGCGCGGAAAAAGCGACGCCACGGGCGGTTGGTAACGCTAATCTTTGTACAGATTTCGGCGCGCCCATCTGTCAGTGACGTCACCAATAACGAATTAAATACGCAATTGACGGAAAATATATAAATTTAAGACAATAGGTTATAACAGCGAAATACTCACATGAATATGTCCCTGAGTTAAAGTTGGCTTCTGTTGAAGTCCATCAGGGCTACTGATGGCCCTTTTAAGGCAATTAACGGAGGGTACGCCTACGTCTATCCAAATAGCTTCGACTGGATCTCAGGGCTCCACTCCGGAGTGTTTAAAGATGGTGCTGCGGCGTGGAATACGGTTCAGCCAACGGCTACAAATTACCTCTACCTATGTAGGGAAAAACAGGAACAGGTATAAGGGCGACAAACAAAGATAATCAGGCAAGGATATCTACATAAATAAAGATAAGGCACGATACGATACCTGACCAAACCGCTCTTCACGAAGGTCCAAGGAAAAAAGCCACGTTACAGAGTCTCACGGAAACACTTCTCCCACTTTTGTTCTTTCACGCGTCGGCGCGAAGTTCCCGCGCGATCTCGCGCAAACGCCTTCTGGCGTGACGAAAATATACGCCGAGTCTTTTGAATTTGTGGCGCGAAACTTCCGCACGTCAAATTAAACTAAAAAAATGTTTAGTGCCACTTTGGCACGTAACAAGTTGCAGTAAAGTTTATAGAATGTAATCCATGACAAGTAAAAAATTTTAACATAGCTATGGCATTTGGCTCATCTGTAGTGAAACGGACATTGAAGTCACTGCAAATTATAGTGTTTGGGCATTTCAAGCTGTCAATAATATGGAACACCTTTTCATACGTGTCATGAGACCCTTTATTAGGGAATCTGTGTGTTAATTACTATTAATTTCAGACATTTAACAGATAGCTGGTAATTCTATATGGAGTTCTACTGAAAGTTGTGTAATCGATTCAATGTTACGAGGCTTAAACTTTAGTAATGAATCCCCAAAAATAATAACACCTCCTCAGGTATATTTTGATCTAGCAAAAGTTGAAACGGGAGCTAGGTTGTTAATTTTGGGATACTGAAGTTCATCCTGTTTGAGATTAAACTCATTTAGTCAGAACATATCACACTTAAAGTTGCATGATAAGAGAAAAGCCTCTAGGTAATATACTTTTATTTCCTAGAGATTGTATATTCAAACAAAGAATATTTAATTTATTTTTAAGATTGGAGCCGACAGCTTATTTCCGAAGGAGAAATATCCGCCGCAGATAGATCTTGATTAATTAAAAACTGTAGTTACGGTTTTGTAGACTTGTAGTGGCTAATGATTGCATATTTGAAATTTGAAGTTCAGATACATTGATAAATTTAGTTAATTTAGAACAAAAGGTTAATTTACCTTTATGCGTCATGTGAAGTCCATACCTACTAAAATCGATTCTGTTTATATAAAAGTTTATATCTATAAGCTCCACATGCTTAAGATCCTGGGTGACATCATAAATATGTTGATTTAAGTAATAACTTAATATTTTATCCTTATGCTCTATGATATCTGTAAGGAATTGCATCATCATCATCATTAGGCCTTCAGTCTTGGAACTTGTTAGACGCATACCCTCATTGTTTCCGATTCTGAGCTAACCTACTCATTTCCTAGAATTTCTACAGTCTGCATCTTTCACTATAATGTGCATTAGTCTGATCTAGACCTACATCTGCCTCTTTTTTTCCTATCTTTGCTTGTAATATATATTCCGCACTATTCCCCAAAAATGTCTTAGAACGTTTCCTGCCCTTCTATTTCTCCTTTTTTTGTTTTCCACATATGCTTTCAACAATTTTCTCCATGTTTTTGTTTGTTGTCTTCGAACATAGCCTCTGCTGTTTCTTGTTAGATGCAGTTCGGTTCCCCTTCTATTGTTTTACAAATATATACCCTATTTCCCCGATATTCAGTGGTATGTGAAGGCGGTTAAGCAGCATGCGGCTACCAAGATCCCCCAACACTCGAATATTTGCCGAGTTAATAGTTTTCCAAAATATCCGTTAGCACAATCAACCTTTGCTGAAAATATTTCAAAACCAACATTTGTAGTTGTTTATTGCAGAGATGATCAAATTAGTGTGTTTACAAATATTTATAATTGTGTAGAATTTGCTAATAAATGTTGCAGAACATAGATTGTGAATATTGTTTGAACCTTACATGTGATTTTCCAATGCTGCATCCGAAGGTACTACATTGGCAAGGAAGCGAGTTTTTTTTACCGGGAAAATTTGGAATGCCGAACCCTTGCTGTTCCAAGCAAGGCAGGGATCTTTAACGTGCGTGACAACACTCACACATGGGCCTCCATTTTATCTCTCATCCGAACGAGTGTGTATTTTTATGAAAAATGCTCGCCTAACATTTTTCAAACGGACCGTGTCGGGATTCGAACCCAGGACTTTGGGTGTAGTAGTCACACATACCAATTATGCCACGGAGCCGCCGGTTATTATTGTTTGAACCGCCGATTATTTCTACACAGTCGTCGTTGGTATAAGATTTTTTTAATACTTCAAGGTCCTGAACAACAGCCTCAAACTTAGCATTTGGTTTAATTATTATTGTTGACTTATACGCCTGCAGTTTCTCACAGTGATCTTTGATAATTACACCCAGACCTCTGGCATGAGAATGGCCCAAAATAGGGAGCTGTGGGTGCCCTTTACTGACATCCACACTATGGTTAAGTGGTTGAGTATTTTTATTTAGTGAGTGGGTGATAGACAATATCAGTAGTTTGAGTTTGAATGTGGTTTTTGTGTTCACACTCATATGGGCTTCAGGTAGAAAAAACTTGGATTGTTATTTATGGGTAAAACATCCTTTTTATCACTTGTATCGTCAGAAGAGATGTCTATTATCCCCATTGTCACTGAATCGGTTTGCAGAGATTTATTGTAATAATTTCCACTAAGTGCATAAATAGGTTCCTTATTATACAATATTTTGAACCAGTCATCACTGTAAGTTTGGTCAGTATCTAATAAAACTTTCTGGTTTTTGTAGTTCTCGCAATCAGGTTTGAGATCATTTATTACATTCTGTAAGTGTTTAATTTTAGTTTTGGCAGATTTCAACTCTTGAACTAATAATTTTTGATTATTAGTTGCATCTGAGAGTAAACATTAAATATCTAGTTTTGGTTTACTAATATGTTTATCTTTAAGTTCAATGTCTGACAGGTATACCTGCATCTGCTTTGTGTTTTCCATATTTAAAATGTTATCAGGTATTGAAACCAGATGTTCCTTTTGACGTGTGAAATTTTTCAATTCATCACAGCCAGTAGAAATTATTTGTTATCTATTGCTCTGCCTGCATGTGATCTAACTGAACAGCTTTTATGGTAAACACTATAAACATCACTCACATAACTTCGTAGGTTCTTGTTGCAATAACTATACTTGAAATACACATTTTTGCAGGAGAGTTCTGCACAGTGTTTTACTTTCGGCCATCTTGGCCCTTAAAAAGTGACTGTGCAGATTTGTACTCGACATTCTTCGATTCTTAGAACTAAGGTTTGCTTCATTGTACCACAGAAATTTACTTTATCGGTACAGCATATTTTGTTGTAGCTACTCATACCCTTCACAGCCTGCGGGAAGGAATACTATAAGCTGATAACCGACAGCTGTATGCTTTACTTTTGAATGGTATGTAGTTTGCCCACATTCTACCAATGTTAAGAACAACACTTTAGATTAAAAGATTTATCTAATAATTTGGGGTTTTATCTTTAAATGTACTATTTGTAAATATGTGTGTTTTTGTGTACCTATATGCTTCAGTAGCTCTAGTCGGAATGCTTTCGGTCTGCATCAATATAGTAAGTAAATATTTAGATTATGTGGTTTCTGCCGTTGTGTATAGATGTTTGGTGTTAATTGCTTGTTGTACCAATACAGATTATTATTGATTATGGTGGTTAAATCCACTTAGTTTGTTATCCTAAATTATGTGATAATATTAAAGGGAGTGTTTGCTTGCGTAGTTCTTTTGTTTCCAAAACACCCTTCGATTCAATTGTTACTAGATACAATTAGTATTTAAGGAGTTGAGGATACAGATGTTTGTCCTTACAATTTAATTTTGTTTTGGTATCCAACTCCTAGAAATTATTTATTAGAGTTATATTTTATGTACTTTTTGTATTTAATAATTTTTGCAGGTACAGATGTTCGAAGAAAAAGGTGAATTGGTTGGTGTGTACTTTCGTTTCGTTCTTTAGACCCTCATAATCTCCGATTGTGTTTAGCGTGGCATTCGTTTTCTTGCTCTTTCTCCCCCTTCCTTTGTTATCACATAATACGGGCGAACATTTCGTTCTTTTCTTACTGGTCCACTCGTATTGTGAGTAACAACTTAAACGACAAACTCTCTGAAGTTTAACATGCAGAGACAGACATTGGTTGGTTAGATAATTACTTAAATTGTATAATTTAGACTGACTGTGCTATCCAGACTTGCATATTTTTATGTATTTACCATGGATACCCTATAACAAGGGTCCAAAGATTACTTATATTTTAATGTCTATAGAAATTAAAGATCGATCTATCTAAAAAAATAAATTCTTGAAAAGAACCTGAAACTATATTTGAATAAGTTTGAAATACTTTGTTCTGTTAGGTCTCAAAGAATCTACGTTTGCTTCAAAAAATCAATTAATTGAAAAGGCTTAACTTTTGTCACTTCTTAAATATGGTATTATGAACATACTGTAATACCGCTGTGATGATACAAGCGACAACATCCATAGGTCACATTTTTTTCTTAAATTTATAGTTACTTGTATATTAGCTACAACAAATGAAATTGCAAAAAACATGCCAATAAGGATTACTAAAGATCATATTTTCTTTATTAAATTCATAGGTAGTGGTGCAAACTCCATTAGGAAATAAAGTAGATCGATTATCACCATGGGCAACATATGTTGTTGAACCACCAAAATCAGAAAGTACAATTTATCGCCAAAAATTTTGGAACCCACCATTCTCTGAAGTAAGCTATAATTAAATTAATTTTAATTAATTGAGTAATTTTAGCGATACGTATTTAAACATCCAAAAGTTAACCGGCCAAAGAGTCTTCGAATATACGAATGCCATGTTGGCATTGCCACAAGTGAACTAAATGTAGGTTCTTATGACAACTTTGCTCGTAATGTATTACCACGAATTGTTAAACAAGGTTATAATGCTATACAAGTTATGGCCATCATGGAACATGCTTATTATGCAAGCTTTGGTTATCAAGTCACTAGCTTTTATGGAGCGTCTAGTCGTTATGGTAACCCAGAAGAACTAAAACGTATGATTGATACAGCTCACGAAATGGGTATATTTGTATTGTTGGATGTTGTACATTCACATGCTAGCAAGAATGTTATGGATGGACTAAATGAGTTTGATGGCACTGAAGGATGTTATTTTCATACTGGTTTCAGAGGAACTCATATGCTGTGGGATTCCCGTTTATTTAATTATTTAGAATTTGAAGTCCAGAGATTTTTATTATCGAATTTGCGATGGTGGGTGGAAGAGTACCAATTTGATGGTTTCCGTTTTGATGGTGTTACATCAATGATGTACCATTCTCGTGGTATTGGTCAAGGTTTTAGTGGGCATTATGATGAGTATTATGGCCTTAATGTTGATACTGAAGCAGTCATTTATTTAATGGTTGCTAATTACATCTTCCATAAATTATATCCTCAGATTATTACTATTGCGGAAGATGTATCAGGAATGCCAGGTACGTGTCGTCCAGTTACTGAAGGAGGATTAGGTTTTGATTATCGTTTGGCCATGGCTATTCCTGATAAATGGATTGAACTACTTAAAGAATGTAGTGATGATAATTGGAATATGGGTAATATTATACACACATTAACTAATCGACGTTGGATGGAAGGGAATGTTGCATATGCTGAATCACATGATCAAGCATTAGTTGGTGATAAAACCATTGCATTTTGGTTGATGGATAAGGAAATGTATACGCATATGAGCACATTTTCAGATCAATCTGCTATTATCGATCGTGGAATTGCATTACATAAAATGATACGTCTATTAACATATGGATTAGGTGGTGAAGCGTACTTAAATTTTATGGGTAATGAATTTGGACATCCTGAATGGTTAGATTTTCCACGTGAAGGTAATAATAGTTCCTATCATTATGCTCGTAGACAATGGCATTTAGTGGATGATGTAATTCTTAAATATAAATATTTAAATGCATGGGATTCAGCTATGAACCATTTGGAAGAAAAATATGGATGGTTACATAAGGGTTCAGGCCACGTTAGCTGGAAGCACGAGGACGACAAAGTTATAGCATTTGAACGTGCTTGTTTAGTGTTCGTTTTTAATTTTCATCCCACAAAAAGTTTCCCAGATTATCGTGTCGGTGTTAATGATGAAGGCACATTTAGTATTGTTTTGTCATCAGATGCTCCTGAATTTGGCGGCCAGGGACGAATCGATACCACAATACCATACTTCACACAAAATCAAGGATATGCTGGACGTCAGAATTCATTTCAGGTACATTTAAAAAGAAAATAATTTTTAGTACTACTCAAATTTTTCTAGATTTATATACCATCCAGAACTGCTGTAATCCTAGCCAAGAAGTATTCGTAGGTCACTTCCATATTATCATTTGGTAACTGTTAGAGTTAGTGGAATGTTTTATTTTTATATTTCTTGTTGTACAGTTTATTAAATTAAAATATTTTACTGTTCGTTACCATAGTTGTTTTATTAGATGTATAAAATTACTATCTATATTCAATTTCACAAGAGATAGTCAGAATAATTTTCCTCAGGCAGTACTGCTTTTAGATTTTCTTAACATCATGTAATCATTTTAACCACAAATACTTGTCATACTAAGGAATGGTTAACATAGAAATAGATCTGCAGAAAGTTGTTAGGTACAACAAGATGCACTGTAAAAAAAAATTTTTGAAGTACCTCTCATATAAATGTTACTGTCACCTGAGTTGCAGTGGCAAATGTTGAATTGTTAGGATTTTCTATTTTAATTGATTTTAAATAATAAGTATTTTTACTAACACCATGCAATTTCTAAACTGTTCTACACTGCTGAACAAGTACATAATATATTTATTTTTTAACTCGAAATAAGTTATAAAATAATTACACGATCACATTTTGACAAAATTAATCTAAAAATCAACATATTCTTTCTTATCATACACACGGAATGCAGTTTCTTATGCAAGTTGGATGATAAAAGTAATTGACAGGTATTATAAAAATTTTCAGTTACGTTTTTATTCGGCTGCAGTATGATCTCCTTCAAAGTAGTTTCCTTATGCTTGCACACACTTAATCCAACGGTTCTGCCACTGATGATAACATTATTGCAACTGTTCTTCTGGAATGTTGTCCCTTGACTGCCGATTTACTTTTTAGGAATAAAATAAAATCACATCGGGTGAGATCTGGCGAATAAGGTGGCTGTGGTAACACCGAAATGCCTTTTTAGATTGCTAAAAATTGCTGTAGAGACAATGTAGAATGGGATGACATGAAGAATTCAACTATCAGCAATGTTTGCAGAGACACAGAATACACATTTTTATTGTCTTTCTTGATTTTGTAAAAATATTCATTCACCGTTTGTCAAGCAGGCACTAACTCTTTACGAATAATGTGTCCTTGCAACCAAAAAAATACAGCATGCATTTCATTTTTGTCTTCTACATGGCGAGACTTTTTGCAAAAATTGGTGCATCATATGAAAGAATCAACTCATCACCGGTGATACCATGAATCAGTAACTAGGGTGGTTTGTACTTGTTCCAGCAGATCGACTGCCACACTTTGCTGTGGTTCTGTGAGGTGAGATTTTTCTGGACCATTTTCAACAAATTGCATTTCTAGATCTTCTGTTATTATAAGACAAACAGTTTCTCGGTTTATCTTCACTTCTTCTGTAATCATTTTCACAAATAATCATCGATCCAAACATACAATTTTCTGATGATGTCCACATATGGGATTTATTATGTACCCGACGACCCTTTATTAAATATCAGGGTTCGAATAATGCAAATTTTTATATATAGATTTTAAAGTTATAACACTTACAGTTCAGTCCTCGGCGACGAGCTCATCTCAGGGTTTTCAGTGGTTTGGATTTCCAGATTTTTGAAGTGGTGCTGGCCCATAGTAGCTGTAGCACCGTAGGGGTGTGTGCATGAGTGTTTTGTTTTGGGTATTTGGATGCTGTGTCCTTGTGTGTGTTGATGTTGAGTGTGGTCCTCTTTCAGTCCCAGACCATTGGCAGTTGGAAATCCAGGACCGAAAGTTAAGCACTACCACACATGCTATGGCCATCGGCAACCAGAGAGCTCACATGCGGTCTGAGACGTGTTCTGTGTTTTGATTAGAGTGTTTGTGTGTTTTGTCAGTGTATTTACAAAGTATCTATTTCTATGTTTGTTCCTATGTTTTGCAAACTTAATTAGGTCTAGGAGTGAGTTTTACACAAAGTCTTGTTGCCACATTTAGTGTAGATATTTCTAATTCAATGCGTTAAGTTTTATAAATATACTTTTAAAAATATGTTTACTGAAACTGTAGGTTAGAAAAATATTTCCCAAATAACTTTGTTTACTATTGCTGCAGCAGCTCCCAAGGTGTATATTCTATTGTACTATGAAAGTAGAGTTTTAGTTTCCTTGGTTTCGTTGTTGATAAAAAGTAAAGTGACAAGAAGCCACATTTGTTCTTATAGTTTGTAACAATTTTTTTAAAGGGAAAAATTGCTGGTTGAAACAAATTAGAAAAAATTTTAAAAGTTCATCCAGACAACTTATTTACAGCATTAGGTCGATCCTTAATTTTTAATGTCCTTGGTCCCATATGGAAAAAAGTTCATTATTTTCTAATTTGATTCAATCACAAGGTTAAGTTCAACATTTCGTAACCACAATTTTGCAGAATACAATCCAGCTGTTATGAAACCTGATTTGTAAAATCATAAATAACAATTTAATCTTTCAAAAGTCCGTGAAAACACCGCATGGTTCAGGAACTACCTCATAGTTTCCAACTTGTTTCATATACACGGCACGTGGGCATTGAAAGTTTTGTTCTGATAAGAATTCTCCTGCTTGAATTGTCCTGGCAAATAATTTTCTTAATCCGATGTCTTCCACTACATCTTCGAGGAAAGCAGGCTGGAAAGTCATTGATGGTGAAACTGCTGTTCAAAAACTTTAGTTTCTTAATCGGTTTTTATTGCAGCACAAACCTCCTGTAAGGGTTAACCACCCCAATAGTGAAACAACCAGATTGCAAATGTTGAATAAGATCCATCCCACACCGCATTAGCTTGGAGCTGACGCCCTGTGACCACACTGCCAGGACCTGTACCAGACCAACTTGAAGGCTGCCACCGACAACTTGTGGTTAAGGATGAGTGACTTTTTGCTGGACCCCGAAAGGGTCCATATATTGTTTTAGCAATCCCCTTTTCCACTAGCGCTAACTCCCAACCACCAAGTGGTAGTCCGCAAGGCTCGGCATCCCTCGTTAAAAGTCGTAACCTAGTACTAACAAGTAAATTTTCTTATTCAAAGCATTTGATTGATTGATTAAACTTTTATTTTTAGAATTTACAGCCATAACTATTGTAAAAAGCTTTAAATTAAAGTATGTACGTGATTATCAGATCTGATGCTCATTCAAGTCTTAAGAGATAAAAATGTTCTATAAATAATAATTTTGTTTCATAACACTAAACTTTATGAATTGATTTAATTTTCTAAGTAAAGTGAATTAAAAGTTTTAAAAAATTCATTCCAATAGGGTTTGTTTCTGTATCCACCCTAAAACGGCCTTTTTAATACTTGCTAGGTACCGCAGTGTCCAACTTAACTTTATTTAATTTTCTGTTTAATGAAGAATATTTCAACCCTACCTTTTCTCATAATCTCCCAGGGGCAATAACCAAAACGACAAGTTTTTATAGTTTCAACTTCTCATTATTTAATTCCTCTACATTGACACTTACAAAGAGAGGCCCGAATTGGAGTTAAAAAAATAATGCGGTACAATGGTATTCCCAACATAGGGACTGATGTGTTGTGTAACAACTTTGGTTCGCTATGAAGAATAAAAAATAAACCGTTACAAGTTATATAAAAACCATTAAATATTGTAATAGTATAATCTATTAATTATACAAGTATTGTGTTACATTAAAAAGTCTAAACAACCATGTTTCTATTGTTGGCTTAACAGCCACTTATAAACTCGTCTGAAATTCGTTCTGGAAAGTGGTATTGCGTTAGTGATTCCCTTGTCTCAGAAACGTCTGAAACTAAAGGTATTTCAGGCATAAGCCTATTTAGGGTAGAATTTAATAATGCATCCAAAATACTTGTGATATTGTATCAAAATTTAATTTATTATAAAAATACATTTAAAATAAATATACAAAACCATCTTTTGCCAACTTTGTTAACCTTAAAATTTCAATTGCCAAGTTAAGAATGACAGCTAAAATAATTGCACCAAGTTAGGACGTATATTTTTAATAATTTAGTTCATAAGGTTTTTAAGCACGAGTCATACCCAAGTTTATATGGTCTCAGACCACCCCTCCGTGAAGATGTGTGGTCCTAGTGTAATAACTGGCAAGTGTGAATCCCTTTATTGTACATGTTTTCATAGGCTACATCCAATGTTCGGATAGGTAGGTAATCTAAATTCAATTTAGTGCCTCGTTTACACAGTATTCTAATTTATGTGTTTTATTGGTAAGACATTGCATGTTTAGGTATATTAAGGAAATATTATATTTTGTATTTTTTTTCTTGTAAGAAATGGCTTTCATATGCGTGTAAGGTCAATGTGTGACTTGCTTGTTGTTCTCTAGGTATTTTGGTGGGCTTTGCTGAGCTACTTGAAAATTTTTATTTTTCTTTGTGAAAGTACTACCTACTATAGGCAACACCTCTTGGCCAGAAATGGCATTGGTATACTTCTTCCTTTAATGTAATGTCCACTCCGACTCTAAAGCATTTTGTGCTTGTTACGTTCAATTTTACATTCCTAAATATTTTCATTCGATTTACAATATTCTCAAACATTCCCACACTTACACTTCGTTATTTTGTATAACTACCTGTTATAGGAAACGCCCCTGATCATGCATTATAGTTTAATAACTCGATTTCTTCCTATAAAACTCATTCTAATACAAGAAACAAGTGATTGTTCAACGCCCTATAGAATGTATTCGGTTATCAACAATCCTTGTTTTCTAAAAGTATATGATTGCTTTATTTAAAAGTAGTAATATCAGTTTATATAAAGAGATTTTCTACATGTGTGATTAATTAGTGAAGGTGATTGGATTCGATTTTGCCGGTTTTCTTTATCTATTTATGCATTACAAAGACTCTAGAAGTGTTATTTGATTATTCTAATATTTCAATCGATTATCATATCGTTTCCTTAACTGCGTTGACTTTGATCCTATTTTTTTGTCCAGACATGTATCTTCTGCGTGACTGATTCTATTATTTCAAGAGCGATGCATGCCTTCTGGGAGAATCTTCAATCCTCAGTGCATCGGTAAGTTTCTTACGTTATTATTAATGACTAGAAGGAATATCTTTTTAGCTCCTTTGCATAGGCCCGCAGTTACAGTTAGGGTCGTAGCATGAATGATCCTGACCACTGTGGTGACAATCCCTCTTTGAGCGAGAATCAAGATGTTTTGCTATTTCACCTCTGCTGATGTGGAGATAGAACCTTGTTTATCCACATTTGATGTTTGTGTGTGATAAATGTACCACGGATAAACTCAAGTCACATTATTCCAACCAACGGAACAAGTTTACAAACACGCTTCGAAATTAGTTTCACTCGTGTTTCCTGTTACGTTTTAAAATATTTACTAGAAATGGTTCAGAATTTAATACTTCTTTTAACTTAACACGCTTGCTTATAAGAAAGACTAAGTTTTCTTCGTTTTACTACCATTAGTTTTTTCCACATGTTGCAGTACGAAATGTGCACTTTGTATCTCAATTATTAAAAATTGTCCGTAGAATATCTCTTATTTTTAAATAGGAATTTTTTTGTTTTTATTGTCAATAAAAATTCGATGGCGATGTCCTTTCTTTGTCTTTATGAACCACCCCACCTCTGCTTTTGTAGTTAGCATGGCACCTTTAAGTTTCTTTTATCTTTTATATGTTATCGTGATTCGTACGGGTCCCTACTGTACTGTCCTTTCTGTTTCTGCCTGACCTGTGCATTTTATGGTTGCATGTTTGAGCATTTTAATGAAAGCTCATCTACACTGAAGTTCGTTCCTATCTTTCATGTTTGATTTGGCATTTAGGTAGTGCCGTATTTGTTATGTCGTTACATTTTCCTTTGCCTTTTACAGAAAACAATCCATGCCTTTTTCTCAATTCTAATGACACCATTTGTCATGTTTCTCAATCGGCGAGTGGGCGGGGTATTATACCTACAAAAAAATTTAAGGAAGGCCTGAAATAAAAATATACTCGCACACAATTAAACATTTACAAACTAAAAACCTCTAATTTAAAAAAAACAAAATTATATACAAAACACAATAGTACCAAAAATGAACAATTCGTAGGTACACAATATACATATTTACGAATAAAAAAAGAACCATTTTTAACATGGTGAGCTGCAGTTTTTGGGTCATCCCCTATATTAATCTTCAAACAAGAAAAAGGAACAAAATTACCCCATTAAAAATCACAGCTCGAAATCAGCATTCTAAGTACAGTATTCTATACATAAAATTATTCTAATAAAGAAATCAGTAAACATTATAATATCCTCACACATACAAACAACCAGTCATTTTACCACCAACAAGATGATGCATCCGTAGACCCGTGTACATACGTTGTTTCCAACAACTACCAGGTATCCATATAAGAAAATTAGTGTATAAACACTCACCCTCGAGTTACCACCATTGAGTTGGCTCCTACTGTCTGTAAAAATGGTGCGAAACAGAGGTGCGCATGATCCCGCCTTGGGATGGTCCTCCCATTACAACAAGGGGCGACCATTCATTGTGGCTTTAAAGGCCACCGGAAGGAGCTATAGTAATTATAAATAAAATTAATTTATTGTCGTTAAAAAGTACAATGTTATAAAACCCATAAATACTCACCACTCTGTAAGGCGTGTGCGAACTTTTCATACAGAAAGACGGAAACAACCACCATTCTACACGTGTTTTCGCTGTGTAGATTGAAAAGCAAGTGAATATTAATTTCGTTTCACTAATGACCAGAGCTCAAAGTAATATTGTTGTTAAGGAAATAAAACTGGAAAAACACGGTTTATTGGGATAATACGCGGCTTTAATTCGACGAAGCCTTCCATGGAAAACACAAGAATCAATTATCAGATACCTAGAACCAGTTATCCCCTGTTTAATTTTAGCATAAACTTTACATTGATGAATTCCTAGAAGGAGTATTTATTATTAATTAGGCTCTAGCATGTAACAATAGCAATCGAAATTATGCAAATAGGTAAATGAATTAATACGTGAAAGGGTTATTTTAATTTACTGAATTAATTTTCGTTTTTAACGCCAAAGGGATTTGAGTTGAAAATTATTAGACCGCGTATTTCTTATTAACAAAAAATGTACGGGATGTTCAAAATAAACGTAACAAGTTCAATATTATTTTCCTTTAAGTTTACAATTTCAGTTTTTAAGTCATTAATTTCCAGACTAAGGCTACCTGTTTCATGGCAAATTAATACCTTCAAACAAGATGTAAACTCATCATTTCTTAAAATTGTCTTATATTATGATAAATGCGCACTAATTTGGTTATATCAGGTATGGTAGAACACATTTTACAGATAAAAGTTGAATCACCATTAATCTGTTGCTGATAGTTCTGGTTCTTTTACTGCATGATTTACGGATCTTATATAGTAGAAACCACGAAAGAAGTCCTTTACGTCATAGGTGTCTCAGTCAATTCAAAACATACGTTTAAGATTATTTAAAAGCTTAACTAATGTATATGATAAAGATAGTAATACGATTTGTATGTGTTTTAAATAAAGACATACGTGAACACGCTCATCTGGGAAAACGACAGAGATATACTTAACAGGTTAACCTTTTCTTAAAATAGGATATCTTTCGTAGTTTTTTGTAAATGGATATACTTTTTAAAGTTTTAAAAGAATTAATGAAAATTAAGTGTTTGGTATGATGCTACATTGACTTAAAATTTTCAACTTAATTCGTACGAATGCAATTTATGACGCAGACGACTTCTTTCATGGTTTCGACTATATTACACTTACTACACTATATACTCTTTTTTCTTACAATAATTGTAAGATAATTGTTGCTCAGCATGGTTAACAATTTCACTGCCAGTCATGTTGAAATAGAGCTAGTTAGAAATCAAGAGAGTTTTAAGATGTGATTCAGAGTTCGTTCAGACGACTTAGAGTAGCACTATTTAGTGCAAATGCTTAGAGTACTAACTCGGACTATGCTTTAATTTGTAACATGCGTTACGCAAACAATAAATGAAAGGTGAAAGAAAGAAGATTTGATTTTGAATGACAAACTTGTTATTGAAGCACCCTGTATAATTTTAATTTCGTGCAGAATATTACTCAAAACAAGACTTGCAATTAAATCCGTGTTTGTATTCAAATCATAAATTTAAAACCACAAATATAATCGTTTTATGTCTGTTACATACATGTTGGAACTCAACTCAAGGTTGTAAATTATTTTAAATCACAAAAAATGTAAGCAAACGTACTATAACAATAAAATTTCATGTTTTTAAGAAAGCTTTCAGAATTATTAAGCATGCAACAGTAATTATTGGATCCCAAATATGCTTTAGAAATTTAAGTTAAAAAAATTCCATACAATTTGACAGTTTTTAATAGACATAGTTGCAAATACACACAAAAAATACAGATATACTTAAATACAATGAAAAGCCCCCTGACACAGGGAAATTCATCCATATTAGGTTACATATGAATTAATCTTTTCATCCAGTACATTACAATGTATTCCATCTATATTATTTTAGACAAAACACAAATCTAAATCTAAGTAAATCACATGATAATACGTATACTTACTGTGTTTCATTTTCATAGACTCAATAGCAAGATTCTGCAATGACAAAAATCCTTGGATTATGAATATAGAGTGGGGAAAATAATATCAGAATTAGACATCTGACACATTTAATTGTAATTAATTGTGAACCGGTAATATGTCAACATAAAAACGTAGGAATAGTGTTAGGTAAAAGATTATGGCATAAAGTTAAAGAGCACTTACAATTTAGTGATAGAATAATTATGGTTAGATTGAGTACAAAACCCACAGACACTGTTTTAGTTCAGGTTTACATGCCAACAACTCAGTACGAGGATGAGGAAGTAGAAAAGGTATACGAGGATATAAATAGTATAGTGAGAAAAGTAAAAGGAGATGAGAATTTAATAGTTATGGGCGATTTTAATGCGTCAGTGGGAGAAGGTAGTGAGGGAAAAATGGTAGGAAAATTTGGGTATGGCAGACGAAATGATAGAGGAGAAAGAGTTAGTTGAGTTTTGCCAGGAACATAGATTAGTAACTGTAAACACCCTATTCGAACAACATGTTAGGAGAAGATATACCTGGAAAGCGCCAGGTGATGAGGCTAGATACCAAATAGATTATATTTTAGTTAAACAAAGATTTAGAAACCAAGTTAAAACTGTCGTAGTTATCCAGGGGCTGACATAGATAGCGATCATAACTTAGTTAAAATGAAGTGTAAACTAAAATTTCAAAAATTAAGAAAGGTTAAAAGAGAGGATGGGATCTAGGTAAGCTTAATGATAGTAGGGTAAAGAGGAATATAAACAAGTATTAGATAATAAGAGCAAAGAGATAGCTGTAGGAGGGAACGAGAAAATAGATGGAAAGAAATAAAACTCACTGTACATGATACAGCAACACAGACTATAGGTAAGAAAAAATAGAAGCGAGAAAACCGTGGGTAACAAAGGAGATATTAGATTTAATAGAGAATAGAAGAAAGCTTAAACCTTTCAGAGAAGTGGATAGTGAAAGTAAGCAAAAATATAATACAGTTACAAATAAGATAGTACATGAGTGTAGAAAAGCTAGAAATAAATGGATGGAGGAGAATTGTAAGGGAATACAAGATGATTTGAGAGTAGGTAAGCAGGGCAGTTAAAAAGTTTTTTGGGGAAGATAGGAAAAAATATAATGGTATTAGAGACGAGAATAATGAGCTTCTAATAAATAAAGTTGAGGTAGCAGATAGATGGAAAAGATATTTAGAAGATTTATATAAGGGAGACGATATGGATGAGTTAGAAAACGACCAAGATGAGGATGTAGAAATAGGGTTCTCAATATTAAGAGAGGAATTTGATAGAGCTGTTCGGAATCTTAAAATAAATAAAGTGCCAGGGATAGACGATATTCCCGCAGAATTAATAAAATATGCAAGTCAGAAAACTTTAGATAGATTGTATGAACTAGTAAAAGTAATATATGACACAGGTGAGGTTCCAATAGATTTTGAAAAAAATATTATTATCCCAATCCCAAAAAAGTCAGGAGCTGATAGGTGTGAGAATTTTAGAACGGTTGGTTTAACTTCTCATGCTTCCAAAATACTAACAATAATAATTAAAAATAGAGTAGAAGCTTTGACTGAGAATTATTTAGGCGAAGACCAATATGGTTTTCATAAAGACAGAGGAGTAGAGAACCGATACTAATGATTAGGTAATTATCGAAAAAGGTTACAAAAATAAAAAGACTCATTTCGCGTTTGTAGATTTAGAAAAAGCATTTGATAGGGTTAATTGGATTGTTATGTTCAGGGTTTTGCAAAAAATAGGAATCTCTCATAGGGATAGAAAAATTATTTATAGTCTATATAAAAACCAAAGCGCAGTAATTAGATTTGATGAAATAGAAAAGGAAGCTAAGATTAGAAATGGTGTTAGACAGGGTTGTATACTGTCTCCCTTGATTTTTAATGTTTATATTGAGGAAGCTTTAAACTTAGCTAGAGAGAGAAAAGAGATAGGTATTAGTGTACAGGGACAGAAAATAGACATGTTACGTTTTGCAGATGATATAGCCATTATAGCAGAGTCTAGAAAAGAGTTAGGAGAGTTTTTAAATATTTTAGATGAGATACTACAGAGTAACTATAGTATGAGAATTAACTCAGTAAAGACAAAGATAATGACAAGTGAGTTACAGCCTAGTTCTAAACCAAAATTAAAAATAGGTAATACCGAGTTAGAGGTAGTGAGACTTGGACAATTAAAGAAGTAGATAAGAAAAAGATAGAAGCTTTTGAAACTTGGTGTTATAGGAGAATGTTAAAGATTAGTTGGACAGATAGAGTAACAAACGAGGAAGTTTATAGAAGGATAGGTGAGGATCCCTGTATGTGGAAACAATTGAAGTTCAGGAGAGATAGAATGATAGGGCACCAGTTAAGACATGAGGGACTATTTAGTAAAGTCTTAGATTATAGACTACCAAATAAAAATAGAGTAGGAAGGCCTAGGCAAAGCTATATTAGTCAAATTATTAGAGATGTAGGTTGTGAAAGGTATGTAGACCTTTTTAGACTAGCTCAGAATAGAAAAGAGTTTAGAGCTGCGTCAAACCGACTTTAAGTAAGTTCGAAAACAAAACAAAAAGAAAAATAAAAATCAGTTAACTAAATGTCACCAGGACATGACTCACAATTGGTTAGCGGTCTGGCATGTTGGTAGCGTTTCATTGCTTAAGCCTTACCATAACATATAATTTAATAAACGTCACCATGGCATAACTCACAATTAGGTAGCGGTCTGGCATGTTGGCAGCGATTCGTTGCTTAAGCCTTACCATAACATATAATTTAACACTTTTCCTTTTTGAAGCGAATAACCAGGTTATATTTCATTTCCTTATAAATGGTAATCATGTAAACATGTTAGAGTTCTTTAACAACCATCAGGTTGCTAATATCTATGTAGAGCCAGCTGGATAGGAAAAAGATAGAAGGATATAGGAAGACGTAGACCAAACTATATTAGTCAAATTATTAGAAATGTAGGTCGTGAAGGGTATGTAGAGCTTTTTAGATTAGCACAGAATAGAATAGAAGTTAGAGCTGCGTCAAACCGACCTTAAGTAAGGTCGATAACAAAATGATGATGATGAAAAATGTAGAGTTACGTATGAATAGACAAGGGTGAGGGTGAAATAATGTTCGTTCAGAAGTAAGGTTGAAAGTACACAAGCTCCAAGAAAAATGTAATTGCATTCCCAAAGGGAATAGGCTGACATGTAAAAGTGGAATACACCCACAAGTTACAGAGTAGTTTCATAGTGCATGCACAATTATAATGTCGCAAGAACCATTTGAAAACAAAAGGGTGAGTCACCTCTCCATTAAATTGGAACTTTGTGGGTTGTGTAGTGCAAGGGAGCTTTGTGTTTTGGCAAACTGAAGGAATGATTGAAAGAAAGCATTGGTTTTTTAGATACCCTCGAATTATACAGTGAGTAGACAGTTTTTATGTTTAAGAATTTTATGCATTTATGAATGAAAATGCTTATTGGTTGGTATTTATATAAAAAGGAATTGATTTAAACATGAAAATAATTTTTGGGTTGAAGTAATTAATGACAGAATGAGTGGGTAGTGAATTTAAATGCCCGATTTATTAGTGTAATTTAGGTTAGTACAACTACAAAACTTAGTAATTCTAGAATAGACAATAAAAGGATACAGAATAAAGCGTCAGGATTTAACTGTTTCTTTTTTGTTTATTATGAATAGCATTTCTAATAATTGGGATTTATGAATGTCTTATAATTAAATATGAAAGCAGGAAAAATTCAGAATGGCAAATAGTTTTATTGATGGGTAAGATTACTGTTGTTTTTCTTTAGGATTTAGTTTAGCAGCACCTGGCCAGCCAGATTTTTCAAGTTAAAAATTTGTTTTTAGGAAAATGTATTTGTATTGTGTACTGAAATTATTTTATGTTAATAGAGTTTACGTTTAGGTTGAATTTGATTTCAATTTATTTAGGAATTAGGTAAAGTCAACTAAGTGTAAAGGATATCCGACTATCCCAGTGATGGTATTTTATTTTATTATGACCGAAGTAAGGAAGTTTTTTGTGGAAAAACCATCTTCGATATAGAAAAAACATCACAAGAAATTGTTATGATGGTTTGGCGTTCCCCCGAATTTGACAAAGAAAAACCTTTCGGAGTATGTTAATGTAATGTACAATTTTTGTATTCCTTTTTTCTCTCTCATTTATCCATAGGAACCTACTCCCACACCACTGTAGTTAGCCGACGTGCCCTTAATTGTTACGGAGTACCAACGCCTCCAAAGCAAATCCAAATTTAATCCATTTAATGCTTATTTTACCCATAACAAATTATGGTAAGTAGTTAAAGTGGGTTTTGCTATAATCTATTAACTATGACGCCTTGCTGCTCTTAACAAACTTAAATAACACGACTGTTAATTACATTTATTTTTACACTAGACTATCATAAAGCAAGGAATGCCACATTTGCATCCATAATCTTCTGGAAGAGAAATTCTCCTACATCAGCAGTATAAAAACCATTCTATGGAGGAGAATAACAAGATACAAAAATGTTAGGGTACCAATTAATACATTTACAGACAGAACACCTTACAACATATTCGGTTTAAAATAAATATACGTTTGGTTTAGTTTGTAAAAGTAAAGAAAAAAAAACATTTTTTGTTAGTGTACTAATTTTGACTAGTTGTGTTGACTATTTACTTGTAATTATTTGTAAAAGTCCCGAATATGTGGAGCTTTACCATGTGATTGTAAACATAAATATGGAGTGAAGCATTCTACAGGTGATAATTTGAGAATCTTTTCAAATGTCAGCCATGTTTTGCACAGTATTTATCATACTGGGCACAGACTAGTATGGGTAAGTGGTACTAATTCTGTGTGGTTGTGGGAAATTTATTTGTGTTGTTTAATTTAGTACAGAAGTACTGTGAATCTTCCCTATGTACAATTTTAATACTGGAGATATGAAATGCGTATTTCGTATGTTACATGTAAAACTAAACAGGAAAAAAATAATGCTTATACTTTCGTATAACAAGTGTGTTCAGTTAAAAACATGAAATGCAGAACAAATTCTAGTAATCATTTAAAAAAAGCATTAAGAAGCATTAGCGCAACTAATTTCAAAGCGGGTTTTGTTATGCACAAACATCAAATGTGATACAAAAGAAAATATCGCAACATATCTACAATTGCAGTGATACTTATCTTGCATCTACATTGGTGAACCCACAAAACAGCGTGATGTTGCTCACTGAGGGGTTGTCTTCACGATAGTTTGGACCATTAAGGTTGCGACCATACTTGCAACAGTGGACTGATGTAAAAGAGCATTTGGATCTACTTTTAACTAAAACGAACATATTCTTTCAGAAAGCAGATTGTAGATAAACGAGTACATTTGGGGTGTTATATCAAACAACAAAGATAAATTGAGATACTTTGACTTACACTAAATACACTAATAACATTCTACAGAGTGTTGAACAAATACTTGTTTCAATTGTATTAGCAGTTTTATAGGAACAAATCGATTTATTAAATTATAAAACGTGTGATCAGGGACATCTATAACAAGTAGTTAAACAGAAGTGGAAGCATGGGAATATTAAAACAGAATCATAAATCGAATGAAAATATTTAGTAGGGCACAATTGAACGTAACAAGGATACATCGATATTTTACAATATCCATTTCGTGTATTATTCAAATTGAGTTTGAAAAATAGTTTAATGAGTAGAAGAAAGCTAGAATTTGTCCCATTTTCAAAATAACATTCAGAATAATAGAACCATTGCAATGCTCCGAGTACTATCAAGAATTGATTTATTCCAGTATCAATAACTAAATTAATATACATCAACATGGTTTCCTATGGAGTCAGTTGGATACCATCTTTACTGATTTTGCAAAAAAGCTTTTGATAATGTATACCATAAAATACTCACCAGTAAGCTTAGAATGGAATTTGGATTCCACTCTAAGCTCGTGGAGATTCTGGAACGTAATCTAGCCCCGTACTATCAATCTTCTTTAGCACTAGTCGAAATTACTTCTATTTCACAATTACTATCTCTAGGGAAAAAGATTACAATTTAGTAAGTATTCTGTAGACACTTTCCGACCACCGCCTTCTAGCACTACCCCTAATTTGTTTGAACCTTCTTTAGCCTGTATGCCTTTTTCGGCTATGATTACCAATTCCGCAGTTCTTACTAATACTACCTCAACCAAACCCGCTCCTCAGACCAATTTACTTCCTGATGCTGCTCCCCTTTCAGTTACCCCAAAAACCTATACTACTACTACAATTTGGAAGGCTACTTGTGGAACTTTGACTTCGAACAGTAACTGCTGGAATTGTGGTCAAGCTGGACACAAATCTCCTCTCTTTCTCCACCCCCTATGTCCATATTGCTATGGTTGCAGTAAACCTAATATCACCCGCCGCAACTGTTTGGATTGTAAAAGTCTTTCAAATGACAGGGCAAGTCGTTAAGTGAAGGTCGTGACTCATTGGCCCCTAAGTTGAACCTATTCAATTCGTTGAGGATGAATGTTGCAGATAGCAGTACACCAACTCTGGATGAGCGATCCAAATATCTTCTAGATCTTATCTTGGCCAATGCTCGAGACGATGGAAGACCGTATTCCACTGTTAGTGTTTTTGAAATTAAATGAAAAGGATTGTTAGATCCTGGTGCTTCCCACACAATTATTGGTGGGCGTGGATGGAAAATTCTCTCTACTCTTTCTTTATCTCATAATCCATCTGGAACCCTCAACTGTACGGTGGTCAATGGTCAGTCTTGTGAAATGTTGGGATCCCTTAGCGTACACATCTTGGTAGAAACAAAACACATTTTAATGGATGCTTTGGTTGTCCGTTCTGTCACAAAAACACTGATACTTGGAATTGATTTTTGGAAAGCCATGAATGTCGTTCCTGATTTGCATACTGGACAATGGTCTTTTGGTGCCACCGGCGATTTATCATTGAGCGAGATTAAGAATGTTTCCATGTTTCACCTCATCTGAGTTAGGTGAAAGGCAAGTATTTCGACATGGAGGTATGTAACATTTTTTTGTTTGCATATCAAGAGAGTTTATCAACATTTGATGTTTGTGCATAACAAATAAACCACAAATGAACTCAAGCCACATTACTCCGATGGACAGAGCAAGTTTACAAAACTCATTTAGGAATTAGCTTCACTAGATATTTTTTATTTTTTAAAATTCTACTAGAAATTGGTATAAATTTAATATTTTTAACTTAAAATGCTAGTTTATAAGAAAATATAAGCATTAACCTTTTTTTTATACTACCGATCAGTTTTACATGTTGCAAAACGAATGTGCACTTTGTATATAAATTATTCAAAATTGTCAGTAGAATATAATTTTTTTAAATAGAATTTTTTTTGTGAATTGTAAATAAATTTCTTTCCTGAGGTTTCCTTTTTCTTTCTGTGTGACCCACCCCACTCTACTACGCCTCTGTGATTAGCACGGCATTTCTAGGTTTATTTTTTATCTTTTTATACATTATTGTGATTCGTGTAAATCCTTACTTTATTACTTTCCTTTCAGTTTTTGCCTGACCCATGCATTCTACGGTAACAAAAGTTGTGGATTCAATACCTTTGTATTTGAAAGATTGTTTGTAAGGGGATTATATCGAATCATTATGCTTGTATGAGCACGATTATTTCATTAATTGTAGAAGATAGAATCCAGAGAAAATCAGATTCTGGATTCTATCTTCTACAAATTAATGAAATAATCGTGCTCATACAAGCATAATGATTTGATATAATCCCTTACAAATATATATATATATATATATATATATATATATATATATATATTACTCAAATTTAGACCAGGGTAGAAAATTAATTAATTACATCAAATAATTTTAATCACCGTGTATAAGGAAGCTTTGGGAAAAAGTACGCGTAATTAAATGCCTAGTGTAAAGATTTAAATTATTCAATTAGAATGTAGGGTTTGTATAGAATTTTATTAGATAATACGCGTTATTAAAACCGTGGAGCATAACAATTTATTCGTTTCATTAAAAATAAGGGATTTAAATTATTCACTAGACGCTTTCTATAAAAAGAAGCAGAATTAAAATGCTCAAATTGTATGTAATTTAATTGTTCCAAGTATTAAAACAAATAGAAATTACGTGCAAAATTTATATTAATTAATTCAAGTTCTAAGTAACGGTATTAAACAAAGTGTACAAATAATAATTAATATTTAATTAGGATTCACTAAAAATTAAAGGGTAGAAGTCAATGCCATTCATTATTATTTTAATTGGAGTTAATTCAACCATTAGTAAGATATAATATGCATAAAAGCTTTTAAAAACCCAATAATATTCAAATCGTAGAAGTGTTATTTAAAGTATTACGATTGAACACCTGCGTATTTTAAATGTCAAATTCTAATAAATTCGAGCTGATAAACATGCAGATTCTGCGTATATTGCAAACGGTCGGATAAACCGTAGCTTATATTAACATATAAATCACGTGGACTGAAATAACCGATAGTAAAGAGTATCGATTTGCACCACTAGGACCAAGTTAGAAAAGACAGATAAAATGCGCAAGGCAGAGACACAGATAATAAAAGGCGTGATTTGAGCAACGTCACGAGGAAACGATTGGTTGAAATAAGTTGCAGATATGAGAGGTGAAAACATAACAATTTCTATACAAAATTAATTAGTTGTTCTCGGACGTGTTTGCGAGCCGTGTGAAAATTTCTTAGATTTAACTGGCACGAGTGCAAAAATTTAGTAGAATCGCTGTGCCGGACTGTCGAGAAGGGAACAGAGAATGCGAAATTCTAAAACTGGCCGTCGCGGGACAAAACCGACGTGCAGGCAAGCTATTATATAAACCCGTGATTATAGGTGTTTCGCTCTCTTAGATTTTCGATTTTGATTCAATACTTTAAACAGTTTCCTCTTATATTTTGGTGATTATTGAATACTTTAAAACAGTTTGCTCTTTACGTGCTACGATACAAGTTATTATGCATTAGTGCACTTTGAAAAGAAGATACAAGGTAATAAAGTCTAGTTATATTTGCGAGTATTACTGTACCAATTATCCAAATTTGTAACGATAAATGAATAAACAAAAGTAGGCAGTTTTGGGTATAGCGGGAAAGAAGTATGAATTTCAGTGCTATTTTTCGGGAGTGAGTAATCAAATGTTATTAGTAAACGTGATTGGATCTACAAACAAGATTTAGATATACATAGATGCGTTCCTGAGAAGCCCTGAAACTTTTAAACGAATGGTGTTGTAGATGAATTTTAAAAGGCGACCAGGAATCTGAAGCCGTAAACATAACCCAGTTGGAATGGTGAAATTAGCAAGGACGATGTACATTGAAGCCACGAGCGCAGTAACCTTCAGGTAAATTATACAATTTTGTTCGAACTTTGATGTGTGTTGGATATTTTTATAATTTGTTTGATAAAATAGACAGTAGTGAATTTGTATAAACAACAAATTTTTAATGTTAAGGTGAAATTTTCTTGTATAAGTAGAAAGGAGTATTTAGCAGTTTATGTTTTGATTATGATGAAAATTTGGGTCTGTCTTTGAGCTCAATTAGACTAACCTGTTTAATTAACGTAAAGGGGTGGAGATGCTCCTTTATCCAGACTCAGGTCTGCAGATCTTGTTTATTTAATTAGTATGCATCCTACAAGGACTTTAATTCTGGATGCAAATTAAAATGATGACAAATTTAAACTTGAAATTTATGATACTGAAATTTATGCTGAAATTTAATTTTGAAATTTTAGTGTATTATGAATATTGAGGTAAATAGAGTTAACGTTGATGTTTGTGGTAGGAATGTGTTTGTTTTTTTTTATGAATGAGGATGGAAGTTTTAACTAAGTGAGCAGCCGAGCCGGAAAGAGTAAAAAGGCGACTATCAGAAGAGATTCAACAGGGCGAGAATCACAGCAAATCTTGACAGCCCAATTCGAGAGGCTCGAATATTTTTTACTCTGGTGAGGCATTTTGTAGGTTTCACAGCATAATCTTGGCGACCCAAAAGTGAGGCTCGAGTTCCAAATAAATTTTTTGTGATTTTTATTCCAGGAAACTGGCGATCTGAGAGAGAGAGTTTCTGTTTGTGTATAAATTTAAGAGCATTTTAGAGTGTATGAGAGTGATTAGAACGTATGCAGAGAAAGGAGTGGTTAAGGAGTCAAGGAGTGGAAATTGGAAGTGACGATAGTGCATTGTGTGAAAAAAATTCGAAAATGGAAGAAGCTGGAGGCAGTAGAGATCAGTCGAGGACGGAATCAGGGGATCAAGGAAACGAGATGATAATGAGAATGCTAGAGAGGATGAACGATGAAGCTAATAGAGCTAGGGAAGAATTGAATAGAGCGAGGGAGGAGTCCAACCGAAAATTAGAACAGCTAAGCGATGAATCGAATAGAGCGAGGAAGAAGTCCAACCTAAAATTAGAGCAGATAAGCGGGAAAATTGAGCAATCTACTAAGGAATTTACAGAGTTTAAAAATAGTCTTACCGTAAAAATGGGGGAAGTTGAAAATAGGGTTGAAAAAATGAGCGTGATATTACAGGTCTTCGACAGGAAATGCGACATTTAAGGTCCGAAGTACGCATTTTTTGTGAAGAAGAAATAAATATAAAAATGACTGAAGTAACGGACTCAATGTAGGGATCAGTTAGGCAGGGTAGAACGCGAAGTTAGTAGTGTCAAATACAACATGTCAAATTTAACGGGGGATGGTCCCAGATTTTATACAGGTGGCGTATCATTGGACCAACATATGAAATTTTATGGCGATAACAGGGTAAATCTACAAATTTTTATTAATAGTGTAAGAAATCTAGTGGGAAATTTATTTGACGAACAGACTAAACTAAATACGATAAAGGCTTTATTGAAAGACAATGCGGAAGCATGGTACAATTTAGTAGGACAGGACATAGACACATATCAGGACTTTGAAAACAAATTTTTACAACATTACTGGAGTGATCACAAACAGGATCAGATTAGGGACGACTTGATTACAGGAAAATTTAAGGGAGAGTTTGCAGGTTCTAGGGAACAATATGCCATCCGAAAATACAGTGTGGTCAAACAACTTAATCCACCATTGACGGACAGACAAATAATCAAGTACTTATCACGACATTTTGAACTGGAAATCAGACAACACGTGGCCTTACAAAACATCACAGAACGGGAGACATTTTTAGAATACTTACAGAGATATGACGATGTATGTGTAGGACGGACAAGAGAGATACGAGAACGAAACGTTAACACAGTTAGGTTTGACAACAGGACACCGAATTATCCGAGACGGCCTGACTATAATAGGAATTTTCGACCGAATTGGGAACGACGAGGACAGGAATACAGAAGTAATAGTGCGACTAGGGGACCGACGCCAAGACCTAGTTACACGAGACAGAATAGTTTACCGGAAGTAAACAGGACTGTGACAAGCACGCCGAATAGAGACAGGGACACGGATACTAATACAAGGAGGACGTACGCACAGGTTGTAGAAAGACAACCAGGACCAAGCACTGAAAACAGGACGAGACAGGATTTTTAGAACGCGACAGACCACTAGATTTCGGTGTAAATGTGTATGAACATCCACGTGAATTTTTCAAAATTGAGGAGGAAATAGAGCCAGAAACTGTAGAAAAATTATGTTTGCCAATTGTTAATATAGGAATTTTTGAGAATAATGTAGAAGTATTACTTGATACAGGGGCAGAGGCGAGTTTAATATCGGAGGAATTCGTCAGCAAAATTAGGGATAAGGTTTGTGATAGAATTATGCCTATAAAGCGTAGCCATTTAGTAGCTCCAAATAAAAAGAAGTTTGCTGTAGTAAATACTGTTGTGGTGCTTAGGATAAATTTAGGAGGTTTAAGCTGTGAACAGGAGTTTGTAATTGTACCTGGACTGAAGTTTCAGAGCATTTTAGGTGTTGACTGTATGATGCAGTTAGGAGTTTTGATAGATATGGAAAAGAAGGTAGTAAGGATTAAGGATAGGGTAGTGCCATGGAAGGGCAGTTATGAAGTCACAGAGGATGACACGGGGTTGAGTATTAATGTAGTAGAGGTAGAGGATAATGGAGTAAAACAGATCAACACAATAAGATGTCCAGAGGATAAGATAGTAGAGGTTCAAGCTTTATTACAAAAACATGCAGAATTAGTGGGGGTAGAAGCAAGCACAGCATTAGGCTATAAGCACGTGTTAGAAGTGGATAATTCAGAACCGTTCAACGCAAAGGTTTATCCAATTCCAGCAGCATATCGGGAGCAGGTGAAGGCAGAATTAAATAAAATGTTGGAAGATGGCATAATAGAGGTCTCAAACACTCATTTCATAAATCCGTTGGTGGTAGTTAAGAAAAAGGATGATAGTATTCGTTTATGTTTAGATGCACGAAAAATTAACCAACGGACCAAACCACAATTCCATTGTCCACCATCCATGGACACACTTTTGACGAGATTAAGTGGCAAGTTTGTTTTTAGTAAATTAGATTTAAGGAATTCATTCTGGCTGATTCCATTACACAAGGATTCTAGAAGGTACACAGGATTTTCCGTAGAGGGGAAAATCTATAATTTTAAGGTAGTACCGTATGGTTTGTCAACGTCAAGTGCAGCATTAATTAAGGCAATGCAAGCAATTTTAGGAGCATATGAGCAATTCTGCATACACTATGTGGATGACATATTAATTTTTAATGAAACTGAGGAACAACATTACTCTCATTTAGAACGAATATTATTAGAGCTTAAATTAGCAGAATTGAGGCTGAATATAGAAAAATGTGAATTTTTTTCGAAAACTGTTAAATTTCTGGGGTATGTGGTGAACACTCAAGGTATGTGTATCGCGATAAAGAAAGATTGTCGAAACTTTTGACATATCCGAGACCTAATAACATTAGGAAATTAAGAGCTTTTTTGGGGGTCCTTAACTTTTATAAAAAGTTTGTACCGAGATTTGCCGAAAAAGCGAGTCCATTGTTTAAACTTCTGAAGAAGGGAGTAATATGGAGTTGGACGGAGAGTCAAGAGGCAGCATATTTAACACTGTTGGAACAGTTTCATGACCAACTAATTTTGAGGCATCCCAGATTTAATGTAGGTTTTGTACTGAGGACGGATGCATCGGATAGTGCTTTAGCAGCAGAGTTGTACCAAGTACAAGAGGGGGAAGAGGTGCCCATATCTTTTGTGTCACGCACACTGAAGCCGCATGAAGTAAATTACACAATTAGTGAAAAGGAGATGGCAGCAGTGGTATTTGGTGTTACAAAGTTAAAATTTTTCTTGATCGGAAGACATTTTGTAACCGAAACGGATCATTCGGCGTTGTGTGCGTTGATGAATACAAGATTTTCGAATAATCGAGTATATCGATGGGGGTTGTTACTACAGGAGTTTGACTTTGAGATTAAATATATTAAGGGAGAAAACAATTTTATAGCAGACGCGTTTAGTAGAAACAGAGACAAGGATAACAAAAGACCGTGTGACATCATGATTGCTATGAACAGTCTACTACAAAACGGTTCAGTATATGGAGAAGAGGAGATCTTGAGGAACCAGAGGCAGAGTGAGGAGCTGCAGACTATTAGAACAAAGTTAGAAAACGAACCATATGAGAAATGGATTTTTGTGTAAAAAAATTCAAGACTTGGAAGTGTATGTAGTGGATAGAGTACAAGCAAAATTAATCATCAAAGATTTGCATTTAAGATATGGTCACATAGGGATCCGAAAGACTTGGTTAATTTTAGGAAACGTTTTTTCAACTAAAGACTTAGGGTTAGTAAAGTCAGTCATCAACACTTGTCACTTATGTACTTTAGGAAAGTACAAAAATAGTACGAGTCAAGATGTGGTACAAAGTATACACGTACAAAATCCCCTGGACTTAGTTGCTATTGATTATTTGAGTAATCTAGTCCGAAGTACAAAGGGACACAAACATGTGCTGATTGTGACTGATGTGTTTTCGAAATTTACAAAATTATATCCCACTCGGGATTGTAACACAGTCGGAACAAACAAGAAATTGGAACAATTTTGTAGGGAAGTAGGAACTTTTAAACGAGTATTAGCAGACAATGCTACATATTTTAATAATCAACGGTTTAGGGATTATTGGGAGAGGCAAAACATCAAAGTGGTGTTTTGCAGCATAAGGCATCCTCAAGCTAATCCAGCTGAGCGATATATTCAAGAGACGGTTAAATTCTTGCGTTTGGGTTCACATAGGAATCATCGTTTATGGGAGGACAACTTGTCCAAGGTTGAATCTTTTATCAATGAAACCGCTAGTACCGTGACAGAAACCAGTCCCATTATGCTTATCAAGCAACAGTATCCCGAAAGACCATGACAAATTGTGCCTAGGGACGATGAATTTCAACAACTTTTGGTAGATGTGAGGGAGAGATTAAGGAAGAGAGCTGAAAAATATACAAGGAAGATGAACGCGAGAATAAGAAAGAGGGTAAAATTTAAAGTGGGAGACCAAGTAGTAGTAAAAAGCTTGAGAGTAGGGAAGCGAGATAGAATGACATGTGCTAAATTACACTTGCCCTATGAGGGACCTTTTGAGATAGGTGAAGTAGTAGGGGAGTGCACGTATTTATTAAGGGCAGTAGGGTTCGGGAAATGAGAGGGGACGATTTCACGTCAACCTACTATTCCCTTATACCGGAGAACCAGCACCACAGTAGAAATAGGTGTATATAGAAGAGTAGAAGTAAGTGTTTATAGAAAATAAAGCTAGGTATAGGATAAATATGGGAGATAGTTAGAAATAGGTATATAGGATGAGAATAAAAATTAAATGTAGGAAGAAAATAAGATAGGTTAAGTGTAGATATTTCTTATAAGATTAGTGGCGAGTTAGGAATAGAATAAGAATAGGATAGGTATATAGGATTAGGTAGGGGGAAGTGAGTATAGTGAAGATTAATTAGAATTTAGGAATAGGATAGGTATATAGGATGTATATAGGATTAGATGGATAAGTAGGATGAAGTTAGGGATAATTTCAGTTTATAAAATTAGGTGATAGGAATAGGATAGGGATATAGGATAGGTGTAAATATTTTTAGGATTGGATATAAGTTAGGTAAGTTAGAAAGATAAGGTTAGAGTGAGATAGGCAATTTTTTTTGTTTGTAAATTTTTTTTGAAGTCTAAATGTGTTATATTTGAATTCGAATAAGTGGGATTATTTGTATTCAAATAGGGGGAAAATACTCAAATTTAGACCAGGGTAGAAAATTAATTAATTACATCAAATAATTTTAATCACCGTGTATAAGGAAGCTTTGGGAAAAAGTACGCATAATTTAATGCCTAGTGTAAAGATTTAAATCATTCAATTAGAATGTAGGGTTTGTATAGAATTTTATTAGATAATACGCGTTATTAAAACCGTGGAGCATAACAATTTATTCGTTTCATTAAAAATAAGGGATTTAAATTATTCACTAGACGCTTTCTATAAAAAGAAGCAGAATTAAAATGCTCAAATTGTATGTAATTTAATTGTTCCAAGTATTAAAACAAATAGAAATTACGTGCAAAATTTATATTAATTAATTCAAGTTCTAAGTAACGGGTATTAAACAAAGTGTACAAATAATAATTAATATTTAATTAGGATTCACTAAAAATTAAAGGGTAGAAGTCAATGCCATTCATTATTATTTTAATTGGAGTTAATTGAACCATTAGTAAGATATAATATGCATAAAAGCTTTTAAAAACCCAATAATATTCAAATCGTAGAAGTGTTATTTAAAGTATTACGATTGAACACCTGCGTATTTTTAAATGTCAAATTCTAATAAATTCGAGCTGATAAACATGCAGATTCTGCGTATATTGCAAACGGTCGGATAAACCGTAGCTTATATTAACATATAAATCCACGTGGACTGAAATAACCGATAGTAAAGAGTATCGATTTGCACCACTAGGACCAAGTTAGAAAAAGACAGATAAAATGCGCAAGGCAGAGACACAGATAATAAAAGGCGTGATTTGAGCAAGGTCACAAGGAAACGATTGGTTGAAATAAGTTGCAGATATGAGAGATGAAAACACAACAATTTCTATACAAAATTAATTAGTTGTTCTCGGACGTGTTTGCGAGCCGTGTGAAAATTTCTTAGATGTAACTGGCACGAGTGCAAAAATTTAGTAGAATCGCTGTGCCGGACTGTCGAGAAGGGAACAGAGAATGCGAAATTCTAAAAACTGGCCGTCGCGGGACAAAACCGACGTGCAGGCAAGCTATTATATAAACCCGTGATTATAGGTGTTTCGCTCTCTTAGATTTTCGATTTTGATTCAATACTTTAAACAGTTTCCTCTTATATTTTGGTGATTATTGAATACTTTAAAACAGTTTGCTCTTTACGTGCTACGATACAAGTTATTATGCATTAGTGCACTTTGAAAAGAAGATACAAGGTAATAACGTCTAGTTATATTTGCGAGTATTACTGTGCCAATTATCCAAATTTGTAACGATAAATGAATAAACAAAAGTAGGCAGTTTTGGGTATAGCGGGAAAGAAGTATGAATTTCAGTGCTATTTTTCGGGAGTGAGTAATCAAATGTTATTAGTAAACGTGATTGGATCTACAAACAAGATTTAGATATACATAGATGCGTTCCTGAGAAGCCCTGAAACTTCTTAAACGAATGGTGTTGTAGATGAATTGTAAAAGGCGACCAGGAATCTGAAGCCGTAAACATAACCCAGTTGGAATGGTGAAATTAGCAAGGACGATGTACATTGAAGCCACGAGTGCAGTAACCTTCAGGTAAATTATACAATTTTGTTCGAACTTTGATGTTTTGATGTGTGTTGGATATTTTTATAATTTGTTTGATAAAATAGACAGTAGTGAATTTGTATAAACAACAAATTTTTAATGTTAAGGTGAAATTTTCTTGTATAAGTAGAAAGGAGTATTTAGCAGTTTATGTTTTTGATTATGATGAAAATTTGGGTCTGTCTTTGAGCTCAATTAGACTAACCTGTTTAATTAACGTAAAGGGGTGGGAGATGCTCCCTTTTATCCAGACTCAGGTCTGCAGATCTTGTTTATTTAATTAGTATGCATCCTACAAGGACTTTAATTCTGGATGCAAATTAAAATGATGACAAATTTAAACTTGAAATTTATGATACTGAAATTTATGCTGAAATTTAATTTTGAAATTTTAATGTATTATGAATATTGAGGTAAATAGAGTTAACGTTGATGTTTGTGGTAGGAATGTGTTTGTTTTTTTTTTATGAATGCGGATGGAAGTTTTAACTAGGTGAGCAGCCGAGGCGGAAAGAGTAAAAAGGCGACTATCAGAAGAGATTTAACAGGGCGAGAATCACAGCAAATCTTGACGGCCCAATTCGAAAGGCTCGAATATTTTTTACTCTGGTGAGGCTTTTTGTAGGTTTCACAGCAATATATATATATATATATATATATATATATATATATATATATATATATATATATATTTTGATAATTATAGTTGCACATGTCCAAACCCCATTTCTAAAACAGAAAGAATCATGCACCTACTGCCGTTATACTACATCTAAAATGCAATATGCTAAAAAAAACTACTAATGATAAAACAAAAACTTTTCGTTAAAACATTTTTGCTATAAACAGTAATTAATTTGCAACCCCAAGCAACAGACTGAAATACCATCATTTTTTATCTGAATCATATGGACTTCGTTAATTTTGCATTTTAAAAATTAATAAAATTATTACTCGCTAAATTGAACATTATTGTTCATGGCAAGAAAAATATGCTCTTACTAAGATTATTTGACTTATTTCTAAAAAAAACTAATGCAACTAGAAAAAGTGTATGTGAACAAATTGCTCATTAGAACAGTCGAAACAAAAGTATTGCACATATCGAGACAGTGTAATTTAGCATACGACAGTAAAAATTTGAAAATAAAATGTTGAAAACTAATCTTATGTTTTACATTACTATAAGATGATACTGGTCGGTTGATGCATTAAGATATCCAGAAGTACCTTATAGACCTATATGGACACAGACACTGCTAATAGTATCGACAAACATTACAAATCAATATTCAGTAGGCATACGAGGCTTTCAATATAACTTGTTCGTAGATAAGAATGTTTAGACACAAAACAGGACTTTAAAGCAATTGGCATAATTTGCAAGTGAGATTTTATTAATTTAAAGGAAAAAATCTCAGAATGTAAACAATCATTTTATTTTAAAAAATCATTTTTTAACAATTTGTATAACATCTTCGTCCTGCATAATATGACTAATTCCAACTCTTTGTGGAGAGTACTTGGTGCTAGTTCCCCAAACTAATGCGTATTTAAATGCCTCTGCCAGAGTTCTGTGAATAACATGACAAACATGCTCCACAGAGGCACCTTTCCTTAATATTAATCCATCGGCAAAATCGGGTGGTTGACCTGGTTTCTTAGTGTAGACACGTATTAAAGCTAAATATTCCCATAGAGTGTTTAATAAGCCGTCTAGATTAAGCTTCATATTACAACTGAAATGATGATTATTAGATACAGTAATATACTAGTTTAAATTACCTGACAACAATGCTATTAGGTTGCCTGGCTATTCGATCTACTTCTTCTAAAGATATTTGATCAATTTTATTATACACATAAAGACATGGTAAGTATACACGATTAGCACAAATAACATCAATCAATTCATCAGCGGTGCAATCTTCACGAAACAGAACCTCTGCATTAAAAATCTTATACTCATGCAATATCAATTGAACAAGTTTTTCATCCACTTTTGTTAAATTACATGTAGAATTAAAAGATAAACCTCCCCCTTTTTTAATTTTAAAATAAATATTTGGTTTTGCTTTGTTTAAACGAATTCCAACTGTTTCAAGTTCTTGTTCCAGTAGCTGACGTTGTACATCTTGTTTAGTGGCATCCAGCATCATTAAAATTAAGTCAGCTGTTCTAGCAACTGCAATTACTTGTCTACCACGACCTTTCCCTTGAGCAGCACCTTCAATTATTCCAGGTAAATCAAGAAGTTGTATATTTGCACCATTATAGTCTATCACACCAGGAATGCATGTTAACGTAGTGAATTCGTATGCTGCTGTTTCACTTTCGGTGCGAGTCAGTGTTGATAATAAAGTCGACTAAAATTTCAGTTACAATTTTAGAAAGAAATTGCTAGTATATAGGCAAAGCAATTATTTTGTGGTTAGATCAGATTATTTATGAGAATATAGCTTGAACTTAACACGTACAATGTTGCTTTAATACAACCAAATTCCATAGTTATAAATTTATTTAATCCATTATTAAAATGAATAAAATGAATGAATAATGAATGAATGAATAAAATACATTTTATTTTATTAAGAAAAGGGGTTACATTGGACGCCATGTGTGACCCATTGCTTAATAAAATAAAATTAAGTGTTGTACCTCAATAATCAACCTAACGTTGTTTTTTTTATTCCTAATTATCTGCAATAATAATAACACTAACGGTTCTCAGCAAGGATGAATATTAGAGACCTTAAAATCAGGGCTAACACATGGATTCTTTGTTTTATTCCTAAATTAGCAACCAGACGTCAAAGTAAATTAGTTCCAAATGAGTCAAACCAATAGTAAATTAATACGTTTAATAATAATAATAAAATTATTAACAAGAAAACTAGCACTTTGTTCCTGTTAACACATCAAAAGTATATACAAATAAATTCACTTATACTGCTTCAATATGAGTATCAGAAGTAAGAAGAATGTTACTACTTTATCAAATATTATGTAACAAGTTTATTTCAATAAACCTACCTAATATGAGCTAACTTAACGCAGGCTTGTACAAAATAATGTCATAAAATGATTTAAGTTAATATTATTAAATTATTTAAGTTTCGTCAGACCGTTAAAAATAAGAAATTAATTCCACAAGTGCTAGTGTGAATTAATTACAATTGCAATAATTATTTCTAGTAGATACATAAATACCCAACTACAAGTCAAAGTGTACGTTGACCCTGATGACCCATAACCAAAACAAGGAGACTTCATCACCTGTTAATTGATAGCGGTAAGTATGTCAGAATCCCAAATAACACACATTTTGCAGCATCTGGAATATGTTGCAAACCAGGACATATGCCGCAGCTTATCCAATAATGACGAATACTATATACTTAATTCGAAAATGAAATTATACATTTCACTGTACCCAATTTAAGTTGCTTTAGCAAGGGTTCAGACTAGCTAATTTCTAAATACCAAGGACACAACCCTGCAGTGGATACAAAATGGAACCATTTTACAAGTACTATAAATTGAGGTAAAACAAATTTTGGTAATCTAAATTGCGGTACACCAAATTTCTAGAACAGACTACATTATAACAAAACCAGTGTAATTAAATAATACATACCTCTAACTGTAAATTTAACAACTGTATATTACTATGGGCAACTTCCCACAGTCAAAGCACAAATTAGAAGAGATGGTGCATTGTTTCCATCTTTCTACGTGTCCAACCAGTCCCAAGACGAAAAACTAATGTCGAAAAAAATAACTTTACTTAAACATGATGATTATTATAAGCAACTACGGGTAATGGTTAGCAATATTCTCGAATAATGCTAATTGTGCGAAAGAATTTACCGGAAAACTATAAATTCGGCAAATGTCTAAGTGTGAGGGGATTCTGGCAGTCACAAGCTGCTTAACTCCCTTCACATACCACTGAATCTCAGTGAAATAGGGCATATAATTAGAAAACAATAGAAGGGGAACCCAGCTATACACTGTGTCCGAGATAAGGAGGGCCACTATGGGGATCTTGAAAACGGTATGAGATACAGATTTGGTTAAATGGGAGAAAAGTTGTGTAATCAAATGCCTAAAAAAATGGCGTTTAGAAATCCCCAAAACAGTTTTTGGTTTTTGAGATATTTCGAAAAAATTGGATTTTCTTATTTTACATATTATTTTGTTCTGGTGTTAATATGGCACCTAGACCAAAACCGAAGGCACTTCTCCACAGCAACTTTTAATGTCTCTTAACTTGGCATTGTCAGTTCTGTCACCTGACGTTTCGTCTTTGCGGAACAATCTTCAACTTTTTTTTTAAATATTGTCCTGGTGACATGGGATCAGATTCTGAATGCCGATTCAGATGCGGAACCCCAGATTGAGCCTTTATATATTTAGATTGAAATCCATGATATTGCACGTACTGAGTACGATTATGTAAGTAGGAAGATATAAGCTTCAGGAGGGTATCTGAGAATCCAATTTGATCTAACTTTTGTATAAAGATTGAGTGACAAATACGATCAAACGCCTTCGAGAAATCAGTATACAAAATATCCACCTGAGATCTGCGATCAAGGGCATCAGATGTAAATTGGGTGATACAGAAGAGGTTTGTTATAGTTGATCGATTAGTAATTTGTTCCATTAATTATGTTATCTAACGAAGAAAAGTTTGATATGGTGGCATGCTTCATTACGTCCAACCGAAATTGTTTTGTTGCAGAGCGTATGTATTTTCAGAAGTATTCCGAAAGGAGACAGCCAAATAAAAGGACTTTTAGCAAATTAGTGACAAACCTTAAAACATATGGTAGTTTTAAAAAACCTGTAGTTTCTCGAAAAAAGACCAGCAATGAAGAAACTGTACATAATGTTTTGTTAGCCGTCACAGAGGATCCTGAAACATCAGTCCGGCGTATTGAACAAAACGTTGGTATACCAAAATCAACGGCATATTGTATTTTACAAAAACAAAATTTACATCCCTATAAGTACAGAATTTGTCAAAGACTTAGACCAGGTGATTTAGAACGTCGTCGCTTATTCTGTGAATGATACACAAGAAAATGCCAGGAAGATATGAATTTTCCATATCAAATAATATGGTCTGATGAAAGCATGATTACGAATAACGGTATTTTCAACAGACGAAATGATCATTATTGGTCTGAAACCAATCCACATTTAAACAAAACATCAAGGCATCAACACCGTTTCGGTTTTAATATGAGGACTGGGATATTCGGCACAATGATTGTAGGACCGTTTATTTACCACCGTAACTTAACATCAGAGCGTTACCTACATTTGCTGCAAAACGATTTAGAGGATGTTCTCAATAACATGCCTCTGCCGATAGTTCGCAACTGTTGAATACAGCAGGATGGTGCACCTGCACATAATTCGAGAGCCGTTCGGGAATACCTTTCAATGAGATTTCCAGAGAAGATGATTAGCACACATTCGGAAAAACCCTGGCCAGCGCATTCACTCGATGCAACCTCGCTTGATTTCTTTGTATGGGGGTTCGTTAAGAATCATGTTTATCACCAAAATTTTGCTACAGAACAAGACCTAAGGGGGTTAGTTCTGGAAGCATTTGCTGGTATTACTCCACAAATATTGACTAGAATTTTAGAATCGACAGTTAGAAGGTGCTATTTATGTTTGGAAAATAATGGAAGTTTGTTCAAACATGTGCTCTAAATTTAGTTGTTTTGTTCGTGTTCGTTAATTTAATTTTATTTATTCGTTGTTTATTCTATTAAATTAGTGCATAAACTCAGCCAGTAGACTATTACTAAACACATAAATGACTAAACTATTAATTGGTATAGCTAATTGTTTATTCTTTAAAATTAAAAACTATGCACTACAGGTCCGTAATAAGAATTTTCTTGATTAAGGCCGAAAAAAAATCGAAAACGCAATTAAACCATAAAGTGTAATACATCGTTGAATTCGGCATAAAAAGGGCTTTCAGAATCTGATACCAGATCACCAGGACGGTATTTAAAAAAAAGTTGAAGATGGTTCCGCAAAGACGAAACGTCAGGTGAAAAAACTGACAATGCCATGTTAAGGGACATTAAAAGTTGCTGTGGAGAAGTGCCTTCGGTTTTGGTCTAGGTGCCATATTAACGCCAGAACAAAATAATATATAAAATAAGAAAATCCAATTTTTTCGAAATATCTCAAAAACCAAAAACTGTTTTGGGGATTTCTAAACGCCATTTTTTAGGCCTTTGATTACACAACTTTTTTCCCATTTAATCAAATCTGTATCTCATACCGTTTTCAAGATCGCCATAGTGGCTTTCCTTATCTCGGACACAGTGTATATACGCTGTTGTGAAAATTTCAAGGAATTGTGTAGGCTAGCTTAGAATATAAATAATTAGGGGTATGCGTCCAACCAGTTTCAAGACGAAAACTTAATGACCCAAAAATAAGTGCACTTAAATCTGATGATTATTATAAACAATTACAGGTGTTGGTTGTGAAAAATTTTCAACTAATGTTGATTGTGCGAAAGAATATATTGGAAAAACTATTAATTCGGCAAATGTTCAAGTACAGAGGGAACTTGGCAGCCATGGGCTGCTTATCCTCCTTCACATATCACTGACTATCGGGGAAGTAGGATATATAATTGTAAAACAATAGAAAGGAACCGAATGACATCTAACAAGAAAGAACAGCAGCTATGTTCAAAGACAACAACCATAGAAACAAGAAGTAACGTCTGTGAAATAGGAGCAATAGAGTAGGAAACATTCTAAGGCATTTTTGGGAAATAGTACGGGATATATTACAACCAGAGATAAGAAAAAAGGGGTAGAAATAAACCTAGATCGGACTATCGCAGACAGATACTGATAGATGCAGACTGTGCAAATTTCAGGGAAACATGTAGGTTAGTTCGGAATAGGAAACAATGAGAGTACGCGTATAACCAGTTCTAGAACTGAAGACCTAATGGTGATGATGAGGATATTTTGAGGTGGAGGTTAGACAATGCATAGCTTTGCAAAACATTGTAAACGAAGACGTATTTTTAGAATACTTGCAAAGATATGACAAAAGAGGTCAATCCAGAAGAATACAGCAGGACTAGGAACCAACCGATAAATTTTGTCAGGTACCAAAGACGGACAGGACCTGAACATTTCAACGGCAGGAATTTTGATAGAGATGAAATTTGAATAAAGCCACCCAAAAGAAATGTAAGAAGAGATAATGGAATTTAAACTACCGAAAATAAGATTATAACAGAGAAACCAATAATAATGGAAATTCATAACGGGATAGTTCAACAAGGGAAAATAGCAAGACATGAAGAAACAATAGACAGGCCAGAACCGTCGACTGCAAGGTAGAATTTTCAATAACAGACTGAACAAACACACGTCAACATTAATCACTATGAAAATAAACATGAGTTTATAAAATGTGATTTCGAAAGACATTTTAAATAAAAATTTACTACCTATTTTAAATTTAAATGTAGAGAATGAAATAATTAAAGTACTCATAAATACAGGAGCTGAAGCAACGCTGGTTTCAAAATTTTTTTTATTAAAAATAATATTCAACGATTAAATAATGAATTGATACCCATAAGGAAACGTAACTTGGTAGCACTAAACAACAGAAGTTCACGAATATAAATAGTATGGCGATCTTGAAATGTGGGTTACAGAATACGAAGTTTGAACATAAATATAAGCTTGTAGATGGATTGAGGATGGATGCTATTCTTGGCATCTATTTAATAAATAACTTAAGTTGCGAATAGATACAGGGAAGAAGATGATTATATGTGGCCAGAAGTATATTAAGTGGGATGATGAAATGAATATTGAAGTTGAGAAAGACTGTGTGAATTTGAATCAGTGTGAATTAGAGGAAGTCATGTAGGAAGTACATGAAGTAGAAGTAAAGATTATTGCAGATCCAGATGAAGTGAAGTATGAAGTAAAGTCAGCAATAATTAAATATTCTTAATTAGAAGATGGAAAGTTGGAAAATGGAAATTTGAGAATTCCTACAAGTTACGACGATAAGACATGAGATTGAGGAAAAGTTGAATGAAGGTGAGAAAAATTTATGTGAAGGTATCAGTAAGAAATTAGTATGTATTTTGTGAATCATTTAATTATAATAAAAAGAAGCGAATTATGTTTGAATGTGAAAAGTATAAAGCAGCATAACAATAAACGATAATGGTCCCATTGTCAACAGATAGTATCTTGGTGAGATTAGGTAATAAGAAAGTTTTTTTGAAGAGTGATTTGAAGAACTGATTTTTAGAGAGGAGATATAAAGGTTTTCGGTAGAAGGGTATATTTACCAGTTTAAAAATGTCACTTTTAGTCTGTCTTTGGGTACGGTAGCGTTTTAACACCCACACTCTGAAATAGATTGTTATGTAAGTATGCAACTCAAGTTGCAGCTAACAAACTTCATAAGCGTAATAGAAACGCCAACATAAACGCCTCTTAATAATAGACTCGTCTTCAACACACCTTAAAACCGAATTAAAACCGGAATTTCCTATTATTAATATACAAACATTAATTATAATGATCAAGCAGGCAAGCTTTCGTTTGTTTTTGGGTATATGATGACATACAATAGTCAGGAGGATAACTTCCGATCTTCTGAGTTTAACCTTTTATCATGGTGCACCAAAGCCTAGAGGTTAAACCAGAAGGTTGTGTGTTATGCACTAACGTGGATACTCCATGCCCTGCCGGCTAGATGCACCAAATTCCACCACCAAGGTCTGGACTTTCACCAAAGAAAGTTACTTCGTATAACCATTTTGATATCAGCATCTACTGCTAAACAAGGTCTACCGGGACAGCATGTTCGAGTCGTCCGTGAAGTCCTTGTCTTCGCAGCCCACCATCACTGAAGCGGAGATAGCGGTCTGGACGTGTGAATACCACACCCAGTACCAGTTCTGACACCTATTACGAAGAATTCGCCATCATTATGCCGTTCCACGCCTCATATCGCCGATAAGGAAACCCGCACAGTACATGACAGTTGATTGACCAGCCACATCTAGCACCGTATACAAACGTTGATCAAACGAAACTTCTAACTGCAGATCCCAGGTGACACCGTATCTGTGAGTGCCTACTCCTGCACTAATCCATTTTTAAGGTGACCAACTATTTTTTGTTCAAAAAGAGTACACTTTGCAAGTATTTCATAGGTGAAAAAAAAAAGAAAAAAAAACGATAAAAACTTTATTTCCCATAAAACTTTGCTGTACATACTACGCATGCGTCAAGACTATCAAGCATGCCGTACATACTGCACATCAAAGATCAGCCTGGGGATTACGTACACAAATATTGGAGAAATAGATATATCCATCTCTTTTCACAAATGTAATTTTGACGTTGTTAGAAAAAGAGGTCTGTAGTATCTATTTATCTCTCCAGGAACATAACACGACCTCTCAATTGTGCAACGGAAACGGCAGCCATATGTGCGTGCGAAATTCAAATCACTGTCAAACTCGTGTCTGGTGTTTGCTCTGTCCTCTGACGTGCCGGAAACGGCAAGCAATATGCGCACGTGAAATTCAAATCACTGTGAAAATAATTTTAAATATTAATTAATAAAATTGAAATAAAATAATCTAAAAAAATGTTTTAGAAATACAAATGAGTATAAAATTATACAAATGAGTACTTTCAGAGTACAGGATTTGAAAAGAGTACGGTTTGCGAAAAAAGAATACAAAACTCAGTAAATGAGTATAATTGGTCACCTTGCATTTTAGCCTAAGCCTCTTTTTGAGCTGCATTTCTTCACAGAAACGCACATAAAAGTTCAAAGTGAATCCAGTGTGCGAATTTAGTTTTTTTGTCTACAAATATTACATTCATTCAAAACTGCACTATACATTTTCTAACGCTAAAAGGACATTTGCATTTCTAGCGTTAATAAAATTTGTTCACTTAGAAGCTCTATTCTCATGCATAATGTTCAAGGACATTTGTATATTGCATGTGCATGTAAAATCTTATGTAATTGTTATTTTCAATTGCATGTTATTGTATGTATTTCTTACAGTCAATGTTTAATGTTAAATCTGTAAATAAATTGTACATATTTGTTGTCTCTATGCATTAACGAAACAAAAGGTGACCACATAAAATACAGAAATGGTGACCTGAACATCCACAGTTAGTTGAAAACTTTTGATTTCCAAACTATAAACAAGGTTAATGAAAATTCAGCAGGTGCAATAACTGGTAAAACACAAAGGGATGCAACGCCTGCTGTTTAGAAATCGTTTTAATTTGAAAAACCTTTATGCTTGTATAGATATATCGAAATTAATAAAAATATCTAACAGCAACTTAAAAACATGATTTTGCATAGGTTCATTTCTTTATTAGTACAGGCACATGTCACAAATCGTCTGGGACTATGTTTAACACTTTCACTATAGGTTCGGTAATGTTATACTTAGTATCTAACGATACTATTAATAACTAGTTATAGGTTTTACTTGGCAGGTTTGAGTGAAAATGTGGTGAGCTGCACTACAATTAACCATAAATAATTTGATAGAAATCGGCAAAAGCAAAACAAAAATCTGATCAGACATTCCTATCAATAACAAAATGTAACTTAAAAATAATTACCTTTCCAACAGAAGGAAACCCTATTAATGCAACACGAGCATCCCCACTTTTTAGTACATCAAATCCTTCCCCTTTTTCAGACTTTTTTGAAGGTTCTAAAAGTTGTGATCTATATTTCGCTAACTTTGCTTTTAGAAGACCCAAGTGGTATTCAGTAGCTATAATAAAATGTAAAGAAATACTAAAAGATCAGTGTGCAATACCTTTGTTTTTCTGAGTTCTTGATATTTCTTTTTCTATTTCTGATATTTTCTCCAATATGCCCATTTTGTTGTAACAAACTTACACCTTCTTATTGATTCTTGTTAGTAGACTTCCTAGTTCGTAATTTTAGATTCAATTTCTTACTTCGCAAGAGAAAATTTTACACAACTAAACATAAATGAATTGAGAAAATAGGTTAGGTTGCTCCTCGGAATGTCATTCATCCCATAGATTAATAAGTAGCAGATACAAGAGAAGCCAGCGTAATTATTTGGCGGTATCTATTGTCGCAAATATTAACTAAAGTAACTATTTGCAAGGGTGAATAGATTACCGAGAATCGTTATAAATTGATTATCTACAATTACAATTCGTGTTAGGGTTTTTCAAGGTTTCACTAAAATGTGAAATTACTATAGACGACTATAAAGAACTGACTTTAATGTTTTTAATAGTGATTGTAAAATTTTATGTGTTTTTCTTACCATTAAGTAATTATTATAAAATAATAGATGTTTCTGTTTTGTTGGAAACGTTTTCATCTTTACAAAGGTATGTACGTATCTTTATATTAAATATCTTATACATACAGGGTATTTCTTATAGGGTAGATATTAAAAACGTGAAGTTTATGTGTACTAAAATCCCAAATTTACCTATATTGTCACATAGGAGATATTAAATGGATTTCCATGATATTTCATTATTATCAAAAGTGTCATACTACTCATCATGTAATTTCAATTGTATATAATAATGAGGCTATTGTTTTTAGCTCATTTATTAAGTTCACTATATTGTGCTATTTTATTGTGGGCAATGTACATTATTTACATACAAATATTGAAACAAATGGTTAAGTTCAATTCAGTGTATGCACTGTAGATCATGTGGCTAATAAAGTGTTGGCATTGAAATTTTAAATAAAACCTGACTCTTTTAATCTGCAATTTGAATTTTCTTTCCTTTATCCTGAATCTATAATATCTATAATAACCAATCACAAGTTGTGTTGTAGTTTCTTCCAAGATGCAGCGATGGCGCTATTTTTATACCTACAATGATTTGATTTCTCTTATGACCCTCAACAGCTGATGTCATTTTTAGCGCAAAACAGGTGTCAATCGAAAAATTGACTTTTTTAATATGGTCCTTATGTATATGTAGAATAACGTTCAATACTTTCATGCTCCACTTTGAATTTCTGTCTGAATCTTAGTACACTATTTTATTTAGGATTCTTCGTGCTAATAAATGGAAACTACATAGTTTCTTCTTTAGGGGGGGGCTTTAAACATTCCTCTTTTAACTTGTAATTAAACAATGAAATCATATTGCAAGTTGAGCAGACATGAACTTTTGTAATGATCATGCAGGACAGAGTGAAATAGAATGGGAATGTGTTTTGACTGTTTGTTTGGTATGACTTTACCTTGTTGATGTTATCGTTTTCTTCATCCCCCCATAAATGTTATTTTCTTTTGTTGTTTTTTATTTATTTATTTTTCGATCTTGGTTTATCTGTTGTTTTAGCGTTTTATTTGTTTATAGTTACATAACTTATTAAAAACTTCTTTTCAGAACTAAACTAATACATTCTGCAAGAATAGCATTTTGAAATTGGTAAGTTGTTAAATTCGATTTACTGTATAGTTATTGACTTTAGTTGCTTCTAAAACTATCATGGATTGCTGTTATGCTGTAGAATGCAGCCACACCAACAAAGATAGTTGCAGAAAATTTAAATTCTCGAGAGTAGTCAAAACCACATGCTTATTGTATAATATACTATATTGTGTTGTGTTACCGTCGAAATTATCATAATGACATTCGCATTTAACAGTGTACTTAATAATTAAATTCTTTCCAAATTAGTTTGCGTGAATTCGAATATTGATAGTGCGCCGTGTTATCAGATACCGTTCTGGACGAACTTTATTGATTTTAACACATACTTATGATTTGAAACGAGCACTTCTAATTACGCTGTTGGAACATTTGTGTTTCCACCTGATTTCAGGGAATTTGGCGAATCAATCGAAGGAAATTATTTTCGTTGTGATTTGTAATAATTTTCATTATTTCCTTATTGGGATTTCGGCGATTTGTAAGTATCAAAGAATTTTTCAAATAAATAATTTTATGCTATTATAGATTTAAAGTGGATACTCGACCATTATTTCGTAACCACTTGTTGTACTTACTTCGTTGTTATGCATCGAACATTGAACTCGAAGTAGATCGGTAAGAAATCGTGAATAGATTAATTGAAATTTTAGGTACGAATTTTAGGGTTTCAGTATCTAGTTTTCAAATTACCAGTTTCAAATTTGCAATTCCTAGTATCTAGTTCCAAGTTTCCAGCTTCAATCTGCAGTGTTCAGTTTTAGACCCAGTAGTATGTTTGCAGTCGTAATCGCGATCGTAAACTTTATTTGGGTTTATGCTAAGATTAGTAGCTTCCCAACGAGTGCAGCTGTGGGTGAGTCGTTTCTTATTTAATCTTACTACCACGACCGCTTGGTTGATGTCGCATGCTGGTGGTTGGCATTTATTAATAACACTTAACTGAAGATTGTTGTATTTTTACATTGTCTAACGGGTATGTATAGTTTAGCCAACGAGCATATTGTTACAGGTATAATTATTACCGATGCCCACAGTGTTCAAGGGCTATTCTACGAGGATCCTAGTACATCACCCTTAATAACGTAATAGTCAGTTGTTCTGCCTCTTTGGCGCAGATTTGTTTACCCTGTGGGCTGGATTGAGATAAGTAATTGAAATTAATTAATAATCAGAATTATACAACCAAGTTAATTATTATTTTGCATATTGAAAAGTAGACCATAACAAGTGGGTGGGTTATCGAAGCCATTTTATGTGTTTATTGTTATTTCCTTGTTTTGTATTTAAGTATCAGTACTATATGTAAAAAGAAATTGTTGTACTACTCGAGTGTGAAGAGTGGGGAGGATTTTAGCTGTTTAGGGTGTTACAGGTAAGCATGAAGTACTTCCTATTTCAGTCCAGTCGAGCACAACTATTTAGATTTAGGTGGCGCTCATTTGGCAGATGGTTGGTTTTGTGTATGATCTACCGCACTCCGGTCTCGGTACTGGGTTAGTCCAGGGCATATTGACAGGGTTATCTGATGAATGCATGTTTAATTGTCAGTTTCAATATTTGGACCAAATCAAAATCAATTATTAAGCTGGATGGGTTGTCGATATAATTCCCATAAAAGACCAGGTGCTCATGACATTGATGAAATTTAAATTAAATTATTTAAACCAGGATCTGGCACTAAGATTTGGATGTTCAAGTTCCACAATTTCCAATATTATTTTAACTTGGGTCAACGTGTTGCATGCTGCACTTTTTATAAAGCTTCTTGATAATAATGTACATTGTATGGAAAAGAACAGGACATGCTTACCATCTGCATTTGCACCATTTACAAAATGTAGAATGATAATAGACTGCACCGAAGTTTATGCATCTGTGCCAGAACAACAGATTAAACAGCGAGCAACGTACAGCAACTACAAACAGGAATACCTTAAAAGGGGTCATTGGTGTAGCTCCAAATGGTGTCATAACGTATGTTGGTTCAACATATGATAATGCAATTGTAGAACGCTGTGCTGTTTTATTCAAATTGCAAGCAGGAGATTTGATTTTAGCAGATAAGGGATTCCTTATTACAGATATTCTCCCTGCAGGAGTTTCCGTCAATACTCCATCTTCCTAATGACTCCACAATTTACACCTGCTGAAGTAGAACTAACCACCACAATTGCAAAAGCTAGAGTATATGTGGAATGTGCAATTAATAGAGTAAAGTTTTATATAATACTAGATTTAGTTCCACCTAGTTTGCGACATCATTCCTCAAAGGTATTTCAAGTTTGTGCATCGCTAACACTTTTTCGATATCGTTTAATTAAAGAAATTGAGAATAAGTATCAGTGTAACTACTGACTAGTTCAACATGCCTTCAAATCGAGGGTTAAAAACAAAGTGTCATAAGGCAGTTTTTAGTGTATTATACTTTTATTTGCTTTACTGCCGTCTTTAATGAAACCACCGTATTTGCATGAAAGTTGTTTTGCTGCAAATTGAAGTTGTAACTTTAAGATGTTGCTGCTTTTTAACTCTTAGTGTTGAGGCGATAATAACATTGTAGCTATATGAAGACAGGCAACCATTCAGGTTTAGTGATGTGTTTATGCCGATAAATGTTTTGGTTTATAGTTCAAAGTGTAATAGAATTTAGTTAAAATTGTTAGATAAATATACGATCACTTACAAATCCCACAGTATGCAGGTGGCGAGATATATACGTGTTTACCCGACTGATTGTCATTAAACCAGTCGATTGTCAACCGTCGTAGCGCCCGGTTATGTTTTGGTGTGACGAGTACCGCATTCTGATATTGATGCTAAAATAAGACATATGCATATAATTTACTCTCATGCAATATTCATTGAGAATCGTGGATCTTCTATATCCCAGAATTACCCTTGTTTCCTTTCCTAACCTCATGTTCTGGTAAATGGATGAATGCATCGATTCAGGTGTGTTTATTTCATACTTGTTAATTTGTTTATCTATCTGTATTTATGAACATTCTATCTCACCATACAGTCCACTACTCAATCCCCTATACGCCAGAGTGGTTGCCCAAGCAATTGATCCTTAGAGCCTAAGATAGCGTTTGTATCTTGTTGAACCAAATTTCCAGAATATTGAATCAATTTTATAGTTGTTAATAGCCGATTCAATATTTCAAAGGAATGTTGATAAATATAGGTATTGTTAGACATCAGAATGCATTAGTTGTTCCGTTTATCGTATGGTTGTAAACGTACACATCTGTGTGATTTGCAAGTTAAAACCCAAGTGATTGAACTTGAACTATAAACAGTATTTTGTTATAGCCGTAGTATTGTTTATTATTTCCAGGAATCAAATTAATTATTCCAAATTTGTTTCTGAATTACCAATTAATTTATTTACACTCACCCTAATAGTTGTTACGAATTAAAATTATTAAAATTTACTAGGTAAAGTACTTTGCTGTTTAGTTACCTATACGAAATTAGGCAATGAAAACATTTATTTTTGCTCTAATAATTTATATAAGTTTGTGGTAGTTTCAATTCCACCACGCCTAGAACAGAGGTAGAATATAAACTTGATGTCACGTTAGCTAAGCGTGAAAATCTTTTTAGGCGAGTTCAGCTGTGCTTCGATGCGGGGCTAGCTTTAAAAAACGATCCCGTAAATGAGTCCAAATTAGAAAACTTTACCGTAAGGTATGGTACTTTAGAAAAAACTGCGGATACTTACCATAGTGTTGTTCAGGAGATTGTTATTCTAAAACAAAAATTAGAACCGGAGTTACTGCCCTCTTATGCCCTTTTAGAAGCCTTTGAAGACCTAAACGATCAGTTCCAATATTTTGCTAAGCGCTTTCTAAAAGATCCTTCTAGGGTAGCACAAAATTCAGAAAATAATCATGAAGAGAGATCGCGCATACGTGTGCCTGCTTTAGAGCTTATGAAATTTAGTGGCAAAGACCTTTGAGTATGGCCTGTTTGGTATGAAAATTACAAACAAGTTGTTCATTTAAAATCGGATTTTTGTAAAGCGGAAAAATTGCAGTATTTGTTAAGTAGTTTAAGCGGTCGAGCCTTAAAAGCTTGTATATCAATTGATCCACTTCCATAATTATGATACAATATTTAAATTATTGGATGACACGTATCAGGATAACAAATTTCTAGTGAGAATATGTATTTAGATCAGCTAATTGCATTTCGCCCTATTCAAAATTGTTCTCCAAACAATCTACCAGGATTTTTAGAAAAATTTAATATCCACGTGGACGCGTTGAAACGACTGAATATTCCTGAGTTAGTTGATTACTTCCTACTATTTGGCGATGTCCAAATTACCTTCAGAATTAGTTCATTTGTCTGAATTAGTACGAACCAGCCAAGAACTTCCAAAATACGCAGAATTAGTTAATTTTGTCAAACGGCAAAGCAAAATTAGTTGCAAGCCAGACTTTCAGTGCCCAACATATAGCGCCAAAAAATACAAATCCTTATAAATCCGCCAAAACATTTGTGGTTAACAATCCTAAACCTAAACATACAGGAAATTGTCTATTTTGCGAAAAGGGGTGTCATTTGTTGATCGTTCAGTATTCAAATCTAGTGATCACGAATCCAAATATAAGTTCACTAGAAACCAAAATATGTGCCTAAATTGCTTTTCAAATAAACATAAGGTGCAAAATTGTTCTTCCAACTTTAGTTGTTTGAAATGCAAAGCTCGGCACCACACTCTATTACATAGAGACTCTGAAAATACAAGTGAACCTTGTACTTTCAAGTTGCTGCGACAACTGAGAACGCCGTTCCTAGCACGAAAGCAAATGTGCGCTATAACTATGTGCTCCCAAACCAAAATCACTTCAAGTGATCATTCCAAAATTGTTTAATTGAGCACAGCTCTAGTTACCGTGTTTGACAAATGGGGAAAGGAACAAACTTTGCGTTTCCTAATTGATGACGCTTCTACAGCCAATTTATTAACTTTTAAAAATTGTCAAAGGTTATGCCTATCTTATGCCAAAGCCGTGCCGTCCAATGTATTAGGTATTGGTGGTACAGTAAAACCCCTCAAAGGTCGAACGAGTCTGAAAATATATTCTAAACAAGACCACAATGTAGCATTTTCTATAGAAGTTTTAAATAACCAATTTGATGCCAGATGTACCAGTGGATCCGAAGGGTCTACAGCATCTAAAATCGCTTCCTTTAGCTGATCCTACCTACTACCTGCCCGGAAAAATTGGTGGAATATTAGGTGCGGAAATATTTTCCGAAATTTTAGGAACTCACAAATCCGTGGGCCAATCTGGTAGTCTTATCACCATTTCGGCATCGTTGGAATGTATCGTGGTAGGGTCGTTTCAAGCGCGAGTAAATACATTACCGTGCACCTTTCTTACATTAGAGTCATTGGTAGAAAAATTGTTTGAAATAGACGATTTCGACAGCAAACCTAAAATGGATAAAGACGAGGAAATTTGTGAAAGTATATATGTCAATTCGTTTAGCTGCGATCGGTCCGGTAGGTACACCGTTAGTGTGCCATTTAAGGATGAACCTCAGAAGTTAGGCAATTGTTATTATATAGCCAAAAGACGCTTATTATCGTTAGAACGTCGGCTATCAACTGCCCCAAATTTATGTTTGAGTTATTCGGATATACTTCAAGATTATTTAAATCAAGGACACATGAATTTAGTAGAAAGTAATCAACTCGATTTACCACATTTCTACGCAGCTCATCATTGTGTTTGGAAATCCGACAGTAAGTAAGTGAATTTATTTAAATAGGAAATCCTAATATACAAACATATTGTTATATGTAATTTACATGTAACAGTAAACTTATAATAATATTAATAATCATGCTTATAATAACCTATTTTGATTTGATTGATTTAATATGCTCTATCATCTTATGTTTAAACGAATGCACATTTGAACTCTGTTTGATATCAACAGGTAGTTTGTTATACTGATCAATTCCTTTAAAGAATAAACCTTTCATTAACATCCTATCATTAGTTTTATTTATGTATAGCTTAAGTAATTCACAATTTATATACAAGTCAATATCATTAACGTAAATTAAAAACAAGAGAGGACTAGGATACTTCCTTGTGGCACACCATGCTGAATAATCCTATTACTAGAATAAATATCTTTTAATTTAATCTTTTGTTGCCTGTCCCGTAGGTAATCCTTGATCCAATCCAGTACAACTCCATCGATTCCATATGTTTGTAATTTGCTGAACAATATATTGTGGTTTACAGTCTCGAACGCCCTCTTCAAATCTAAGAATACAGCTATCACATACTCGTTATTATCAATACACCTATTTACCCTTGCTAGTACAAACTGAAGTGCTGTTTCACAGGAGTGATTATGCCTAAATCCTGATTGGTGTGCAAAAACAATGTTATTGTTTTCAAAATGATTTAGTAACTGTTTGTATACCGCTCGTTCAAGAATTTTTTCTAGTGTAGGTAATGTATTAATTGGCCTGTAGTCGGATGCTTTAATCAACTTATCTATTTTTAATATTGGGCATATTGTACTGATCTTTAACATATTGGGAAATTTTCCTTGCTGTAATGATGAGTCGATGAAATGTAATAAGACATGGCCAACGGTATCTAAAATTGCTTTCAGAGTTTTATTATTTACAGGAACTTGAATGCTGAATTTGTTATCTAATGTTTTTACTAACTGAGTTACTTCAATCATATTCAATAGCCTAAATTTATTAAATGGAACGTACAAATTACAATTGGTCCTTTTCCATTTATTATTGCCTTTAATACCCTTAACAATTTCTTCAATACTGCTGATAAAAAATTCATTTAGTTTCTCTGCTATTTCAGAAGGATCTCGAATAATTTGTTCTTCACCATTCTTTTCAAATTTTACACAATCAGGTATTAACTGGATTTTCTTTATATTAACTAAAGATTTTAGAGTTTTCTACATTTCTTTAGGATTATTTGCATATTTATCAATTTTTTCCTGGTAATAATTAGTCTTTTTAATCTTTATCAAATTTACAACTGTGTTATGCAATCTTTTATATTTTTCCCACAGAATTTTCCTCTCGTTAGTGCTATCACTTTTGAATTGTTTATACATTTTATCTCTTTCTTTCATGTTTAATCTAACTTCATTATCAATCCATGGCAAACCATTTATCACTTTATATTTTTTGATAGGACTTACTTCATCCATAATACCTCCACATATCTGCATAATTTCCATACAAATTTCTTCTACATTTATGCTTTCAAGTGACCAGTTATGTTTAATTAATTTCAACTTAATGTTATTTATATTATTTTCAGATAGGTTTCTATAATATCGATAGATTGTATTGTCAATTATCAAATGATCGAAAATGTTGACAGTTATTATAGAATGATCAGTAATTTTAGGATATGAATGAACAATTGATAGTACATTATTATTATTGGTTAATACATAATCAATAAGTGTTGAACTTACATGTGTAGATCTCGTTTGTTCTAATACTAATTGACTAATACCATATATATTAAAAAGATTTTTAATTTTATTAGTGTAGTAAGAATTTTCTAAATAATTAATGTTAAAGTCTTCTATTAATACACTCTTACAGTTTCTAGTAAACACATCACACAAACTATCCAAGTTATCAATAAATGTACTGTGAGAAGCACTAGGAGAGTGATAAATACAACCAATCAACCATTTTTGGTTCACAACATGAACTTTTATTATTTTACACCAATAGTTCATTTCTAATGACACTGTTTTAAATACCGTAAATTGTATATTTTTCTTCACATAAAGCAGCACTCCACCTGTATTATGAGTTTGTGAATCACATCTTATAGTCTTATAATTTTCAATATACAATTCATTATCTAAGATACCAGCAGTTTGTCTTGATTCACTTAATAATATTATATTAGGACTATAGGAAACTATTTGTGAAACTAATTGATCAATATTATTGGTTATACTTTGTATATTCATATATATATATATATAATGTCTGTATTGTACTATATTTGAATTCATGCTTAGCTTTTTAAAAAATGTTGAGTAGGTTTATTGACAATGGTAGGCTTGTTGTTAACATATTTAATGGTTTTAGTATTGTCACCGGACGCTATTGCTTCATTCAATTGTTCTTTGATCAATTTATAATAATCTCGCTGGTTTTTTGTTTGATCGCTAAATACCTTAATACTTGGTACTTTTGATCGTGCTTTTATTTTTTTGAATGTATAATGCATCCTCTAGAGAATTTAATATAACCTTAAGAGGTCTATTTTTTCCGTTTACAGGTTTTCCCATGCGAAAAGTTTTAATATGATCCAGTTCTATTTGAAAATCAACAAGCAGTGTTGACACAACTCCCTGCCGAATTGTATTTGAATTTAGTATAAAATTGGATAGCGATATTTCTTTAAATGACATTTTACATAAAGGACCGAAGTTACAGAAAAATATTTTTAACATATTACTTAATTTTCGGTTATATCCGGTTTGTTTGAGCGGTGACATAAAGGCGATGTATCGTCAAATAAACATGAATGAATCCCAAAGGAAATATCAACGAATATTGTGGAGATTTAAGGTTGATGATCCCATTCAAACATGAGCTAACCACAGTTACTTTTGGTGTAGCTTCCTTTCCATTTCTAAGTTTACGTACTATACACAAATTAATCCAAGATGAAGGAAGCAATTACCCGAAGGCCGCAGAATATATAGATAGGGACATATTTATGGATGACTTGATATGCAGTGTTTCTAATTCGACAGCCGCGAAAATAATTCAGATCGAATCTATTAAGTTTTTCGAAAGTGGTGGCTTTCAAATTGTAAAATGGATGTCCAATTGTCCTGAAGTGAAGGTTGCTATACCCGAAGCAATTCAATGGAAATCCACTTATAAATTTGATAAGAGTTATTTTAAAGTGTTGGGTCTTCAGTACAGCCCCTCTACCGATGAATTTGGATTCAAAGTTGAAGACAAATTCACTACACCCTGCACAAAACGGAAAATGTTAAGTATTTTAAGCCGTATTTTTGACCCATTAGGTTTTGTTGCGCCTTTTACCTTATTGTTAAAGGTACTAATTAAAGAAACTTGGGAAGCAAAATTTGATTGGGATACTCCCGTGTCTGAAAAAATTAATTCAGTGTGGTCTAAAATTTGGAATGAATTTTCCCTACTTCATAAATTGTAAATTCCGAGGCATGTTCGAGTATTATTTGAGTATTATTATTTGAGTATTATTCGATTTTCGGATGCTAGTCCGATCGGTTACGCTTCCGTTGTTTACATTCGCGCCGTGGATACCTCCGCTAATGTAAACGTAACGTTCTTTTGTTCCCAAGCTCGAGTAACCCCCGTAGCTAAACTTAGCCTACCCAGATTAGAATTATGTGCAGCGACACTAGCTATATTAGTGGCTCACATTCGTGATTTATATTGCAAAAGAAAATTTGTAAATGAAATTTATGCATTTTCCGATTCTATGATAACCTTAAGTTGGATACATTCTGCGTCTAAAAAATGAAATACATTTGTATCCAATCGGGTTAACAAAATACAAAAATTTTTATATCCTGCCCATTGGTTTTTTGTTAATGGGAAAGAAAACCCGACCGATTGCGGATTACGGTACATATATAAATCACTAAAAAAACACGTTTAGAACTGTAAGAGGGCAAGATAGTGTTTAATAAAAGAAATATATCACTGTTAAGTTACAAAAAGACACTCCAAATTATAAAAAGGTACATAATATGTGTTATTTAACAACTACAACAAGATCCCGTCAGTCTAGCGTTTTCAAAAAATATTCTAAAAGGGCAATTCACTACATTAAACGTTTTTAAACATAAGGTTTCTTTAAAAGTAATCCGAAAATCATAAACAGGTAAATTACTAAAAGACACCTCCAAACTGTTAACACACCAGACAGTGTTTATTTATAATTTTTTAAAACAGATTTTAAAATCGAAAAACAAGCAAGGGTTATGTTTTAATCTAATAAAAATAGATAATTTTCCTAATAAACAGTGTTTAAGGCATAAAATTACTTAATTGTTTATTTATTTGATTGTTTGTTTATTTATATAAATGTACTCACGTGTATAGTGCAGAATAAGTAGGGTTAACGTGTTGAAAATCGCCCCTAAAAACTTGAATTTGCATTTAAATACAAACTATGCACATAAATAATATAATTAAAGTTAACAAAAGCACACCATATATAAAATTGGAAGAACATTAAATTAAAACACATCTTATAAACATAAGGTGCATTTCAATATCAAAATGGCCACCTACCTTCAGTTGGTATAACAACCGTTTTTTGACATCTTAAGCAAACTAGTGACCTTCAAAATACCAACATAAATTTTTAGGGTCCATAGATATTAGAACATGGAGATATTAATTTTTTTTAAATGAAAAAGCTATATGGATATTGTTAATTAGTGCATTATAAACCATAAAAACAAAAGGAAAAACTCTTATTTTACAACTTCACACGTTGAAGGCGCCATTATTATCGCCCCGTGAACGCGATATACGTGACACAACGGCAGTTGGTAGCTTTAATCTTATTACAGATTTTAGCGCGCCCATCTGTCAATGACGTCACACAATATGCCAATTTAAACGCGCAATTGACGAAATATATATCAAATTCGCAAACAGATCGTGAAAAGTTAATACTCACATGAATAGGTCCAGCTTCCTACAGAGTTGCTAGGAGCTCCCTTCAAGATAGTTTACGGATGGTGCGCCTAGCGTCCTTCTGGATGGCTTTCTACAGGGTTGCTGGGACCCCCTTCCGGGTCATTTACATATGGAGCGCATAACGTCCTTCGATAGTGCTCCGACTAGCTTCGGCGGTCGTGGGTTGCTCCCAGGTCGTTTCAAATTATCTTCTTTCCTAATATGTAGAGAACGGCAGGATCAGGTTTGATAGGGAACGACAAACAAAGATAAGCAAAAGGGAAAATCTACATACTAGAGATAGGATACGATACCAGGCATGACAGCTGCACTCAAAGTTCAAAGGCAAAAAGCCACGTTACAGCGTCTCCCGGAAAAACTTCCCCACTTTTTCTCCGCCACTCGCGTCGGCGCGAAGTTCGTCCAACCCACTTCTGACGTGACGGAAATACGCGCACCGAGTCTTTGAAATTTATGGCGCGAAAACTCCCGCATTTTAAAACTAAACTAAAAAGTCTAGTGCCAAATTTGGTACGTAACACCCTCTACACACGAAAGAAAAAGACTAATTTTCGTAGTACGTGACGTAACCGTTTATTGCGCAGTATTTTGCAATTATTTATCATTGTTACCTATGGTCGTAGTGGCTCTCATTCATTGCTGCCGGGACTTTAAAAAGTATACCTTGAGTGTGGATTAAAAGTGTAACAGGATGCTGGGAAAATTTATAATTAAGGTAAGAATAAAATTGTGACGGCTGTACTCGCATAAGCATTGATTTGTATTAATAAGATTTTGAAATAATTTAATGTGCACGTTTTTGTGTGCAATGGCGCCAACCGACATAATGCTTATGCGAGTGCACCTGATAATTTATTTGGGTGATGCTTTCTGCTAAATGCACTGTTACATGCTTATGCTTTTAGATGTTTATTTGTTTATATATATATATATATATATATATATATATATATATATATATATATATATATATATATATATATATTGTAGTGTCAGAGGGAGCTACCAAGGGTTCTAAGGGTTGTTTAGTAGAAGGTAGTGTATGCCAAGTAAAATGATCCATATATCTGATCACATAATTTAAAAATGTATATTTGCCGTACTTTACATATGCTAAAGTATTCAAAAGGGTAGTTGAAATGTAAGTGCCAAAAGGTAAATTAAAATGACTTGATGACGTGATAAAAGATATACAGTGCTCAAGGGTTTATACTGAGTTAGAATTTAATAGGCCATTGAAAGTACATTTGCCATCCGAAAACCGGATGCGTCTATGGATGTCCACTATCAACCACGCCGATCCAGGGTCATGTGTGATTTATTTTGGCTTTTGTTTAATTAGAATCAACTTTTGGACGAATATGTAATCTCAAAATTATAAGTGATATCAATGTCAAATGTGATTGAAGGATTGTAAAATATTTAGAACCAATGCTAGAATATTATGTGAAAACTATGAAAGTGTAAAAGGACATAATTTATGGTATGTGCGACACAAACTTAGTGTTTTAATATTATTGGACGATTTTAGTTTATGTAATTTGTAATGTAGTAGGCAAGTAATGTTATGATTATCACCTTGGAAAGTAAACAAGGAGAGTTTATTTTGAATATTTTTGGTATAAAGACGTATTTTAAAGAACTGCGCTAATTTGTGTAAAGATTTTGAAGATTAATAAACGTGTTTGATTTTGAAATAGTTTGATTATTAAAGAAGGGTAAAGAGCAGCATCGATACTTAATAAGTAATAGCGACGACAAGGAAGAGTAAAGATTTGTATTAGTGCGACGGCGAAGCGACGAATAGTAAGATAGATTTGGAACGATATTGATAAAGGCAGAAGGCATCGGATTGGAATTGTAAGAAGGAAGAATATTTGGGATCGATTTGGACATAGATTTATAGGTAGCAGGGCATTGAGTGGTTATAAAAAGGGACGAAGATTGATTTGGATATGGCTGTATATGTAGCGGGGCATTGAGTGATTTTGAACAGGACGACGATAGATTTGGATTGAGTACGGATTAAAGGCGGACGGATTAATTTGGAACAAGAGGAGCGAAATTAGGAGAACACGTAAGAGCAGCAATTGGAAGTGGAAGAGTCAACGCAGAAACTACGATGGAAGAATTAGCGCAGGGGAAGTAAAATAAACGGGTATTCTAAATTCTAAAATTCGGGTCATTTATTTCAGATATTGGGAACAACTAAAATTTAAGGAAAGATACCTGGAGGCGAAACGACAATTCAAAAGGATAGTACAACCGTGTAAAGGCGCATACGGCGACGAGGATTTTGAGCCAGCAGTAAGAGAGGCCGGAAACAAAGTATAATCCAGGTGAGTGCTGTGAAATATCTTATAACGTCAAAAGTCATAAATTTGTGATATTAAATTAATTTGGCACAAGGCAAAGTTGATCATAAAATAAAATTTGGCATATACAAAACTAGATTCAAAAATTAGTACTAAAACAAAAGAGAGTGCAGTTTGGTTGGGCATTGCACATCTACTTACCACTGAACCCACGGTAAGTAGGTGTACACCCTGAGAATAAAGAGTTTTAAATAGTCGAGGCATCTTAATAACAATTTTGATTAAATAACCAACCAAACGTTGCAAAAGTACGGGGCATGCAATAGGTGTTTGCACATCATATAAAAAGCATTGAAATTTTGAAGAAAAGGCGCGCGACGACAAAAAAAATAATAAAAAAGGGGTGGAGTACAAATATATATATATATATATATATATATATATATATATATATATATATATATTAATAGGAAGAATAATCACATTTGGAATGCAAATGAATGCTTAATAACTATTAATATATATTAAGCATTCATTTGCATTCAAATGTGGATTATTCTTCTATTAATAATAATAATTACATGTTTGTATTATTCCGAACGTTTCAAAAATGGGATGATCAAGTTATTAGTACATGAATTATGTATATAACTAGATTCAATTTCCTTAAATGCAAGACGTAATTGAAAATCGTTAACAAGGGCCAAGCTTCAGTAGTATTAAGTATAACATCATCTAAACAATTAGGCTAGATAGCTCAATTGGTTAGAGCACTGATCCGGAAAATCAGAGGTTGCAGGTTCAAATCCTGCTGTAGCCGTTCTTTTAGTGGTTTTCAATTACTAGTTCGATTTGAAATGGTAATTCAACTTTAAATACAAAGTTGGGTTTTCATTTCATCTTAATAACTATATATATATATATATATATATATATATATATATATATATATATATATATTTATATTTTATATGTATTTGCATGTATTATATTATTTTGGGGCGTGAATTGTTTTTTCTGACATTCTGCCGCCATTTTTGGTGGCAGCATTTTAATAGAAAGGAAGAATGTACTAGAGAAGATTGTAATTATAATATAAATCAGTTGGGGCATGATAGGGAAAGCTAGGGATGGATTTAGGCTAAATTACTTAGACCCGGGAGGACGAACTTGTAAATATATAGAGCAGGCAAAATAGCTGGATTCACTATTAAAATATTTGGTGAATGCTTAGAAATTTGAATCCATTTTTAATTAGTTAGTTAGCTTTGGATAGTGTTAAGTCGAACCTTCAGGTCGCACCAGTAAGCAGAGCTGGCGACTGCTACCCGGTATTACGGATCCCTCCTCTTTTACTTTCGTGTGTGTCTTGTTGATCGGCCACACTCCAAAATCAACGCTAGGGATACCTTTATTCAAACCCTATTTTTAGTTTTTGTTTCAGGTTATTAGATTTTTATTTAGGATGGATTAATTTTGAAGTTAGGTTTAATTTAAAGCACGTTATATTTTCGCGTTTAAACCTAATGTAGTACCTTCGGATGGAGCATTGGGGACGTGGCCGCAAGTATAGCGGCCCTTATTCAAATTATAATGTATATATCTTTCCATAAAGATACCTTGAAAGAGGCTAACTATTTACTTAATAAAGACCTAGAACACATATCCCGCTACGCTGCCAATAATTCATTAGTGCTAAATACTAAAAAAACCTCGGCCATCATTTTTGGACCAGTTAATGATAGGAAACAAGTGGTTGATAACTTAAACCTCATGCTCAATGGTGATAGTATTAAAATCCAAAACTCAGTTGTGAATCTCGGTATATTACTTGACTATAAGTTACGTTTTGAAGGGCATGTAAATAATCTAATTAAGCGTTCAAACATAATTTTACGCAAGTTTTATTTAAATAAAGATATTTTAAGTCATAATCATCGTGTGCTATTGTGCGAAACATTAATTTTGTCTCTGTTTAATTATTGTGATGCTGTATATGGTCCGTGTTTAGATTATAATACTTCCTTACACAGTCAGATGATCCAAAATGCTTGTCTAAGATTTGTTTATGGTTTACGAAAGTATGACCATATTTCTAATTTCTTGCGAGAATCAGGTTGGCTAAATATGGCTAACAGGCGTAAATTACAGGTTGCAGTTTATACACATCGCGCTCTAACCTCGTCCACAACACCAGAATATTATAGTCTTTACTAAAACCGCGTCGTTATTACCACTGCATTAACTTAAGAACACTCGATCTATTGCATGTTGAGCATCACTCATCCTCCTTCTACCAATCGTTCCATTATTTGGCAGTTACATTATACAATTCTATTGATACTTCTCTAAAGAATAAATCAGTATACAGTTTCAAGAGATTCTACAAAAAATATATGATTATCCTACAATGATCTTACGCTTATTTCATTTATTTACTTATACTGGGTAGAGAAACTATGAACACATAAATTCAGTTAACTATGTGCTGCTGCCTGTTACGTTTGATGCTTCTGTCTGTTAGTATAATGTTACTTCAGGTTAAGTGGAAGAACAGTCTGTGACTGAACTTCGCCTGCACGATTTTATGTTTTCTTATCTCATTCACTTTGTATATGTTAGTTTAGATAAATAAAGAAATGCTTTACATGTATATTCTTCTAAATTTAATCTTTATTTACAGTATTCAATTTTACATAAGAACTAATTAGAATAATTTGTAAGAGGAGGATTACACATTCTCCACAAAACAAAATGAACTGTTAATTTTCTAGGTTATGTGAGGACCTTTGATAAGGATTTAAAAACTTTCCTGTTTACAACGCATATTAAAAGCATTTATACTAACATTTCAAAACGTATCTAACCAAAACATTTTAAGTCTGACCTTGACTTAATCCATTCTGACCTTAAATTTATATGCTTTTATAAAACGTTTCGATTCAAGGTTAGTGTTCAAAACGTTTTTGACAATCATCATATAAACGTAACTGGTGAGTCATTGTTGCATGTGGTGTTACATTTTGAGCATTTATTCATTATACCAGTACTATGAAAATTTAACATAATGCAAGAAAAATTAAATCATTCTCGACTTGGTGTTTAAACAAAATAATGTAAAAAACAACAATGTTTAGAAATGACAGTTTATTTAAAACATTGAATAAAAATTGAACAAAAATGAATTACACTTATGCCATACTAACATTATAATAATTTAACATGAAACAATTAAGCTCCTGCCAAATGCAACGTCAAAGATTGAAAGACTTGCATTTAAAATTTTCTATGTCTATACAATAAATATTTTATAATAATTATCATTATTGTAAAATTGAAGTTACCTATCACATATCACATTTGTAAATAAACTGCAATTAACTGCAGCACAAATTAAAACCATCACAAAGAGTAAAATAGAGTAATACTAATCACACATTACTTAACAGACTAAATACACATAGGTACAAGAATAACAATTGTTACAAAAAATGTAAAATTATAAAAATGGCTGCTCTCTTTAATTTGTACCAATATTCATGTAAAATCAATATTGTTCAGATTAAGAAAGCATCACAAATGATATTTCTATAGTACAAATAATTTTTTTTTAGACATTTTATAAAAAGTATAAAAATATTCTTATATAATAAACATTTTGTACTCGGTGTGTTTTTCTAAAATTAATTTTACATACTAAACGTTGAAAACGTTTTCGTAATGGTAGGCCTGGACAAAGCACCTGTTAAATTAGAATAATATTAAGTTATTGAATTGTTCAATTAAAATTTAAAATACAATAGTTGCAACCGTACTCAGCACAAATATAAATAATATTGCAGCAATATGTGGTATAATCAAACTAAAAAATGATATGGAGACATTTTTGATTTGTTGAATTAGGTTCTCAATATTACTTGAAAGCAAAACGATATTATTGTCAGCCTAAATAGGATAATTTGCTGTTGTTTGCATATTACTAATATCAGTCATGTAAATTTAGTTACTTAGTGGAGATAAGATGTTGCTACCTACAGTTTTGGTCCCGAAAATCTAAGAGCCTGTGTTCTACAGAGAAACTCAGTTAAATATCTCATTAAAAATTCTGTTTCCATAAAGTACGGAAAACCTAGACTGTACAAACAAGATATGGTTGCCGACTAACTCAGTGGGCAGGGTTGTGTGAATGTTCAAAGAGGGTCCTGGAATATTATCGTGTGGGAATATACGTCTCAAGTGGAAATTATCTAGGACGCCACCTAATCTAGGAATCCGAGGAGTTCTAGTTTATACAGTTAGAAGTGTCCATTATTTGAAGACTGGATTATAGTTTAAAATTTTGTATTAATAAATACCTGATAGGTAATGTAACTGTAGATATCTTGGAAACCATTAAAATCAATCATCTCCTGGACTCAATCCAGTCGTTTTAACTAGAACCAACTGAAAATTATAGGACTTCGTTGACTCGGATGTTTCTCAATCAACATGCCTTTCCAACACGAAGTTGTTATTATTTCAAAAACCGATTCTTTCTAAAAGCGAAATTCATCAACCTGGTAGGATATAATTCCAAATTCTTTTAACTAATCACATTAATCAAGTTTGCATGTTATCTCTTTCAATGCTCTTGAGAAAGTAATCAGCAGCTGTATCTTTTTTCTATAAAACGACGAGATTGTTTTCGGTAGAATTTGGAAAACGAATTAAGACTGAAAATTGAAATTACTTGTGTTGGTTTTCTCCATCATATGTAAAATTATTTTTATAAAACATTAACCTGAACCAAAGAAGGGTTTTACTATTTCCTGAATCTACATAATTTAGCAGGAGATGTTTCACAGAGGTCAAGTTTATTCATTATTAATCAAAACAAATGAATAATAAAACTGTAATAATTTAGAATACAAAGTAACAATGATATCACTGTTTCAAACCTTAAAACCACAATAGTGAATTTGACAACCCTTGAGTGTGAACAATATAAATTACAATGGTAAACCAAAATAATACTTTCCTTAGATCAACAATGCATGTAAACTGAAAATTATTTCTTAAAAGAATCTAACCCTATTAGTGGGATTTACCAATATAGAAACTATTAAAATGAAATATGATTATAAACAATTCAAAGGAATTTACAATGCGTTTTCTCTTAACTCATTTACAACTGTAAAATAAAATAATGTAAAAGGTTGGTGAAACATATAATAAAAATATTTTGTATAGGTTTGGATGTTGTTTTTTGAAGTATATCATTTAAATTTTGGCAGTTATTTTGTATACCTTTCGTTATTTTTTTACATCATAGTTGTATGCATGTACATAATCCTGTATGTATTGATAAATATACAATCTTCATCAATACATATACATACACATATTAGTTAATAAATATTAATTAATTCAAATATTCAAACATATCATTAATATTTCAATAACTTTATTATATGTTTCAACAACCTTTTTACATTATGTTATTTATATATCTGATGCCATTTCATACATTTTAAACCTCAATTTAGTGAGTATATCTTGAATATAATATATTCGAAAATTTAGGTAATAAAAAAAGAGTCATTGATTATCCAGCAGCCCTAAAACCCACTAGTTATATACTTATATATATATATATATATATATATATATATTGCCGTAGAACCTTTATAAGAATCGAGCCTCACGAATTGGGCGTCATAAATTTGCCGTGGAACACCGCTCTAATTTTGTACTCTCTCAAAAACATTCGAGCCCCAACGTTGGACCGTCATAAGATTGCCGTGGAACTTGGGTAAAATATTCACCAACAAAGTATTTTCGAAAATTTTATAAAATTTTCAAATTCTCGAAAGTTCAAAATTAAATAATACCAAAAAAATATTTCTTACCCGTTTTCCTCTCTTCCTCGGTTGAATGGCCTTCTTCAACTGCTTCCGGCTAGCTCATTTGGACCTCCTGTTGGATATCTATATCCACTCTCATATTCTATCATTCACGCACACTCCCCACAAAATACAACAAACATACAATCTTTTATTCATTACTATTTACAAAAGAAATTCAATATTGTCCATATTTCATTGTTCACGTTACACTTCAGTAAATTTTATTTTGTAATGTCCTGTATTTTATTTTTAGAAACATCAAACACATAAAATGTACCTGGAGTAAATGGGCCTTGAATAATACCTTCTCTAAAATTCCTTCTTTATAATTTATTTATTAATTTTTTTAATCGAAGTAAACTCTGGGGTAGGGTGAGCTCATGATACCCAGCTAATTATGCATAATGTATGCCTATGCCTAACTACTTTGCATACTCTAAAAATAAAAAACAAAGCCATGTACTCTTCACAAAATTTCACGTTCTGATGGAACGTTAAAAGCTTTATAAACACCTTCAAATTTCTAGTTGAATACCATAATAAAGTTATTTACACGTATTATGTTCAATACGTAAATAATCCACATTACCTTGAAAAACACTCTCATACGTCACCCAATATTTACAGTTTATAAGAATCACAATTTCAAATCGTTACCTGGAAATTTCTAGACGATCTCCGCTCTGTAGATGATGGTAGTTATTTCTGCTATCTGGTCTGCAGGCCGTTTCTAGCTGTTACTAGACGAACTCCATCTAAGTTGAACTGCAAACGCCGCCTCCACGGTGCAAGCTAATTCGAAATTCCATTTCAATTATACGTCTTTCACGAATATTTACCGTAATCTACGTTACTTAAACGTCCCGACATGAGTTGGTTAAAAATTATAGGCGATACCTGAATTAAAATTATAATCTCGGCACACTAACCGCGTACTAATCAAGACCACTACCACCATTAAATATAATTTAAATAATTTAATAATACTTACAACTCGTGTTAACTATCATACGTTGTTTTGGGACGATCGAAATAATAAGGGAACGAAGTTAAAAGAGAAGAGAGCGAGTGCTAGCTCTCTAGAGTATTTATATCCTTCCAATGTAACCTCTCCTGGCCACATTTATCCGAAATCCCCTGTTAACAACAACACATTCTTACAATTTTGCACTCACCCCGATTTTCAAATCCGCGAATTTCAGTACGTCGTTATAATATTTTAAGAAAATTACGCTACTCTATCCTCGTATTTATATCAAGTCAAACTAACATATCGACCAATCGTAGACCACCTGACGTTTCTCAAATCCCTCATATCCTACCGTTGTCTCATGCTTATGCGTTTTCTACGTCTCTTTCTAACCTGGTTTGAGTGGTAGAAAATCAATATTCTTGTTTGTGCGCTGTCTACCACACGTGGACTCCCTCATTAGCATTTCATGCTAAAACATCCGACCGTTTGGACAATCCTTAGAATAATTTGTTTATTATCTACAAATTAAATAGAACTTGACATTTAGAAAATACGCAGGTGTTCAATCGTAACGTTTTAAATAACACTTCTACGAGTTGGATTTTCCACGTATTTCAACCCTACTGATATATTTGTTCGTTAGCAACGCGTCTCACCTTGGTATTATTGGGTTTTTAAACACTTTTATGCATATTATACATCAATAATCGTTCAATTAAATTCACTTTAATTACTAAATTAATGGCATTGGCTTACCATTTAATTTCTTTATAAACCTACTAAATATTTATCATTATTTGTAAAATTTCGTTAATACCTGATACTTAAAAATTAATTAACTAATATAACTTTCGCACGTAATTTCTGGTTGTTTCGTTTATACAGGGTGTTTTGAAATTGCTTCGTTTATATTTATTTTTGATCTTTTAAAATATATATTATATAAATATAATATAAATATAAATATATATTTATATATATATATATATATATATATATATATATATATATATTGTTAGGTGCCAATCCAAATTGGCACTTAAACATTGTTATTAGGTTAGTTTGATGTGCGGGAGTTTCGCGCCATAATTTCAAAAGACGCGGTGCGCGGGAATTTTAATAGACTAGGCGTGTACTTCCGTTACGTCATAGTGCACTTGCGCAGATCGTGCTACTCTAGAGGGGTGGACGAATAAGTTCGCGTCAATGGGAAAAAGACAAAAAGAGTGGGGAAGTTTCCTGTTCTCTCTATAACGTGGCTGTTTTGCCTTTGATCTTCAAGGAGTGTGGTCGTGTCTTAGCTTTACCTATGTAGTTATCCTGCCTAATTATCTTTGTTGTCGCCCTTTACCTTGTTCCTAATCCGATCCCTGCATAGATAGGAGAATTTTACAGCCACCGAGGCGAACTGGACTCCGCGACCCTGATGTCCAAGCTCAGCTAGCAGCTCCGGAGGAATCACCATCCTCATCTATCCTACAGGATGATAGGCGTACTTCGCGGAAATCTGGACCTATCATGTGAGTAAATTATGTGTTAGCTGTTTATTTAACTTTTTATATTTCCGATTATTACGCAATGTAATTTGGCAGTGGTGACGTCATGGTAGTTGGCAACGCGGAATCTGTAATAAGGTTCGCGCTTCCGGCCGCCAGGGGCATTGCATTGCTTTCGTATTCATTGCGCTTGCGCGATGTATTTATGAACTCTTAAACTGTATTACCGACTCCGTAAACTGTTTTATCGACCATATAAATGTATCACCAATTAAATTGTAATAATATATAAAGAAAAGGACAAGTTATTTGCAGTCCGCAATAAGAAATAGTATATAAAATAAGATATATCTGTAAACAAACTCCTATGAAAATAATAAGAGCTATTGACAAATACAAATCGGGCTAGTAATTATATAGCCATATAGCTATAGCCGATTTGTATTTGTCAACAGCTCTTATTATTTTCATAGAGTTTGTTTACAATCATCTTATTTATATATATATATATATATATATATATATATACACACACACACACCCACATCCACCCCACACACACACACAACTATATATATATATATATATATATATATATATATATATATATATTATACTGTCAAGAAGGGGTGGGCTTATAAAATGTTTAAATAGGGCTTCAAACGACTTTGCTAGAATGGGGTATATTTGGTTTTGTTTGAGTATTTTCTTTCAGGTATTTTTGGTTTATAAATTAACAACAACTATTCCACGTTTATAAATTTATAAAGCTTTTGAAACTGCATTGCATTCAACAACATATACCGCCATAGACCAGGCTAAGCTAGTTATAAGTTTGCATTGTATACGTATTTTAATTGTTATGGTTGCACGATATGAAATTTAATTTGGAGTTAGCGTTTTCAGAACCATTTGAATGTAAAACAAATATCAAAATTGCTTGGTATACTGCACGCTTTTAAAATTTTAAGGAGTTAAGTGATACTCCGTAAAATTTGTAAATCAATTTCAGTTTGAATATGTTTTAACAATTAAAGATTGGTTATGTAATGACAGGACGTTTACCGAATAAGACATAAATGTCTGTTGCGTACAATTTAAAAGCTGAACCATCAAAGTTTGTTGGCTATTTTCAATATTGTAAAAGTTCAATATACATAAATCACTGGATTACAAACCATCTAGAAAATGAATGTATCTAGAGAAAACAACTGTATTATTAATCAATTATTAATAATTATAAATTACATAGTGTGCGTAGAGATAGTTGTCATGGCAACGGAAACAAAAGAAGACGGTTTTTATTTTATAAAGGACTTCAAATTGATATTACTGAAAAATAGACGTGTTTTTTTGTACTGTTATGAGTTTTATTACATTTAAAAAGTTACAAGAAAGTTTTGAAAGTCAAGTTGTACCTGGAGATAGCAAATAGTAGCAGTTTTACGGCGAATAAAAGTTAATTAAAAGAGGGAGTGCTGGTCTGTACCGTTATTGTTTGAAGACGAAAGCATAGTGGAATTGGAGTTATCTGAGTATTTGTATAACATAAAATTTGTAGAAATATTAGTAGTTTTATAGTCTGGAGATTACCAGTTGCTCGAGTTACTTATTATTTACAGTAGGTGCCTGCAGTTGGTCACTTGGCTTCAGGACGGCTGGAAGGCGGCGCTTGTATCTGGATTCCAGGTATTAGTATTTAATATCTACGCAGTGCTTTAATCAAATTTATAAAAGTGGAACTAGTGTTTGGGAATACTTTTGGCTTTTAAAATTATTTTGAAAAATCCTTGAATATTTGTTTGGGTGTCTAGTTGAGAGGTGTTTGCTTAGGACGGACCCACCTAGGTAGATTCCGCCACGTGTTTGACGGCCCTGTAAAATATTTAAGTGCAGCAGCCGTGTAAAATAATTAAAGATAAATTGTGTGGCATAACTCAACAAGGCTCTAAAATAAGACAAGGACGCCTATCACTAATAAGGTAGGATCACAGTATATATAACAGATGGCGCCCAACGTGGGGCAGAGTAGATTTGTTAGTTGTACGTTGCATATATTCTATTTAAAAGTGAAAATTAATATTTGATTGACGTTTCATATATATTTATTTGACAGTTGTTGAAGGTTTTGAATTTATTGTAGTAGGCTAAGACGTAATTTGATATTCACACTTTGGTCAATTTTAGCGGCGGTAAAACATTAGGTGGGGCTCGAATAGGTAAATAACTTCGCAACAAAATATTTGTTCGCCTAAAGGTGGGGCTCGATAGGGCTGATTCAGATTTGCAGAGGTTGTGTAGCTTAGTGGGGCACATCATTGAAGTTTATTTTGAAAATTAAAGGGACATGTCTGATGAGGAGAGAATCACGAGGTCAGGAAAGTTTATGGAGTTGAGACTGGTGGGAGAGGGCAACCGGTGGTTAAGACTGTAGCGGCAGGGGATGCTAGGGATGAAGCTGGGGATATGTGGAGCCGGAGGTGATTATTGTGAATTCAGGGGTACATCGGGAGAAAATGAAATTGATAAGGGAAAAGAGAATATGCAGATCCAAGATGTGATGATGGTTTTGTTGGAATTAAAGGGTCGTTAACTAAGTCGCATGAAGAATTGAGAGGATCATTGTTGGCGAGGTTAGAAATTCACAAGCGGAAGTTAAGGAAAAATTTGATATGATGGAAATGAAAATTGAAGGAATTAATGTATCAATACAGAGCAGTTTGTGTTCATTTAAGGATGAAGTTCTGAAGGACGTAGAGGATAGAGTCCAGGTTGTAGAAGGAAGGTAACAACAGGTTTAAATGAATTAAGGGAAGAGCTGTACATGGTCAAGTTAGACAGACAGAAAAATTGCAGAATTTAGGTGAAATAGTTCGGATTCAGACGGAGGACAATATTAACTCTAAAAACGAAATTATAGGCAAATTGCGGGCGAGTCAGGAGGTGGCAGAGAAGCTGAGAAGGGATACGACGGTTCTGGGGAATACGGTAAATGGATTGTCTGGTCTTGAAGGAATGTTAGACAGATGAGAGAACAGTTGGTTGAATTGGAAAGGGAAGAGTTGTTTGTGATGCAGGATACCAGTATAGGCTAGGAAAGAGACCTTGCCGAGGTTTGAAGGCAGAAAGAATGAGCAGCCGATGGTCTATCTTAGCAAGTTGGACGAGATGGTAGAGAGTGAGCCTGAGAGGGTGAAGATGCAGATGGTGAGCGTGACATTGGGGGGTTGTGCAGAGAAATGGCACTGTATCGTGAGGAGGCAATATAGTTCGTACGAGGAATTTCGAAGGCTATTCATAGAACAATATTGGGGAAACACGCATCAGGCTAATATTCGAACGGATTTAAACACTGAGAACTATAGGTCATACCAGGGATCGAGAGAAAATTATGTGATTGAAAAGTATAACCAGGCGCAGCACCTGATTCCTAAATTAAGAGAAGATGAAATTATATTATTGTTGTCAAGGCATATGGAGGCGGAAATAACTAGGGCCGTAGCGATACAAAACGTTCGGACTTTAAGAGACTTTTTGGAAATGATGCGAAATTATGACGTAGCTAGGACGTTTGAAACGAATACCAGGGAAAATAGTGATAATAGGAATTGGGATAGGAATAGGAATAGCACAGACTACCAGAGGACTGTGTTGCAAGGATACAATTATAGGGAGAATGGACAGGACAACTACAGAAAGCAATATCAGGGAAATCAAAGGAGAACGAATAATAATTGGGAACAACGTTTTAATAGAGACGATAATTATAGGGGGAACAATGACTGGAACAGGACGGATAGGAATGACAGAGGTTTTGGACAGCAAAGGACGGGTTTTGGGCAGAGATGGCAGAGAGAAAGGGAGCAGACATCAACGGATCAGGGGGAAATACCGACAGGGATTAGAGACCGAGAACGGGAGACAGATAGAAACTTGACGATCCAACACGTAACAACAAGAGACACGCGACAGAGATCGGAGGATAGGATAGAGAAAGTGGAGGTCCACGATAAACCCACGGTACAAAAAAACGTCGATTTATTAGTGTTAGGAAAATCAGATTTAGGGACACAGCATAGTATTAGTTTAGTAGATAAGTTGTTAGATAATAAGTTTGAAAGAAGGCGGAGTTACCATTTATTCATATTAGGATTCTGTTTACACGGCATTGATAGATACAGGGTCGCAGTTATCGCTGGTGAGAGGAAATAGTTTTGAAACATGCAGAATTATTCAAAGGGAAAATTTGTAGGGTTAAGAGTATTAATTTATGGTCTGCGATTAAGAGGAAGTTAACTACGATAGACAAAGTTGTACAGTATCGATTGTATTAGGAAGTACCAGACTAGGTGAAGTAGAGTTTTGGATAGCAAGAGGATTATATTTAGATTTTATTGTAGGGATAGATGTAATTGAGGAATTTGGACTGGTTATAGATGGTAAAGCACGAATGGTAAAGGTATTAAATTTAGAGAAGAAATGGGTGGTGCCTAAGGATAATTGGGATACTAGGGATGAGAAAAATACAGATAGTATAGGATCAGGAAAGACTAAGAATAGAATTTATGATGGAATTGATGAGTTACGGTTATGTAATATATTTGAGAAGGTATTTGATGAGGAACAGATAGGATTAATAGGGTGGATATGAAGAAAATGTTATATGAGGTGTTTAATAGACATGCAGGAGTTTTTAGTAATGAGCCTAGGTTTGCGAAGGAGTATACGCATAAGTTAGAGGTCACAGACGAGGGAAGTTTTCGTACTAGGGTATATCCAATACCATTTGCATTAAGGGTCGAGTGAAAATGAGATTAAAAGATGTTAAAAGAGGAATTATTGAATCAGCGAGAACACCCTATATCAATCCGGTAGTGGTTGTGCCTAAATCTGATAATTTAGAATTAAGAATATGTTTAGATGCTAGGAGATTGAATGCGATTACTAAACCACAATTTGAACAACCAAAATCACTAGATAATTTGTTATACAAGGTAAGCGAGATGAAAATTTTAGCAAACTGGACTTAAAGAATTCTTTTGGCTAATTCCTTTGCATGAGGAAAGTCGGAAGTATACTGGATTTAGCATTGAAGGGAGATTTATCAGTACAGAGTTGTTCCATTTGGTCTTTCAACGTCATCCGCTGCATTAGTTCGAGCCATGCAGAAGTTATTAGATGAGTACGAAGACTTCTGTACGCACTATGTCGATGATATTTTGATTTTTCTAAGAACGAGTTAGAACATTTAGAACATTTAAGAAAAGTGATCCGAAGGTTAGACGAGGGAGGTTTGAGGTTGAATTCGAAGAAGTGTGAGTTTTTAAGGACCAGGTAAAGTATTTGGGGTTTGTCGTTGGCAGCGAAGGAATTAGAATTTGTGAAAAACGCTTGGACGAGTTGAAGAATTTGAAACAGCCAAGAAATTTGAAAGGTTTAAGAGGATTTTAGGTGTATTAAATTATTATCGTCGATTCATACCAAAATATTCGAGTTGTGCATTCCATTGTTGGAGTTGTTAAAAAGAACGAAAGGTGGAAATGGAACGAGCAAAGGGAGCAGGCATTTCGGGAGTTGAAGGCGGTATTTTATAGGAACTGTCATTAAAATATCCCAATTTTACGGATCCATTTATTTTAAGGACAGACGCTTGAGTTTTGCAATAGGGGCTGAGTTGGTGCAGGTTCAAGAAGGAGAGAAGTGCCAATTTGTTTTATTTCGAGGGCTCTGAAAGACTGCGAGACTAGGTATTCGACAGCGGAAAAGAGATGCTGGCAATCGTATATGCTGTGAAGAAGTTAAGATTTTATTTATTGGGTAATAAATTTCTGGTTGAATCGGATAACACAGTGGTCACGTTTCTGAAGAAGAAAGAGTTTTGAACAGTCGATTGTATAGATGGGCGTTAGTATTGCAGGAATATGATTTTGAGATTAGACATAAACCTGGTAAAGAAAATGTTACGGCTGATTTCTTTAGTAGGAAGGATGAAGGGTTGCTAACGGATAGTAGGAATGGATTTTTGATTGCATTGCAAGTGTTTGAAGATCTGGGAAGATGTGCCAGATTTCATCGGATGCAAGCACACGAAGAAATAAGGGTGATCAGAGAAAATTATTCAGAGAGAATTTAGAACAAGACAGAGGTTTTTATATGGTCGAGGGAGTTTTGGTGAAAAGGTTATGGGATGATGAATTATTAGTGTTAACGACACAGGTAGCCGTTGAGCTGATCCAGGAAATTCATACTTCGTTTGGTCATATAGGGATTCGTAAGACGTTCTTGATATTTAGGGAAGCTTTCTATGCACGAAACGATAGAAAATTGGTGAAAATTGCATAAATCTGTGTGAGACGTGTTTGTTAGGAAAGGATAAGAATGTGGTGTTGCAGAATCAAGTTAGATGTATAAGAGCGGAAGGTCCATTAGATATTGTGGCAATGGATTACTTGAGTAATTTGATACCGAGTAGGAACGGATATCGGCATATTTTAGTTGTAGTTGATATTTTTACAAAGTTTGTGCAGCTTTATCCAGCGAGGAGATGTAATTCTAGGCATGTATTGAGTTCTGTAAGAAAGTTTGTAGAACGAATAGGTAAGATGAATAGGGTATTGTTGGACAATGCAACGTATTTTCGTAATCGAAGGGTTGAAAGTAAATTAAGGAAGGATGGAATAAAGATGACATTCTGTAGTATCAGACATCCTCAAGGAAATCCGTGTGAAAGATATATTCGAGAAGTAATAAAGTTTTGAGGTTAATAACGCAGGAACAACATGATCGGTGGGTAAGGTATTTACCGCAAATAGAAGAATATATTAATTTTGTACCAAGTTCAGTGACAGGAATGTGTCCTGTGACATTGATGAAGAAGGTGATTCCAGCAAGACCGTGGAGAGCTGAACAAAAGTGGAGGATATAACGGAGTTGTTGCATAAAGCCAGACAACAAGTCGAAACGATACAAAGAAGGGAGTTGGAGAAACGTAACAAGAAAATCAAGAAGCAAGTGGTTTTTCAGTTGGGGATCTTGTTATTGTTAAAAGATTGAGAATGTCAAATTGGGAAAGAAATATTTGTGCCAAGTTGTTATTTCCATACGAAGGTCCTTATCGAGTGAGAAGAATTTTGCAGAAGGGAATACTTACGAATTGGAGAATGACAGGGTGAATGTCGGGGACGTTTTCATATAGAAAATTTGTATCCATATTTCCATGTGGAAAATAAAGTATCGCAAGAATAAAGTTAACACTGTAAATAATACTAACAAGCTTAAAACTATACAGAATATACAGAAACTAACACTGAATCCTCATACATAAAGAAAAAAAACTATAGTGATTTTAACTAAAATTTAAAATTTCTCAACCATTAAAAGAATTACTTATATCCAGGAAGCAAATTTTCATTTTATTTAAAATCAGTGGGGCCTTATATACTGTCAAGAAGGGGTGGGCTTATAAAATGTTTAAATAGGGCTTCAAACGACTTTGCTAGAATGGGGTATATTTGGTTTTGTTTGAGTATTTTCTTTCAGGTATTTTTGGTTTATAAATTAACAACAACTATTCCACGTTTATAAATTTATAAAGCTTTTGAAACTGCATTGCATTCAACAACATATACCGCCATAGACCAGGCTAAGCTAGTTATAAGTTTGCATTGTATACGTATTTTAATTGTTATGGTTGCACGTATATGAAATTTAATTTGGAGTTAGCGTTTTCAGAACCATTTGAATGTAAAACAAATATCAAAATTGCTTGGTATACTGCACGCTTTTAAAATTTTAAGGAGTTAAGTGATACTCCGTAAAATTTGTAAATCAATTTCAGTTTGAATATGTTTTAACAATTAAAGATTGGTTATGTAATGACAGGACGTTTACCGAATAAGACATAAATGTCTGTTGCGTACAATTTAAAAGCTGAACCATCAAAGTTTGTTGGCTATTTTCAATATTGTAAAAAGTTCAATATACATAAATCACTGGATTACAAACCATCTAGAAAATGAATGTATCTAGAGAAAACAACTGTATTATTAATCAATTATTAATAATTATAAATTACATAGTGTGCGTAGAGATAGTTGTCATGGCAACGGAAACAAAAGAAGACGGTTTTTATTTTATAAAGGACTTCAAATTGATATTACTGAAAAATAGACGTGTTTTTTTGTACTGTTATGAGTTTTATTACATTTAAAAAGTTACAAGAAAGTTTTGAAAGTCAAGTTGTACCTGGAGATAGCAAATAGTAGCAGTTTTACGGCGAATAAAAGTTAATTAAAAGAGGGAGTGCTGGTCTGTACCGTTATTGTTTGAAGACGAAAGCATAGTGGAATTGGAGTTATCTGAGTATTTGTATAACATAAAATTTGTAGAAATATTAGTAGTTTTATAGTCTGGAGATTACCAGTTGCTCGAGTTACTTATTATTTACAGTAGGTGCCTGCAGTTGGTCACTTGGCTTCAGGACGGCTGGAAGGCGGCGCTTGTATCTGGATTCCAGGTATTAGTATTTAATATCTACGCAGTGCTTTAATCAAATTTATAAAAGTGGAACTAGTGTTTGGGAATACTTTTGGCTTTTAAAATTATTTTGAAAAATCCTTGAATATTTGTTTGGGTGTCTAGTTGAGAGGTGTTTGCTTAGGACGGACCCACCCTAGGTAGATTCCGCCACGTGTTTGACGGCCCTGTAAAATATTTAAGTGCAGCAGCCGTGTAAAATAATTAAAGATAAATTGTGTGGCATAACTCAACAAGGCTCTAAAATAAGACAAGGACGCCTATCACTAATAAGGTAGGATCACAGTATATATAACAATATATAGGTGTGTGTGTGGGGGGGTGGATGTGGGTGTGTGTGTGCACATGCGTGCACACATGTGTGTGTGTTTCTATACCAAAGTTTTATGCACTATATAATTTGTGAAGTAATATAATGATAGATAACAAGTGTTTTTTGAATACAAGCATTTTTATTCATACGTATTTTGTTTTTTCAAAATTATAGTGTTAATTTTCTAGCATACTAAAAATATGGGTTCTTTACAGCCACCATACTGAAAAAACTTATACAAAAAATTTTGAAAATATGGATTATTTGTAACAATTCTTTTTGTGTAACAAAATTTCTTCGCAGTGAAACAAATCTGATTAAGAAAAAATGAAAAAAAAATTCGCTTAAAATTATTTATTTGCTAACCTCAATAAGCTTCTGATCCGTTATTTCCTAGTTTAGTTTAAAAGCGCAGGGCTAATAAACGTCCATGTTGTACAATAATAATATTGAAAATACTTCTGGTGTTTCGAAATCTCGTTTAGAGCATTTTAAATAGTATTCTTACCATTACAAGTACGTGTAAATAACTTATTGTCCACACATGTCAAGGTTTTCAACTTGTTTCATAAACACGGTGCATGGCCGTCAAGCATTTGTTCTGATTAGCATAAAATTCTAGAGAAATAAAAATTCTCCAGGTCAAATTGTCTTCATGAAGTTTTCCTATTCCGATCGCTTCCACGTTACTCTTCGAGCAAAGCAGAATGGAAGTCATTGATGCGCAAAATGCTCGAGGCAATAATACCACTATTTAAAGTCAATCTGGAGTCCTATGAATTCAATAACTGCAAGTAAAAAGGAAACATGAACTGAAACCTGATCATATCCAACACAAGGGCTGCAGTCGGTGACCTGTGGGTTACGGGTGAATCCATTACTTTTGCTGAATCCTTTATCGGATTTTTACAAGAAAACCAGTTGTGTTAAACAATCCCCATCATCACGTATAGTCATACTTGCCATAAAAATCCTGTTACATGTTACGGTATTCTGTGTGGACAAGAAAAAATGCAGTACAGTAAGTAGTAGAAAATTGCCTACACTGAATACCGCAACAAAACACAAGGAAAGAACTGACCTCCAAAAGAATCAGAGTTCGGGCTAGCTCAAAAACGTCAGAGAGTGGGGTGGATGACCTAGAAAGTAAAGAATTGGAAACCCCAGTAACAAACAAATTTATATTACGCACATGAAGGAAAACATACAATACCAAAAGAATGTTCACAAATGTCGAAAAAACATAGTTGCATAATCGTTTGTTACAACGTGATGTGTCAATTTATATATCATACAGTATAACCTAAACCTCAAAAATATCAATCATAAAGGCTTACTATCTAAATACAAGCATACTTACAATATGTTCCAGTTCCAACCCTAAATATGTACAGGAAATATCGAAATAATAATATAGTAAGTAAAAATTCTTAATTTTCTTTGGGAATAAAACCACTCAGAGTTCGGGCTAGCGCAAAAACGTCAGAGAGTGGGGTGGATGACCTAGAAAGTAAAGAATTGGAAACCCCAGTAACAAACTATGAGTAGTTTTATTCCCAAAGAAAATTAAGAAGAATGCTAAACAAACCACAACAAACATAATAGTAAGTAAAAAGTAGGAACTGCATCTCGTAACATTAAAATTTTAAACAGTCCGTTGATGACGTTCACCTTAATTTATGCAGTAAAAAGAAACCACTAGAAAAACGCTCTAAATGCATATAACTTTGTAAACAGTAATTTATATAAAGATAAATACATAATGGTCCGTGTTTGTGACTGTGCGTTAAAGTCGGTCTGCAATGTATTGTACAATTATTCTATCTGTCAAACCAGCAGCACAAAATAAAGCAAGCAGACAAATGCATTGTACCTGGAGTATATTCTTTGTGGTACCATCTCAGGAAATGCTGGGGCTCGAACAACTTAACTATACTGTACTACACAAACGCATTTTAAAAGCGCCACTTTACAATGCTCAAAGGACGTTGTATAACAGTAGTACAACGAAGTCGAATACTAAAGAGCAGTCGAATAAGTAAAGAGAAGTCGAAATAAGTAAGAGGCCTTTATCAAAGTTGGGGTTATATTTATACGGCTTTGAGAACATGGACGGAAAATATAAAACCATTCCCACCGATATTGGTGTAGAATATTCTGAAAAGGCAAGGGAAAATATATACAACGGCAAAACCTACCTAGAATTAAGAAAACAAAATACGATAATTAATTCCATTGAATTTCGTTGTACACAAGGGAAAGCAAACTACCTTTTACAATATTCCTGAGAGTTATGAAAATATTAACACAGCTAAACAAATCGAGTTATCTGCCTTTTTTGAACAGAATACAGGTTTGTATGATTATCAACCCACCCCACAAATATTCCCGGAATAACTTAATGAGCAGGAACGTTACTAACCATAAAATACGTGCAGATATAACAAAATAGAATTTCACGGAACACGAGCAAATAACAAACACATTTAAGCATTTAATCTTTCCAAAGAACCTATTTAGAAGTAGTTTTAACGACCAGCAAATATAACAAAGCTTTAATCTTTGATAAATTACTATGTGAAATAATAAACTAATTAGCGCGTATTTCAAGGAAGAGGGTTTAGGAGAAGCAAATGCTTGTTTGTTTTAACGCATTTCTAGACGGTTATACAATCTATTCCACATACTGAGGAACATTTATACAGGATGGTTTTAATATTTGAATATTGAACTTGTTACTATTTGAGAATAACGCAAATAATTTAGATTAGCGTTTTCTATTTGGGTCGTAATTTAATGCAGAATCGCTCTATTTCGGAAAGTTACAGTAACAAATACATCGTTTCAGTTCAAGAGATCTATTTGATGAAAGCCGTAATAGCACTTAATATTACCAATTTTTCGCAACTACTTATATTTTTGAAAGAAAAATTACTCATTAAATTTTTGTAATATTTGAAGCTCTCCATTTATAAAAAGCCTAAACCAAAATATGTTTTACTGGTAACAAAATAAGACGTATCAGGATTGCTTAAAATCCAGTTTTTTAAATTAAACGTTCAAATTTGTAAATAGCTGACAGTTCTGACATTCATAAAGATAACAACTATGTAAATAAATATTGTCCAAATAGTCAGAACTAAAGTATCTATTATATAATTTAATTGTTAAATATAGTTGTTATTTGATTAGATTATTTGTTATGAAATAATCAAGTAATTCTTTTTGTAAAAAACATATGTTAAAAATGTTTCTATGTTGAAGACGTCTGATCGAGTATGCTGTAACTTAATCCAAGAATTTAAACAGAAAAATTTAAAATTAAAAGGATTTTCGGTGTCTATCCTTTTTAATTGATTAATAATTGCTAGATACAGTGACGTCCAACTTTAGATTAAATTGTTTAATGTTTAACTAAGAAAATTTCAACCTAGACCCATCTCAAACTCCCCCTTAGGGTGATCGCCAAGTTTGCCATCAGCAAACAGTTTTTAACCTTCCCATCGTCTAGGCTTAAAAAGGAATGTGACCTTTCTTTTAAACACAAGGTTAACACCCTTCTGGCACTACAACACAGTTGATTCGTTATGTGAACCTCAATTTAAAAATAAGAACTAATAGGATCTAACTACCACACTACTTAATAATGGCTATCCTAAACAATTAATTTTGAGGTTCATTAATGGTACTATTTTCGTCCAGGCCAGGACAGACAGAATGCCGCCATGTTTAAAATTCTTCCGTATACTCAATACCTTATTCCACAACTTATAAAAATTTTAAAATTAACTGGTACTTTCATTGCTTGTCAGCATCAAAAATCTATTAAAAAAATTGTTCACTCCTTTTAGAGACAAAACTCTAAAATCTTTAGTCAGTAGTGTTGTCTATAGGATTATTTGTAGTTGTAACAGCTCATATGTGGGCAAAACCCAACAATTGCTGTGTAATCGCCTCACCTAACTCCGTAGTGATGTCAAAGTTGGTAAGTCTTGTTGCGCTTTATCCTCTCATGTCCACCTAATTTGCCACTCTCCTAATTACAATGAGGTTGAAATTTTAGAATGAGCAGATTGCTACAAATTGCTACATATTGAACGTCAGGTCAACTGTATTAATAACAAACATGACATTCAGAATTTATTTACTACTTATGCTTTACTATACAGTTTCCATAGACCTATGTGAACCAATAGTGTATCTTAGGTTTTATAATTAAATGTGTCTTGGAACTTACTTTACGATGTTTTTAGGATTTGTAATACATCCACATATAGGATTTGTACACATCCATGTCTATTTGTAATAGTTGTATGTTACGTCTTCTGTTTGTTATCTATTGCCTGGCATATTTGTTTTTAGTATATGTTATTATTTTCAAATATTTAAAGATTTTTACAGTTGTTTTATAAACATGGCTCGTGGCCTGTCCTAGTCTTGTTAAACATATGTATTCTTTGACGTGGTTCCGTGTAGATAGGGTTTTCCAGAACAAATCGTTCTTATGAACTGCTTTGATAATTTTATCACTTCCATTCGGTCCTCCGAGAAGTTTATAATGGGGTCATTGATGGTAAAAATTAGTTTAAGAAGTAAGACAGTGTTTTAATGTGTTTTTTAGCGCAAAATTTAAGGGTTCAAATACTGCTTTTCTCTTCAAAGATGTCGGCTTGAGGTGGTTGGTTTTGCTACATGAAAATGGACTGCTGATGGCAATAAATAATTTTTATAGTTCCGCCTAGTTAAATCCTGCACCACAGCAGAGTAGTTCCAGCAGGATAATTATCTACGACTCGCTATTAAGGGCGAGTGATTTATTCTGCTGTTGAATTTTTAGATAATTTGTATAAAAACGATCGTATTAAACAACTTCCCTTAATGCTCGAGATGTCATTACATTTGTTAACCAAACTAGAAATAAAAATACCATCAGTTCAGTCTATTGAATTCTTTTCGTAAAACAAAAATTATAATTAAAATTTCAGTTTCTTTTGGCTTCAGATATTGTGTTAAAAAAATAACTTAAGTAAAATTCGTATTTAAAATTTGTATCAATTAGAGCTTTCTTCTGTTTGTTCTACTCATTTGCGAAGGCCGTCCTACAGAAATTATGTTAAAATATTTTTTTACAACAAATTTGTCTTGTATAAAAGTAAAAACATTGCCGAGTATTCATTCCTCTTTTATAAATTAAAATTTAGCTAATTTATTTTATGGAAAAACCTGAACATGTAAATGATATGCCAGATCTGACAAATCATGGTTGAGATAATGAATTTGTAACTGCATAAACTACTTAAAAATCATGTTTGAATATTTAAAGCTAAAACCTGTGATATTATTTGCTAATGTTATTGAATATGAATTTTTTATGGAGTTGTTATGACAAAAATATTTATTTCTCGAAAATGAAATAGAACGGTCAGTACGTTAGAAATTTTCTTGTGCCTTGTAATTTAAAAGTTCCATATGTTAAAATATTTTATGTTGAGAAAGACATCTAATTGGTTGAGATAAGATCTACCCTATATTTTGTCACACTATATTTATTCCGAAAATTTAGATAATGATAAGAATGAACAAACCCGAAGGGGTTTTCTGTATCTGCCCTTCAAAATTAATCAATACTTGTTAAATACAGTGGTGTCTAACTTAAAATTACATTGTCTTTTATTCAACTACTAAATTCAGCCCCAACCCACCACTAACTCTTGGGTAATGGCCAAGTTGGCCAAAGACATACAGCTTTTAGACTAACACACCTTCTAAGTATAAAACTTTATATCTTTAAAATGCGAAACCCCAGCAAGTATAAAACAGTAGTAAGTGTTTGCCCAAAATGGGGCCCGAAGTACTTTTTTGTTGAGTGAATAAAACTGTAGCAAGATATATTAAAAAGTAGCATATGATACTCGTTTATAAGTGCCTTCAAAGCACTTGCAATGTTTAAGGCTACTCTGCTTTACATTGTGCTCTCAAACATTATGCATGTTTTAAAGGCTTACGTAAAACTTGTATCATAATATACTATTTTGCGCTTTTTCTAGATTTTTAATGTAGTAAATAAGAGTATATGAAATTTTCGTCAATTATAGAATACCATACTAATATACCTTTAAGTGGGGGTGGGGAGAGATTAATAATTACCTGAAGAATGAGGACGCTCTACACAGTCATTTTCAAGATTATCAAACTCTATCCGTGAAGTGTTAAATCCAGAATCATTACAATCATCTAGAACTACTAAAATAAAGTCAAACCTAGAAAAATATTATAACTTACCTTTTAAAAATAATTTATCCGGCAAAGGTACATCTTGAGGCTTTGGTGGTTGCATTTTCAATACTGTATCCATGGGATGAGTTGTATGAGCTGATAGAAGTCCACGTGTTGGTGAAATCAAACCTTCAGTATCCAACATAACTTTTGAATGGTCAAATGATGACAATGGAATTGAAAGATTCTATAATAAATTGTAATGAACAGTTACTCATTTTATAGTAAGAAAGCTAATACAGAAAATCAAGTATTTGCTTTACAGAATATAATTTGTTAATTTCAATTTATTGGCACACTACTACAAACATGATGCATGTGTATTCCTATAAAATGCCAAAAATAATATCATTAATTTAAAAAGTACACTATTTCATAAATGACTCATAGCAAAGTAAGTACACAGCAGCTCCTACTCTCTTTTAAAGAAATATCAGACAATAACCTTTACACGTTGGAAAACAGCAGTACCAAGACCTGAATTACCAATTACATCAATAAACTTTTGCATATAATTTATTTTCTCAAGTTTTGCAATCTTTTTGCATAATACTTCTTGGAAATTATAACAAAATGGAATAACAAGTATAACTAGCTTACTTTAATTGAACTAATATATTATAGTCCGCAAACCGGTGAAACTAACATTTGTACCAAAAATGATTTATGTATGCTGTTGCTGAAACTATTCAACTCCAACAATAGCTTGCTTATTAATTGATTATTTTAAGATTTTGACGCTTGGCCCTGAAAAAGAAAATTGAGTCGCAAGTTTTAATTACAGCTGCCAAAGAACTTAGTTGTAAATAATTTCTAGAAAAATAGGTATTAAGGGCACAAGCGTAAGTTTAAGTTTTATGTTTAATGCAAAAAGGTTTATTGTTAATTTTAGCAAAATTTTCAACACCACCATCTCTTTTATTCATCGTACCTTTATAAATTTCGGATTTGTAAATAAACAGAAACAATATTAGACAGTACGGAAATTATTTAAGAGAAGTTCCAAAATCTGAAGTCCCTTTATTTCTAAACCCAAAGTGCAACATACGCCGTCTGTTGAAAAAAGTCACTATCTATATTAGGATGAAATCCTTCACAGTGATAAGTCTATTATAAATGCTATTTTTCTACTGGCAATACCTTCAAACTCTAATGCAAGTTGGCACCAATTGCTTCTAACATACTTTTAGCTTAGTACGTGCATTATTGACTTGTCAGAGTGAACATTTGCTTTCGTTAACATATATTTATTCGGCTGTTTTTTTAACAATTTTTTGAGTGCTATGTATCTTAGTCATAGCCAATACAATCTTTGAATCAAATTAATGTTTTGTTTTCAAATCAAATACGATCGACAGTGTTTTTTTATTTATTTATTTGAGATAAGAGAATTTGCTACATTGGTTTTGTATCCATTTCTACAATATTTTGTAAGCGTTAAATCGGAGATGAAATATTTTTATTTTTTATTTATTTATTTTACATGTATGTGATCACAGTGGTGAATTACAACACTTAGTCAAACAATAATTAATAAAATAATCAAGATAGTAATATCTACAAACTACATGCTTCAAGCGTACTGACATTGCTTATAAAATTAGAAAAGTTATAGAAAGCGCTATTAATTAGATAATTTTTAATCAATATCTTGAAACGTTTTAAAGGTAAGTTCCGTACATTGTGCAAAGCATTAAAAAATACAATGTCAAAATAATTACACCCAAATCTACTTTTTTTATAAATAGTAAGCATTCCATGGAAATGTTAAAATTTTTAGGGAAACAAATTGGTCACGCAAATCTTCTCGATATCTCAGATTTTCAATCACTCGAGTAGCCTGTCTCTGTAATTGGAAGACTCGTGTACAGGCACTTGCATGACCCCATGCTAGAACTGCATATTGGATCTGACAGTGAAAGTATGCAAAATAAACCTGCCCCGTTACCTCCTATGAGACTAAATTTTTTAGGGACTTAATAGACAGAGTTTTTTTTAATGATATTATCACAGTGAGCATCCCAATGTAATAATGAATTGTGTTTACTGAGTTACGAAAAAATCATTAAAATCATTAGCATTTCAGGTTGAAACCGGTTTTCCCTTCCTGCTTACTGATTATTTATTAATTGCCACAATCCTATTTTTATTTCCAGAATCTTTAATATAATTATCGTACACCTATCTTTTAGCAAATTTTAGGCCCGCCCTATATTCATATTTAACTTTATTTACAATAGTTTTAACTTCTTAATCTTTTTTTGTGAATTAAACCACTAATAGTTTTTAAAATTATCTTTATTTACGTTTCGATCCATGACCTAGGTTCGTTGTCAAAATAATAAAAACTTCAAGTTTGACATTTATGACATAAATTGAAGGTGACTTTGATTTATTGATGTTCAAAATATTTGGTTTGAGTACACTAAGTAAAAATTTTTAAAGTTTAAAAGAATGATTGTCTTCAATTTGTGTTGCGGCCTGGGACCGATTTTTTTAGGTAGCCAATATGCTTAACGTGAAATCAGCTGATTAATTTTTATTGGTGAATTTTATATAAATTCAATAATTTGTGGATTGGAAAACATTTTTAACATGTTTCTATTTATACAATTGAGAGGATGGTATTAAAGAAGTGTGCGATTGCGTTACCGTAAGGCTTAAGAAGTCGTTTTTTATATTTATTTTGAGGGGGAAAATCATTATGATATTAGGCTACCTCTTTGGTAGATTTTAACATGGTTCTAAGGCGACCCTAGGGCAGGTTTACACTTGACAGATACCAATGTTGTTCTATGAAGATTGTATATGGTTCTGAGGCAACCCTAAGACGGGTTTCCACTTGTCAGATACCAATACTGTTCAACGGAGATTGTATATGGTTTTGAGGTAACCCTATTGCGGGTTTACACTTGTCAGATACCAATGCTGTTTTATAGGGGTTGTTGATATGCTTATTGTTATGTAATTAGTTATTGTATGTATAAATAGAAATAACAAATGAAAATCAAATGCCCACAATATCTAGGTAGCATTGCAAGTTTTTCCTGGGTTTTCCTTGCGATATTAACATGAAATACAGCCTACATACACGATTTCTATTTATACATACAATAACTAATTACATAACAATAAGCATATCAACAACCCCTGTAAAACAGCATTGGTATCTGACAAGTGTAAGCCCGCAATAGGGTTACCTCAAAACCATATACAATCTCCGTTGAACAGTATTGGTATCTGACAAGTGTAAACCCGTCTTAGGGTTGCCTCAGAACCATATACAATCTTCATAGAACAACATTTGTATCTGACAAGTGTAAACCCGCCTTAGGGTCGCCTCAGAACCATGTTAAAATCTACCAAAGAGGTAGCCTAAATCATAATGATTTTTCACCTCAAAATAAATATAAAAAACCTATTAAATAACATCAAGAGCTTTTGGATTTTCGTAGAGCAACAGATTTTTATGTAAAACCTTGAAGCAAATTATGCAATAAATTATATTTAAAGTAAAAAAATACTTGACCACTTTGATTTTAAACTATCATTTGGAATATTTATTTGTATATAATTAAAAGTAAAAGCGATCTGTTAATAAAAAATAACACTTTTAACTGTTCCTGGTTAATAAATCCATTTATGTCACACACCGTGTTTCCTTGCAAGTATAGGAGATATCTCAAGGACATTATAGACTTGATGGCATTCTGGTTTTTATACAGTATTGTAAATAATCAAAAAATTGATATGTAGCTTTGCATTTAAATCTGAGAATTCTTCATCTAAATAGAATTGTAATCCAAAACATTAAGAAATGTTTAAATCAATTATATAAAGAAAAATAACACTTTATAAATAATCACCAAGCGTTTTGCAATGTATTATTGATACATTGGGTCTTCAAAATATTTTAAACGTACATTCTGGTCAATCTTTTAAGGTTTTTAAGAATTTAAATCAGTTTATAAAAAATTTAAGTTTAATTGATTAAAAGTGGGAACCCTACCTTGTTCTCATTTCTAATTGGTGTGTAATGGAAATTCATTAATTTAAATATTATAAATATATGTTTGGACAGTTTTGATGTATGCAACTTGTTAATGTAAATTTACTTAACATCTTACAAAAAGTCGGGTTAAGTGATTGGAAAAAGAAAGATAAAATTTCTTTGTCTGAAAACGTGATAAATGTTTTTTTCGTTATTCTTGTCTTCCAATGTTTAGATATTTTGTCAGAGATGGGAAAATTTAACTCATGCTCTATTACCATAATGTTAAATTTTATATAACCAACCAAGATGCCCAATGCATGTGAGCCGTAAGTGTTGTACAGTAAAACATCCAATCAATGTCACATCAATTGATTAGACAGTCTCTAGTACATTATAAGTTGTTAAGGACCACTATGCAGCCTTGTCATACACTATTTTCCTGATACAAATTTACCCTCTTGGCTACCGTTTAATTTACATAACAGGTTGATTCCCAATAAGAAGCTGTCCAGACAGAAACTTCAATTCAGATGCCATCAGCAACCCAGTTCAATTGCCTAAACAATGGTCATGATAATGGTTATGATCAACTTGTAACAGTTTGTAAGAAAACCTGCACAACTGCAAGTGCAAAACTATAGTGATGGTTTTCCATTTAGCTAGAATCCCAGATACTATAATTTTTGTTCAAAAATATTCAAAATCCCATTCTTATTTTTTACAAACAAACACCTATATTAATTTGAAACCTAACAAAAACAAAAGTATAATATATGCATCTTATAAAATATTCATTGATAAGAATAAGCATATACTAAATATATAATTATGAAGGTAATGTTTGTTCAGAATGAAATGGTAGTGATATCAGTATGTCGAATTCACTCCGACAAATTCAAATCAGTTTATGGATTAGAGTAAATCGATACTAATATCACTTTCATTGTTTTCTAGAAAAGCTATACATAATTTTGAATACTTACCAAATTCGATTCATCTCTTGGAGATAACCAAACAGACTTATTATTCCAGCCATTCTATAAAAATTAATTGTTTATGTAACAAATAAAAACCAACTGTTTAGAGACCTCCTTGAAGAAAGTATAACTTCAACATAATTTTGTTTTTGACCTTAGTTAAGGTCGGTTTGACGCAGCTGTAACTTCTTTTCTGTGCTAATCTAAAAACTTTAAATTATATGTTATGGTAAGGCTTAAGCAACGAATCGCTACCAACATGCCAGACCGCTAACTAATTGTGAGTTATGTCATTGCGGTCCTATAATTATAAATAGATTAAACCGTAGTAATTAAATGAGGGTGTAAAAATTGTTCAAATTTCTTTTCATATACTTTTCGTATCGTTTTACAATTTCTTTAAGTATGTTTTTAGAATCATCAACATTCTGCTCAATGTTTAACAGGTTGAGCATCATGGTGAACCAGTAGGCACATCTTATGCTGGCAGATATGGGTGACCACTGGATCACATAAAACGATGGGTCGTATAAAGGATAAATGGATACATGCAATTACAAAACCACTATTAATGTGCCAAGACTAATTTGATTTGACAAATGTAAATTTGCCCAAAAGAACGGACACAGCAAGCAAGTATTGCAAATTACACAAGTTAAATAAAATTAAGGGTGTCATAATGTGTGAAGTACAATATTTCATCTAACCCTGTTTTAAAATACAGGGTTTCCACAAAAGAAATCCAGGGTTTTAAGGTTAAATATTTTTATTAAATCAAAATCTTAGTATAATGTGTTATACGTGAATTCAAAGGTAATACTTTATTACAATTTAATAAATTTCATCGCAGGCCCCATTAGTAGCACGGCACACATCCAAACGAAATTCTACTTCTTGCCAGGTCCTGGCCAGCATGTCTGGCATGACGGTTGCCACGCAAACGAGTATCCGTTGGCTGAGATGGATTGGATCTCAAATTTTCTCTGAATAGGCGAAGATTCTTCATGTCAAATCTGAGCTTCTTGGAGGCCTAGGAGTAGGCCAAATCGAGTATTGAGTGCTACTCGCATAGCAAACTAAAGTGAGGTTGTGCGCCATCTTGCTGAAAATATACAAAACTCTTCTCCGCCTCAATATCATCGCACTGAAGAAAACATACTTTTCTAATTGTCTTTTCAACAAAAATGAAGGGAACTATAACTCTGTCATGCATAAGGTCGCACCAAACGTTAACTTTGGGTGAGTCACAATCATATTCAATGAACTCATGAGACGGTTGTGAACCCAAAATTTTGCAATTGTGGTGATTCAAATACCGTTTATATCAAAAGTTGTCTCGTCGGTATAAATTACATTTTAAAAAAAAAAAATTATTTTTGTCAATTTTGTCTAGCATATTAATACTTAACCATTGCTGAATGTTTTTATCCGTATGCTCATCACCACCATAAATGTGCCGAAAGTTCCTCTGTACCACGATAAACAAACGAGTTTCTACGAGCCAAATGACACATTGAGCTTTTTGTTGTAGCGTCGCCATTGCACTGCACTAACTGAGAAATAAATGATAACCATAGCGCCATGCACACTGAGTTAATGCCTGCTACAGTATTGCAAGGTTAACATTCCGCAACATTGCCAACTGCTGCGATAGACACACTGAGTGAAACCTTTCTATGCTATTCTAAGGTCAATGCTCTTATTGGAATTTATTTACAATTAGTATCACTTATTTCTTGAGAATATTACATAATACATCAAGATTTTGATTTAATAAGAATATTTAACCTCAAAACTCTGGAGTTTTTTTGTGGAAACCCTGTATAACAAAAGGTGTGATGTTCCTTTTAAATGTTTAAAATTATATTTAGTTTTAATAGTTTCTGAATTAGTAAATATTGCAAAACCAATACAATAATGATTATAAGGTTTAAGTACAGTTATTTTTTCGTCATTAGGTTTTGCATCTTGAAACTGGTTGGGCACGAATCTCCAATGATTTGTATTCTTAGCTAACCTACACATTTCCCTGAAATTTCCACAGTCTACATCTTTCACTATCTGTATGCAATAGTATAACCTAGGTCTACATCTACCTCTCTTTTTTCCTATCTCTGCTTCTAATATATTCCGCACTATTCCCGCATGCCTTAGAATGTGACATAACATACTATCTCTCCTATTTTTTTACTGTTTTCCCCATATTTCTTTCTTCGCCTACCATTTCTAGTACCTCTTTGTTCTTAACTTTGCCTGTCCATGATATCTTCATCATACGTCTGTAGCACCACATTTCAAAGGCTTCTATCTTTTTCCTGTCTGCTTCTCCTACTGTCCAAGTTTCACAGCCGTACAGTGCTGTGCTCCACACATACATTTAAGCAATTTTTTCCTTGTTTTTATGTTTGTTGTTTTTGAACAGAGTAGTTGCTTTTTCTTGTTAAAAATGTAGCACGACCTTGTGGTAATGTTTGTTTTATATCTTTTGTACTCTTCACATCTTGCGTTATTTGACTTTTCAGGTAGCATAATTCCTTAACCTCTTATAAGTTCTTGTCACCTATTTGTATTCTAGTTTTTGATTTATTTCCCCCTCCTTTACATACTAGTACTTTAGTTTTATTTTTATTAATTTTCATACCGTATCTCTTTGTTAGAACTGTTTCCATTTCATTAAAAGCAACTTCTAACTCTTTCTTGCTAGAGGCTAATACCACTAGATCATATGCACATCTAAGAATATCGATCTTTTGTCCCTGCATAATAATTCCAAATGCCTTCCTGCATTTGGCAGTATTCATTGCCTCTTCGACGCATAAGTTAAAAATTACTGTGGATATTATTCCTATTATTTGCTTCTCTACATTCCTACTCTAATTATATTACCGCTGTTTACTCTTTGTATAAGATATGTACTGTCCTTCTATCCCTAAAACTCTTCCAATCTTTCTGAGTATTTCAAGCATTTTTTTCCATTTTACATTGTCGAATACTTTTTCCAGATCTACAAACCCTATATAGACGCTTTCTTCTTTTTCTATCATTTTCTCCATTATCAACCTCAGAGCTAAAATAGCCTTCAATGTTCACCTGTTTTGCCTAAACCCAAACTGATCTTTTCCTAGTATTTCTTCAGCCCATTTTTCTATCTGTCTTTGTACAATTCTAGTTAATATTATGGACACATGTGTTGTCAGACTTATTGTTGGAAAATTTTCACATCTATCCGTGCCTCTCTTTTTTGGTATAGTGACTATAATGTACGTTTGAAATCTTTGGGTATCTTGCCTGTCTCATACATATAACTTACAAGTTGGAAGAGACCTTCTGTTACTGCTTGCACCTTATATGTACCATTTTTCAGACCCTTTAATGCTAATTCAAACTCATCTCTAAGTATAGGATATCCCAAGTCATCCTTTTTAATGTTTGATTTCTGTTTTAATGCTGTTAGTTCATCTCCTGCATGTAAATTCCCTATATATTCTAGCCATATAACCAGTATCTCTACATTTTCTATAATGACGTTTCCTCCCGCACCCCTTATATTTTTGCTATACAGTTTTATATCCCTAAAATTCATCTAATTAGTTTGTATGCTTTGTCTGTATTTCCTATTTCTATCTTAGTTTGTACCTCTTTGCACTTTTCATCAATCCATTGTTCTTTAGCTTTCTTGGATTTGCGAATAATTTCCATTCTATGGCTTTGTATATCTGTTTTCTTGTTTTGTCTGATTTATTTTTGTATTTTCGTCTTCTATTAAATTTAGGATATCCTTTGTTATTCATGGTTTTTTATTTTCTTTTTGCGTATAGCCCAGAATATCTCTGGCCGCCATGTCTAACCTGAATTTTTATGTTATTCCATTCTGTTTCTACTTCCTTAGTATAAGAAATTTTCTCCATATCTTTTAGTAATTCATTTGATGTTTTTTCAAATCTTTTGTGGATATCTTTATCTGTTAGATTTTCAAAGTCAAACTGACTTTTTCCATTCCTTTTATTTCTATTTTTAAATTTAAGTGCGGCCTTCATAATTACGATGTTGTGGTCAGTGTCTGTATCTGCTTCCGGGTAGCTTCTACAATCGTTTACTTGATTCCTAAACTGTTGTCTAACAAGAATATAATCTATTTGATATCGTCCTATATCTCCTAGCATGATGTTGAATTAATGTGTTTGTGATGGTGAAAATGTTCTTGTCACAGAATTCTACTAGCCTATTTCCCCTGTCATTTTTCGTGCCTAAACCAAATAAACCTACTACCGCTCCTTCCCTATCCTCACCTACCATTGTATTAAAATCTAACGTAATTATTACATTTTCATGTCCTTTTAAGTATCTTAGTATGTCTTCGATATCTTTGTAGATCGCCTCTACTTCTTCTTCACTGAAGCTAGATGTAGGAATGTATACTTGTATTATTACTATATTTACCAGTTTAGATTCTAATCTCACCCTGAGTACTCCGTTCTTATGTAAGTAGTTCGCTACAAAGTGTCCTGTCTTTTTTTTTGTAGAACTGGTCCCACACCCGAATTTCCCTGGCAGCTTCCATGTGTATAGTCTTCCTGTGATCGCGTATGAATTACCCTAGTTTCCTTTTCAAAAATCCTCTGCCTCTGGCCACCGAAGTTCGCTAATCCCTACTATGTCTGATGCTAACCTATTCATTTCAATTTCAGGTTCTGCAGCTTACCTACTTGCTTCATACTTCTGACATTGCACGCTACGACTCGCAAAATGTTCCCGATTCTTTCTCTAAACTTTCCGATCACATCCTTCGAAGTAGTTCGAATGGGGGACCATTTTAACTCTGGAATCTTTTACCCCAGATGATGCCATAATCTTAATTACAATTTAAGTACGCTGTTACTTGAGGGGTAATGTGGTGGTTTCCCGTTGCCTTCCACATCACAGTAGTGTGTCTTAGAATGCCATACCGACTCCTATGGTCTCTGCTAATATAGGTACTGAAAGAGCTGCTGTCCTCATATCTGACATAAGGCAAAAACTTGATACTATCAGTTATGGTTGACAAAAATACCAAACGCAATTGAAAGTTGGTTGATGTATGCTTGCATACATGATTTAGATTTGTATATCTTTCCAATTGTCATCGCCCGTCCGGTGGTGCAATTGGTTAGTACATCGGCAGTCAAAGTCGAAGATACAGGTTTAAATTCTGACCAGAACCTTATATTTTCCATCTTCCAATTACTTGTTAGATTTGAAATGATCATTTAGGCTTTGCATAAAGATCTAAGTTAATATTTCACCTTACAAATTAATATAAAATTGAAAATCAGTTTGCACTGTGCAACTACTAATATTTGAAGTTAATAGTTGGTTTATAGCAGTAAATTTGAGCATCGCTTCCTGTCTATATCCACTGTCAGCTATGACTGATAAAAATGCCAAACATAATTAAAAGTTAGGTTGATAGTTGGGGCTAACATAAACGATTTAGATTTGGTATATCTTTCCAATTGTAATCACCCATTGGTTGACAAAATGGGTTAGCATAGCAGTGGTCAAAGCCAAAGATATGGGTTCAAATTGTGTTCATACATATTTAATTCAGTACAGACTAAAAGTCATTGCTCTACCTACAATGTCAAACAAGGATATAACAGAAAAAGCTATATACCACTGACTTCAATGGAGGTTTATAAAGTAACGTTTTAAGAACTTACTTAAATTACTAATACCTACCAGTGCTGGTGGTGTATCAGGTTTGGGTGGTGCTTTACTATTTAAACTACTGATCAAGTTATGTGAAGCAGGAGATGACCAATAAATAGACTCCTCATAATTGTTAGTATTAAATGGTTGCTGTTGGGTAATTGATGGTGGCAAGTTCACTCCATAGGCTGTAAAATAACTGTAGCTCAAGTTTTTCTATAGAAGTGTTTAAACAAAAGAAATATTAAACATCAACACATACAGTACAAAATACATTATGCTTTCTTAGGGTTTTTAAATATTTCTATTTTCGATAACCTTCATGGCTCCGAGTTTGAACACAATGTGAATTAGTAAATGATGCAATTGTAATATTTTACTAACAATAAAATACATTTGAGATTAGATATGCTATACTTTTTTATTAAAACTCGAAAATCTTTGTAACACGATATAGAGAATAAAAAATTTCTAAAAGGTAATTTTCACACTCTCCTTCATTCAATTTAAAAAAATAAAAATCTGTGTTAGTGGCTTATGGACCTTAATGCAAAATGGAATGCAATAATGTAAACTTATAATACGAAGATAAAGCTGATATTATTGAGGGAAAAAAATCCAGTATGTCGTGTAAAATAAAACATAAGGTTGTTAAAACCAACACTTTGTGATGTTCCTTTGAAATGTTTATAATCATATTTCATTTTAATAGTTTCTGTATTAGTAAACCTCGCCAATAGGATTAGGCAATTTTTAGGTTATATGCATTTTGATATAAGGTAGAATTATTTCTGTATCATATATTGTTCATATTCAAAGGTTGTCAAATTCATTATGGTGGTTTTTAAAGGCTAGTGATAATATCATCGTAATTTTCATTCTAAATTACTAGTTTTATGACACTGTGGTTTTGATTAATAATATATTATGCTGAAGCGCATATGACAACGTCTGGGCATGAAGACTTCACATGTAATTTGTGCTTATACAAATTATAAAAAGTCCCTTTTTGTGGCTTAATCAACCTTTTCGTAAGTTATTTGTACATATATTAAATAGAGAAAACGACATTCATGTAATTTCAATTTGCAGTCTTAATTCATCTGTCCGAAGTTTGCCAAAGATGTTTCGAATTATTTTATGAAGGGAAGATCTATTTCTTATAGAGCACTTTATCATCCAAACAATCAACATGTAACTTGAATAGGTAAACTACCTTGAAGAATAACACAAGTTGGTTGCTTTTCATTTTAGGTGCACATTGATTCCACAATGGATAACATTATGTTAGACATAAGTATACTGAGAACAACTACATTCGAAGTAAAAGTAGATAAAGGCATTTAGTGGTGTCTGCAATAGCTACAGGCAACAATCACCCACCAGGCATTTATAAAACCTGTGAAAAACCAACGTACGTAAAAAATAAAACTAACTGAAGAGGCTTTTCCAATCATGATTTATCACGATTTCAAAAAAGATTTATTGAAAATTAACTTTTGTTGCTAGTGTATATTGATAATATAAAACATTTAGACATGAAAAAGTTTTTAGCACCATATAGAAGCAAAAGACGTCCTCATATGACCACTATCCAAGAAAATAGGCACTCATCAGAACTGGAGTAGCAAAGTTGTAGTATTTAACAAATACACATTATGGGAAGAACAGCTTTATCTAGCTCACAGTTTGTGACTTTTGAGTTATTGATGCTGTTAAGAAAATGACTAAAGAGAACAACAGAGTAACGTGCACTGTAATAGAGCAAGCATGAACTTAAGACAGGATTTTCAGCTGTTACAATAATCCTTCATGATCCCCACAATTAAAAAAAAGTTGTTGGTTGCGTTGTATGCATTGGCTTTCTGACTTAAAATTTCACATAAAATTTTAACCTTTTTTTAAGAATTTTGCTGAACACCTCTTAGCAAACATTTTTTGATGTAGCATTTAACTGTTTTTGTTCGTATACTTTAATTAACCATATCAGGTCTGTATTCCTAAAGAACGCACATACTAACATTTTTATTATCATAATGTTTCGTCGCCTTTATGAATCTATACATGATTGACTCTATTTGTAGGAATATGCAATTCCAAATCTCATGAACCCTGAACTGCACAGAGCTTAAAATTTAAATGCATACTAAAAGTGAAGCGTAATAACATCGAGTTTGTTTGACAAATATTTGACATTATAAATAGGCAAAACATTATTTAAATCACGTATAAGAATGTTTTGAGCATGTGTGTTACTAGAATTCATCAGCTTCATTACTTACATCCGCCATTGTTCATTGTTTATGCATTGTTTACGTTGCCATGTGTAATTTTAGAGTATTTCTTAGTTTTGCATTTTTAAACGGTCGTTTTCACAACTATTTAATTGCACTGCATCTTTTTGAATGTAAAATGAGTAAGTGAAAGTAAGTAATTCACAGTCAAGGTTGTGAAATAATTTATAATGTCTATAAATTCATGAAACTGGAAAAGGAAGTATGGAGGATTACTACTTCTGTGGTTGAACAAGTTGCAGCAGCTACTGGAGTATCTATCAATAGCATAAAAAGAATTTGCAGAGAAGGATCAGATAAACCTGCAGGTAATGTTATTTCTGTGTTATACAAGTTGTGACTATTTTTATATGCAATGTTCTCTAGGTCAAATTATTGTCTCAAAACTGAATGAAAGATCTACTGTTGATGAATTTGACGAGGAAATTATTCGTAGAAATATCTACACTTATACAAGTATTCGTGCCAAAAGGCCTACAATGGTTGGGGTATTTCAAGCAGAACTGCATCCAATATATGGGCTTCTGATAAGAACTATGTAGCAACCCATAATGTAACGTTTATGTTAGATGATGTCTGAAAGTTAACAAAAGAAAAATTTAATACTATTGGTGTTCAAGAATGGCAAAAATATTTAAGGTCATACAGCAAATGTGGAAAATGAATATTTAAGTAGGGAACACATAATCGACAAAGTACAAGAATTAATTATTACTGATAGTGATAGTGGTGGTGAATTTACCTTCACAGAAAGTGATGATGAAGATGTAGGTTGTGAACCATTAATTTAAAAACATTACAATTGCTTGTAATTTTCACTGTGTACAAATTGTATTGCACTACAGCGGTTTAATAAGAGCATGTATAAATGGTGAAAATTATGTTCATTAAAATATCAATACAATTCCCTTTTTCTTACTTAATTCCATTATGGAATGCTGCTGGTAACAATACAAAAATAAGTTAATCCTCATTTATTTCATAATAAAAATTCATTTTTACATTCGACATTTACGATTCTTTAGTGATGGGTAACACGTTTTAATTCTGTTGTTTAATATAGAAACTATATATGATTGTTCATCTGCGACTTGATACAAATTTACCCATTCACATAATAGCAGTATAGTATAAGTAAGGGCCACTATACGTACGGCCACATCTCCAATGCTCCACCCGAAGGAACTACATTGAAATTAGTCACATAATAATATCAGAATTTTTAACCTTGCATTCTAGAACACAATAGTTTGTGGTTTAATATTTTACAAAGTTATATCAAGGAATGTATCGAGTCAGTTTTCATTGTCATATGTTAAATGTTATAAAATATACCACATAATGGTAAATGCAGTATACAATGGAAAATAGGGTGGTGTCGCATTCAATAGAAATATGGACCTAGTATGCGTAATTAAACAATATGAACAAAAACAGTTATAACTAAATGATACACCATTGCTAAAGTGTTCAGCAGAATTCTTAAAAAAAGCATTATCCTCCATCATAACTAAAAAAAAATAAACATGATAGAACATCAACTACACGCTCCTTTGCCAATGCATGACTTGTGGCTGTTTTCTGAGTTTAAAAAGAATCTAGAAGAAATTTAAATGATTATTCCTCAGTATTTTGCAAGATTGGTTGGCAATCAATCCATAAGCAGTAAAAAGAGAAAATGGTCAAATGTGTACTGAATATATTCAAAATAAAATTCTAAATATACTTACCACATTATTTATGTGCCTTAGTAATTAAAATAGAATGAATAAATTTTTTTATAGTGCCTTTTGGCACAAGTCATGAGTAATAAGAAATTTCTGGATTGAGATTGCATAATCAATCAGTGATTATAATATCAGCAGATTTTTCTTTGTTCAGGAAGCAGAAGTAAAATGAGCACAGTGACTCAACTTGAAAATCAAGTCAGAATGAAATTATTCTGAACAGCATCATTTATCAGTTTAGCATACATACTGTTTGTGATTTCTGCTATTAAAGCTTCTTATGAAAGAGAGTAAATACACCAATACACATCCTAATTGAAACGAATACTTGGAAGACAAATTAAGGAAGCATTGAACCACCACTAAGATAATCAATAAAATAAAATCTAAACCAAAGCTCTCCCACTCAGTGTATTCATGCCATTGTAATATAAAGCAAAAAAATTTCTAAACTACATACGAGTATTACAAAAATGTAATATACAGATTATGTACTTACCCACAAGATTCCTATTCAAATAGATGCTTATCTTCTTCGTTCCTTTAAATACTATTAAAAAATGCATGTGTTTCAAAAAGTCTTGTAAATTTTGTGAATTATCATCAGGACACAGTTTGCGACCAAATTTGCGAAAATAGAAACTTTCAACACTGTTTATGGTAATATGACCACCATTTACAAATAACAAATGATACAATTGTGCTGCTTTTACGTAATATTCAGTAAGAGTTACTAAAGTGTCTGTACCATTACCTGAAATCTTTTAAACAAAAATTATTTAAGAACATAAAACATCACAGTAATTTTTTAGAAAAAAAAGTATAATGAACAGAAAGAAATACACTTGTAACTATTGCTAGCAAAAACAAGAAAAATTGAAAAGCAGTTAACCAGTTTTATTAAATACTGATTTGATATAACCAGTTTTATCAAAAATGTTTTTACTGAAACTGGTTATTGTCAAAACAGGTTTTTACTACAACTGATCTACCCAAGCTTTATTAAAAACCACTTTTGTTGCCATCTTATTAAAGAAACTGTCTACTAAAAATTAAAAAAAAAATAAATATTCCATGAATTCCATTAGTGGAATTTTCTACGAGGGTTAAGCAGAAAATTTCTTGCTTACACCAATAGAATCTAGACAACGTTCTAAGTAAAATTGTTGTACACAGTTGCATTTTAGCATTTCGTTTTGAGTCAAATTTGATATTGCTTAAAAGTATGACACTTGAATAAATATAGGTGGTATGGTACTTTTCCAGTTTCTGATGATGTCCCAGTTATATTGTACTATAGAGCTTTCCTCAACAAAGAAATTGTAGCGTACTAGAAAATGAACACAAAGAAATTGTTTTTTCAAATTTTAGTGGATATTAACAAAATACATTTTAAAATTTCAACTAAATTCTCTACTCAAACTCAGCAAAAACATTTTGCCAAAAAGCATTAGCAGTTTATAGATCTTGTTGATAATGTTTCACTGGCAAAAACTAATAAATCCACTTTTACAACAAACAATTGGAATTCTCCTACATAATTTAACAAGAAAGAGTTCCAACAAAAATAATTTGCCAAAATCCATTGTTACTAAAATCGGAGTTACCAAAACCATTTCTGATGAAATACAATCTATCGAAATTCGGTTTGGCAAAGTTTTGGCCTCATGGTTTAGTAAAAAAGAAACAAATGATGTATAGTTGGGACCATGAAAAAAGACCATCATGTGGTCATTTATATTAGTCTGAATCGATATTTTAGTGTTCATAACTTGCATTTATTTAATTAGTCACTTATAATATAGTAATTGTAATATATAACATACATATATCTCTAATTTTGTTCTGGAAGAAATTCATACGTATATTAATAAATATTCGCGAATAAATTATAAATCCTTAAATATAGATAGATTGTATTGGCATTTTAACTTTGTTAAATTTAACTTGACAACTGCATATGTTCAAATACATTAGAATGAAAACGTTGAAATTTTCATATTTTATATGAAATTTTTAATAAACATGTTATACAAATTAAATTCCTTCATGTTACATACGTATTAATAAGGAAAAAGTCACTTATCTTAATTCAAGAAGTCAGGTTAATGTATTATAATTCTCCAGGTTTACGTTTTTGGTTTTATAGGTATCACCTATTTAAATGGATATAAGCATTACGAGCACTAATATGACTTCCTAAACAGTTTTCCCACAAATATGATTGGCTCTAAATGATACCTTAAAACAATTGGATTAAAAAATGAATGTTACATGATTTAATTTTACTCTTAGAATTACTTTAGATTATGTTACGCATATCAAACACCTTGTCGATGCCACAACCATATCTTCCTATATGTTTATTAATAACTCTTCACATGTGTCCAAGTAATTTCTACTGCATTAAATTGCCAATATGGCGGTAAGCACAGAACTTCATGGTCCATTGCTTCTTAGAAAGATTCACTTTTAAGCATTGTAATGCTGGCACGTTACATTAGGTAGTCAGAAACGAATTTATTAATTTTGGTTAGATAGAGTAGCTTTTGCCATGAAAACACTCGGTAGAATTGACATGCTTTGGTATTTTATATTTAATAACATTGCCGTTTCAATGTAATATTAAATTAAGATGAAGAAAGAAATTGAAAAAATTACAGATAAAAACAGGAAATAACCGTTCACATTAGAACTATTTGTACAAATTCAGACAAGTTCAAGAAAACCGTTAACCATGAAAACAATTTACCCCAAAACCACAATACTCATAAAACAGCCATAAAAATGTGTTGAGAATGACACAGATGATGCAGGCTATCGGTATTACATGTAATATCGTGAGAAGAATTGCGATTCACACAGACAGAATGCACAATGATCTCGAAAATAGAATATTTTAGACACACAACTCATGAGAACGACAAGATCATGTCCTCGGGAAGTTGCACTTATAAAAATCGATGGAAAGTAAAAGAGAGGATTAGATTTTTGAATTCGATTCGTATAGACACGCCGACTTACATCGAGATGGGGAAGACAAGCACTGTAGTACAATAGTGCAACATGAATGTGTTTAGGTTCAAAGCTGTTAGTACGAGGCAGTTCCAAACGTGTTGGTGAACGTGGGTATTAAAAATACCAACCTCGTGTAAGTTGTCAAAGTGGGAGCTTTTGTTCAAGAGCAGTTGGATTTTTACCTGCAACAATTTCCTGCACTGGATGTTGTCGGAGCTTTGAGAAAACAAAATTCCGATTACAGTAGAATTGTACGTCGATTAAATTTTATTATCCAGTTTACAGAAATCACCTACCATTTTGTTTTATTCAATAACTATTGTACATGTGTGATTGATAGTACTAATGAGGCATACAGCTTAACAAAAAGAACTATGAAGGTTTGTGCATGCTTATTTAACATATTGCAAGAGGACAGTGTGTACAAGGTCTGTTCAAAAATTATCGTGAATTTTGTGTTTTTTCAAAAAGTATTTATTTATTCATTAATATATATATTCTGTCCCCTTCAAAGTAATTCCCCTCGGATACAATACATTTATGCTAACGTTTTTCCCAATCCTCAAAGCACTTAAAAAAATCATTTTTTGTGATTTTGTTCAGCTCCTCCTTCATTGCCGTCTTTATCACTTGTTTGCGATGATTGAGCTTTGGTTTCCACGTCATAACCATAAACCCATGATTCGTCACCAGTTATAACCCTCGAGGAAATTTGGGTCGTCGCGGACCGAGTCCAACAGCTCCTTAGCAATGTTAACACAACACTGTTTTGGTTCGAAAGTGAGCAATTTTGCCACGAATTTCCCGGCGACCGGTCTCATGCCCAAATCATTGGTTTAGGTCCTCAGTAACTTCTCTAACTGTGATTCGATGATTGTCCAATATTATTTCCTTCACTTCATCAATGTTTTCGTCTGTTGTTGATGTGCTCGGGCATCCAACACATTTTTCGTTGTTCACAACTTCCCGACCCTCTGAGAACATTTTGTACCACCGATAAGCGTTGCTTTGGGCAAGGTAGCTTCACCATATGCCACAGCCAACATTTCGGAATGCATTCGCGCACTTAATTTTGTTTTTCACACAAAATTTAATACAATTATTTAATCAATTTTTTGGAATAGACACAAATCAAAGACAGGCCAAAACATCCAACCAAAATATCTGTCAACAATTAACTAAACATTTCAAATGGCCGACTTTGTTAGCATAAGTGAGAGACATGAGTACTAACCTAACGCACAAAAAAATCGAATATACGTAGCCTTCGGAAATTCAAAATTCACGATACTTTTTGAACAGACCTCGTACAGTTTAAAATGCAGTACATGGGGCTCTTGAAATCTGTAGGAGATACGATCTTGGTTAAATGCGACAAAAGTAGCACAATAGTAAGGATGTCTCAGATCAGTTTTCAAATTTCAAAATTTTTTCATAGGTTAGATTTTGCCTAATGCACATAGATTTTGTATTATGATGTTCAACTTTTTATTTTCTAATAACCGCCATATTGGATTTTTATATTTTTCAAATGCTGACAGAAATCCTTTCCAAAGAAGTAGAGCATGGCTATGTTTGATTGAATCAAAACATTAAAAGTCATGAAACTGTTTTGGTCATAATAGGGTTTAATTTCCATCATGACCAAAAGAAACAATTGCTCTATGCATCAGAGATGTCAAACTTTGTCATTTTATCTAATGTTTCAAGTTTGTAGTGTAAAAATTTACGTAGAAATTTGAACAGCGCATTTGCATTAGAAATGAATCACTTTTCTAACCCTGATAAATATAAAATCTTAGAATGTTTTATTCTCTTTGGAAGGAACGATATTAAGGCTGCTGAGCTGTATTTAAATAAATATTCAGAAAGACACCAACCTAACAGATGTTTGTTTCGGCGATTACAGAAAGCACAACGAAAATACAATCTTTTACTATAAAATTTTGTGGTCTGACAAAAGTCGAAATACGAATGATGGCATGTTCAATAGTAAAAATGCCATTTCTTGGTCAGATGAAAATCTACATTTGAAACTCAAGCTAGGTATTAAGTCAGAGGGAGATTCAATGCCCGGATTAGTATTATTGGAAAATACACCATAGGTACATCTTTTTATGATGCAAATTTAAACTCTGCGAGATACTTAGATTTATTACAAAGAAAGGTGTCACATAAACTAATGGAGCTTCCACTTACTACATTGCAAAATGCGTTCTTTCAGAATAATGGCGCTCCAGCACACAATGCTCAGATTATTGCAGATTTGTTAAATTCTGAGTATAATGAAAACTGGATTGGAAATCGGGGACCAATCAAGTGGCCAGCTAGATTATCAGACTTGACTCCTCTTGATTTCTTTATATGGTACCACTTAAAAAACTGTGTGTACTCAAGAAGATACGAAAATGTAGCCTAATTAGGACAAGCAGTCCAATACATCGTAAACGAAATAACTCCAGTTATGATAAAATGGTTTTGTGAAGCTGTTTATAGAAGTTGTCAGTTGTGTGTTCAACAAAATGGAGGGTTACTTGAACATTTGAATTAATAAATAAACTCAGGTATCTGACAATCGATATGTTTTTCCATTGTTGTTAATTTGTAATTGCTTTCATAACCATTGCAAATTGAGTTTAAAATGTTTAGGGCAATTGTTTTTTTTAGTAATAATGGAAATTAAAGTCTACTACGACCAAAACACACTTTCGTTATTTTTAATGTTGTAGAAGCGAATTTAGCACATCAAAATTCAGAGAATTTCTAGTACTAGGTCTTTTTTTAGGAAAATGCATATTTGGCCAATTAGGAGTAGATATTAGTTCTTTCTTTTTGCTGTGAAATCATGTTTTGCAATATAGGTTAGGTGTGCATGAAGTGGAGTGTTTTTAATACTTTAAACAAAGGCGAGAATTTTTTAAGATGTAAGCAAAATTTTATCAACACCACTAGCAGCAAGAACTACCACACACTTATTTGGGAAACCCATCTTTCGATTAAACTTCACTTTTTTTCTAGTGGGTTGGCATTCAAAGATTTTAACATAGACAAGGAAGTTCAAAGACCTTTCAAGGTAAGTATACAGGTTTTTGGCAGAAGTGTCAATATGCATATTCCTAACAGTATTGTATTTGCTTTTCACAGAACCCACCCACCCAACTGTATGCTAGCCGGTGCAGCAATTAACTGTTATCTCACTCTATCCCCTGTAGAGTGAAAATAATTAAGCAACGTAATGCCAATTCATCATGTAATGACATCTACATAGTAATAATGAACATGTGCGTAATAAGCCATTGAATTATACCAGCCAGTCAAAGAAGCGGTTGGTACTTTTGTTGTGTAGCGTTGAATGATAAGGTGCATTATCTAACACAACGACAAATGTTCTAAATTATTATTTAACTTCTTTCTTTACAACATACTGTAAAAATGTACCCTCATTTAGTTCACCATAATAATTGTTACTATTCGATTTGGAAGCAAACAACAAAGTACCTTCTATTACACCTTTCTTTGATCGAGCATGAACTACCACAAAGCATTTTCCATCATACCCGTTTGACTTCCTTATACTTCTAATGTTATCGTCTTGCCATGATCTTGTTGGATTTGCTTTTGGGAAGAGCCAAGTTTTGTCCATAAAAACGACTTGTCGTTTTGTATAAGAATTTACATTGTCTTTATATGCCCTTGGAAATTTAATTCTTGAACTAACAATATTATATTTTTCCAACAACACTCTGTGGCTTCCTTCTGTTTTGAATTTGAATCCAATCTAAAGCAATACACGTTGCAAACTGGCAATACTTATTGTAATATCTTTTTCTCAAAGCTCAAGATTGAACAACTGAACAGACATGTTTTTCTGTAAATAATAAACATTAAGCTATCGTTTACTTTAAAGTTTTATTAAACTTACTTTGGGCATACACTGTATTCAAAGCATCTCTGATGCTCATTTAAATGCTGTCTGAAAGATTCATAGTTCTAATTTTCTTCTGGGATCTTCCTTCCAGGACTGAGCACAATTAGATTAGCCACTTACCGTGATTTAATGTAACTGTGCTGGCACTATTTGCAAAGCTGTAACCACTCCTTACTAGATATAGAGTTAATTACAATACAATTTGTTATGTAAAAATGTTTACCTCTTTTACTGTCTGTACTGAAATTAAAGGACCCCTATTCTGCTTTACTTGTCTGAATTATGTCAATAAGTTCAACATCAACTGTTAAACTTATGTCCCAAAATTATATCTTTGACTGACAGTTTGTGATATTGAGTTCTAATAAGAAATATTTTTTACTAAATTGATAATACAATGAAATATGTAAAATAAGAAAGCATGTCAACAACTACGAAAGTAGGGTTATATTATCACAACAGTGAGGCTATATTATTATTACTGACAAATTCAAATTACAACTCTAGCCAGTTAAACGTCTGTATATATGAAACAAGTTTCAACCTATAATACTGGGCTTGCTTTATTTTATGCAATACAAAGCAATTTTGTATGAGTATTATTGACATAACACATAATATTTACTCATGATTTTTATTATATTCAAAAGGAAATTCATACATGCTTGAATGTACATACTGTCATGTATTAACTGATTTAACCCGCAACATGCCCTTTCAATTATTGGATAACCAGTTTCCAACTTTTCACATTCATTAAATTTACTGTTTGTGTAAAAATTAAAGAAACTCCCTTCGTTTCCTTTCGGTCCTGTTTAGTTTTTAAGTTACTCATTACAATTTAGGATTAAAATATTTTAATATGCATAAATACGTGATTCTTAATCATGCTCAGCAACATGACATAGAATTTTATTGTAACTTGAACTATTTCTGCCGGGAATTATAGACTTCATTTTAGTACGGGACTCATTTTATAGTGACCGTTTTTTGGTCGGAGTGCCGTTTAGTGTGTGTTTTTCAATGTAGTGACTTAATTATCATCCCTACTTCTCTTTACCTTATGCTTTTAGAGCACTACTAGAATTAGAAGATCCATGTGATGATAACCTGCTGAGAACCGGGACCATTATTCCTTGAGAACTCGACACTGTTGCCCGTCAATGAAAGAGTAAGTAAAAAACCTGTTATAACCTTTGCATCAAAATTTGCATGCCTAAGTCATAAAAATTTAATATGTAAGCGTAAGGAGTATTTAACGCGTAGTAATACGTGTATTCTAGAATCAAGTAATAGTTACGTGATGGTTTTCTTTCGTGCTCCCGGCTATATTTCGAAATACCTTTAATTGCGGTAAAATACTCCTGCTCTATTTACCTTTAGAATTACAATATAGCAATAAAATGATAGAGAAAATGTGAGACAAATACAAGAGGCTGTTACTAAATTAAGTATTTATACATTACCATAACCACGTCCTTCATTTGTTCTAGTCTAGCAAGAGGTAAAGTATTGAGATATCTCAAACGGTAATCATGAATTATTGCCATAACAGTTCTAACGTGTGGAGGATTTAATAATAATGCCCAAACTCTAACAGTTGATATTTCTTTATCTATATCGGTTAATACAAGTAACGGTCCAGCGCTGCTATGTACCACCTGCAAACAATATAAATAAATACAAGCCTGTTAGCAAATTAAGGTTCTACTTGAATAAAGTCACCCAATTCATCAATAAGTTCCTCAAAATTGTTACAATTATAAAATTGTGGCTTTAAAGTACAGCCATAAGCACGCTTATAAACAGCGGGTAATATTTCGAGTACAACACCAGAAAGTTTAGATTCTTTAATAAGCATTTGTATCTGACTGCCCAAAACCTTGAGAGCTAATGGACGTTGTAATTTAATGCGACGATCTATATCTGTTGAACCTTCAAGCTAACAAAACAAAAACAATACAGTTGGATATGGTAATTCTATAACTTACTTCGACTGTTTTAGGAATTGCTTCAAATAATTCTGCTAATTTAGTAAATCCATAATCTGAAACTTTACATTGACGTCCAAAGTGATGATGATATGCTGGTACAAACTTATTAAACAACATTGAACAATATGGTACATGACGAAGTAATTCAACCACCTCTGTTGCAAATACCTCTGTGCGTTGCATTTCCTCGGCAGTTTGTTCTCTTTTAGGTATAGCTATGTTAACTAAATTATTAATATTAGTAAACACAACAGTATTTTCTGGAATATCATCCAATAAATCTTCTAGTGTGCAAAGTCCATATTCAACGGGATTAAAAGCTTTTCCTATTACTTTTTCATATACTTGTGGGAATTCAATTACACTCAATTGTTTTGATACTTGACTTTTTAACACACGTAAAAGGTCTGATGTAAATCGGCGAATTTGTGCTGAATGTGTTAAGGTAATAGTGCGTTTAGCACCAGAACCCAAAATCTTAAGTATCACAATGAGATAAAATATTAACCAAAATAGGTTATTTATTACCTGTACAATATGTGAAATGGCTTCAAATAAATCTACAAGTCGAGTAAATCCATAATCAGCAACACGACATTGCCTACCAAAATGATGATGATATGCTGGTATAAAACGGCTCATTAATAATTGACAACAATCGGTCGTCTTCAGTAGATCTACTATTTCACGACACAACATCGTTATGTTTGTTATTAGGGAAGGTGAAACTGATTTCATTAGTTGATCTGTAAACAAAAATACTTTGTACTATTAAAATAGGGTTTGAATCAGTACTGGCACAAATTGGAAAGAATAAAAACCATTTTACTGGTTTTACTAACAACCGGCTTTGGTAAAACTGAAACTGAAACAGATTTTCAAAACCTGTTTTATTACCAAAACTGGCTTCACCAAAACAAGTTTGTGTCATTCGAACCAAAAAGGCTTTGCAAAAAAAAAGCAAAAACTGTCTTAATTCGAATTAGTTTTGTAGGAACCAAACCATGTTATATCATGCTATAATTAAAAAAAAGATGCACTGGTTGACGATGTGATATTTAATATTGGTGAACAATCTATAGAATCAAAATCTTTACAAAAAAGGGATTAAATTATTTATTACATATGTAGAACACTACAGTAAGACATATGGTTTTCAGTTGTAGCAAACATTAGTAGTAGACCCTTTTTTTTATAGAAAGGTAATCATTTTACAAAAATGAAGCGATTTATTACTAGTTCAATTAGTTCTATTCTAATAATTGATACTGCTGTGCTGTGTCTTATTTTATAAATGTAATTAACCTATACCGATCAGTAATTAGTATAAACCAAAATTCAAGAGATGACTGTTATTGTGGTAAACAATAGTTTACAGTGCAGGATTATTCTTAATAAAATCAGCTAATGCTGTTACCATCTTTAAAAAACTACTTTCTCTTATTTTTTCTTAAAAAACACAAATACTCTATATGCATTCCAGTATTAGAATTCCAACTACTAGTACTTAACCAGAAAATTTCCCTTTGGCACCTAATAGAATCGATACTATGTTCTGCACAATTTTGATGTGCCAAGTTTGATACTACTATGCTGTGCTATTGCTAGAAGTGAGATACACGAATAAATATGGACGTAGCGGTACTTATTCATTTTTATGCCCCAGTTATATTATAATACACTAAAGAGCATTCCTAAATAGAAAAATTGTAGCGTACAAAAATATGAACGCAAAAAATGGTGTTTACAAATTTTAATAAATATCAACAAAGGACCTATTTTAAACTAACATTTCTGTAGAATTAACTCCTATTTCAACTGGCTTAATTGCATCTTTGATCTCAGCTTTTGTTGCCTTACTTTGCTGTTTATTAACAGGTTTTATAACTAGTACTGGTTGAGACTTTGCTACATTTGCATAGGATTTATTAGGATCTTTAATAGGAGCTGCTAAATGAATTGTAGAGAGTTTTGAGATGCCATTTCCATGAACTCAGTTTAGAGTTTTCAAATACTCCATTAAGTTCTTTCAGAGCAACTTGCATGTTGGTTTGTACATCCTGCAAGAAATCTTGCAGTATAGTGTTTTGATTGCTTCCACTATTTACACATACTTTATGGTAAAACAACAGGGTAGTTTTCAAATACTCCATTAAGTTCTTTCAGAGCAACTTGCAAGTTGGTTTGTACATCCTGCAAGAAATCTTGCAGTATATTTTTGTTTGCTTCCACTCTTTACACATACTTTACAGTAAAACGGGGTTCTTTTCTTAAGCTCTAGACATCGTGTTTCAGATGCAGCTAGTTCAGTGCAGTTATCACAAAAAGGCTGTTGACACTAATCACAGCTAAAGACTTTACTGATGCTGCTACATTGCAAGCACACTATAATTTTTACCACTCTGTGTGGTCATCAATTAACAAATTGTTTCAAATTATAAATATATGTACTAATTCCAGTTCTGTATAATGTGTGTTTTTTAAAAAATACATCTTGTAGATAAGTAGGTGATATTAAAAGGAGTGTGATAAAGGTCACCGATAACACTATTTTGGTATCTATTAATTATAGTCATTAGTTATTGAATTTACTGGTGCTTTCGCAAAGATCACTATAAAAAGTACACAATCACTATTAACCCCTTTGCTGTGCAAGTTTAAGAATTTTAAACCAACTATTTCTGCATGTATGACTATTTTATTTACAGAACAAGTTAGACAAGTGTTAACATTAACATTAAGCTTTTACAGTTTGCTGACAATATCTCACAGGAAAAACGATGTTTTGCATCATACTGTCAAAACTTTTGGGGAACTGTGTAGTAATCCCATGTTGTGCGTTTCTGCCAAGTTTTCAAATAAATAAGTTGATTGCGTCTGGGTATGAAGATGTAAATGGATACACGAAGTATTGTAACGTTTTAGTTATAGGCAAATTCCAAGTTGCTATATGTTTTGTGGGATACTACGATCTAGGCGCAATATTGTTAGTCGACGAGATTATCAATCCATGCAGCCATGCGCATGAAGCTCGAGGCACTTGCCCGAGATACTTGCAATTATTCTTGTTCTAGCATGTAGTTAGAAAAGACCCAATTTTTTTAAAAACGTGGGAGGAAAAATTCCTTGTCATGTCGAGTTGAAGGATCTTCCACTCTTGGCAAAGACATCTTGCCTGGGTTGTAATGTAGAAAGAAGATTGTTGTTAAAGCTAAGCATTGAAGTGGACGCAAGATTTGTAAAACGGTTCGTAAGCGTGACAGTATGGCGTCTTTATCGCTACTAATTTGTTTGAATTTTTACCAAGCAGTTTCATCCTTAAGAATTCATAATGGATTTCAGGAATTAACTTGAATAGTTTTATAGTAAATGGAAGTTGGTCAAGCTTTGAAGATGGGATCCTGTTTGTTCATAATAATGGAACAACATTTGCACGTGGCTGCAATCATACAGGTGTTGTAAATTTTGTAAGCACCAAATTTTGGTAGGGTGAGTACACTTCCTTTTTTTTTGTAACAAGCATCAATCCAAGTGATTTAAAATTTTTAGTATATTTTTGAATATTAAATACGAAAGCTTTCCTGTTAAAATAAATTACACTTTATTTAGGATATGTCAGATGATCTGACTAGATTTTATTGTCATTATTTGTTAGTTTTAAATAGTCGTTTAGGGCACAATTTCGTTTAACATCTGCCAGATAAACATCTGGTGATACATGTTTACTTAAACAAGTCACGCGTATGTTCTTCAAACAAGTTGTATAATGAGATAATTCTCGACTTTTAAAGGAAAGCCACTCAGATGTTAAAAAGATTCAAGTTTGATCTATAACTAAACCTTGTGAGCCGAAAACAAAGATCTTTGCTTGAAGCATTCGCTTAATGTAAATGAGATATTATTTTTTTTATGATGGGCCTAACCCATTAATAACTGCTAAGTTGTCGATTTAACATTTCTATGAGCATTCCACTTCATGCTATTATATTTATGATATTGTCTTTATTTTTTTTTGTATATAAAAGAAGAGCAAATAATTTTATTACACATCTGCAAACTATTGTAATAGTTTTATTTTTGAGAATCTAACAAGAAAAACAGTGATTTATCCAATTCTGGTAGCAATAATTAAGTGAAAAAGAAATGGAATTATGTTATTGAATATCTATCTTCAGGCATAAGTAAATTCCCTTAAGGTTTATCTGCGTCTTTCCTTAAGAAGATAATTTTTTTTTAAATGTAATTGACGCAGTGGCGCCCTAAATTGTACAAAGATAGGTTCAATCTTAAAAAAAGACCCCTCCCATCTCATGCCTCTGCAGGGATAAACCCCGAGACTAGTCCGCGAGCATTTATACTTCTTTTTGGCAACACAGTTTGGCTCAATGTCATCCTAATTGAAAGTCACCCTCAGTAATATAAATTAGCCAAAAAGTAATAATAATTTCAGTATCCCAGATCTTGAGTAGCAATGGGGAGACGGAAGAGACTTCGTGATTATAGTCCAGTATGGCAAGAGGTTGAATCCGAATTATTCTTTGGGTCACCCTATTGTTTCACACCTAATTGAAAACTCTGAATTGCGTAAGAAGCTAGATCAGAAACCAGATTGCAAATACAAAGCAAATGCTTAATTATAATATAATAGCTATACTTTGGTATAGGTGAGCAAGCTCGACCATTATTATGTAGTGTGAGATAAATTTAAGCAATATTAAGCGCATACGAACTTTTAAATGTTCAATAAATGTTTAGTTTGATAAATTTGTACTCTGTAGAGATATTTTTAATTATTGTGTTCTTTCTTTATGGGTAATGACTTTGAGGTTGTTGAGTACATAATATTATTGTCATACTTAATCTAAGGTTAAACATGATTAACAGAAGCATATTTTGGATAAAGCTTTATTGGCCCATATTCTAATCTTACTGCCAAAGAACCTCCACAACCCTAAAGCATTTGAAAACCACTACAACATGTACTTATTGCCATGCAATTGAATATATTGAACTATGACTCCTAATTTCAATACAAATTGTAGGTGTAACATATTTCCATCCACTGCAGAAATTTTTTTAGCCTGCATTGACATTTGGACCACATTGAACATAGATAAAGATATGATGATTACACAAAAAATATTTTAAAAGATTAATAAATATCTTTCGCCATTACTTAACAAAACATGAGACAGTGTTACATAATGTTCGCATATATAACCTTCTCATAAGGATTATAAGTACTTAACATTAGCTTAAAAACATCTGTATGGTAGAGGTTAAAACAACTTTGTTGAGAAAGATGTCTGAAAAGAGACACAACAAATATAAAGTTTAATAATGTGGTGTATCACTGTAACATTTCATGATAGATAATGTTAATATCCATGTAATTAACCATATCTGGTATGCTAATGGTACTAGGTTAGTAGCACTAGTTACAGATGAAATAAGCGTTAAAAGAAATTTTGAATTTCCCTGAAGGGGTGGGGATCCTGTAAGATATAAGGGTGCATCAACTAACTGCAGTGGTGCACAAGTTGAGTTCTTCTGGATAAATGAAAAAAGAAAATAAAGAAAAATAAATTAATACAAAATAATAATTAACAAGGTTAAATGCAAATATTTCACAATACGTTAACACTTAGCCTGAAAAGTCTTTCAACTGTCAAAATCTAGGGGTGCCAAACAATTGTCACAGCAATTCTTTTGATGTCATTTCTATATGGAAACCTTTTTTCATATAAAACTCTCCTGTTTTGGTAACCTAAAGTTGGCCCTAATTAAAAAATTTTTTCAAAACAAAATGCTCCTTCCAAATAAGACTAACACTGGGGTAACTGTATATCCTTTACAAATCATTGACTGTACCTATTTCCTAAATCAATTGAAATAAAATCAACCTAAACTTAACATCTATTAACATAAAAATAATTCCTCAAATCTGGCAAAGTATTACTAACAAATCCTAAAGAAAATCTTTAAAACTTTAACTAAGTCATCAATGAAACGAATCGCTGCTCCAAGTTTTCTTGTTTTCATATTTAATTGTAAGACATTAACAATCCCAAATTATTGGTAGTGTCGTTCATAAAAACGACAGTTAAATCCCAAATTGGTGCTATATCATTGTCCTTTCAAAAATACGTTAATACCAATACCTACATATTTCTTAATATTTTAACCTAATAAAATTATCCTTACATCACCATTCGTTCTGTTGATAAATCCTTAATAAAAAAATAATGTTTAATTAATGTCTTATGTCGAAAAATGTGAAACATATTTACGTTCACACATATATAAATTATACAGAATCACAAACAAGCCCATAATATTACTTACAGTTTGATTTACTTATTACAATGATTCAGAATATGCAAACCACACCAGCTTCCATTTGGTTAATAATATACTTCCTGGTTTTTCCATCTGTTGAACAACAGCTACAACACAACCCAAAATTTCAATTTAATGGTGGGATGAACAATTCCAGTTTCACTCCCTATAAATTGTCATGATGACAATAATTCCACCTGCAGGTGTATTGATATACTTCACCTTGCGCAATTGCAAGTTCATATATTTTATCATATGGCTGTGTTTCTATCCCTTTAAATTTTATTCCATTCAACTTTCTACAATTCCCTCATCTCACTACCTTTTTTAATTCTAAACTAACTTCACTTAAATCATACTTTATTATGGCCTGCGTCTGTTTAATACAATGTTACAAGTTTATTCCATGCTTACCACACAAGTTCTCACGCTTACACTTGATTACAATATATTTACGTGTGGAAAATGTATATGCAAGTGTTTGTCACATTTCCATGTCTGCTTTGTAGTTTTTTAATGTCAACCTCCTTTCATTCTTACCATACAATGTATTAATTAAGAATGATTATTTACAAAAATTTTGATACAAAGCGTGTCCATACATTCTACCCCTTCAAAATTAAATTTTATTTCTTTCACATCTAATTTATAATTAGCATAACACAATGGGTTACATAAGGTAGTAAGTAATTGATAGCAAATTTGATAATTACTCACCTTCATCTTTTCCTTTTTCCTTTTTCTTCGATACTTTTGGCATAACATATTTAATATTTTTATTTTGGTCACAATAACTTAGCTGAATATTTCCAATACATGTGAGAAGATGTTCTAATGGTACACCAGTGCCATCAGTGGGTAGTGGCTCCCCAAATTCATGGGCATAGCAAACGTGAAAACTGCAAAAAGATATACACATTGCAAACTAATTGCTATTAAAAAGAAGAGAATATTTAAATGGTTTGCTAAATTCAAAAACAATATTTGAAGTATCTTTTACATCCTAAGGTGACGATTCTAAGTTTGCAAAACACTGTTTTTTAAATCTATTTAAATTTAAAGAAGTTGATTAAAACAATGATAACCACTGTAGCACAATTTCAAATGAATGTTACTTTACAGTATATGGGAGCACCAATAATTTAGATCTTAAAATTTACAAACACCTATGTTTAACCAAATTTTTAGTTACTTTAAAAATCATTTTACGATATCTATTTACCAAATAAAATCTAAAAAAATTCAACAGCAAATTATTGTTATTTCAACGCAAATATATTTCATCATTAAGTCTTCAGTCCCAGAACTGGAACTGAAATTTCCACAGCCTACATCTTTTACTATTTGTGTGCACTAGTCTAATCTAGGTCTGCCGCACCTCTCTTTTTGCTTTTCTCTGATTCTAATATATCCCGTGCTAGTCCTTCATGCCTTAATATGTGTCCGATCATCCTATGTCTCCTATTTTTTACTCTTTTCCACAAATTTCATCCTTTCCCTACCACTTCTAGTACCTCCTTGTTCTTAACTTTGTCTGTCCATGATATCTTCATCATACGTCTGTAGCACTACATTTCAAATGCATCTTTTTCCTGTCCTCTTTTGCTACTGTCCACGTTTCACAGCCATACAGTGCTGTTTCTATGTAATGGCATGCAAAGGAAGTTGAGCAACCTCAGGACTAACAAGATCCCCACCACTTAGACACTTGCTGAATCAAGGGTTTTTCATTTACGCACAATCAACATTTGATAAACATGTTGCAAAACCAACACCTGTAGTTGTTTACGATAAGTATCAGGTTTAAATACAATTACTTTTTTCATCTTTTTGGTATCCGTCCTGAAAATGGTTGGAGGCACATCTCCATTGATTTCTATTCTGAGCCAACCTACACATTACCCTGAAATTCATACAACTTTAATCTTTTGTTATATGTGTGCACTAGTCGAATCTAGGTTTACACGTACCTATCTTTTTTCCTTTCTGTTTCTAATATATTCCGCACTATTGCCTCATGACTTCATATGTGTTCTATCATCCTATCTCTCCTATTTTTTACTGTTTTCCACATATTTCTTTCTTTCCTTACCATTTCTAGAACCGCTTTGTTCTTAACTTTATCTACCCACGATATCTTCAACATACGTATGTAGCGCCACTGTCCACGTTTCACTGCCGTTCAGTGCTGGGCTCCATACATGTTTTCAGCAATCTTGTCCTTGTTTCTATGTTGTTGCCTCTGAACATTATAGTTGCCTTTTTTGTTCAAGGCAGAACAGCCTTGTTCTAATGTTTGTTTTATATCTTTTTCACTTATCCCATCTTGCGTTATTTGACTTCTTAAGTAGCAGAAATCCTTATCCTCTTGTAGGTTCTTGTTTCCGATTTGTATTCTGGTTTTGACTTATTTGCCCCTCCTTTACATACTAGTAGTTTAGTTTTATTTTTGTTAATTTTCATACCATATTTATTTATTTCCATTCTGAACGAACCTGCACCTTGAAGAAGTTCTAAAATATTAGAACGGGTAGAATGGCTTGCGTGTTTCAGGGAGCTAAAGAGCCAAACTATATGTTTAACCAGATCAAGTGGGATCTTTAATGAGGAACCAGACTAAGACAGGTTCCCAAAGAGGCCAGCAGCTCTGTCGGTACTTAGAGTGGCAGAGACCACTGGGGTCGGCATGGCACTCTAAGGTACAATACTGCTATGTGTAAAATGTTTTAAAATGATGGTATTCTCTGGGGAAAAAGATTCCTGTGTTAAAGTAGTCCCCCTTCGGATCTCTGGGACGAAACTACTTCGGAAAGAGTAGGGATCATTTTGTGAGTCGGAGCGTGGAATGCTAGAGAATCTGAAAATTGAAATAGATAACTTAGCATTGGACTTAGTGGCGATTAGCAAAGTTCGGTGGCCAAAGGTAGGAGATTTTTGAAGTGGAGACATTATTATTATTCATACAGGATCAGAGGAAGGAAATTCGGGTGTGGGGATAGCCATATGGAACAAGATAGGACACGTGTAGAAAACTACTTACAAAAAAACGAAAGATTAGATTAAAATTTAAACAGGTAAATATAGTAATAATACAAGTATACATGGTCACCTCTAGCTACAGTGAGAAGGAGGTAGAAGTGCTCTACAAAGATATCGGAGACATGCTACGATTCGTAAAAGGACATGAAAATTTAAGAATTACGGGAGATTTTAATGCAGTGGTAGGCGAGGGCAGAGCAAGAGTGGTAGTAGCAAAAAATATAAAGTGCACGGGAGGAAACGTCATTATGGAAAATATAGAAAAAGTAGTTAGAAGGCAAGAATATATAGGGAATTTATATGCAGGAGAGGAACTAGAAGCACTAGAACAAAAATCAAACATTGAAAACGATGACTTGGGATAAAGTACACTTAGAGATGAGTATGAATTAGTATTAAAGAGTATGAAAAATAATGAGGCACAAGGTATAGATAAGGTGCACTCAGAAACACTAAAATCTGCTGTATAAGCAAATAACAGAATGTCTCTTCCAACTTAACTAGAACTATACAAAGACGGATGGAAAACGGGCTGAAGAAATACTAGGAAAAGATCAATTTGGGTATAGGTGAAACAGAGGAACACGAGAACCCATCTTAGCTTTAAGGGTGTTAATGGAAAAACAATAGAAAAAGGAGAAAGTGTATTTATAGGGTTTGTAGATTTGGAAAAATCATTCGGCAATGTAAAATGGGAGAAAATGTTCAAAATACTCAAGAAGATTGGAATAAGTTATAGGAATAGACAAATAGTACATATCTTATACAAAGAGCAAACAACGGTAATTGAATTAGAGCAGGAACATAGAGAAGTAAATATTGGGAAAGGGCTGAGACAGGGATGTGACATATAACTTACAAGTTAGAACAGACGTTCCATTACGTAGTGTCTTATTATTTTTCAAACTAATGCTAATTCAAACTCATCTCTAAGTATGGAATATCAGTCATGCTTTTCAATGTCTGTTTCCTGTTCTAATGCTTCTAGTTCCTGTCCTGCATTAAAATTCCCTATATTTTCTTGTCGTCTCACCACTTTCTCTACTTTTTCTATAATGATGTTTCCTGCCACGACCCGTATATTTTAGCTACAAAGTTTTACATCCCTAAAATTCATTCTAATTAGTTTGTATGCTTCACCTGTCTTTCCTATTTCCATCTTAGTTTCTACCTCTTTACACTTCATCAATCCATTGTTCTCTAGCTTTCCTGCATTTGCAAATAATTTCTATTTTTGCCTTTCTTCTATTATATTCTGAATATACTTTGTTACCCATGGGTCCTTATTTTCTTTCTGTTTATACTCCAGAATATCCTTGATCACCATGTTTAAAGTTGGATTTAACATTGTTCCTTTCTGTTTCCACTGCCTTAGTATTAGAAATTTTCTCGATGTCTTTCAGCAATTCATTTGACTTTTTCTCAATTCTTTTGTGGATATCTTTATCTTTTAGTTTCTCAAAGTCAAAGTGTCTTTTCACGTTCCCGTTTTTCAAATTATTAAAACTTCTAGTTTATTACTTCGATTTCTAAATCGTTGTCAAACAAGAATGTAATCTATTTGATATCTCCGTCTTCTGGCATCTTGTACTGTATCACCTTCTAGCATTATATTGAAATAATGTGTTTGTGATGGTTAAATTGTTTTAGTCGCAAAATTCTACCAGCGTATTTCCCCTGTCGTTTCTCGTGACTAAACCAAATAAACATACTACCACTCCTTCCATACTCTTGCCCATTTTCTATTTTTCAATATAGGGAGAGAAAATGGAAATAAGTTATAAAATTCGTCATATGATAAAACATGATACACTTTTCAAGCTTGATGTTTTGCTGGCATGAATGACAGACATCTTCAGATGAACTTTTCTCACTGCTGTTTGAATACAGAATTATGTATTCTTTTGTAAATCTCATATGATATCTGTGTTTTGCATGCCTGTATTGCAGTTTGTAAGGTGGTGGTGTGGTTAACCACTGTAGTTTGTATTTTGTGCAAATGTGACATTTTTTGTATTCTATATAGTTTGAATGGTAAAATGCTTTGACATTTATCACATCAAAAAATATTTTGATTCTAAAGAAAAATATGTTGAAAAGTAATTTTTAATTTTAAAGATTTTTGTCTCAACATTCTAGTAACAGTCTTCATGTTAAAATTGAAATTTAAAAATATATATTATACCTTAATAATGGCAAATGACCCAAATGAGAAGCAAGAACATCATTAACTTTCTTCGCAAATAGCTTTAATGGCATTCGTATATTTGGTAATTCTACATCCTCTGCTTCACACCATCCTCGAGAGTCTAAACCATTAGGACAGTGAATTGTGCAATACATTGCAAAAGACTAAAACAAATGTTCATACCAATTAAAAACAACACAATCCTTAATTATAATGATAAGAATCTATGACAAAATTAACATATTTAAACAATAGTAAATCAAATTTTAAAGTAATATCAATGTAAGAAAATGATAATTAAACAATGACCTTCAATAACTATTTTGACGCCATGGCAAATGACCTTCGAGATAAAACACAAACGCATTTTTAAATAGCAACTATAGCTAGTTATAACATCAATAAAACACTGATTTTATGATCACTTTTATGAAAACTTCATTTATTTTCAATAAACTGTTTCACAAATTGTCCTACAGTCATTTTTTTTTTGTTAATGTTTTAAAATGGTTTGGTAATAAATTCTAAACTTCAATTGTTAAAACTAAAAAAAATTCTGGTATCTTAATTATCATTTGTTGTTATGTTTAGGAAAAGTTTGACAACTCTGTCAAAACTGTTATTTGAATTCCATTTCCTAATTTAAGTTATTTAAAAAGGAGGTAAAAGTTAATAGCTTCAAAAACCTGGGAATAAATATTCGCCTAACATACAAATGAATTTTATAAAGACTACCTTATTTCATAACCAAACACTAACAAGTGAATTAAACAATGAAACCAAATTATACTTTATCTATTAGTGGCTGTGTTTCCATGTACCTTAATTACAGCTTAACAGAAATCTTTTTTCTGTTTATCACATTCATACTTCAAATTCCTTTCAGCAAGCTGTGCTATTAGTCACAAAAACTAAGAGGAGTGCTCAATATGTATCGGGAACTGATAACACTGGTCTTGCTAGGTGCGATCTGACGTTTCTAACCTAAAGTTTCACATTTTTGACAGTATACATACTTATAACATTTTGCTATATGAACACTATTTGTTTTGTTTTGATTGAATTGAAAATTTCGTCTTGGCCAAAAAAATGGAATTAACTCGTGAACATTATCATGAGATAAATTTTTACAATTTCCAACATGGATGATCTTCACAACAGCGCCTGAATCAACTTATTTCGACTTTTGGGGAAGAAGCTCCAACTAAAACCACTGTATATCGTTGGTATAGTGAATTTGATCGTGGTCGTAGTTCACTAGCGGATGAATTTAAAGAAGGTCGTCCAAAATCCACTGTTGTGCTAGAAAACATCGATGATGTGCGCAAATTGATATTGCAAGATCATCATGGGACTTATCGTGAGATTCAGGCATCCCTATGCATTAGTTTGACAAGTATACATTCGATATTACATGAACATTTAGCTGTGAAATGCTATGTGCGCATTGGATCCCATATAATTTGACAATCGCTCAAAAAAGACTAGTGTTGATAGATGCAAAGAAATGCTCACAAAAAAGGATTGCGGTGCATCAAATGCAGTGTGTAACAACTACACGGGCGACGAATCTTGGATGTATTCGTATGAACCCGAAAGTAAACAGCACTTGACTGTATGGGTCTGAATGAAATCCAACAAAATTTGTCCGTGCTCGAAGCACTTCAAAATGGTATGTCTTTTTCGGGAATAAATGGACTTGTCATGACCGTTGCTTTAGAAGATAGTAGCAACAGTTAATTCTGCTTGTATACAACCATTTGTTTACCACAATTTTTCGGAAAAATAAGAAAAATAAACCGTCAATGCCAAATGATTCTCCATCATGACAATGCCAGCTCTCACACATCGGCTCAAACAAGTGACTATTTGAGCACTCAAAACAACGAATTGATAGGCCATCTGCCGTATAGTCTTGATTTGACACCTAATGATTTCTTTTTGTTCTCACACGTGAAGAACAAACTGCGTGGACAATTTTCGACATCAGAAGAGGCGGTTGATGCATTCAAAACCCATTTAGGATACTATCATAAGGCTATTACAAATAAACTGATATTTCGTACCCTTAAAAATGCTTGCTGGCGCGTTCTGCGAAATAAGACATGTATTCTTGTGAAGCGGAATATATTGAACATAACGAATCTTCATATATACAAATAATAATGAATTGGTAACTTAGAATGGCGAATTATATCTACGTTATATTTTTACGTAGACAATACAACTTCGGTTACATTTTTTTTGCAAGCGCACTTCACCAACGTTCAGCCGAAAGTGTTCACATGAGGGGGGCAAAACCCTGCATATATACACAGGCAAACATCGATACTGTCCTTGTTCAAAAACAAGGTTACCACTACTTGAAAATTAAGGCAAAATTTGAATTTATGAATAGCGAAATTTATACAAATCTAAACAACCCATATTTTGAAGATATCTCAATCGGAATGGAAAAAATGCTATGAAAAATTGGTTCCAGCATATGCAAAATTGTATCAATTATCATGGAGAATATTTTGAAAAACAGTAAAGAAGTTTTCACACCTTTAGTTTTGTTTTTGTTACTTATTCCCGATACATATTGAGCACCCCTCATATTAAGGATGCTTAGAACACTTCTATATCCACTAAGTTCACTCGTCCTATTTATCTTTCACTGCCTTGGGTTTACAGGTTAACCCTTTATAGGAGGGTGGCTTCTATAAAAGCCACTTACATTTAGGTTGACTACTAGCATACTTTACATAAGACTGTCTTTATTAATACCCATCCATAGTCTAATAGATTGTCTATAAACGTTAGGTGTGTTCTGTTGAAGTCACTACTAAAACTACCGGCATAAGTGGGAGGTACTGAATAAGTGGCTTCATGAGTAGCCACCAACCATTAGTGCAGTGACCGAAATTATCTACAGAAGCTGTAGTGTAGTGCAAGTAAAATGTGGCACGTAAAATGTGGCATGGATAATCAATAGGTGGCTAAACACCTTGGGTACGCAACACTAATAAATTCAGAAATTTTTGTTGGATGCTTTCAAGTATGTTAATGTAGATAGCAAATGCGGGCACCATATGATAGAAGCATATTCGAGACATGAACAAATATAAGTGTTAATATGTCCAGAAAAACTCAATTTTCTGTCTCAGATCACTCCAATATCTTTAACTTAGGAATTGTGTCATTTAACAAATAATTAAATTTAATTGGATTATTAATTCTGGAGAATATCATAATGTAACATTTTTTTAACATACAACGGAGATTATTATTAGTGTGCACCAGGAAGCTAGAGAGTCCAGATTGAGCTCTTGTCATGTTTCCCATCTCTTATGTCACTATACCGATCTAGCTCGACAACATACTTTCCGAGCAGGAAAATTATCGGAAACGCCACACAGAAAATCTATTTCACACTAACTATACACAGGCCCTTAGTTGGTTTTCTTGTACAACAAATTAAATGCAATTTTAAAATTATAATAAACCTAGTTATGTTATTAAACAAAATTAACATTTATACTTAAAAAAATTACATTTAGATTCATTTTGTATTAATTTAGAAATTAAATAACATACAATTTTCAATTCCAAAGTGCAGTTCTGGTTAATATTGTAACAAATCGTTATGATACAACCACGAATATTAAATATAGATGGTGTAATCGATTATACATAAGATCAAGTTGTTTAGAATAACAACACTATAAACTATATGTTATTAGCTAAATATATTACTTACATTATTAAGATGAACCGAAGAAGTAATGGTTGCTTCAGGTGTTAAACTAATCATTCTACCATTTACACCATCACTGATTTTACAAATATCCTTCAACTTGTTCACTTCAAATAATGATACACTGGTATGATATCGTGACTCCACCAATTCAAAAAATTTAAATAATGGCATTTTGTTGCCCGGAACTTCCTAAAATAAAGAAGAAGTAAACATTCTTTTTAATGCTACTAAGTATAATTATTAATAAAGTATATAAAGTCAGTGTTCGCTTGAATTGACTAATCAATAAGCTCAACTTGGTATAGGAACTTTAAGATCGGCCTAAGGTTCTTCATCATGTGAAAATGAATACAAACTTTTTCAATACTAACTCATGTAATTTCCACTAAATGTTACAAAATAATTGTTTTGCTCATATTATGAGGTAATGCACCAATTTTGTAAAGTCAAAATTTACTAACGGATCATCGTAGATTTTAAATTTCACTCTATAGTTCACAACAAAACAAAAAAAAAGATAAAACTAAATTTGTTGCGAAGAGCTTATTTCTTTTAAAATGCAAGTTCTCTGCAGCCCAATCTCATTAATTCATAATTTCCTCCATGTCAAATTGTGTTTCGTCCATCTAAATTGTTCTTTTTCAAAAGTTAAGATTTTCTTGAATTTTGAAAAAGTTTTCGTAAAGGGTACTTGCATCGGAAATTATAACTCTTGGAGGAGTTCATAAGAAGTTGCTGGGTACCATTTTGGTCATCCAGTATATCTAGTGGGTAAATCACAGAAAATTCAGTGAAGTACTCCGCAAAAATCCTGTTTCAGTGAAATACCGATAATCTAAAAAAATTGGTGGAATTTAATAATACAGAAACTATTAAAATGAAATGTGATTATATCTAGGGAAGCCACATCCTAATTGATGATTTTTTCCAAAAATCTTGAATGAATTAAAACAAATCGGCATCGATAGTGAAAAACGGACACTAAAGCATTAACTAAAAGTATGAAATAAACCGAATAATTGTGTGTAAGCAAATGAATGAATGTGTTTTTGTGTAAGTATATCTATGTTAAACTTAATCTAGGTGAAATTTTCAATGCCGTAGGTGCCATAGAAAGTGAGAGGTTGCGAAGCATCCTCTTCCCTACCTTTAAAAAGATAGAACACCTATGGTGAGCCTAAATCTGCAAGGCAGCTCTGCGACCATGCTTCAGGATAGGTTTCAGAGAAGCCAAACCTCCAAAAGTTTCCCTGCCTCCTACTCCTTAACCTTATGTCTATTTAATTATAGCTACCCCCCTCCTCCCCTGCTACTAACCCCATGTATTCACAATATAAATCCTACATATCCATCCGCCCCGCCATTCCCAATTTCCCTCCTGGCAAGCTACAAGTTCAATGCAAAGAAACAATTTTTCTTCACATTAAAAGTTGATCTATGATTAAACTAGTATCCTGACAGAGGATTCCGGCATGATTAAAGTGCATAATCCAGAGTGCAACTCAGCTCTTAGTACTCCCCATGACTTGAGCTGGGGACAGACCCAACCAAAAAACATAGAAGTGAAGATGTAGGAAGATAGTTGATAACTAGGAAAAGGATGTGCAAAAGTAAAGGATAAAAGAAGCATAGATCAGCAAGGGCAATGTTATGCCCAGTTGATTACCGGGGGAAGTTCTACCAATTTTTTCAGGAACAGCAGGATGGCAGGAGACAAACATCATGGCTAACCAGAAAAGAAAAAGCGTTATCTCAAGGATGGGATGATAGTGGGTTACAGGAATAGTACCACTACGGACGAGGGCTCTTAGGGTGTAAGAAAAGAAAAGCACATTGGTCGTGTCCTCAATATATTAAATATCAGTACCTCCTGAGTTGGATCAGAAAGCACTCCCAAGAGTAGAGAAGAAGATATGCCAAAATCAGTATAAAGTGTAGATGGGAAGTACACAAAATTTAAATGAATTCAATCTCTGTACACAAGAAAAAAAATTTTTATTCGTAAGGATAACAGAACAGGAGAGGTAAGGCTAATCAGTAGGATTCAATTTCAAATCTTTGCTATACCAGCGATCCCTATTCGCTCCCGCTTCATCTGTTAATTCATAAATCATTATTTCCAATACAATATTGTTATTGGAACCAATGCGCCTCTAAAATTGAAACTGATCCACTTGGTAGGGTATTATCCGAACATGATTAGATTACTTCTCAGCCTTATTCGATACCCTCTAGTAAGGTAACCGTTGATGGTTAGGATGCTACATACGCAGTGCTCTATAAAAAATTGATCTACCTTTCCTAAAATAATTCGAGACATCATTGGCAAACTTGGACAGATGAATTAATACTGCAAAAGAAAAATACCCGCGTGTCCTTTTTCTATCTAACCTATACATCTACTTAAATTTACTTCTAGTGGACTTAAAATCAGAAACAAGGACTTCCCATGTGAGTTGGCACATCATCTTAAACCTTTAAAAACTGACAATGAATTTGACAAACTTTGAATATGAACCATGTGTGATACAAAATTATTTTATCTTAGATCAAAATTGTAATAAACATAAAAATTATATTTCTTAAAGAAAATAACCCAATCCTATTCGTACAATTTACTAGTACATAAACTATTAAAATGGAATGGGATAAGTATATCTAAGGAACGTCACACAGTATTTAAGACTGATTAGGCAGCATAAGATTGTTCTGAATCTTTAACATACAAATGTATTGAGTTATGGGTTTGTTCAGTTTTGGCCCCAGAAAATCTAGCTGGTAATCCACAGAAAAACTTGGTGAAGTACCTCGCCAAAAATTACATTTCAATAAAGTGCCAAAAACCTCGACTGTACTAACAAGAATGATTGCCAACTAACTCAGTGTAAATGCCACCTAATCTCGAAATATGAGAATTTCTAGGGAAAAATCTCAGAAGGAATAACAAGGGAAAATGTTTTCCATTAAGTTAAGTAATCTGTAATAAATTGAAATTTAATTTTTGTTTAAGAATGTTGATATACATATTTGTAATGAAAAATAATTGTGTAGTAGTCATATAATGGTGCTTTTCACAACTAATGTGAAGATAATAGTACTTGTTGTAATAAATTATATTGCAATTATCTAGAGGCGTGATTGATATTCAGGTAATTTAACATTTGATTTTGGAAACCTTTCTACAGAATCATTACAATCTGTTTCTTCATTATCTATTCCAAATTCAATTGATATTTATTTATTAACAATTGATACAGTAGATACAATGTCTTCAAAAATTGAAAACATTCATGATTCTAATGAAAATTCTCTTGAAATTCCTTCATTTAAACCAGATGCTTAGTATGTCAGAATGTTATCGAATGTTCAAAGGAATACTCAAAAATTTAATAGATGGATAATGAAAAGAGGAAAGTTATTGAAACACATCTCAGGTAGATTTCCAAATTTAACAGCAGACTATGCCTGGAAAGAAGTTATTCCTATTTCTGATCGAAAAGTTATGAAAGAATTTTATATAAATATTTTTAGAAACAACTCAGTACAGAAGTTGCAAGATATGTTAATAATGTAAAACTTGTTTGTCTCAAAAAACAGAACAGAAATTACCAATTAGAAAAATATCTCGATATCCTGTTATGTCAAAACCTTGCCAGATGATCTCTGTTGATTTAGTAGGGTCCCTGCCTAAATTCACAAAAGGTTATACCTATGTTTTATCTGTTGTTTTGGATATGTTAGATAGGGATAAGGCTAGGGAGTAGGAGATACGGAAACTTTTCCGGGGTTCGTCTTCTCCAGAACCAACCCTGGAGTGTGGCCGCATAAGCTGCCTGCTGGATTAGGATCACCGTAGGTGTTCTCTCCTTTTAAAAGTAGACAGTAGGACACTTTGTAATCTCTCACCTTCCGTAACACCTATGGAATTGAAATTTCACTTAGGTTTAGAATAACATACATACACAAAAATACACACTCATTTACTTACACACGATTTTTCAGTTTATTTCATACTTTTAGATTGTTGTTTTGGTGTCTGTTTTTCACTATCTATGCCAATTTGTTTTAATTTACCCAAGATTTTTGAAAAAATCTGATTATTTAAAGGAGAAGTGATATTCCTTTGAAACGTTTATAATCATATTTCATTTTAATAGTGTATGTATTAGTAAATCCCACCAATAGGGTGAAATTATTTCCTTTAAGAAATATAATATAATAATGCATTCATGATCTAAGGAAGGATTATTTCTGTATCTTATATTGTTCATACGCAAAGGTTGTCAAATTCATTATGGCAGTTTTTAAGGTTAAGAAATGATGTCATGGCTACTTTGTATTCTAAAATTATTACAATTTTGATTCATTTGTTTTGATTAATAACGTATCACACTGGCACCTATGGCATTGTCTGGGCACAAAGACATTCACATGCAAAATTGTGCTGTTTAAAAAAAAATGAGAAATTCTTTCTCTGGTTGTTAACCTTTCCATAAGTTTATTTTACATATGTTAGAGGAAAACGACGTAAGAAATTTCAACTTGCGATCTAATTCATCTGTCCGAAGTCTGTTGAGGGTACCTCGAATTGCTTTATGGAAGGAAGATTTTTTTTATAGAAAGCAGTTCGTTTTTGGTACCAGGTTGGTTATTTTGTAACAATTTTTAACAAAATAAAAAATTCGCCAAAGTATTTATTTGCAATCCCAAATAAGTTTTCATATTCATAGCAAACTTTAGTCTCAGATGAAAACAACAAACAATCAGTTATTTCTTTTTAATTCTGTTACAAGGTTAAATTCCATGCTTTATTGTAATAACAAATATAACAAATTATATGCTTCAAGTGCATTGCGTTAGTTCAAAATCTTGTTGTGAGTTATTAAAAATTCAAGGTAGTCTTTTAAAATAGTCTTTTAACATTAAATATTGTAAGTAAATATGTTTATATTCTCAAATATTTCAGTTTTCCAGGTAATTTTATAAACACTATTGATGGTGTGCCCTAGTTTTGTTAAACATATGTCTTTTTTTGCATAGTTCTATTTAGATAGGGTTCCACGGAACTAATCTTTCTTATGAACTGCCTTGATAGTTTTGTCACTTCTATTCTATTCTCTGAGATATTCGTAATGAAGTCACTGATGGTAAAGTTTAGTTTAAGAACTAAGACAGCGTTTTAATGTTTCTGCTATTAAGGGTGAGTGATTTATTCTGTTACTGAATTCGTGAAAAAATTAATAAAAAAAAAAGGTTGTAGTAAACAACTTCATTTAAGGCTTGAGGAGTCAACATGCCCGTTAAACCTACTAGATGTAAAGATATAATCTTTTCAGTTCATATAATTTTTTGTAAAACATGAATTATAATTAAAATTTGTTCTTTGGTTACAGATATTTTGCTAAAACAAAAATAACTTCAGTGAATTCCTGTTCATAATATGTAACAATTAGAGCTTTCTTTCATCCTCTTCATTGGCGAGGGACCGGATTAAAGAAGTTTTTTTTAAAGGATTTCTTTGTGTGATGCTTTGCAACAAACCTGTCTTGTATAAAACTAGAAAACCACTCAATATTTCTATTCTATAATTTAAAATTTGGCCAATTTATTCTATGAAACATCTGAAACTCAACATCTAAGTGGTATGCCAAATTTGACAAATCATAATTGACTTAACAACTTTGTAAATGCATAAATTATTTCAAAATTTTATTTAAGTATTTAAAACACCAAAACCTATGATAATATTGATGATTTTATTTAATATGAATATTATAGTGTTCTTATGATAAAGGTCTATATTCATCTAAAATGATATAGACTTGTCATTATGTTGGCAATTTTTTGTCTTGATAATTTAAAAGTTGCATATGTTAAAATATTGTTTTCGTTGGAAAATGCATCTAAATGATTGAGACAAGATTTACCCTATACATTGGCATCCTATATTTATCCAAAATTTTAATGAAAAATAAGAATGAATCAACATGAAAGGGTTTTCTGTATCTGTCCTTAAAAATTAATTTATACGTGTTAGATTCAGTAGCGTCCAACTTAAAATTGCATTTTCTTTTATTCCACTAAACAAATTCTGCCCCGGCCCACCTCTAACTCTCCCTTGGGGTAATAGTCAAGTTAGTCAAAGGCATACTGTTTTTTAAAACTTCACATCTTTAAAGTATAAAACTGTAGCAACCTTTAATTTTAGGAACACCTTGGTTCCCATTAAATTGACAACTTCATGTTGGACAAAAGCATGTTGATTCAGAACAGCTAGTTTCGTTCAAAATCCCACAAGATAATGGCTTTTAGTGGTGTCCGAGTTTATATACAGTCAAAAATCATGCATCAGATATTTATAAAACCTCTGAAACTATAACCTACAGTGTTTGTAAGTGAACAAACATTTTTAATTAATTGCAAGAGCTTATAGACATGCCCGCAGTATGTTCTTGATATTAGGTTAAGAATTTAAATAATAACTGCAGCATTCGCAGTGAAAAAATATAAAGTCAACAATTTAAAAGTGGAGAATGAATACAGAAGACCGCCAATCAAATTAGTATAATGCAAAAAACCTTTCAACCAATTATAAAAGAGAAAACAATATTAAGTTTAAATGGTACAAATGCAATACTATTGATAAGTTAGTTTAAAAATAATAAGAATTATACGTCATATCTTTTATTTCTCAATAAAACTTGAATGCAATTTTAGAAAATGCATTATGTTTTTCTATTCTATTACTCCTTTATTTGCAGTTTATACTATTTTGTAACACTTATACTTCTACATTTTCATTGAAAATTATTAATCTGTTTACGATTAAAATACAGGGTGATTGGTGACGAAACGGCCATTCTCGAGGAACATGTTCAGGAGCCCAAAATAAACAAAAAAAAGTGATATAAACATGTGTCCGATTCCTAGCCGTTGCGGAGATATTAATTATTAATAGTAAGCGATTAACTGGGGAAAATAATAGTTCACATTTGTTTTTTGTGGTTAGCACGTTCAGTTGTTATTGTTAGAAATAATATTTGATATTTGTTTTTTGTGACTGTCACATCCAGCTGTTATTGTTAGTTTGTTAGTGCTACACACTTCTGCAATGCCAACGATATTTACATATCAAAAATATGCCGACATGATTTTCGTTTATGGATACTGCAATGGGAACGCTAGACTGGCCGTCACTAAATACCAACACCGCTATCATAACAGAAGAGCCCCTCACAGAAATGTATTTCAATCAGTTTTTGTCACTTACCGCAAAACCGGCATATTTCCCAGTGCAAGAATCACACCGAAACGAGAAATTAGTCTTGATGTGCATATAGAAGAAGAGATTCTTGATATTGCGCATCGTAGTCCAGGTGTAAGTTCAAGGCGCATTGCAAGTCACCTACAAATTAATCAGACAGCAGAATGGACAAGTCTTCACAGGAATGGGCCGTACCCTTTCCATATTCAGCAGGTCCAAATCTTCAGAATGGTGGCCCTGCCCTAAGGCTGCAATTTTGTAATTGGGTTTACGGATGAAGCCCAATTCACATACGATAGAATTAACAATCACCATAATGAACATAGATGGTCAGATGGGAATCCCCATGCCACGATTGAAAGTAACTTTCAGCATCGGTTTAGTATTAATGTATGGTGCGGAATGATCAACAATCAACTCCTTGGCCCGATTGTGTTAGATGGTCGTTTGACAGCGGATATTTATCTACAATTTTTGCAAAATCGTTTAACAGACCTACTGGATGATGTATCTTTAGATATACGACAAAATATGTACTTCCAACATGACGAAGCTCCTGCCCATGTTAGTAATATTGTACGAAATTACTTAGATAACCAGTTTCCTCACGACTTGATCGGCCAAGGAGGACCACAAAATTGGCCACCAAGGTCTCCGGACCTAACTCCTCGATTACTGTCTATGGGGGGGGGGGGGGTTTGGCTAAAATCTTTAGTTAATGATACAAAAGTTCAAACAAGAAAGACATTATTAGGCCGCATTGTTAATTCTGCCGCTGTTATAAGAAATGACCAAAGAGCTCTCCAAAAAGCCACACGTGCGATCCACAAGCGAGCTAGTATATGCATCGAAGTTGGCGGTGGTATTTTCGAAAATATTCTACATTGAATTGTTTTTCCTTCACTTCTTGTATAGCATAGAACATTATAATAAATGATTTGTTTCGTCATTGAGATGCTGCTTTATTTTTTTAAGTGATATCTCCGTAACGGTTAAGAATCGGACACATGTTTATATGACTTTTTTGTTTATTTTGATCTCCTGAACACGTTCCTCGAGTATGGCCGTTTCGTCACCAATCACCCTGTATAATCAAACTTTAAATAACAAATACTTACCTGCAATAGTGAAATAACAATACCACGTAATCTTTCAGGATCCGAATTATTCTGAGCATACGAAATGCTCAACCGCTTAGAACCCAACCACTGATGATGTAGTTGAGAAATTGCGAATTGTGCTTCTTGCTGAGTGCTTACTTTTACATTTGCTACTGGTGACCCGTCCACTTGTGTAATAATTGTCAAATTTTGTACCTGTAAATAAAAATTATATTATGTGCATCTTTCTAAAAATAACCTTAAAATGTTAAAGAACTACTAAAAATAATAAAAACTTTCAGAAATATTAAAAGTAAGACTGCCCAAATTACTAATATCAGAAACAACCATTTGTTAAAAAATAATAACCTAATTCAACCTTCTCCTTCTCATCCCTAACTGATAATAAAAGCAAGAAATAAGTTTAATTGCCTATTAAAATACTTTGCAGTTACTATTTACATGACTAATAAAGCAATCAAAGTCTAAAACTGTATACATCTTCAGTAAATTGCTTTAGCTCGTTAGCAAACTATTTCACAGCAGTAAAATCAACAAATCAAAGTGCAATTATATCATACCTGATATAAAATGCAACATTATATTTAAATTCTTAGAAATCTTTTACATTATCAGTAGACTCCGACAGATTACATAACTACATACACAATGAACAGTACTTTATTTATTGCTAGAGATTCTTGAAACAAAATACCTTGCCTTTCTTCATATATCATTTAGATAGGTATAGTTGTTTCATTAAATAATCACCGACTTGTAATTTTATTTTAGCTTTCATGCTAAATTAAACAGAAAACAATTGCAAAATATTGTTTGGCAGATCAGAATTCAGAATTACTTTGTGAGGATACGAATTAACTCTTTTATGCCGACAACAGAAATTGAAAAACCAAGATGTGCATTTTTAAAGCATTCTGTATCTTCTTGTAATATTGGTTATTGTTATATTAATGTACTTAGACGATTATTCAATAAAGAAATGTAAACATGTAACTTGATAAATAGGTTATTAAATTTCTTTATGTGAATTTCTTTTTGTCCAAACAAAATGTAACTTAACATTTATTTACTTGTTTCTCTCCCAACCTTAACCATGACTACTTACAACTAGAGATAGTAGCTATGATCTAATTATATCTAAGCTATAGACATGAACCCCCCCACATGGTTCCGTTTAAGATTTAATGACTTCAATACATATTTTTGATAAACGGTGCACAATGGTAGTCATCAAACACTTTTGGTCGCTTCACTTCACAACCTGATCTTGTGCACATCTTCAGTGGTACATTACACATTGCGTCATTTGCCGTATTACTAATACATTCGTTACTACCTGATTTTTAAGCCTCTACACTGGTGACATAAACTGAATTAAAACTGTAGAATAGTCCTTAACTAGGTGCCTCCTATTTTGCTCAACATTGTCAGTTTTTAATTCTACTCTAAAAGATCTAGTATAGCCTATAACACTGTCAAAATTTACATGGCCATTATTAAATATTTTAACAAAATCGCCTTTCCTAAAGGTATTAATGATTTAGCGTGCCCTTTATGATATTTTTGATTTAATTATCTGCTCTTTAGTGTTAAAATTTGTAACTACCTTTGGTTTAAGCATAGGCATTGTAGTTGGCATGGTACCTTCTAAGTCTTGAAAACAATAGTTCGGCAAGCGACAGTTCACCTAACCCACGGGAGTATTACAAAACTCTAGTAATGCCAAATATTTGTTACTTCCAGCTTCCAAATTTTTTTAAGTAATACTTTGACTGTATGAGCATTTCGCTCAACAAACCCATTGGATTGTGTATAATTAGGACTGGACGCCTTAATATTAAAACCTCAATCATTCAAAAATTATCGGTGTTTAATCTTATTGAATTCAGTCGCGTTGTAGGAATGAACTAAAGCTAGAATACCATATCTAACAAACACTAAATTTCACGTGTGTTACTATACACTCGGTGGTCATTCTCTCTAATAATGCAACTTATTGATATTTCAAATAATAGCCCACAATCAATAAATAATCCTTCGTCGAATTGAAAGATGTCAAAATTATATCCCATGGTCTCGATGGGAAATCCCGATTCGATAAGGGTTCCTTGGAATTCCTTCTAAATTTTAAACATGTATTGCCCTGTTCAATCGTCTGCTGAATTTCGTTATTTAAACCTGGCCAAAATATAAAACTTCTGGCCTTTTCATCGATCTTTTCTTTTCCCAAATGACTATAATGCAAATGCTTTAACATTTTCATTCTCAAGGAACGTGCAATTACAATCTGATTATTTTTAAAAAACATCCATTGAATTCAACCAGACTTTTTAAACGTATAATATTTCCTCACATGCTCTTGTGTCTCTGAGAGTTCATCAGGCCACCCCATTCTACTGTACTTTTTAATCTCTTATAATTCAAAATCTTCTTCAGTTTCCTGTTTTATAAGTTTTAATTTCTCATCTAATGCATTTATTAACATTATATTTTATTAGTTATTATAGGAAAACAGACTTTTTAACAAAATTTACTGTGAAATTGCTGCATGTGATATAAAATTGTTTCCCATCTTTCATCCTAGTTACCTTTGATTGTTTACTATCAAACTGTCAAGTATCTGTGTTAAATGATAGTTCAATATTTAATACAGATGGAGTATTTTGTTCGCAGTGTTAATTTTGTGTCATGAAATCATCTACGTAGCCTTCAACTACAGACATATTCTTCCAATCCTCATGTTGTTTGAGATCTGCAATATCTCCACTTGCATCAACTAACAAAGTGACACAGCATCTGTGGAAACTAAATCCTTTGTATAAATTTGCCTTTGATAAATTTAGGTTGGCAGCTATTTGTTTTTTCATTGATGCAAATTTATTTATACTAATTTTCAGAACAGTGAATTTGCCATGTTGGTAGTTTAAGAAAAACGAAGGTGTTTTCACACCATATGGTCGAAGCGTAATATACTTTTTGCATATTTCATAAAATTTGCAGGTCGGTGTAAACTTCTTGGTCGTTTTTGTTTTGTAGTTCGGTAGAGTTATTAAAAGAGCTGATACCAGATCTTGAACATCCTTCAATTTTATAGAGTGCGTTTCGTTATTATGACAAACATTCATTATTCCTATGATCAATGCAATGTTAAAAATGTTTGTTTACTTTAAATTTCTTACTTTGATCCATCATATTATCCCGAGCTTCTGCAATGAATTTCTTAATTCGTTTCAGACAAATACTTTCGATTTCTTTGTTTGATATCCTTCTCTTTTTTGTTTAAGGAAAACCCGCAATTTTGAATAATTTTCTGTTTACATCGTTTTGTACATTCAATGTGCTCCTTAACATTGAGTGTATCTCCCACAAAGAAATAGATTTATACTTTTCCGAAGGTTATGTAAAATAAGCCAAAAGAATGTTGTTATAAAATGAACTCGCAATCCATAAAAACCAGATGCATATTTGAACGTATTGTTTTCTTGATTTTCGGGTGCAATAAATTAATAATTGCTGCTTTTACAATTTCTAGAAGTTCTGGAGGAGTACACATTATCGCTTTCACTGTTTTAGAAAATCATTTAAACAAAATGTTGGTCGCGTTGCTATGGAATGCGGATTTCCAAGTCTATATGATTTTTAAGGAGGTACGTGTGCATTCTGAAGCTACAGACGACTTGATTGGCCAACAGACCATGAAGTCCAAACTGGAATTCACAGATTGAAGAATTGATATCATTCTTCAATTAGATATCAAATTGGATTGGATATATTATTCGATAGTCATAGAGAAACAATGCTCAAATTTATGGCCAATATCAATTACTAAATACAAATATAAAGATATTGCACAAGGCTATTTGATTTTTAATATTAGAATATTTGAGGGTTTAACCACTGCTGAAATTATGTGCACCATATTTACTATTCACTAATTATTGATAGCATTTACCAATTCATTACCTTAGTTACCAATTATTTATAATATTTACACCACTTATTAATTATTTGCAACATTTACGAACTATTTACTGTATTTACAATTTTATGCAACTTTATCTAGCTACTACTTTACCAATACACTGCAATTTACATCTTCCAAAAAGTATGGGCTGTAATAGAAATGTTCATATTATATTTTTGTGATTTCATCAATTGAAATAATACTCTATTAAATTAAAACTTTACCTTGGATGTCCCAGGTTTTATTTCCGAGTTGTTTTCTTTCTAGCAGCTCCAAAGCTTTTAATTTCGAGTAGGTTACTATATTGATTACTACCTATGCAGTATAATATCAGTATCTGTTTTTAATTTGCTCCTAATGTCAAGTATTTTTTAAATTAAGCCGAAGATCTTGTATCCTTCATATTATTCATATATGGCTCGTAGATACAGTATGAGAAATTAGTAACGTGCAATGCATATGTTAAGGGCTTTTTAATGAAGCTGATTTAGACACTATAGCATTTACTTTTTAGCACATTGTTACTGATAAGGGGAGTTTAAAATATTTTTTTAAAGACCTCAACATCCATATAAAAATCTCTTTGGATTGTTAACATGTTGCATTACTAATTTCTCATAATGTGTCACCTTTATACCAAAACTATTGTCTTTCTGTAATTTGAGACGATTACGATCTGCATGTTGAAACGAGTATTTCTTTCTATCTAAATCTACTTATTTACTATATACTAATTAAACAATGCTATTCCCTGGACGCTAGCCCATTTTTCTTCACCAATAGAATTCCTTTTAGCTATTAATAACCAAAGCAAATTAAACATACTAGTGGTACTAGTAGCCATAGAATGTTAAACTGATTTTAGTTGCTTCTGTAAATGGAAGTGTTATTTATACATTATTTTGCATGTGTTGCACATAAATGTGCAACCAGACATGCAGTACTCAGCAAGTACTGTGTCACTGCTTGTTGAATGACAAATAGTGGAGGTACTTGTCGTAGTGTTTGCTGAGTACTCGTCAAATGACAACCACCTTGAACTAGATATATGCAGTTTGCCATGTATCAAGGAACTGCAGGAACAACAAATATTCACTATGCAAACGGTTATATGTGTAGGTGTACGGTTAACGATGGATATGATACAGAGCTCATTATTAGTTTAGCTGTTTGTGTAATCATGTTTTGTGGCAGCATGTTATTGAATAGAAAACAAGCAAAAACCAAAAAGAAAACGATGGTGTCATTTAATCAAAGCAGAGAAAGGTAGGTATTAAATTGGTTGTAAGTAATGGCATGTTTTAAGTTTTTTTTTAAAATTTAACTTTAATGTTTCGATTTTATGTGCAGGGCAATGAGAATTTAGTCGAAATGTGTTTATGTTTATGTTAACGTAATTTTTTTAGATTAAGGAAGTTTTTTAAGAATGTTTATTCAAAAAAATACCAAATACAAAAATTCAAAATTAGTTAAAATTAGTAAAAAGAAGTTGCCAAAGGCCGAGGATCTTCGTTGCCATCATAATTATGACTCTTGAATTACATTCTGCGATAAAAGAGTTTCAGAAAATTAAGTTGGTATCGGTGTGCTATTATAATGATTGATGTAAATGGAACGTTGCTTGATGACGAGGTGATGGAGAACGAGAAAAGTGGGCAAAAGCACAGAATGAACTTATTAAAAACTGGGAGTTAGGCTATGGTGAGCTCATAATTAGCATATGTATTAGAACTCGTTTTCATTTCAAACAATATGTTGTTAATCCAATGTATACAAATTTCCCTAGTCTTTTCTTGCATTTCTTGTAACTTGGCAGCTACTAGTTCTCCATATGTAGAAACACATGTTTCTTTCTTTGACAGATTTGTTAGTTACAGCTTGTAATAAGAAATATGCATTGTCCATTTTATCTTTCACTTCCTGCGCTTCAGTCATTTTGTTCTTTTTTCATGCAGGAGCTTTAAACACCGACTTATCCGCTGATAGCAATACCAATGCTGTAACACATAAATCATTGCAATAGATCCGTAGAATCAATACTTAATGTTGGTAAACATACCGTCATTTTCAATATTATTTAGTTCAGGTTCCTCAATTACTGGATTGTCACCAGCAACATTCTCTTCGTCAATATACCCACCTTCTTCAAGCATAATGTCCTAAAACATGAAACTATTATAATCATATCACTAATCCCCAGCATTATTTCCTCCTAAAAGTGCAAATGAATGGAAGAGTGTTGCTGAAACATTTGAAAAAGAGGATCTGAATCCTATAATTATAAACATAATTTCAGTGTAGTATTAATGGCTTTAGTGGATACTGAGTATTGTTTTATGTTTGCCGATTGTGGCTGTTAAGGTAGACTTAGTGACAGAACAGCGTTTCGAGATACTTGTTTGCTTCAAAAAATCGAGCAAATTCAATTGCATTATCCATCACAAAAGCCGCTAATAGGCAGAAATACGCAGTGTATTATGTATTTGTTGGAGATAACCCATTTAGATTAAAAGACACGATTATGAAACCATTCCCTTATAAACACGAAAAAGATAGCACGTCAAAAATACTTAAGTATTGCGAATCACAAGCCGATAGAGTTGTACAAAATACGTTAAATTTAGAGAGCTTCGAAAACTGATGTTTCAACCTGATAAAGTCGCCTGAGTTGTTATGACCTGCATTGTCTTGCATAATTATTTAAGAAGTAACTCATCCTGATCACTCTATTCTCCAATTGGTACCTTTGGCTACGAAGAAGGCTGAAACATTATACAGATTTTTCTGAAAAGGTATATTAAAACAAAGTTGATATTCCAAACATTAGTTGCTGCTAGGCAACAAAAGCTGCTGTAAAGACATCTATACCATTTCATAACACCATGCTCCCTACTCTCCGTTTGTACATTTCCATTTGTCCGTTGAACAATCAGAATGCAGAAATAGTTTGAATAGTCACATTCTATTTTTCAATGAAAAACCCTTATTTCATATTTATCCATTGACGGACCAACAGAGAGCAGGGAGCCTAGATTAACAGCAAGGAAATAATAACCACTTCTTAACAGCTAATGTCAAATTTGACAATTCTAAATAGGTACAGTTTCCATAGTTAAGCAACTATCAGGCATCTTTTGTAGTTCTAGTCATGACTTATTGTAACATTGAATAGAATTTCAATTTCTTTTGATTTTTGGACAATCGACGGAAACATAGTATGCATACTTCATAGAAAAAGCATATTCCCGAACTCTGCATTGCTCGTCACGACTTGCGTCATTGCCCGGGAGTGTTAAGCATTGTTAATTAAATAACAAATCAAAATAAACCAACTTAATAAACTATATTATTAAAACAGACATAATTATAAGTGTTTAACATTCGTCTTAATCTTCTTTGGGAATTAAATCACTCATAGTTTTTAAAATTATCTTTATTTACGTTTCGATTTGTGACAACGATCCTAGGTCATGGACTGCTTAAGCCTTACGGTAACGTAATCGCACACTTCTTTAAGAACCATCCTCTCAATTGTATAAATAGAAACATGTTAAAAAATGTTTTCTAATCCTCAAGTTATTGAATTTATATAAAATTCACCAATAAAATTAATCGGCTGATTTCACGTTAAGCGTATTGGCTACCTAAAGAAAGTCGGTCCCAGGCCGTAACATAAATTGAAGGCAATCATTCTTTTAAACTTTAAAAAATTTTGCTTAGTGTACTCAAACCAAATATTTCGAACATCAATAAATCAAAGTCACCTTCAATTTATGTCATAAATGTCAAACTTGAAGTTTTTATTATTTTGACAACGATCCCTAGGTCATGTATCAAAACGTAAATAAAGATAATTTTAAAAACTATGAGTGGTTTAATTCTCAAAGAAGATTAAGAAGAATGCTAAACAAACCACAACAAACATACAGGGAGTATTTATAATTGTTTAACATCACAAAACAGCAAGCCACAGGATCAGCTATCATGGCATTTTTTCTTGACTACCAATGACAATATTCCACAACTACAAGATGAATGTCATTGGCCAATAAAGTGCACCAAAGTTTAAATTAAAATTATAAACTAATTTATAATGCTAACTGTGAGAACAAGAATAATACATTTAATAATTACTTAACTAGCATATCTCACTCGATACAAACTATACTATTAATACCATATTAATCAAATAAATTTTGTTGTTAAAAATACTTAATGCCTCTGTATTTATTGTTCCTTGAAAGATCCTTATCACGAAGCTGGAAATTTTTACACAGGCGAACCACAATGACTTGTAAACTTCGTCAGTCCCTGCACAACTTGTCAAGCTTTGCTTGAAAACAGGCTCTAATAATGCCATTAATAATTCCTTTTTCTTTTTCAATTCTGTGACAGTGTATTTCTGATTCATCTTAACCTCAATGTATTTCCAACCATCATAAAAACGTTAATCCGATTTTTGTGGTTTGGTAAAAACACATTCCATATTACAGGTTCATTTTCGTACCACTCCAAAAATTCCAATACTGTTTCATTGAACTACTTCATTTATAATGTTTCTACAGCAATAAATAATAGTTTTAGGAAACAATTAGGTCATTCAATATATATACTTACTAGCTACCCTAGACGTCTTCTTACAAAAACGAATATGTGGATGCAGTTTTAGAGCTTAGCACTGTGAGTATTTGTTTCCTGTGATATGTTTTAAAACACCTACCCACTATGGAAACAGAGCGAGCACTAACCAAGCAATAAAATTGGTCATCAACAAGTAGCAAGTCACCCGTTCTCACTACTCGGCGTTCGGCAAGCAGCAGCTTGGTACTCGTCAATACCACGTGTCTGGCACCACCTTAATTAATGGTTAACCATTCAAACATTAATCACTAGATATCAGGAAATATATAACATATCTAATAAGTAAGTTTTAAACCAGAGCTTAAAATAGTTCACCAAAAAATTATTTTACGTTTCTTTTAAACTAAGCAGTTGTTTATTTATTGTAGTTAATATAAATATTCTTTTAGAAGTTTAATTATATAGTTCATAAATAGTTACTCACATATTTACCCTAATTTAAAAATTGTACTCACTGACTACTTATTTATGTATTAAGTTGTCATGAAAATTCTCAGCGTTTTAATTGGTAAATTTTAAACGATCATAACTTTCGTAATATTGACTGGATTTAGTCAAAATAAACACCATTCGAATCAGCGCATTTTTGCCAACGCGGATACTAGTCGATTTATGCCGTCAGCAAAAAAGTTGGTGCTCGGGATTCGATTTCAGGAAGGCGATTTTGCCTGGTCCTGATTGGCAAAAGTTCTACCAGTAAGAAAGTTATGGAAGTGCTTGAAAATGTGGTAGTCGGTTGGCACAAGGTCTGGGGAGTATGATGGGTGAGGCAGAACTTCGATGCTCAACTCGTTCAATGTTTGGACGGTGATTTGTGAAAAGTGTGGACATGTGTTGTCATGCAGCAGAATTGAAACTCTTCTGTTGACCAGGGTCGGCTGCTGCTGACGCAATTTTTGGTAAATTTCGTCGATTTTCTCACAGTACGACATTGCTGTAATGGTTTGGCCTGGCTCCAAAAAGTTGTAGGGGATGACACTGGCCGCCGACCACCATACTGTAACCATAGTCTATTTTTGGTGGGTTTTTGCCTTAGGGAAGTGCCGGGGCGGCTCGTCGGCGTCCAACCACTGTCCTGAATGTCTCCGGTTATAATACACAATCCATTTTTTGTCACACGTGACAATTCGATCCAAAAACAGGTCGTTTTGGTTGCGCAATAGCAAAGATGAACAAACCTCAAAACGTGACCATTTCTGCCGATCGGTCAAATCATGGGGCACCCTCTTTTCATAGTTTTTAACCATCTGCAACAGCATTGTGACTGATGCCTAGTACTTCCGCAATCCTACGAACCGTTTGTAATGGGTCAGCTTCCACCAGGGCCTTCAAATCGTCGTCCTAGATTACTGTAGGTTGACTGCTACGGGGCACATCTTCAAGGCTGAAATCTCCCAAACGAAATTTCTGGAACCATGACGCATGGTGTTTTCTCCAACACTATTAGGTCCCCCACTTGGTTAATTTGGCCAGCGGTCTCGGCTGCGAATTGCCCCAATTTAAAGTTAAAATAAAATATCGTTGGAAATTGCTCCTTCGACTTGCTTAAATAGGTCTACAAAAATATACAACTACTAAACGCAGGTAGAAAACAACTCACGCCATCAGATACAGCAAAAAATTCTCTACAAGATGCGATATTAACAAGTAAAGTACGTTGTATATTTATTCAGTAATAGACTCACGAAAAACAGTATCACAAAACGTTGAGAACTTTCATGACAACCTGATACATCCTAAAGGCATTTTTCTCAAGTTTTCGTTTTTTGAAGGAAACGTGACCCTTCTCGAGTTAAATTCCAACAAGTAAAACGAATTATTCTTGTATTAGTAATGGAGAATTTGGAAGCAGAAAATACTTTTTTCTACGACTGTTTTGGAACGAGCTTATTTTAGGTGTGTTTTTGATAGAGAAATCTACTACATTCTATACAGGTTTTTATTCCCGCACTCGTTGCTAGGCAAGTTGCTAAGCAACCAGTGCGGGAATGTTCAATTTGCACGGTTGCGCTTATATTTCTATTAATCAAGTAGCCCTGCACTTGCATCTTATTTCCAATGACGGCCGAGTTTTCAAAGGTGGGCTATGAAACAAATAATAAACCAACAAATGTCAAATAAATAATTTCATACTGTGAAAGCGTTTAAAATCTTAAAGTATTTGCAAAGTCTGTAAAAAATGGCTAGTGACAGTGAAAGCAAACTAGAACCGACGCCTCCAAATATTGTGGAAGCTGCAAATGCAACTACATTAAATTTATTACCGGAAATTTCCAAAAAAAAAAAATGAGACTACTTATAAATCGTTTGTGGATTGGCGAAGAGATCAAAAGACAACATCTTATTCTGAAAATGTTTTAATTGCGTACTTTAATGAATTATCTAATAAGTATAAATCTCCGACATTGTGGACGCATTATTCTATGTTGAGAACAAGTCTCACCATTCATCATAATGTAGATATATCAAAGTATGGAAAATTAAGAGCGTTTCTCAAACGGAAGTCAAGCGATTATAAATCGAAAAAATCAAAAATTTTTACAACAGAGGAAATAAATAAATTTATTACTGAGGTTCCGGATCAACAGTTTCTTCTGACAAAAGTATGTAATATTAACTTAGGAAAATAATGCGTGTTTATAGCTATTTTTATATTGTTACAGACTGTATTAATTATGTGAATTATGGGTGCTTGCCGCAGACAGGAATTACATCAGATGAAGATTACTCATTTCACGAAATTGGGTTCTGCGATATTAGTTACAGTTCCCGACACGAAAACAAAAATTATACGCAGCTTTACGATAACGAGTAATTTTTATGAAATCACAAAAAAATACTGGAATCTACGTCCATCAAATGTTTGCGATCCTAGTTTTTTCTTAAATTATCAGAAAGGAAAATGCACCACACAGAAAGTGGGTATCAATAAATTTGGTGCTATGGGAAAGCAAATTGCAACGTATTTAGAACTACCCAATCCGGAATTATATACTGGTCATTGCTTCCGGAGATCTTCCGCCACTATTCTTGTAGATGCTGGAGAAGATATAACATCTTTAAAAAGGCACGGTGGCTGGAAATCAACATCAGTCGCTGAAAACTATATAGCCGATTCTTTAACAAATAAGTTGAATATAGGCAACATAATACAAAATTCAATTGATAGCACATCAAATGTTCCATCAACGTCCAAAGACAAGAATTTCCAACGTCAAGAAAATTTAGTTTTTGGGAAAACACCTTCTACAATGACGTTTAATAATTGCAATGTAACCTTTAATATTGTTAATAATAATGAATCTAAAAACTAAACTTAAATCAATTTATTTACTTTTATTATGATAAATTTGTACTTTTCTTTGAATTTATGTATATTCACAAACGATAATAAACTTATGATATTAATAAAATGTATACTCCTATACTTACCATGTATTTTATAATATTAACAAAAGAAATATCACATTTAAAAAGTACGTACTACAGTCGTAGAAAAAGTATAGTATACAACACGCATGGAATTCCCATTTCTCATTCGTATGATTTGCAGCACTCGCTTTCAGCTCGTGCTGAAATTTTTCATACTCGTGAGAAATGGGCATCATTCCATGCTCGTTGTACAATATACTATTTAAATCAAATCAGAAGCCTTTATCTATTGATACATCATATTTTATTAAAAATATTAAAAAAATTAATGGACTAACCCATAGATTTGCATTTAAAAATTTAAAAGCCCATGAATTATCTGAATTGGAAGACTGAAAATGACTTAAAAACTTAGTGGACCCTTAGGATTATAAAATTTTTTTAATGTCGTAATAAAAAACTTGTCTGCATTCAAATGATATGGGCCTAGGTAATTTTTATAATCCTAAGGGCCCACTAAGCTTTTTAAGTCATTTTTCAGTCTTCCAATTAAGATAATTCATGGCCTTTTAAATATGGGCGAAAACAAATGCTAAGTGATATTCGATAAACATATAGGGAGATATAAACTTGGTTTTATCAGTATTTACTAAAAACATGAATCGTAATGAAGTCAACTTTAATTACTGAAGATTACTCAAGACATTTGTAAGCAGCCAACAGTGTGGAGTCAGTATACTAGAATTTACTGTATTAGTGCAACCAAAATTATTAGCTTCAACAATCTGATTGAAGTGTCCGCAGAAGGCGGTGAAAAACGTTTTAACGAAATTCAGTATAACAATTAATAATGCATTATTTTGCAAAAACAAAGAGTGCAACTAGATAGACCATTACTCAATCCATGTTCTTGTAGCGCATTTATTTTCCTGTCACCCGCTATTTATTTAAAATTATGAAAAATCACAAGACCTTGAATTATTTTGTTGGAAACGAATTGAATTTATTTAATTTTCCTGATTTAGAATGTGTTATCTTGTTTATTATAGAGTAGCATGGTGTAGGTACAGCTGTCCCTTATACTTTCGAAGGGGTCCTTTAGTCATTGGTACAGATACAAAAAGTGCTAAAGCACTATATTTTTAAGATTTATTATAGAGCTTCATATTCTCTTAATGTTCATATAAACACAAAGTTCCTAAAGAGAATGGGTGTAATTTAATAAGGAGGCTATTACAATGCTTTTCTTCATGAGAAAATGTATCAAAAGGTGTGACCAAGTTGGTAAACAATATGACGATTTAATAGGGTCGTAATCGAATAACTCTGCTAAAGAACCAATTATCAGTTGTTACGTATCAGTTGAAACTATCTAGCAATTGCGATAATGGTGATGGTACAAGTTCTGTCGCTAATAAATATATAAACAATAAATAAACAATTATATTTTCAAGCAACTGGAACGTATGTTATCATACAAACAATTGCACAAGATCCGCTCCTGATCATTGTTTACTTAACTACGAAACGTTATTCCAGTAGTTTTCTTATCAACGGCATCTCTACAGATACAAACGCGAACGACACAATAGTTATTTCACAATCAACAACTTCAAATATAATCTACACCACTACATTATTGAAATGTACTAAAAACTCAAACATGTATACAAGTGACAGAAATGTCGACTCAACATGGCTGATATGATATAGTTTTATCACGTAACAACATCTCCTCACTGTAATATCTGCAAAAATAATTGTATCTAAATTTTTCTAGTAATAAACAACTTTATTTCAGATTGAGTGCTGATCGTTTAAAAAATAGAAAATAAAAATCGATTCGAAGACCAGTAAATTCAGTTACAGTAGTAACACGGACGCATTACCTAACTATAAAATTAAATGGAAAACAAAAATTTAGTAAAGTTGAATGGACAAATTAAATGTGACGCACCTTGTGTAGTTGATATCATGAGTAACTAATATTAATTAATTGTAATATTTCAATTCTTGGGGTTTACAAAAATATAATTTCAAATTAGGACAATTAGTATAATTATAGCAATAAATTCAAACCATGAAATTAGAACATTATTTATGGTATGACATACAAGGACCAAACTCAGCTTCACAAACTATTTTTAAAAATGACAAACGACAAACAGGGAAAACAGATTTTAATATTAGGCATTTATCACATAAAATTAAGAAAGCTTTTTTTCATGTTAAATACATATTGATATGGAACTTGGGTAATAAATTATTTTGACCATAAAAATGTAAACAAACTACTTATAACTGTAAACTTCCATAGTAGAATTATTTTTTAAATTTTAGTCAAATAAATTAAATTCAATGTTACAAAATTTCAATATACAGGGTGCCCTATTTCTTACACGTTGTATGGGTAACTCTGTTATTTGTGACATTAGAGAAAAGGTTAAATAAGGAAAGTAGTGCAGTTTTTAATGCCAAGTTCAGCCATGAAGAGATAATTAACATACAGGGCGTAGCAAAAGCATTGTACCAAAATAACAAAATTTTGATCTTTTTTGTTTTGCTTCGTGGTTCATTTATTGTGACAGATACAGTAAAACGTTGTAGATGTTTTTTACATTATTTTAAAAGGAGAATAAGATAAACTTATTTGTTTTTACATGGCTTTGGTCATGTTCGAGTAAATAAGTGAGGTTAGGTTTTTTTAATCGGAAACCATGATTGGCGGTAGTTCTGATAGAAAGGCATTTTTTCCCTCTTTTTAGTGATATACTACAGTGTACATGTTCAACATAAAAATTTTTGAAAAAATTTTGTTTTGATGAAATATGAAACTTGGTATTAAATAATAAAATACTTATGCATGATGTAACCAAAATATCAAAAACAAATTATGTTAAAAATTTTAAATATAATATCACTTCATAAGGTGTTCAAACTGCCCATCATTTTGTTGAAGGCACAGCTCACATCGTTTTTTAACATTACGAAGTGCTTTTTCTATTGTTCGTGTATCAATGCTTGCAATTGCTGTTTGGATTCTAGCTATTAAATCCTCAAGTGTTTGAGGAGTAGTAGAATACACTTTATTTTTTAAATCACCCCACAAATAAAAATGTAATGGCGTAAGAGTTGGTGAACGAGCAGGCCAATCAATTTTCATTTTGTTACCAATCACGTGCTCAAAACGATCAGTTAAATATTGCTTCTCTGATGTACCACTGTGTGCAGGGGCACCACCGTGTTGAAAATACTTTAGTCTGTAATGGATGTTAAGAAGTAATTCATCCAAATATTCTTCCAGTTGGTGTTTTAAGAAATTTAAGTAATTTGTAGCAGTCAAATTGTCGTTATAAAAAAAGGTCCAATAATTTTTCCACAAAATATTCCACACCAACAATTAATACCAAATTGATGTTGATCTCTGGATTCACGCACAAGTTTAGGATTTTCTTGAGAATAAAATACTTTGTTATGCCGATTAAATATTCCGTTATTTATAAATTTAGTCTCGTCAGTAAACATAATGGTTCTCCAAAAATATGAATCCTCTTCACATTTATTAAGGTACCAATGACAAAATGTTATCCGTCTTTGATTATCCACTGAATACAATGTATTCGAAATAGAATAGTGATAGGGATGATATTTCCGACTTTTCAGAATACACCTCAGTTTTCTTAGATGTTGCACAGTGGTTTGCAATTTCGGCAGTAGAAGACTCTGGTTTATAGTTAACAAACGCCAACACATTCGTTTCAACAGTTTCTTCATATTTTCGTAAGAATTTAGGTTTGGTAAATGCACCAAATGTCTTAAGATTATTTTCAAATATCCGACAGTGTGGTTGCTTATGTTCCATGTATCTTTCAAAGTACAAATCCGCTGCTGCACGTGCGTTACGATTCGAAGAATAGTAGCAAAAGAGCATGTCATTTTTTTCTTCATTTGTATAGGACATTCTAACTATTAGAAGAAAATAATGTACGTATAAACACAAAATAACAGTACTATCTAATTTCTGTTATTCAAACAAGTGAAATCTATTGTTATGTGTCATATGGCTACTTGATTCTTAAAATCAGCTCAAATATTCACATATTATTTAATACAAAGTTTCGTATTTCATAAAAACAAAATTGTTTCAAAAAATTTTATGTTGAACATGTACACTGTAGTACATCACTGAAAAGAGAAAAAAAAAATGCCTTTCTATCAGAGCTACCGCCAATTATGGTTTCCATTTATAAAACATAACCTCACTTATTTACTCAAACATGACCAAAGCCATGTAAAAACAAATAAGTTTATCTTATTCTCCTTTTAAAATAATGTAAAAAACATTTACGACGTTTTACTGTATCTATCACAATAAATGAACCACGAAGCAAAACAAAAAAGATCAAAATTTCGTTATTTTGGTATAACGCTTTTGCTACACCTTGTATGTTAATTATCTCTTTATGGCTGAACTCGGCATTAAAAACTACACTACTTTCCCTATTTAACCTTTTCTCTAATGTCACAAATAACAGCGTTACCCATACAACGTGTAAGAAATAGGGCACCCTGTAGAGTTGCAATACCATGTAACAACCCCATATGCTGAGTAAAGGAAGTTCATAGATATTATGTGGCAGATGATTTAATCGTTTCATACAACTCATTACAATCTATTCATTTTATATTGTTGTTGAAGACAAAAAAACACCAATGTTATCCTAACTGACTAACATGATAACACAAGTACTTTCCCGGGTTTCAATCCAATGGAAGAACTGTATCATGACAAAAACATCTGCTAACATAAGTAGAAGAAGAATTAAATGACAATAATTACATACTACATTTGACTTTCCAATGCTCTGCCCTATATTAGCCGGGAAGCGGGCATTTTTACCTGGAAATTTTTTTATTTGTCAAACTCTTGCTATTCCAAGCAAGGTAGGTATGTTTAACGTGCATGACAACACTTACAGACGGGACCAACATTTCACCTCCCATTCAAACGAGGGCATATTTTCGTGAAAAATGCTCGCCTATCATTTTTCAAACAGTGCGTGCTGCGATTCAAACCTGGTATCTTGGGATCACCAGTAATACGCTAACCTGTCTAATCCACGGCACCGCCCAATAAAAAGAATGAGAAATTAATTATTCGAAAGCAGTTACTAAAAACATCAAAATGTAGTTATATGGAAGTAACATCACGAAGGGACATGCGGTTGGGAGATAGAAGAGCAAGTTGTTAAAATCGAAAACTTTAAGTTCGGAAAGTAAAATTCAAAGAAGTTAATTAAAAAATAAAAAATGTAATAATACAAGTTAAATGCAACGTTGATCAAAATCAGCTTTAAGTGTGTAATGTAGCCTTCTCCTCAAGGAAAAATGTGCGGGTTTTTCTCTTCAACTTCACTTGCAGTTTTGGCAAGAAAGGTTTTTCCGTGTGGAATTTTAAAAGCTCGTGTGTGCTGTAATAAAAGAGCTACCTATGCGGATAGCTCAAACAAGTGGATTATGTGTGTCAAGGAAGCTGTGTTTTTTTGAAAGAAAGTAGAAATATTGATAAATTGGAAAGCTAGTGTGGATCATGAACCTTATAAAAGTGAACTAAACCATGAGTAATTATAAGCTTTTATGCTGATGTTATTGTTTATGTTGAAAATTAAGTAAATAAGCATTTGTAAAGGATATCATCTAGTTACCCCACTGATGGAATTTTATTTATAATTTTACTTAATTTAACAAAATTTTAAAAAATGTTTTAAGATATTTGAAAAGGAAATTGCTGTGGCAGATGGTTTGGCGCCTCTCAATTATCACAGAGAAAAGGCTTTTCAGGGTAAGTGAAATGTAGCATGTTTTTTTATTTCAGACATTTTATTTATTATTTTTTCTTTATTGTTTTTGTTCCTTTACTTTTTTTATAATTTTTCTATAGGAACCAACTCCTGCATCAATGCAGTTAGCCTAAGCACTCTTGTATTGTTACGAAGTGCACGCCCTTTCAGGGCAAATCCAAATTTGGTAACTTATTAACTTATTATTAACTGAAGAAATAATTAATGATTTATATTATGGGATGTATTATAATGACAGCTGGTATATTGGCCAAATATTTCAAAAAACCTGCGAAAAACCCAGTACCGTATGTATAAAGAGATATACAATAAAATCCCTTAAACATTCATTCTTTTGCCCAAAATCCGACGATTTCCAGAAATTTCTACATTACGATCCAATCAATATGATAGGTGAAGAAAAAATGGCAGTCCACCAACACAGATAGACTAAAAATTATATCTTTGTATAAAGAATTGCAACTTTCATTTAAACAATAATAATGTCCATTTTTCTTTGTATGGTATTTAATAAAATAATTAGAAGCGCATTACATGCTCATTTATTCCTTTTCATTAAAGTAATCACTTCACCTGTTCCAAACTGTAAAAATGGGATGATTAAAGTATGTATTTAGAAACTTTTAAAATATTTATCCAAATTTACTAATATTTATCATGTATGTATCAATATTTTCTCATATTAATAATGTTTACTCATATTAACTAATATTTACTCATATTTACTGATAGTTATAATTTCATCAGTAGGTTATATTAAAATCAACTTGTCTTATGCTGGTCTCTATATTTATATATACAACCTTACACACTGCAGCTGAGCTTATGCAAACCGAAGGCAATAATTCTAGTCACCAATTGTCAAAGTTATCATAACACATTAAATATTAAAAGCTAGTGGTATATTACAATTACATTCCTCACATCTTTTATGTAGGATTGGAAAATAATAATCATAATGTATTTTTCTAATAACAAACATTAAAACAGTACTCTAAAATATTCATTAACCTTTTTCTTCCAAATTAGTATTTACTTACCAATGCATACTGTTTTAACATGTTGAGCAATAAATTACGTAAATCTACAAATTCAATTGATGAATCGATATTTGAAATAATTAACTCAATTGGTTGAGCAGTTTGAAGAATCTAAAATATTACATTAAATTTTGGTGAGCATGTTACCTAAAAAATACCTTGGCAGAAGAGTCAAACTTGACAGGTGTATTAACACCATCTTGGAATGAAGCATCAGAAAAACTGGAACCCCTAATAGGACGGAAAGTGACAGCCTCCTGCAAATTATGCTTATTTAATTATTTTATACAAACCAGAGAAAGATATATGTAAAAACTAAATTTTATCAGTTTCGCAAAGAGATCATTTAACAAGAGGAGATCACCTAAAGATAACCTCAACCCAAGTCGCTCAGACTCGGCTTATGTCTGTCATCATACATACAAATATCAAAATATTTTTGTTTGTCCAACAGGTGGTTACTTTTAGTACAAGTGTTGCAACACACTGTAAAAAAATTTTAATTAAGCTTTAAAAATTAGAAACAAATGGCTCTCTCATAAAATAAATTGTAAAATTAGAATGAACACATTTAATCTAACAGCAGCTACCTGGTACTCTTATTACACGCTTAACAGATTCACAAAATTTACTAATTCGTGCTGTGCTGTATAAGGCCACTCTATTACTACGTCAGCAGATTTTTAAAGTGCTGTTGACACTGCCATTTCAAAAAACCAATAAACATAAAATCCATTAAATAGAAGAAGTGTTAGATAATTACAAGGATTGTGATACTACAGTTTAAAAATTTTACTACTTTTTGTGGATCAATGGATATAAATAATAAGGTAGAAATATCATTTATGTATTTTTTCATTACGTTACGTCATGTCTAATATTTGGTTTATGGACTAAATAAATTTTCAATGTCACTTTGATCTATCCATTTTTGAACTTGCTCTTTTTCTGATAATTTTGAGGTGTCAGTTTGTTATAGTAATCATAAACCATTCCTTAACATTAAAATTGCTTTGAAGCTAAAATGAAATGCTTATTTTATCTTAAGTATACAAATTGTGGATGCCTGTTATGTGTTAAGTGAATTAATTCATAACGTGCCTTTTTAATTACCGGATAGCCAGTTTCCATTTCTTATATTTAATAAATCTATTATTAGTCGCATAAAAGGAAAATAATTCCCTTTGTTTCCTGAATCTGGTCCTGTTTTCTTATTATAAATTATTAGTTACCTTGTGGATTAGAATTTTAATTCGTATAAATATGGTACGGTAACCACAAGCATTTTTATTGGTCTTGGGGAAAGTAGTATGAACACGCATTATTGAAGGGTAGAAGTTCTCTATTCCAATTAATCGTAGAACATCAGCCAATTTGAATAAGTCAATCCCGCAGAGTGACAAATGAGTGCTGAAACGATAGAGATAATTTACATGAATCTAAATTGATCACTTCAGTACCGAAATTGATGACAAGCGGCTTGTATTTTCAAAGATGCCGTTATTGCGCATGTTGTGAATAGTGCTCGTTTATCTGTCCAACTTGCCTTCCTTTTCCTTTAGGACACTACTATTACTATTTACAAGCATCATGTCATAACCCTGCTGAGAACCAGACCACAAGAACTTGCGAAATCTGCTGCAGGACATATCGTAATATAATATAGAAATTTGCATGGTTCAACTATAAAATATATTAAGCAAGGGTTAGAGGGTTTGAGCAATTGTAAGAAGCTATATAACAAATCTTGAACTACTAATGTCCAATTTACTAATGTTTGTATTTTAGTTCATTCTGATAATATCTAGTGTATTTATATCTATGCACTATTCTAATGACAAAAAAGCAAAATAATGCAAAATTTATTACTGTAGGTCTATTTTATAACAGCCAGAAAAACAGCTGGTTGCAGTTGATTCTTGGACTACAGGTTTCATTCTAAATGTTTAGAGACTCATACTGCATAGCATCTGGGTTTAAACAAGATGCATCAAAACTACATTTCATTAAAAGGTTTCTTTTTCAATAACTTTTTAATTTTTAATTACAAAATGTTAACGATCTAATTTAAATTGTCAACATTCAGTACCCTCACATTTTTATTTCTTCAATAAAATGCTGTTCCAAAATCCATATTAAGCAAAATTATTATTATTATTATTATTATTTTAAATATTCTAGGTAAACGTGCTGTGCTGAATGTTTTACCCAATATACTGAAAGTTTCTTTAAACGAGATCCAGAGCGCGATTCTCTAATACATTATTTTATAAACTCTTAGAAACTAAAATTTTTTATTCACTAAAATACGTTCCAATACAGAAAAAGGCAGTGATGGTTGTTTTTTGAAACTAATGAAGAAAGCCTTCTAGCTCTTTAACTATAACTATTAAACATGTAATTTTACTTATAGAGTTATATCCTGCATGCTTCTTTCAATATTTTAAAATAGTGGGAATTCACTCACATTGATGGGTGTTTAAGATATTATTTTAATTTCGGTAATATTCTCAAGCTTCTCTCGACCAAACTTGCATTCTCTATCCATTTTCTGGAACAAAATTTCTCTGTAAAAGTATGTAATCCAGTAATAATACTATGACTTCTTTTAGTTGGTTGGTTTTAAATAATTTATATAGCAATTCAAGAAAGATGTCAATATTTCAATATCAGTCTACCATTCAATTCAGGTTTTATGTGATTTTTTTCATATCAAACAGCAATTTCAAGTTTATATATGGCTCATCACTTGTATGAGACCGTTCAATGAAAGTATAGATTCGTTAACTGCATTAAATAGTACACTAGAACTTTAACAAGTACAAATGTTAAGTATTTTGTATTCACTAAATTTAATTCAGCAACGCAGTAACTTACTATAATATTCATTTGTTATTTATGACTAATATAATTCAAACTTTCATCAATAAAAACAACACAGAATAAGTTTTGACTAGCTTTCTTTGCTGCCTGGTTTCCAAAATGAGAGCAAATACCATATATCACAGTATTAAAATTTATCTTCCGTCAATTGCATTTTTGAAAAAAAATATATTAGAAAGAAGTTCTACTGCTAACACTGTACTATGATAGGAGATGTACCACTGCACTAAAAGAGAACCATCATATTTCCGCTTTAGTTATATTCTAGTTAACAACAAAACTCCCGAGATCAATATCAGAACTTTGGTCTTCCTAAATCACTACTTCTAGTAATAGTCACATTAGATGATGTTGCAGCTGAAGTAACAATTACTAGATTGAATATCGTTTTTAAACGAATGAAATGTTTAAACTGGAAGTCCAATTTTAAATTCTTAAATAACATTTGATGTTTCTTTCATGTGGCTTTTAATACATTCAATGCCCAAATGAAAAACATCAAACACTTTTTAAAAAGACCCATAAAATGTTGCAGAATTATATTTCCTTTCATGATACCCCATATTCCTTTCTAGGTATAAACCATATATTCTAAAAATGACACTTGTCTGGCATAATAGTTTATCAATAGAAGCTATATAATATACATAAGTTAATAAAAAAGACCCACAAAATTATTGTAGAACAAACAATCATAAACATGTATTGAAACAACATTCAGAATGCTTTTTTAGAAGCAGCAATAAATATTTTGCTAGCAGTGCACATTTCTACCATTAGTAATAAAAAATAGACAGTTAATGAATTATGTTCATCATTACACAAAAGTACATTCAGGATTCTAATAAGAAAATACAAAAGAATTGTGATATATCCTTAGTTAAGCAGATACCAATACAATTCTTTATATTTTAGCATGGTTTGTTAAGATGATATAACTCCATCGAAGTAACACATATCATTCGCCTTGCCACAGTAAATTCCATAACATATTGATATCATAAAGTACCAAAAAATTGACTATACATATAATACACAATAGGTAAACTAAAAAAATGAATACCTACATGAGATACATCACCTTTCCATACATTTCGACTAGTCTGATGATAGTTAGTTGGAAAAGATAATCCAAAAACTGCAGGAATTTGGGTACTTGTAGGTTGTACTTGATACAATAATTCTTGATGTCGAATTTTGCGACCTATAAAAATGTTCTAGACAACTCTTATGCTAAATAAAATGATAAATACCTGTGTAATTTTTAAATGGCGAATCCCTAGCAATACTAGAGTTGGACACTCGAATTTTATTACCATACACATCTTCTCCATCTAGACGTTTTTGGGCTCTGAAATAAATTCATAAAATTAAAGAAAGCCTAATAAGTCAAGAGAGTACCTAAGATCAACAGCAATGCTAATCCAGTTTTGTCAAGTCTGCTGGGATGCATCAAAGTCTCATATCTTAAAACGTGTCTAGCCCATCTCTGTGTTAAAATTGAGAGGTGCGAATTGCTTGCTAATCGGGATTTTCGCTCGAGGGAGTTTTTGTTGGGGATGCGGGTGGGTCGTGGTGTGGTGGGAAATTTTGGCATGAGTGCCATAGGGTGGTTTTTATCGCAAAAAACCCAATACTAAGAGAGAAATAGAGTTTTTTTTGAAATTTATTAGAATGAAGCGACGTATTCGCTTACGTGTCAAAAAACCGAGGATCGTTAAAAAATTTCCTATCTCAAAGCCCAAACGTGCTGTGCGACAAAGACAACAACGCATCGGTTATAATTGGTATGAGAGAAACAGACGATCGAGTCGGTTTTCAAAATTCGTATCCCATCCGTAAAAAATACCTAATATATACCACAAGACACTATTTGTATCCCAAAACCTGATTTATTAACCGTTTGCACAAAAGTATTATAGTTTTTTTGAAAACTTTTACTGAAATTTGTGTAATTAATTCAAGAAACGTCAAAAGCAGGTTATGAATTCCCACTTAGACGAAGGAGTAAGTACCATCAAAATCACTGATGACACAATTATTTTACGAATTTCTAAATTAAAGCTTATAAAATGGTTAAATCGAATTTTTAGCAGTACACCTTTATTAGGATTATAAAAATTAACAGTATTTTATTATCCGCGGTCTACTTTTGAAGAAAACTTTAAATAATTCATTTGACGTTTCTGTACGAATATTGCCGAGTAATTACAATTCCACGTTATTGTCAGAAAATGATACATTTCTTATGTGGCCTCTTCAAATGCAAGTATACAACCAACGGCATACCGATAAACGTCAAATCAGTGACAATGGTTTAAGAGGTCCATCTTCCAATCACAATGTCAGTGGTTCGATGCTCAGTAAAATTTACTTTTTTTTTACTTTGTATTGGTTTTTTAAACATCAGGAAGCATCTAAAATGCTTTAAAATACCCAAACAAAATTTATAGCCGTTATACAACGGTCTACAATATGTTAATTATTCCATATTTTCATTAAAAATGGTATTTGCATTTCCAGCAACTTTTGTTTTTAGTTTGTTCTATTTATTTCGTCTTAACAAGCAGGACTACTCTGTGAGAGAGAGACAGAATGATGTGAATTCAGAAAAGTTAGATGCAGAAGGTAGAACCAAGCGGTTAGCTACATCAACTAAAGTCCTTATTTGATATTCATTTCTTTAGAATCAATCCATTTATGATTATATTCACTTTAATAAACACCAAGCATCAAGAATTAAACAAACATTAAAAACAACACCTACACATTTTCAACTTGAGTATTCATAATCACGAATAAAAATATTTCTTTCTTTAACCGCTAATAAAGACTTTATGTACATATAAAACTAAACATAATGACCGCTTTGATTGGAAAATTTCGGAATATTTCAATCACTTTCAAAACTTAAGACATACTATTAAGGCCGCTTAAAGCAATTCTTTTAATTTTCCTTTTCAAAACTACTGAAAAAAATTATTATAAATAAATTTTTTATGTATTTACAAGTATTTTCGTTTCATGATAATTAAACAAAACCATTCAACAGTTTCTTTTGGTTTCAATAACTTTGACATTCCAGGATGCGTTCTGAAACATGTCTTGAATTGTTATACACAGTTAGTCAAGCATTCTGCAATTAACGAATAATTTTGCCTAGCATGGAGAAAGTAATTCGAGCATAGGGGATCGAAATCAATATATAAATTGTTGGTTATTTTGTAAAAAGGCAAGCTAGGTAGGTAACAGGTCATTTGTTTATTTAATAATTCTGCAATTACTGCTTATTACAATCATATATTTAACCAATGTAAATCATATCTGTTGTGCTTTTACATATACATTACTTTTTTTTTATTTTCACTTTTATCCGCTTCCACCTTTACAGTTATTAGCGGAGGTTGGAAGTATTATTTATAATCTATGGTACAATATATGTTTATCTTTTATATATTTTATATACGATGTAGGATTTCTATGTCTTTAAGATAGTTCAGCAGTGGTTCAATATTGGGTGTGTCTCTCAGGATAGTTTGTACATCTTGATGTATGTTGTATTTGAGTCTGTTTTGTTGATATTTTTCACAATTCGTTAGGATATGCTCTACTGTTAGGTTTGTTTTACATTGTTCACATACAGGTTGAGCTTCTTTTGTCATCAAGCAGTGTGTCCTATTCTTAATCTTGTTAATATTATTTGTTGTCTTCTTGATTTTGGGGTGTGTGCATACGGTTCGGTTTTTGGTTTTATTTGTCTAAGCTTGTTATTTTGGGTGTTCTTCCAGGTTTCTTCCCATTTTTTGTCTATTTTGCTTGAGATAATTGCATAGATGTCTGTTATTGGAGTTTTGAGTTGGATGTTGGTATTAGTTATTCGTTGTTTAGCTAGTTTATCTACTGCTTCATTTCCTTGGATTCCAACGTGGGCTGGCGACCAAATCAGTATTATTTCAGTTCCGGTTTCTTCTGTTGTTTTGTGTAGAGCATCATGTATGTTGTTCGTTATTGGATCTGTTGTGTACCATTTTTCGAGTGATTTAATAGTGCTTAAAGAGTCTGTGCATATTGCATATTTGGTGTATGTTGGGTTTGATGTTATGTCTTGGATGGCTGTTAAAATTGCTACTTTTTCGGCTGTATAGCTACTGCCATATGGATGTAGTGTTATTTGGATTTGTTTATCTTGACTGAGTACAGCTGCAGTTACTTGTTGGTAGTTTTTCGACCCATCTGTGTAGATAAATTCATGTCTCTTGTATTGTTCCTTTAGTTCTTTAAATCGTTGATGATACTGAGCTTTGCTTGTATGTTTTTTTGAATAATTTGATAGTGATACATTTGTCGTTATATGTTTTCTAGTCCATGGTGGGAATATAGGTAAATATTGTGGAAGGATTTCAGGTAGGGATAGTTTTATTTGTTTCATTATGTTTTTTATGTGTACGGCTGTTGGAGTACTGGTATCTAATCTTGTGTTACATGGTTTAATTTTGAAGATGTCCTGGTTTGCTTCTATTTTCTGGTTTGATGCTAGTTTTGCAATATATTTTAGGTTCAATTTATTTCTTCTTATACATAAAGGTGGTATATTTGCTATGCATTGTAGACTATTGACTGAGCTTGTTCTGTAGGCACCTGTTGCTAATCTGAGAGCTGTGTTTTGAATTGTGTCTAATTGGTTTATATTAGAAGGTTTGGCTGTGCTGTATGTGATACAACTGTAATCAAGTCTTGATCTGATGGTAGTTGTGTATATCTTTAATAGCTGTTTTGTGTGCACTCCCCAATCTGTATTCGAGAGCATTTTTAAGATATTGATCTTTTTGTTGCAGCCCTTTTTTAATTCTGTTGTGCTTTCTCCATGTTAATTTTTTATCAAAGTAGATGCCTAAAAATTTGATGTTATCTGTATATTCTATTTGGGATTTGTTTATTAGAAGTTTTGGATCCATATGTTGTTTTCTTTTTCTGCAGAAATGAATTGCTTTTGTTTTTGTGGATGAGAATGTGAAACCTATTTCATTTGCCCATTTTTCTATTTCGGTTATGTTTTGTTGTAGATTTGTTTGTATTGTGTTGATGTTTTTGCCTTTGTGGTATAATACTATGTCATCAGCAAAAAGCAGTATTTGTGTTGGTTTCTTCACAATTTTTGTTATTTTGTTTATTATTAACAGAAATAGTGTGGGGCTAAGTACTTCCCCTTGTGGAACTCCATTTTCTTGCTTTCTTGGTTCTGATAGGCATCCATTTGTTTTGACTTGGAAAGAACGGTTTTCCAGGAAGTTTTTTATGTAGTGTAGTATTTTCCTTGTATGTTATGTTCTATTAGTGTTTGTATTATCGCATATTTCCATGTGGTGTCATATGCTTTATGTAAGTCTAAGAATATTGCTACTAAGATGTTGTTTAAGTTCGAACGCTTTTTCTATTTCTATTTTTAGTTTAAGTGTTTGATCTGTTGTTGTTCTGCCTGTCCTAAAACCTGTTTGGGTATTGCTTAATATGTCATTATTTTCTATATACCACATTAGCCTTTTATTTACCATTTTTTGCATTATTTTTGATAATACATTTGACAGTGCTATAGGTCGATAATTTACTGGGTTTGTCTTATCTTTTGATGGTTTTAATATTGGTATTGTAATGACTTTGTTCCATTCTATAGGGTATACATTGTTGTTCCATATGAAGTTATATATGTCTAGTAGGTGTTTCTTATTTTTATCTGGTAGGTGTTTGATCATTTCTGGAATTATTTGGTCTGGCCCTGAACTTTTTTTGTTGTGAAATACAGTTTTCTAGTTCGTCCATTGTAAAGGATTTGTTTAATGGGTTGTTTTGTTCTTCAATTTTGATAATTTGATTGTCTTCTGTATTTGTTTTTATTGTATTGAAGTCTTTATTATAATTTGAATTGCTAGATATTTTGGCAAATTCGTCTGCTATTTTTTCTGCTATTTCTTGGGGTCTAAAATAATTTTGGTGGTTCCTATGAATATTACATCTGTTGCACGTGGGATGTTATTTATCTCCTTAATTGCTTTTGTTTTGTTCCAAATTTGGTTATCAGGCGTATCACAGGTTATGGAGGAAACATAGTTTTCACATGCTTTTTTCTTGCTCTGTTTTATTGTACGTCTGCTAATAGCTTTTGTTCTTTTAAGTTCTATTTGGTTTTCTGTTTTTGTTTTTCCGATATTTGTATAGCGCTCTTTTATTGTCTTTGCTTGCTTTTTCGCATTCCTTATTCCACCAGGGTACTGTTTTTTTATTGTTTCTATTGGATAACATGAATGTTTGTTTGGCTGTTTTTATTATGTCTTGGCTAAAAGATTCTATGATTTCGTTTATGTTTTGGTTTATGCTGGAATATTGTTTGTTTTTGGTATTGTTGGTTAGCAATGTTTGGAATTGAGGCCACTTATTCTGTTCTATTCTCCATTTTGAGTATGATGTATGGGGTTTGAGGTTTGTATGACTTTCTTGTGAGCTAATAAGTATAGGAAAATGGTCACTACCATATAGATTTTGAATTACTTTCCATTCTAGATTTGGTGTAATTTTTGGGTCGCAAATCGTTAGGTCTATATTTGAAAATGTACCGGATTTTGAGCAAAAATGTGTTGATGAGTTGTCATTTAGTATGATGAGATTGTTTTCATTTATTATTTTCTCTATCATTCTTCCTCTTTTGTCGGTTTGTTGGGAACCCCATATTATATTGTGCCTGTTTATGTCACCTAGTATAATGATCGGAGGTGGTAACTGTTTTAATAAATGTTCAATGGACTCTTGATTGCAGTTTGGTTGTGGTGGTAGATATATATTACATAAGTTTACTTTAGTTTTATTAGGTGTCAGGATTCTTATAGCTATTGCTTCTAAGTTTGTTGTTAGGGGTATTTCCTCTATATGTTTTTTGTTGTTTACTAGAATTGCCACCCCTCCGCTAGCTATATGTGTGTTTAGTCTGTCCTTGCGATATTGTATAAAATTGTATGTATTTATGTTTTGATGTTCTTTTGCAGTGTGTTTCTTGTAAGCATATGTAATGAGGTTGTGTTTCTTCAATTAGTTTTTGGAATTCAGCTTTATGGGATTGAAGTCCATTACAATTCCATTGGATGATGTTCATGTTATTGATTATCGACTGAGGAATCAGACACTTCTGACTCAATTTGTTATTCCTCCATTGTTTTAGTTATTCTTGTTTTTATTTTTTTGTCATCAGTATTGTTTTGGATTTCATGCATCATTTGTATGAGTTGGTTTGTATCTTCGGTATAGTTTTTACTTAATTGTAGTATTTTTTGTGTTCCGATCGTGTTTTCTAGAAAGTCCTGAAATTCGTCGAATGAGATAATGTTTTTGGCTGGATCACTTTCTATGATTTCCTTTATTGTATTGTGTTTTGGGGATTCAGTTTGTTCCAAGTTCTTCTTTTTAATTGTAGGATCCTTTTTTTGTTTGTCCGTTTGGTTTGTGATAAATTCGACAGGGTTGATTCTTGGTTGGTTTCTTGTTTTTTCTTTTGTTGCTTCTCTTATTTGATGTTCAATGTAAGTTTCATTTAGTTCTTCTGTAGGTGTACTTTCAGATGACTAATTTGGTCTTTTATTTCTTATTGTTTCATTTAGGTTTGTTATTTGTTCAGGTTGTTTTGTTTCACTCTGTATATTGTGTTCCTCGCAGCTTGAGGTTGAATGGCCGGTTTGTTTACATGTATAGCAGTATGTTTCTGTAGATAAAAATAGTCTGTAGGGGGTTTCTTCAAATAATACTATTATTGATTCTGGGATGTTTAAATTTGCAGTTTGTTTAACATAGATTTGTCTGGGAAAGCTAAGTATGTGTTTAAATTTTATTTCTGATAATGCAGCTTTTATAAATGACATCTTGCCTGTTAAAGTTATATTTAGCTTAATAAGTGGGTCTTCTATTACATTGTGTGGTATGGATGGGCTAACATTTGAAATAACCACCCTTATGGTTGGCGTTAGTAATTTACCTATTTCCACTTCTGTGTTATTTACTGTTATTTTAGGATGGTTGTTTACAAACTGGTCAGTGTCTTCTTTTGTAGTTAAATAAATACAGATCTGGTTGTTTGCTATTCTTGATGCAAAGGTTATATTTTTAGGATCTATTATTTCCGTGATTGCATTTAGATAATCTTCTAACTTCGTGTTTGGCAATGAATTTAATATAATCGCATTTTCTTTTGAAAGGAAACTGCTTGCAGATGTTTGTTTATTTGGTGTATTGCTTTTTACTGCATTCCAATATGTCCCTTCTTTTATTGTCTGATGGGTGAGTGGGTTTGTTGTTTGGCTGGTTGAATGATTTATGGTTGAGGGTGTTATTGTTGGTAAAGGATACATTTCAGGTAGTTTTGGTAAGTGGTTTGGGTTAGGTTTATTTAATGTAGCTGTAATAAAAGGAAGAGGAATGTTTAGAAAACAATACCTGTTTTGGTTTTATCACTTGCTAATTTATTATTTCCGAGGTCGTATTTTATTATCAACGAATTCACTTAGAACTGTACTGTTGAACATAGGGTCGCGGAAATGATACATTACTTATTTAACAATTACTGTAAATATCAATATGTAACTCATATAAAATACTATAAAATAATATAAAAAATAAAAGCTTCATTTCCATTATTTACATTGCATACAGCTTTTATTTATTTCATGAAGTCTGCTAGGGCAAAGTGGTCTTGATCCAATCGACTATTCCAAGTCGTTTTTATGACGTCTCAAGTCGCTCAACTCGCTCAAGTCACTCAATTCGCTCTAGTCGCTCAACTGACCTACTCAAGGGATCTTCCATGTAATGAGTAGATGGCGCCAACGTAGTCCCGGAGGGACTACAAGCCGCTTCTAATGGAGTGTTAAAAGTACACAATTTGTTAGAGCTCTCATTCAATTGAACCTGATAAAACCCATTGTTTCGGTCTAACAGCGAAGAATTCTTTTCCTATTAATCTAACACAAACTTCATCTACAGTAGGTATAAAATACGGTTCCTTAGTAATTGCCTTACTTAAATCTTGTGGATCGAGACATAACCTGAACGCTTTATCAGATTTTTCAATTAAGTTGCTTACTCACTCTGTTGCTTCTTTTACTTTTTCTATCATTTGATTTGGTTCCAATTCCTCTAACTTGGCTTTTAACCGATCTCTAACTGCCAATGGTACCCTACGTGGTGGTCTTGCTACTGGAACGTAACTTTTTTATAATTTTAAAGTACACTTTTGCTCCAATTTACCAAGACCTGTGAACAGATCGATACTGTTTTCTATGAATGTATTTCCTTGGCACTTATTGTGTTAACCAAATCAGCACTCTTATTAAGTCCAACTGTACACAACTACTTAGTCCTAATGGAGGTTTAGACTTAACGTCAGCGATTACAAAATCCTCATATCTTTCAACTTGTCTTTACAGAGTAAGTTAACTACACCTAGGGTTTTACCTTTGAGTTTCCATATGTTTCTAACATAACGAAGTAGACCTTACACAAAATTGCTTATTCACTTTGTTGAAGACCCATAACGGTAACACATTTACCTCAGTGCCTGTATCCAACTTGAACTGTACACGTTTTTCTTCAAGTTTTATTGTTTCATACTAACTGTTGAAATCACTGTTACCGCCTATCAATTTTACTGCTGAATTTTACTGTTAACAATTTTAATGCAATCGATAAACAAATTTTCCCTAAAATTTTCACCCCTTCTATTTTCTCCGTGTAACATTTCATTAACATTCTTCAACTTGCAACAAACTGCAGAATGATTAAATTTTTACATAGTTTGCATCGCTTACCAAATGCAAAGCATCTTCCTACCGCAGGACTGCGATTGCATTTTCTCCACTGGAAGGTATAACTTCTGTTTTTGCCATATTTTTTTTGTTAATACCAGCTTTCCTCTCCTGACCACAGGTGGCCTTATTTTTAATTAGTAATACCGGTTTGTCCTTGTAAATACATTAATATTTGATACAAATTTTACAAATTAAATTTTACAATATGTGTAACCTCAGAATTTTTAATTACTGAACTCATGCAAGGGAAATAGTTGGTATGACTAACAATTGAAATTGGACCCTGCATATACAAACTTTAAAATTTAAAGGAAATCTCTTTAATGAACACCTAAAATCGCCAATGCCTTAAATGCAAAAGATTTAAGTTTTGTAATTAAACAACACAAGATTTCTTTATAAGAAATGTGAATATTTGCACAGATTAACCTGGAGACTATAGCAATAAGGTGAAATTAAAAATATTCAAAAATCAAAAGGTTGTGTCAGAAAGTGGCTTACAATTGTGCATGCTGGTTTAAAATAGGATTTATATGGAATGCAAGTTTTATCATTTAATATTAAGTTCTAAACCGCAGATTTTCAAAACTAACTGAAACTCTTAATGTTCTAGAAATCCTAGAAAATGCTATTTTTCAACAATTTTTCTTTTAGTTTCTGAATATCTATGCGACCTTTAAACCTTTCACTCAAATCTACTATGAAATATCATTTTCTGTATTCTTTATCCAATATTTTATAATTGGTTCAAACAAGTGAAAATCCATCAGAGCTAAAGTGGAACCGAAAGCTTATTACATACAGTTTTAGCTCAGAAAATCTAGCCGGTAATCCACAGAAAAACTTGGTGAAGTACTCAGATAAAAATCCAATTTCGATAAAATACCGAAAACCTCGACTGTACTAACAAAAATCGTTGCCCACCAACTCAGTGGAACAAATGGTGTGTTTAAAGAAGGTATGAAATATGTCTTAATCTGGAAATATCTTGGACACCATCTAATCTCACAAGGTTTTTACAGAAAAGCCCTAAAAAGAATAACAAGAGGGTGCCAAAACCTGAGATCAGGAGAGTGATTCTGGCTAAGAAAATATACAAATCGTTAAGTACACAATTGCATAATAACACTAAAAATCCTATTTAAAACTGCTAGCTGACTTCCTAACCTAACCACACAGACATACTATAGGTACGTTTTATCAGTTTATGCAATGAATTTCAAATGTTTATTTAATTACAAACTCTCGGGTATACTTTCAGATGGTTTTTATAAATAGCTGTGAGTGTCTGTTGACTGTAGCTAAGGCAGACACCATAAAATGCGTCTACTTTGACTTCAAAACATACTTATCTCCAACAAAGCTTTCATTTGGGAACCAACTGTCCCAAAATTAAAAATAACCAACTTGGTAGGGTACTACCCTGAACATTTGACTGCTTTGTCTGTTTGATAACCTTTTTGTCAAAGATAGCTAACCTATTAAAGTTGCATGTCGATTGTTTTGATGTACAGTATGAACTGTTCTAAAAATGAATCTTTCCTTCATAAAATAATTCGAGACATATTCGGCAAACTTCGGACAGATGAATTAAGACTGCAAAATAAAAATATCTTGTGTAGTTTTTTTTCTATCTAATATGTATATATAATTAACTCACAAATAGCTCAACTAAGCTCACAAACCTTTAGTTTATTTGAGTCAGCACAAATCTGGCTGTGAAGCCTTCACACTCAGACGATGAGGTCGTAGGTGTACCAGTATAATACATTATTATTAATCAAAACAAATGAATCATGATACTGTAATAATTTAGAATGAAATTACTATGATGATATCATCTCTAACCCTTAAAAATTGCTATAACAAATTTGACATCTGTTGAGTATGGACATTATATGATGTAGAAATAATTCTACCTTAGATCAAAATGCACGTAACCTAAAAATTATATTCCTTAAATGAAATTGCCTAACTGTATTGGCGGAATTTACTAATACAGAAACTATTAAAATGAAATACGATTATAAGCATTTCCAAGGAAAGTTACAAGTTGAACAGAACTAATCACCTCAGTTTGTATTGTAACGAAAATAGGTCAGTGTTTTGTATTGTCATTATAGTGTATACGGTTTATTTTTAATCTAACCGCGAGTACTCTTTCGTTCTTTTGTAAGTAATTTTCTACACAGTGCCCTATCCTTTCCCGCATAACTATCCCTATGGCTCAATTTCTTCCTCTGATCCTATATGAATTACCTTAAAGTCTCCAATCAAAAAATCTCAAATATATCTAATGCTAGCCTATCAATTTTTTCAAATTCTCTAGCTTGCCTACTCGGTTCGTGCGTCTAACATTCCACGCCTCAACCCAAGATATTCCCAGTGGTTCTTACAGAGCTTGCCGATTTACATATTCCAAAGTAATCCCCTACTGGAGATCCAAATTGGGGATTATTTCAACTCTGAAATGTTTTATCGCAGAGAATGCCATCAGTTTGAAAACATGTAACGCGATGTGCTACATAACATTAATTTAGAGTGAAAGATATAATATTTAATCTTGAATGGACAACTAGTGATATATTGACTGATATTGCCACTAATTTGGAATTTATGAATTTCCTCGACAAAATAAGAAAGCAGGAAAATTTAGAATGACGAATAGCTTATTGATGGCTTAGAATTAGGGTGCTTTAGGAATTTTTTTTAGGATATTTTTATTTTAGCAACTCCTGACCAGATTACAGGGTAAGATTTATTTTTAGAAAAGGATATATACAAGTGTAATGAAATTATTGTTCAGTTAATAGAGGTTAAGTTTAGGTTTATTTTTATTTTAATTGAATTAGGAAATAAGGTAATCAATGATTTGTAAAGGATAATCAGCTACCCCAGTGATAGCCATAATTGGAAGGAGCATTTTAATACGAGAAATTTAATTGACCAATTTTAGGATACCAAAGCATGGCAGTTTTATGCGGATTAACAGTCTTCCAGTTAGAAATGACACCAAATGCCTAGCCTTGTGCAGACAGACTGTTTGGTACCTCTCGATTTTGATAAAAAAAAAAAACTTTCAGAATAAGTGTTAACATAATGTAGAGTTTTTAATTTAAAACCATGTGATTCATTATTTTTGCATATCTTTATTTTTTGTTCTCATTTATCCATAGCAACCCATTGCCGTACCACTGCAGTCGGCCGACACATCCTTCTATTGTTACGGGGTCCCTCGTCCCTTCAGGGCACATCAAAATTTAATTGACTTAATGCCTATTTCACCCATAATAAACGTTTTTGGTACGAGCGTACTTGATAAAGGCGTCTCCGTGACTTAGTTGGTATGCGTCCAAGGTCCCAGTTTCAAATCCGGATGCGATCCGCTTGAAAAATGTTAGGCAAGAATTTTTCACAAAAATACACCCTCGTTCGGGCGAGAAGTAAAATGTAGGTCCCGTGTGTGTGTTGTGACGTACGTTAAAGATTCCTAACTAGCTCGGAACACTAATGATTTGGCAAAATTCAAAATTTTCAGGAAAAAAAAAACTCGTTTCCTGGCCAATGTAGTTAGTACCTTCGGGTGGAGCATTGGGAGATAATGTGGTTTCCCATTGCCTTCCACATTGCAGTAGTGTTTCTTAGAATGTCATACCGACCCTATAGTCTCTGCCATTCTGTACTGAAAGAGCTGCTGCCCTCTTTCTGGGACCCGTCTTAGTTTGGTTCCTAGCTAAAAACCACACTAATTTGGTTAAATCTAGGCTCTTTAGCTCACTGAAACACACAAACCATTCAACCCGTTCTAGTTTCTAGAAGTTCTTCAAGGTGCATATTCGTTCAGAATATTATGCAATAAATCATTTATATGTTCATTTAGTACTTTAGAGTTTACATGCAATATTACTTATTGCTAGTGTATCTTTTATGTTTAATTTGACAGTCACGATGAATACATATCATTTAATATGCCTTAAACTACTCAGATTCCTTAAAAAATTTTAATTTAAAAAGCACGACTCTTTTACCCCTTTAATCTTTTTATTAATAACATACATGTAGCTAGGGTGTTTACACAAGCGACCATATCGAAAGATTATATTTCTTTCCCATATCAATATATTTCTCATTTTCCACATTCCACTTACTACTCCACCAATCACCACAATACCTTTCATACCTGTATATAGTGTTGGAAGTCGGGAAAATTCGCATCGGAATATTCGGAAATATTTCCAATATTTCTGAAAATTCGCAAATATTCGTAAAATTATTTTGTATTATATGGCATAACTCAAAAAACCTTCAAAAATAAAAAAATTAAAATATTATTTGTATGGTTAATTTTAAAGGTAATTAACATACATAAACAGGCTTCTCCAAGTTCCAAGATTATAACCTTCCAACAGAAAATTTATTGTTTAGATTATCTTGTTTGGGCACCTGGTTTCAGTTATAAATTATAATATTATAGTGCTCTGCGCTGCCACTTTGTTTATATTTCTTGTTGTTACTTCCACCGGAATTAGTTAATATCCTGACTTGTGTTTTGGGCACATATTATGTTCAGCAGATTACGTGACGGATCCTTGAGATCTTTTAATATATTTTCGTTTAAATGGCATATGTCTATATCAAACAAATCTTCAACCTTTCTTAAAGGTAAGTCTATCACAGCTAAAGTTTGAGTCAAATATGCATTTCTACATAGGGAATCTGAATACAGAAAGAAAAGGAAACAAAAATTTCAGAACCATAAATCGCAGGAGTCCATTAACCCCAAATTTTTACAAAAAAGTATTAAAAACTATATTATAATACAGCTTTGGTAATATCTAAACCACTTTGCAAAGGACTACAGTAAAAAAAGTAGCCGATACACACCGCATTCACCACAAACTATTTGTTTTCAAAAACTTGACCGGTTGAAAAAACCTCGTTCGAAAAATATACCAAAGTAACCGATGCATGTCCCATGTGGTTGGTTAACAATTGGGCGCACATAGAGCATTGGAAAAAAATCACATGTAAGGTGACAGATGGGAGAAATTGCAGGATATATGGCCAAGGGATTGGCTATCTACTCTGGGAAGGATCGTGATAAACTTATCTCTTCAGTGACCCAGTGACCTGAATGGCATAACACCCACAACATTGTGGAGAGCAAGAGACTGTGCTGATGCGGGATAATATCCGCTCCCTAGCCAAGTGAAAACGATCCCGCAGACCAAACCCCTCAACTCAAACTGTAGTCTCGTGGCTAATGGGCCTGCACTGAGGTAAACAAAGCCGGTGGGGCAATTTTGCAGCACCGTCATGACGTGCCTTCCTTACCGTTGTGGTCATGTCCCACGGGCAAGAGGGTGTAGGGGTCTTGGCCTAACCGCCCAGACCAAGAGGAGACAACCTCGTTAAAAATTCCTAAATTCTGTGGTGTAGGAGCCCAGGGGATGCGTTGCTGGATAGTTGACCAGTCCCAATCGGTCCAAAACTCGGGGAACAGGGCGGCAGCCCGTTTTATTCACGCTTTCCATGCCAACAGGGGGCACCTAGCATGGCGACCATTACACCCCCCCCCACTCGTGGAAACAATCATGAATAATATTGGTACCACTAGTAAAACTGAACCTGAAGAGGTGGAACCAGCAATGGGGGACCCTTCAGGTAACCAAAATGTATTCATGAAGGTGGAGGAGACCTAGGATGCAAGTCCGCTTGCAAAACCGGTGTCTGAAACACCAGACATGGAGAATACTATAAAGAAACTTGCAGGCACTGGACTGCAAGCAAAGAGGCTTTCGAGAGCTCAGCGTCGAAAGCTGAAGAAAGCGACAAAGGTCGAATCTGGGACTTGCAGTCAAACCCATCCACTATGTAAGCTGGTGGGGGACTGTCATATACTCCTTATCTAGGAACCTTGGATTTGCAAGGAAAAGGTGCTAGGACTGAGTTCAATTGGTGGGGCACTTGTATATAGTAGATCCACTGATAGACCCAGGACTTGTATACTAATCAATTTAACCAGGGTGAACACAATAAGTCTTTTACGCTGCAGTGAGGCGGAGCCGTTTGGCAGAAGCACCCGCCAGGGGGAGTGGTTTTAGTGGGCATGCCGCAAGGAGAGTCCCACATTTTGGCTATAAAAGCTTTCCACTCCACCGGGTTTAGATAACCATAAAAAAACTATGCATGTACCAGATCCACACTTCATGAACGGACTCAACTAGTCCATTACTCGGTAAATATAACCTAAAAAATTTAACAATAGAATGCACTAGAAAGTATAGTTGAAATCAAATAAAGTCAAGCATGACTCATCGTTGTGCATATAAATAAAACACAGTCACAATATTGTTATGCTACTCTATTACCTGGCTCTCCCCCATCGAAAAAGGATAGCTAGAAAAATATTCGTCGGCTGTATAATTCAATGCTACCACTCTGAACGTATGTCCATAAAATATTTCCGTTTGTAATTAATTGTCAAACATTTTTAAGGTTAGGTTAGAATTTGTGCTTTGTTATTTAACTTGCGATTTTCTACTTTTCTTTTAAAGATAATTCTGATATACAACAAACAGTTTTTTTTAAAACTAAGAACCTTCTACACATTGAATAGTGTTTGGTCAACACTTATCAAAATGAAGACGCTTCGTAACAAACATTTGAACTCTCAAGCTCAGTTGTTGGTGATGAATGTTCTAGTGTGTTGGCTACCACAAGGAAAGGAATACGTTAGGGCTTTCAGTAAACTGAAAGTGTTTCCGCTATTCCAATTATATTGATATTGTAAATTGGCAAGTCGTAGAACCCCTAAATTATTAGCTCTGTACGTATTCAAAAACAACATTTCTTCAACCAGACAAACTACAATATGGAATTTTATTTAAGATATTTTGCACACACACGCTCGTTTTAATATTGTAATAAATTTAACAGTTTGATTCTTGCAAACTCTTCAATAAACCTTTGCATTGCTTTGTTTATAATCTAAATATAATTGTTCACGGAACAAAATATCCAATTGGGTAATTAAATAGAAACCTAATATAACCGTCATAACCTATAACTTGTTCATGGACCGACTGAACTATAGAGATGAGTCGCTCTTTCAATAATATTTTTCAATCCAGGTATCACGAGTCACTTTAAAGCGCGTTCGTTTAATGTATTTAACGTGTTCTTTAATCGTTGCTATTTTTCCCACCTCTAATAAAGTTTAACCGATGACTGTATAAAGTTAAGAAATACATTGTACTACTATTAGTTCTTACAGATTTGAATAATGAGTCATGCTTGACTTTATTTGATTTCAACTATAGTTGGGCGTACTTCAACCTGTTCAAAGTATCTGGTACACTTTTCATAAGAGTTTATTGTAATTGATATTTTTTACATAACTGACAACAGTTTCTTTCTATTAACAAATAGCAAAAGGATACCTACAGCACCTTATTTAAGTACATTTTGCTTTACTTAAGCAATATGTAAATAGGTTTAAGGATGCAAATGATGTAAATTACGTGAAAATGATAAATAAGCATCAATGCATTTAATGATACATAATAATATTATACTTTCCTAATATGCTTAATATTTTTCAATATTCACTTATATTCCTGAGTATTCATGAATTTTGCAAATATCGCCAACATATTTTAATATTTCCGAAACTTTCCGTCACTACCAGTATATCAAAATTATCATTATAAAAAGTAATTACTTTTGATGATACTCTTAAAAACTATAACCTCTTATAGTGTGTCATTGTATTTATAATGTTGAAAACTATATAAATAAATACTGAAATGAATGATAAGTGTATTTGTGACATAATAGGATATGATAATCAGTTTCTAATTTTTCTAAAATCTTGACATTCATAACTCATACATACCCTAATTCTCATGTATTCTACCTTATAAATTTAATACATAAAAATCATTTGGAAATCATGTGTGAAAATAAAAGGAGTTCTCCCTATAATAATTACAAGTAAGCATCCTTTGTTTGTACACACACTACATAAAAATATATTGTTAATCAGTATACACGATTCTCCATTATATCTATGAACGTGTATAGTAATTTATTATAAAAAAGTTTACCTGTTGTTAAATAAATATTATTCTTTTAACGTCATATTTTTGAATAACTTATTGACTACACTTAAGATGGTATCTTTAAATTTATTAAATTTTTTATTAATAAAAGCCATTAAACAGGTTTTAAGTGCTCTAAAAATTTACTCATGTAAGCCAACAATTTTTAGAGGTCTAAATACCATCTATAACATCTAAGAATAATAGAATATTTATGCAATATACCAACGTCTTTTATAAATTAATAAGAACATGTGGTAAGTAAAACCAATTTATATTTAGCTAAATTTTGACTTACCTGTTTCTTTGATAGGGCTTATTATTATTATTGGGCATATTTATTAACTATCCAAGAACTTAAAAATATCAAAAATATTTAAACAATTTAAAACACACAAATATCATTGTATAAAAGCTATAAAACAAATGAGCATCTGCATGCAAAACATTTGCTCAAATTATATAGATAATATAAGGTTAAACACAGGTTTATCAAAAAACATCTGCAAACCAATTGTGAAGAATTTACTAACCTGTTGGCAATTTCAATTGAATTAAAGCGTAAAACAGCATATCCAACATCCAAATTAACTTCTAAAATACGTCCACCACAATTATCTGATAATAATTTTAGTCTAGATTTTATATGTTTTAGGCCCATATGAACTGGTATATTTGAAACACATAAATCTGTAGGTGCCTCAGGTTCCTAAAAAATACTAGTAACATTAATTTTTAAAGATAAGCTAAAGGTAATTGAAGAATACATTGTTTTAAATAAATTAGAGAGTGAAATATAAACATGAAATTCAATGTGACATGTGGTTTTTAGGGTCTATATTTCAATAAATAAGCGTATAGTTGGTAAAATAATACTTAAAAACCAAAAATATCACACACATTATGAAAATTACATACACATGTCAAAAAACAACTTAAAACATGGAAAACCTAATAATATAATGTTTAGAAAATAGCCTTTTAAATTGAAATCTTAGATTAAACAAGTTACTCCTAGTCATATCAATGTTCAGCTTCAATAACAATCGAATCATAACATCCTCAAAACTTATTGTGTAATAAGGTAACGGTTTACACTTAAATTAAGCAATTGTTATATGGTTTGCTATGAATATGATTTTTTTAAATAAGCAACTTATAGGGAGATTTTTATTCATAGTCTTTATTAACGTCTGCTTCAGATTTATGCATGGAATTGGTTAGTAAAATTGGTTAGTTCAATAAATTAAACTTGACGTTTAATAAAATGTTGAATAAAATTCTGATTTCAATTTTTTAGTTATACAACCAATGAAAAAAATTTTGTATAGGAAAAAGAAACTTTTCGCTCTTAAATGTATGTTAAGAAAAGATTTTCTATATACTCATGTTCCAGATAAACATGTTGAAATTTTAGCTTACATTTATGACCGATATCTCACCTTAATTTCAAAATTTTCATCAATTACTTACAAAAGAATTGAATTTTTGTATTAAATTTGAAGATATTTTAGATTGAAAAATTTATTTGAAAAGATTAATAATATAAAAAAACTTTAAATCACAAATTAACGTATTTCTCAATAGGACCTCCACATCCATACAATAATCCCCTTTCAAATCCTTTTCTTACATTCGTCAATACATCTGATATCAGTAATCAGCATTCTGTAACAATTCTCTGTCGCAACTCTGTAAACTATACAGGCAGAGTAATGTATATTTTTGATTTTAAGTATTTCCACAGAAAGAAATCCAAAGGCAAGAGATCAGATGATCTGGCCAGTTACTTCATTGAACCCTTTCTGCCAATCTAATACCTCAAAACTTTTGTTCAAAAACTGTCACCTGTGAATATTGAAATATGGGATGTATCATCGTGTTCGAAAATTAGTTCGTTCACTGAAAGATTATTAGTATGTGCACAAAAGCATAGTATCTCTTACTAAACAGAGCTTTAATATTTTGGATCAGCTAACACTAAACCAATTCTTTAAGTTTGAAAAAATGATTCACTAACTGAATAATGTTTACAGAAAATATAGAAACATCAAACACATTCTATTGAAATGATTGTATCATAATTAAACATTTCTTTGAAATATGAAGTGCTTATTACTAAATATATTCACCTTTGCCTTTGTTACTGATGGTACAGATTCGGTAATATGATTAAAATTAAAAGTCTCACTAGCACATAAAATAAGTGCATCAGCAACGTTACTATTATGTATTAAAATAACATGCAGTTTCCTTCTATATCTAAGATCCGATAAATCAGCAGCAAAATTAATATCGCTTGAAATTAAAACAACAGCTGCAGGTGTTTGATGGACTTCAGCAAACCGTCGCAAAGATTGTCGTAATTTTTCATCGGCAGCATTTTTACTAGTGGATTGTACATGTATTAAGTTTACCTGAGCATCATTTAGGTCTTGAATAACGTGAGTACTTTCCTTTTTTACATCACAAACAACAACAAATTCCGCCTCTCGATAATCATTATACAGTAAGTGCCTAATCCTTTGTACAACATACGTTGCACTTTTTGATTTAGGCACCTGACAATTTTCGATGTCCCAAAATATCCCTACTGGAAGTAGATATCTAATATTTCCCAGTTTTCTAAATGTTTTATTTTCGACGGATTTTGCATTACTTGAAGTATCAGATGAGCAAGAATTACTTCTACGTAACCGTGGAGGTGTAGGAAATTCAAAGTTCCTACATGTAGTTCGTTCATTATAATCCATTTTGAATTTTATAAAGCAACATTATTTTTGTTTTAAGAATTTGCTACTCTTTGGATCCGTTAGACAAAACATAGCAAACGCAGACAGTAATTCTAACCTAATTTCTAATCGCAACCCGCTAATAACAAATCAAAAATACTGTGACTAATGTTCCGCAAGCTAGTTCCTATATCATACCTAGTTCGGGAGAAAAAGTGTAGACAAGTAGAAAACAAGCAGTAGAGAGAATATTATCTATGATTTTTTTGTAAACAATTCGACTTTCATGGTTTTAAACTTCTTCGTACTGACAAAGAACTGAATTATTTTGAAATGTGATATTTTTGATAAATTATCTTTATCACAAATTTTGCGTTATAATAGTATATTGTTCAACGACAGAGTTATGATAACCATTACTCATTCGGAAGGTTTGCACCGCGAGACTGTTAAGGCGAGCGGCCTAATCCGAATGAGTAATGGCGATAACTCGCGAGTAGAATACTATAATTTCCCGCGACTACTCAAATCTTCAGTATTAGATATTTTCTAAACGTTTTAACTAATATTGCAAACACTTACAAGCAAAAATTTATTTGTCAAAGTGTACTGACCTACTTTAAATGATTCGTAAATTATACCGCACGGGTTACAAAAAATGAAGATTTGTACTGATTGGTTAGAGGGTTGGATTATGATTATAATCCACAACCTTGATGTTCTTGATTGGTTATAGGTGTTGGATTATGAATTCATATACACCTACAGGATAATGAGTATTATTATTCACCCATTCTTAAATGCGTAAGAAATGCATTACTGGATAGTCGTGGGAAAATTTTAATAAATTAATTAGAATAACAAAATTATCAACGAACTTCGTTCGTTTATGAAATCGATTTGTCGTCCGTCTGTCCGTCCGAGGCCTTTCTAATGGTCGGACATCAATGTGTGATACATCAATCGATTCAGCTCGGTGTCCTGAGCTTAAGTTTTGATGTCAGTTGAAATCGGGCCACGGGGACGCCGTGCCCCCGCGATATTCCGTCGGGAAAATTAAAATTTCAATTAGGTCCAAAATTAATGTGCGATACATATTTGGACTCCCCTAACATAGCTGAGTCGAAATATGGTACCCCCCACAAAATCTGACCACGGATACCCGACCCCCGGGGAATTAATTTTATTTTATCTGAATACTTATAATTATTACAACATAATAATTTTAATTTCTTTAAATTGTTTTAAAGTAAGTCTACATTTGGAAGTTCGTTGCGACAATGCATTGCATTTTCAACTTGTTTTTTTATAAAATTGATCCAAAATTAAGGATTTTCGGAACAATTTTTCATTCTAAAAGTAGGCACTTACTGAACTAGTTCCAAATGCCACCATTAATTTTCAATTACTTCTCAGGACACGTCGTGCTTTAAAGTGACCATTAAGTTCCCTATTACAAGTTGTATAACATCTACATCTACTAAATATTTTTATCTAACCCCGTTACGAAATGTCAAAGTTTAAGTGTATCTTAGACGTTACAGAACGTCACATTTTTTGATAACTGTCAGTTCATTACAATACTAGTGATGTAATGAATTTTTTCGACGACTACGTATGAAAACAACAAATTGCACACTACTTATTTATTTAGAAAGTGACGTATATCACTCTAGGGTGCGAAAGTAAATATCACTCTAGAGCGCGAAAGTAAATATCGCTCTAGAGTGCTAAAGTAAACATCACTGTAGTGTTGAAATAATTTTCAACTCTAGAGTGGATGACGAGTGAGATATTTAGTACATTAATTACGTAAACGACTCAACATGCCCAATGACAAAAACACGATGTAGAGTTTGTTCGACATAACCGCTAGACGATCGCACGACCTTGAATCAAGAAGCAAGGTGTTTAAGGAAAACAGCAACAGTGTACGTTTATTTAAAATATCTTTCCTATTTTTTTTCATTAGTTGTGGTCATCGGAAAAATGTGTACAATACTCGTGTTGAAAGTATCATTTCACACTCGTGTAAAATAGGTCACTTTCTACACTAGTAATGTAATATACTATTTACGTAACGAATATTAAGCTTTTATTTAGGAAATAGATATTTTCCGACGACCACGTATGAAAACGACATCTTGCACACTATTTATTTATTTAGAAAGTGGCGTATATCACTCTAGAGTGCGAAAGTAAACATCACTAAAGTGTTGAAATAATTTTCAACTCTAGAGTGATATGACGGATGAGATATTAGTATGTTAATTATCTAGACGAGTCAACATGCCCAATATCGAAAACACTATGTTGGGTTTGTTCGACATTACTACTAGACGATCGCACGACCTTGTATCAAGGTAATGTATTTAAAAGAAAGAGCAACAGTGTACGTTTATTTAAAATATTTTTCTTAATGTATTTTTAGTTGTGGACATCGGAAAAATCGTGCACGGTGTTCGTGTGTAATGGGTCACTTTCCACACTAATAATGTAATATACTACTACATAAATATCAATCAATAGCTACACTAAGGTGAAGCGATAAACCTGAATTTTTATATTTGGCACCGCACAATCTTTTGTTATATTTTAAAACGGGGTTAGATGAAATATTCTACTTAACACGTTATGAGATTCTAATTTTATTTAACTTATGTAATTTGCAAAACTCGCTCACTGCTTCTGCTCATTTTGGCAAATATAACAAACGTCAAATAAAAGTAGTTTTTTCATAATCTGATTACGTAAATATCTATTAAAAAGTCCTTGTTTAATAATCAAATTTTAAAGTTTTGATAATTCTATTTTGTAGCCCTATGGTTATGTAATATAACGATAATTTGTATAACTACAATTAATATTAATGTAAGATTAATGTTACGAGCTACTATTAGGCAACCCGTCAAACACACAAGCGCCGTAAGCACCGTGTATCCTCCAGGGACTGAGAATTTTCTAGCAATTACTGGATTATGAATCATCCTTTTTGATTCAGTGTATAAATAAGCTTGATGCGGAAGTACAGAGTTTAGTCTATATCAGAATGTCGAATATAAATTATATCGTGTAAAATTAAATAGTTGAGCTTTTGGAAGTCCAAAAGTAAACATAAATTTATATTATGTGAAAGAGTATATTGTACCGACAGCTTGTGGAATACATAAATAGACAAAGGTGTAATAAATAAATAGTAGCGTTAGTGATGTTAATAGACCTATGGTTAAGAATTTAGTTTAAGAAGATATAAGTGCTTGTAAATTTATTAGTGTGATAGTGCTTTATTGTTAATTGGACTGAAAACATCTATAAATAAGACATATACTGTTAATTAGACTTGTGAACCGTGAGTAATAAAGACTATTGTTATTGCTTGTTTTAAATTGGTGAAACACGGCAGTAATAGCCCGCTACATTAATATGCTTGATTTTTTCTGTAGCACAAAAATTTTTGCGCGAAATGCTTCTCTAAAGCGTATCTACTGGACTTCCAAACTTTTCAGAATTAGCTTTGCTCTTATCCTGGAACTTATCTACTCGTCCAGTAACAAAGAACACGTCGCAAACTAGTTAAGTAACGGTGAGTTTTTATTGACGCATCTAGTTGAGCTGGTGAAAGCCATTACCTAATGTATAATGTACATATTATTACAGAAAAACCCATTCAAACCCACACTCGAAAATCTATTGACGAAGATACAAAGAATAATTACTAATTTTATTTAAAATAGCGACATTCAATGAATCCTTGGCAAACAAACACATATATAAATAAGAAACTAGGAAGTATAATTATCAAATGCAGACTCCTAACTTAAACAAACGAACAAGCAAAGTTGGTTGTTTAACTGAGCTTACTAAAAAACTTGAAATAATGAAAGTGCAGCGAATGCGTATATTTAAATAAGTAAAAAATTGAAACGGTCTTTATCTCAAGAAGGCAAAAAAATTATAGTACGACATGTAACGTAACAAATTCCCCCTAGGAAAATTAAAAGGTTCAGGTAGGAAGCAAAACAACGGATCAAGCATTACAATGACATTTTTAAAATTTATTTTTCTAACTAGTTTTCGGCATGCTGTATGACAATTTAAGCATGCCTGACCTAGTTAGAACAATGTCGGTGTAGTTGGATTTTGAGTTGGTGTTTGAATATGCGTATATTTTGTGTTTGTGTGTGTGTGAGCGTATGTGCTGTCGCAAGTATATACGTGTGTATGTGCGGGTGCGTGTGTTTTTTAAGTTTGCGTATGTAATTACCTTTTCATGTCAAACACTTCACACAACAGGTTTATTATTACGTTTAGTATTGAAAATTGCCTGAATATCCTTACTTTATGGGAAATTCTGTATTTAAGCCACCCAGATTCATTTTAATATATATATAATCAATAATTATCTTACTGTTTAACGACCTTGCTTTATATATATATATATATATATATATATATATATATATATATATATATTGTTGCGAGCTACTACTAGGCAACCCATCAAACACACAAGCGCTGTAGACTCTGCATACTTTTCAGGATACGAGAATTCTTCTAGCAATCAATTACACACAAAACGCTCGGGGCACGGCGTATTCTCAAGGATTCCAGAATTGTTCTAGAAATTACGGGAGCATGAGTCATCCTTGTAATCCAGAGTATATATAAGACCGCTAATGAATGCAAGAGTTAGTCTATTCTTGAATGTCTAATATAAATTATATCGTGTACAGTAAGCGTAGTTGAGCTTTTAGAAGTATTACATAAATGTGATATGCTGTGCAGCTTGTAGTATACATAAATAAATAGAAGTGTATAAATAAATAGTTGTGTTAGTGGTTAATGGACTTATGGTAGAGGTTAGTTTAAGAAGATATTAGTGCTTGTCAATTCATTAGTGTAGTAGTGCTTCATTGTTAAGTGGACTGAAAACATCTATAAATAAGGCATATACTGTTAATTAGACTTGTGAACAGTAAGTAATAAAGACGTTTGTTATTACTTGTTTTAAATTAAAGAAACGCGGTAGTAGTAGCCCGTTACAATATATTGAAACGAGCTACTGGTACCGCGTTTCTTTAACTTAAAAACAAGTAATAACAAAGTCTTTATTACTCACTGTTCACAAGTCTAATTACCAGTATATGCTGTTTATAGATGTTTTCAGTCCACTTAATGAAGCACTATTCATAATGAATTACAAGCACTAATATCTTCTTAAACTAACTTCTTACCATGGGTCCATTAACAACACTAACACAACTGTTGTTTATACACTTCTTTATTTATGTATACTACAAGCTGCATGTACATTAGACACAGCATATATCATTTATGTATAAATTCTTGAACTCCTAAAGCTCAACTACGTTTACTGTACACGATATAATTTATATTGAACATTCAAGTATAGACTAACTCTTGCATTCATAAGCGGCCTTATATATACCCTGAATTAAAGATAACACTCATTATCTAGTATTTTCTAGAAGAGTTCTGGAATCCTTGAGAATATGATGTGCCTCAGGCGTTTGTATGTTTGACGGGTTGCCTAATAGTGGATCGCAACAATATATATATATATATATATATATATATATATATATACTATAAGTAGTTTTTTACACAAGGTAAGTTGATAAATACTAACGTATTGCAATTAATAAGATGAAATAATAACCTAGACTTTTTAAGTAAAGCCCAAATGATCATTTCAAATCGATCTAGTAATTGAAAGAAGGAAAATATAAGGCCTTGGACAGGATTTGAACCTGCATCTCAGTTTTGCCGGAACTGTGCGTTTACCAATTACGCTACCGAAAGTTAGGTTTATACATGGTACTGTGCACGATTTAGATTTGTAAATTTCCCAATTATAGCCATCGGCCTCGGTAGCGTAATTGGTAAACGCACAGTTCCGGCAAAACTGAGATGCAGGTTCAAATCCTGTCCAAGGCTTTATATTTTCCTTCTTTCAATTACTAGCTCGATTTGAAATGATCATTTGGGCTTTACTTAAAAAGTCTAGGTTATTATTTCATCTTATTAATTGCAATACCTTAGTATTTATCAACTTACCTTGTGTAAAAAACTACTTATAATATATATATTCCATTTCGAATGGACCTGCACCTTCCCGAAGTTCTAAATTACTAGAACAGGTGAAATGGTTTGCGCGTTCTAATGAGCTAAAGAGCCAAACTACAGGTCCAACCAAAGTAGTAGGGTCGTTAGTGAGGAACCAGACTAAGACAGGTCCCCGAAAGAGGGCAGCGGGTCTTTCGGTACTTAGATTGGCAGAGACCATAGGGGTCGGTATGGCAGTCTAAGACACACTACCGCGATGTGGAAGGCAACGGGAAACCACCATATTACCTCCCAAGTACACAGCGTACCTAAATTATAATAAAATGATGGCATTCTCTGGGGTAAAAAATTCCGGAGTTAAAATAGTCCCCCATTCGGATCTCCGGGAGGGGACTACTTTGGAGGATGCGATCGGAAAGTTAAAAATAAGAGTCGGGAACATTCTGCGAGTCGGAGCGTGGAATGTTAGAAGTATGAAGCATGTAGGTAAGCTAGAGAACCTAAAAATCGAAATGAATAGGTTATCACTAGACATAGTAGAGATTAGCGAAGCTCGGTGGCCAGAGGCGGGGGATTTTTGGAGTGGAGACTTCAGGGTAATTCATACAGGAGCAGAGGAAGGAAATTTGGGTGTGGGGATAGTTATGCGGAAAAAGATAGGATACTGTGTAGAAAATTACTTACAAAAGAATGAAAAAGTACTCATGGTTACATTAGATTCTAAACCGGTAAACACAGTAATAATACAAGTATACATGCCCACCTCTAGCTATAGTGACGAAGAGGTAGAAAACATCTACAAAGATATCGAAGACCTATTAAGATACGTAAAAGGACATGAAAATTTAATAATTACGGGGGATTTTAATGCCGTGGTAGGTGACGGTAGGGAAGGAGCAGTAGTAGGTTTATTTGGTATAGGCACAAGAAACGACAGGGGAAATAGGCTGGTAGAATTTTGCGACAAGAACAATTTAATCATCACAAACACATTATTTCAACATCATGCTAGAAGACGATATACGTGGAAGATGCCAGAAGATATAGGAAGATATCAAATAGATTACATTCTTGTTAGACAACGGTTTAGGAATCAAGTAAAAGACTGTATAAGCTACACAGAAGCAGATATAGATACTGACCACAACATCGTAATTATGAAGGCTGCACTTAAATTTAAGAATGTGAAAAAAAGAAACGGAAAAAGGCAATTGGACTTAAAGAAACTAAAAGATAAAGATATTCAAGAAAGATTAGAAAAAAAGTCAAATGAATTGCTCAAAGATATCGGGAAAATATCTGATACTAAGGAAGTAGAAACAGAATGGAATAACATTAAATCCAGCTTAGACAGGGCGGCCAGAGATATTCTGGGGTATACACAAAAAGAAAATAAGAAACCATGGATAACAAAGGATATCCTGAATTTAATAGAAGAAAGACAAAAATAAAAAAATAAATCAGACGAAACAGGAAAACAGAGATACAAAGCTATAAAGTGGGAAATTATTCGAAAATGCAGGAAAGCTAAAGAACAATGGATTGATGAAAAGTGCAAAGAGGTACAAACGAAGATGGAAATAGGAAAGACAGACGAAGCATACAAATTAATTAGAATGAATTTTAGAGACATAAAACCGTATAGCAAAAATATAAGAGACGCACAAGGAAACGTCATCATAGAAAACGTAGAGAAAGTGGGTAGATGGCAAGAATATATAGGGAATTTATATGCAGGAGAGGAACTAACTGCATTAGAACAGGAATCAGACATTGAAAATGATGACTTGGGATATCCTATACTTCGAGATGAGTTAGAATTAGCATTAAAGAGTAAGGCGGCGGGTACAGATAAGGTGCAAGCAGAAACTCTAAAAGCCGCTGGACAAGCAGTAACAGAACGTCTCTTCCAACTTGTAAGCTATATGTATGAGACAGGCGAGCTACCCAAAGATTTCAAACGTAGCAGCATAGTAACTATACCAAAAAACAAAGGTGCGGATAGATGTGAAAATTTTCGAACAATAAGTTTGACAGCACACGTGTCAAAAATATTAACTAGAATTGTGCAAAGACGAATGGAAAAACGGACGGAAGAAATACTAGGAGAAGACCAATTTGGGTTTAGGCGAAACAGGGGAACACGGGAGGCTATTTTAGCTCTGAGAGTGATAATGGAGAAAACAATAGAAAAAGGGGAAAGCGTGTATATAGGATTTGTAGATCTGAAAAAAGCATTCGACAATGTAAAATGGAAAAAAATGTTTGAAATACTCAAAAAGATTGGAATGAGCTATAGGGATAGACGAATAGTACATAGCTTATACAAAGAGCAAACAGCAGTAATAGAATTAGAGCAGGAACGTAGAAAAGTAAACAGTAGGAAAGGGGCGAGACAGGGATGTGCCCTATCCCTATTGATTTTTAACTTGTACATAGAAGAGGCAATGAATACTGTCAAATGCAGGAAGACATTTGGAATTACTATGCAGGGACAAAAAATTGATATGCTTAGATTTGCAGATGATATAGCGGTATTAGCGTCTAGCAAGGAAGAGTTAGAAGCTGCTCTTAATGAAATGGAAATTAACAAAACTAAAACTAAAGTTCTAGTATGCAAAGGTGGGGAAAATAAATCAAAAACAAGAATACAAGTATGTAACACGAACATACAAGAGGTTAAGGCTTTCTGCTACCTAGGAAGCCAAATAACGCAAAATGGGAAAAGCACAAAAGATATAAAACAAAGATTAGCACAAGGTCGTGCTACATTTAACAAGAAAAAGCAACTACTGTGCTCAAAGACCACAAACATAGAAACAAGGAAAAGATTGCTTAAAACATATGTGTGGAGCACAGCACTGTACGGCTGTGAAGCCTGGACAGTAGGAGAAGCGGACAAGAAAAAGGTAGAAGCCTTTGAAATGTGGTGCTACAGACGTATGATGAAGATATCATGGACAGAAAAAGTTAAGAACGAAGAGGTACTAAAAATGGTAGGGGAAGAAAGAAATATGTGGGAAACGGTAAAAAAGAGGAGAGATAAGATGATAGGTCACATACTACGGCATGAGGGAATAGTGCGGAATATATTAAAAGCAGAGATAGGAAAAAAGAGAAAAAGAGGCACACCTAGGTTAGACTACTGCACACAGATAGTAAAAGATGTAGGCTGTAGGGGTTTCAGGTAGATGTGTAGGCTAGCCCAGGATAGAAATCAATGGAGGTACGCATCCAACCAATCCCAAGATGGATAAACTAATGACGAAAAAATAACTGTGATGAGTATTATAAGTAACTACAAGAATTGGCTGAGCAATATTCTCGAATAATGTTAAGTGTGTGAAAGGATTTACTGAAAAACCATTACTTCAGCAAATGTCTAAGTGTTGAGGGATTTCGGTTGCTTAACCCCCTTCACTGAATCTTGCTGAAATAGGGCATAAAATTAGAAAACAATAGAAGGGGAACGAGCTGTATACACATGCTGTGTGAGAATTTCAGGGAACTATGTAGGCTAGCTCAGAATATAAATAAGTGCAGGTACGTGTCCAACCAATTTTGAGACGGAAAACTTAATGACGAATAAATAAGCGCAGATAAATCTGATGATTTGTATAAACAACTAGTTGTTGGTTGCGAAATATCTGCAACTAATGAGGACTGTGCGAAAAGATATATTGGAAAATATATTAAATCGGTAAATGGTTAAGTGTTGGGGGAACTTGGCAGCCACAGGCTGCTTACCTCCCTTCACAACCACTGAAGGTCGGAGAAATAGGGTATATAATTGTAAAACAATAGAAGGTGACTGAACTGCATCTAACAAGAAAGAACAGCGCTTATGAGAAAAGACAACAAACATAAAACAAGAAGAACATTGTTGAAAGCATATGTGTGGAGCACAGCACAGTATGCCTATGAAATACGGGTAGTCTGAAACGCAGACAGAAAAACGGTAGCAGCCTTTTGAAATGCTGTGCTTCAGATGTATGAGGACGATAGCACGGACAGATAAAGATAATAACAAATAGGTTATAGAAATAGTAAGGGAACAAGGATATCTGGTGAAAAAGATAAGTGAAATAGAAGAGCAGAATACGTTCTAAGGCATTTTTGGGGAATAGTATGGGATATATTACAAGCAGAGATAGGAAAAAAGAGGTAGATGTAGACCTAGATCAGATAGTTATAGATGCAGACTGTGCAAATTTCAGGAAAATCTGTAGGGTAATTCAGAATAGGAAACAATGATGGTACGCGTCTAACCAGTTCCAGGACTGAAGACCTAATGATGATGAATATATATATATATATATATATATATATATATATATATTCTACTGCCTCACCCTCCCTTTTTACTTTTATTATTTTTATTTAAATATAAAATTATTATACACTACTTTTTTTCGTCGCGCCTATTTTTATTATTCAATGAATGACTTCTATATAATGTGCTTTAGCAACGTTTGGTTGGTTATCTAATTAAACTTTTACTATTATTATGCCTCGACTATATGAACTCTTTATCTCAGGGTGTTCACCTACTTACTGTGGGTTCAGTCGTAAGTAGATGTGCACTGCCCAACCAAACTGCACACTCTTTTGTTTTACTACTTTTATATGAATTTACTACTGTATATGCCAAATTTTACTGATCAACGTAGCTTTGTGCCAAATTAATTAATGTACACAATTTCTGACTTTTTGACGTTTTATGATATTGCACGGTACTCACCTGAATTATACTTCGCTGATGCCCTTTTTAAATGCTGCTGGCTCACGAATTTAGTCGCCGTATGCGTCTTTACATGGACTCACAATCACTATTGAACTTTCGTATCGCCTCCAGGTGTCTTAGTACAATTTTGATGACCCCAAATCTGAAATGAATAACCCGAATTTTAGAATTTTGACAAACCGTTGTAATTACTTCCCCTGCGCTAATCCTTCCGTGTTCCTTTTTTTCGTTGAATCTTCCCCTGCAATTGCTGCTTTCCTAATTTCCCTCTTCGTGCTTCAATTAATCCATCCGCCTTTTCGTAATCAATCCAAATCTAACCGCCGTCCTGTTCCAAATCACTCAATGCCCTGCTATAAATTCGATGTCCCACTCGATGTCCTACTGCCTTCAAATCTCTATCCAAATCAATCCCAAATCTATTTATAATATTCGTTGCTTCGCCGTCGCTTGTATAACCACTCTATGTCCTTCTGCCTTTAAACCTCTATCCAAATCCAACTTCGTCCCTTTGTATAACCACTCGAATGTCCTACTACCTTTCCCAATCTCGTTCCAAATCTAATTAAATATTCGTTGCTTTCCCGTCGCACTATAACCACTCTATACACTTCTTTTAACGTCGCTGTTGCTTATTTAACCACCGATGCTTCTTGTACCTCCACTTTAATAAATTAGACTATTTAAATTCAAACACATTTATTTTTTTAAAATATATAACAACTTTAACGCAGGTTTGCAAAAACACGTCTTTATACTAAATTTAATCGAAAAAGAATTCTCTTGTTTACTCTCCTAGGCAATAAGCACAACAAAACTAGCTTACTTAATTACATTTTACATACATAAAATATCCAATAACAATTTGTCCTTTTTTGGGTGTCACAAATACCTTCACTATTGTCTTTATACACATTCCTAAATTCTATCATTGGTCCTAAACACTTCACAATTCTCCAATTATATTTGATATTGCTATTAACTTATAATTTTGAATTTACAAATTCGTCCAAAAGTTGATTCTATTTAAATAAAAAGCCAAAATAATTCACACAAGACCTGGATGCTTGGTTGATAGTAGACATCCGTAGACGCATCCGGTTTTCAGACGGCAAATGTACTTTCAATGGCCTATTACATTGCAATTTAGTATAAAACCTTGAGCACTGTGCATTTTATCAACGTCATCAAGTCATTTAGTTTACCTTTTGGCACATACATTTCAAACTAACATGGTAAATACTTTAGCATATGTAAAGTACGGCAAAATATAGTTTTTGAATTACTGGATCTGATATATGAATCATTTTATTTGGCATACACCCCTTTTAACACAAATCTACCCTTAGAAGCCTTGTACCTCCCCCTGACATTACATTGGCCCCACTGATTTTGAATGAAATTGGAAATTTCGTCTGTTTTTACTCTTCTCTTGGTGTGCATAAATTTCTAATTTTTATTTAAAATCACCTCCCGCATTTCTACATATTATTTAGTCAACCCCTATTTTCCTTTCTCTCACGTCTGTCTAACTACGCTATATACTAACCTATACTGTAAACAAAAACAAAACTAAACTTTCCGTCGCATGAACTACATAATAAACTATCCTACTAAACCCTCTTCGACTGAGCTATCCGGGCTCATATATGGTGTTTTCGCTGGTTCGATGATACCTTCTTTTAACATTTTGTTTATCTCGGCTTTAACCCTATTTCTAATGGCAAACGGAATTGGATACACCTTTGCATTAAACCCGTTGTCTTCCGTGACCTCCAACTTATGCATATATCGCCTCGCAAATCTTGGCTCTTCATTAAACAACCCTATATATTTATTAAACAATTCCCCTAGCTTCGCCTTAATCTCAATACTCACTTTCCCTATCTGTTCATCATTAATTAATCTCGCAAACATATTACATAATCTCACTTCAACCCGTCTATAATTATTCTCTTTAATCATTCCTAATCCTGAACTATCTATATCATTTCCATTCCTATATTCCGAACTAACCGTAGGCACCACCCATAACTTATCTTTATCAAATATCCTAATCGACCTATCCTTTCCATCTATATTCAATCCAAAATCCTCTATAAAATCCATTCCTAATATGAAATCTAGCTGCAACCCCTTTGTAATCAAAAACTCTGCATCTCCTGCTTCTTTATTCCCTATATATATATCGGTACACGGATAACCCTATAAATCGTCGTTAGCTTTTTGTTCATTGCCGACCATAAATTAACCCCATCAATTGTTCCTATTCGTCCCTTTAAAAATTCTTCATGTTTTATCACCACATTCTCATCTACCAGCGACAACTGCGAACCACTATCAACTAAAGCAACCTATAAACAATTCCTTAAACTAATATTAATAAACAACAAATTCTTTTTATTAAAGATATAACTATTTAACAATAAATCTCTTATACTATAACACACGTCTATATTCATCCCTAAGCATTCGGTCGTCCAAAAATTTGCGTTTTTTTTTGTCCCGACGGCGCCTCGTGTATCTGCACCACCTCAATCCTATCTGGGTCCGGTGTCATCGCGCTTGTCGTCATGTGTTGGACGTTTACGTCCCTGTCCGTCCGGCTGTTTCCATTGTGCGTTCCGCCTCCCGTAGTACGGCCGTCACCCTCGTTGTTGCTGTGCTGGTATCTGTTTTGTCCATGGTATTCATTCGCCCGGTGTTCCCTATTGTAATAAGGTCGTCTGTTTCCGTCGTGTCCCCAATGATTCCGATGTCCGTGGTTGAAGTTGTCCTGTCTGTAATTAGGTCGGTGTTCGTGGTACGCTTGTCGTCCGTTGTCTTCCCTATAACCCCGGTTTTGCTCCCAATAATTTGTTCGCGTTTTTGCCTCCAGTGCTGTTGCTAAATCAAAGTTCCTCATCACCCCTAAAAATTCCCGCAATGTCTTGACGTTCTGTACCACGACCACCTTTGTCACTTCCGGTTCCATATGTCCTGCGAGTAGTAGTACTATGTCGTCCTCGCCCAATTTTGGTGTCAAGTGTTGTGCCTGGTTAAATTTGTCAATCGCGTATTCTTCGCGTGTGCCGTGTGTCCTGCTGTAATGTCCGGTGATTAAATTCGTCCGTATGTCTGTCTGGTGTGTGTTGCTTCAAAATTGCTCTATAAAAAGTCGTCGAAATTCAGCGTACGTGTCGTATTGTCTGCGGATGATATTATGCCATTTTCGGCGTTGCCTGTCAAAGTCGCCCCACGATCTGTAATTTAGTTCTTTCATTTTCAGTCCCTACGATTTCGTCTAGTCGGTCTAAAATCCCATTGGTTGTTCCGTCCTTCGTCCCTCAAACTTTGGTAATGCGTCCCGGTTTAATTTAATGTGCTGTCCGTAGTCCAGTCCAACGCGCCTCCTTTCTAGTTCGTCCAACTTGTCCTGTATCTGTCTTACTTCATGTCCGACCCTGTTTTCTAATACCGTAACTTTGTCGTCAAGTTTTCGTCCAGTTGCGTCCTAACGTTTACATTTTCATTTTGTAGGGTCTCTAACGTCTGTCCTAAATTTCTGTAATGTGTCGTATGTCTTTTTCACATGTCTGTATTTCCGTATTTAATGTCGAAAACCGCTAATCATCGTCTCTTCTACTGTATCCACACGTGTCTTGAATTCCGATCTTAGGTCCGTCCTTGTCGCGTTCAAGTCTCCCTGAAACTGTACCCGTGTGTTTTCCAGCTTGTCGTCAACCCTGTCTACTTGTTGTTGTACCTCTGTCCTCAGGTCGTCCTTTACAATTTGCATTTGTGTGGGTAGATAGTCCTGCGTGTAGTTCATTTTTGCCGTCAGTTCCGCGTGCGCCGTCCTAAACTCATTCCTCAATTCGTTATGTGATTCTGTAATTTTTATAGTTAACGCCGCATTTGCCTCTTTTTGTTCCGTCGGTGCATCTGTAATTTTGTTAGTTAGTTCCTTTTTTAATTCTGTCTGCGATTCTGTAATTTTTATAGCTAACGCCGTATTTGCCTCTTTTTGTTCCGTCTGTGACTTTACCATTTTGTCTTGCATACTCATTAGGAATCGCAGTATATCCTGGGTTCCGGCGGCTTCTGCTACCTTAACCTCCGGTACCGTCACCTGGTCCGTGTCCATGCCTATCACCTCCGGATCTGTCTGCCTCACGTCCGTCTCCTGTATGTCTCCCCCTGCGTCTAGCTCCATGTCATGTGTCCCTAATTCCATTTCAACTCCATATATTCGTCCCGATCTCGTAATCCTTTTCGTGTCCGCGTCCGTCATCTCTGCTGCCTAGTTTTAAACTCCTTTTTCTGCAAAATTAAAAAAAAAGCTACGGGCCCCACCTAATCTCGGGATCCCGTATCCTGCTACTACTCTTATCTAGCTTTTTCTTCTAGCCTTTTTTCTAGCCTTTTTTTCTAGCCCCACGTTGGGCGCCACCTTCTACTGTCTCACCCCCCTTTTTACTTTTATTATTTTTATTTAAATATAAAATTATTATACACTACTTTTTTTCGTCGCGCCTATTTTTATTATTCAATGAATGACTTCTATATAATGTGCTTTAGCAACGTTTGGTTGGTTATCTAATTAAACTTTTTACTATTATTATGCCTCGACTATATGAACTCTTTATCTCAGGGTGTTCACCTACTTACTGTGGGTTCAGTCGTAAGTAGATGTGCACTGCCCAACCAAACTGCACACTCTTTTGTTTTACTACTTTTATATGAATTTACTACTGTATATGCCAAATTTTACTGATCAACGTAGCTTTGTGCCAAATTAATTAATGTACACAATTTCTGACTTTTTGACGTTTTATGATATTGCACGGTACTCACCTGAATTATACTTCGCTGATGCCCTTTTTAAATGCTGCTGGCTCACGAATTTAGTCGCCGTATGCGTCTTTACATGGACTCACAATCACTATTGAACTTTCGTATCGCCTCCAGGTGTCTTAGTACAATTTTGATGACCCCAAATCTGAAATGAATAACCCGAATTTTAGAATTTTGACAAACCGTTGTAATTACTTCCCTGCGCTAATCCTTCCGTGTTCCTTTTTTCGTTGAATCTTCCCTGCAATTGCTGCTTTCCTAATTTCCCTCTTCGTGCTTCAATTAATCCATCCGCCTTTTCGTAATCAATCCAAATCTAACCGCCGTCCTGTTCCAAATCACTCAATGCCCTGCTATAAATTCGATGTCCCACTCGATGTCCTACTGCCTTCAAATCTCTATCCAAATCAATCCCAAATCTATTTATAATATTCGTTGCTTCGCCGTCGCTTGTATAACCACTCTATGTCCTTCTGCCTTTAAACCTCTATCCAAATCCAACTTCGTCCCTTTGTATAACCACTCGAATGTCCTACTACCTTTCCCAATCTCGTTCCAAATCTAATTAAATATTCGTTGCTTTCCCGTCGCACTATAACCACTCTATACACTTCTTTTAACGTCGCTGTTGCTTATTTAACCACCGATGCTTCTTGTACCTCCACTTTAATAAATCAGAATATTTAAATTCAAACACATTTATTTTTTCAAAATATATAACAACTTTAACGCAGGTTTGCAAAAACACGTCTTTATACTAAATTTAATCGAAAAAGAATCCTCTTGTTTACTCTCCTAGGCAATAAGCACAACAAAACTAGCTTACTTAATTACATTTTACATACATAAAATATCCAATAACAATTTGTCCTTTTTTGGGTGTCACAAATACCTTCACTATTGTCTTTATACACATTCCTAAATTCTATCATTGGTCCTAAACACTTCACAATTCTCCAATTATATTTGATATTGCTATTAACTTATAATTTTGAATTTACAAATTCGTCCAAAAGTTGATTCTATTTAAATAAAAGCCAAAATAATTCACACAAGACCTGGATGCTTGGTTGATAGTAGACATCCGTAGACGCATCCGGTTTTCAGACGGCAAATGTACTTTCAATGGCCTATTACATTGCAATTTAGTATAAAACCTTGAGCACTGTGCATTTTATCAACGTCATCAAGTCATTTAGTTTACCTTTTGGCACATACATTTCAAACTAACATGGTAAATACTTTAGCATATGTAAAGTACGGCAAAATATAGTTTTGAATTACTGGATCTGATATATGAATCATTTTATTTGGCATACACCCCTTTTAACACAAATCTACCCTTAGAAGCCTTGTACCTCCCCCTGACATTACATTGGCCCCACTGATTTTGAATGAAATTGGAAATTTCGTCTGTTTTTACTCTTCTCTTGGTGTGCATAAATTTCTAATTTTTATTTAAAATCACCTCCCCGCATTTCTACATATTATTTAGTCAACCCCTATTTTCCTTTCTCTCACGTCTGTCTAACTACGCTATATACTAACCTATACTGTAAACAAAAACAAAACTAAACTTTCCGTCGCATGAACTACATAATAAACTATCCTACTAAACCCTCTTCGACTGAGCTATCCGGGCTCATATATGGTGTTTTCGCTGGTTCGATGATACCTTCTTTTAACATTTTGTTTATCTCGGCTTTAACCCTATTTCTAATGGCAAACGGAATTGGATACACCTTTGTATTAAACCCGTTGTCTTCCGTGACCTCCAACTTATGCATATATCGCCTCGCAAATCTTGGCTCTTCATTAAACAACCCTATATATTTATTAAACAATTCCCTAGCTTCGCCTTAATCTCAATACTCACTTTCCTATCTGTTCATCATTAATTAATCTCGCAAACATATTACATAATCTCACTTCAACCCGTCTATAATTATTCTCTTTAATCATTCCTAATCCTGAACTATCTATATCATTTCCATTCCTATATTCCGAACTAACCGTAGGCACCACCCATAACTTATCTTTATCAAATATCCTAATCGACCTATCCTTTCCATCTATATTCAATCCAAAATCCTCTATAAAATCCATTCCTAATATGAAATCTAGCTGCAACCCCTTTGTAATCAAAAACTCTGCATCTCCTGCTTCTTTATTCCTATATATATATCGGTACACGGATAACCCTATAAATCGTCGTTAGCTTTTTGTTCATTGCCGACCATAAATTAACCCCATCAATTGTTCCTATTCGTCCCTTTAAAATTCTTCATGTTTTATCACCACATTCTCATCTACCAGCGACAACTGCGAACCACTATCAACTAAAGCAACCTATAAACAATTCCTTAAACTAATATTAATAAACAACAAATTCTTTTATTAAAGATATAACTATTTAACAATAAATCTCTTATACTATAACACACGTCTATATTCATCCCTAAGCATTCGGTCGTCCAAAATTTGCGTTTTTTTTGTCCCGACGGCGCCTCGTGTATCTGCACCACCTCAATCCTATCTGGGTCCGGTGTCATCGCGCTTGTCGTCATGTGTTGGACGTTTACGTCCCTGTCCGTCCGGCTGTTTCCATTGTGCGTTCCGCCTCCCGTAGTACGGCCGTCACCCTCGTTGTTGCTGTGCTGGTATCTGTTTTGTCCATGGTATTCATTCGCCCGGTGTTCCCTATTGTAATAAGGTCGTCTGTTTCCGTCGTGTCCCCAATGATTCCGATGTCCGTGGTTGAAGTTGTCCTGTCTGTAATTAGGTCGGTGTTCGTGGTACGCTTGTCGTCCGTTGTCTTCCCTATAACCCCGGTTTTGCTCCCAATAATTTGTTCGCGTTTTTGCCTCCAGTGCTGTTGCTAAATCAAAGTTCCTCATCACCCTAAAATTCCCGCAATGTCTTGACGTTCTGTACCACGACCACCTTTGTCACTTCCGGTTCCATATGTCCTGCGAGTAGTAGTACTATGTCGTCCTCGCCCAATTTTGGTGTCAAGTGTTGTGCCTGGTTAAATTTGTCAATCGCGTATTCTTCGCGTGTGCCGTGTGTCCTGCTGTAATGTCCGGTGATTAAATTCGTCCGTATGTCTGTCTGGTGTGTGTTGCTTCAAAATTGCTCTATAAAAAGTCGTCGAAATTCAGCGTACGTGTCGTATTGTCTGCGGATGATATTATGCCATTTTTCGGCGTTGCCTGTCAAAGTCGCCCCCACGATCTGTAATTTAGTTCTTTCATTTTCAGTCCCTACGATTTCGTCTAGTCGGTCTAAAAATCCCATTGGTTGTTCCGTCCTTCGTCCCTCAAACTTTGGTAATGCGTCCCGGTTTAATTTAATGTGCTGTCCGTAGTCCAGTCCAACGCGCCTCCTTTCTAGTTCGTCCAACTTGTCCTGTATCTGTCTTACTTCATGTCCGACCCTGTTTTCTAATACCGTAACTTTGTCGTCAAGTTTTTCGTCCAGTTGCGTCCTAACGTTTACATTTTCATTTTGTAGGGTCTCTAACGTCTGTCCTAAATTTCTGTAATGTGTCGTATGTCTTTTTTCACATGTCTGTATTTCCGTATTTAATGTCGAAAAACCGCTAATCATCGTCTCTTCTACTGTATCCACACGTGTCTTGAATTCCGATCTTAGGTCCGTCCTTGTCGCGTTCAAGTCTCCCTGAAACTGTACCCGTGTGTTTTCCAGCTTGTCGTCAACCCTGTCTACTTGTTGTTGTACCTCTGTCCTCAGGTCGTCCTTTACAATTTGCATTTGTGTGGGTAGATAGTCCTGCGTGTAGTTCATTTTTGCCGTCAGTTCCGCGTGCGCCGTCCTAAACTCATTCCTCAATTCGTTATGTGATTCTGTAATTTTTATAGTTAACGCCGCATTTGCCTCTTTTTGTTCCGTCGGTGCATCTGTAATTTTGTTAGTTAGTTCCTTTTTTAATTCTGTCTGCGATTCTGTAATTTTTATAGCTAACGCCGTATTTGCCTCTTTTTGTTCCGTCTGTGACTTTACCATTTTGTCTTGCATACTCATTAGGAATCGCAGTATATCCTGGGTTCCGGCGGCTTCTGCTACCTTAACCTCCGGTACCGTCACCTGGTCCGTGTCCATGCCTATCACCTCCGGATCTGTCTGCCTCACGTCCGTCTCCTGTATGTCTCCCCCCTGCGTCTAGCTCCATGTCATGTGTCCCTAATTCCATTTCAACTCCATATATTCGTCCCGATCTCGTAATCCTTTTCGTGTCCGCGTCCGTCATCTCTGCTGCCTAGTTTTAAACTCCTTTTTCTGCAAAATTAAAAAAAAAGCTACGGGCCCCACCTAATCTCGGGATCCCGTATCCTGCTACTACTCTTATCTAGCTTTTTCTTCTAGCCTTTTTTCTAGCCTTTTTTTCTAGCCCCACGTTGGGCGCCACCTTCTACTGTCTCACCCCCCTTTTTACTTTTATTATTTTTATTTAAATATAAAATTATTATACACTACTTTTTTTCGTCGCGCCTATTTTTATTATTCAATGAATGACTTCTATATAATGTGCTTTAGCAACGTTTGGTTGGTTATCTAATTAAACTTTTTACTATTATTATGCCTCGACTATATGAACTCTTTATCTCAGGGTGTTCACCTACTTACTGTGGGTTCAGTCGTAAGTAGATGTGCACTGCCCAACCAAACTGCACACTCTTTTGTTTTACTACTTTTATATGAATTTACTACTGTATATGCCAAATTTTACTGATCAACGTAGCTTTGTGCCAAATTAATTAATGTACACAATTTCTGACTTTTTTTGACGTTTTATGATATTGCACGGTACTCACCTGAATTATACTTCGCTGATGCCCTTTTTAAATGCTGCTGGCTCACGAATTTAGTCGCCGTATGCGTCTTTACATGGACTCACAATCACTATTGAACTTTCGTATCGCCTCCAGGTGTCTTAGTACAATTTGATGACCCCAAATCTGAAATGAATAACCCGAATTTTAGAATTTTGACAAACCGTTGTAATTACTTCCCTGCGCTAATCCTTCCGTGTTCCTTTTTTCGTTGAATCTTCCCCTGCAATTGCTGCTTTCCTAATTTCCCTCTTCGTGCTTCAATTAATCCATCCGCCTTTTCGTAATCAATCCAAATCTAACCGCCGTCCTGTTCCAAATCACTCAATGCCCTGCTATAAATTCGATGTCTCACTCGATGTCCTACTGCCTTCAAATCTCTATCCAAATCAATCCCAAATCTATTTATAATATTCGTTGCTTCGCCGTCGCTTGTATAACCACTCTATGTCCTTCTGCCTTTAAACCTCTATCCAAATCCAACTTCGTCCCTTTGTATAACCACTCGAATGTCCTACTACCTTTCGCAATCTCGTTCCAAATCTAATTAAATATTCGTTGCTTTCCCGTCGCACTATAACCACTCTATACACTTCTTTTAACGTCGCTGTTGCTTATTTAACCACCGATGCTTCTTGTACCTCCACTTTAATAAATTAGACTATTTAAATTCAAACACATTTATTTTTTTAAAATATATAACAACTTTAACGCAGGTTTGCAAAAACACGTCTTTATACTAAATTTAATCGAAAAAGAATCCTCTTGTTTACTCTCCTAGGCAATAAGCACAACAAAACTAGCTTACTTAATTACATTTTACATACATAAAATATCCAATAACAATTTGTCCTTTTTTTGGGTGTCACAAATACCTTCACTATTGTCTTTATACACATTCCTAAATTCTATCATTGGTCCTAAACACTTCACAATTCTCCAATTATATTTGATATTGCTATTAACTTATAATTTTGAATTTACAAATTCGTCCAAAAGTTGATTCTATTTAAATAAAAAGCCAAAATAATTCACACAAGACCTGGATGCTTGGTTGATAGTAGACATCCGTAGACGCATCCGGTTTTCAGACGGCAAATGTACTTTCAATGGCCTATTACATTGCAACTTAGTATAAAACCTTGAGCACTGTGCATTTTATCAACGTCATCAAGTCATTTAGTTTACCTTTTGGCACATACATTTCAAACTAACATGGTAAATACTTTAGCATATGTAAAGTACGGCAAAATATAGTTTTTGAATTACTGGATCTGATATATGAATCATTTTATTTGGCATACACCCCTTTTAACACAAATCTACCCTTAGAAGCCTTGTACCTCCCCTTGACATTACAATATATATTGCTGTGATTCCACCAAAATCCGGGAACTCCGGATTTCGAATCGTGGCCCACTGATTGTGCGTCAAGAATGCTGTGAATCTTACAAAAAGCTATTCATTACCTTAACTGTTCCGTTGACTTTCTTCTGTTAATCGCCTCTTTACTCTTTTCCGCCTCGGCTGCTCACCTAGTTAAAACTTTCATCCTCAATCATAAAAAAAACAAACACATTCCTATCACAAACACCAACGTTAACTCTATTTACATCAATATTCACAATACATTAAAATTTCAAAATTAAAATTCAGCATAAATTTCAGTATCAGAAAATTTCAAGATTAAATTTATTATCATTTTAATGTGCATCCAGAATTAAAGTCCTTGTAGATGCCTACTAATTAATATAACAATATATGCAGACCTGAGTCTGAGTACAAAGAGAGCATCTCCCACCCCTTTACGTTAATTAACCAGGTTCGTCTAATTGAGCTCAAAGACATACCCAAATTTTCATCATAATCCAGAACATAAATACTAAATACCCCTTTCTACTTAAACAAGAAAATTTCACCTTAAAATTAAAAATTTGTTGTTAGTACAATTTCACTACTGTCCATTTCAAGTAAATCAATTATAAAGTTATTCAACACACACCAAAACATCAAAAATCGAACAACAAAGCATAAGTTACCTGAAGGTTAATGCACTCGTGGCCCCAATGTATATCGTCCTCTGTTAATCACACCAATCCAACTGGGTTATGTTTAGGTCCTCGTATTGCTGGTCGCCTTTAAAAATTTTCTACACCACCAATCATCTAAAGTTGTTTCAGTGCTTTTCCGGAACTCATTTGTGTATATCTGAAGCTTGTTTTGTGGATCCAGACACGTTTACGAATCATTTAATTATTAACACCCCCGAAAAATAGCAAAGAAATTCATACTTCTTTCACAAATACACGCCAAAACTGCCTACTTTTGTGTATTCATTTGTCGTTGCAAATTTGACTAATTGGTACAGTGATACTAGACTTTATTACCTTGTATCTTCTTTTCTAAGTGCACTAAATTACATTCATTGTAGCACTTAAAGAACAAACTGTTTTAAATCACCAAAATATACGAGCAAACTGTTTAAATTATTCTATCAAAATCGGAAAACTAAAAGCACTGTTTAACGCATTGAATCAAATCGAAAATCTAAGAGAGCGAAACTCATATTAACCCGGGTATATATAGTGGTTAGCCTGTCTGTCGGTTTTGTCCTCAAAACGGCCAGTTTCTAGAATTTCGTATACTATGTTCCCATCTCGACCGCCTGTGCGTCGGTTCTTATTAAATTTGCACTCGCACCAGTTAAATCTCAGAAATTTCGACACGGCTCGCAACGTCTGGGAATAACTAATTAATTTTATACAGAAATGTTATTTTACCTCTCAAGTTTGCCTCTTATTTTCAACCAATCGCAACCCAGTGACGTTGCTCAACTCACGCCTTTTACTATATATGTCTCTGTCTTGCGCATATTATCTGTCTCTATCTACCCTGTTTCAAGTGGTACAAATCTATATTCTTTAGTATCGGTTATTTTCAATCCATGTGGACTTGTGAAATAACCCACCTTATTAGCATTTCCCGTAAATATTAAGCAACGGTTTCTCCAACATTCTCTGTAACCATTTGTTATCTGTAAATTTTACGCAGAACATAAAACATTTAAAAATACGCAAGTGTTCAAACATAATACTTCTACGATCTGAATATTATTGGGTTTTTACTAGCTTTTATACATATTATATGTTACTAATGGTTCAATTAACTTCAATTAAAAATAATACCCTTTAATTTTTAGTGACTCCTAATCAAAATTAATTATTATCTGTACATTTTGTTTAATACCGGTTACTTAAAATTGAGTTAATTAATATAAATTTTGCACGTAATTTCCATTTGTTTCTTTACTCGGAATAATTAAATTACACGTTGAGTATTTTAATACTGCTTCTTTTTTATAGAAAGCGTCTTGTAAATAATTTAAATCCCTTATTTTTAATGAAACGAATGAATTTTTATGCTTCACGGTTTTTTAATAACGCGTACCTTTTCCCAAAGCTTCTACACGGTGATTAAAATTATTTGATGTAATTAATTAATTTTCTACCCTGGTCTAAATATGAGTAATATATATATCATCATCATTAGGTCTTCAGTCCTGGAACTGGTTAGACGCGTACCATCATTATTTCCTATTCTAAACTAACCAACAGATTTCCCTGAAATTTGCACAGTCTGCATCTATCACTATCTGATCTAGGTCTACATCTACCTCTTTTTCCTATCTCTGCTTGTAATATATCCCATACTATTCCCCAAAATGCTTTAGAACGTATTCCGCCTTTCTATTTCTCTTTTTCCCCAGATATCCTTGTTTCCCTACTATTTCTATAACCTATTTGTTATTCACTTTGTTTGTCCATGCTATCGTCCTCATACATCTGAAGCACAGTATTTCAAAAAGCTGCTACCGTTTTTGTGTCTGCGTTTCAGACTGCCCGTATTTCATAGGCATACTGTGCTGTGCTCCACACATATGCTTTCAACATTTTTCTTCTTGTTCTATGTTTGATCTTTCCTCATAGGTGCTGTTCGTTCTTGTTAGATACAGTTCGGTCACCTTCTATTGTTTTGCAGTTATATACCCTATTTTTCCTACCTTCAGTGGTTGTGAAAGGAGGTAAGCAGCCTGGGGCTGCCAAGTTCCCCCAACACTTAACAATTTACCGATTTAATATATTTTTCAATATATCTTTTCGCACAGTTAACATTAGTTGCAGATATTTTGCAATCAACAGCTAGTTGTTTATACTAATCATCAGATTTATCTGCGCTCATTTTTTCGTCATTAGGTTTTCCGTCTCAAAACTGGTTGGACACGTACCTGCACTTATTTATATTCTGAGCTAGCCTACATAGTTCCCTGAAATTCTCACACAACATGTGTATACAGCTCGTTCCCCTTCTATTGTTTTCTAATTTTATGCCCTATTTCACCGAGATTCAGTGAAGGGGGTTAAGCAACCTGTGGCTACCAAGATCCCCCAACACTTAGACGTTTGCCGAATTAATGGTTTTCCTGGTTGGACACGTACCTGCACTTATTTATATTCTGAGCTAGCCTACATAGTTCCCTGAAATTCTCACACAGCATGTGTATACAGCTCGTTCCCCTTCTATTGTTTTCAAATTTTATGCCCTATTTCACCGAGATTCAGTGAAGGGGGTTAAGCAACCTGTGGCTACCAAGATCCCCCAACACTTAGACGTTTGCCGAAATAATGGTTTTCCAGCAAATCCTTTCACACTTAACATTATTCGAGAATATTGCCCAACCAATTCTTGTAGTTACTTATAATAATCATCATGTTTAAGCACAGTTATTTTTTCGTCATTAGTTTATCCATCTTGGGATTGGTTGGATGCGTACCTCCATTGATTTCTATTCTGGACTAGCCTACACATCTCGCTGAAACCCCTACAGCCTACATCTTTTACTATCTGTGTGCAGTAGTCTAACCTAGGTCTGCCTCTTCTTCTCTTTTTTCCGATCTCTGCTTCTAGTATATTCCGCACTATTCCCTCATGCCGTAGTATGTGGCCTATCATCCTATCTCTCCTCTTTTTTACCGTTTTCCACATATTTCTTTCTTCCCCTACCATTTTTAGTACCTCTTCGTTCTTAACTTTGTCTGTCCATGATATCTTCATCATACGTCTGTAGCACCACATTTCAAAGGCTTCTACCTTTTTCTTGTCCGCTTCTCCTACTGTCCAGGCTTCACATCCGTACAGTGCTGTGCTCCACACATATGTTTTAAGCAATCTTTTCCTTGTTTCTATGTTTGTGGTCTTTGAGCACAGTAGTTGCTTTTTCTTGTTAAATGTAGCACGACCTTGTGCTAATCTTTGTTTTATATCTTTTGTGCTTTTCCCATTTTGCGTTATTTGGCTTCCTAGGTAGCAAAAATCCTTAACCTCTTGTAATTTCGTGTTACATACTTGTATTCTTGTTTTTGATTTATTTTCCCCACCTTTGCATACTAGAACTTTAGTTTTAGTTTTGTTAATTTTCATACCATATCTCTCTGTTAGAACCGTTTCCATTTCATTAAGAGCAGATTCTAACTCTTCTTTGCTAGACGCTAATACAGCTATATCATCTGCAAATCTAAGCATATCAATTTTTTGTCCTTGCATAGTAATTCCAAATGTCTTCCTGCATTTGACAGTATTCATTGCCTCTTCTATGTACAAGTTAAAAAGCAATGGGGATAGGGCACATCCCTGCCTCACCCCTTTCCTAATGTTTACTTCTCTACGTTCCTGCTCTAATTCTATTACTGCTGTTTGCTCTTTGTATAAGCTATGTACTATTCGTCTATCCCTATAACTCATTCCAATCTTTTGAGTATTTCGAACATTTTTTTCCATTTTACATTGTCAAAAGCTTTTTCCAAATCTACAAACCCTATATACACGCTTTCCCCTTTTTCTATTGTTTTCTCCATTATCACTCTCAGAGCTAAAATAGCCTCCTGTGTTCCCCTGTTCCGCCTAAACCCAAATTAATCTTCTCCTAGTATTTCTTCCTCCCGTTTTTCCATTCGTCTTTGCACAATTCTAGTTAATATTTTTGACACGTGTGCTGTCAGACTTATTGTTCGAAAATTTTCACATCTATCCGCGCCTTTCTTTTTTGGTATAGTTACTATGATGTTACGTTTGAAATCTTTGGGTATCTCGCCTGTCTCATACATATAGCTTACAAGTTGGAAGAGACGTTCTGTTACTACTTGTCCAGCGGCTTTTAGAGTTTCTGCTTGCACCTTATCTGTACCCGACGCCTTACCATTTTTCAGACTCTTTAATGCTAATTCAAACTCATCTCTAAGAATAGGATATCCCAAGTCCTCATTTTCAATGTCTGATTCCTGTTCTAATGCAGTTAGTTCATCTCCTGCATATAAATTCCCTATATATTCTTGCCATCTACCCACTTTCTCTACGTTTTGTATAATGACGTTTCCTTGTGCGTCCCTTATATTTTTGCTGTACGGTTTTATATCCCTAAAATTCATTCTAATTAATTTGTATGCTTCGTCTGTCTTTCCTATTTCCATCTTCGTTTGTACCTCTTTGCACTTTTCATCAATCCATTGTTCTTTAGCTTTCCTGCATTTTCGAATAATTTCCCATTTTATGGCTTTGTATCTCTGTTTTCCAGTTTCGTCTGATTTATTTTTGTATTTTCGTCTTTCTTCTATTAAATTCAGGATATCCTTTGTTATCCATGGTTTCTTATTTTCTTAATATATATATATATATATATATATATATATATATATATATATATATATATATATATTAATACTTGGCTTATAGCCGTGATTTTGAGCGTTGCTTCCTGTCTATATCTGACATAAGTCAAAAACTTGACAATTTCAGATATGATTGACAATAATGCTAAACGTAATTGAAAGTTAGGTTTATATATGGTACTGTACACGATTTAGATTTGTAAATTTCCCAATTATAGCCATCGGCCTCGGTAGCGTAATTGGTAAACGCACAGTTTCGGCAAAACTGAGATGCAGGTTCAAATCCTGTCCAAGGCCTTATATTTTCCTTCTTTCAATTACTAGCTCGATTTAAAATGATCATTTGGGCTTTACTTAAAAAGTCTAGGTTATTATTTCATCTTATTAATTGCTATATATATATATATATATATATATATATATATATATAAAGTGCAGTAACGAATTTATAGATCTACGTTCATGAAGGTAAAATTAAAAACTCTTTGTTCTTTACCAAGCTTTCGATTTAATTTTAAATCTTCCTCAGGGTGCTACAAAATTATAAACATCTATGTCAACATTCAAATAAAATACATTAACTTACAAAAACTGGAGTGTAAAATGTTTCAATGTAGTTACTATTTTACATATACATATATATATATATATATATATATATATATATATATATATAAAAGACAGGTTATTTGCAGTCCGCAATAAGAAATTGTGTAGAACAATATATAAAATAAGATGTATCTGTAAACAAACTCTATGAAAATAATAGAGTCTATTGACGAATACAAATCGGGCTGGTAGTTATATAGCCATTCACAAAACATTAGCTTATTACTTCATAGGGGAGGAAACATCCACTGACCGACGGTTTCGGCTTTATTAAGCCTCCTCAGAGTGAAATAGTCTCCAAGGGTTCTTGGAGTTTTATAGTAATTACACAAAATTATGTATATTTATGCAAAATGCGCAAAGCTCGTTTTATGCTATTTACAGCAAATTTTATCAAAAATGTATAGATTTGCATTCGCATCAAAATGCGTTTTATGGTATTTTACAATTGGGCGGCTTCGTGGCGTAGATGGTATGTGTGTGGCTACTACGCCCAAGGTCCCGGATTCGAATCCCAACACGGTCTGCTTGAAAAATGTTAGGCGAACATTTTTCACAAAAATACGCCCTCGTTCGGAACAGGGGTAAAATGGAGGTGTCCCGTGTGTGAGTGTTGTCACGCAGGTTACGATTGCTGAAACCAAATTTTTTGACCACGAGAAAACTGAAGTTGGATATTTGCATATAATTTTTGCAAAAATTATAGTAGCTGCCAATGTCGTGTTTTTTGCTACTCATAATAGTTCTGTCTATCGCGGCAGCCAGCGGCGCCCCCAGTACCTGGCGTTCGGATGTTGTGAATCCCTTGCACCCCTGGTGGGACCGCTCCTTGATAGGTTTTTGTAAAATTTAAAAATCCCTCGCAAATATCGTTACGGTGAGTTTTCTTTTTCTTTATTCTTTAACCGACCTACTAGCAAATACCAATCAGAATAAAAACACAAATAAGTAACACTTGTCATATTTTTTTCGAGTGTGCAGTAGGCAGCAATTCGCTTCAAATAGGCTTTTTCTTAAAAATATGAGTTATTTAATGAATATTACCCTACCAATTACACAAAACTCTATTCTATACAACTGAGTATGTAAATCAAGACATTAAATAATTTCAACCAAATATTTAAAAAAATGATACATTATACATAAAAATAAAGACAATACATCTAAATACTATATGTTTATGGGATCACTTGTAATGCTAAGCAAGTATCAAACTGTTTTAAAAATCATAGTTGTACTAGGAAGGAATATTCAGCGTTGTTGTAGTCTTTACGTTTTGCAAACCGATGGATAGGTCTGTGCAATATACGAACAGACTACTGCTCGAAAGTTATTTTGGCTATCGTCTTGTGCTCGTTGGTTAAATTTCTAAAACATAAATATACCAATTATTTAAATTATGAATCATTATTGAACACATTTGTGAATATTTCTACATAGCAAATACTAAATAAAATTGTGCACATCGGAATATAAAAATAATACAATTTTTGTGTATGTTCTTTATTTATCTTTCTAGCGTTGTACATTAGTATACTTTCAGAAGGTGTTTGCTAATTTAACAATTATTACAGTTTGATTCAGATGTATAAAATTTTGATATCAAAACTTATTACTGTGAGCAAGAAAGAAATCATCATCATTAGGCTTTTAGTCCTGGAACTGGCTGGACGCGAACTTCCATTGTTTGTTACATGCCAAACTGGTCATGTATCATGTTTTAGGTTAAGAGATACTTCGTAAGTTAATTGCCGCGTATTTTTGAAACTTCCGCCGTTGGTGACGGTTGAGTCTGCGCAGAATGGATGCGGAAGTGTGCGAGTCGAGGAAGCAGGATTGATTAACCTGACGTGGACGAGGCAACAAGTGTGGGAGTGCGGTGTAGAGTTTAAAGAAGAATATGTAGTTTCCTTTTTATCTTCCCTTACTTTATCGTACACACTACCTACTTCCTTCAACTCCGCTACAAGAAGCAATTTGAATACGAAGATCAACGGATAATAATTTGATGTTTAACCCGGCGTAAAAACCATCCCACGTGGTGAATCCTGAGATAAGAGATTCCGAGATATACATATCACGTAAGTAATTTGAACATTACCTAAAATGTGCATGTAAATTGACATATACATTGCGATTGCATCATCCGGTAACAACGTGGTTTGTATAGGTTATAGTAACGGCGTTAGCAAGTCGACCAAATTGTAATATGTTTCCTGTCCTGAGCTGACTTACACATTTTTCTGAAATTGCTACAGCTCACATCTTGCACTACCTGTGTGCAATAGTCTAGTCTATGTCTACCTCTGTCTTCCTTTTTTCCTTTCTCCACTTCTAATATATTTAATCTTATTCCCTTATGCCTCAGTATGTGTCTTATCATTCTAGCTCTCCTATTTTCTACTGTATTCCACATTGTTTCCCCTATTATTTGCAGTACCTCTTTGTTCTTAACTTTGTCTGTTCTTGATATTTTCATCATACGTCTGTAACACCACATTCCAAAGGCTCCTAGTCCGCCTCTCATACTGTACAGGTTGCACAGTCATACTGTGATGTGCTGCATACATATGCTTTCATCAATCCTTTGTTATTTTCGAACATAGTAGTTTCTCTTTCTTGTTAAAAGGAACATGACCTTCTGCCAACTTTTGCTTTACATCTTTTACACCTTTACCATTTTGCTTTATTTTGTTTTCTGGGTAGCAAAAATCTTTAACCTCTTATAAGTTGTCGTTTTCTATTTGTATTTTGGTTTTTAACTTACTTTCCCCTCCTTTACATACTAATACTTTAGTTTTACATTTGTTGATTTTCATACCGTATCTCTCTGTTAGTACTGTTTCTATTTCATTAAGAGCTGGTTCCAATTCTTCGTTGCTAGATACTAATAGCGTTATAACATCTGCAAATCTTAGCATATTTAGCGTTTTTCCCGGTATAATAATTCCAAATGTCTTTCTACATTTGACAGTATTCATTGTCTCTTTGATATACAAATTAGGAACTATGCGGAGATAGCGCACATCTCTGTCTTACCTCTTTCCTTGTATTTACTTCTTTACGTTTCTGCTCTAATTCTATTCTGTTTGTTCTTTATATATGTTATGCACTATTCGTCTATTCCTATGACTTATTTAATGTTTTTGGGTATTTGGAACATTTTTCTCATTTTACATTGTCGAATGCTTTTTCCAGATCCTATATACACGCTTTATCCTTATTCTATTTTCTCCATTATAATCCTTAAAGCTATTTCGTCTAAACCCAAAATGATCTTCTCCTAGTATTTCTTTAGCTCGTTTTCTATACGACTTTGTAGAATTCTGATTATTATTTTTGATATGTGGGCTGCTAAACTTATTGCTCGAAAATTTTCACATCTATCCGCACCTCTGTTTTTTTGTATAGTGACTATGGTGTTACGTTTGAAATGTTGGGGTATCTCACCTGTCTGATACATATAACTTACCAGTTGGAAAAGACGTTTTGTTACTGCTTGTCCAGCAGTTTTTAGAGTTTCTGCTTACATCTTATCTATACCCGATGCTTTGTTATTTTTCAGACTCTTTAATGCGAACTCGTCTCTAGGCTTAGGGTATCTCAGGTCTTTTTTATCTCTAATTTTTGATCTAGTGATTTTAGAACCTGCTCTGCGTATAAATTCCCTATGTATTCTTGCCATCTATACACTTTCCCTACATTTTCCTCTCGCATTTCTTATATTCTTGCGATACGGTTTTATATCCCTAAAGTTCATTTTAATTAGTTTATATTATGCTTTGTATGTTTTTCCTATTTCCATCTTAGTTTGTACTTTTTTGCAATTTTTATCAATCCATTATTCCTTAGCTTTCCTGCATTTGCGCATAATTTACCATTATACAGCTTTGTATCTCTGTTTTTCTGCTTTGTCTGGTCTGTTTTTGTATGTTTTCCTTTAAGTCCATATGAAAATGAGGTACCATTTGGAGGGGACAACGCGCCACTTGGCGGTATGTTAGTGTAGAGGTAATACTCAACGCAAAAAACGATGATAGGTATCTGAGGAGGAATGTCTCCTTATCACCTCAAAGTTTTGATACTATTAAGATGTGCGAGTCCCGATACACGCGCATTTGAAAAGTAAATCATAAAAATCAAACTGTAAAAGGAATACGATAGTTAATCATACCTCACTGTCCACTCAAAAAATAAGAAAATCATTCTTGGCACAAACAAATTATTTTACATTTCGGCGTAGTTGTCAGATTCTGATGACCATTCTGAAAATAAGGGGTTGTCATCTTCAGCATTGCTAGTTTCACTGCCGCAGGTGAATGAATGACACAAAGCCGAGCATTTCAATTTGTTCTGTAGATAGCTACAAACCCCTGCAGCACACTATCTCTTGCAGTTATATCGTAATTGCTGCAAGATAGCGCACGGGGCAGATTTTATTGTCCTCCATTTAATATTGATGTTTCCGTCGGTACCCTCTTCCCATCCATGACTCGTTGGACTACATAAGTCGCCAAAGCAGACTTTAAAAATTCGATCTGCTGGAATGTAGACGTAAAGTATTTTCGCAGAGCGGTAGCTGAGAAAATTCTATTTTGCCAGATTTGCTGCGGAACATATCGTAACGAAGCTGGTTAACTTTTCTAATCGTCGTGTCTTTATGGTGTAATTTGCATGTTCCTGTAGTGCTACAAATAGATCACTGCTCAGTTCTGTTTCGAATTCCAGAGAATCGAATGCCGAAATGGACTCCTTGTTCTTACAGGCCAATTTTAATGTGGTTGCTTTTCCTTTTCTAACAAATGCGCTCACGGTATCGTATCCTGTACAGACATGAATTCCCACAGGTGCATGTACCATATTCCTGAATTTAGTTGTTCAACTTCTACTATTCGCCGATACCTTCTCAAGTAGATTTTTGAAGAAAATTCCTGCAACCCCTGAACATACATACACTGCACTAAGACATCGGTGTCATCACAAATACACACTATATTCTAGAAATGAACTCTGGCGTCTTTGATGTGAAGCATCATTCGGGTATCCGCCTCCTCCGAGGTTGAAAGCAACTCGGGAATTTGTTCATATCCAGTTGACGAAAACTTGATACATTGTTGTCCATAGGTCACGTACATAACTTTAGAAGTGTTAGAGCAAAAAAAGGGTCTTGAACTTTTTCATCTTCGAACTATCAACCAAATATTTTGTTAATTTATTTCGAAAATCCAAGCTATGATGATGCCTACGCCACGTTACTATTTTGTATGCGCCTTTTATATTTTAGAATTGCATTACTTCACTTTCACTTTGACGTTTCCTTTTCATTTCCGTGACGGATTTCTTTAAGTATACACCAAATACAACGTCAATTCACTCGAATTTATTGTCATGAACAACTTTCTAAATAATGTGACTGAGAGTTTTTCGAAAGTGGAATTTTCTCATCACGCTCATACCATCAATTACACAAGATGCCAAAGATGGAAAACTGTCATCAAAGAAACTCTTCTTTACCAGATGAGTAGCTAACGAAACTTTATCATTCTTTCTAACAGTGCCGTTGATGTCGCGAGCGATCAAGGGAATGACCCAAGAGGATAAGAAAATATTTCCCGCTTGTTTATTTTTTGACTTCCGGCTATTAATGATATGTTGATGATCCGCCTTTAAGACTGTTTCTTTTTCTTTTTTCGACGACTTCACATTTGTAACATCTACAAATGAACCAATTTTTAATTATTTAATCGGTTTGTAAAAATCAACGCCTTGTTCAATTCGCTTTCGGAATTCTGATCTCCTCTTTTTATCACGCTCAAAATGTCTTCCCATATGTTCTTAGACGCGGAAGCGCCACTCGATAAATGTACGATGTCGCGTTCAGGTCCATTCAACTCGAAAAGATTGGTCCATACATTTCTTAATAATTCGACAATATTCTTGACACACTTGGTTTCCGCGCGAGTGCGACTGGGGGAGAGGTCAGGGTGTTGCAAATAGTCTGAATAGAGGGAGCTTGTTAACGTAATTCTGTCAACGCGGCTGCGCAAAATTTTGCTGTTAAGTAATATCGGGATGCACTTCCTTTTTTAAGACTGAAGTTACGCGTTCTTCTTACTGTTTGAATGTCTTTATAAAGCGTCTCCTCAATAACTTGGTCAATGGGTATGCGACTAAATGGATTGGCATTTGACATCTGCAGGGCAAAACCACCATTCAAGAAATGGTCATTATGACTTCCATCTAGATGAGTTATCTCTGTAAAGTGAATTGACATGTAGCGAGCCTAATTAATTTTGTCGAGAACAAAACACGAGATGTGGTTCGTCCAGTTAAACACTTCTGTATATTTTCCTACAGTTAGCATTTTTAAACATTGTAAACCTTTCACTTCTACCTTTGGAAAAAAATTATAAGATACCTTATGGTAATTTCTTGTATTTTAATAATTTAATTTAAGCAGATAAGAGGTGTAATTGTTATTTATTTTGTTATAAATTTGGTTCTAATCTATCCTTGCATGGTCAAATATAGATCTCATTTATTAGCACTGTTAAAATGTTTGAATTTATTTCAAAGGTTCGCAATGGATTTTTGGTGAGTATTTCTTGTTTAAATTTCGAAAGGTCGCCGGTTACATATCCCCCATACTAAAATGTATATAAAATTAAACGCATTTATTATGTCTTAGTAATAGCATATTACATTAATCAAAGTTCATATCAGACATGAGAACAGAAGCGACTATTTTGTATTCCAGATGCAACCTGATACTGCAGATGCAGGACACAATGAACTACAATTAAGGAGTCTTAATTAAAGTTACTTAGAATAAGACAATGTATGCTTATCAAGAATAGCAGACAGTGATATCTGCACTTTCCTACGAGATGATGTGACAGTAGGGATTACATAAAAACCTTGAGGCGCCCCTGATCGCCAGTCAGTCTTTGAACTTCGTAACTTTAACATTGTTGGTGGTTCAAGCTACTCACCGTAATATTTAATTATTAATTATTGAATTATTAACTTCAAGTCCTTTTTGGCAATTTCAATTACTTAATGTTTAATGAATATTAACGTCTAAGTTGTTGTAACAGAATAAGTTATTTGTGTAATTATACAATTAAAAATAAATTTGATAGAAGAGTTTTTGGCGACAAAACTTTTTAAAAAGAGGCTCCCAAAGGCCCAAAACCTATCTCGTCCTTTAAACTAAATTCTGGTGTTGCCTTGTTACTCGTTCTTTCTATACTTCGCAAAGTCTTGCTATCAAACCCCATATTGATAAATTAATTGATGGGCAACTAATTTATTTTTAAAACTGAATTTCACGTTTCACTCAGTACCACGTTCCCGAATGTGCAAATTTATCGAGTTTTGAATTGAAACCAGAAATATTCATAGCTTCTTGCTTTTCAGTGTTTTTTTGGTGAGATTGGTAAGATAGGTTAAGGTTTAATGCGTAGCTAATATGAACTTCATTTTCATCGGGTTTAGGCTAGGTTTCACTTTTGGTTAAAATTGTGTATCTACGTTGTACATCCCTTTTCCCGTTTTGATGATTAGGGCTTCAAAACTTACGAATAAAGTCGATGCAACTTGCATCTGTTAAACATAGAACACCTACTACGCATAACTAAAGAGTATCCTATAGTAAAGAGGAATCATCAACATCATGACGCTAAATTAGTCAGACAATAGTTCCTTTCTGGCCGCGACAAGACCTTGCTGAAATACCCAATAACTTTTTCTTGTCCGTCCTGCACTTGAGAAAGAACGCTTCCTATGGCTGTGTTACTAGCATCGGTATCTAACACAAATTTCCCCTCCATCCGTGGATAACTCAAAATTGGTGCTGTAACTAGTAGCCGTTTCAGTTGTTCAAATGCACTGTGGCCATCGTCATTTCAATCATATTTTTGTCCATTTTCGGTTAATTTTGTTAACGGTTTGGTAATGTTCGCAAACCCAAGTATAAAACGTCGGTAATATGTGCACAATCCTAGAAAACTGCGTAGTTGGCGTATATCTACTGGTGTAGGCCACTCTTTTATTTTGTCAGGGTCCGCTCTTATTCCGGCCTCCGAAACGACATGTCCTAGGTATTTCACCTCTTTCCAAATAGGTGACACTTCTTGGGACTCAATGTAAGGTTTGCATCGCGTAATCTTTGAAATATCTCCTCTAGGTTCGAAAGATGTTCTTCAAAAAACCGGCCTAACACTATCACGTCGTCTAGGTACACCAGACATGTTTTCCAGGACAGTCCACGCAGTATCGACTCCATCAATCGTTCAAAAGTAGCAGGGGCATGCATAATCCAAATGGCATGACCTTAAACTGCCATAATCCAGTTCCAATTGTAAATGCAGTTTTTTCTTTATCGGTTAGCTCCAAGCCTACCTGCCAGTATCCGCTTTTCAAGTCCAAGGTCGAAAACCATTTAGATCCGGACAGAGTATCCAAGGTGTCATCAATTCTGGGCAAAGGATAGCTGTCTTTCTTTGTCACATTGTTAAGCCGTTAGTAGTTTACACAAAACTTTGCCGACCCGTTCTTTTTCTTGACAAGCTCTACCGGGGGTGCCCATGGACCATACGAGGGTTCAATCACTCCCTGTTCTTCCATATCGGTGATAATTTGGTCGGCTTCCTTACGTTTTGCCAAAGGAAGCCGCCTGGGTTGTTGTCTATTGGTTGCGCATCTCCAGTATTGATGTTATGTTGCACAACATTCGTCCTTCCTTTCTCACTATCATCCAGTGCAAACACACCTCGATATCGTCCGACCAGTTCTTTTACCTTGCCCGGTGGGTCGCCGTTTAATTCTTGACACGAAGGTATCGACATATCCAGTAGTGACCAACCGTTGGCTGGTTTATCTTTCGTGTCGTCCACACAACGTTTAATATGGCATACTGGAATGCAACTTCCCACGATCATGTCTTTCTTCAGGGTCACCGTATGCGGATTAATGTTAAGCACCCTTACTGGTATCAAATTTCAAAAACTTTACCAGCGTTCTCCCAATCAGTAATCCCTCCTGACCCATTCCCGATTCAGTTGCTTCCATCATGCATATTTGTCCTTCCCGTAGCGTACCGTCCGGGCGTCTCATTACTATCATTTCCGCATTTTCGGGTATTTTTATATCACAAATCATTCAAACTTGCATCGTCTGGTTACTCGTCCCTTGAAATGACATCTCATCGTTATCTATCCGTAGCATATCTTCTTTCATGTTCACATGAAACTCATATTCTCTCATGAGATCCATTCCCAAGTTCACTTCTTCTGTGACTTCAGCTACCAACACCTGATGATTAATTAGTTTGTCTCCAATTCCCAAGGTTACGGCAGCCTTTTCGTGAGTAGAAATTTTCTCACCATTTGCCGTTCGAAGACATACCGATACAGGTAGCACTTTTCCACGACCAACCAAATCTGGTCTCACAATAGTTCTTGTCGCTCCTGTATCCACGAGTAATCGGACAACCCTACCATTAATTCTACCATTTATATAAATGCTGTCCAGACTTCCCATCGACGATGCAGCGCGGATGATAATCTTCGGGGCACTACGTTGTGCCGTCGACGTTTGCCCCCTTACATTGACCTGCTTTAGCTCAACCGGTTGTTTTTTTTGTTGAGTACAGCTGCTTCAAATTCAATGAGCCAGTGCGTCATCTAACATTTTTGGCCGTGATATTCTTAGCGCTTGCTGTATTTCGCTGTCTTTAATGCCATCTACAAATGTTTGAAATGTCAGTTGTTCGAAGAAACTATCTGGCGCCGTTGGATATGCCAATCTAACTAATCTGACAATGTCAGCTTCGAATTCTTGCAGGTTTTCATTTGTCTTTTGCGAGCGGTTCTTAACTTGTGCATGGTAAACCTGTTGAAGATGAGCGTCTCCATATCTCGTCTCAAGCTTCGATGTTAAGAGACCGTAATCATTCTGCTGGTGATCGGGAATTGTTTGTAAGATGTTGAGGGCTTTCCCCCGTAGGGCCACTATTAAGGAGATAGCCTTCTCTTTGTTGCACCAACGTTGGCTATTGCAGCAGCTTCAAATTGTTTCAAATACGTGGGCCAAGGTGTTTTACCATCGAATGAGGGTGATTTCACTTTAAATTTAGACGGTATTGACTCGCTTTTTTCCATGTTTCTTATTTCTGGGATGTTCTGATTTACAACTTGGTTTGCTAATTCAAGTGGCCGCGTTGTTAGTGAAATCATTTGTTCTTGCAGCCTCATCACATCTTCTTCCATTTTTAGAAATTTACTGTCCAGCTTTTGCTCAACTGTTTTCCCTGTTCAGTGAAATCTTCTTTCAATGCAATAGATCCTTCCATAAATCTTTGTTCTAGCGTGGCTGTATTTTCATTCAACTTTGCTTCCATTTTCGCAGCATTTGCACTAAACCTTTTTTCCATTTTCTTAGCATTTTCGCTTAACTTTTCTTCTATTTTCTCAGCATTTTTACTTAACTTTTCTTTAAGGGTTGATTCCAGTTCAACTGACCTCATTGCGTTTACATTAAGTGTCACTTCCATACCGTATTTAAACTCTTTAAGGGTTGATTTCAGTTCTACTGACCTCACTTCCATTTCGGATTTAAAATCCTTAAGGAAATTCATTAAAGTTTCTGCGTCCATTTTACTTTTGTTTCTTGTAACCGGCATATGCAAACTACTTAAATGTCTTTAGACTTGCGAGTTCTCCTTTTAAATTAATCACTATATACCCCACACAGGCTGACACCAGTGTAGCGGGCTACTACTACGGCGTTTCACTAATTTAAAACAAGTAATAACAAGAATCTTTATTACTCACTGTTCACAAGTCTAATTAACAGTATATGCCTTATTTATAGATGTTTTCAGTCCAATTAACAATGAAGCACTATCACACTAATAAATTTACAAGCACTAATATCTTCTTAAACTATATCCTTAACCATAGGTCCATTAACAACACTAACACAACTATTTATTTATTACACTTTTGTCTATTTATGTATTCTACAAGCTGCGTGTACATTAGACACATAATATAACATTTATGTATACTCTTGGACTTCCAAAAGATCAACTATTTAACCTTACACGATATAATTTATATTCGACATTCTGATATAGACTAACTCTGTACTTCATCATCGGTCTTATTTATATCGTGAATTAAAAAGGATGACTCATCCTCCAGTAATTGCTAGAAGATTCCCGGTCCATGGAGAATATATAGTGCTTGCGGCGCTTATGTGTTTGACGGGTTGCCTAATAGTAGCTCGCAACTATATGTAGGCACAAACGATTGATATGTTTAGCTTTGCAGATGATATAGCGGTGTTAGCATCTAACAAGGGAAATTTATTAAAAGCAGTTCTTAATTAAATGGAAACAGTAATAATAAAGAGATACAGTATGGAAATCAACAAAAATAAAACTAAAATATAGGTATATAAAACAGGGGAAAATAAGTCACAAACCATAATAAAAAAACAGGAAACGAGAATTTACAAAAGATTAATGATTTCTGCTACATAGTAAGGTAAATAACACATGGTGGAAAAAGTGCAAATTATATTTAAAAAACTTTACTACAAGGCCGTGCATTTAAAAAGAAAAAACAGCTGCTATCTTCGAAGACAACAAACACAAACAAGAAAAAATTGTTGAAAGGATTAGTATGAATGAAGCACATCACTGTTCGGCTGTGAAACGTGGACGTAGGAAAAGTGGACAGGAAAAAGATAGAAGCTCTTGAAATGTGGTACTACAGACGTATGATGAAGATATCGCCCACAAAGTGAAGAAGAATGAGTTCTAGAAATGGCAGGAAAAAGATAGAAATATGCGGAAAACTGTAAAAGAATAGTAGAGATAGATGATAAGACACGTTCGATGGCATGGAGTGAAGGATATATTAGAAGTAGAGAAAGGAAAAAAGAAAGGTAGATGTAGATCTACATTATAGACTATTGTACAGAGTAAAAGGTGCAGGCTGTGGGGATTTTTGGGAAATGTGTAGGTTAGCTCAGAATAGGAAACAACGGAACTATGCTTTCAACCAGTTTTAGGACTGAAGACCTAGTGATGAGGTGTTTTGTACAAAATCCAAGCGCTGCCGTTTAAGTTAGCCCGGGGTTTTGGGGAAGATCCTACAGATTGCAACAAGAAATACAAACATGGAAATACCCGTCAGACGTTTTATCAATGTAATCTGTTGAATCCAGAAATAAGATACGTCAACTATGGGAGTAAAAATCATAGATATTAATTTTTAATTATATTATTATTTAGAATTACTTATTATAATTTTTGGATGTATACTTTTTCCATTATAGTACTTTCGTTATGGTTATAATTATAGAGATAAATCATAACGTTAACGTAAATTTGGCTCTTAACGCTATATTATAAAATAATGATGACCGATCACAAAGAGCGAGTTTAAACTTGATATTATGGAAATGTAAATAACAATTGTTTATCCTCATACTTGTTCATATTAGCTGTTTTACTTTTAAGTGCGTATAGCACCAGGGGCGTGAAGCTCCGGAACAGCTTGAAGCTATTCTTAAAAGGAACTGGTATTTTTTTCGTTGCACCGCTTTGAAAATGCCTGTGTCCTGTGTCACTTCAGTTGTAAAATTTATAAGGGAAATGCACAACATGGTTAACCTTACTTTTAAAGAAAACAAGTTATACAGGTCAATTACTGCAATAAAACAAAATCTGCTTCTGCAACACTTACTGTATACCTAATATTTGTTCTGGGTTCCGCTATTTGCGACTGACGATTATTTTGCTCCATTTCGTATACTTTTACTTTTTCCGCTCGTGATGAATTTATAACCTCAAACGTCAAATTAATTTCTAGAGCTTCAAGCACCAACAAAATTGCCGGTGCTTGAGAGGGCGGGGAAGGGTAACTTAGCAGCTCCTGGAGCTTGAAACACTTTGTAAAAGGAACGCAAAGCCTAATGCACCAGAGCTGTTCCGAGCTGCTCATTCACGTAAGAGGAAGCATTCATTATTCTGCTCCCTACTTCACAACGTTGAATTTTTAGCTGTCAAACATAACGGAAACGTGACCGAACTTTTTTGTTAACACATACTGTTCCGTTTATATTGTAAATATTTACAGCTAAATTTATTTTTCGTTGAGTTTGTTGATTATTTACGTCCGCTTCGGTATATTTAAATTTGTTAGTGTAAAATTTCCATGTTTTACTTTAAGCACGTGCCTACAAGTGCCGTGAGTGATAAACTTTGTTATCCGCATGTGCAAGAACATTGTATTAACTGGAAAACACACGAAGCAAGTATAGTATCGATTTGTCGTTCTCGAAGGCCGCATCTCTGCTTACATGTTCTACGTAGAACCTTAATTAGAAGAACCGCTTTCCTTCAGAACTACCGCTATCGAAATAAATGTGCCTCGCTACATCCGCCAAAAGAAGATGGTATAAATTTACCATAACAAGAACAAAAACAACTGTTGCAGAAAGTCAATAATAATTATTGTCAGTTATTAAATTTAATTTAATAATAGATACTCTTACCACTAACTAACCAAGAGGTCCAACAAAATTTTTTGTTAGTAGATGTACTACAGATTAATTTGCGCATATTTCAAAATTAAAATTTACAAATAGCTTGTTTTACCTGTAACACATTTTTACTTACCCCATCATAGAGTATGGTGGGTACAAATTTAGGCGCAATCGCGGAAGTAACTACTTCGGCATCTAATTGTAATGTGATTCCAAGCTGCGATTCAAAACATTGCTTCACTGTTTCCCATTCGAGTCCTACGTTTCTTGCACACTAAATTTTTGCAAATTTTTACAAAATTAAAGGACTAAAGTAAGTATTTACCGTTTGTGCAAATTGATCTGGATCGTTCTTCTTTTTGAATAAGTTCATAAAACAGTGCACATACTCAACTTGGGAATTTTGATTTTCCAAATAATTAAGAGCGCAAGACTGAATGCGATTTCCAAGGCACTCTTTTGGTCCATGCTGACACTCAAAATGTAATCCATTTTCTATACTCTATTTTATTTTTATTACAAAATTATTTTTAAAATAAAGATACTTACGACACTTTTTCCAAATGGTACAAAGTTAATATTTATATAAGGTCCCAGTTCTTCCCAAGAAGGATACAGCTGTTCATTTATGAATTTGACGCTATCCGGACATAGCGATTCGTATAACACATGAACATTTAACTAAGTAAATAACATGTCACCTTTTTAGATATTTTTAGCAATACTTACTTTTTGTGCAAAATTTGTTGGTATATAAATTAGGATAAGAAGTAGAGCAGATAATTCTACGGTCGACATTTTTCGTTAATGATTGTATTTTGTTTAATTAACTAAACTCGTAGCCTACTTTTACTCCCTTTATTACCTATGCAAATTGCTAAACTTTCACTGACATTGAGCGTTTCTGTGAATAGGTTATATAACGAATTCATGCATATAGTCTCATACTGATAAAAGGCAAATAAAAAATCCGGATTCAAGTCGCAGACCTTGCCAGAGGCAATTTCATTATAGAGAAACGGATAATTTGTTGTTTGCGGTAACGATAAGTACTTTTATCAAACTTATAAAAAATAAATACTGTTTTACTATTACTAAAAAATTAGTTAACAAAAGAACATAGAGTATCGTCTCTCCTTTTCTAAATCTTTAACCGCTGCATTATAATTTTTCAAGTTTCCTCAGTACTATTCATTAATTATCATGTGTCAAATAACGCAGTAATGTGTTCATAAGCTAGATACAGCGTGGCCTAATTTAGTTTGGAATGTAGTACGATCTCAGAAACTAGAAGAGATAGAAAGTTGCTTAAATTGGGAAACCTGCAACCAATCATATAATTAACTTAAAGCTAATTTGAGTAAAGTTCTGACTTTTTAAATTTTGGGCCTTTTTAAAAAAAATTTGCTATAATATTTTTATTTTCAAAAATATTTTTATTTCGTACGCACTTCTTAAAACAACTTTTCACGCAGAATAATGTGGTTGTGTCAAATTTATACTTTTTGAGCCTTTGAAATAATCATCAGGTTTAACTCTTTTTTTTATTAACACCATATTGTGTAACGCGAAAGACATAAAGCGAAAACGTCCCTCAATGATAAACAGACGTGGTTCGAAGTATAAGGATATGCGAGAATGGAGTTCGACGTAAAAAAATTTTAAAACGGACAGGAAAAGAAAAAGAAAGGAAAAAGGGAAAGTAATTTTTAACAAATTAATCCACGCTAAAGGTAGCGGTGTTACACGCTACAACTCGCTCGACAAATAATTTGAGTAAATAAATAATTTTTGGGCATTTTTGTATAATTAATCTAGGTTAAGTATTTCTGCTACCTAGAAAGCCAAATAACGCAAGATGGGAAAATCGTAAAAGATATAAAACAAAGATTACCACAAGGTCGTGCTACATTTAACAAGAAAAAGCAACTACTGTGTTCAAAGACAAGGAACATAGAAATAAGGAAAAGATTGCTTATGTGTGGAGCACAGCTCTGTACGGCTGTGAAGCCTGGACAGTAGGAGAAACGGAGAAGAAAAAGGTAGAAGCTTTTGAAATGTGGTGCTACAACCGTATGATGAAGATATTATGGACAGACAAAGTTAAGAACAAAGAGGTACTAAAAATGGTAGGGGAAGAAAGAAATATGTGGAAAACGGTAAAAATAGGAGAGATAGGATGATAGGCCACATACTACAGCATGAGGGAATAGTGCGGAATATATTAGAAGCAGAGATAGGGAAAAAGAGAAGTAGAGGTAGACTTGGGTTAGATTACTGCACACAGATAGTGAAAGACGTAGGCTGTAGGAATTTCAGGGAAATATTTAGGCTAGCTTGTAGTGTATCCGACCTGAAGGCTGACTCAAAAGCCCTCTATAAACGGCACACCGGGTTCTGTAATCTAACATCTAGTGGCAGTGGCTCGACGACTCCTAGGTTGTGTTGTTATAATGTAACCCAAATTCACACTGGGAAGATGGCGTTAAGACGGGAAGGTTTGAAATAGAACTACAGCATTTACCTAACTTTCACTTTTAATCGAAAGAATAAGCAATAAATAGGTCATTCGCATAAAGCATAGAAAAATGACATTTAAAGCAAACAGTGCCGTACTCAACCTGGGCGATTGGGAAAAGAGCACGACAGAGAAAACCCCAAACTGCCCTTACACTTCCAACTGCATTTGGCACATCTTGACAAAGACAGGTGACACATAAGACCCAGATCACCAACATGGAATTTAACGGGATGTCAACTGTTACCCAGACATACCACACATGACAACTGAAGAAACGTTAGTGTAAATCAGCTAGTCTTTTCTGGTAGATACTGAGGTCGAATAACCAATACTACCCAGCTAAAGGTGAAAGAGGGGGAACACCAGGAAGGTAAACTCTGGCTTGCTACCAATGTTCCTCCCCGCACGGACATAAAATGTTAGTAATATTCAACAAGGCTCGATTACACGCGCCCACAAGCAAGCATTAACAGTTTCCAGCCCGTGATACAAACTATCTTGGACGGCTTTGTGGCATAGTTGGTGTGTGTGTGACTACTACGCCCAAGGTCCCGGGTTCGATTCCCGACACGGTCCGCTTGAAAAATGTTAGGCGGGTATTTTTCACAAAAATACACCCAGTCGGATGAGATGTAAAATGGAGGTCCCGTGTGTGAGTGTTGTCACGCACGTTGAAGATCCCTACCTTGCTTGGAACAGCAAAGGTTCGGCAAAATTCCAAATTTTCCAGGTAAAAAATCTCGCTTTCTGGCCAATGTAGTACCCTCGGGTGGAGCATTAGAAAATCACATGGAAAATCACATGTAAAATACAAAATATTTCACAAACGCTAGCCGACTTCCTATTATTTGCAAAAAGGTACAACTACAAGTACATTGACGAGACTACATGAATTGCTAAAATTAACTTATGCTTTGATTACGCATGGTTAAAAAGCGCTTATTATTGAATAGATTATCTTCAACATAGTCATAAATGCAAACGCGAAGGCACGAGATGGTCGGTCATACCAGAGGTTTAATTTAATTACATCAAAATAATTATCACAAACCTTAAATACTAGTTAATTATATAGGAACATCGGCTAGATAATAGGATAAACAAAACAATAAACATAATTACGTTTAAACCACGATATGAGCGGTGCAGTTGTAAATATGATTAATATGCTAAAATAAAACAATTACACATAAAATAAAAATGTCAAATGCATCACAAATATCAGACAAATATAACAAAGAAATTAATACTGTTCATATTCAAACTTGCCTAATAATTTGATTTAATATATCATTACTTGCTCGTAAAATCATAGTAGAGGTACATTTACTATTGATTCTGCAATAAGTGCAATGCAATGCAATTTCGAACTCTGTATTAAATACTAAATAAACATCATTTCAAATAAACAAATATTAGTTTTACTCTGATTTAGATGCTAAATAAACAATTCAGATAAATAAATATTAGTTTTTGGCTGTTAAACCAAATCACACTCATTTATGCATAAAACGTTAAATAAAATTGTAAATTCGCCTATATTAAACATCATAAGTAAAACAACTGGCAAATTCCTTCAATGTTTACATAAATAACGGTTTTACAATAAGTACCAACATCAAACTCAAAACAAGGCTGGAATTACAAGATGTAATCATATTACCTTAAATAACAACTACATTATAAACTTATAAAACAATACCTTTAATAAAACCAGCCAACTGAAGCCTTTTGACCTGCCATTTTTGAAATCTCAAAACAAAAGTCATTTAACCTTGTCCACTCAATTGATCGTCCCTACACATGTGCCCCTTATAATGTAAATTCTGACGTCACGGTTGCGTTCAGAAACCTGCAAGTAGTTACTGAGCTATTCTAACAAATACTTTCAAATATCGAAATGTACACTATAATATTTGCAATAATTGTCAACCAATGAGACATCGACTTAGAAGCACTACAGATCACTACAAGCTAAGAAAAAAATCAATGGAGGTACCCATCCAACCAACCAAGATGGATAAACTAATGACGAAACAAATAACTGTACTTAAACATGATGATTATTATAAGCAGTATTCTCGAATAATGTTAATTGTGTAAAAAGATTTACTGTAAAACTATTAATTCGCTAAATGTCTAAGTGTTGGGGGATCTTGACAGCCACAGGCTGCTTAACCCATTTCACATACCACTGAATCTCGGTGAAATAGGGCATATAATTAGAAAACAATAGAAGAGGAACCGAGCTGTATATAGGCTGTGTGGGAATTTCAGAGAATTGTGTATACTAGCTCAGAACATAAATAAATGGAGGTACGTGTCCAACCACTTTGAGACGGAAAACCTAATGACGAAAAAATAAGCGCAGATAAATCTCATGATTATTATAAACAACTACAGGTGTTGGTTGTGAAATATTTCCAACTAATGTTGACTGTGCGGAAAGATATATTGGAAAAAATATTAAATCAACAAATGTTCAAGTGCTGGGGGAACTTGGTAGCCACAGGCTGCTTACCTCCCTCCACAACCATGTCGGAGAAATAGGGTATATAATTGTAAAACAATAGAAGGGGACCGAACTGCATCTAATAAGAAAGAACAGCGCCTATGATCAAAAACAACAAACATAGAAACAAGAAGAAAATTATTGAAAGTATGTGTGGAGCACAGCACAATATGCTTATGAAATACAGGCAGTAAGAAAAGTAAACAGAAAAACGGTAGCAGCCTTTTGGAATGTTGTGCTTTATATGTATGAGGATGATAGCATGGACAGACAAAGTTAATAACAAATAGGTTATAGAAATAGTAGGGGAATAAAAATATCTGTTGAAAAAAAAAAGGAGAAATAGAAGAGCAGAATACGTTCTAAGGCATTTTTGAGGATATATTACAAGTAGAGATAGGAAAAAGGAGGTAGATGTAGAAATTTTCAGAGAAATGTGTAGGTTAGTTCAGAATAGGAAACAATGATGGTATGCGTCTAACCAGTTCCAGGACTGAAGACCTAGTGACGATTATGAATCTAGGTTATTGCCCATACTGTGCAACAGAGTTAGAATGAATTACCTTTATTTTTTCTTAGTAACAGTTTTTATATTGTGTAAAAGGAATTTTAATATAATTCCCACGGTTCGTATTAGACACATGTAATATTTCCATCCAATCAGGACGCATGGAAAAGAGGATCGCTGTGTGTGAATGCGGCCGTTATGGTGAATTCTGGACGTGACGATGTATCTGTATCTATTAGTACACGTACACGATTCCGTATCGTACCTAGTCTTGTATTCCCTGTTTAGGTTTGAGAGAAGAAAACCAACACCAGCAAATTTGACAACAGAAATTTGAACTAGCGCGGCAAACTTTATCTATGGCGAACACCTGAGCTTGTTACGTTTTATTTGCGACTTCAATTACTGCAGAACTCTGGGCGTAATTTATGTGCCCCAAATTTGGCTGCAATTACTGCCGTCACGGATAAAGCTAACAATGCAAAGATAAACCAGGGAGTTATCTGCTTATTCGCTGGAACCAAAGACAGCCTCCGTTCATCCTCAGTGAGTCAGAGTCGGGTGGGTTAGTTTCTTCTATGTTGAATCAAATTCTGACGGCGAAGTTCGTGAAGCTACACTTTTATGGAACACGAGATATTTATTAAGTAGTTAAAGAAGAAGGTACAATGACACGAAGGGAACACTTCGCCCGGAATTGACGCAAGTTACATATCTCCCAAATCAATATATATGTATATTTAAATGAAACTATTAGACCTTAAGAAATATTGTTACATTGTATAATTGAAGCACATAATAAAAGGTTAATAAAAGTTCATAAACCAGACATGAGAACGGAAACAGTTACTTTGTATTCCAGACGTAATATGACACTGCAGGTGCAGGTCACAGTAGACAATAAGACAACAATTGTTAGAATTAAGATTATTAAAATGTAATACTTTGTATTGTATTAAGAAATAGCAGACATGAGACCTGCATTTCCCACAAAGTGATGTAAGAGCAAGAATAGCATAAATACCCTCAGGGGCCCAAGATGGCCAGTCGGTCTTGAGCTTTACAACTTTAACATTGTTGATTGTTCAAGCTACTCATCTTAGTTTTAATTAAATTAATTTATGAATAGTAACTTTGTTTATTTTTTATCTAAAACGTTAATGAACATAACGTGCCAATTTTAGAAACCAATTGTAATTTCTGTATAAATAAATTTGATAGAAGAGTTTTTTTGAAGAAGGCCTTTTTAAAAAGACGCTCCAAGAGGCTCAAAACTTATCTCGCGCACCCACGTTCGATACTATTCTATAGATGGTCGTCAAATTAAGGCCTTTGCTCTACACTACATCGTTTCACAAGTCTATCCCCTCCATACAACGCTTCTCATGGCTAACCGCCAGACCATACTACATTAGCACGAGTATATGTAGTAAATTAGGGAGTTTCTGTACTTTGGTTTGTGGGAAACTATAATCATGAAACTTAACATATAGGAACTTAATTAAATTTAAGATGAAGAAACGGTTTTTGTTGCTGCATTCAAAATACTCTAATCCTAATATTAAAATGAAACTTAATGCGTCCAAAAGGCACAATAATAGTCTCAAAGCTTAAGAAAAATAAGAACGGAAAGCTTATATTTAAAAAATGTCTGTAGGCGTAACGTGATTTTGAACCGTAGCAATGTTAGCCACCCGATAGTCAGGCTACCTCATCTAAGTGCGCAAAGGTCTTGTTTGCAACGACCGCACGAGTTTAGTCGAGGAGTATGAGACTCAAACACTTAAACCTAATACTTAAATTCACTATATAACTAAATACAAAGTTCATTTTTATTGTTGCACATTAATGATCACATTTTTTATGAATATCTTTTAAAATATCCTCTTAAGCTAAACAAATTTCTTGCTGACTTTTAACAAGATAAAGAGAAAATATATTGCAGCATTAAAAACGTTAAATTAAGAAATTAGCCAATACTACTGCGTTAACGATACATAATTTCTTAAATCTAACCTGTCAAAACAAAATCAAAAAACAAATTAGTTCTTTTCATTCAGCAGTCCGGAGTAGGGGAACACCACTCTGATGTGATGGACGGTCGTCTCAGGACTAAGAAAAGTTCAACAGAGAAAAAAATGACGCTGAGAACAGAGATAGAAGGATAAGAAAAATTTTAGGATAAGCACTCTAGAGAAAGGGTAGAGAATAGAGAATGTCCCTATTAAAAAAGATCGGTCTAAAGGATCACCTCCAACGTTAATGACTAAATAAGTCCTATTTCAACACGTTGATTCTTAAAAATAACTAGGCTCCAAATGAGACTCAGACAGATCATCTTCCTTATACACTGCGATGAGAAAATAAAAAAAAGTAACACACCAACTTAAATATACCCATGCGGTAATTTTAAAAACATAACTTCCATGAACACAGTAATAATTATACGAGAGATCGCTAACCGAAGATAAAAGTAGGAAAATTTAAATTTCGTCTTTGTCTATTGTATTGCCGTCTTCATTGCTTTCGGTAAAGCTAGTGCGAGTTTTCTCAATAGACTTGTCAAATGAGCCTAACTTTAGTTGCCGAAACAAATCTTGAAGAGCTAAATTAATTATGTGTTTGAAACATCTGAAATAAAGGTCCTCTATATTGATGTGTGGTACATATACTTGAATATTTGAAATAAATGTTGTATTGGCAGCAGTATTATCAACAGTAATAGCTTGTAATTTGATTGCTAAACCATTTTTTATTAAACAGTTAGAGAAAAGAACTGCTATATCATGGCCGTTATATTTGCCACTACCAGCTATAAAAATCTAAGGTAACAGAATAGACTGCAATTCCCAAGTGCCATTAAAAAATGAACTGTGATTCCGTAGTAAGTTTTGTTATTAATTAAAGTCCAGCCATCAACAGTATGTAAAAGTTTTGATTGATTACGTTGTAGAAACGATATTATTGTGTGTTTTAAACTTTCGTATCTCTTCAAACACATTTTTTTAAATTTTGTTTTTTTTGGTAATTGTATGCTTGGTGTCCGTGTAATAAAATGAAAAATTTTTTGAGTATCATCATCATCAAAGAAATTAAACGGCAGGTACGTTTTGGCAATCCAATCCACGATAACTGTGACGATGTCTACACTTCGTTCAGTAGTTAACTGCAAAATCAATAATTGTTATACTATGTTAGTTTATTATATGTGCAAGGTGATTAGTTATGCTTATGATGTGAATGATTACCCTACTTTTGACTATCAGTTAAATCTCTACGAAACAAAAGTTGTAGCATGTTCCTATCAAAACTACAAAGTTGCGTTGTGCAAAATAAAAAGCGCAGGGGTTCTTATCTGTTGATTAACTGGAACATTGTAGTGGTTTTTATTTTTTCTTCTTCGTCAGGATATATTGTGATGTAACCTACCTGGTCGCTGCTACAAATCTGTACTCTAACCTACCTGTGGTTGAACAAACGCCCTCCCTTGACAATATCCTGGCCTCGAAAATCTACTCGTCTATGGCACAGATTATCCACGTCTTAAGAGGTGGATAATCTGTGTCTAAGGCTAGTGGCTAGTGACACCTACGTTGTGTGACCGTAACTTAAAATATACACACTAGGATGGCGTTAAGGCGGGAAGGTTTAAAATAAAACTATAATAGTTAATGACCCTAGTTTAATTATTATATGATAACCTCAAATAGAGCAAACAGTGTCGGACTCCCTGGGTTAATGCTGAGGAAAGAGTATCGACAGATAAAACCTCAACAACCCTGCGCTTCCAACTGCATAAATACACTTCTCCAAGGATGGGGCGGCGAACAAGCACCCTGTGCACTTTTAATATTATGGAATGTCAATGGCTATTCAAACATTCTACATATGAGACTGAAGAAATGTTAGTGTAGTTTAGCTAATCTTTTCTAGAAGGTAACTGAGACGGCTGAGCCATTACTATCTGCCTAAAGTTAAAAAGGAAGAGCACCGGGAAGATAAGAACCTTGACTACCAATGCTCCACCTCGCACGACCATAAAATGTTAGTAAATTTAACAAAGACTCAAACATACACGTTTATCGTAGTTACCATTAACAATTTCCAGCCCGTTTGGCAATATGGTTTACAATGGCTAACCTACAATCTATCGCTACATAAAAATTACTGCAAATGCATTGACAAAACAAATATTTATAAACAAACATGCAGTTAAACATAAACATATGTTATGATAGTACCAAACGAAGGGCACAATTTGAACCGACCATTTCCTACACAGTCACAATGCAAACGCGTTAATACGGAGTCATAGCAGAGGTTTGCTATAATCACATCATAACAAAAATAATAAAACTCAATATTAGTTAACGATAGAATTGTAGGTTATAATACACTTCAGATCCTTCAAACTAACTTTTGGTTAGGATTTCTTAAAACGAGACATGAATTATGCAGTTATAAACGCACAGCTAAAACTGAAATAAACATTTACATAATCATAACGAATCATTAAAACATTGAAAACAAATTATAAAATATGCTTGTAACAAATATATACCAAAATTCTACAGAAACAATACAAGTCCAGATTCAGGCGCTAAACCTTTATATAAATGCATATTAATTAAATACATTCGATCTAGTAAGCACAAGTTAAGAATTATTCATTATGATTGCATCGACTGAAACATGCTTTTAAAAATTAAAGACATCGTGGTATTAAATTTACATACAAAAAAATATACATAACAACCTTGTGGTTAATTTAATTATTATCTTAAAACACGACCAACTAACATTATATAATTAATCAAGCTTCGATTCAATCAGATAACTTCAAAATAACATATAATTAAAAACATTACCGCGAATAAAACCGCCAGTGAAGCTTTTTCAACCTTCCATTTTAAAATCTAAAGCAAATTTAAAGACGCAGGTTAAGACTTGTAAAAACAATATCGATTGCCCCTACAACGGGTAAATTCTGACGTCACGGAGTGCGTTCGGAAACCTGGAAGTGATTACCGTGCTGTTCAAAAATACTCTCGAATATCGAAATATACACTATAATATTTGCAATAATTATCAACCAATGAGAATTGACTTAGGGAAATAGTACGGATCAGTACAATATAACAGAATATTCTCTTTTGTGTTTACTACGAAGATGAATTTTTAATCCAGTGGTGTTGCCTTTTGCCATTTTAATTACCTTGGAATTCGGACAGAGCTTGCATGTACCATGCTTATTACGGCTAACCGCCTAATGAAAAACGACTGAAATAAGTGTAACTATATTCGGCTATCATATACCTTCTTTGCAGTTTGTAATTGAAAAGTTAGCTTCACAGGAAAAGTAATTTGTCACTTCCACTAGAATAATCACTTGATCTAGATATTGACATTTCCTCTCGATCTAAAACGTGTTTTCTTTTTTGTTTTAAAATATTATTGCTCATTTTTAATAATTTATTGTGATTATCTAACTAAATCTTACTATGATTTTTTGTTCACAAGTTAAATTACTTACTTCCTGAAAATAAAACATTCAATTCCCACGGAATACGTGAATTCGAAACCCCTACGTTGTTATATTGTGTATGAGTGACATCGTTCCGACCGAAAAGCGTCCGCAAGATTCATAAACATTTGCTAAGTATTATTTTATCACATTCTTCGACACAGTATAAACGGGCATGTTTCTTAATTCTACTACCATCATAATTTATTAATTTTAAATACAGTAGAACACTATCAAAAGTGTTACTTTAGTTATGCTTATGCAATGAGAGCTACGCGAGTTACTTTTTGGGTCTTGGGAGCTGCCTTTTTAAAAAGTCTTCTTCCAAAAACTCTTGTAGCAAATATTTATTTAACAACAATTACATGTAGAATTTTGACAAACTATATAAAATTATACTAAGTTAAATTAGGGCGAGTAGCCTATGTAATTAGTATGCGTTTAAAATCGTCCCATTGTTTAAGGTCATCTTGGCCAGCTATTAGCGTTAGTGCCCTTTCGGTCAATTTACTTATTATTAGGCGTAAAGGTAGAACATTTCGTTCCTAGTTTGTAAAAGATTTTCAAAAATATTTCGCATGCGATAATGAAGTTACCTAAGTGTGCTTCATCTCCGTTATATTGTGGGATACTTTTGAGATAAATCTTTATGTCTGAAATGGTTGTTCTAATAATTTAATGGTTGCTTTCAGTTTTAATTAATATCAAATTTTTGTATAAATGAGATTTATTTTTCGGTTTGGTTTGTTACTTTTCAGTTTGAATTGTATTGGGTTATTTAAAGAATCGCTTTACTTATATTCTATACTTAGCTATACGGTGTTATATAATTAAATTAAGGGATTTCTGCTTGCTAATGTATAATCAATTGCTGTCGCCTCGAGTGCATTTTTATACTTTCTAGATGTTACAATTGTTGCGAATTGAGTTTTAATTTTCTGAATGTTGTGTTATAATTTGTACGTCTTTTATTTCAGTCTTGCTGAGTAATTAAGTGTTTGTGATGATCAGTTGCTATATTCGTCTCAGTAGGTGTTGCCTTGATAAGTGCATAAAATACTCCTTTATAATTGTACATTTCGTCACCTTGAATGTCTAATTATAAAGTTTCAAGTTTTCAGTCAATCGTTTTGTTAAAATAATTGCATCAAAGTTGTGTCTAATTACAAAGTTTTAAATCTCCTGAATGGTTCTATTTCAGTCAATAAATTGCATAAATGTTTCGTTACAATTAAGTACTTTCGTACTGAAAATATCCAATCATGACTTTATAGAGTTGGATTTTCTGAATAGTTTTTATTCAATAATGGTTTCCGGTAATAATTGTATGAAAATTTGCGTTGTAAATTTGCACGCTTTGCTGAGTAAATCTTTTCGGTAATAATTGTAAAATGCTTTTACAATTATACACTAAAGTGTTTAATTTATAGAATTCGATGATGGTTAAGTTTTGAATAAATTGTTTCCGTAATTTAATTGCTATAATAAGAATTGCGTTTTATTTATGCATTAAGCTTTCTGTGATAATATTTGCTGTACATAAAATGGTAAAACTAATTGCGTTCTATATTTATACCTTAATTTCAGTTTTGCTAAATTAAATCGTTTTGTTTTGTTTTAATAATTCGTAATAACCTGTGCATATAAACGCGTCTTTTGTAGTTCTCTTGTTTAAATAAATTCTCGTGTTTGAAAATAAGTTCTCTTGTTAGAAATAAGTTCGTTCTCGTAGTAAATGAGTAAATTCTTTTCGTAAATGGTATAAATTGCGATAACAATAATTTGTACATATATAAAAAAAAAATTTCTTACTAGCTAGCATCAATAATTTGTAAAAGAATAGATTTGGTTAGGATAAATGAACTTACATAGTATTCAGCGTCGATTTCATCTGTTTTCTTTCCTTGGGCTCGGTCGATTTTTGTACCTTTTCCAAGTTTGTTTCTTTGGGCTCGGTTGCTTTTTGTACCTTATCCAAATTTGTTTGGTTTTTTCAGATTGGAAATTGAAATTTTTGTTCACCAGTTCTCCAATTTTTGGATTTGTAGTGCCTTTCTGGATCTTACCAACTGCGCCAGTTACGTTTTAGGCATTCGAAGCTGCCTTTTTAAGAAGTCTTCTTTCAAAAACTCTTGTAACAAATATTTATTTAACAGAAATTACATGTAGAATTTTGACAAACTATAAAATTATACTAAGTCGAAATTAATAATAATTGAAGTTAAATTAGAGTGAGTAGCCTAAGCAACCAACAATCTAAAAGTTGAAATACTCAAGACTGACTGATGATCTGGGGGCTCTCGGGGTATTTATGTTGTCCCTGCCACTCACATTTCTGTGGGAACGGAAGAGCTCATTTTTTTATTCAATTCATTATACAATGTAACAATCTTAATTCTAATAATTGCGGTTACTTAACCGTCTGTGACCTGCACCTGCAGTATCACTTACGTCTGGAATACAATGTATTCACATCCGATTTCACAACTTGCTTGTAAACTTTTATTAACCTTTTCTTTATTTATCCTTGAATTTACAATGTTGCATCTAACTCAAGTTTCTTAATAATTTCTAAATAATTTCTATTTAATTATACATATATGGATTTGAGGGATACGTAACTCGCGTTATTAAACAAAATTTTGTGTCCTGTTTTGGTGCTTTGGTAAATATGCAATTAATAAGTTTTTTAAAGAATATAGATTTGGAGAATTTAGTTAAAAATGAAAGGCAAGTAATCTTTATATTGTTCGTATTTTACTGATAGGCCTTTGAATGTAATACTGCATAGTACTGAGTTATGTTAGAGATTTTATTTTAAATATATCACCGGCTTTTAAATAAAGAAATTTGTGATATTTTTCTAAAATAGAAATCCCTTTCGTTTTGCACAAATACCGCATCAGACCTTTGAAATTACTAATGTATTGTCGTAAGTCCACACTAAAACGAAGTAATGTCACTAAAAATTCTCAAAATCGAGATTCGTTTATTAGTTACCTATCTTTATTTGAGGATGCAAAAGCGTATTTGACCATTGGAAATTATATTATATTATCTACATTGTAACATAATATCTTTGGATCACCTACCAAACGTTACATTATTTTTTTAGTATAAATGATTACAAGTGCAGACTGCCGGCTAAAATCCATGCAACCGCTAACTTTTAGTTGTTAAATTTGAAAGAATATTCCAGATGCGAGACTTTTGCGAGACTGGCGAGATTTCTCGTGCGAGATGCGAAACGAGATTTTAAAAACTCTCGTCTCGTCGCGCAAATAAAAACCTCCGTTTCATCTCGAATCTCGTCTCGTAAACGAGACGATACGTGGGATACTATTTATGTATTGAGAACTGGCAAAACTGGTATTGCAAGATCAAATCTGAAATTGCCATCGTAAAGTTTGACGTTTTTGAGGTTACAGGTACTCTGAACGTTTTGACGTGCGAGCACTATTTGTGTTTTTTGCAGTGTTTAACATTTCATCTCAGCCAAAATATGGAATCAACTCGCAAAGATTTTCGAGCTATGATTTATTATGACTTTCGACGTGGTCTAACTCAAGAACAATGCATCAATCAACTGAATTCAACTTTTTGCGATAAAGCGCCATCCACAGCCACTGTATATCGCTGGTACACTGAATTCAAACGTGGACGTAGTTCGCTCACGGATGAAGTTAAAGAAGGTCGACCAAAATCGGTCGTTGTGCCGGAAAATATCGATGCTGTGCGAAAACTAATTAAAGTAGATCGTCCTGTGACATATTAAGACATCGAGAGATGTTTAAGCATTAGTATTGTAACGTATTTTTTTATTCAGCTACTCTTTGCTTATTAATCTAAAATAATATCTCAATAAAATAAAAAATAATTTATAAATTTCTGAACACTAAAAATAATTCACAAAATTTACAATAGCATATGCGCTCCTTCGCTTTATAGGTCTAAGTCCTATAATAAGAATCGTCAAGTTGTCATTTCGGGTCACTTTTCTATCAGCGTCTAAACAGCTAAGCTGCTATCAGCGGCGTGGAAAAGTCAAGATGTTAGACAGGCACATGGCCTGTAATACGGTCCGCAAGAAGATATAATTGATTTAACCTTCGTGTCGGAATGTGGTTCTTGGCAGCTGTAGCGTGCAGATTTCATTTTGTGTTCCACCTGTAGCAGCTCAATGGATTCCTGCTGGCCGAAGAAATAGAGGTCCGCCCATCATTAAAACATGCAGTGTCGTCAATATCGTAAATATTGTATATGGTGCTGAAATGAAAATTTAGTTTGAGATTTGAAATACAAGAAAATTATAGGACGAACTTAATGAAGAATTGGTTTGGTTAAATAATGTTTTGTTCAGAAGATCTTTGATAGTTCCAGCGTTATATTCATTCGTAATGATGTGTTTCCTGTTTGTGCATCGCAGATGTTTATGGAATATTCCACATCTGATGTCATAAGTTCAATTTCTTTTGGTCGCACTGTACTTCGACACGTGAGTGATATTTAGTCCTTAATCCCAATTATAATTATTTCAATGTTTTGCGAAAGATAGAAGTTTGAAGTTTTACCTTGTTTTAGTTAACTTAAAAATTATTTAGAAAAAGAATGATTCCTTAATAAACTTGTAATCTTGCAAAATTTTAAAGATGGCTATGCAGTTTGCTTATCGTTGTTATTTCACAAACAGATAGCGTTGACTACACTGAAAAAGTTGTTATTGACATATGATGTCAAAAATATCTAGCTATCCAATTTAAATATCACATGTTATTTTACGCTATTTCTAAAATATCTTTATTAATTTTGAGGTCATGTAATTTGATTCTTAAACAACGTGATGAATTTTTTTTTTATACATATTAAGTAAAACTAACTCTCTGTTGAAAGATGTAATTTTATAAAACGTTAAATAATTAAATTTAATTGTGAAGTCGACGTAGTACTACAGATGGCTAAAGATTAAAATATGTAATATGAATTATTAAGAGAGATCAAGCTTTATAGTAAATTTATTCAGAAATATTCAATTTAAAGATCTTTATGTTTTTTTTGAATACAGAACCATACTAATTTTCTGTTCTATAAACATTTTAGTTGAAAAGATTATGATAAAACAAATCAAGTGAATTTAATTGAATAGAATCCATTTTTGCATAACTCTTTTATTATTAAAAATTCAAGTAAAATTTATAGGTCATTCATGAGCAAACATTGTGTCTAATGATAACAAATACCCTGGGTGTATACTTTTGGAACTTAAATTCTATTATATTATTTTTGGTGAATATTTTTTTAAGGACACAAACGGTGTCCAAGTTGTGCATTTATTTGTTCACAGGTTAAGCCCAGACATCTGTCAGACATCTGGTAATTGAGATTTTGGTAAGTGCTTTACAAGGGTGAAATTCAGGTTTTGTGGCTATATAAGCGGTGTCGATTTAAGGTTTCCGCATTCCCCTAATACAAGTACAGATAATTTTTGTAGGTTGTTGTATTGAAAAATACGGTGGCGCTCATTATCTACATTTTTGGTCAACAGACATCCCATGACCCAAGCTCATAATCTACCCAGAGCTAACACTCTACTAGCCGTTTATCTATAAAGAGTTTTTCTTTTCCTCAAGCCCTTTTCCATCCAACTTTACCTTGGGCTTCCATTGTTAATAAGAAATTCTCGACCTTGTGATATCAGGTTAGGGTTTATGATATATGGTGGTCCAATTTGCTATGATATTCACGAAGGAATAATTTTTTATTTACAGTATGACCAGCATACATAAGATTTTGCACGAACATTTGTGTGTTCGAAAGCTGTGTGCGCGTTGGAATCCACATTTTTTGACAGATGCTCAAAAAAATAATCGTGTCGATTGGTGCCGTAAAATGATTTCAAAATACAACTGTGGTACATCCAAAGCGGTATACAATATCGTCACAGGTGACGAGTTGTGGATTTATGTGCATGCGCCAGAAAAGAAAAGGCCAGTCGGCAGTTTGGTCGTTTAAATTTGAAGCAAAGCCAACAAAAGTTGTTTGTTATCGAAGCGTTAAGAAGCAAATGGTGGCGTTTTTCTCCACGAAAATTGGTCCTATAGCAACTGTGGCTCTCGAAAATCAAAAGACCGTTAATTCAGCGTGGTATACGACCATTTGTTTGCCTGAAGTTTTCGGTAAATTGAGGGAAACCAACCCAAAACGACGAATCATTTTGCATCATGACAATGCGAGCTCACACACATCACATGCAACAAACGAGTATTTGGATACACAAAAGATCGAATTGATGGGTCATTTGCCTTACAGCCCCGACTTGGCACCCAATGACTTCTTCTTGTTTCCAGTAATTAAAGATAAACTACGTGGACAACGATTTTCATCTCCCGAAGAAGCGGTTGAGGCTTTCAGAGCTTCAGAGCTATCATTTTCTGACTGGACAAAGTGCTTTGAAGGGTGGTTCAATCGTATGCAAAAGTGTATAGATCTTAAAGGTGATTATTTTGAAAATGAATAAAAGTAATTTTCATCAAATTCATTTGTTTATTCTTTCTATTCTCAATACATAAATAATGTCCCTCGTATTTGCGAGACTCTCGTCAGCGAGACTTATTGCCGGCATCACTAATTAGATTCGAGACGTCAGATTTTCCTACTGATTTGCCGTAGAAAATGGACGACGTACACTGACAAAATGGTACGACCTTCCAATGCGGTTAAATAGTTTCGATTGCCGGATTTACTGAGTAAGTAATTAGATGCCTGGAGATGGCCTTACAATAATATTAGGTGGTGTTTCAAGTCGGCCATAAACACGTACTCTACTAGTTAGCCACACAGCAAATTTTTAAATGAAAATATCTTCGTAAATAGTTAGGTGAATTCTTTGATACAGGAATACTTATTATTATGAAAAATATATTGAGAGGTATATTTTAATTAGCAATTTAAAGAAAAACACCTGACGATCAGTGCAAATTCTTATATATACAATCACATCACTAGCATTTGATTTTAGTGCTATTTTGAATATTAGCTATATTATCAAAAGTACGATTTTGCAAGATTTGCTATCTAATAAATATCTTCGCCATTCAAAATTTTAGACATTTAATCAAACAGCGTGTTACATTTATTTTCCGCATAAATTAATTACCCTATTGTTCTCCCTTGTTCATTCATTACTCATTGAATAAACTCCATTCCAATCCTTAAATTCTTCAATAACCCCTTATATAGTTTACTTGCTACTTCCTAAGCCCGTTTTACCATAAATCGGTTAAATCCTTCAACATAATTAATAATAAACACGCTTTTGAATAAACTCCTCAACTCAAATCCCCCTTTGCTTTTAAAACGAAAATTTATCCGATAGATTAAATAGTCTATGCCTTGTTTTAGGTATCCCGTAATCTCTTAAATTCTTCGACAACATCCTGCTTACAATAATAAATACGCTTTCTACAAATTTTCATTTTAAACTTATTTATTTCGAAACGACAAGTTTATGCTATAATTAAATAGTTTATGCCCTGTTTTAGGTAACATTCAATTTGTTAAACCTTCCGATAGCGTATAATTGCTTCTTATGTGTGTTCCATCTATACATTCGTCTACATAGTGTATTGAACTATCCGATAAAACCGTGTTTTATAGTTTTACCGCCCTTCGATAAGCTAGAATTGGCAGTTCGAATTCGTGTGGTTTGGACCATTGTTGAATTTGATTCTACAGCTGTACGTCAAAGTGTTTTCTACATTTTATTCGTCTCCGTATTTCAAAAAGCGATGCACGTTTATCTGTTCAACATAAGAGGTGTCTTGCGTGTATTTGGTGAGTTTCCCCGCGCATACCCATACTAATCAGATTCTCTTTTTAGCTTTTTTTAGCTGGAGGCCAAATGGGTTTTTTTTCTTTATGTAGAACAACTGCTTTTGTCTGTAGGCCAACTACTTTTGTCCGTGGACCAGCTGCCTTTTGTCTTTGAATTGCTGCTATAATTACGATGGCAGGGTAAATAAACCCTGACGACCATGGCGTTGCTATGCTGACTCACCCCAGGCGGTTTGCAAGATACGCATCTCGACGCATAGAAGTATGTGACTTGTTTTCTTTTATACGTACATTGAGGATCCTTATTTATCAGCGATTGATGTTGTGATACCAGTTCACCGCCCATATTTAGAAGCTAGCTTCGCTAGTGCTGCTGGTTATCTTTCTTTAATTCTTACTACACCTTGGTCTACATTTAATACTTTAATTTAACCCACTTGCTACTGAGAAAACCTACATTGAATACTTTAATTTAACACACTTGCTATTGAGAAAATCTAAGCATTACTTTTTTTAATGATTTTTATTACCTGTTAGCTACGGAATGCGCACTTTGTGGATTCTTTATAAAATTTGTTCTGTAAAATATAACTTAAATTTAATACTTTTCTTTGTACCTGTGAATCAAGAAATTTTAATTTATTTTCAGTGTTAATAGATAGTCGTGTGCGATGTGTTTTTTTTTGTTTCTGTTTGGTATGTATGCGAATCTTCCCACTCTTCGCGGTTGGTAGTTAGCCCTGTGTTTACTTTTCTTCCGGCTCCAGCCAGGTACGTAGCAAGCGGAAAAAAAAAATTATTATTTCTTCTTCAAATATACCATAACTAGCTGTAAAAGCCGGCTTGGCCGACAACTTTTTCTATCTTTTATTTTTTGTTCTAATTCTTTTGTATCGTAACCCTGGGTATATGTGGCTGAAAATGGACAGGCTGAATTTTTGAAAATGACCCCCTTGGCAGCTAAAACACTGTTCCGTACAGAATAAAGCATTCTCAAAAAATAATAAAAGGACAATATTTTGGCTTCCAAGGGCATTTTCAAAAATTTAGCTTGTCCATTCTTATCTACACATGCTCATGAAAACGATACAAAAGGAGCTAGAAGAATAAACAATACACAAAAAAGCTACAGCGCCCGCACGGAAGAAAATATTCTTTAAAAACTTATCCAACTGCGCAAAAATACACAAAGATACAAAAAAAAGCATTTTTAAAAATGTAGCGTCTCCGTTTTCATCTATACGCACCCAGGAACACAATACAAAAAGTACCAGAACAAAGAACAGTATACAGAAAAAGTTACAGCGCCCGTACGGAAGATATCAGTCTTATAAAGAATGTTCTCCTTTGCGGGCGCAGTTACTTTCGCATTTCGTTTGTTGTTCTAATTCTTTTTGTATTGGTTCCTGTGCGTGTGTAAATAAGAATAAATATACTGATTTTTGAAAATGCTCCCTTGGCAGCTACAATACCGTTCCACACAGAAGAAAGCGTCATTAAAAAATAATAAACGCACAATATTTTGGATGCCAAGGGCATTTTCAAAAATGCAGTTTGTCTATTCTTATTTACACACGCACAGGAACACAATACAAAAAGAATTAAAACAATACACAAAAAAGCTACAGCACGGTCAGAAAACTTTCTAAATTATATTATAAATTGATAGCGTTCGTTGCCTAGCAACAACTTTTGTGTACAAACAATTCTTCTTACGTCATTTCACTTCAAGTGACATTTGTCTAGTATAAAACGTATACCTTTCAAACTGTTTTATAGAAAATGACGGAGCCGACACAAGAGCATTTATTAGAAGGTATAAAATGTAATTACCTAATTGATTTAATTTATATCTAATTTTATATAGCCGTCAAAGAAGCATTACTACAGGATGGAAAATTAGGCCATTTTAAATCAGAACTTCGTAAAGCAGTTATTTCAATTCTAAACCGAAATCCTGGCGATAAAAAGCCTCCACAAGTTCCAGAGAAAACCAATCTTATTAATGAACTTATTAGAGAGTATCTGTCATGGAATGGTTACATATATTCTGAACAACTTCTAGTAGCAGGTTTGTACAATAGTAAACCACGTTTAATTATAGTTTATTAATTAACAGAATCCGGACAAAATAAATCTCAAGTAAATAGAGAAAATTTGGCTGCAAAATTAGGTGTAATGGACGATTCTAAAACCACAAAAATTCCTTTGTTGTATTATATTGTAACAGCATTTCAATCACAAGAATTAACGCCGTAATTACCTATAATATATTATTACTTTTGTTATTATATTTACAACTAGTCTTTTGATAAAAAATGGCTAAAACAAGCTACCATTTTTATTTGCATTTTCATACTATTACTAAAAGGGTGTAAAACAGGTTGTAACAATTATTTTGAAAATTATTAAAGTCTATAAATTTATTTATAAAATACACTGCACTATTTATTTAAATAAACAATTAATTTTTGCAATATTAGTAAATGTACAAATCAGTATAATATAGCCCAATCACGAGGCGTATATTAATTAAACTTAAGCTCTATTCGTAAACGTTGGTTATCTGAATAACATTCCAAATGTCAGACGATTCTTGTGCCTAGTGCGCATCCTGTCCACTAAGGTCAGTCAAGCTCGAGCTTTCACTCTGGTGACACACACCATGACTTAGAATTTAGTTTGCGCGAGTGACTGTTACATGCCAACCGCCATGTATCACGTTAGATTTAATTTGTAAATAAATTCCCGCGTATTTTTAAATTAGTACGTTAATTTCCGTCGTCTCTGACAGCCGCGTCGGCGCAAAAGGATGCGAAGTGCGCGCGTGGTGTTATAAGACGCCATTAAGTTACGAGCCCTCGACGAAGCAACATCTATCTGTGTCGTATGTCTTTTCTTTTTAGGGATGTAGGTTTCTTCTACCTTTTGCCTTTGTGTACCTGTTACCTGATTCCTATCGTTCCCCTACAACAGCAGTAAAAGAAGGACGGATGTAATCTGATTCAACATGGCGTAACTGCGAACCCATCCTGCAAAATCATCGTGGGGCCCTGAGACGAATTTTCAGATGCCGCCATGTAAGTAATTTGTTTTGATTTAAAGCGTGCTTGCAAATTGACTTAAACAGCGGTTGCATCACTTTTAAAACGTGGTCGGTATCAGTTACAAATATGGCGACAATCATACCGCAAATACAACAATTGCGCACTATAACAATTGCCCAAGTGTAACATGACTTACGAATCGCCATAGGCATGGCAACGTGATCAGGTGCTGAAAGAACTTGATTTTAGTTCTGTTTCTGATAATGGTAGGCAAATTAAATTATTATTGTGTTAGACTAAATGATTTTATTATAGCGCTCATAGATTGATCGACAATAATCTCATAGATTGATTAATAAAAATCTCACGGACTTATTAATAATAGTCTCACAGTTTGATCGATAATAATCCCCATGATTTTTTAATATAATCTTTCTAATTTTAATATCAATGGTTTACCAATTTTCTCATTAAATTATCAACTTTTAATTTCATTAACTAAAATGTAATAAATATTAATTCTGCACATTCACCGTTGATAAGATTGCGAATTTATAAGTTCAAATATCATGTTTAATTTCTCAATTTACCGTTAAATAATCTCGCTTTACATAAGTTAAAAAACGTCGAAAATGATGTACTTTGGATAACCTGTTTTATGGATTGGTTTTGTTTCGATTTGCTTCAATGAATTGCACAACAAGTTGGTGAAAATGGTTCCCAGTAAGGATCCAGTATAATACGCAAAAATATGTGGAAAGTTCGCTAACGTCACTTGTTTGTCGAAAGATTGCAGGCCAACACATGTGGTTTCGACCAGGTATTTGTCTCAATGAAGTTTAAAGTACCAGTTTGCAAGGTAAGCGTTTTTTTAACAACTTGTCCTGACCATAGCTGTTCGTATAACTTGACAGCAAGGCGAATAATTAAAAATAACATTGTAGCATTTTACGACTTTTGTTTACAAAGTAATTATAAAAACTTTTGTTGTTAGGAATTTACTATAGTATGAATTATGGGTAATATTTGATATTACTGTAAATAATTAAGATTACGAATATCTTTATTTAGTCCTAAAAAGTATTTCATTTAAATTGTATGGTTATAACAAACTTCGAGAGTGAAACCGATCATTTAAATTCGGTTTAAAAAAATTTTTTCGGCTTTAAATTTGGTTTGGCGCTTTTCTCATGTCCTATGCGCCGCTGCATAAACAAACGAGTTACCTATCATACCGGCCGATTACGGTTCGGTATTTAATTCATTCGCTAATGTGAACTCGTTCTGCTAGGACTGTCTAGCACAGTTATAAATTACATCGCTTTCGCAAATTGTTGTAAACAATATATAAACTTAATTATTTTATGTGTTTAAGTGTGATGCTTTAACAAGTTCCGCATAGTTCGCTGTACAAGAAATCTTGGATAACTTGGTAAGTTTATGTGGTATATGTCTTTGGGCAGGGATTAGCGCTCAACTTATTTTCCACGACAATATTTCAATATTTTTCTCATAAATATTTTTAGTTATCGCATTCAGGTCCTTCAAGCTTTATCAAACTCTAAATAATTTAAAATGAACAACAATTCAAAATTAAAAAAAGCTAAAAACTAGTAAAAAAACGTGTATTATAGAAAGGTACATATTTATCTTAAACTTACCAATTATTTCTTAAGTGGTTTCTGCTGACTAGTATTTTAACACTGGACCAACAAAGATTTTAGTACTATAAAAATGGTTACTTAGATATCTATAACAAACAAAAAAATGAACAAAAATAAAAAAATATTTCTTTCAATATTACAATCAAAATGATTTTGACAAATATATTACCTTCTTCTTAAGGGCTTTCTAAAAATTTTCTCATTATTTGGTTCGGTTTAACTTCGGATATGTCTTGGACATTGGGATAAACAAAAACTGTTTGTCTTCTTACGTCCCCAAATTTGGTTAAAGCTATTGACGTCATGAGTAAAGCCAACAAATAAAAATAAGCCATGGGCTTATCTGCTTATTCGCTAAAGTCAAAGGCAACCTCCGCTCGCCTTCAGAAGTCAGGGTCGCGTGTCATTAGTTTTTTCTGTGTTTCGCCAAATTTTGGCGGCAAAGTGCGTGAACCTACTCCTTCACGGAACACAAGAGAGTTATTAGGTAATTAAAGAAAAAGGTATAAGGATACGAAAAGAATACTTCGCCCTGAATTAACGCACATCCGCGTTCGATCTGTTTGATAGGTGGTAATCAAGTCAAATCCCCTGTTTTAAAATAACTCGTTGCCACGAGCCTGTTGGTATGCCCTCCAATAGAATGTTCTCATGGCTAACCGCCGGACCACACCACATTGCTTTAACCTGGAAAATGCGTGCTTAGCAAGAATACATACAATAAATTAGGGGTTATTGTCTTCCGGTTCGTGAGACACTACGATCGTAAAACTTAATTAATTTAGGATGGAAAAAGGTTCTCCTTTGTTGGATTAAAAAAGTCCCCTAATCCTAATATTAAAATAAAACGTGATGCAGCCAAAACGCACAGCAGTATATACTGTTAAACATACGCACATCATTGGTATGACATCTTAATTTTTAACCCTTCATTTATTGTATAACCTCGACTTAGGTTTGTAGTTTGACAAGAAAGAAAATGCTTATATCCTAGTTTATATTCTGTAACAATTCTTCATAGCCTAGTTTAACTTTACAAATAAACAAATGAAAAAAGTATCGGTGTCAGATACATTCTTCTATGTCAGTGAGTAATGAATTTTAGCTAACCACAACCAACAAAAATGCTTCCCGCTTGTTCAATAACCGATTTTATGGACGAAATTCTATACACCACAATAAATTATATTAAACCACGTGATACTGGTAACTATAAATAAAATACTTAAAGAATACTAACGTTTAGTTAATACGTATAAAGAGCAGAAGAAACAATTTATTGTACGCTCTACGTGTATACAAACATGGTTTATACGTTGTTCTTGGTTTGAAAAAGTAGAAACCCTCACTCTACTGTTAGAAGAGTTAAAAAGTATGGATTCGTTGGGAACAATTGTTCAAACTTTAGAGAAGACAATATTAAAAACTATAAACTACGTAGAAACCCAGTAAGATTGACTATAAACTTCTCTTCTTGTTTTGCATTTGCCCTTTTTCAGATTATCCTCTAATTTTGTATATGATAAGATTATACATGATCACAATCGAGGACTACACGAAGAGACGCTTAACAAAGTTCAAATGTTAGATTTGAACTGGTTTGCAATGCAGAATGATAAAGAACAGGTCATGATAATTATTGGTAAGTAAAATAACATTTAGTGCTATTATCATACAAACTATTGTTGGTAATTAGTTAATTTGAAACACAATTTAGTATTTTTACCAATAATATGACGTCAGTGACAGCAATTTAGTGCAGCGAGTTTAAGTTTGCAAAAATAACTAACTAATATATAATTAAATGGACGAAAATTAGCTCTCTATAGGGTTGGCAAAACTTGGCGTCATCTTTATGTTTTCAAATTCGTCAGGAGTGTGTATGAATGGGTTCTGGACCCTACGCACTCCGCACTCCACATCCCACCACATCACTCCAAATTATTCCACATCACTCCACATTCCTCCACATCCCTCCACATCCTCAATATCACCCCACATCACTCTATATCATTTAGGTACTAAAATCGCAAAGTAGTTGAAATTTCAACTACTTTCCAAGGTCACTGTTTAGCTGTTGTTGGGAATTACTTTCTAGTTAGCGCTTGAAGTGAGCGGACGTGTTTCACGGAGCTCCCGGATACAAGGCTACAAATAAGTGTTTATATAGAGTTTTTATTATTTTTATTATATTTTAAACTTTGCTTTTTATTGTATTTCATTTTTATTATAGTGCGGCATTACTTTTTAAACACGGCAGTAAAATAAAATTAAAAAAAAATAATTTAATTCCTAAAATAATAAATAAATCGCGTTTTTCTTTGAATTTAAACTAGAACCGGCTTTTAAAAATAAACTAACTTGAATTTCGGGCTAATAAAGTAAAAAACTAATAAACAAACACCCCAAAATAATTTAAAAGGCGTTTTTAATAAATTTAAAACAAAAATCGCGTAAATCCTATAAAAGACCGCCTAAAACCATCAAAAAAGTGTGTAAAAATTTTATAGTGCGCGTATAATAAAATAACAAGCTAAAAACAAAAATCTAGGCCCTTTTAAATTAAATAAATAGCTCAAAAACCGTAAATTTCGAAATAAATTAAATATAAATATTCCATATTTTAAGTACACGCGCACTTAAACTTTTTAAAGTCGAGTTTTCAGTGTAATTAGTGGTGTAACACTTGAAGCTTGAGTAAACATGGAGTAAGTGCGTTTCCGGTACCGCATTCCAATAGCGCATGTTTTTATATGTTTATTTCCACAGTTAAATTTAAAGTATAGTATTTTATAAATAATATTTTCATGTAATTAGCTTATTTAAATTTGATTTGAAGGTTTAAAAATTTAAAATAAATAAATAGTGTTGTTATTTGGTTCTAGTCGTTATTTTGACGTTTAGTGTTTATTGTATTTTTGTTAAATTTAAAATTTAATTTGACGGTTCCAAGTTTAAATTGTAAATACAGGGTTATTTACGGTTTATCTTTAATCAAAATATTTTTATTGGACCAACATTTTGCGTTCTTTTAGCGTCTTAACGGCCAGGTCGTTTTTTTGATTTGCTTTTTTTTCGTTGGTTACTCTTCTTCGTTAGCATGGTGGTCCACCGGGACGAGGAGACGTTGCCACGGAAGAAGAGGGGTGATAGGTCGGAGGCTGAGGGCGCTGTTGTGGGAAACAGTTTAAGGAAGTTTTGAAGAACATTAGATTAGGGACTCAGGAGGAGGTAGTGAAGGAGCCTGTATCTGCGACGGTCGTGTCGGGGCCTCCAGCGTGACTGCGGCGCCTGAATTGCCCTCTACCTCAAGAGGCCAGCGTAAGACGTCGACTAGCAGCAACGGTAGCGTTGCCGCTAGCAACCTCGATGAGCTGGCGCAATTGAAGTTTAGGGTGAGAAATGCGCCGACAACCTCCGCCACTATCGTCGTAGAAAACAGAAAGGTGATTCGTCACGCCGTGGATGATATCCGCGACACGACGAATCAGCTTATAGGCATGGTAAGGGCGCTTAGACTTTGTTTAGAGAATTCTGGGAGAACTAATGTTGTCTAGCGGGGGTAATTTCTGTTTCAGGACAGCAGGGTTCCAGGAGCCAGGAGTTGATGATGCCGCGCAAAGTCTCGTATGACGCAGCAGCTTCAGGTGCTACGCCTACGTTTGCAGAATGAAGACGTCATGTCGACGCTTACGAAGAAGGTCGATCCCGCTCGTGATGGGTTTGTTGTAGTCGGAGCTCGTCGAACTCGTAGGGGCGGTGTTGTAGTGAAGTGCGCAGGTCGCGATGACACCAAGAAATTGCAGTCGAAGGTCGACGGGCATTGCAAAGAGCTCGTATGAAAGACCATCGAGAAGAAGCGTCCACGGGTCGTTCTTCCGGGGCTTGAGGCGGGGGCAAAGGCGAAAGAACTGGTGCGGTTGATCGCGAGCAAGAATCCCCGCTTCGGCGATTTGAAGCTGCAAAACCACTTGAGGGAGAAGTTCAGGTTTGGTGGAAAGGGCCCAAGGGATCCCTTCGCCAACGTAGTCTTCGAAGTGACCCCCACACTTCGAAGGCGTTTATTAGCTGATGCTATTAATCTCAGCTGGCGACTGATTTATATTACAATTACAATCTTCGTTCCTACAAAAATGCTGCCACCAAAAATGACAGCAGAACATCCGACAAAACAAATCAAGCTCCAAAAATAAATTCGAAATGAATATAAATAAATATATTTATGTAAATAGATATCTAATAAGCATTAAGCATATAGCAAGGGAATGGTAGGGAAAGCTAGGGATGGATTTAGGCTAAAGATAGAATAAATTACTTGGATCAGGGAGAACGAATTTGTAAATTTATAGAGCAGGCAAAATAGCTGGATTCACTATTAAAATATTTGGCGAATGCTTAGAAATTTGAATCCATTTTTAATATTAGTTAGCTAGATTTAGATAGTTTTAAGACGACTCTTCAGGTCGCACTGGTAACCAGAGCTGGCGACCGCTATCCGGTATTACGGATCCCTCCCTTTTACTTTCGCTCCAAATTAACGCTAGGGATACAATTATTCAAACTCTATTTTTAGTTTTTGTTTTAGTTTGTTAGATTTTTATTTAGGGTCGATTAATTTTGAAGTTAGATTAGATCTGAAGCACGTTTATATTTTCGCGTTTAAACCCAATGTAGTACCTTCGGGTGGAGCATTGTAGACGTGGCCACAAGTATAGCGGCCCTTATTCAAATTATAATGTTGTTGGAAACTCTATATTAATAAGTAACAACTATTTTTTTAATTTTTATTTATAATTGCGTGGACCAATAGAATTGCGACCCTCCCCCCCATGTTTTGCGACCCAACCCCTTGTTGAGAGGACAACCAATGACATCATCGGATCTTAAAAATTCAAACTTTGGAAAAACCAGTGGTAGTTATGGCAAAGGCGGCTCTGTGGCATAGTGGTATGTGTGTGACTATTACGCTCAAGGTCCCGGGTTCGAATCCCGACACGGTCCGCTTGAAAAATGTTAGGCGAGCATTTTTCACAAAAATACACCCTCGTTCGGATGAGAGGTAAAATGGAGGTCCCGTGTGTGAGTGTTGTCACGCACGTTAAAGATCCCTACCTTGCTTGGAACAGCAAGGGTTCGGCGAAATTCCAAATTTTCCAGTTAAAAAAAACTCGCTTCCTGGCCAATGTAGTACCTTCGGGTGGAGCATTGGAAAATCACATCTAAGGCAGACTGGACTTCGACGGGTTTTATATGTTCTAACCTATAGTTTTGTCGACCGTCTAGACAACTATCTTTAATTTTTAAAACTACGTAATCAGTACCATGGTTTAGTTTCTGCCATCCATGTTGGTCGACCACGTTTTTTATTTTATGTCAAACATCGGGCACGATTTCTTATTTATATTCATAAACACCATATTAGTAGAATTTATAGAATCGCTCTGTATAATTTTTATTTACTAGCTCAATTATGTTACACAATTCCAAAGGAAAATTAAATTACCTTGTTCTGTATTCGTTCTAAACTTTTAATTTTTCAAAACACAAATATATTCATTGTTTTCGATGTACAAGTTAAAAATTAATGGGAATAAGGCACATTCCTGTCTCACCCCTTTCCTAATATTTACTTATCTATGTTGCTGCTCAAATTCTATTCCGCTGGTTGCTCTTTGTATGAGCTATGTACTATCTGTCTATCCCTAAAATTCATTCCAATCTTTTTTCCATTTTACATTGTCGAATGCTTTTTCCAGATCTACAACCCCTATATATACACACATTCCCCTTTTTCTATTGTTTTCTCCATTATCATCCTCAGAGCTAAAATAGTCTATCGTGTTCCCCTGTTTTGCATAAACCCAAATTGATCTTCTCCTAGTACTTCTTCAGCTCGTTTTTCCATTCGCCTTTGTACAATTCTAGTTAATATTTTTGACACATATTGTTCGAAAATTTTCACATATATCTGCGCCCTCTTTTTTGGAATAGTGACTATGATGTTACGTTTGAAATCTTTGGGTATCTCGCTTGTCCCATACATATAGCTTACAAGTTGGTTGAGACGTTCTGTTTCTGCTTGTCCAGTGGCTTTTAGTTTCTGCTTGCATCTTATCTGTACCCAACGCCTTACCACTTTTCAGACCCTTTAATGCTAATAGCCCAAGGCATCCTTTTCAATATCTGATTCCTGTTGTAATGCTGTTAGTTTTTCTCCTGCATATAAATTCTCTATATATTTTTGCCACCTAACCAGTTTCTCCACAAATTCTTTTAATGACGTTTCCTCCTGCTGTATGGTTTTATATCCCTAAAATTCATTCTAATTAGTTTGTATGCTTCGCCTGTTCTTCCTATTTCCATCTTAGTTTGCACCTCTTTGCACTTTTCATCAATCAATTTTTCTATAGCTTTCCTGCATTTGCGAATAATTTTCCATTTTATGACTTTATATCTCTGTTTTCCTGTTTCATCTGATCTATTTTTGTATTTTTGTTTTTCTTCTATTAAATTCAGGATATCCTTTGTTATCCACAATTTCTTATTTTCTTTTTGTGTATACCCCAGAATTCTGTTTCTACTTCCTTAGTATAAGAAATTTTCCAGATATCTTTCAGTAATTTAACGGACTTTTTTCAAATCTTTCGTGCATATCTTCATCTTTTAGTTTCTCAAAGTCAAAGGACTTTTTTCCGTTCTTTTTTTTTAGATTTTTGATTTAAGTGCGCCTTTATAATTATGATGTTGTGGTCAGGGTCTATATTTACTTTTGGGTAGCTTCTGCAGTCCTTTACTTGATTCCTAAACTGTTGTCTAACAAGAATGTAATCTATTTGACATCTTCCTATAACTCATAGCATCTTCCACGTATAACGTCTTCTAGTATGATGTTGAAATAATGTATTTGTGATGATTAAATTGTTCTTGTCGCAAAATTCTACCAGCCCATTTCCCCTGTCTTTTCTTGTGCCTAAACCAAATAAACCTACTACCACTTCTGTCCTACCCTCATTTACCACTGCATTATAATCCCTCGTAATTATTAAATTTTCATGTTCTTTTATGTATCTTAGTATGTTTTTGATATCTTTGTAGATGCTTCTACCTCTTCGTCACTGTAGCTAACGGTGGGCATGTATACTTGTACTATTACTGTATTTACCGGTTTAGATTCTACTTTAACTTTGAGAACTCTTTCGTTCTTTTGTAAGTAATTTTCTACACAGTGTCCTATCTTTTTTCACATAACTATCGCCACACCCGAATTTCCTTCCTCTGACCCTGTATGAATTACCCTAAAATCTCCACTCCAAAAGTCCCCCGCCTCTGGCCACCGAACTTCGCTGATCCCTACTATGTCTAGTGCTAACCTATCCATTTCAATTTTAAAGTTCTCTAGCTTACCTACTTGCTTTATACTTCTGACATTCCACGTTCAGACTCGTAAAATGTGCCCTACTCTTCCTTTAAACTTTCCGATCACGTCCTCCAAAGTAGTCCCTTCCTGGAGATCCAAATGGGGGACTAGTTTAACTTTGGAAGCTTATACCCCAGATGATGCCATCATCTTAATTACAATTTAAGTATGCTGTTTACTTGAGAGGTAATGTGGAGATTTCCCGTTGTCTACCACATCGTAGTAGTATGTTTTAGAATGCCATACTGACCCCTATGGTCTCTGCCAATCTAAATACCAAAAGAGCAGCTCTTAACTCATTGGAACACTCGAGCGGTTCCACCCGTTCTAGTAATCTAAAACTTCTTCAAGGTGCAGGTCCATTCGGATCAAATAACAATATTAAGTAAGCAAAAATAGTTTACTCACCAATTTCTTAATGTTTCTATAGTACAAGTAGAACCCATGTAGTATAAATGTGAGTAGAGCTATTCATTACCTGTTGATTTTGATTATATTCCTAAACGTATGCTGTTAAGGAATATGGATAACCGCAATGTGTATCCATCTCATGATAACTTGATCTGCATATAAAACAGCAGCCAGACTAAATACGCTGTAACGCCAAACTAAGATTTTCTGTGTCAAGACCCAATAAGCATTGGTTCAAAGATTTAAGGATCTGTGGTAAATAATCTTACGAATATAGGATGTAGTCCCATGTTGAAAATATTAAAATTTTCATTAAAAAACCATCACCCTTCAACTACCTACCAGTCTCACAAATAGGGACAAGTTTCCACCATCAAGATTTTGTAACGGTCAAAGTAAGTTTATAATAGTTTATCACAGAAGAAACCACGAAAATCAACACTTGGAATATAAAGAACTCGTTCAACGAATGTATCGTAACATTGTTTTCTGAAGAATAATCTACGGGACCACTTTATAGAATTGCCACAACTTTTGAACGTATTTCTAGCATACAAAGATAATAAAATCGCTTCATCTAATTACAATCAATCTAGGTCATGCAACTACAATAAATATCGAGTACTAACTATCACATGGGCTCATATAATTAAGCAATTTATCAAACATGAAAGCAAACATTTATTAAAATAGGATATCAAATGTGGCATGCAGAAAATATTCAAACTATGAAATGGAACGTAACAAAGGCCCTTACTTAGGTCAACACAGTGGTACAAAATGGATTAGGATTTTATTGATAGTGTTCTTTTGAATTTGATTGCTTAATCATGTCCAGATGAAATCTTATAAAAAATCAAGTGTTCATAAATGCTACGAATTCTTTGAAATTTCACATATCCTGATAAATTGTGAGCCTTTTCCAAAACTGTAGCTGGTTCAATTCTTTTTGTTCGCGTACGTCTTTAGTTTTTCTAAAGCAAAGAGTACGCATAAAAGTTGTTAATAAAGTTCATTTAAATTTTTTATCTTAAAAACGGTTTTCACTTCCAAATTTTTTAATACATTGATTCAAATAGTTGCATTAAGCAAAACGAACACTAATTAAAATTTATCAAAGTATAATTATCCATTATAGGTCTACTTAAATTGGGTGGTGGCTCCCTGTTGTCTAAAATATATAATGTTGCAAAAAGTATGTATAATGAAAGACAAGCAAAAAGTCAAGAACCTGCGTCAAATACTGTAATATTTCATGAAGATGTGGAAAATAACACTGTAGATAATAAATCAAAAAGTTTGTTAGAATTACAGAAATCAGACCTAACTGCGGAATCTTCCATCACAACAAATTCATTTAATCTCCCATGCACAAGTTCAATGGAATTTGAACATTATGATCCTAAAAATCCTTTACTGATTCAAGTGCAGCGTCGCAGAAAAGAATGGAACGAAATTATGAATAAGTACAAGAAACAGATTGAGGGTAAGAAAGCTACTAGAGATAAAGGAGATACCAGTAGAAGTTCTAAAACAAGTAACAAAAGTGAAAAATCTTCAGATACTTTTAAAAGTAAAAAAGCCAAGAACAAAATGGAAGGTGTAGAAATAGACCAGGTAAGCAAACTTTAATAGGTCAAAACAAGCTAGTAATATAAATATTAAAGTAGAGTAGGTGAAGACAGACAATCTGTATGTTACACAGTAGACATTTTAATATGGAATGCCATTTTTCAAACTATCTTTGGTGTTGATAGCATTACCTATTTTGCATCCAAAGCCACAAATATTTTTGCATCTGTAATAAATTATTAGCAAAAAAAATATTTACTATTAATACAACTCAGATAATTGCACTTTTAAGTGTAATGTACAAAACTTGATTATAAAAAACAGATGAGTGTAATTCAATACTAACATATGTATATTGTGAAATATTGGGAGGGAAGAACGACAACCCTAGAAAGTTATTCAAATGACCTTTTTGTTTCTTTGTGTGAATTGGCTTTTTTAATGCATTAGGACGAAAGTATTTAATTTTGTATTGAACAAAGTCAAGGAAGGATCATTTTCAATCTCCAAACTGTTGGTTGCTAAGATAGCTTATCTAAATTTCATTTAGCATTAAAACCTTGTTTTTATTTCTACAATCATTATTTGCTGAAGAAACATAATTTTGCATTAGGTTGTATGTAGTCCTCTCTCAAAACTCTGGGCAACGGTAATCAATTAGGGAAAATGATTTGAAAACTATTAAACTACTATAGATGTCAACCATTAGCCCATACAACTTCCATTTCTTCTTAAATCAGTTTGGCAAGTCCGCCTTTCACTTTTTTATTCCATTTGATTAAAACTATCAAAATCATGTCTCAAAACTTCCACAAAGTTATACAAAGAATTGTATTACAGAATCACAAGCAGTACTTTATTCAACACTTAAAAAATGGCCGAAGGCTTCCCCACTGTGTAGTTAGCTAACAATTTATAAATACTTGATCTATGTATATGACCAGTACCGAGTGTTGAGGCTTATAATTGAAAAATATTTATTGGAACTGCTTTACACCGTACTTAAATTTTCTCTCATCATCGGCAGATCTTCAATCCTAAAACTAGAGGAACGTATAACGTCATTGTTTTCTATTCTTAGCTAACATACACAATTCCTTGAAACTCCTACAGCCTACATCTTTCACTATTTGTGAACAATAGTATAATCTAGCTCTACATCTACCTCTCTTTTTTCCTTTCTGTTTTTAACATAAGCAACGATATTACCTAATACCTATCATCCTATCTCTCCTATATTTTACTGTTTTCCACAATTTCTGTCTTCTCCTATCATTTCTAGTACTTCTTTGTTCTTAACTTTGTCTGTCCATGATATCTTCATCATACATCTGTAGCACATTAGTTCAAAGACTTCCATCTATTTACTGTCTGCTTCTCATACTGTCCATGTTTCAGTCAGACAATGCTGTGATCCACACATGCTTTCAGTAATTTTTTCCCTGTTTCTATGCTTGTTTTCAAACAAAATGTTGAACTTAGCCTTACAATTTAACCAAACTAAAAAAAACAAATCGCATGTTGTTTTCCATATGGGACCAAGGACATTAAAAATTCGAAAATCTATCTAAATTCGCAAATAAATATTCTTGGCGAATTTCTTTATTTTTTTTTCTATTGCCTTAATACCTCTATGTTGTTTCGAAAAGCAATTTTTTTATATGCAAAAAAATTGTTACAAATTGTTGATGGAAATTTTCTGTCCTACAAGAAAACATAAGACAGAAGATGACTAGTCGCTAGTTGAAAGCGCTCTGTCTGTATTAAATACTTACACGTTAACCATTTTCTCATTCGACAACCTTTCAATTCTGGAGATGACACATCCAGGAAGCAATCTCCATAAAATAACCAATGTATCGTAGACTGTGTGCCATATTACTACCTGTTGATATCATACATCCTCTAGCCCAAGTTTTTTCATTTTCGAAACCTCCAAAATATAACATGGTTCTGCAGCAATCCCCATCTACATTAGTGGATGTTCCATAATAATCGTCCGTAAAACAATTTGGTACAATTATCTTTTCAGCATTTATATTACACTATGTCGTAGCATTTAGCATATTGTTACGTGCCGAAATCGGCACTAGACATTTTTAGATAAGTGTTAATATGTGAGAATTTCGCGGCATAAATTTAAAAAAACTTGTTCCGCGTATTTCCGTCACGTCAGAAGTGCTTGCGCGAGATTCGCGCCAACGCGTGTGGGGGAAGAAGAAAGTGGGGAATTTCCAAAAGACGCGTAGGGGCTTGCCTCTGAAACGCGAAGAAGAGTGGTTGTGTGGTATCTTATCGTATCTTTTTGGGTTATGTAGGTCCCTTTTTTGATTATCGTTCCCTATAAACCCGTTCCTGTCGTTACCTACATATACAAAGAAAACCAAATTAGAATTTGGATGCAACCTGGCTCAAAATCCACGACCCGAGAAATAACGAATCCACGGAACCCCGCAGCCGCTAGCATGGAGTAATCCTGATGAAAGCCGCCGCTATCATGGAGTGATCCTGAAGGAAGCTCTACTTGTTCACGTAAGTACCCCTTAGGGGTTTCCTAAAATTTGTATACATCGTAAATCGCGTCGCCCTAATTTGCATATTGTGTGACGTCATCTAAATTTGCGCGTCAATTTTTACATTATCGAATATCGTTACCAACTGTCATTTGTGTCACATGTACCGCGTTTACGGGACTGTAATAATATGTAATAGTTTGCAAAGTAATAGTGCATCTTTCACTACAATTTGCCATAGTAAAGGTTAGGAAATGGTTAACAACATGCATTATTTTTTGTCGAGACACATTGTCTTCATATACATGATCTATATTCTTCCTTGAACGAATTGTTGAGAATCCAAGATGTGGTTTATCAGTCTTGATCGTAATTTGCAGTGAACCACCTAAACATATTTGCCCATGGAACAGCACGTTTACTATATTTTGTACAAAATTCTTGTTGGGCAAACATAATCAAGGAATTTTTTAATGAAAGTTTTACAAATTCAGCATCTTCTCAAGGGAAATACCGAGTCAAAATTTTTCATACACCTACTTTACAAGTGATATCAAAATTGTTACATAATTAAAAATGAAATTATGGTGACCTCATAGAAGAACATGTTTCTACATCCTAACTAGTAGTTAAATGCAACATTGAACCGAAAATCAAAAAATCAATAATACTAGTGAAATACGTTTATTTAATTTCAAAATAATTGTTAGAGGTAACCCAAAATATCTATTTTGCAGATCCAACTTCTACCAATTTGGGTTGTAAAAAAGATTTTTAATTATTTGAACAATAAAACTTTAAATCAGATTAAAGAAGTAAATAAATATTGGGAATATGTGGTTATAGACCTACAAAAGGATATAAAAACCAGGAAAATTCTAAACAAAACCATAGCTAAATTAGAGGTGAGTTTTAAAAAAGTTGTTGGGAATTAATGTATTCTATAAAGGAATGCTTGGACGTGCAAGAGGATATGGATAAACTAAAACCAATTTTAAGAACTAGTAAATATGAAGAAATTGAAAGAGTACGAAAATTAAATAATCGGGGAGCTATTTGCAATAGCCTGAGGAAAGAGTTGGAATTTAAAAATTTAAATAACAATTCTGTGGCACAAACGATTACACAGGTAAGTATGCAAATAAATTTATGTATTGGTTTTTAATAAAGTTGCATCACAGGCAATTACCGATTACATCTTACCAGTAACAGATCTGCAACTGTTTCCTAGAATTCTCTCAATAAGAGAAGCACTTTATAAATCACCTGCATGTTTAATAACCCCACTTGGATTTTTAAGTTCTGACTTCCACGAACAGTCTGTTATTAGTAATGGTAATGTTGAAGAAAATAATTGACAATTATTAATATTTTATTGCTTTTTTGTAACACAATTGATTTTAACAATATAGGAAGTTTTTTCATATTCTAAGCAACACTTCTGTAGCACTCCTACTCCATGCCATTTTTGTAATTAATTTAGTAAAATACTTCCCAAAGGTCCATCATATACTGCTTACATGTGGGAAACTGCTTAGTATCACCACTTTACCATTTGCATCTGTGGTGGAAACTTGTTCGCATTTGGTAACCATCTAGAACCCACAACCATCTGACGGCAGGTACTGTAAAAGTACAAATTAATGAGTAAAATTTTAGCTCGATGCCGTCATGCACAAAGGCAAGAGTTTAATCAACAACTTCTAGATGTCAGACATGCAGAGAAACAGTTATTGTTACATAAACAATTCGCTCATTGCTTCTGCTTGCTGACTATGATCATTCAATTTTTGTGCTAATAATTGAAATTAAAAAATATTTGCAATGCACCAATTTGAATAAAAAAATTACTGGTGAGAATTTGAAGTTATTTAGCTTACAGAAAATCAGATTTTAATGCATAGTTACTTATGTAAATAAGATACCGACTGGTCATGTTAATTATACGTCTTTCCAGGCAGACTTTGGTATGCAGTATATTTGATATTATAATAAATGCGTATGCAAATTAGTAAGAGGCTACCGTGTATTAGGCCATTTTAGAGATGAATCGACAAATTTCACTATCCTTCATTGATGTTAAATGAAAGAATTTTGAATTTATAAATAAGTACATGTAGACAAGTTGAATGCCAATGTTTGCATCTTTCTAATTTATCTAGTTGATAAGGAATATATCTTGTTTATAATAAAACATCCATAAACTATCGTTTAATTAGCGAATCCATTATTGAACCTGGTACTTCAAGTACCAACTATCTCAATCAAAAAAACATCAGCTTGATTCGGTTAAACATAACTTTGCAACACTTTTATTGGATCCTCTAGCAAAATGTCCGAAAAATGTAGCATTCAAAAATTTTATGGCAAAAAAAATCTTCAACTATACAAAAACAGAATTCCTAGAATATTAACAATTACAGGTGCGCTTTTATACTAAGGAAATAGAAACAGAATTGTATAACATTAAATCCAGCTTAAACATGTTGGCCAGAGATATTTTGAATTTAATAAAAGAAGACCAAAATACAAAAACAAATCACATGAAGATGGAAAACATATACTGGGTGGACCAGAAAGGCGTACGATTTTAAAAGCACTCTTGCGTTTGAACCATATGAGAGGGGGCCGCGCGAGTGGTGGGGTTGAGAAGCTCGGGTCTAGGAAATTTAGTCGCGATAGATCACTTCACCGGAGCGCAACGTGCATTCTGCGTTAAACATTATTACAAAAATAGCAATTCGTGCGCTATTGTTCGGCGTTTATTTCGGCGTGAGTTTGGATTACATGACCTAAATCAGTGTCCGAAGGAAAGTGTGATTAGATCATGGGTCAGAAAGTTCGAAGCTACTGGTTCGACTCTCAAACAGAAGCCTGTGGAACCACCAAGGTCAACAAGAACGGAAGACACAATTGAACAAGTTAGAGCTTCAGTTCAACGTAATCCTGGTCTATCGACTCGCAAGCGATCAGCTCAACTTGCGGTATCCAGAACATCTTTGCGTCGCATTTTGTTGAAAGATCTGAAATTGCACCCGTATAAAATTCAACTTGTGCAGAAATTACAGGCAAATGATCCAATTTTACGACGAGCTTTTGTTGAAACAATGTTGGAACGCTTTCGGAGTTTCAACAATATTCTGTTCTCCGACGAAACCAATTTTCACATAAATGGGCATGTCAATAAACAGAATTGCCGTTACTGGGCTGCAGAGAACCCACGTGCAAAACATCAAAAGCCTCTGCATTCGCCGAAAGTAACCGTTTGGGCGGCCATATCAGCACACGGAATTATCGGGCCCTATTTCTTTGAAAATGAACAAGGGCAATCTGTCACTGTAAGTTCTGACCGATACATAGCCATGTTAAGAGATTTTTTCTTTCCGCAACTGCAACAATTTGGAGCCTATAATTGGGCGACGTGGTTTCAACAAGATGGCGCGACATGCCATACATCTAATGCCTCTTTGGCGGTCATAAATGAGATGTTTGCTGGGAAACTGATATCGCGCCGAGGTGACATTGCATGGCCGCCTAGAAGTCCGGATCTAACGCCACCGGACTTTTTTATGTGGGGATACCTAAAAAGTAAAGTCTACTTCAATAACCCAGCAACAATTAATCAGTTGAAGGCCAATATCAGAGAAGAAATGGCAGCTATTCCTCGCGCAATGTGCGAGCGAGTTTTTACCAATTTGCAGTTCAGATTTGAGGAATGTTCGCGGCGCGATGGTGCACACCTGGATGATGTTATTTTTAAGAAATGAATTTCCCGGATGTCTTTTTTAATTGAAATAAAAATTTGTATGCGAACTGTATTTAGTTTTTTTTTTATTATTTTTTCAAATTCGCAATTCTTTCTGGCCCACCCCGTATAAAACCATAAAATAGGAGATTATTCGCAAATGCAGGAAGTGTTTATTGCGCGGAGGTCTTATAAATTTGTACATCGACTTACCTCCGCGTTGTTTTGTTGTTCTAAGCTGCAGTTCCTATTCTTTCAACCAAGTGGACTGTATGCGAAATTGAGTCTGTGTTACGTTGCACTTGCACTGTGTTTTTTAGGGGTTTAACAACTAAAGTCTGCGGTACTTGACTAACTTACGGTACCGAACGAAAAAACCGACGACTGTTCTGCTTTGATATCCATAAGAAAGTGTTTGTTCACTACTCTGTCCAACTTATTCACACATGCACAAGGAATTTTTATGGCAGGATATAAGGAAACAAGGGATGACAGTTTTACAATTAGATTTACAACTACGAATTTGAAGTAACTTAAAATTAACCACGCAACGTGCGACAAAGAGACCGAACAGGAAGGTTAAACAACAATTGATTAATGAATAGTGCAAAGTACAAACTAAGATGGAAATAGGTAAGACAAATACAGCATACTAATTAGAATAAATTTTAAGGATATAAAATCGTATAGCAAAAATATAAAGAACGCAGAAGGAGACATCATTATTGGAAATGTAGTGCACGTGGTTAGATGGCAAGAATATCTAGGCAATTCATATGCAGGGCAGGAACTAGCAGCACTAGAACAGGAATCAGACTTTAAAAAAAGATGACTTGGAATATCCTATACTTAAAGATGAATTTGAATTAGCATTAAAGAGTCTGAAAGATAAAAAAGGCACCAGGTATAGATAAGTTACAAGTAGAAACTTTAAAAGCGGCAGACAAGCAGTAACAGAATGTCTCTTCCAACTTGTAAGCTATATGTATGAGACAGGCGAGATACCCAAAGATTTCAACTGTAACACTATAGTCACTAACAAAAAAAAAGAGGTACGGATAGATGTGAAAATTTCCTAACAATAAGTTTGACAGCATATGTGTCAAAAATATTAACTAGAATTGTACAGAGATGGATGGAAAAACAGGTTGAAGAAATACTAGATCAATTTGGGTTTAGGCAAAGCAGATGAACACAGGAGGTCATTTTAGCTTTAAGGGTTGTTACGCTTTATTTTGTAAAACTTCAAGGTATTGTTGTATATAGCAAAATCATTATTTTAGATTACTTTTAAATTGTTACATTGTAACACAATCAGTAAGCCGTACATCCTTTGTTCTAGGAAAACTTGCATCATGCTTATCAAATGTCATGTTCTTGTAATTACCTCACCACACTTATCTTTTTGTATATTTAATCTTTTGGTTAGGACTTTACTATGTCTTTACTTTGTAACAACCTCAATTAGGTTTCCTGCAGATGTCCTAGAACTTAGGAAAGTTTTGGCTTACCACCATCAAACATACACTTTTATCGCCTGCCACAACCTTGGGCAGAAAACCCATTTCTTGTTATCAGCAGTTATAAAAGACAAAGCACCAGTGGTCAGTCAGTCAGTCTGTGTATGATCCTAGTTCATCCACTGCTCTGGAGCAAGTCGGCTCAGAGCCAACTATCAAAATGGTGACTTAATCTTTTATGGTTGCTGAGACATTATTAATAATTACAATGGCCGCTGAAATTCTATACCGTAAGTCAACCTTTATTATTATTATTGCTTGAACTGTTATTACGCTTTGCTGTTATACTGAATCTATATACATGTTCATTTGTTGTCATTAAATATTGTTGTTTACTTCCATCTTATCATTACACTTTATTACTATAATCGTTTTACAAGAATGTCTTGTCCCAAGACCCCATCGCGGTTCCTAAAGACCCTTTAGATCCCTAGGTCCCTAGGACCTGAGTTAAGTACCACCTCTCACTACTAAAAACTCTGCCATCACATCACCAAGCTACGCCATCACGCCCAAGCATAATTAACAAACATCAAAAGTGTACTTAACAGTATCGGTTCGTTAATTTAGATTTAGGATTTCTTTTAGAATTCGACTGGAAAAATTCCCGCTGATTACTGCAATTTTATCAACACTGTGAAAACCATGCTTAGTTAGTGTTAGCTCGGGTGTTAACGTCATTGGCATATCTCTGCGGTTGTAAGCATACTGACATAATGGTTTTGTATGTGGGAATCAGTTCGGTTCTCATCAATCTAAGCTGAAGTGCGTCAACCACGGTTGGAGGGGAGATACGTTTAAGGTGAGAGATGCAGCATAGCTCGAGGATTACCGTACAAACTTCCAGAGAAGAAACATCAACCTACCGCCTCCTGTATAGTGCTGTCGTGGATGCTTCGTTTCCGTCCCCCACCTTTGTACCCTATCCTTACCGTATCCCCCAGGGAGGTATCAGCAGTAACACCTGCAGAAGCAGTTACCAACAACAACAACAGTAAAGACCGACGATAATCTACTTCCTGAGGAAGATGGCTGCGCCCACTCAAATATCAAAGTAAATGTTTTTATAACTTTATCTACTTTCTTAGGATTGTATGGGGTGGCGGTGGTTCATTATAAGGTGATAATAGAGAAAGCACTAGAAATAGGAGAAAGTGTGTCTATAGGGTTTGTAGATCTGGAAAAAGCATTTGACAATAAAATGGAAAAAACGCTTCAAATACTCAAAAGATAGCAATGAGTTAGCTTATACAAAGAGCAAACAGCTATAATAGAATTAAAGCAGGAATGGAGAGAAGTAAATATTAGGAAAGGCATGAGACATGGGCTGTGCCCTGTCCCCTTTAATTTTCAATTTCTATATCGAGGAGGCAATGAATACTGTCAAATGCAGAAAGACATTTGGAATTATTATGCAGGAACGAACAATTGACATGTCTAGATTTGCAGATGATATAGCGGTATTAGCATCTTGCAAGAAAGAGTTAAAAACAGTTCTTAATGAAATGTAAAATGCTAACAGAGAAATACAGTATAAACATTAACAAAAATATAACTAAAGTATTAGTACGTAAAGAAGGGGTAAGTCAGTCAAAAATCAGAATACAAATAGGAAACGAGAACTTACAAGAAATTAAGGATTTTTGTTACCTCGGAAATCAAATAATGCAAGCTGAGAAAAGTTCAAAGAATATAAAACAGAGATTAGCACAAGGCCGTGTTGCATTTAACAAGAAAAAGCAATTCCTATATTCAACCTTACATGTGATTTTCCAATATTCCATCTGAAGGTACTACAATAGCCAGCAAGCGAGTTTTTTTACCTGAAAAATTTGGAATTTTGTCACACCCTTGCTGTTCCAAGCGTGACAACACGCACACGGGACCTCCATTTTACCTCTCATCCGAACGAGGGTGTATTTTTGTGAAAAATGCTCGCCTAACATTTTTCAAGTGGACCGTGTCGAGATTCAAACCCGGGACCTTGGGCGTAGTAGTCACACACATACCAACTACGCCACGGAGCCGCCGCTATATTCAACCTTACATTTGATTTTCCAATGCTCCACCTGAAGGTACTACATTGGTCAGAAAGCGAGTTTTTTTTTATCTGGAAAATTTTGAATTTTGCCGAATCCTTGCTGTTCCAAACAAGGTAGGGATCTTTAACGTGCGTGACAATACTCACACACGGGACCTCCATTTTACCTCTCATCCGAACGAGGGTGTATTTTTGTGAAAAATGCTCGCCTAACATTTTTCAAGCGGATCATGTCGAGATTCAAACCCGGGACCTTGGGCGTAGTAGTCACACACATACCAACTATGCCACGGAGCCGCCACTATATTCAACCTTACATTTGATTTTCCAATGCTCCACCCGAAGGTACTACATTGGTCAGAAAGCGAGTTTCTTTTATCTGGAAAATTTTGAATTTTGGCGAACCCTTGCTGTTCCAAGCAAGGTAGGGATCTTTAACGTGCGTGACAACACTCACACACGGGACCTCTATTTTACCTTTCAACCGAACGAGAGTGAATTTTTGTGAAAAATGCTCGCCTAACATTTTTCAAGCGGACCGTGTCGGGATATGAACCCGGGACCTTGGGCGTAGTAGTCACACACATACCAACTACGCCACGGAGCCGCCACTATATTCAACCTTACATGCGATTTTCCAATGCTCCACACGAAGGTACTACATTGGCCAGGAAGCGAGTTTTTTTTTACCTGGAAAATTTGGAATTTTGCCGAACCTTTGCTGTTCCAAGCAAGGTAGGGATCTTTAACGTGCGTGACAACACACACACGGGACCTCCATTTTATCTCTCATTCAAACGAGGGTGTATTTTTGTGAAAAATGCTCGCCTAACATTTTTCAAGCGGACCGTGTCGGGATTCAAACCCTGGACCATAGGCGTAGTAGTCACACACATACCACTACCCACGGAGCCACCCACTATATTCAACCGTGCATTTACATTTCCAATGCTCCACCCGATAGTACTACATTGGCCAAGAGGCGAGTTTTTTGTTGCCTGAACATTTAGAAATTTGCCAAACCCTTGCCATTCCATGCAAGGTAGGGATCTTTAACGTGCGTGACTACTCTCACACACAGGACCTCCATTTAACCTCTCATCCGATCGAGCGCATAATTTTTGTGAAAAATGTTCACCTGCCATTTTTCAAGCAGCCGGCCGTGTCGGAATTCGAACCCAGGACCTTGGGATCCGCGGTCTTACGCTTACTACATTGATTCACGGCGATGCCTACTATATTCTCACCGCAACAAACAGAAATAAAGAAAAGATTGCTGAAAGGATATGTGTGGAGCACGGCATTGTATGGTTGTGAAACGTGAACACTGGGAGAAGCGGACAGGAAAAAGATAGAAACCCTTGAAATGTGGTGCTACAGATGTATGATGAAGATATCATGGATATAGAAAGTTAAGAACAGATAGGTTCTAGAAATAGTAGAAGAAAAAAAAGAAATATGTGGAAAACTGTAAAAAATAGAGGAGGATGAAACATTCTAAGAGATGAGGGAATCGTGCAGGATATATTAGAAGCAGAAAAAGGAATAAAAGGGACGTACAGGTAGACCTAAATTATATTATTGCAAACAGATAGTGAAAGATGTAGGTTGTTCAAATTTCAAGAAAATCTGTAAGTTAGCTGAGAATAGAAATAAATGGAGGTACGCATTGCATCCAACTAGTTCCAGGATGGAAAACCTAACGACTAAGAGTAATTGTATTTAAACCTAATGATTACTGTAAACAACTAAAGGTGTTAGTTTTGCAATATGTTCAACGAATGCTGATTGTGCAAAAGGAGTAATTGGAAAACTATTGATTTGGTAAGTGTCTAAGTGGTGGGGGATCTTAGTAGCCTTCAGGTTGCTTAACCCCTTTTGCATAACATTGAATATTGGTGAAATAGTATATTCTTAGAAAACACTAAAAGGGAAAAGTGTAAAAGATATAATAAAAAAAATTAGCACAAGGCCGTGTTGTATTTAACAAGGAAAAGCAGCTTATAACACTCAACCCTATCATTAAATGCCCGGGTAAATGAATTAAAGTTATTACAAACACCTATCCTGGAGTATTAGTAGATGTTGGTGATCTCAGAGGACCCGGTTCATTCTGCTTTGTCCTGTTGGAGTAGGGCAGAGCTTCCTTGACGAGGCGATAGGATAGTTAAAATAGGTGGGAATGACAGCACTCGCATCAGTACTACCTGGTAACAGTACGATAACTTTATCCATAAGGTAGATGTAGCGGTACGATAGAATCTGCCCAACTAATCGGTGGTCCTCGCTTTATATGTCTTCTTCCACCAACCGAGATCGACTTCCACCCCCATCTGTGGGAAGATGAACTTTTCACGCCAGAACCCTGCATCAGCGCTTACGTTTGCAATGATAAGCAACTGGCGCTGAAATCAGTGTGAACGTTAGTAATCCCGGGGTTTCACAACATCCACGGAATTGCACTAATTAAAGAGGGATTTTTACAAATATTAAAATAAAGTCCCTAACTTCTAAATTAATAATTCTAACTCCTTAAAGCTTTATAATAAAACGTAACAAGCTGCCATGTTTGAAGATAACAAACAGAGAAACAAAGAATAGATTGCCGAAAACATTGATGTGAAACACAGCACTGTGCAGCTGTGAAACGAGAACAGTAGGAAAAGAGGACAGGAAAAAGATTGAAGCATTTGAAATGTGGTGCTACAGATGTATGATGAAGGTATCATGGATAAACAAAGTTAAGAACAAAGAGATACTAGAAAAGGTAGGGGAAGAAAGAAATTGTTCAAAACCATAGATAGTAGGAGAAATAGAATGATAGAACACATACTAAGGCATGAGGGAATAGCACGGCATATATTAGAAGCAGAGAAGGAAAAAGGAGAGGTGGATGTAGACCTAGATTAGACTATTGCACACAGATAATGATAGATGTGGAATTTCATGGAAATGTGTAGATTATCTCAAAATGGAACTGCGGGTCCAACCAGTTCTAGGACTGAAGACATAATGATGATGTGCGTTTTTATGAATCAAAAATTTTTTGTGGTTGTACATATTTTGCCGAAGACAATTTATATGGACAAATATCCAAAGAGAACAACCTTTATGCATGCCAACTGAATATTTCCACAAAATTTGCTGACTACAAGAACCAAATTACAAAGATGTGCAGCTGTGCTACACTTCAGTGGCTGATTGAACTGTTACACTGAACAAATTTATCACCTGAAATGATACAATAACCTATTAACAATCACTATTTATATTATGTACAATTATCTAAAAGGTTATAGGCATTACATCTTTTAAATTGGGGTGATAATAAATTACAAAATACATGATTGGCTATATTCAACTACTGTAAACTACGACTAGACACTGATTTTTCACTAAATTGAATAGTTTTCTATCTGGTTGGCTATTTATATAGGTAGAGTGACAAAAGGAACGCTTTAGTTGCCCAAAGATTGTGTTAATGTAAAACCTGGATTAGCTAGTTATCAATAAGTAACCCCTCCTTAATTTCTTTCCCTTTCACTGTCAAATTCATTTCTACTTTAAATTATGCTGTACAAAAATTTATCTAAGTAGTAAATAAATGTGGAAATGTTGAAATCGATGAAATACATGGCATTACAATGCAATCTATGCCAAGTTCCAGGCACAATGTTTGGAAGTTGTCAGCCTAATACTAATTTAATGACCTTCAATAAGTTTCGCAGATTTGAGTAAAATTTGTGAAATGATTAACATATTTATTTACATTTGATATCACAGCTGCGATTAATTACATTTATTGAGTTATGTAGTATAATCTACCTGATGACGAATAAATGCCCTTTATCGACAATATCTGGCTCGTGATTTAGTAGTTTAGTGGCAGTGGTTAGTGATCCCTATGTTGTGTGTACACCTTTCCAAGGAGGGGTGTCAAACAATCACCCTGCATATTTTTACTATTACGACATGTCAACTGTTACTCAGGCATTCTATATGCGACAAATGAAGAATTGTTAGTGTAGTCCAGTTAATCTTTTCTGGAAGGTACCGAGGACGGCTGAGCCATGACTACCTGGCTAAAGTTGATAGAATGAGAACACCAGGACAATAGTCCTTCACTACCAATGTTCAACCTCGCACGAACATAAAATGTTAGTAACTCTAACTCTCAACAAGGTTCAAACATACGCACTTACCACACACCATAAAGTTTCCAGCCCGTTTTGCAATATGGTTCACAACGACTAACCTGCTATCATTTGCACAAATGCCACTACCAGTACATTGAGAGAAGCATTTATAAATAAATACAAACCTATGTCATGATAGTACTAAATAAAGGCACCTTTAAATTTAATTGACTATCTCCAACAGTCATAAATGCAAATGCGTTAATTAACAGGATCATAGTAGTGGCTTGTATAAGTACATAGTAACAAGAATAATTAAATTTCAGTATTAGTTACCAATAGAATTATAGGCTAGAAACATCAGATCACATCACACTAATTAGATTTCACAAGCGAGACATGAACTTATGCAGTTTTAAATGCATAAATAAAAGCTGAAATAAAACAATTACATAATCATAACAGGAAAACAATTATAAACCGTGCTTGTAATAAATACATACCAAAATCACAGAATACAAGCCCAAATAATAGACTCTAAATTAACATAAATGCATGTTAACAGAATATATTTAATCTAGTAAGCAAAAGATAAGAAGTATTTAGTAATAGTAAATTATTGCATCAGTTAAATAAACGTACATTTAAAAATCAAACAGATCAAGCAGATTAAACTACAAACAAAAAAATGCATGATAATTTCATAATTACATCAATTACTATCTTTAAACAAACCGATCACATCAAATAATTACTAAAGCTTCGATGCAATCATATAACTTAAAAATTGAATATAGTTAAAAACATTACCTTTAGTAAAATCTCCAAGTGGAGCTTTTCAACCTTTCATTTTAAGATACTGAAGCAAAGTTTCAGTAAAAACGCCCGTTAAAACTTGTCAACCAATAGACAACCTTCTCTCTCCCCGCCCTTTCAACAATAATTCTGATGTCACTGAGTACGTTTGGAAGCCTGAAAGTGGTTGTGGAAAGTGGATGTTTTGCGAAAAGAAAAGTAGTGTTTTTGTCAAAGAAGAAATGAGAATTTTTCAGCTTGCCTCCTACATGAATTACTCCTGTAGAATCTAGGAAAAGGATTACGGCTTAGCAGAATTGAAGCACTCTGTAATGGTTTGTTTTGCGAAAGCTGTCACATTCAGTAGTAAATTATTCAGCCTGCGCGAGTTTAATTACGACGAACAAAGATTTGTTAATTTCCCTTGGAGTAAGAGGACCTGAAAGGTGTTCGCCTTCAGGGCATAAAGAATTATAATAGAAATGCAGAAAATAAGATAGTATTCTTTCTATGCAATTAAGATGTGGGAATTCTTCAAGAATGAGAAGTCAGTAACTAGAAGGAAGCGAGATTGAGGCTTTACTTCTGAGAGCTCTGATTCGGATGACCTAAAACTAGGTTATTGAGATATATCTTTAGCCAGCCATGAGGAACCGAACAATCAAAGATTAGAGTCTTTTATGGTTTGAAGAGAAGTTCCCCGAGAGCGAATCTGTCAAGTTAGATTTTGTAAAAACATAACGCCATGTCGCATCTGGAACGTCCTTGTATATCCGCAACACGATTACAAAGAAAAGTATTTAGTAAATTGGGAATAGTTTTGAGTCATCCCACAACAGCGGAATCACACCAATAACGCTCCACTAAGTTCGAGTTTTGCTATGGTTATGGGCCTCAGAGGAGTAACTCCTTTGTGCAAAGCAAATGAACTGGGACGTGACTGTCTGCATCAACAGAATGTAGAAGAATACATGAGCCATAAGCATTTAGAACTGCATCACACAACAAGACACGGTATTTTAATGTCGCTAAGACTTACAAGATCATTGTGATAAGAAATGCATTTAGAACAAATGTTGGTTGGAGCAGGATCGTCCCAAGATAAATTTCCTAACCACAATTGCTGCAAGATGAATTATGCACTTAATGCAAAGTGAAAAGAAACCAATTGGGTCAAAAATATGAGATAAATCAGAAAGTATTTCTTTTTGCATAATATTTCTTGACTGAAGCTGTATGCAGAATTGAATACATGAAGTGATTTGTAGAAAAGGACCAAATGAGACCTAAAGTGGTGGTGTATTCTTGAGCGATATACTAAAGTACACCTGGATGTAGATAAGCTTCTTCAAAAATGTGTTTTAGTACTGTTGAATCGTTTGAGATCCATTTGCAAAGTTTAAAATAACCGGATGCCAAGGCATTAGATAATTAAATACAGAATTTTTTGAGCTTCATCTAGACTTTAATCCTGTAAGTAGATGGTCTACGTAAAAGTCCCTTGGGATGATTTTTGCAATCCCTGGTTGAAAAATGTTCAGGTCGAGACTCAACTGAAAAAGGCGTCAAATAGTTAGAAATGAAGCACAAGCTGTGTTGTAGGTAACAGTATTCAAGTCATATGACTGAATTCGATCCGAAGGAGATAAACGCCACAATATTTGTTGTAGAGATGTACGGCTAAGTATTACTTGCACTTGATAAAATTTTCGAAAACGAAATAGGATCGAGAAGAGATCCTGCTAGATTGTCAAGCCTACCACTTTTATCGTGTTAAGAGAATGCCGTATTGTGGTTGTTTGAGAACCATTGAACACCAAGCAAAGCTTAGTGGTAATAGAATCTTCCTTAAGACACCATGATAAAGCAGATAATAAGAAACACTTGTTTGATTTGAAGTAGACAGAAAGATGTGCTTTAATTCCAAATATTCATGCATGAATGCGGCATAATCTGAAAATCAGATAGTATAAAGATGTCGTTCTAGAGCCAGAAAGCGCCGTAGGTAGTGCTGTGCTAAAGCCGTCATCTAACAATGTCGGAGACTATTTGAACGAAAGACAGACGACAATCCTATCATATATCGTCCGATTTGCATGTTAAATAAAATGACATTTGCAAGCGCTCTCCTCTGAAGAGAAAACGTCTGTGCGACAGTTTTCAAGTTCCCAAAATCACGTTTTAATTGATCTAAAGACACTGAGTAAGTTGACACTGATTTCACACTCAACCAAGGCGAGTTTTCTTAGCATTGGAAGGTGTTACACTTTATTTTAAAGCTATCAGGTATTAGATTATCAATTTAGAGGGATTTTTTAGAACTTCGTGTGAAAAATTCCTCGCTGATTACCATAATTCCGTTGATGCCACGAAAACGCTTTGTTAGTGTTCACCCGGTTGATAACGTTGTCAGTATTCTTACGACCGCAAAGATAAGCCAGTGGGCTTATCTCTGTGGTCGTAAGCATGCTGACAACAGTTTGCATGTGGGGATCAGTTGATAGACATTTAATGTGAGAAACGCAGAATAGCTCAAATATTACTGTACCATTTTTAAAAGAGTAAAGATTACAGTAACGGCTTCCATAGAAGAAATATCAACATACCGCGTGCCATATAGTGCTGTCGTGAATGCTTCGTTCTCGACCCCACCCTTTTACCTATGCTTACCATATCTTCCAACGACGCATCACCAGCAGGAACAGCTGCAGAAGCAACTACCAACAACAAGGACCGATGAGAATCAACACCCTGAAGACGATGGCTGCGCCCACTAAAATATCAGGATGTGCTTTTAAACTATAATTACTCGGGATTTTATTGGGAGGCGGTTGTATGTTATAAAGTTTATAACCTAAGCATATTTGTCCTTCACAAAGAATTTCAAAAAAGGCAGGGAACCGATCAATATGTCAATTCTCACTGACCGATCGAAAGACTGATCAGATAAGCGAATGTTATCTGTTATCTTAACCTTAGAAGATTCTACTCGAAACAAAGGAATATTCCCAGTAATATCGTCTAGCATGAGACATGGGAGACGAAGACTGATGTGTGCCAGGTTCTAACTTACAATGCTAACAGATATGAGAAAGCTAGAAGTTCTTCTAACAAGTTAGATATGAATGATAAATGTTTCGAACAGTTGTTCGGAGTTGTGAATTGCTACTCCATAAAGTCATACAATTGTTTGCCTTTAGCAGTGAGATTATTACCCGTTAATTTTAAAATTAAAATTTTTTGATGAAATACTCTTTCTACTCTTTAGATGAATATTTTGGTTGGAACTTCAGTGCTGCATTAGTTCCTTAAGTTTATAATTAGCTTTTATGCATAAATACATATTGATGTATTACTTTATATTGTTTTGTACTTTGAAGTGTGCAAAAATTTTAGCTAATTTTAAGCATTAATACGATTTATATATCCATCTATCAATGATCGAAGTGCTGTGACATGATTGAAAAGAAATCGTTGACTTCTGTGAGACTAGAAGCAGATTCTTTTGATAGTGATTCTTGACCTATATCGGTCTTTAGATGATTGCGAAATAAGAATTTGAGTTGATCATACCTAGAAATCAAAGTTTGAAAAGCAATTTTATAATTGTGAGACGTAAACACTAATCACCTTACAGCCTCTGCTGCAATCCATTAATGTTATATTTAAGGTAATGCAACTTCTAGATGGCACTGAGACCTATTTTGATCGATGAAACTACAAAATATGTTTTTATATTCGGTCCAAGTATCAAGACTACCTGAAAAGTATTAATATTAATTTTTGGTTACTTAAACCCAAATGAGCATCGAGTATTAGTACCAGAATTACCACTACAATTTGGTGAACTATGGCCAGAGATATTTGGCAAACTATTTAAAGAATCACCAGTTAATTTTTTGATTAAATATTCTGCTTCCGAGAGGGCAAAAAAAAATAAGATTTGAATTCTCTATAAGCTTGTTCAGCTTCAAAAATAGATATATTGTCAGCAACTTGAGCGATAACGGCATGAAAATTCATATTCTGTTAGAAACGATATGGTATTTCTGTGTCGCACTTGCAACTCTAGAACTTGCTCTTTAGACTGTTTGATTAAAGTCATTGTAGACTACTTTGAGTGCATTTAAATAATTTTTAAACCGTGTTAACTTACCTTTGATAATAGTACGTGAATGACTAACGATTCCATGCTTTTATATCAGTATTGAAATAAGTTTGACAGAATAAGTTAACTTTGCATAAAATATTTGAGCATAAAAATGAGAGCATTAGACTGCTGTCGTTTGAACTTGGCAAATAAATTTAAAGAATTTAATATTGTAGATGAAATAAATTTAATAAAATTTAATAGTTTCGTGCACAAGTACATACAAAAATATGGGCGTGAAAACTATATTTTAAATTTAAGTAGCATTTAATAATTAATAATGCATAGACTTTATACATAAACCACAATTACATACAAAGGGATAATAAAACAGGAAAGGATGATACACTTACTTGATGGCCTTTTGAAAACAACAGCAAACTACTTACATAAAAGATAGGTCTTTAAACCATGTATAAACGACAGCTGCATTGCTTTACTTAGAATGTTTCGAGAGGATTGTCAATGACATTGAAACTGGATTTGACGGTGATGAAAGTAGCATGCAATGTCTATCTCATTTTAATCATTTGATTTGCTGTGCGCTCTTGCTTGTGAATTTATAAGCAATTCCTCATACTAAAACTGACTTGGATTTTACTTGTTTGTAAACATGATATAATTAATACAGATTTGGATGGATGTAAATAAAGTACGAATCACCATAATACAAAACGTAGGTGTATTACCATCATGTTTGGAAGTTGGCCTATTAGCAATTTAATGAGCTTAGACACGCCTTTGCAGATTAGAATAAAACCTGTGAAGTGATTTATTTACAAATGATATCAACTGCGATTAATTACATATTTCGATTTGCCAATATTAGATCATGCCTACTCTAAGCGACAACATTGCGCTTGCATGTAAGTACATTTAAAAGAATAAGAATAGACTATGGTTAAACCGATAGAGCCATTCAAAAGGAAAGCAGATCCTGGTTCGAACGTTGTGCGTATGCATAAACTAGCTAGCCAACATAATACAGTTTATAATTAATGTAAAAATTCCTAGCACACTATAACCAGCAAAATACAACTAAAACGAAATAACTACCTAAGCGGAATTATAAATACTGCTAATAATAAATTTAAAATAATTGTTCTAGTAAAATTCGTTTTTATATATGAAGTCTGCTAACTTTTATATGTTAAATAGTACCTCTAATAGTGAATGGGGTTTCCACAAAATAAGTAATAGTCGACTAATTTACAATCTTCTCGAAATACAGAAACTATTAATTGAAACTAAATATTGATTATAACATTTCTAAGAAAATGTCAGTGCTAAAATTGATTACAGAACATAAGTCTGTAAGGGCCATTTGCACCGACGAGCTCTTTAAGATAGTTTAACTAAGCTACCCTTAATGTTTTAAGCCCCAGTTATAAACAGTGCCTTGCACAACAGCAATTCAATTAAAGTTTAACTAAACCTAGAGAATATAAGGCAACGCTGTAAAATTTTAGGTAATTTGTTGTTCTGTGGTATGTTAATGGGTAATATGAAATTTGACAATAACAATATTGACCTTTAACAACAACGCTATATCTAGTTTAATTGATTTTGAAATGGAAAAACGGCAGAAAGGATCCAATTAGTTATGTTCTATAAGGATTAAAATTCGTAACACTGTTTACTTGTACAATCTGAATTTTTATAAAAGTTAAATTGTCCGTCATTCATAAAGTTTGGTTTAATGGTAATACGTCTTGGAAATTCAAAATCAATAATTTCGGTCACATTCTTATCGTCATTGAACAGCTGTTCCACCATTTTGTAATCTATTCTATTGTAGTCCTGCAGATAAGATTAAACCGATAAATAATACTTTATCCTTTTAAAATATTAATAAAGCTGTTGTAAACTGACATACATACACATCAGCCGCTTATAGGTTAAGTGGCGTTTAAGCCGAGGAATATCTAGGCTTAATTTAAGGGGAGTTTAAGTGTGGCTTTGTATACGGTGCAAATCACATTAAGCTTTACTTATCTATTAGCTCTAGTTAAATTCGTGGTGCACATGACCCTAGGTTCATTAAAAAAACAAGCTCAAAATTATTAATCAAAAAACAATTTTTAATATGGCAATTCATTGTAAGATTGTCAAATATAATATGACATATGGTTGAAATCAAATAAAGTCAAGCATGACTCATCGTTGCGCATATGAATAAAACACAGCCACAGTATTGTTATGCTACTCTATTACCTGGCTCTCCCCCATCTAAAAAAGATAGCTAGAAAAATATACGTCGGCTGTATAATTCAATGCAACCACTCTGAACGTGTCCATAAAATATTTCCGTTTGTAATTTATTGTCAAATATTTTTAAGGTTAGGTTAGAATTTGTGCTTTGTTATTTAACTTGCGAATTTCTACTTTTCTTTTAAAGATAATTCTGATATACAACAAACTTGTTTACAGAAAACTTGTTTGCTTTCAAAAGTTAAAAAAGGATACAATCATTACATCATTACCACCAACGTGACAATTTAAATCGGCCAAGTGTGTTGGCTACCACAAGGAAAGGAATACGTTAGGGCTTTCAGTAAACTGAAAGTGTTTTCGCTATTCCAATTATATTGATATTGTAAATCGGCAAGTCGTAGAACCCCTAAATTATTAGCTCTGTACGTATTCAAAAACAAAATTTCTTCAACCAGACAAACTACAATATGGAATTTTATTTGAGATATTTTGCACACACACGCTCGATGTTTTAATATTGTAATAAATTTAACAGTTTGATTCTTGCATACTCTTCAATAAACCTTTGCATTGCTTTGTTCATAATCTAAATATAATTGTTCACGGAACAAAATATCCAATTGGGTAATTAAATAGAAACCTAACTTAACCGTCATAACCTATAACTTGTTCATGGACCGACTGAAGTGTAGAGATGTGTCGCTCTTTCAATAATATTTTTCAATCCAGGTATCACGAGTCACTTTAAAGCGCGTTTGTTTAATGTATTTAACGTGTTCTTTAATTGTTGCTATTTTTCCCACCTCTAATAAAGTTTAACCGACGACTGTATAAAGTTAAGAAATACGTTGTACTACTATTAGTTCTTACAGATTTGAATAATGAGTCATGCTTGAGTTTATTTAATTTCAACTATATCTTTGCTGAGACTAACAAAATAACATTCCATTACCAAACTAAAAACTTATTGAAGTACTGAAAATGACTAGTGCCACTTGATGACCACTTTAATACTCTGATAATTTTTTTCCATAAATTTCAATTGAAACACAGTATAGGTTTCTGAAAATATTAATACTAATACAAAAACACTTAGATAATTAAAAAATATATATTGTTTTTTAACAGTGTATAAACTCAACAACATTTCTTAACTCATTTGTAAAAGCTCCCCACGTCGTTCAAGTTTTAATTGTCTCTTTAAAGCTTTGGTCTCGAGTTCTTCATAGTGTTCAGCAAACATGATACGTAATGCAGGATTAAATAAAGGTAATAATAGCAATTCATCTAAACGTACCTACAGTATTTAATTCATGATGATTATTATATCTACTATTGTGCTACAAACCTGCATATTATCGAATGCTATTCCAACATTAGCTGTAAAGTTATCGTTAAGCCTTGGAAGTTTGGCATATCGTTGGCTAAAATGGGTCAACAAAATATATTTGGCACACATGTTATTACCAATTTCAATTGCTTGCGATGTGGTTGAATGCATTTTTATTACAGCTTCCTGTTCAAGTTCATCTTCCATTGTGGCTTCATGTATCAATAAATCACAATCAAGGCCTAAATTTATTAGCTCTTCACACGGCATTGTATCCCCTGAATAGCAAATTTTATAACCAGATTTGAGTTTAAATGCTATGCCAAAAGCATTGGCACAATGTCTAACATAAGTAGTACTTATATTTGTCACTTCTAATGTTTCATGCAATCGAACTTTAGTACCTTCATATAATGTTTGTTCACGAAACAACTAAAAATAATATTGATATTTCGATACACTAGGATAAACTACAAAGTGCTACCTAAAAAATTCTGGTTAAAATGAATAAGACTAAAATATCCAGGTACCCATTTCAAATGTTCCATGACATACCTGTTAGTTTCTACAATGTAACCCATTTGTTTTTGAGTCACCCTGTAAAATTTTTATTTATTTTAGATTTTAGTTGTAGAGCTTGATCAACTGTATTTTCTGAGCCAAAAGCTCCACATTTCTGCAAAATCCAAAGCCACCTATTTCAGTGTTTAGGAGCAACATTGAAAAATTTCATATTAGCAAATTTTTTTTTAAATATGCAAACATCACCTAATTGGGCACCCCTAAAAATGGTCCTGTACCAAATTTTATCAAAATCTGTAGAGTAATAACAATTTTGTACCTTAATCAAACATGCACAATCCTATACCATTTTCATCAATATATTGTAAAAATCTAGTTACCCACCGCATAAACATCGAAACAGTTAATTGTCAAAAGTGGCATTATTTAGATGTAAAAAAGTTATCACAGTTTCTCTAAAGTTAATAATGAAAAATGTAACTACAAAAGACAAAATAGAAATTGTACATCTTGTCGATGATAATATGCATTCTGCAAGAGAAAAAGCTGCAAATATTTCTTTTTGCATTTATGACTAATTCCAGATTCTCAGTTGACGAGTACCGGTACTTTTGGCTTGAAACAACTCTATTTGTAGTAAATGTTGCTTTATCACTAAATACAATCTCATTCAAAAAATTTAGGATTATTTAGATATTACCCCTCAAGTCAATAGAAAAACATAAATTAAAACAATTAATACCCTTTTACGACAAAAAATATTTTTAAAGACTAAATACGTATTTCAACCACTATGGGGTCATCATCAGTAGTACACTAAAAAATAAAAAGCATTAAAAATTAAAAGGCTGAAGTGATCTTTCCCAACAAAAATTTATTAAAATTTGTTTTAAACACCTGAGGATATTCACCTCCCCAAGTAGGCAGGTACAAAACAAAATGAATTGTTGCCTTAATAAACAAAACCATTTAATTTATACTAAAATTATAACTGCTTGCGAGGACCAAAGTTAATGATGCGTTCTTGGTTGTTAAGTCAATAGAGAAAGCAATCCAGATGATGCTATTGGACCCTTGTCAGTATTTATGAGATGCCCTTTGTGTTTAACTATTTCGAATGATTCATGCGCATTTAGGGAGGAATACGTTGGCATCGCCCTCAACAGTCTGACATCTAGTTTAACCGGGTGGCTGATTTCAAAAATATGTTTGGCGACTTGAGATCTTTCATATTCACCATATTTCAAATAAGAAATGTGCTCTTTAAATCTAGTTGTAACATTTCTCTTAGTCTGACCAATATATTTTTGAGAACATCCCGGTCCCAAACAGCTAATCTCATAAATCCCAGACCTTTGCAACTTGCCCACTTTGTCTTTTGGGTTACCTAACAGATTTCTAATTTTATTAGTATTGTTATACGCAATTTTGAAATTAAATTGTTTGAATATTTTATCAAGACCCTTAGTGGTGTTGTGGAAAAACAGCTTGACAAATTTAACTATTTCATAGTGGTGCTAGTTTGCAAAGTTGTTGATTTACAGATGTTATTTCTATTCCTACATTGACTTAGAATATTATCTACAATAACTGCAGAGAAACCAGTGCGAATCACTATTTGTTTAATAAGTGCGAGCTCCTTATTAAACCTGTCACTATTTAAAGGAAAATTAATTAATCTGTTTACTAAAAATTAAAAGCCGCTACTTTATGTTGTAAACTGTGGTTGGAGAAGGATAAAATAAAACGATTCACATTAGTTTCCTTCCATAAATATCAAATTCTAGTTCATTACCGTTTCTGATTACTAGTGTATCTAGAAATGGCAATTGCCCATTATTCTCTAGTTCGTATGTGAATTTTATGCTTTTAACTTTTGAATTTAATTCATTAAGGAAATCATCAACATTTGTTTTTGAAGTGTCAAAAATGGCAAAAATGTCATCCACATCGTACCTTATTCATATTCTTGGAAAGTATTTGAAATTCTTTTTAAACTCAGTTTCAAAGCGTGACATAAACAAATTAGCTATGAATGGTGAAGGCTGTTTCCCATTGCAGTCCCTTCATGTTGTTCGTACAATTTGTTGTTAAATTGAAAACAATTCTGGGACATAGAAGGAATTTTTTAAATTGTCACGAGTAAAATACCTTTGCTTTTAAAAATATCAAAAAACATTTACTCCGAAAATTTTTATAGATCGAAAAGTTATGACAGATTGTCGCTTTTCAAAGATATTGACCGACTTTAATTTTTTTTATTTTTCACATCATGTACCCCAAGATGCTTAATAAACTAATTCTTAATTACTAGAAAAATATAAAAACATAAATAGTATAATAATAAATGAACAAATAGTATGATGGTTATTCAAATGTGCTGCCAGTAACTACTACACATCGTTCGACCCACTTGGTAAATACTGTGTAGGTGTTAAGGTTTTCCTGAATTGAAATTTTAAAGAATTCCTTCTAAAAAAATCTGTATATTGCACCCTTCCTTGTTACAGGTAGGAATGGGTGTACAACAGAGTCTAAATAAAACTCTGGCGGGACTAGCGTCGACCGTTTGTGGCTGCGGTAGATTGCAAAAGACTATATCTCAGGGGTTTAGAGAACAAAGTTAAATTTTACCCAGACAAGTTATAGGGATGCAATTTAGAACATGATTAAAGAAAATACCTTAATACAACTTATATATTGACGTTTAGGTAATAACATTAATAAAAAAATTAAATATATACCGTTATTTTCTTACAACCAAATTTTCATACGATAAAATCACTAAGTGTAGTTTATATATCTACATTCTCATAATTTAAAAAATTTGTCTCAAACTCTACCACATAAGATATTAGAAAATCTAAATTTATTATTGTACTTAGACACAATTTCTAGTTATACGTTCTAAGTAAAAGGAAATCATAAATACGCTTTGTTGTATTTAACATTAGTTAAGAGAATTTTAATTAAACATTTAAATTGAACATAACCTCAATATGCACCAAAAAAAAAGGTTTCATGAAAGCTCTTCTGTATACAACTATAAACAATAGTTAACATATGTTAGATGCAAAATACAAACACATTGTTATCTACTTGCTTAATAATGGAATGCTACAAATGTAATTCATTAGTATGTATTAATTTAAAACCACAAGATGGGGAACTATTTGGCTATCCTTGTGATGTCTGCAAAAATAACATTTGTAAAACTTATGCAAATATTAGCCCTACTGAGATTCGTGCTATACCCCTAAAAGAAAGGACATTACTCTTTAAGTGTCCTGATTGCCTCCTACTTGAAAATGCTGTTTATAATAAACTTGACCATAAATACTCCCTGTATGTTTGTTGTGGTTTGTTTAGTATTCTTCTTAATCATTTTTGGGGATTAAACCACTCATCGTTTTTAAAATTATCTTTATTAACGTTTCGATCCATAACCTAGGATCGTTTTCAAAATAATAAAAACTTCAAGTTTGACATTATTTTATTATTTTGAAAACGATCCTAGGTTATGGATCGAAACGTTAATAAAGATAATTTTAAAAAACGATGAGTGGTTTAATCCCCAAAAAAGATTAAGAAAAAAAAAAACTTGACCATTTGGAATCCGAATTGGTGACACTTCGTGAGCATGTATGTAATTAGTATTAATTCCAGTATTCAGCATCTTACTGATATAACGGCAAGACAATATCACCCAGTAAGCGGTAGCGACATATCCAAAGATGTTGTACCTGCTGTTTCCAAAATTCTTGATGAGAAAATGTTGATTATGTCGTCATCTAGTAGTACTAGCTCAAAACCACACTAATAATACCTCCTATGCAGCAGTGGTGGGCAATAAAAATACTGTTATTATAAAACCAAAAGACTCATCGCAAAGCAATAGCATTACAAAATCCCAGTTATTACAAAAGGTAAATCTTGCGGTAAATGGTATCACTGTAAGTAGAGTGAAGTCTATTAGTCAGGGTGACATTGCCATTTACTGTTTGAGTAAAACTGAGGCAGATAAATTCAAAAGTCTCGTTGCAAAAGAACTGCCGGACAAACTTGTGACGCGAGATGCTACCAATTTGAATCCACGGATTAGAATTTCAGGTCTAACTATAAATTATTCAATAAAGGATATTCATCAATATTTACTACAACAGAATCGTAACATACTCACTAACTGCTGTTGCTTGAAAATATTAGCCATTACCACATATAAAAAAAACAAGAATGTATACCAGTGTTTTATACAAACGGATCTGGGGACTTACAATAGCATTACGAAAGAAAGTTACCTGTTTATCGGCTACGATTGTTGCCCAGTGTATGATGCCATTGAGGTAAAACGCTGTTTCAACTGCTGTGGCTTTAATCACTTCGCGTCTAAATGTAAAAAGGAAGTGGTGTGTCCGAGATGTGCTAAAAACCATAAGGTTAGTGACTATACAACAGAGACGTTGAAGTGCATAAACTGTTGTAATTTATCAAGTAAACAATTTCCTAATGTTCCATGTAATGATAATACCAACCACGCAACGTGGGATAGATTGTGCCCAGTGTACATTATAAAGTGTAAAGATTTTAAGGCAAATTTAATCAATATATAGCAACGACAGTATAAACAACATCGACCAAAAACTGCTACAAGTAATGTCCCCGAAAGTTTCCTAATATACTAAAATGTGCATGGTCTCAACTCTAAGACGCATGTTTTTTTTAATAACCTATCTCCCTTATCCATTTCGAATGGACCTGCACCTTGCCGAAGTTCTAAATTACTAGAACAGGTGAAATGGTTTGCGTGTTCTAATGAGCTAAAGAGCCAAACTACAGGTCCAACCAAAGTAGTAGGGGCGTTAGTGAGGAACCAGACTAAGACAGGTCCCCAAAAAAGAGCAGCGGCTCTTTCGGTACTTAGATTGGCAGAGACCATAGGAGTCGGGATGGCAGTCTAAGACACACTACCGCGATGTGGAAGGCAACGGGAAACCACCACATTATCTCCCAAGTACACAGCGTACCTAAATTATAATAAAATGATGGCATTCTCTGGGGTAAAAGATTCTGGAGTTAAAATAGTCCCACAGTCGGATCTCCTGGAGGGGACTACTTGAGAGGATGCGATCGGAAAGTTAAAAATAAGAGTCGGGAACATTCTGCGAGTCGGAGCGTGGAATGTTAGAAGTATGAAGCAAGTAGGTAAGCTAGAGAACCTAAAAATCGAAATGAATAGGTTATCACTACACATAGTAGGGATCAGCAAAGTTCGGTGGCCAGAGGCGGGGGATTTTTGGAGTGGAGACTTCAGGGTAATTCATACAGGAACAGAGGAAGGAAATTTGGGCGTGGGGATAGTTATGCAGAAAAAGATAGGATACTGTGTAGAAAATTACTTACAAAAGAACAAAAGAGTATTCATGGTTAGATTAGAATCTAAACCGGTAAACACAGTAATAATACAAGTATACATGCCCACCTCTAGCTACAGTGACGAAGAGGTAGAAGCCATCTACAAAGATATCGAAGACATATTAAGATACGTAAAAGGATAGGAAAATTTAATAATTACAGGGGATTTTAATGCCGTGGTAGGTGAGGGTAGGGAAAGAGCAGTAGTAGGTTTATTTGGTTTAGGCACGAGAAACGACAGGGGAAATAGGCTGGTAGAATTTTGTGACAAGAACAATTTAATCATCACAAACACATTATTTCAACATCATGCTAGAAGACGATATACGTGGAAGATGCCAGGAGATATAGGAAGATATCAAATAGATTACATTCTTGTTAGACAACGGTTTAGGAATCAAGTAAAAGACTGTAGAAGCTACCCAGAAGCAGATATAGATACTGACCACAACATCGTAATTATGAAGGCCGCACTTAAATTTAAGAATGTGAAAAAAAGAAACGAAGAAAGGCACTTGGACTTAGAGAAACTGAAAGATAAAGATATCCAAGAAAGATTCGAAAAAAAGTCAAATGAATTGCTCAAAGATATCGGGAAAATATCTGATACTAAAGAAGTAGAAACAGAATGGAATAACATTAAACAGCCTAGACATGGCGGCCAGAGATATTCTGGGGTATACACAAAAAGAAAATAAGAAACCATAGATAACAAAGGATATCCTGAATTTAATAGAAGACGAAAATACAAAAATAAATCAGACGAAACAGGAAAACAGAGATACAAAGCCATAAAATGGGAAATTATTCGAAAATGCAGGAAAGCTAAAGAAAAATGGATTGATGAAAAGTGCAGAGATACAAACTAAGATGGAAATAGGAAAGACAGACACAGCATACACATTAATTAGAATGAATTTTAGAGATAACACCGTATAGCAAAAATATAAGGGACACACAAGGAAACGTCATCATAGAAAACGTAGAGAAAGTGGGTAGATGGCAAGAATATATAGGGAATTTATATGCAGGAGAAGAACTAACTGCATTATAACAGGAATCAGACATTGAAAAATCAGACATTGAAAATGATAACTTGGGATATTCTATACTTAGAGATGAGTTTGAATTAGCATTAAAGAGTCTGAAAAATGGTAAGGCGCCGGGTACAGATAAGGTGCAAGCAGAAACTCTAAAAGCCGCTGAACAAGCAGTAACAGAACGTCTCTTCCAACTTGTAAGCTATATGTATGAGGCAGGCGAGAAACCCATAGATTTCAAACGTAGCATCATAGTAACTATACCAAAAAAGAAAGGCGCAGATAGATGTGAAAATTTTCAAACAATAAGTTTGACAGCACACGTGTCAAAAATATTAACTAGAATTGAGCAAAGACGAATGGAAAAACGGGCGGAAGAAATACTAGGAGAAGACCAATTTGGGTTTAGGCGAAACAGGGGAACACGGGAGGCTATTTTAGCTCTGAAAGTGATAATGGAGAAAACAATAGAAAAAGGGGAAAGCGTGTATATAGGGTTTGTAGATCTGGAAAAAGCATTCGACAATGTAAAATGGAAAAAAATGTTTGAAATACTCAAAAAGATTGGAATGAGTTATAGGGATAGACGAATAGTACATAGCTTATACAAAGAGCAAACAGCTGTAATAGAATTAGAGCAGGAACGAGAAGTAAACATTAGGAAAGGGTGAGACAGGGATGTGCCCTATCCCCATTGATTTTTAACTTGTATATAGAAGAGGCAATGAATACTGTCAAATGCAGGAAGATATTTGGAATTACTATGCAGGGACAAAAAATTGATATGCTTAGATTTGCAGATGATATAGCGGTATTAGCGTCTAGCAAGGAAGAGTTAGAAGCTGCTCTTAATGAAATGGAAACAGTTCTAACAGAGAGATACGGTATGAAAATTAACAAAACTAAAACTAAGTTCTAGTATGCAAAGGTGGGGAAAATAAATCAAAAACAAGAATACAAGTATGTAACACGAACTTACAAGAGGTTAAGGATTTCTGCTACCTAGGAAGCCAAATAACGCAAGATGGGAAAAGCACAAAAGATATAAAACAAAGATTAGCACAAGGTCGTGCTACATTTAACAAGAAAAAGCAATTACTGTGCTCAAAGACCACAAACATAGAAACAAGGAAAAGATTGCTTAAAACATGTGTGGAGCACAGCACTGTACGGCTGTGAAGCCTGGACAGTAGGAGAAGCGGACAAGAAAAAGGTAGAAGCCTTTGAAATGTGGTGTTACAGACGTATGATGAAGATATCATGGACAGACAAAGTTAAGAACGAAGAGGTACTAAAAATGGTAGGGAAAGAAAGAAATATGTGGAAAACTTTAAAAAATAGGAGAGATAGGATGATAGGTCACATACTACAGCATGAGGGAATAGTGCGGAATATATTAGAAGCAGAGATAGGAAAAAAGAGAAGAAGAGGCAGACCTAGGTTAGACTACTGCACACAGATAGTAAAAGATGGAGGCTGCAGGAATTTCAGGGAGATGTGTAGGCTAGCCCAGAATAGAAATCAATGGAGGTACGCATCCAACCAATCCCAAGATGGATAAACTAATGACGAGAAAATAACTGTGCTTAAACACGATGATTATTATAAGTAACTACAAGAATTGGTTGGGCAACATTTTCGAATAATATTAAGTGTATGAAAGGATTACGTGAAAAACCATTATTTCGGCAAATATCTAAGTGTTGGGGGATCTTGGTAGCCATAGGTTGCTTAACCCCCTTCACCGAATCTCGGTGAAATAGGGCATAAAATTAGAAAACAATAGAAGGGGAACGAGCTGTATACACATGCTGGGTGAGAATTTCAGGGAACTATGTAGGCTAGCTCAGAATATAAATAAGTGCAGGTACGTGTCCAACCAGTTTTGAGACGGAAAACCTAATGACAAAAAAATAAGCGCAGATAAATCTGATGATTAGTATAAACAACTAGTTGTTGGTTGCGAAATATCTGCAACTAATGTTGAATGTGCGAAAAGATAATATTGGAAAATATATTAAATCGATAAATGGTTAAGTGTTGGGAGAACTTGGCAGCCACAGGCTGCTTACCTCCTTTCACAACCACTGAAGGTCGAAGAAATAGGGTATATAATTGTAAAACAATAGAAGGTGACCAAACGGCATCTAACAAGAAAGAACAGCGCGTATGAGGAAAGACAGCAAACATAGAACAAGAAGAAAATTGTTGAAAGCATATGTGTGGAGCACAGCACAGTATGCCTATGAAATACGGGCAGTCTGAAACGCAGACAGAAAAACGGTAGCAGCCTTTTGACATGCTGTGCTTCAGATGTATGAGGACGATAGCATGGACAGACAACGATAATAACAAATAGGTTATAGAAATAGTAGGGAAACAAGAGGGAAAAAGATAAGAGAAATAGAAGGGCAGAATATGTTCTAAGGGATTTTTGGGTAATAGTATGGGATATATTACAAGCAGAGATAGGAAAAAAGAGGTAGATGTTGACCTAGATCAGATAGTGATAGATGCAGACTGTGCAAATTTCAGGGAAATCTGTAGGTTAGTTCAGAATAGGAAACAATGACGGTACGCGTCTAACCAGTTCCAGGACTGAAGACCTAATGATGATGATGATCTACCTTATATGGCTATTACCACATCATAACATTAACAGAGACTTGGCTGTCATCAAGTGTCGAAAATTGTGAATGTTTCCCAATACCTATGAAGTTTTCCGATCTGACAGGAATTTTGAAAACACGCACTAAATGTGGAGGTATTGTTCTCCTTGCAGTTGACTCTAATATACCGTCTTATAGTATAAACACCACTTGCCACCATTTATCCCACATACCAATTGATATTGTTGGTATAAAGGTATTGATAAAAAATCGTTCGGTCAATATCTTTGCAATATATATATATATATATATATATATATATATATATATATATATATATATATATTCCACTATCATTGTCACCTGATGATTATCAATTGATGTTCCAGTTCTTAATCTCACTAGATGCCAATTATGGATCTGATACTATATTCATTGGTGATTTCAACATTCCAGAATATGTTAACAAGCAAAATATTTCATCTAATATCTTAACACAAGTTGATTCATTTGCTAAATTCTATAATCTGCATCAATTTAATCAAGTATATAACACTAGCAGTAGACTTTTGGACCTTGTGTTTAGTTCAATGGAATGCATTGTGACTACATCCAACCAATTGATTCTCAATGAGGAATCTTATCACCCTGCATTAATGATTACAAGAGCATTGAAAGTTAGTGGGGCCAGTGGTCTTGGATACTCTGCAAAAAAGTCTTTTAATTTTCGTACGGCAGATCTCAGAACACTGTATTGTGATTTATCCAGAGTTAACTGGTGCAAGCTCTATGGTTGTACAAATGTTGATACGGCATGCGACTACCTATATACTACACTTTACAAGATTTTTGATCAGACAGTGCCGAAGACAATGGCCTCCAGAAATAATTATCCCCCATGGTTTGATTTAGCTATTATCAAAAAGATTAAGCATAAATACTCATTATGGAAGCTCCAGCGTAGTACAAGTGATCATGAAGTATATGGAAAATTCCGTTAACTACGTACCCAATTAAAAACAGACACCTCTGTCTCCTACAATAGGTACCTTACTTATATAGAGTCTAATATCAATTCTACACCAAAGATATTCTGGTCATATATGTCAAATAAGAATAATACTGCATCAATTCCAGCTCATATGGTATATAACTCTATCAAATTTAATACTGGGACCGCTATTGTAAATGCCTTTGCAGATTTCTTTTCAACTTCTTATGATTCCTAACACATTGCTGTTGCATACCAAACTAACACTGTACATGATACCAATATACTCCACATAAAGGAAGTAACTGAACTAGAGGTGCTAGAAGCCTGCAACAGTATTAAATCAAGCATGACTATGGGGCCAGATAACATACCAGCAATTTTTCTTCATGACTGTAAGCCGGCTCTTCTAGCTCCATTAACATTTATATTCAACCTTATACTTAGAACATCAACTTATCCTTCAGCCTGGAAATTATCTAAGATTACTCCAGTGTATAAGAGTGGTGAAAAAAATGATGTCAGCAATTACCGTCCTATTGCCATAATAAACAACTTCTCCAAGGTATTCGAACGCCTGCTACATACACGTATGTTGGATTTTGTCACTAACAAAATCACTACCCACTAACACGGTTTCATTAAGGGTCGATCAACTATAACAAACCTCTTCGGTATCACCCAATTTATATCTGTTGCCCTTGATCGCAGATCTCAGGTGGATATTTTGTATACTGATTTGTCACTCAATCCTTATACAAAAGTTAGACCAAATTGGATTCTCAGATACCCTCCTGAAGCTTATATCTTCCTACTTACACAATCGTACTCAATACGTGCAATATCATGGATTTCAATCTAAATATATAAAGACTCAATCTGGGGTTCCGCAGGGCTCAATAATTGGACCCTTGTTTTTCATTATTTACATCAATGACATTGGGGACATGTTAGACGTTCAATATCTTCTTTATGCCGATGACTTCAAACTATATGCTGAAATTAAAAGTCAACATGATTGTAATAAACTTCAACAAAATCTGGAAATGATAAACCAATGGTGCCTTGTTAATAGACTTCCTTTAAATGTAAAAAAATGTACTGTCAAGTCATTCTACAGAACTTATCATCTGTTTCTACATGACTATTCACCGAATGGTAACATTCTCCAGTGCCCACAATATATCAAAGATATAGGAGTTTATTTTGACAGTAAACTCAACTTTAAGGAGCATATTCAATGTATGGTTAAAATTTCTAGCAAATTAACAGGTTTTATAATCCGAAACTCCATTGGTTTCTCTAACGCACCTACTTTGATTACCTTATTTAATACTTATATTTGTACCCACTTAGAATATGCTTCAATAATATGGTGCCCGCATTATGCGACGTACATTAACCAAATTGAGTACTGTTACGGTTGAAATTTTCACGACGACTTTTGATTTTTAGCAGTGTATTAAATAGTTAATTCTTTCCGTATTAGATTGTACATACTTTAATATTGATAGCGCGTTATCAGGTACGAGTTTGCAGACCAGCTTTAGTGGTATCATCTTGACATAATTCTTCATTTGAATCGTACACTTTTAATTTATGCTTTGGGTTCGTATATATGCCCGCCTTCGTTGAAGGGATTTTAGCGAATTAATTTGAAAGGAAATTATTCTGAGGTAATTGAATATAATTTTCCTTATTGCCTAATTGGGATTACGGCGATTCAAAAAGTTGAGTCCTCGACTGCTATCTGGTAACCACCTGTTACATATTCTGTTTGTTTGCACATTGAACCCGATTGTGGATCGGTAAGTAAGCCGCGATTTTACTGACTGTAATTAGGGGATTATATTTTAGGGTTCTAGTTCTAATTCTAGTTCAAGTTTTACTTCAGTTCCGTTCAAGATTTATGTTCTACGTTTTGATCCACGTTCCACGTTCTGCTATTCTATGTTCTAGTACCGTTGTAACCTGTACGTTGAATTTCGAGTTCTAGATGTGGCATCTGTAATTAAAAGGAGAAGATGTTTACAAGTAAGGATACAGTGGACCCATGCGAGATAATTGGTAGAGATAGTCTACCTGCACGCGCCATTTGAGCTGGAACATCGCCATCCACATCAGCAGTTGGTGAGTCCGTTCCATATCTTATTTTTATCATCGCAACCGTTTGGTTGACTTTGCATGCTGGTGAATTACATTGTAACATTATTGGGTTTACTATAATAGGGTTGGGTTCTAGTTTAGGGTGTTATCATTGCATATTCACAATACTTAATAGAGTATGTAAAACTAAGCCAACGACCCGACCCGCCTATTATTATTACAGGTATTATTGCAGATACCCTCAGTACTTAAGGGTTATCCTGCTAGAATCCTAGTGCAACCCCTTATTTGCGTAATAGTCTTTTTAAATCGACCGTATGGTCGCAGATTTATGTTGCCTTGTTGGCTGTGTTAATATTTGATTTTAAAGTAAAATTCGAATTAGTCAATCGATGTATTGGTATATGTATCGTTAGAGTTGCACCATAACAAGTGGGTAAGTCCAGTTATTAATTAAATTATAGTATGTGTTTATTGTTATTAATTTGATATATTCTTGTATAGTAAATGTATTGAATAGCTACGAGGTCTACATTACTGTATGTCAACGTATGCTAGCTGGATTGTATGCTGTGTGGGTATTATTTGTGATCGTTAGGAATTTCCTATCTCAGTTCCGTCGGAGCCCAGCTGTTAGAGTTAGGTGGCGCTCATTTTTGGTAAGAGGTTTGGTTGATGGTTTACCCCACTCCCCGCCTCGGTAGTAGGTTAGCTCAGGGTACATTGAAGCTGATTGCTCCGACTGCCCCGATAAGCATTTACCTTGCTTACCTCATTAGCGATTTTAGAGTAAATTAGAATTCAGTTTGAAATCCCCCCTTGCTCGTTTTCGTTGTATTGCAAGCGCCACGTCCCGTTATAGTACCTTCAAAGGAGGTTTCTAAAACTAGTCTTATACCGTATATGTGGTACATATCCACCAATTGGATATCCCCATGACAGGCTTCGGGCTATGTTCAATAGATCCTCTATGGAGAAACAACGTTTGGTTCAATCCATAATATTTCTTATCATTTACTAACCAATTTTCACTGTCCGCAATTACTTGGTTTGATTACTTTAAATGTTCCCCGCCTTGCTTCCAGATAGCCTTACACATTTCATTCGAATATACCACGGACTAATGTCTTAAAATTTTCACCATTACATTGCTTATGCCGAAACTATAATACCATTCAAAATGATATCGACATATTCTGCACATCAGTTCAAGAAATTAAAAAACATACTTTAGAAAGTGGCAAGTGTGGTTAAAGGGGTTATATGTGATTAGCTATTAACGTTTATGAGCTATTTATACTTTGTGCTGTAAGTTATTTTGTAAATTTGTAAATTTTTACATACATCTAGCCTGTTTTATCTATCTTGTAAAGGGATCATTCTGTAAGATAGGGTAATAATAATAAATAAATAATAAATAAACTCATAAGGTTATATAGGAAAGCAAAGATAATATTAAATTAGTTAAGATATAGGTAAGTAAAAGTGTGACTATATTCTACATGCATTATTTTTCTAGATATTTGAGATTTAAAATGTAACACATGCACATTGTTCCGTCACAAAAATAAATAAGATAAACGAGCCAATCCTTGTTTGTTCCACAGCCATATGTTTCATCAACAGACATTTAATTTATTTTAGAAGGTACATAAAACGTCAACATAACATTCTTGTATGATAAAAGATAATATTTGTAGGTAGTAAAATTAATGCATATGCTTAGATAGCTTAGCACAGATAATTAGATACTTCACCAAAGGAATATGCTACTAGAGGATATGCCACCAGATGATATGCTACGGGAGGACCCTAGAAAATAAACGTGTTACGAAAACGAAATATTGCAATACTTCACGAGGAAGAGTCTAAAAATTTATCTATAATCAGCTTACTATTCATTAATATTTTGAACGGGTTATTCAGGTAGGCTTTCTTCATAAGCATTTTGCTATTATTCTGAAACGATATTTATGTATGTTAGGAAGAATAAAAGAAAAGACACCTTCTACATACCAGGTACAACATCATGGCCTTAGAAAGAACATCTTCATCGGAAGACGGCATGTGCTCAAAAGACCGTTAGATGTGAAGACAAACGAAAATTTGTTCTGGTTTAAAGATAACCACACATTTTGAGAGAGAGACAAAACAAGAAAACTATCCTGAATGACAGATTCATATATACACCAGTTGTGTATTTATGGACATTATTCATAGGTTTACCAATAAGAAAATTACATCTGATCTTATTTATTTATATTATTTATACAAAAGAAAGAATATTAAATTAAAACTAAAGATAGATGTATATAGTGTATTATTTAATAATACTAAAGGGAAATGTTACACAAATCAAAACTAACTTGTGATTGTAAACGGTATTAGTATAAAATTAAGACGAATACTTTTATAAGGAAAGAAGTGGGACCTCAATGTAACATGACAAGAGAACAGTGAATTGACATGTTACAATATTAATTAATTAGTATAATTTTTTCAGCATCTTAGTTCAAGATCAAGCAGAAGCTCAAATTTCAAATTTTTTTGATATTTACATCCCATCCATGTGAACTCTGTGGATACACTGTATATAGATAAAAAATATTCATAAGCACTTAAAAGTTAACCCTTAAATTAAAATTTGAAATGTTATAAATAATGGTATGTTTAGAAGGCATTTTTAAAATGCAATTGAAATACTTAAACACAATTTTAATGATAATTGCGGCAACTATTTGTATGATCATAACCATAATGTGGTATGTACCTAGTATCTTGTAAAACAGATCAAATGAAGTAAATTTAATAAGGTAAGTTAAAAGCAGTACAAATTAAAAAAATTAGTGGCAATAGACGTTTGTATTGAAACACACAGTCAATTCTAGAAGCAGTTAAATGTATTACAAATTCTTTTAAAAGTTATTTTCTCCACGATAACACGTGTTTTAGGTACTATCCTATAAAATATATGATTTCATTTTAACTTAAACTTCTGTAGCACTTTGTTTGTCATCATATAGTATATATGCATACTTACCAAATCACTATTGGATATAAGTTCAAATTCTGAAGAAATATTCTCGAAACATGCGTCATAAAAATTAAGCCATGTTGAAATTTGTTTTGGTGCTAGCAATAGAACAGGATGTGTATTGGAACGATTTAATTTTTTCAGTGCTTTCCTACGTCCTTGTAATACCCCAATAAGTCCGATATGATGATCAGCATGAAGATGTGAAATAAATATAGCTTTAATATTAGCTAATACAGTGTCAACTTTTTCTGTACCAAAGAATCTTACTAACTGTCCATAAGTACCTTCACCACAGTCCAATAGAATGTTAGTAGAATCACTAAAACAAAAGTTACATCTGTATAATGTATTAAACATAATGTTAATAAAAGTGTAAACATTTCTGCATGTGTAAAATACAAAAACTAAAATGTGACGTTTCTTTGAAATGTTTATAATCATATTTCATTTTAATAGTTTCTGTATAAGTAAATCCCATCAATAGATAGAGTTAGGTAATTTCCATTAAAAAAATAGTTTTAGGAAACATGCATTTTTGATCTAAGGAGAGATTATTTCTGTCTTATATTATTCATACTCAAAGGTTGCCAAATTCATTATGGCTGTTTTTAAAGTTAGAAATAATATCAGTAACGTAACTTTGTATTCTAAAATTATTAGTTTTATAATTCATTTGTTTAGATTAATTATGTATCACACTGTCGCATATGACATCATCGAAGACGTTCAAACGAAAAATTATTTCAAGTAAAAATAAATGTAAAGTCTCTTCCCTTGAGTTAGAAAAAGATTTCAAGTAAGATAATATCACATACATTAGATATAGCAAAAAACGACACCAAGTAATTTCAAATTACAATCTTAATTCATCTGTTCGAATTCTGCCGAAGATGTCTCAAATTGTTTTATTGAGAGAAAATAATCTTATAGAGCACTTCGGCTTTACCATTCAAATAATTAACATGTAACTTGAGTATGTTAGTTAACTTTAAAGAATAGGTATTGAATGGACTGCAATTAGTCAATAAAGTTCGACTAAAGGTAGCCTTACAAACCACTTCTAGAAGTCGCTTCCTCAGAAAGAAGTGATGCTACTTTTATATACTGCTTACACGGTAGCAGCAAGAAGTGGCTTCTATATTTGGCGCATGCACCATTTGTGTAAAAGAAAAGTAAATATAACCTTAAGATCACACGTAAACACACGCCATTGTCAAATTAATTAGTTATATTTTAATTTTTCTTCCTCTATTTGTAAGCTGCAGCAGTAGAACAATTAAATTATATTGGAGCAAAAGCAGTGTTAAATGGTTTTTGTTATTACACTTTTAAATTATTTAATGTCTACAATCCAAATGGGATTTGTAATCAACAACAAAGAGCTGTATCTTAACATCAAAAATGATATTCTGAATGTTACGTTCAGGTAAGCTATTTGTTATGGTTTATTAGTTTAGTTGATGGTAAATGTTTTGCAGATGATCAAATGTTATATCAGTACTTATCAAATGAAATTGCTACGGTATCATTGCCAAGGTTTCGCAGAGACAAAACAATTTCATCTATAGAATTTATAGAAGATATTGAGGATTCTACCCAAAGCGATGAGTTCAAGGCACTTGCAAGCACCAGTACTAGCAGTAGTAACTTTTCTGTAACCGAGAGCATGATAGATGAGGATTTATTTATAACATTAGTATCCCAGCGACCAGCACTTTACAATTCATCTCTAAATTTAAAATCAAGAACTAAACCAATAAAAGAGAGACTTTGGCTGGACATAAAAACTATTTTGCAATGTCAATTATCAATTGAGGACCTCGCAAAAAAAGGAAAGCATTGCGGGACTATTATATAAAGACTAAGCCTGAAATAGCTAAAAAAGTACCATCTGGAGCAGCTGCTGAAATCTGCACATCAAAGAAGTGGAAACATTTTGAGTTTGAAGTTTTTAGATGTTTCAGTGGAGACCCGTCGCACATTTTGAAATATAGTTACTCCCTCACAATCTATCTCACCACTCTGCAGTGATGAATCAAATTCATCGGCTGATACAATTCCATTCCATAATAAACGGAGAAAATTACAATTAGAAACACCTGATGAATTATTTTTGAAGAAAATGGACTCCATCATTAATAAGCCTGTTGAAATAAAGGAACCCTATAAACAGGATGGCGTATCACATTTTTGTGAACGACTTGCAGAGGGATTAAAAAATTGCCTTATAGTAAACGTGAAATTGAAATAAAATTTTTTACAAAAACTACATACCACAATGATGGAAAGTCAAATGACGGAATAGACTATTACACAATATTAAAGCTTGAAGTGGAAAACTTTTACATGTGTTTTGTATTCTGCCATGAAATGCCTATACATATTTAAATAGTATTCTGCTAACTCTCTACTTAGTTTAAAATTGCAAACTTTGTACAAAAATACAACTTCAAGTATTTGTTTATATATTATAATTAGCCAAAATATTATATGAAATGGATGATATGAGAAAATATGAATCACCTTATACTTTTATTACTAGAGATGGAAGTTGCTGTGGGGTTTTCATGCACTAGCAACAAAAAACAAGTTTTCCCTAGAAGTATCCTAAACTGGTTTTTGCATAATAGGGGGCTGTAGAGAAAAGCTATTTTTAATATAGTTTGACATAGCAAAAGCAATTTTCAAATTTTAAATATGAGCGAGATGGTCTTGGAAACTAACAGCTCCCGCATTGTTGAAATATTCTGTAAAATGTTTCTAATTTCACTGGCATTGTGCGAATAATTGTCTGAACCGCATTTTCGGAAATTCAATCTGCATTATATTTTCTCCAATTCCCTTTAATTACTACACCATTAGACAATTCCTTATCCACAAAATGATTAGGGCAGTAGAGCTTTTGTGATTCAGAGAGGTTCCTTTCATTTCTCATAATATAATTGTGCAAGCAAACTGTTGCTTTTACAATTGCTTCTGTTGTTTCTAAACTACAATTAATTAGCTTGTGAAAAATGCGAAAACGTGCTGATAAAATGCCAAATGCGTTTTCCACAAGACGACGAGCCCTTGATAATCTATAATTAAAAATCCTTCTGGCATTAGTTAATTTCTTTCCTGGAAACGGTCTCATCAAAAAAGAATTTAAACCAAATGCTTCATCTCCTACTAAAACATATGGAAGGGTGGATCGCATATTTAATATTTTCGAAGATTTGGGAATAAGCATTTGGTTTTCATAGAATCTTTTGCCCATCACAGAAGATTTAAATATGCCTCCTTCACTACAGCGTCCTTGTGCCCCTATGTAAAACCAATGTAAAACTGTAATTAGCATCAGCAACTGCTAGTAAGACAATGGAATGAGAGCCTTTATAATTGTAAAAAGTAGATCATGAGTTTGGTGATGCCTAGAACAAACAATTATTTTAGTCTGACCACATAATAAGCAAATATCCATGTTTTGCAAAAACTATAACAAATTCAAGTAAAGAAAACCCCGTTATAAACTTTAGACAATATGTGTGTACACCTACATTGATGTATTTTGTGTATGTGCAGTTTTGATTACTATATCGAAGTTTGCCCACCTGTATTACAACATGTTTTCCATCAAGCGCCCCAAGGCAATTCGGAAATTGACATTTTGTTTAAAAAACCTTCTGCTATTTCCATTCATTTCTCTTCCGTTGGGGGCACAAGAACCTTGTCATGTAAACCTTCCCAAATTGCATTGCAAGTTTCTCGAATTATTACTGATGCAGTGATTTCGCCCACTCTAAATTGTCTGGCTATTGATACTATCAAATCGCCTGATGCCAAATAACTACAAATGTACAATTGTCAACATACAATAATATAGGTGCTAAACTTATAGTTTATGGATATAGTAAATTACCGTAAAGTCAATGCTAATCGCAAAGGTGGTGGAAGGGGTTCTCGGCTCAAATGAAGCTTCTCTATCATTGGTGCAAGAACTTTTAATAGGTTATTAAATTGAGATGCACTTATTCGTAAATGATTGAAAAATTTACGAGGATTGTCACTTTGCATTTCAGCAATTAAATTGTTATAATCGCCCTGCATAATTCTAGCCCTGGGACTATTCAAAGGATGTGCCCAAAACCTTTTCCTATGTTTCTGTATTTTTCTATGCAATTTACTCCACTTTCTTGCTATTACATACGTAACAAAAAATCTTTTTAATTGTAAATGAAGCAATAATTCTAAATAAAAATTCATTGAATTGTATCTTCGAAGTTTTATCCTTATCTATCGCCTTCTAAGAAAGCCACTCTACATTGAATTTTCTGACCTAACCTAACTAATGATATGTCAAAATGTAAAAAGAAGCGAAAAAGTTAAAGTTAAACCAACTTCTTTGCTTATTTTTATCAAGATTTATTCGAGAGTCACGTGTACTCAGCAACCAATTAAAATACGTATACAAAAAGAAGCGAGTATGTAAGGCTACCCTAATACTCTATCAGGTTGGTTGCTTTTAATTTAAGGGACACCTTGGTTCCCATTAAATCGACAACTTCATGTTAGACAAAAACATTTTGATTCAAAATATCTAGTTCTTCATTTGAAATTCTAAAAAGTTCTGCAAAAAACAAAATACATCCAGGAGATAAAGGCTTTTGATGGTGTCCCAGTTATATAACCAAAAATCACTCATCATAAATGATCAAAATTTCTGAAACTACTACTTACCATTACTGTAAACGAATGAACATTTTTAATTGCATGAAATTTATAAACCTACCCACAGTACGATCCTGTTATTAGGTCAAGAATTCAGATGGTACTTTTGTTGTCTGAAAACGTTTTCCAATATGTTAAGCAATTTGTGATATATTTGGTTTTCAATTTTTGCATTTCATATTCTTATACCGAGATCGTCCAAATCGCTTAGAATTAATTTACCATTAAATACCATTCCAGTTTCATATATGCTTTCATCTCAATTGATTTTACTTCCTTATTCCATTTTTAAAAAGTGTAATTATCTACTTTCTTCTGAATGGCAATGAACTTTGAAAGTTGTCGATTAAAGACGTGTTTACTATAAAGACTTCACTACTAGACATCACTAGCATGACGTTTAAAATAAGTATTTAATTGAGCATTAACTGCATCTGCTAATCGATTATATAGAACCAAGATCTGCTACCATGCGTCTAAACCAATCCAGCAATTTCTGGGTGTTGTTCCTACATTTTGATTGGTTTAAATTTAGAGAGCCCATCTAAATGATGCAACATTTACCTAACTTGACGTTCAAATAGCCCAGAGATATCATTAATTAATACATTTACATGCGTTATCTCTTATCTTCATGATTTATTACTGTCATTCGCCTCGTTTTTAAGACCTTTATCACTCGATTTATGGCGTTCATTAATTGTTTTATCTAATATTGTGGCTGCTAATTTAAATGCCCATTCACCTTTAGTATCAGTGGAATTTTATTGAGGTTTAATAAATCACGTTCTTCAATTTAAAATACATGCATGTTTGTTATTATAAGGCAAATGCAATTGAATGGTTTCTTTTTCGGTTCTTCCATATAAACGCTTTCCTGAAAACCAACTTCCACTCCCTATGCTCTCAAATCCTCACAAATTTCTTGCATTCTATCAGTCATACTGGAAACCAATCAGATATATTACAAAGAGAAAACTTCCACAAAATTATACAAAACTCAATTTTCAGCCTCTACGTTAAAACGCCACAAATTAATGCTATGAATCGACTGCCTAAACGTTGGGGGACGTAAATTATGCTGTGAATCGAGGTACAGCCGCCCTGTATTAATGCATGTAGAAAATAAAAAATATGAATTTTTACCTTACCGTGACCTTTTTCCTGTCTGGTTAGCTCAGCGCAAAATAAGGAAGTAAATCAGAATGTAATATCATTAAATCCACCTTAGATATGGCGGCTGGAAATATTCTGAGGTATAAACAAAAAGAAAATAAGAAATAATGGGTAACAAAGAATATTCTGAATTCAATAGAAGACGAAAATAAAAAAAGAAACCTACGAAGCAGGGAAACAAAAATACAAAGCCATAAAATGGGAAATTATTCGCAAATGCAGGAAACCTAAAGAATAATGGATTGAAGAAAAGTGCAAAGGGTTAAAAACTAAGATGGAAATAAGAAAGACAACATACAAACTAATTAGAATAAATTTTAGGGATATAAAATCTTATTGTAAAAATATAAGGGGCATGGGAGGAAACATTTATTATAGAAAATGTAGAGAAAGTGGTTAAATGGCAAGAATAGGGATATTAGATGCAAAACCAGAACTAAAAACACTAGAACAAAAATCGGACATTGAAAATGATGACTTGGGATATCCTATACTTGGAGATGAGTTTGAATTAGCATTAAAAGTCTGAAAAATAATACGGCATCGAGTATGGCTAAGGTATAAGCAGAAACTCTAAAAGTCGCTGGACAAGCAGTAACAGAACGTCTTTTCAAACTCGTCAGTTATATGTATGAAACAAGTGAGATACCCAAAGATTTCAAACGTAACACCATAGTCACTATACCAAGAAAGAGAGGTACGGATAGATGTGAAAATTTTCGAACAATAAGTTAACAGCACACGTCAGCATTTCTTGCACCTTGAACAGCGTTGTACCCGCCAATGTGCGTCAGAAAACTCTCTTGGAGGGGATAGACATTTTCATGGAAAGCGACCATATCGAAACAAACGACTTGACTACCAACTTCCTTCTAGTGTCGACGTGTGAGTAGTGCTTCGACTTATTGACAAGTGATCCCTCCTTTACCTATCCTTATCATTCATAGTATCGACATGTCGTTAACAAGAACTACAGCACAGCAAACACTGAAACAACAGGAAGCCACCACAAAACCCACCCTGTGAACCAAGAAAAGCATTGCAACAGGAGCAAAATACCGAGTTAAGTGATATCTCTAATAACTTCGACGCCTTTTGTCACTCGGGAGAATTTAACCTCCGAGTAAATTTGAGGTGATATATGCTTGGTAATTACTAGTGCATTTTACTCTAAACGTGATGGTTTTTAAGAGATAACAAGATGTAGGCTGTGGCAATTTTAGGGAAATGTGTAAGCTAAGTCAGAATAGATAGATCCAGATTAAGCTATTGCACAGATAGTAAAAGATGTAGACTGAGAATTTCAGAGAAATGTATAGGTTAGCTCAGAATAGAAAACAATGGAGGTACGTGTCCAATCAGTTCGAACTGTAGACCTAATGATGATGAATGTAGAAGTGACTTACAATTAATTAAAATTGTATCTATCATTAAATGTTTTTTAATGTTGTTAAACACAACAACCAGGGACACAACTTCCATTTACTAGGCAATAAACCATTATACTATAAGTATATTAAAAAAATCTAAGTTCTCATGTGCAGAACTTCTAACCAAACTTACAGATATGTTGTTATCAAAAATATAAATATTACATATACATTAAAAACAAGATGTCGAATAACTCGAAAACCTTTCGACTTAGAGCATTGGTGCTTTGAGAAAATATGTTCAGGAGGTATGGAGCTATGAGAGCTATGAGAAAATATGCTCAAGAGGTCGATATTAACCTAAAACTTTATTTATTTTTTGCTAGAGTGAAGTTTATCATAGTCAAAATTTCGACTTTAAAGTCGAATAACTCGAAAACTAAATGAGATATCGAAAAATGGATAGCATATTCTTAATCAGCGTAAAAAACTGAACAAGATCCATATATCAAATGTTTGTAAAACGAAAAAAACGTGCAACGGACGACGGCGGCGACGTAGCGATCTTATTAACCTAACTTACTTCGTAAGTTTGGTTGATATACTATATTTTATTGATATTTAATTGTAAGTTAAGCTATATAGAATAATAGGTGTAAGATAAATCCAGCCCGAGACACAATCAGTCACATTCTGTTTCAAAAATCTGCTCAGCAACATGAAAGGTACGTACCAAAAAATCATGTTAACCTAATAAGGCTTTGTTAGTTTCACAACTGCAATACCAGAACTAACAGCAGACTAAATAATTCCAGTAATATTATAAACAATGTTCATTCAATTTATTAATTGAATGGTATTCCTAAATCATAAAATATATACAATCCTATAATATAAACCAGGATAAAAAGGTTATATAATATTCAACTAATTAGCTATTAACTAAAATTTAAAAATGCAATAATATAAGAGCTTACAATATACAAAGAATCATTACATTCAACACTATTACTGTGGACATGATTTATTTAAAAATTCCACTAATGCAGCAACCCTTATTTTCCTCAAAAGTGACAAGCTTTTTTTATAAAACTCTAATTTTCATTGCCAATGTTCCCATGGTGTATTTTCATTTCTTTCATAATATTGCTGCTTCACTACAAGATATTGTGAAGGTGCTGTTCGTCTTCTTTTCACTTGTGATATGCTACCCGAAGATATGGTATCAGAGTCTGCAGTGACTGTTGGGAATGAACAAATATTGCAAACAATTGCTCTATTGAAATAATTTAAAAACCACCATATTTAAAGCTCGGTAAAGTTAATACTTACCACATATAGCCACAAATTTACTCGGGGGGATTCCCTGAGGCAACCAATGCGTTGTATATCATAACTAGCAGTTACCGATGGTTTCTTGCTCCTAGTACAGCAGTTTCAAAATCTCTGGTATGTTGTGGGTGTAATCCTGAAGTCCCGTTGTTTGTCTAACTGTAGCCATCTTTGACAAAGCACAGGTAAGTGGTGAACAATAGAAAATAAGGTCGGAAGAGAAGGAATCACTTCATCAATATATCGAAGGGAGCACAAGACGTCTACACTCGAGGGAGATCGGTAGTAAAGTCCCTTGTTTCGATACATTCGCTCCCACAAAACGCTTCTCCCATCCAAGTAAAACTAAAATTCTGTGACGCACATTAGTGGGTACAACTAGGTATAAGGTGTGAGAAGTGCAATCTTGCATTTTCTCAGACGACAAAGATAAATCAATGATTGGACTTTCGTGAAAACCAAATCTTTGTGTGGTTTTCACGTATGCTGGCACTAAAACATTACAATACTGGGAATTTCCCTGGGCGGGGTTTAAAAAACCCTCTAAACCTAAGATAATGAACGTTAAAGCTTAAAAAAAGCATAACAATATGAGCATCCTTGCCAACATCTATTGGGTGCGGACTGCTATTACTGCATCCAACCTATCATCATCATTTTGTTTTCGACCTTACTTAAGGTCGGTTTGATGCAGCTCTAACTTCTTCTCTATTCTGTGCTAATCTAAAAAGCTCTACATACCCTTCACAACCTAAATTTCTAATAATTTGACTAATATAGTTTGGTCTAGGTTTTACTATATCCTTCTATCTTTTTCCTATCCAGCTGGCTCTACATAGATATTAGCAACCTGATGGTTGTTAAAGAACTCTAACATGTTTACATGATTACCATTTATAAGGAAATGAAATATAACCTGGTTATCCGCTTCAAAAAAGGAAAAGTGTTAAATTATATGTTATGGTAAGGCTTAAGCAACGAATCGCTGCCAACATGCCAGACCGCTAACCAATTGTGAGTTATGTCATGGTGACGTTTATTAAATTATATGTTATGGTAAGACTTAAGCAACGAAATGCTACCAACATGCCAGACCGCTACCTAATTGTGAGTTATGTCATGGTGACGTTTATTAAATTATATGTTATGGTAAGGCTTAAGCAACGAAACGCTACCAACATGCCAGACCGCTAACTAATTGTGAGTTATGTCATGGTGACATTTAGTTAACTGATTTTTGTTTTGTTTTCGAACTTACTTAAAGTCGGTTTGACGCAGCTGTAAATTCTTTTCTATTCTGAGCTAGTCTAAAAAGGTCTACATACCCTTCACAACCTAAATCTCTAATAATTTGACTAATATAGCTTTGTCTAGGCCTTCCTACTCTATTTTTATTTGGTAGTCTATAATCTAAGACTTTACTAAATAGTCCCTCATGTCTTAACTGGTGCCCTATCATTCTATCTCTCCTGACCTTCAATTGTTTCCACATACAGGGATCCTCACCTATCCTTCTATAAACTTCCTCGTTTGCTACTCTATCTGTCCAACTAATCTTTAACATTCTCCTATAACACCAAGTTTCAAAAGCTTCTATCTTTTTCTTATCTACTTCTTTAATTGTCCAAGTCTCACTACCGTATAGTAGAACGCTCCATACGTCGACTTTAAGAAACTTTTCTATTATCTAAACTAATACTATTAGCTATTAGTAAGTTTTTCTTTTTTAAAAACATTTTTCTAGCTTGAGTTATTCTAGCTACTATATCCCTTCTGCTACGTCCATCTTTTGTAATTATACTACCTAAATAGCAAAATTCATCTACTTCCTCTAACTCGGTATTACCTATTTTTAATTTTGGTTTAGAACTAGGCTGTAACTCACTTGTCATTATCTTTGTCTTTACTGAGTTAATTCTCATACTATAGTTACTCCGTAGTATCTCATCTAAAATATTAAAAACTCTCCTAACTCTTTTCTAGACTCTGCTATAATGGCTATATCATCTGCAAAACGTAACATGTCTATTTTCTGTCCCTGTACACTAATACCTATCTCTTTTCTCTCTCTAGCTAAGTTTAAAGCTTCCTCAATCCAACCTATCAGAAAATACAAATCTTAAGCTTCCTAGTTCAGTTTTATTCTTGATGTCTAGTTTTTTTGTAAGTCATTAAATTCTCTCATTTATCTATACCTTACTGTAACATATATATATATATATATATATATATATATATATATATATATATATAGTATATATATATATATAGTATATATAATTTATAATTGTTAATTAAAACAATTTTTTGTCATTTAGAGTTATTTTAAACATATTAGTTCATCACTGATTATATACCAAAATAATGTTTTTTAAGATGATGCATATTTTTGTAACGATCTTCAACAGTGTCTATTAAGGCTAATGTATTCTCATATTTCCATTGCCGAACACATTTCTCTTCTTGTGGACAGACACTGATCACACATGGTGGAAACTTCAGGTACTTCTGGTGTAGCACTTCATCTTTCGCTACATATTCGATTCCCAATTCCTGGGTACCACCCTTTATATATGGAACATTTTGTCCAATAAAATCAATTTGGTTGTAAAGAACTTTGACACACTCTTTGGTTTCTTTAAAAATATTACAATATTTTAGAATTCTTAATTATCATGAAATATTTATTATGTGTAAGAATTTCTAAAATATTCAAGCAAAACTTATTATTTTGTTAACTTACCTAAGTCTCTTAACGCTACATCACCCGTGTTAGATAGAATTCATCCACCAGTTTCCTATTGTAGTAGAGCATAAGGCATTTTATTTAATAATTATAGAACTTTGTTTGTTAAGTAACAACTTCGTATTAGCTGTTATGTTTGTTACTTCTATAAATGTACAATAAAATTTTATATAACACACGCAAAATATAACCCCAATATAAACTTAGGGTGGGAAGTTAGTATCTAAGGTAGTTATAGGTACCTCATTTTGGGTAAGAAGATTGCAAAAAATCCAACTTTATCTAAGTTCCTTCGTTTTAAAAGAAAATGTCCATAACTAAGATTGGTTTAACTTAGGTTGGATTAACTTAGTTTTTGCGTAAATAGAAATCAGAATGATGTAGGGGCTTGTTCAACTGCAGCAGTCACAGTATTTCTCAAATCTTTGTAATACTGCCATTTTGCATTGTCGTTAGTAAGACGATAATTTTTCAGTGCGGTGTCTCTTAGTTACATCACAGCTATTAATGTTTCTGTTAAATACGGGGCTAACTTTGTGGTAATTAGAGATGTTTTACTGATGCAAATATCAAAGCCAGAATTTTTTCAAAAAAGAAGCATACTTTTTCTTTAATATCAATCATTAAGTAGAGGTGATTCAAAACAAGATAACCCTTCGATGCATGTTGAACGGTACTTAGAGTAACATCAAAAGTATAAATGGAACCTAAAAACATAATTTGTCTTTATGCAGAACGTGGGAATTTTAGTAATCCAAGAAATCATTTAATCAACATAAATGCGAGGAACTAACACTGAAAGAGTTAGTGCATTATAACCATACACTATAAAAATATCTTGTTATTAGTTAACTAATAAGTAATTACTAAATACAATTGGTAGTACTTCCGCCGCAGAGTAAATATACCACACGTCGCGTGTTATGATATTACTCTGCAGCGTATCATATTTTGTTTTCGTTTTCACTGTTGTAGTGTGCAAATAAGTGAAGGCATATTTTCTTGTTTTCATTTACATTTTATCAAAACTTCTGAAACTCATTTAGAATACTATTCCTTTATATAGTTCTGATTACAGGTTGAAGTATCCAATTGAAACTTTTACATACGAGTGGTCCCAAAAAATTGTTCACAGTCAGGTTGGGAAAATCATTTATAACATGTTCAAAACAATAAAAAAAGATAAAGATGAGCGTTTCACCACTTCGATTGCAAAAAGAGTAGCTAAAGCGAATGGCGTCTCGGCAAGTACTGTTAAACGAATATGCAAGGAGGCCGCAGAAAAGCCTGAAAGTTTATTCCAAATGCACTTTTAATATTTAAATCTGGTATCAAAAGTGGAGATTATCATCAAGAAACGATCCACAAAAACTACATAAAGTGACTGAATGAAAAGTTAATTCCTAATTTAGATGCAAATTCTGTACTAGTTATTGACAATGCATCATATCATAATGTATCCAATATAATGTATCCAAATCTCACAAGTGCATGGAGAAAAGCAGCTATGCAAGCCTGGATAACAGAATGAAATTTTCGTTTTTGACATGAATTATACAAAACCAGAGCTTTATACTAAGATTCACATGTATAAACTTAAAAGTAAGCTTAAGGTATCTCTAAATTTCTGCCAAACATGGCCATACAGTTCTATGTTAACCATCTTACCATCCAGTAGAAAAAATATGGGCTTTAGTGAAAAATCATGTAAGAGCATGCAACACTGCTTTTAAATTAGATGACGTGTAGAAGCTGGCTGTTGAAACATTCAGTAACGCTGGGGCACAAAAAGGTAAAATATTTGCAATCATGTAATAAAGTACAAAAAGAATATGAGTCGGGGAATATATAACTGATCAGATAAATGAACCAGTTATAAGAGTTGGTGAAGGCACTGTTTGGATCCGCTCCACCTCCGAAGCCTTTATGACTACCTTCTAGAGCATGTGACGCCATCACACACCCCAAGATAGGGGATATTCTGCCATCAGCGAATTCTAATTTCTACCAACCAAGCACATCGCACATGTGCCAGCATCTCCATCTACCAGCCACATGGTACTAAAGCATGGAAATCCTATCACAGTCACTGACGCTAAGTGCCGCACTGCATTCAGCATAACGATGGACATCATCCTCTACACACCACATCCAGATCTTCGTCATGAACCTTACACTTGTCAAAGAATGTGTGTGACAAAACTATTTTCAAAAACTAAAGTAGTTAAAAACAATGTCATTCTCTAATAACAATAACAAATATTAAACTTGTTCAAGAAAAATCCTATTTAAAACTGCTAGCTGAAAAGAAGATTTCTAAAATCAAATGTTAAATGACCTGAAGTTTCAATCATGCCTCTAGGTAATTGCAAAATAACTTATTACAACAAAACTGTAACTGTACCTATACATTAATTGAAAAAACCCCAAATATAAACACTATTATACATGATTCTTGTATATAACCATATAGCACACTTACGTTTTCATTACAAATACATGACATAGTCTTAACCAAGTATTAAAAATCAATTATACCGCAAATTTACTTAACTAAAATCTTAACCTAACAACACTAACGTATTATAGGTAAATTTTATCAGTTCATACAATGCATTTCAAATGTTTAATTAGTTGCAAACTCTCTCTGGTATAGTTTTAGACGATTTCTATAAATACCTAATGAATGATTGTTGTCTGTAGTTAAGATGAACACCATAAAATGCCTTTATGTTAACTTTACAACCCTCAACATGCTATCTCCAATAAAAAGTCGTCAATCTAACATTAAAAATAATCATCTTGGTAGGGTATTATCCGAACAATCGACTACTTTGTCTGTTCAATAACCTTTTTGACAAAGGTAACTAACCTACTAAAGTTGCATGTCGATTGTTTGGAAGTTAAGTACAAAGTGCTCTAAGACAATGGATCTTCCCTTCCCAATATAATTCGAGACATCTTCGGCAAACTTCAGAGAGATGAATTAAGACAGCAAAATAAAAATATCTTGTGTTTTTTCCTATCTAATGTGTATGTATAATTAATTTACGGATAGCTTGATTAAACCAGAAAAAAGGACCTTTTATTTATTTGAGTCGACGCAAATCTGCCTGAGAAGCCTCATGTTCAGCCAATGACAGCACGGGCACGCAAACGTAATACGTTATTAATCAAAACAAATGAATCATAAAACCGTAATAATTTAGAACAAAATTACAATGATGACATCATCTCCAAACTTTGAAACTAACATAATGAATTTGACAAATTTTGCGTTCGAACCATATATGAAACAAAAAAACAATTTCACTTTAGAGCAAAAATGTGGTAATCTGAAAATTATATTTCTTAAAAGAAATGACCTAATCCTATTATTGGGATTTATCATTACGGAAACTATTAAAATGAAACATGATTATAACCATTTCAAAGAAACGTCACAGCTTTCAGTGACTTTACTCAAAAAGAAAATATCGAGAAATATTTCTACTTGAACCTTTTATTGTGTTTTATTGTGTTCAAAACAGTAACATCAATGTAAATATTTCTTTAATTTAAGCTAAGTTTTCTTTTATGTATAAAATAATTTTATAGTGTCATTTTTAGAAAAATGCATTTTATAAAAAAGATCTTATCGCAAATGTCAACGTTAGGTACATAATTCAAATATAATATTTACAATTATTTATAAATTCTGTCCAAAGCAGATCTGATTTATCGACAGTTCACAAAAACAAAATATCAAAAATTGTTCAGATTTAATGTAAAATACCTTTAAAAGAAAGTTTCTTGTTAATAAATTTAATCTTAAACAAAACATATAAACATAAATATTTAACAATATTCATAAACATTATGTAACTACTGCCTATATAAATTTTAAACATTTAGAATAATTTTCTATAAATTATGATTCACTACCAAAACTTCACCAAGCTAAGTTTAAAAACGTAACAATTTTCAAATTTACAAACAGTGAATCTTAAAGTTCTGTAACTATTAAGTGCAACACTTTCAAAACATAAAATGTATACAACATTCAATTTTGTTGGTTAGTGACGTTCCTTACATCTTTTAAATTTAACTAAACAGGTTGATCACATGAAACAATTTAAGTGAGTCTCGAATTCAATAAACAACGACATATGTGCAATAAAAACACTTACCGAAGTATCAAGAACAAAGGTATGTGATATTATGTTCTATTACAAACCAATTCAAACACCTCAATGAAGAAAATTAACCACAATCTTAAAATAGAAATCTTGCAAAAAATTCACCATACTACTCCAATTATTAAGAGATGAAAACTTCATAAATAGATCACTAAAGATAACAAACATCAGATGTACAACTCAATTCCATTCAAATAACTAATTTATGTTCTTGACCAAGCATTCTCACATCACTTGCAGTTGTCGCTATCTTGACGCAATCCTTCTTCAGTACGTAAATGAATAACAAGTTTCTTCGTCGTTATCTGATACTTACAAATAGGTGTTGCAAGATACCACTTAGCCAATAAATATTGTAACCTGTAGCTGGGCAATACAAATCACATCCAACATAGATTGCTCAAATACATCCTTCTCAATGGCTTAAATGTACTTTGACAGTAAAATAAAAACAAATATTTTAGATAAATGCTTCAGTCTTTCAAACAAAAATGCAGTAATTAGCTCCTCTCAAATCCTATGAAAATGCAGTTGTCGAGGGTTGATATTTCCTGCAATACACAACTTCAGGATACAAATACCACAACCACTTAAAAACTAAATTTAAAGTACACAAAATTAATAAAAATAATTCTAATGTATTTTCACCATTACTTAGGGGATTAAAAACTTTTTCAATGAACTGTTGCTATTTAAAAATTTTAAGGCAGTAGTTACCCCACGCAAGGGGTCACATTGGGGAAGAAAATTTTAGAATGCAATATAGTTCTTCAGAAATAAAAATCAATGTGTGTAAATATTTTTTCAATTTTATCATAGACTGGTTAATATTTGGGGGTTTGAATTCTTCACAGTAGATATATAATTATTTTCTACCATTTCTATCTGAACGCTATCCCGACACCAAAGCTAGCTGAGATAATTTTACATGTTTATGCACAGCCTCCATTTTAAACTGAAAAACATCTTGATTTTGGGTACATAATTTCACTTGTGTTGCAAATTGGAAAATGCAAGTGACATACATTAGAAAAGTTAAGGTAGGTTCCCTGCTGTCCGTTGGTATGTTATTACGTTATACTTTTCAATCACAATTTATCGTGCTTTTTCCATACTGATTTTATTACGTTATAATATATAAATATAGACATAACATAACTTAACTATTTATACACTTTGTATAGGGGATAAGACTTACTATGCCACCACAGAACATGGGACTGAATCCAGCCAACTTACCTGTTGCGTTATAATTGAATAAATGTTACCTTAATTAGCCAATATACTCGACAAGTAAATATAACAATGTATCCACAATTCTAAGTGTACGATAACTAATGGCAAAGGACAATCCACAAATAAATCAATCTAACACAATGATCTCTATTGTAAAAGCTTCCCAGTTACTGTTTGTACATTTACAAAAAGAAATAAATGCATGACAAAATTATACGTAATTTTGTTTACTTTTCTTAATACAAATTTTAAGGAAGCCCTTTCCTTGTCTCACTTTAAGCAATTGCTCGAAGCTCACAATTTACATATAAATCACACATAATATATATATATATATATATATATATATATATATATATATAGATCAATTCGTTTCCGTTTTAAATAAACAAGAATGATATTCTAACAATTAAGCTAATTTAATATTCCCCTGAATCCCAATTTAACTTCAATAAAAATAAGTCATTTATGGGTTAGAGATTCCCACTCTAAACTACTAATCCTAATTATTTATACTTATCTAGATACATATGGGGCTTGTCGATAATGACATGGGACTTCATTCCAAAAGGTGCTTGTCCTGAAGCCAGTGTCCAAGACAAAACAATAAATACATTCAACTATAAGAAATGAGTGTTCCAAAAACATGGTTTCTTATCGTACAACATATACCCAAGACAGAGACAAAACTCCAAACAAAAATGAAAATAAAAATCTGTAATATTAATTGTGTTTTACTTTTATAATTTACTTATCCTGGAAACCAGGATGAAAGAATTACATAACAAATAATGCACGCTACCATGTGCTACCAAATAAGCAAGGTTGAATATAAGATCCAGCTCAACTGTTCAAACAAATTTTCTAATCTTCAGAAATATTCTTCTGTTTATGCAAGGCGATAAATCCCAATATTTGGATGACTTTCTTTTACTATGATATAGTCAGAAAATTCGCACTAGCATACACCATGCTTTTCCAAGCTGTTCACAAAACAACCAAAAGAAATCTGGCGTCTCATGTAGTAATAACACGGCTGCAATGACAGTTGTAAACAGATTGAGGTTACGTAATTTTTTTGTTTACATATAGTGAGTGAGATCTATGGAAATTACCTATTAATTTTGTTTATCGTGTTATTTGTAAACGAGGAGTAAAAATGAATACTTGCGAAGATTGTGGTTTTGAGTTTACACAAAAGAAGAATTTGTATGCCCATTTAAGAAAGATTCATAATTTTGAATATAGGAAACCAGTTACTTTAACTAGTAAATTTTGTGTGATACATGTGGCAAATCCTTGACCAGTAAAGCAACTTTACGTCGTCATTGCAGAACTGTTCATAAAAGTATTCCAATAATTCTCAACTCGTCAAGAATCAAGTGCTTTTATGAAAATTGCACAACACATCTAGAGGATATAAAAACTTCGACAACACTTGGCACATGAACATCAAATTGAAACTAAATTTGATCAACTACATTTTAATTCACAATTAGGTTTGAAGATTATTATGCCAAGTGTTAATTATATACTAATTTTATTCTGTTTAACAGAGTTCAAAACTGGAAAAACCAAGAACAGGAAAAATCTTTGGCAATGTATATACTTCACACTTCAGCTAAATTATTGTCTGATGGCACCAAAAAGGAGTACTATAATTGCCATCGATCGTACAACTACATTCCAAAAGGCAAGGGTTTTAGAAGCTTAAAAAGCACAGGCACTAATAAAATTGAAAGTGTTTGTCCCTCAAGAATGGAAGCGATGATAAAGAACGATAGATCTGTTGCAGTAGGCTTCTGGACAACTCATGTTGGACATACCAACGATATTGGTCGAGTTTTTTTAAGTAAAGAGAGTAAACCAGAAATTGCAGGTATTTTCGAACATAAAGTTCTAGTTTGAAATTTTACAATTGATGTGTTTCAGGAAAATTAAAGGAAGGTGTTACATTTCAACATATATTGGATGATGTTTGTGATTCTGCTTTAAAACAAGAAAATTCACAGAGAATTTTGTTGTTAGAAACAAAAGATATACACAATATTGTTAGGGACTTCAATATTGAGTATGGTGTGAAACGTCACCTAAATGATGCAATTACCGTACGGCCCTGGGTAGAGGAGATGATGAACTTGGAAGCGACTGCCCAGTGTTATATTATAAAAGCCAAAGTGTAGAAGGAAACCCAAATGACTCAGAAATAATTTTAGATGTTCAAGATTTTGCATTAGTCATAATGACTTCTTTTCAACGTGAACAGATGCTTAAATTTGGGAACGACAAAGTGTGCTTTGATGGTACACACGGTACAAATAGTTACGATTTTCAGCTCTACACACTAATGACAGTGGATGAATTTGGTTCAGGGTGCCCAGTGGCATTTTGTTTTTCAAATCGTGCTGACGAAATGATTTTCAAGTTGTTTTTTTGAAAAAATTAAATCAAGAGTGGGTATTATATCAACTACTGTTTTTATGTCTGATGATGCTCCAGCATTTTATAATGCATGGTCTTATGTTATGGCCAAGGTACCTCACCAGTTGCTATGTACCTGGCATGTGGATCGTAATTGGCGCAAGAATTTGTCAAAAATCAATGGAGGGATTGAAAAGAAAGTAGTAGTATATAAATCCCTTCGTGTTTTATTACAGTGTGTATCTATTGATGAATTTAATGACATTTTAAATCAGGTAGTAAAAGATCTTTTTGCCGATGTTGATATATAAATCATTTGCTGAATATTTTCATAATAATTATGCAAATCGTCCAACATCTTGGGCATATTGCTATCTATTGGGTTTAGGAATAAACAGTAACATGTATCTGGAATCGATGCACAAAGTTTTGAAGTATGTGTATTTGGAAGGTCAAAAAAGTAAAACGTTTGGACAAAAGCATTAATGCAGTAATGAAAATTGCTCGAGATAGCTTGTTTAAACGTATAATTAAATTTACAAAGAATACTTCCAATGACAAAATTAATAGAATTAAACAAAGTCATAAAGCAAGTCTAACAATTACATCAGATTTTATTAGACGTCTTGAAAATGATAAGGAATTTTTAGTTACGTCGTCCACTTGTGCTTTTCAACAGTATCAAGTTACCAGAGTAGATGAGGCCTGTGAAGGTTGTACAAAGTGCATCATATGTGTTCATACATTTCAATGCATCTGTATTGACAACTAGATAAAGCTTTACATTTGCAAACACATACATGCTTGTGCGATACAGTTTTACAAATTGAATCTTGACATTGCCACACCTTTGCATATTAGTAACGTTAATGAACTTTTCAGCAGTAATATTTTACATGAAGCAAAATCTTCAAAAATAATATTATTAAAAAAAAGCCGAGCTAATAATAGGTCTATGTGAGAATGCTTCGTTAACTGACGAACATCTGGGTATAATGAGGCAATTTAATAAAATCATTGACACATTAAATAAAGTAAAATCTATTGATCTAAAAACTACAGAGGAGCTTAATATTAATAAAAAGTTGAACATCAGGTGCGGTTTTTTCAACAAAGAAGAAATCAAGCAAGGAATAATGATCTTAAAAAGCCTACCCTAACAGAAGAAATTTTTATTAGGGGCGTTTGGTTAATAACTCAAACCTTAATGTTAATGTTCATACAAGATCTGATCATACATCACCTGATTTTATGTTAAGATAAGACAGTGTATTATCTCAGTAGAAAGTAGGTTTAATTAACACTAAAGCTTATAAGGTTGGATTTTGTTTTTATTTCTCTTGTTTGGGAATAAAATCCGATGGGGAAACCACTTGCAGAAATACATGTACAAATTACTGGAAATGATTACAATCCCAGCGATTTTGATGGGAAACCTACAAGTACGCGACTAATCTAATTTAATCCTCAGTTTTCACTTTGTTTTATGTGTTACAAGCACTGGTAAGTTATTGTAATTTCGTCAAATCTGTCGGATTGAGTGTTCTTATATTAACAGTGCAGTATTTTAGTTTTACTTTTCGTCGGAGTACCAAAATAATCTTAATTTTCTACCTTGTTTTTTTACATTTTTAGTCGACTGACGGTGCAAACAAAATTCTCGACAAAATAAAATTAGTTTCTTTCTTAATTAATTTAGGTATTTATTGAGAATGTATATGGGTACATAACGTGTTCACTTTTTAAAAAATAAAAATACAATTTTTGAAACCTCAAGCCTCTATTACTATTATTACACACATTTCGCTCAAGTAATTAATAATTTACAAATCAAATTAAAGAAATCCCAGCAAAGTACCTTTAAACTGCATATTGACACAAGTACGAAAGATACCTAGAATAGCAACAAGTTAGTACAAAATACCAAGTTGTTTACATACAAGAGCTAACATATATAGATAACATTCGTGTAAAGTTAATTTCCTTCATTGCACTAAATTTAACTTCTTTTTTATCCAAAGTTGGTTGCTTATAGAAACTGGTCTCATATTCAAATCATGAAATTTTCTTAAGTGGCCATACAAAGTTTTATTTTACGTAAATTCAGAACCACAATCTTGGCAAATATTCATTTTTTACTTCTCCTATATAAATAAGGAGATAAACAATCAATTTAACATTAACACAGACCTCATCCAATTTATGTAAACAAAAAAAATCACGTAACCTCAATCTGTTTACAACTGTCATTGCAGCCGCATTATTACTACCGCAAGACGCTTGTAAAGAAATACATTCTTCCCAGATAATCAAAATCAAATCAGGAATAGAACACAAAGAAATTAAATTCCAATAATTAAAAAGCAATAAGACAGGGCAGCATTTCACATGCTAAACAATTAATAACATTGAGTAACTCACTTTTTTAAAAAACAAAAGAATTCTTCTTAGATACATGTAACAATTCAATAAACATTTAAAATCAATTTCCTGATATATCCCTTTTATTTTAAGATATATTTATTAAAATGTAGTATATTCAAGTTATGGATAACTACCAATTCACTGAATGCAGACCTGCATTTATTCTTCTAAATTAATCAACACATCAAAACTGCCAACTTATTTTCTTAGTGGATAATAATCAATAATAGATATTATTTCAATTAAGATGAAGTTTCAAAACAACAAATTACTAAATGAATTCAATTGGTCAGAATGAAGGTTATCGTAATTGATATTGTTTATATTTTCAAATAAGAAATAGACAATTAAAGTTTATAATGCCAGAGCCAAAATGAATTAAGTTCTTGTAAATAACATGAATGTAAGATAAGTGTCTGCAATAAAATTAATTTGAAGTGTAGTGAAAATTTAAACCGTAACAATGTTTCCGTTGATCCATTAACAGATAAATACAAAACAAGCGATTTTTTGCTATCTGTTGACCATATACATCCATCAAATAAATCAGAAGTAAATAAAAATGAATATGTTGTTTTCCAAATCATTGTGGCGAAGTAGGAATATGTTTGAGTACGATGCTAAGAGACTACCATTCCAGGCAATACAGAAAAAGAATTATAGTTGTTCAATCAATATTTGTAACATAACAAATATACTCTGTGACATTCTCTTAGATATACGTATAATCATATTTCATTTTAATAGTTTCTGTATTAGTAAATTCCGCCAATAGGATTGGGTTATTCCCTATTCTTCTGAGCGCAAAGACATGCCATATACAGTTTTGTTTGACTCAAATAAATGTAAAATTCCGGTTTCTGATTCTAGGTCCACATACGTAAATTTAAGAAAATATATGTTGATAGGAAAAAACGATGTCATGTATGTGCATTTTATATAATTAGTATATCCATTCAAAGTTCGCCCAAGTTGTCTCAAATGATTTAAAAGGGTAGACTCATTTTCATAAAACACTTCGTACTTAACATCCAACCCAAAAACATGCCGGTTTGGTAGGTCAACTACCTTGACTAGAAGTTATCGAACAAGGATGAGTAGTCTTAAGTATGTTCGGATAATTGCTACCAAATAAGCAAGGTTGAATATAAGATCCAGCTCAACTGTTCAAACAAATTTTCTAATCTTCAGAAATATTCTTCTGTTTATGCAAGGCGATAAATCCCAATATTTGGATGACTTTCTTTTACTATGATATAGTCAGAAAATTCGCACTAGCATACACCATGCTTTTCCAAGCTGTTCACAAAACAACCAAAAAGAAATACGAGCGTCTCGCGGTAGTAATAACACGGCTGCAATGACAGTTGTAAACAGATTGAGGTTACGTAATTTTTTTGTTTACATATAGTGAGTGAGATCTATGGAAATTACCTATTAATTTTGTTTATCGTGTTATTTGTAAACGAGGAGTAAAAATGAATACTTGCGAAGATTGTGGTTTTGAGTTTACACAAAAGAAGAATTTGTATGCCCATTTAAGAAAGATTCATAATTTTGAATATAGGAAACCAGTTACTTTAACTAGTAAATTTTTGTGTGATACATGTGGCAAATCCTTGACCAGTAAAGCAACTTTACGTCGTCATTGCAGAACTGTTCATAAAAGTATTCCAATAATTCTCAACTCGTCAAGAATCAAGTGCTTTTATGAAAATTGCACAACACATCTAGAGGGATATAAAAAACTTCGACAACACTTGGCACATGAACATCAAATTGAAACTAAATTTGATCAACTACATTTTAATTCACAATTAGGTTTGAAGATTATTATGCCAAGTGTTAATTATATACTAATTTTATTCTGTTTAACAGAGTTCAAAAACTGGAAAAACCAAGAACAGGAAAAATCTTTGGCAATGTATATACTTCACACTTCAGCTAAATTATTGTCTGATGGCACCAAAAGGAGTACTATAATTGCCATCGATCGATAACCACATTCCAAAAGGCAAGGGTTTTAGAAGCTTAAAAGCACAGGCACTAATAAAATTGGAAGTGTTTGTCCCTCAAGAATGGAAGCGATGATAAAGAACGATAGATCTGTTGCAGTAGGCTTCTGGACAACTCATGTTGGACATACCAACGATATTGGTCGAGTTGTTTTAAGTAAAGAGAGTAAAGCAGAAATTGCAGGTATTTTCGAACATAAAGTTCTAGTTTGAAATTTTACAATTGATGTGTTTCGGGAAAATTAAAGGAAGGTATTACATTTCAACATATATTAGATGATGTTCGTGATTCTCCTTTAAAACAAGAAAATTCACAGAGAATTTTGTTGTTAGAAACAAAAGATATGCACAATATTGTTAGGGACTTAAATATTGAGTGTGGTGTGAAACGTCACCTAAATGATGCAATTAGCGTTCGGCTCTGGGTAGAGGAGATGATGAACTTATTAGTGACTGCCCAGTGTTATATTATAAAAGCCAAAGTGTAGAAGGAAACCCCAATGACTCAGAAATAATTTTAGATGTTCAAGATTTTGCATTAGTCATAATGACTTCTTTTCAACGTGAACAGTTGCTTAAATTTGGGAAGGACAAAGTGTGCGTTGATGGTACACACGGTACAAATAGTTACGATTTTCAGCTCTACACACTAATGACAGTGGATGAATTTGGTTCAGGGTGCCCAGTAGCATTTTGTTTTTCAAATCGTGCTGACGAAATGATTTTCAAGTTGTTTTTTGGAAAAATTAAATCAAGAGTGGGTATTATATCAACTACTGTTTTTATGTCTGATGATGCTCCTGCATTTTATAATGCATGGTCTTATGTTATGGCCAAGGTACCTCACCAGTTGCTATGTACCTGGCATGTGGATCGTAATTGGCGCAAGAATTTGTCAAAAATCAATGGAGGGATTGAGAAGAAAGTAGTAGTATATAAATCCCTTCGTGTTTTATTACAGTGTGTATCTATTGATGAATTTAATGACATTTTAAATCAGGTAGTAAAAGATCTTTTTGCCGATGTTGATATATAAATCATTTGCTGAATATTTTCATAATAATTATGCAAATCGTCCAACATCTTGGGCATATTGCTATCTATTGGGTTTAGGAATAAACAGTAACATGTATCTGGAATCGATGCACAAAGTTTTGAAGTATGTGTATTTGGAAGGTCAAAAAGTAAAACGTTTGGACAAAAGCATTAATGCAGTAATGAAAATTGCTCGAGATAGCTTGTTTAAACGTATAATTAAATTTACAAAGAATACTTCCAATGACAAAATTAATAGAATTAAACAAAGTCATAAAGCAAGTCTAACAATTACATCAGATTTTATTAGACGTCTTGAAAATGATAAGGAATTTTTAGTTACGTCGTCCACTTGTGCTTTTCAACAGTATCAAGTTACCAGAGTAGATGAGGCCTGTGAAGGTTGTACAAAGTGCATCATATGTGTTCATACATTTCAATGCATCTGTATTGACAACTAGATAAAGCTTTACATTTGCAAACACATACATGCTTGTGCGATACAGTTTTACAAATTGAATCTTGACATTGCCACACCTTTGCATATTAGTAACGTTAATGAACTTTTCAGCAGTAATATTTTACATGAAGCAAAATCTTCAAAAAATAATATTATTAAAAAAAAAAGCCGAGCTAATAATAGGTCTATGTGAGAATGCTTCGTTAACTGACGACGAACATCTGGGTATAATGAGGCAATTTAATAAAATCATTGACACATTAAATAAAGTAAAATCTATTGATCTAAAAACTACAGAGGAGCTTAATATTAATAAAAAAGTTGAACATCAGGTGCGGTTTTTTTCAACAAAGAAGAAATCAGCAAGGAATAATGATCTTAAAAAGCCTACCCTAACAGAAGAAATTTTTATTAGGGAGCGTTTGGTTAATAACTCAAACCTTAATGTTAATGTTCATACAAGATCTGATCATACATCACCTGATTTTATGTTAAGATAAGACAGTGTATTATCTCAGTAGAAAGTAGGTTTAATTAACACTAAAGCTTATAAGGTTGGATTTTGTTTTTATTTCTCTTGTTTGGGAATAAAATCCGATGGGGAAACCACTTGCAGAAATACATGTACAAATTACTGGAAATGATTACAATCCCAGCGATTTTGATGGGAAACCTACAAGTACGCGACTAATCTAATTTAATCCTCAGTTTTCACTTTGTTTTATGTGTTACAAGCACTGGTAAGTTATTGTAATTTCGTCAAATCTGTCGGATTGAGTGTTCTTATATTAACAGTGCAGTATTTTAGTTTTACTTTTCGTCGGAGTACCAAAATAATCTTAATTTTCTACCTTGTTTTTTTACATTTTTAGTCGACTGACGGTGCAAACAAAATTCTCGACAAAATAAAATTAGTTTCTTTCTTAATTAATTTAGGTATTTATTGAGAATGTATATGGGTACATAACGTGTTCACTTTTAAAAATAAAAATACAATTTTGAAACCTCAAGCCTCTATTACTATTATTACACACATTTCGCTCAAGTAATTAATAATTTACAAATCAAATTAAAGAAATCCCAGCAAAGTACCTTTAAACTGCATATTGACACAAGTACGAAAGATACCTAGAATAGCAACAAGTTAGTACAAAATACCAAGTTGTTTACATACAAGAGCTAACATATATAGATAACATTCGTGTAAAGTTAATTTCCTTCATTGCACTAAATTTAACTTCTTTTTTATCCAAAGTTGGTTGCTTATAGAAACTGGTCTCATATTCAAATCATGAAATTTTCTTAAGTGGCCATACAAAGTTTTATTTTACGTAAATTCAGAACCACAATCTTGGCAAATATTCATTTTTTACTTCTCCTATATAAATAAGGAGATAAACAATCAATTTAACATTAACACAGACCTCATCCAATTTATGTAAACAAAAAAAATCACGTAACCTCAATCTGTTTACAACTGTCATTGCAGCCGCATTATTACTACCGCAAGACGCTTGTAAAGAAATACATTCTTCCCAGATAATCAAAATCAAATCAGGAATAGAACACAAAGAAATTAAATTCCAATAATTAAAAAGCAATAAGACAGGGCAGCATTTCACATGCTAAACAATTAATAACATTGAGTAACTCACTTTTTTAAAAAACAAAAGAATTCTTCTTAGATACATGTAACAATTCAATAAACATTTAAAATCAATTTCCTGATATATCCCTTTTATTTTAAGATATATTTATTAAAATGTAGTATATTCAAGTTATGGATAACTACCAATTCACTGAATGCAGACCTGCATTTATTCTTCTAAATTAATCAACACATCAAAACTGCCAACTTATTTTCTTAGTGGATAATAATCAATAATAGATATTATTTCAATTAAGATGAAGTTTCAAAACAACAAATTACTAAATGAATTCAATTGGTCAGAATGAAGGTTATCGTAATTGATATTGTTTATATTTTCAAATAAGAAATAGACAATTAAAGTTTATAATGCCAGAGCCAAAATGAATTAAGTTCTTGTAAATAACATGAATGTAAGATAAGTGTCTGCAATAAAATTAATTTGAAGTGTAGTGAAAATTTAAACCGTAACAATGTTTCCGTTGATCCATTAACAGATAAATACAAAACAAGCGATTTTTTGCTATCTGTTGACCATATACATCCATCAAATAAATCAGAAGTAAATAAAAATGAATATGTTGTTTTTCCAAATCATTGTGGCGAAGTAGGAATATGTTTCGGAGTACGATGCTAAGAGACTACCATTCCAGGCAATACAGAAAAAGAATTATAGTTGTTCAATCAATATTTGTAACATAACAAATATACTCTGTGACATTCTCTTAGATATACGTATAATCATATTTCATTTTAATAGTTTCTGTATTAGTAAATTCCGCCAATAGGATTGGGTTATTCCCTATTCTTCTGAGCGCAAAGACATGCCATATACAGTTTTGTTTGACTCAAATAAATGTAAAATTCCGGTTTCTGATTCTAGGTCCACATACGTAAATTTAAGAAAATATATGTTGATAGGAAAAAACGATGTCATGTATGTGCATTTTTATATAATTAGTATATCCATTCAAAGTTCGCCCAAGTTGTCTCAAATGATTTAAAAAGGGTAGACTCATTTTTCATAAAACACTTCGTACTTAACATCCAACCCAAAAACATGCCGGTTTGGTAGGTCAACTACCTTGACTAGAAGTTATCGAACAAGGATGAGTAGTCTTAAGTATGTTCGGATAATTCCCTGCCAAATAAGTTAGTTTCAATTTTAGGGAGCACGTTGGTTCCCATATAGACAACCCTCGTGTTGGAATGTTGGGGTGAACGAAGTCGATGGCGACATTTTATGGAAGAATAGTCAATCACCCATCTAATACAAATAAAAAGATATAACAGAAAAACTTCTGAAACTTTACGAGTGAAGATTTGTAAATAAACAATTATAAGTTAATGTATGATCTGACAATGTAGGACGTCTGTGTTTAGATTAAGTTTTTAGTTTAAGTAGCTGTGCGATATGTTTGACTTTTAATGTTTGCATAAGACTGTATTACGTATTTGTAATGAAAACATAAGTGTGCTAATTATAAACAAGTCGTATATAATTTTTTAAAGATACGTAGATATGTAGATAAGTGGTTTTGTTTTTCCATTATTCTAAAAGTATAGTTACAGTTTTGCAGTAATAAATAGTTGTGATTACTTAGAAGTGTGATTGAGTATTTCAGGTGATTTAATATTTACTTTTAGAAACCTTCTTTGCAGTTAGCAGTCTTAAATAGGTGTATGTGTTTTTAGGTTTCATGTTTATTTTAGACTTAAAATAATATTGTCTTTAATGAATTTTCATGTATATTTATAAGCCAGAATCACTCTCTTGAGTTCAGATTTTGGCACCCTTTTGTTATTCTTTCTAAGGGTTTACCCTAGCAACCCTGCGAGCTTAGGTGGCATCCAAGGTATTTCCCAATCAAGACCATATTTCATACCCGATCATACCTGATAGCATTCTGGAACCCTCTTCAAATACACACACCACCCATCCACTGAGTTAGTCGGCAACCAATTTTATTATTAGAGTTGATGTTTTCGGTATTTTACCACAACAAGATTTTTAGCGGAATACTTCACCAAATATTCTGTGAATTACCTGGTGAATATCGTGTGTGTGTGTGGATGTGTGTGTGTGTGTGTGGCATGTGTGTGTGTGTGTGTGGGTGCATGTGTGTCTGTGTATGCACGTGCATGTGTGTGTGCACGTGTGTGACTGCTTTACAACATCAATGAAGCAACGCTCAACTTCAACCAACTTTTCCGTTGAAAAATTTAATGTCCAAACTATCCCTGCATTCTGATTGGTCAATGAACAAAAGGAAACATACAAATGGACAGCAGAGAACCTATCTTTACAATATTATAGGTTATAATTTATTTGCTAAGAATTAAAAATAATGATGCATTTCAGCATATACGTGCCACTTATGCAGTACATGTATCTTGCCTCATTTAAGTATACTCTGAATAGCTAAGCAGTATATAATTAGGGCTGGGTCGGCGTATCGATATATATCGATACGTATCGATACGACCCCCGTATCGACCCCGATACAGCAAAAATAAATATCGATATATCGATACCGATATATCGATCGTGTCGATATGTATCGATACGTATAGATATGTCTCGATACGCATCGATACGTATCGATACGCATCGATAGTATCGATACGTATCGATAGTCGATATAGAATATGTATCGATATTCGATACGCAAAATCCCGTATCGCCCACCCCTATATACATACTTATGTCACAAATATTAAACTTGAAACTTTAATTATTTTGATAACAAACAATCTTAAGTGAAAGTTCGAATTGTCAGTAAATACATACATACATACATACATTTCAAGATGGCTGAAGGTGTAAGTATATGTGATGATGCCTCTGCCAAACATTATAAATGCTGCAGGAATAAAGTTTGTAACATATTGGTCTGTGTCAATTGTGATGGAGTTTATCATCAAAGCTGTGCTGAAAGGTCAAAGAATGTAAAAATTGTTAGTAATAACAAGTTATTGTGCTGTGAAACTAAAATAACCTCACAATTTGAAAATGATTACTACCTAAAAGAACAAATTCTATTATTAAAGGAAGTAAACCAGCAAAAGGATGTAATAATTGGAGATAAGGATATTATTATCAAACTAATGGAAGATAAAATAAAAATCTGGAATTGCTAATTGGTAAACAAAGTACATTAATGGATATGAATGATAAGCCACAGCATGGTATTGATAATCAACAAAACAATGTATTCATAAATCCTAGTTATAGTGAAATTGCCAAACAAGAAACCCTTATATTGAAGGGTACTAATAACACATCCTCATCTGATATTAAGAAAAGTTTATTAGAAAATATAAATCATAAAATGTTCAATCTGGTAAAATTAATAATGCTAGAAAATTTCCTGGTTTAGTTATAAAAAGTGACAACAAAGAAACCTTACTTGATTTGCAGAAGACTATAACAAAGTCATGTGGTGAAAATATTCAAGCACGTATACAGAATAAGATTCGTCCTAGGATTAAAATTATGAATATAGACGGAATTCATTTAAATGATGAGCACTTAAGAGATAATATAATAAATCAAAATGATATACAGGCAAAGCAACAAGATTTTGTATTTGATATTAAGCACAAGAGTAAACCTATTAATAATTCCTTTAACATTGTGGCAGAAGTAGATGCATTAACTTTTAAGAATCTAATAAAAATCAATATTTATATGTAGCTCTTAATAAATGTAGAATTCAAGAGACATTCTCTGTATTTCAGTGCTATCGGTGTTGTCAATACGGACATCTTGCAAGAAATTGTGATAATAAAGAGACTTGTGGGACCTGCGCTGGTAGTCATCTTTCTAAAGACTGCAATAACAAACAGCAAGTAACCGAACATAAATGTATTAATTGTATTCAAAACAATTCCAAACTAAAACTAATCAGAATACTAATCATGCAGTTTATTACTCTGACTGTTCTACTTATAAAATGATTTTAAATACCATTGCTAGGAAAATTGATTATGGAGCATAGCAATTACAGCATCAATTTAGCATATATTGCTTAAATATTCAAGGATTTTTAACAAATCGTTATGAATTACATCATTTTGTAAAGAGAACTATCCATTATTATTATGTATAACTGAAACACACATTACGGAGGACATTAGTGACAATGAAATATACATACCAGGATATATATTAATTAGATGCAATTCACATAGTAAGCATACTGGGGGAGTACTTATATATCTGAGAGAACCTTATGATTATAAGATATTTATAAACAAAAGCTTCAACAATGAGTGGTGGGTTGTAGGCATATCCACAGATGGTTGCAATTATGTATGTCTATATAGATCCCCAAGTGGTAATTTAAGAAAATTTCTGGATGAATTGGAGGCATTTGTCGATGCCCAAGATCTCGATCAAAAGTTTATTATAATGGGAGACTTTAACATTAACTGGTATAAAGTAACAACTTACTCAAATAGACTTAAGACTCGAATGGATGATAGAGGATTTTTCAAATTATTAAGGAATGCACTCGTATAGTAAATGATAGTAAAACACTGATTGACTTAGTATTTACAAATTGTAAGTCAATATGTTCTGATGTTTTAAATTCTCCTAAAATATCTGATCATGCAATACTGAAAATTACTCGGTGCGTCACGTAAGTCTGTTTCCAAATTCACAACTGTAATGCTCGATAGAGTGATCTCTGTTCGTGATGTTAAAAACATTGATAAATTAACTTTTGAAACTCGTCTATCGCAGTTGCCATGGATAAAAATACGTCACTTCACGAAATGATAGATGTTTTGTACAACAATGTTACTACTGTTATGGATGAACAGGCCCCAAAAAATCTTCACAGTATCTAACAAGAAGAAGAGTAAATGGTATGACTCTGAAATTTGTCATTTGGCTAAACAAAGAGATATAACATACCAACAAGCTATATTTACAGATAATAACAAGGATTGGATTACTTATAAAAATTACGAAACGCTGTTACTACTATGATACAAAGTAAAAGAAGAGGTACTATACAAAATTGATTGATAAAACAAACGCGATCCTAAGAACCTTTGGCGTATTATTAAAGAATCAATTGATGGTCTACAAAATACACCTACTGTGGTAATGAAATTTGATGATGCTACATACGGGATCCACAAACAGTGGCTGAAAAGTTTAACAAATTTGTGGTGGATAGTATAGAGGAAATTATAAGTGACATTCCCAATATTACAAACATTGACAAGATAAATAAGATAGGTTGTAGGAATGAATTTACTTTTAATGAATTCTCAACGGGTTGTGTGCATAAGGCGATTTACAATACAAAAGATTCTAATACAGACTTATTAAATAAAAATATAGTTTTGGCTGGCGGGGCTTATCTAGTTGGTAAGATAACGGAACTTTATAATAAATCTATAACTACTGGATTTTTCCATCTCAATGGAAGGAAACTGTAATAAAACCAATACCTAAAGTAAGAGGTACCCTAAACCCTATAGAATTCAGGCCAATAGCTACAGTGCCATTCCTAGGAAAAGTATTTGAAAAACTAATATACGACCAAATTATTAAACATATTGAAGTGAATAACATTCTCATCAAAGAACAATCAGGATTTCGTGGCAAACATTCCTGTGAGTCTTCACTACAACTTGTGCTGTCAGAATGGAAAAGAGTACTGGATAATAGTTCTAATGTTATAGTTGCGGTATTTCTAGACTTTAAACGAGCATTTGAAACGGTTGATAGACTGATTCTAATAAATAAATTAAAATGTTACGGTTTTACGGACCAATCCTTGAAATGGTTCTCGGACTACCTATATCAGCGAAAGCAAATGACTAAAATTAATAATCATACCTCTAGTGCTATATTAAATAACCACGGTGTACCACAGGGAACTATTCTAGGCCCATTGCTTTTCATACTGTATATCAATGATATAGCAGATGCAGTTGATGACTCTGCAGTTTTACTGAACTTATTTGCAGATGATACCCTTATAGCAATCTCAGATACAAATATAGATAACGCAATACATAGGATGAACAGTTTGCTCAATGCTGTTTCAAAGTGGTTGATCAGTAATAAATTAGTTATTAATACTAAGAAAAGCAAAGCAATGATTTTAGGGTTGCGTTATAATGGAAAAATGCATATGTTACCTCCCATAGTTTTAAATTGTGACAGGCTGCATTATGTTGATGAAATTAAGTACTTGGGTGTAACTATAGATTCATCACTTTCATTTAAAGCACATTCGGATAAATTGATAATACAACTTACTGGTAAAATTAATTATTTTATCGTATCAGTCATAACCTTAATATGCTAACTCGATTAAAAAGTTTACCAAGCGCTAATTGCGCCACATTTTATATACTGCTCGTCTATTTTATACTTTCAGAGTCAAACAGTGATAAATAAACTACAGGTCCTTCAAAATCGTGCTCTCCGTATAATATTAAAATGCAATATTTATACAAAGGTACATTTTATGTTGGATTGTTTAAAATTTTGTCAGTGCAACAACATTTGTATTTCTTAGTTATGTGCTTTATATATAAGATTACCAGAAACTTGTTGCCTACTTACCTACAATGTAAGTTAGTTATGGTGCACGGAATCCATAACTACACCACTATAATTCGTCTAATTTTTATATTTATCCTTTTAAGAAAACATGTACTAAAAGATCCTTATTTATTGACGGCATCCGAGAATATAATGCGCTCGCTGCCAATATTAAACAATCATCATCTTTGCGATTATTTAAACGTCAATTGAGGACATCAATGACGACAAGGATGTGAAACTATCGTATCAACTATTTATGTGGTTGTATTCTCTATGTAATATATTTAATACTATAAAGTAATTGTAACATGTATTATCATACATTTAAATAAAAAAAAAAAATTATTATTACATTATTTTAAAACGATCTTGTGATTTCATTCCCAAAGAAAGAGTAGAAAAATTTATAGATGCGTATCGATTCGTACCGATAGGTATCGCTACGTCTCGATATGTATACTTATTTTACACATCTAAACGTTCCGATACGAATCACTATATATATCTACACGTGCCGCTACGTATCTATACGGATCGATATGCATCGATGCGAGTCGATCGTCGATACGACCGATACGCATCGATGCGTGTCGATGCGCATCGATACGAATCGATATGTATCGATACGCACCGATACGCATCGATACATATCGATACGCATCGATGCGTATCGATGCGCATCGATGCGATGTCGATCGATTCGATGCGTATCGATCGATCGATCGATATATCGATATTCGATATATCGATACATATCGATTTAGAATATGTATCGATATTCGATACGCAAAATCCCGTATCGCCCACCCCTATATATAATTGATTTACAAGAAGTATTATTGACCACTGAACTTTACTAACAACTAATTACACTATGACCAGAAAATTAAAATTTTTTCCAAATCTGTGACCTTTCAAGTAAAAGAATTCTTAATGTGTAGAATAATATTCATGCATACGACTTTATCTCCCATAAAGAAAAATTGCATATTATTTTAAAGAAAGTTTAACACACTTTTTTTAAAATAACTGCCTGAGACACAAACCTAATATCTTTAGACCAAAAATCATACGATAGTTACAGTGTAACTCCATAACTTCATATTTTAACTATTCTTGTATTAAACAACTTTTAAAAATAACGTTTAAAGACATCAAGAAACATTGTTAACCTAACAATTTTAGTAATAGCAGCAAACTCAACAAGAAAATTAAAGCAATTTTAAAATTAGAGATATACTTACTTAGCTTCTAAAAGAATACCACTCGTATTTCTAGTTTTATTTGGTATACATGAACCAGTGCCTAAAAATAGTAATCTAGGGTATGGATTAATCCGACCATGAGTCTGCTCTTTGATATGTTTCTGAAGAGCATCCAATGCTTCTTTAAATCCCTCTTCAGTAAATGGTTCTTGGCGATATTCCTGTGGAGTTAATTTTAACTCTAAAGTTCTGAAAATAAAATTTCAATTAAAAAATAATATTGAAATCATTTCAGAAACAGAGATGTATTATGTACGTCAACTTTATATTAGCATGTACTTTTAACTGTAGGTCAAAAGCAACTAAGTAAATCTGAAAAACTGAACATTTAAAAATTGAATCGGTATCTAATATTGTAATGAAAAACTTTCAAAAATTTAAGGTGTATCGTTCCAAAATTTAGTTTTAAAAATGTAAAGGTGGTTTAAAAATTTAACTAACCAAAGAAAAATATTAAATATTTTTTAAAGAAATGTTAAGACTTCATATGAAACACTAAAACTAATGTTTGTGAAAACATGTTTTTATACATGTCAAAAAGTTTTTTTAATTATTAACAATTGCAAAAGTCATTGTCCTCCATCCAATACACAATATGTCACAAACATCCAGGACAATAACAAAGACTTTTGAATGGAAAGTAGTTGCTCTCGATAGGAATTTAGCCTATACGTTTTCCATTTAAATGATAAGGTCGTAAAAAATATATTAGAAACAGCTACAATGTTGAGGTACATCTAACTTATGAATTTTTTATTTCATCTAGAAAATCACTAAAACTTATATTGTCGCTTTTGATTAGAAATATAATTCTATAATTTCAATTCTTCTCTGTCATTTTTTAGTAGAGAGATGTCCAGTGTTTAAGTTTTTTTCTTATGGATATTTCTGAGTTTGTTTTTTCCCACGCTTGTAAGGTTTGTTTGGCCAAAAAAATCCTTGACAGATAATCTATTAAAAGGTCGGAGTGTTTCGAACTCTTAACACAAACCTTCCTGGCAAAAAAAAAATTATATGATTAACACATTACTCTACCTTAAATTAAATACAAATACTCCAATATCAGTTAAAAATGAATCTAAAAGTAATACTCGCAGAATGTACAAAAACGCTCCTCGTAATTTGATATCTCCTTAATTTAAATTGATGTCAAATCAGCTTACAAGATTTTCCATATTTAAAATCCTCATTTCAAACAGCAGTTACTAAAGTATATTTTTGGTTACATCTTCTTTCGACTATTTAATAAAAATTTTAAAATAGCGTTATAATGAAGAATCTTCCTTCTTCATTGGAATTAATAATTTCCATTTTTTTGGTGTAATTTGCATTTAAAACATCACTTCTATACTCATTTAAACAATGTAATTATTAAATTACAGTATGCTTACTGCATACTTCAAATATTATTTTCGTAAAGCAACATCTCGCAACTTAAATCAAAATAACATTTCGTGATCGAATTTAAAAATCGACTGAATCCCTGTTTTTAATAAACGCTTCCTTATATATAACTTTATTTTATTTTAATTTCGTTGCCCACCCCTTCTTATAAATTTCAATGCTTTTTTTTATATAATGTGCAAACACCTATTGCACGCCCCGTACTTTTGCAACGCTTGGTTGGTTATCTAATCAAAATGTTTATTACTATGCCTCGACTATATGAACTCTTTTCTCAGGGTGTTCACCTACTTACCGTGGGTTCGGTGGTAAGTAGATGTGCAATGCCCAACCAAACTGCACTATCTTTTGTTTTACTACTTTTATATAAATTTACTACTGTATATGCCAAGATTTACTGATCAACGTAGCCTTGTGCCAAATTAATTACTACACAATTTCTGACTTTGACGTTATAAGATATTTCACAGTACTCACCTGGATTATACTTCGTTGCTGGCCTAATTTGACTGCTGGCTCAAGATCGTTGTCGCCCTATGCGTCTTTACATGGATTCACTATCGTTGTAAACTTTCGTATCGCCTCCAGGTATCTTAGTATAATTTTGTTGATCCCCAATCTGAAATAAATAACCCGAATTTTAGAATTTAGAATGACCGTTTTGTTTACTTCCCCTGCGCTAATTCTTCCGTATTACTTTCTTCGTAGCCTTTAACTCTTCCTATTGCCGCTCTCAAATCGCTCAATCCAAATCTATTCTCGTGCCGCTCAATCCAAATCTACTTTCCGTTCAGCTCAATCCAAACCTATTCTTCTTTCAGCTCAATCCAAATCTATTCACGTTCCTTATCTTAAAAAACCACTCAATGACCCGCTATACATAAATCTCTATCCAAATCAATCCAATCAATGCCCCATTAACCATAAATCCGTAACCAAATCAATCCAAATCTTATTCACGCTTACAATTCCTCACCGATGCCTTCTGCCTTTATCAAATCCGTTCCTAAACAATCTTACTTTTCGCCGCTTCGCTATTTTACTAACACCAATCTTCACTTTAATTCGTCGTCGCTATTCTTTACTAACCACTGATGCTTCTCGTTACTCCACTTTAATAAATTAAACTCTTCAAAATCAAACATTTATTTCTTTATCAAAATATTTAAACAATTTTAGCGCAGGTTTACAAAAATACGTCTTTACACAAAATTAAATCGAAAAAGATCTCCGTTGTTTACTTTCCAAGGCGATTACTACAACAAATCATGCCTACTTAATCACATATTACATAAATAAAAATATCCAATAACATTTTATCCCTTATTTTGTGTCACAAATACCTTCACTGTTGTCCTTTTACACTTTCCTAGATTGTACATAATTCTATCATTGGTCCTAAATAATTCACAATTCTCCAATCACCTTTGACACTACTATTACTTATAATTTTGAAATTACATATTCGTCCAAAAGTTGATTCTATTTAAACAAAAAGCCAAAATAATTCACACATGACCTGGATGCGTGGTTGATAGTAGACATCCGTAGACGCATCCGGTTTTCCGACGGCAAATGTACTTTCAATGGCCTATTAAATTGTAACTCAGTATAAAACCTTGAGCACTGTGTATTTTATCAACGTCATTATAATTTACCTTTGGGCACATACGTTTCAAATTAACATTGTAAATACTTTAGCATATGTAAAGTACGGCAAAAAATAATTTTTGAATTACGGAATCTGATATATGGATCATTCTATTTGGCATACACCCCCTTTAACCCAAAACTACCCTTAGAACCCTCGTAGCTCCCACCTGACACTACAATATATATATATATATATATATATATATATATACAAAGTATCTATTTCCAGAAGGTAGTAGAATAGTATGGAACATTATGATGAAAGGTTTCCCAGAAAAACTCATTAGCGTCTCAAAACGCGGCGTTTATTACCTTAGTAATCTTGTTCCACTTATTCGTGACGCGCGCTGCTTCGTCTTTGTTTAACACCCAAGGTTATGGTGTCGCATCGATTCTCTCCAACAGTGAATGCGAAAGGTAATAATTAATTTTTATGTTATTCCAGGGATTTTACGGGTTTTTCAATGATCGGACCACTTCTTGGAATAAATGTTTCATTTATAATTAGATATTTACATAGTTCTAAATACGTATGACTAATATTCTAAAGAATTCTTTATTTAAAATAAATTTCTGTAATCCACAAAGTAATTAATTTAAACTTTAATTGCTTTTTTAATGCAAAAGGGGTTGCATTTTATAGCAATATTTGCTTTTACGGCAAAACGCGTTTCAGTACACAAAATTAATATTAAAATTGGGGTTGTATATACACGTTGATTGTAGTTTTTATGCTAAATGCATAAAACTAGTACTACTCTATGCTATTTACAGCAAATGAATAGCATTTTATTAAAAATGTATTGATAATTAATAAGTGAAAATTAATGGCTTTGTTTGCTCGTAACTTGGCTGCTAATTAAAGTAAAATTCTGAAATTTTGTACATAATGATAATTCATCATTGCGCTTCACATTGTGAACTTAGATTTTGTCTAACGCACGTAGGTTTTGCATTTCGATGATCAACTTCTTATTTTCTAATAACCGCCATGTTGAATTTTTACATTTTTGAAATGCTGACCAAGAAGTATAACATGGCTATGTTTGTACTCCCTGTATGTTTATTGTGATTGTTTAGCATTTTTCTTAATCTTCTTTGGGAATTAAACCACTCATAGTTTTTAAAATCATCTTTATTTATGTTTCAAAACATAAATAAAGATGAAATGTTTTGAAACATAAATAAAGATGATTTTAAAAACTATGAGTGGTTTAATTCCCAAAGAAGATTAAGAAAATTGGCTATGTTTGATTGAATCCAAACATTAAAAATCACAACACTTATGTTTTCGTTGTATAGGCTTTAATTGGAAAACCTAATGACAAAAAAAATAATTTCACTTAAACTTGATTATTAGTATAAACTACAGTTGTTGGTTTTGCAATATTTTCAAAATTGTGCAGAGGGATTTATTGGAAAACTATTAATTCGGCAAATGTTCAAGTGTTGGGAGATCTTGGTAGTCACAGGTTGCTTAACCCCCTTCACAACACTGAATATCCGTGAAATAGAGTACATATTTACAAAACAATAGAAGGGAAACCAAACTGTATCTAACAAGAAAGAGTAGCGGCTATGTTCAAAGACAACAAACATAGAAACAAGGACAAAAGTGTTGAAAGCATATGTGTGGAGCACAACACTGTACGCCTATGAAATAGGGTCAGTAGGAGAAGAAGACAGGATAAAGGAGAAGCCTTTTGAAATGTTAATGCTTCAACATGGACAGATAAAGTTAATAACAAACAGGTTATAGAAATAGTAGAAGAAGAAAGATATCTGTCTGAAACAAAAAATAAGAGAAATAGAAGGGCAGGATACGTTTTAAGGCATTTTTGGAGAATAGTGCGGGCTATATTACAAGCGGATATTGGAATAGAGAGGCAAATGTAGACCTAGATCAGAATATTTCACGCAGATAATGAAAGATGCAGACTGTAGAAATTTTAGGGAAATGTGTAGGTTAACTCGGAATAGAACACAATGGAGGTATGCATCTAACCAGTTCCAGGACTGAAGACTTAATGATGATGAGGCTTTAATTTTCGTTATGACAAAAAGAAACTATTGCTTTACGTATTAGAGACGCCAAAGTTTGTCTTTTATCTTATGTTTGAAGTTTTTAATGTAAAAACACAGTTAATTTACTCCCTGTATGTTTGTTGTGGTTTGTTTAGCATTCTTCTTAATCTTCTTTGGGAACGAAACCACTCATAGTTTTTAATATCTTCAAAGTTTGACATTTATGACATAAATTGAAGGTGACTTTGATTTATTGAAATATTTGGTTTGAGTACAATAAGCAAAAATTTTTAAAGTTTAAAAGAATGATTGCCTACAATTTGTGTTGCGACCTGGGATCGACTTTCTTTAGATAGCCAATACGCTTAACGTGAAATCAGCTGATTAATTTTTATTGGTGAATTTTATATAAATTCAATAATTTGGAAAACATTTTTTAACATGTTTCTATTTATACAATTGAGAGGATGGTTATTAAAGAAGTGTGCGATTGTGTTACCATAAGGCATAAGCAGTCGTTTTTTATATATTTATTTTGAGGGGGAAAAATCATTCTGATTTAGGCTACCTCTTTGGAAGATTTTAACATGGTTCTGAGGCGACCCTATGGCGGGTTTACACTTGTCAGATACCAATGTTGTTCTATGAAGATTGTATATAGTTCTGAGGTGACCCTAAGACGGGTTTACACTTGTCAAATACCAATACTGTTCAACGGATATTGTATATGGTTTTGAGATAACCCTATTGCGGGTTCACACTTGTCAGATGCTAATGCTGTTTTACAGGGTTTGTTGATATGCTTATTGTTATGTAATTAGTTATTGTATGTATAAATAGAAATCATGTATGTAGGCTGTATTTCATGTTAATATCGCAAGGAAAACCCAGGAAAAACTTGCAATGCTACCTAGATATTGTGGGCATTTGATTTTCATTTGTTATTTCTTTTAGTAATGGAATCGATTGTTTACTGAAAGTCACGGATTCGTTTGCAACGCAGTTATTTTTGTGTAGGGTTATATAAGCAGCTTCTTTGATTTTGCGTTTTTGGTGGTTTTCTTCTTTGTCGATAATTTTTGCGTCCTCCCATTTTATTTTATGACGAGTCCCATGCATGTTGGCAAATCATAGATTTTTCAAATTTTCTATTTTTTATATATGATTTATGTTCTTTTAATCGAACTTCAAATAGTCTGGAACTTTCACCTATATAAAACTTGTTACATTCGCACGGTATTTTGTAGATGCAGTTTTTTGAACTTTGTATTGCGTTTTTGGGTTTTGTTTTTGTTAATTGTGTTCTCATTCACTATTAAGGATAAAGCTAGTTGAGGTTGGAAACCTGTAAAATGTTACATATGCCTATTTGTGTGCTTCAGCACAAAGGCCATGCACTTAGAGTCTGTGACAGACTTGTCTAGTGAGTGCTTCATGCTGTCTCAGACGCTTTGCTTCTAGGCACGGAATGCCCAGCAAAATCTATTCAGACAACGATCGCAACTATTGTGGAGCGAAATCCATGGTAGATGACCTCGGTAAATTCTTAGTGAACAACCATCAAGACTTAATGCAATTGTCCGCAAATGAAAATTTTAATTGGATATTTTTACCACCTTATTCACCATGCTTGGGTGGATTATGGGAGGCAGGTGTCAAATCTACGAAAAACACTTTTAAAAAGAGTACTTGGTAATGCAATATTAACACTAGAACACTTTTTAACAGTACTAACTCAAATTGAGGGAGTCCTTAATTCTAGGTCCTTACATCCTCTTTCCTCTCACCCAAACGATTACCTTGCTTTAACACCTAGTCACTTTTTAATCGGCTGCTCTATCACTACTGTGCCAGATGCCGCGTTACTCATATTCAGTTAAATCGATTGTCTTGCTTCCAAAGGATACAGCAAATTCTTCAACATTTTTGGACCCGCTGGTCACAAGAGTACGTTTCGGAACTCCAAGTTCGCACTAGATGGCAAACAAGGGGATCCAACATAGAAGAGAACACCCTAGTGCTCATAAAAGACATTAATCTTCCTCCTACCAAGTGGAGACTTGGAAGAGTAGTGCAAGCTATCCGAGGCAATGATGGTATGGTACGACTTCGCACCAGCACCGGTGAAACCACAAGGGCTGTTCGGGATTGATTAATTTCATTATTCAAATATTTTTTTTTTTATTTTATAAATTACAATTTATTTCATTCCTATATACCTATATTTTTCGTGTTTATAAAATTGGTGTGTTGGGACGTTATCACTCCCGCCAACATATTTTGTCAAAAACAAGTGCATCTTATCACTTGTTATTTCGGTGTGCAACATGGTGGACATAAAAGGTGCTGCCTTGTAAAACTTCAGAAAATGCTTCTTTGGAGTTTAGGTTTAGATTGGGATGATGAACCTCCTTCAGAAGTAGTTGATCGTTGGTTATCTTATAACCTACAATTACCATGTTTAGCCAATCTTACCATTCCTCGACATATTCAAATAGATAATGCACAATCGGTGCAGCTTCATGGGTTTTGTGATGCCTCTGAAGCAGGTTATGCTGCTGCCATATATATTCGTTGTGTTACACTCGAAGGAAACATTTCCGTAAAATTAGTATACGCTAAATCTAAGGTTGCTCCTCTTAAGAGAATTTCTTTACAGCGTTTAGAGTTATGTGCAGCCGTGCTTTTATCCAATTTAGTGGAATACGCGTCTTGTGTTTACAAAAACCTGATTACTCCTGATCAGATATATGCTTGGTCAGACTCGACAGTGGTGTTATCATGGATCAAATCGTCTCCTCATCGTTGGAAGACATTTGTCAGTAATCGCATCAGTCATATTCAGGATAAGATTGCCCCTCATCAGTGGCATCTTGTCAGTGGAGTGGACAATCCCGCAGATTGTGCTTCGCGTGGACTAATGCCTTCCGATCTTGTAAATCATTCCATGTGGTGGTTCGGTCCAACTTTTCTTTACAACTCGAATGAATATTCTTCATTTGATGCACTGAAATAGACCCAGTAGTAGAAAGTGAACAAAGAAAATTAAATTTGTTAAATGTTGTCCCTTTGATGAGATAAATGTCTTGTTGAATAGATTTTCATCATTGCGTAAAATACAAGGTGTTGTGGCTTATTGCTTACGCTTTGGTAATAATTTGCAGTGAAGTTCATTAAAGAAAAACAGGTTCGCTTGTTATGACCGAGTTACATAAAGCATTACTAGTGATTGTGAAAATAGTACAGCATATAGTTTTCTCAATGAAATAGATTGTATTGAGAAAGGAAAGTGTGTGCAAAATCAATTCAAAATTGGCTCCGTTTATCGATTCTGATAACCTTGTGCGTGTTGGTGGTTGTTTACGACATTCTGAATTATTATATGATGCTAAGCATCCTCTACTACTTCCTCGAGATCATAGACTCAGTGAGTTGATTGTAGAATATACACACCGTAAATATCTACATCCAGGTCCTCAAACTTTAGGTTATTTGATTTCTCAACAATTTTGGGTGTTGGGTTTAAAACGTGTTATTAATCGTGTTCTTTCAAAGTGTGTTCAGTGTTTTAAAGTCAAGCCTACTTCATTGTCTCCGTTAATGGGTGATTTACCTGCTCTTCGAATTTCTCAAATAAAACCATTTAGTCATGCTGGACTAGATTTTGCTGGTCCTCTTGCTATGACTTCAAGGCGTGGTAGAGGTGCAAAACATACCAAAGTCTACATTTGCATTTTTGTGTGTATGGCCACAAAGGCTTTACATATTGAACTGGTTTCTGAGCTTTCATCTGATGCTTTTCTTGCTGCCTTGCGGCGCTTTATAGCACGACGAGGTCGTTGTTCCGATTTGTATAGCGACCAGGGTACCAATTTCGTCGGAGCATCAAGGTTGCTCATTGCTTATGCTCAAGAGGTATCGGGATCTTCAGCCATGAACTGGCATTTTAATCCTCCCGCCTCACCCCATTTTGGTGGTATCTGGGAAGGAGGTGTTCGGTCCATCAAGACTCACTTATATAGAGTTATTGGCGATCAAGTGTTGACGTGAAGAACTTTTAACAGTGCTTGTTCAAATTGAGGCTGTTTTAAATTCTCGTCCTTTGTACAGTCCCAGTTGTAATCCAAATGATCTATCGTTCCTTACACCTGGACATTTTCTTACTTTGGAACCGTTGACGTGTCCTCCGGATCCTGACGTTACAAATCTGAAACTTAATAGACTTTCTCGGTGGCAACTGTTGCAGAGAATGCACCAAGACTTCTGGAAGTGTTGGTCTTCAGAGTATCTCCATTCTTTACAACAGCGTGAGAAATGGATAAAATCCTCTTCCCATGTTAATATTCATGATTTGGTGTTAATCAAAGATTCCAATTCGCCTCCACTACAGTGGTAACTTGGTCAATTAGTTGCTCTTTTTCCAGGTCGTGACGGGGTAGTTAGGGTTGCTCGTGTGCGCACTCAAAATGGCGAATTAGATCGTCCATTAGTTAAGTTGTGCCCACTACCACTGTGTAATTAGTCATATGTACAATTATAATTATTTATGTGTGTAGAATCAAATTTTGTTCAAGTTACATTTTGTATTCATGTGTTCAAGTATATTGATGTACATTCATTTATTTATTTTCAATTAATTAAAATAACATTGCTTATTTTTGTGAGCGGTATGTTCGGGATTGATTAATTTCATTATTCAAATTCAAATATTTTTTTTTTATTTTATAAATTACAATTTATTTCATTCCTATATATCTATATTTTTCGTGTTTATAAAATTGGTGTGTTGGGACGTTATCACTCCCGCCAACATATTTTGTCAAAAACAAGTGCATCTTATCACTTGTTATTTCGGTGTGCAACATGGTGGACATAAAAGGTGCTGCCTTGTAAAACTTCAGAAAATGCTGCCATCAATTTTCAATCCATGTGGTGACTAATGGCAGAAAGTCGCTTGTGGTGAAAGTGAAACAGTTTCTCAGATGAGTGTATTTTCGTTTTAACTACACCAATTTTCGTAATATTAGGTTAAACATTTTGTACTCACATTTCGTGCGGTTTTCAAACAATTTCTTTAGTTATTCATTAACAAGGGCTATCTCCAAGGTCTGCCCACTTCCAGTGAACTCAGATTCAAAGACACTAACATGCGTTAATTGTGCAATTGTATTACTCTCAGGTGAGTGTATTTTCGTTTTAACTACACCAATTTTCGTAATATTAGGTTAAACATTTTGTACTCACATTTCGTGCGGTTTTCAAACAATTTCTTTAGTTATTCATTAACAAGGGCTATCTCCAAGGTCTGCCCACTTCCAGTGAACTCAGATTCAAAGACACTAACATGCACTTAATTGTGCAATTGTATTACTTAGTTTGTATGCATTTTTCACTTGGATGGATCTGAATCCTTCCAACGGGGGGAGTATGTTAAATATTTTTCCAATCCAATGTTTACATTTATTGTTTAGTATTGCGCTTGTGCTTCACTTTCTTGTTTTGTATTTAAAAACCGTTTAACCTCACTTTACTTTGTACGTTCACGTCAACATGTCAAGCCGTGGTGAAACTTTAAATATACTTTACATCTCAAATAGTTGCTCTCTTATGGTAATTTTCTACAAGATGAAATGCAGGATAACCATTCACATAAAATTTCCATTTTGACCAACTCTTGTAAAGATAAATCGTACCTATCTGAAAAATTGCTCTGCTTTAATTCAAATACAAAATGCTATTTATAAGGCTACATTTTTAAGAAATTGCATAAATATATAACATTATCTACAACCACAATCATTTTGATATTGTATTCATACTATTGATTCAAAGCAGACTGTTTTTAGTTGTTTTGATTTTCATAAAAAGCTTCTGCAACTTGGACACCACTCACCGTTAGTCGTCAAAGTCTCAAAGTCATTTGTAGACTACTCTTTCAAATATACAGTATATCCTTATTTGACAGGGCTCTGGTCTTAAACCCCTTTTAATACGAAATCTTTGAAACCAAGCAATGCACCTTCTAACGCATTCATAATACCATTGTTCCGAACCAATTCGTTTGCAAATCCATCTTATTAAGGTAAAACCATTTAAAATTACCAAGTATGTGAACATACACAATGTTCACATGCACGATAGTTTGAAAACAATTTAAAAAATTGTAATTTTGTTTGACACGTATTGCTGGTGGTAATAATGACCCATCATTTCCATAAATACACTGAAAATCTAATTACTTAAGCAACCATATTCCTTACTTTTTGCTGATAATTTAATTTCTCAAAATTATGTCATTATCAATAGGTCTTCAGCCCTACAACTGGTTGGACGAGTACCTTCATTGTTTCCTATTCTAAGCTAACCTACACATTTCCCTGAAACGACCACAGCCTACATCTTTCATTATCTGTGTGCAATAGTCTAATATAGTCTAATCTCTTTTTTCATTTCTCTGCTTCTAATATATTACACACTATTCCCTCATGCCTTAGTATGTGTCCTATCATCCTATCTCTCATATTTTTTACTGTCTTCCACATATTTGTTTCTTCCCCTATCATTTTGAGAATGTCTTTGTTCGTAACTTTGTCTGTCCATGATATCTTTATCATGCGTCTCTAGCACCACATTTCAAAGGCTTTTTCCTGTGCGCTTCTCTCACGTCCACGTTTCACAGCTGTACAGTGCTTTGCTCCACACATGTTTTCAGCAATCTTTTCCTTGTTTCTGTTCGTTATCTTTGAACATAGTAGTTGCTTTTTCTTGATAAATATCTGTTTTATATCTTTTGTACTCTTCCCATCTTGTGTTATTTCACTTCCTAAGTAGCATAAATCTTTAAGCTCTTGTAAGTTCTCGTTTCCTATTTGAATTCTGGTTTTTGACTTATTTATCCCTCCTTTACATACTAGCACTTTAGTTTTATTTTTGTTAATTTTCAACCGTATATCTCTGCTAGATCTGGTTCCATTTCATTAAGAGCTGCTTGTAACTCTTCTTGCTAGATGCTAATACTGCTATATCATCTGCAAATCTAAGCATATTAATCGTTCGTCCCTGCATATTAATTCCAAATGTCTTCTTGCATTTGACAGTATTCATTGCCTCTTCGATAATAAGTTAAAAATTAACAGGGATAGAACATATCCCTGTCTCACCCCTTTCCTAATAAATGTATGTCTCTTATTTTATGATAACCCTATACATTAATAATATGTGTGTAAATAATCTCTTGAATGTACTTTTTGTGTAACTTGCAAATGTATTAATGTATCAAGTTTGTAAGCCTTATATTGTATGTAACAACCAATTCAATTTATCTCAACATTCGTATTAAGTTTTATTTTCATTGATTTTAAAAATTCAGCTTTCCTATAATGAAATGTAATATTTAGTTTCTTATGTACAAAATTATAGTCATAATTTTTTTATTTAACAATTCACTCTTTTTTATCAACTACTATTTAGTCTATTTACATCTTATTGTGTTTTATTTTAGCTAATATTTATTTTATTTCTTTTTCTTCTGTACCTAATCTTGTATCATTCATTCATTTTTCTTTCTCTTTCAGTATTATCTTTCTTTTCTCTTCTTTCCCTCTATTTTTTAATACTAAAAACGGCGTGGCTTTTACTTTCAAAAAGTTGAAACTCCCAAGCACACACTAAAAAGTGCAAATCTTTGTAATGGGTATAAATCTGACAAAATAACAAACATATTTCAATTGCATTGTTTTAAGAGATATCTTCAAATAAAGTAAAACTATGCTTTCTCACCTAATAATCCTTCAAGCACCAAAACCACTTATCTTTTAACTACCAATGCCAGCATTTGATCCAATGCCACCGTCATCCCATTTTCTGCATAACTAATAAATCTCCACAAAGTATGTTTCACGTGCAGCTGCAAAGCAGTGCAATGGAACGCTTTATGCCAAGTGACTATGCACTTGCACTCCACGAAACAAAGTTAGTCTCAAAAGGACTGGAAATAACATCTAATCTTAATTAAGTTTGGGTTAATTAACTGGTACCAGACTTTACCACTGTGTATAACTACAATGAATGTGCAATCTGGATTTAATGTATAACAATCTAATTTTATTTATATATCCATGTTAAATTTAAAATTATTGTAGTCAAACAACATAGCATACAACTTATGGAACAAATAATCACATTTGCAGATCTGTATTTTATTAGTCCTATTTAGAAACATCTATATTCAACTATAAATATTAGACTTTTTCAGCACCAAGACAGAAATATTTGTGTTTACTATAAAATCAAAAATGATCTTTAACAAATACAAACCTATCAAGTCCTATTCGAGGTCTTAAATGAAAACTGCAGAATGTGTTGGCATATGTATAAAATTTTGGTAAATTACCATAAAGACCTACAAGCTTATCCAAAACATTCTTAGACCTATTCACATGAAGGCACCCTTCAGATTTCAATCGTTTATTGGCAGGATTATCTTCAAGCTATTAAAATTAAAGTTATTATACAAAAACATTTTTTAATTTTCTTACTTGAGGATCCGATTTTGAACCTGAGTCGCACAATAATGGGAATATTTTGTCATTAAGTAAATTTAATTTGTGTTGAACTCTGTGCACTGCTATACTTCCCATGCAAGTATTAAAATTATTTAAAACTAAGTGATGGGTGCTTGGGGGAAATTTACCAACCCAGTCACGATACCTAGAATATTAGTCAACAAAAATAACATAAAAAATAATATACCTAGAGCTTTCTAAAATATTTTGTGGGGTAAAATGAACAACCAGATAAGCCAAATCTTCACACTTATTGCCTATACCAGTTTGATGTTTCTTAAATGCAGGATGATCTATAAATGCTTCTAAATAATCTTCAGAAGGACAATCAACCACTAAAATAACGAATATAATAACCACCGGATTTAACAAATGTGCTAACCTAAAAAAACAGGTCCCGGATCATCTGGCTCACAAACATCCTTAGATTTAACTAAAACACCAGATGGTAACACCACATCCTCGCCCATTTTCAATTTTCCTAATAAAGGACCAGTGGGTACACCAAAATGTACACATTTGTCTAAACTCAACGCACCTGGACGAGGTTGTAACTTACATATATAGCTTATACAGGTAGACAACTCCTTATTAGCTCTTAATAATTCCAATTTTTCTACAGGATCAATCCTAGATGGTGACATAGAATTTCTACGCTCTAAAAATAGCTATTTAATACATATATTTGAATTTATAAAGTATGGCTGACATTTACCCCTAAATTTAATAAATAAATAATGCAATGACTTTTTTACTATTACTCAAGAGCAATAACTGGTAGTTAAAGGTCATAGCAAGGTCATATTACATCATATGATAAACATCTTACTTCTTAAATTCGAGAAATAATCAATTTGTTAGATATTTAGATGAATAGAAAACATATTTGTGAAATGCTCGATATAAAATGTATTAATTACATTTGACGCATAAAACCGTGATTATTAAAAGCGTGCAAATAATAAAGAATCGTGTTTTAGATAAAAACAAAGGTATTTATTACGTTCGACACATAACCAAGTGGTGATTAAAAGAGTATTCATTCATATTTTATAATAAAAGCATTGTGTTTGGAGATATTTACATTCAAATGCATTTAAATAGTCAATTACATATTATAATGGAAAACTCGCATGAGTAAATATTCTACAAGAAATTTCAGAATGAATTTATGGTCAAATGCATGTCAATTTTATGTAAAGTTAAAAATTCTAAAAGTACATTAGTATTTCAATTGAAAATGTATTAAATTAAATTTAAATCGTTTAATCAGATAGCCTTAAGGCATAAAAGCATAGTTAAATGGCCCCATGTTGTAGAACGATGGGATGTTGAGATAAAGCATATGTAAATGAGGTGAATAATCCAATGTGGTAATAAACGATACAGTGTAACAATGAATTTAAAATTCTCGAATAAGGGGAATGTTGGTAAGCATTTGTAAATGACACACCTACGTTCCCGAATAAACTTAAACGTGGAAATAATACAGAGCAAATCAACTAGTGCAATGACAAACTTTCTCAAAGTGGTGGAAATACCTGGAAATAAATTATACCAGAGAATGTTTGGTTATTTAAACCCAATACGGGACAGTCAAGAGATCAGTGTTGATTGAAACTTCAACATCGGCATGCAGTCAATGTAGTTATTTTATACATTACCTAGTTAAAGTGGTACATAAAATGTACAATATTTGATAGTAATAATTATTTCAATATATTAAAATGGAAGATAGATGATTTGAAACCAATTAAAAACTATTGTAAGAGAGAAGTTACATAAAAATAATAAAATATCAATGGAAGATCAATGAATGTTATGTGGAATGGTTAAATTTGCATGAAAATTTTTATTTTTTAAAACGATTTAAAAGAAGATGGAGCATGAATTGGTAATTATGTTTTGGAAAAAGTAAAAGCTGTTAAAGCCAAACAACAAAAGGATACTTAGCGGCAAAAGTTAAATCAATTTGTTTAGATATTTTAAATAATTTTTAAAAATTCATATTTTTAATTTAAAAGTAATAGTTGTGTAAAAGTCAATTTAATTTAATTTAAGGACTTCTGGATAACCTATGCACAGGTTTTGTCGTTACACAAGATACAAATTGTACATATTCGAATAGTTTACTACGGTTTTAAGTGGAAGGATATTAAATTATAAGACTTCTAAAGGTAATTGTTGTACATATTAAAGAGGGTTTAATTAAAAAGTTGCTGATGAATGATAATCCTAGGTATAAAGAGATGTTCTGTACTCTATATTTTAGTATATAAGACTTGTATTGTAAAAAAAGTTATTTTCAATAATCTAGTGTTTTTAAGATTTTGTTTGTAAGAAGAAGTTTTTGTGGATGCATTATTTTGTAATTGAAGGATTGTTTATAAAAGGATTGTTTCATATTATCGTACTTGAAAGATTACAGTAGTTTTTAACTCAAGCTAAGCATCTATTAATTCAGAGAACTAGCAGGCATAGTAGGCAATTAATCCTTTCATAGCAATAAAATTCGATTCTCAACCTGGGGCTCGATTAGTATCAAACATCCATAGCAGTATATATTCTATCCGTCAATCAAAGCCATGACATCATAAATAGTAATTCAGGCAGCCAAATTCTTATTGCTAATGCATGTTAAAGGACATCGTGTATTGATATTGCATTTTATAACATTCTCGTTTTTGCTATTGGTATTACAATGCACTGTTGCCCAGCCTATTTTATTCAGTTTGAAGTTAACACATATCGTGATATGAAGTCTGAGTCTACCTTCATGTTAGTGTCAACTATCAGTTATCTTGCTGCAGCATTGAGTTGCCAGTAGCTTCTATAATTTTCTTAATATTATTGTAATTCTTATAAAAACAGCTCTAGTTAAACTATCGTTGCTTCTGGAAATTTGTGATGTATGCGAATACACAAATGTCAGCACCTTTAGAAAAATGGTGTTGTCACTTACGCAGTACTTTCAATAGGAGCTTCAACACGGTGGTTCTTTGTTAACTCCAGCTGCAATTAGGGAAGTAAGTATTATATATATATATATATATATATATATATATATATACATTAAACACAAGTGAATGTGTTAATTTTTACACTATTAAAGATTAGGTTATTATGTTAAACAATAAACTGATATGATTATTCTTATTACAGCGTGTTAGTAATGCATTGCAAATTAATCTAATCATGTCAACCGTATCAATGCTAGTGCTAACAAAAGAGAGTTGCCCAAGATTTGCAAATGTAATAACCATGTTCCAAGCAAGTTGTAGATATAAGCATCAAAGTGAAATTAGGAATGTAGTATACGATATGCATGCAAACAGTAAGGTATTATGTATAATACACATTGCAGTAATTTAATTTAAATATATTGTAGAACAGCATATTACACTACAAATCTTGCAAGAAGCAGTTAAAGAACATGAATTTTTTAATGGTGGTAAGATATCCTTATCGACAGTTACGAAAGATATGGGATTTAAATACTGTAAGAATGACCCACGACGTGGATTAATGAAGTTGCCTCATATTGCCTTGAAACGTATAGGCTTTTTAAAAAAATATATGCGCTTGAAACATGAAGGTGTTCAGTTTGTTTTTCTTGATAAATCATGGATATTCAAGGATGGGACTGTTAGCCGATCATAGCAAGATGACAAGCAAAGTGTAAAAAACTGAAAGTTGATGAAACGAGATATACTGTTTGACATACTGATTACTACAGTAAAATGAATCAAGTGAATTCTTACAATGGTTTAAAAATCAACTTTTAATAAATTTAGAAAAGCTGTCGGTAATCGTTATGAATAATGCTAGCTATCATGTTAATATAAAAATCAATGAAAGTTTGACAAACATGTCACATATAGCTTTCATTGTCTATTTATGAACTTTGAAAATCAATTAATATAATTTAAAGAATCTTATACAGAGTGAACTATTTAACATGAACTATCCCAATAGTTTTCTAAAGCTGGTCATTGAGTTTCTAAGTTTGAGAACGCTAATTGAACGCCAGATACCAATATGCAGTTTCACCACCAATTTGAAAATTTAAATAATCCATGTAGATTTTATACCCAAATAAATATTTTGTCTAAATTAACAAATCACCTTGCATATTAATAAAGAAGGGAATTTGACATTTTTTAATGGTCATATGACATTCCTCGTAAGAGATTATATATGGTAGAAGTAGGTAAAGTTCACCATGAATCACCCTGTACATAATTTTGTCTTAAAATCCCAAAGTGTATGTAATAAACTTGTGTGGCTCAAACAACACTTTTACATTTACATTAACTTGTACCAAACATCAACATCGTGTATTGCACACTGTCCACATTTGTGTAAAGTGCAAAAAACCAATGGAAATATCCACTGTGAATTTATGAATTAAATCGAATAATATAAGATGGCTAAAACAACTTAACCGATAAGGCACTGTGTAACCTACCAGATATAACAAATCACCATAGTATTAGCTTATTTTTCCCTAAAATCTATTCAACCCACAAAATTGTACATTATTCTAATAATAAAAGTACTTTTATTGCAATTACAACAGGCGAATCAGCATAACCACTTAAACTATGCAATTGACTGATTTATATAAATGAGTCAATTGGATTGCCAAATAAATTATAAAAACTACTGAATAGTTTAGTTGAAATTCAAAATAATAACAATATTTGGCAGTTTCATTTAAAATTGTTTGAATTTTACTTTATTGATATTTAAATATAATCAGTTTTAAAAAAAATGACAAAGTTATAATTAACTTGCTCGAATTTTCCCCAATTCCACCAAATAACGCCAATTAATAACAATACTGTTTCTCAAAAGCATTTTCACTAAAAGAACTCCTACTTCAGTTGAACTGCATTGCTAAAACGCCAATTATAGTTACTTAAAAATCATCAAATCTCAAAAATGATATACCTAATTTTACATATACAGGCATATATAGCATAAGCATGGCTATGTGCTAAAGCACAACACATTATGTTTAAAAATATTTTCAAATTCTTATAATCCCAAATGAAGATATAAAAAGTTGAAAAAATTCAAATAGGAGTAAATAACAGCCAGAGAACAAAAACTAATAAAAACCTGGAGATGAAGAACATGATCTATTAGAACCCTTTCTACCTTTCCGTTCATATGCATAGTAATCAATATCGTCAACTTCTTCTGCAGATGAAGATGGAGAATTATGAGACGTAGAATCCTTTCCATTTCGCTTCCTGTCAAAAGATGGTATTTTCGTTTTTTCAATCTAAATAAAAAAATTAATTATTCCCATTGGTATTGTAAATTAAAGATTTCATGAAGTAGTGGACTGTACATGCATTTTGGATTTAATTCTCCAGCAACCTATTATATATTTTTTTAAACTAATTAAGCTAATAACAAAAATTGAAAGAAATAAGTAAAATAGTTTAAATAGTGGCATTTGTGGTTGGCTACCGCATATAACTCAATTTGATCTCCAACTTGAAATTGTAAAATCAACAACTGCTCTTTTAAATTGTGTACAGCATTATTTAATATTTCCTGTTGAATTGTACCAATTTGCTCTATAACATCATATTTTAATTCTTCCAATATTGTTGGGCGGGTTCTAAACATACAATCTTTTAAATAACACCATGACCAGTAATCTGTCAGATTAACATCAAGCAATCTTGAAGGTCGTGAATTTTAAAAATGTCTGCTTGTAACACGATCGTGAAAAACAGCAGTTAACATTTCTTTAACTGACCAATAAATGTGCAAAAGTGTTCCACCCTGCATGAAAACGATGTTTGCAATTCCTTTGTAACTATAGAATCACATATTGACATTTACAAGTATCATTTGTAAAATCCTATTCAAAATGTTTAGTTTTTAACCTTATTAATTTCCCGCTTTCTGACTTCATATGGAATAGGCTAGGTTAAGTATTAAAGTCAAGGTTGATGCTAATCTTAATGATAGATAGATAGATTTATTTGTAGCCATGAATACATGGTAGTTTGTTCATATAAATATTACTGTGCTGAGGTATTTGCAGAACCTTTAAAAATTCTCTATAACATGAGTATATCTACATCAAAGTTTCCGAAAGCGTGGAAAATTGCACGTGTTTGTCCAGTCTTTAAGAACGGGCAACTAAACATTATCAATAACTACAGGCCTATTTCTATACTATGCATTTTTGATAAGGTTTTTGAGATGATATTATACAACAAGGTTTATCAACACTTCAACCCCTACATTTCGTCATATCAACATGGATTTGTAGCAAATCGGTCAACAGAAAGTAATCTCTGTTGTTTTGTACAGTATGTTTCTGAAGTACTAGATAGTCATGGTCAAGTCGACGTTGTATACACAGATTTTTCAAAAGCATTTGACAAAGTGAACCATTCAATTTTATTATCAATATTAGACGCTATTGGATTCTCAAATTCGCTCATTCTATTCTTTAAATCGTACTTTACTGATAGATCCCAATATGTGAGCTACAACGGATATACATCCACCGAGTACACACCAACTTCAGGAGTCCCACAAGGATCTAATCTAGGTCCATTACTCTTTCTTATATTTATAAATAGTATTACAGATTTAATAAATTGTCAAGTACTTATGTTTGCAGATGACGTAAAAATATATATTACAACTACAACCCCACAGGATTGCGACAAGCTGCAATCCAATATAAACAAAATAGTGAATTGGTGTGATAACTATAAACTACAATTGAACATTGAAAAGTGTAAAGTGATGACGTTCACACATAAATGGAAACCGTTGATATATCATTATAAGTTAGGTAACACAGTAGTAAATCGTTGTAGTGAAACTAGAGATTTAGGCGTTCACTTTGATGAGCGGCTTTCATTTTCAAATCATATCCGTACCATCGTTAAGTCAGGAAATCGTATGCTAGGCTTCATAATACGCAATTGTCAGGATTTTGAAAATATTACAACTCCAAAAGTCTTGTTCGAAACATTTGTAAGATCTAGACTAGAATATTGCATCAATGTCTGGTGTTCTATTTATATTTGTCACAAAGACCTCTTAGAATCCGTTCAACATAAATTTTTTAAATACTTATGGTTTCGTTTGTATAATGTATATCCAGAAAGAGGTTTTGATCATAATATTTTGTTACAAACATTCAGTGTAAATACTCTTGAGTGTTGACGCAAAATTCTCAGAATTTCATTCTTATTTAAGTTAGTACGTTACTTAATTGATTACGAGTACTTGGTAGCAAAATTGAATTTTTATATACCGTGAACATCTAGTAGAAACAAGTATTGTTTTTATATTAATTCTTTTAATACCAATCTCTTATTTAAGTCTCCTATAGAAACTATGTGCGCAGAGTATAATGACTTATGTGAACATACAGATATTTTTATGGACAGTTTTAGCAAATATTCTAAATTGTGCTTATTTGCATTACTCTAGAAATATGTAAGTGCAATTGCAAATTTTGACTACTTGTAATTGTGTGTTACTGCTTTGTCCTATAATTGGTACATTGTACTGTTGGGCTATAATCTGGTAAATAAATAAATAAATTAAAAGTATAAATACAAATAACCTAAACCTAACAGTACAATAAGAGTTAACACAATTACATTAATATAAATTGGCTTCTATTGAAGTTTGTTTAAAAAGTCAACTGTGTAATAGCATCTTTCAACGAGCAAGGAAAAAATGGAAGCTTTAAATTTTTTGAGCGGTTTTATTGATCGTATGGTACTTGGTAATTTATTGTAAAATGTAGGTGCCATATGTAAGATTTTTTAGAACAAGCTGAATTAGGTTTTTGTCTATATATATATATATATATATATATATATATATATATATATATATACATATAGTCACAATATCTTGTATCATGACTATGTACCAAATTGGCAGGAACATAGCTGTTAGAATATTTATAGAATAGATTGAGGGTCTCATAAATAAATATTGAATATAGAGTAAGTACATTAAGCTTCCTAAATAAAGGTTTGTAATGAGCATTAATCTCTGCACCAGACGCAATCCGAATAGCTCTCTCTTTTGTAATTTGAAAATTACAGATGTGTTAACAAGAGATGAGCTACCCCAAAGGCAATACCGTACCTCAATCTAGATTCGAATAATGCAAAATAACATTTTTTAGTGCAATCCGTTGGTAATTCCCTGGACACAGATTTAAGTGCATAGATAACCGAAGATAGTTTGGATGATAACATACTAATATGTTCATACCAGTTCAAATTCTGATCTACTATGATTCCAAGGAATTTAGTGAAGGTAAGTAAATTTAGTGACAAGTCCGAGATGAGACTGAATGATGGCGGTAAAGGTTCGTTTATCAGTAGTCTATTATTATAAAACCGTTTTCTCATGGATAGATCAGTGTTTAATTTTTCTTTTAAAGAATCAACATTTAGTGCATTCCACTGAAGATTAATATAATCTGCATGGAGAGTACATTTGGCATATGCAGTGTAGCTAGTAAAATCATTAATAAAAAATAGAAACATAATGGGACCTAAAACATATCCCTGTGGAACGCCTAAGTTTAACATAGCTTTCTCAGACAATATATATGAGTCGTTAGACTATACCCTAACGGTTTAGGATCTATTCTCAAGATAAGATTTAAACCAGTCTTTGACTATACCCCTAAAACCATAAAATTCTAATTTATGCAATAATATTGAATGATTTACCCAATCAAGTGCCTTACTTAGATCTACAAATACCGCAGCTGAAACGCATCGACTATTATTTAATGTTACATATAAATTATTTAAGAAATTATACATTGCATCGCATTCGTGTACAGAATTGATTGTAAATAGATAATCAAATATGATTACTTTATTTTCTCTATCAAATAACTTCATTGTGTATAATCCCACATCATTCACTACTCATGGTAGCAAGTACGGCCTCTCCATTCTTCATTATCTTAAAAAATATGACCCAATAATGAAGTTAGCTGTAAAACTGCACCACACGATGGTTTTCTTATCTTGAATGATTTCATGTGGATTTTCAGTTGCCCATATTGAACAGTTTCGAGTACTAACTCCACAAATAGAAAAGAAATATGTCTCACCTGTTCATAAAATGCCAGATAGCCATTTAAGTTTAATTTTCATCTAAGCCAACACTCCCAAATGCAATTTATAAGGATACATTTTTTGTGTATAATTTTCAAAAGCATGGTATATGGCATTTGCAATCGTTTTGATATTGCATTCACACTACTGATTCAAAATTGATTGTTATTACTATGTTTTGATTTTCAACTTGAAGATCATTGACCATTGATCTTCCAAGCCCAGAAAGTTATTCACAGATTCTGTTCTTTCAAATTTACCAATCAAATTACAGTGCGTCTTTATTTGGCAGGGTTATGCTTCTAAACCCATTTTGATATGAAATCCTCAAAAATCCAGCAATGTAATTTCTATGGCATTCATAATAACTTTGTACCAAACCAATTCTTGTCTGTACATCCATCATTTGAATTTATGTTCACACTCGTTAGTTTGAGAACGTGTTTTCATGAATTACGATAGGTTCTTGTGATTATTCTGTACATTAAATCATAACTATTACTCTTGCGTAAAGTTTCTCTATAAGTATTATTGTAGTTCCTATTCGCTTAGGACTTGTAAAGTTCTGCGGTTTATAATTTAATTTCATTATTATTGTCTTGCGTTATCTTCAATAACCAGATATGGTGGAAATAGTGGATGTGTAAATATGAGCAAAGTTTATATAAGCGGAACCTTCAAGTACCTACCAGTAATACTTCAAATTTAAGTGGCAGTGGCAGGATGAGGAACTGTCAACCTTTGGCATAACTCAAAAATTAATATTTTTATAGCACTATAGCTACGATTACACCAGCCTTTATACAATTGTCGTGGCACACCACAACGCAAAGTACTTGATGGCTAATCGTGGTAAAAACCATAGATTATACTATATACACGATGGAGAGGAATTGATCTGCAAGCTATATCTTATGTGATAATTAAAAGTTAATTTCAACTATAATTACAAACGGAACAATTATATATAGTACCACAGCGTATCTGGTTTTTTTAGTAAGACCAAACCCCGCCCCTTGGGATATTATAACTAGCAGTACAATAATCCCGTCACCTAGAATCGAGATCTGCTACAAAATGTATATTTCACATTTCTGATTAAAGTTCAATTCCCAATGCTATAGAATATAGTACCAAAAAATAATTGTTTCTAAATTTAATATCAATGTGAAAAAATATGGCATAATTTATAATGCTTTGAATAAAGGTTGAAGACGAAACTTCTTTTTATTAATAGGAATGGTCAATTCTCCCATGTCAAATAAAGATAGCAATAGCTAAATTTCTAGTGTGACTAGTTTCTATTTTATTTTATATATTTATGTATTTTTTGTTGTTATCAGTTTCGAGTTAGAAAAGAGAAAAGTGATCACAAACTAGCCCAAGTATGCAAATGATGGAGGTTGTTTTCTTTCTGTTTTCCTTATAGGATTTAACTACAACTACAACTAAACAATTACAGTTCTATATTACGTAATTATTATTCCTATACTTATTTTTTCATTAATTGTCCGAATTTTCTGAAACTGAGACGCCATTGGAGCAGGTATAATATGCTGCATGATCTAGACAGACTGACCACTGGCAAGTAATACATTTTTTGTTAGTTTTGCAGTTTTTTCTTCGAGAACACAAACAACAGATATTGACTGCTATTTCTGACAGCTGTTGTGAGCATTCTGAGGATTGCTCTCCAACAATTTTTCAAATGTAAGTACGTAACACTAGGGGTAAATTTCTAATTTTTGCCCTTGATACAAAGTAAAGTTTCACGAACAAAAGAACCAATTGCTTTTCTTTGATGTGGTCCACATTATTAATTTTGTGTATTATATAGCTATTTACACCATTTAGTATTGAAAAGTACACAGTCAGTGGACATTTACAACTTACTCTAGACACTGAATACAGACTTTTCATTTCTTCGACAACATCTATCTACTTCACATTTTGTCAAATTATGGAATGTAATAATCTCAGGTTTTGTTTGTTCCCCTGAATCTTCATAAATCACAGTCATTGTGTATAGTGTTCGTTAGTTTTGCAGAAATCTCTTATTTTTGCACATAGTGCCTACAATAATTGTTCTGTGATTTATCAAAAGGTTCCTTGTTAATGGCACATATGTGAAATAATTATCCATTGTTATATTGCACCCTGTGTTCAAAATAAGTGTTGCAATTCATTTAAAAACGCTAGCTGTCCCATTATTTTGTTTGAATGGGTCATCGGGTTGTCTCAATGCATAAATTTCTAAATTGGACCTGTAAAATGTTCTTGCACCAACAAGGGGCATAAATCTTTATTCAATATTTTGCAGGTTTGTTACCTATATCTTGCCTAAATGTACAACGCCGCCTAAAGGCACCCAACATCTCATCCACATTTTCGCACACCTGATAATTATTTCTAAATTGCTTAACAAATTCCTCACAGTATGCTCTTATTGGGGTCAAATTGTCAAGTTTCTTATGCTGATTTTGGTCGTCTAAATTATCAAACCCAAATGTCCTTAGAAATGTGTAAAATCATTATGTAGCATGAAAACATTCAAGTGCCATGCTATCATCTGCCCATAATTCATCAATACGCACATGATAATGTTTCTTTGTCCCAGCTAAATAAAGGTCTATGAAAGCTTTTATTTCTATAAGATGTGTATCAGCACAATCTCTTTCGCAAGCGTAGTTTTCACGCATCTTTGCCGAGCAAATATTAGTACACGCGACTATAATTTGGCTACATTTTTCTGAAAAATATAATTCCCAGCATTCTAAGGGTGATTTTGCATTTTGTGCAACAGACTTTGTACGTGGAAGATGTGAAACAATGGTGTGTTTTCTGATACAACTGATAAGAACTAGGGAATGTTACAGTCATTTTGTCGTTTTGACTTTTCCGAAAAATAATGGTACCTCATGAGTATAGCAATAACAACAGTCACTTGAGTCATCAGATTGTTTTGAATCAGTTTTATGTGAACTATGTTCGCTATCTGAGTCATATTCTATGTTAACTGGTCTCATACTCCTGTCTAATCTTTCGGGCTCATTTTGCTGCGGATCGTTATTTTTTTCTTGTTCAATTTGCAGAAGGGCAAAATCCGCATCTCTCCTACTTTGGCTCATGATACAAATATAAATGAAAGTTTATTGACAGTCCCATTTCGAATGGACCTGCACCTTGCCGAAGTTCTAGATTACTAGAACAGGTGAAATGGCTTGCGTGTTCTAATGAGCTAAAGAGCCAAACTACAGGTCCAACCAAAGTAGTAGGGTCGTTAGTGAGGAACCAGACTAAGACAGGTCCCCGAAAGAGGGCAGCGGCTCTTTCGGTACTTAGATTGGTAGAGACCATAGGGGTCGGTATGGCAGTCTAAGACACACTACCGAGATGTGGAAGGCAACGAGAAACCACCACATTACCTCCCAAGTACACAGCGTACCTAAATTATAATAAAATGATGGCATTCTCTGGGGTAAAAGATTCCGGATTTAAAATAGTCCTCCATTCGGATCTTCGGGGACTACTTGGAGGATACGATCGGAAAGTTAAGAATAAGAGTCGGGAACATTTTGCGAGTCGGAGCGTGGAATGTTAGAACTATGAAGCAAGTGGGTAAGCTAGAGAACCTAAAAATCGAAATGAACAGGTTATCATTAGACATAGTAGGGATCAGCGAAGTTCGGTGGCCAGAGGCGGGGGATTTTTGGAGTGGAGACTTCAGGGTAATTCATACAGGAGTCGAGGAACGAAATTTGGGTGTGGGGATAGTTATGCAGAAAAAGATAGGATACTGTGTAGAAAATTACTTACAAAAGAATGAAAGAGTACTCATGGTTAGATTAGAATCTAAACCGGTAAACACAGAAATAATACAAGTATACATGCCCACCTCTAGCTACAGTGACGAAGAGGTAGAAGCAATCTACAAAGATATCAAGACATATTAAGACACGTAAAGGACATGAAAATTTAATAATTACGGGGGATTTTAATGCAGTGGTAGGTGAGGGTAGGGAAGGAGCGATAGTAGGTTTATTTGGTTTAGGCACTAGAAACGACAGAGGAAATAGGCTGGTAGAATTTTGCGACAAGAACAATTTAATCATTACAAACACATTATTTCAACATCATGCTAGAAGACGATATACGTGGAAGATACCAGGAGATATAGGAAGATATCAAATAGATTACATTCTTGTTAGACAACGGTTTAGGAATCAAGTAAAAGACTGTAAAATACTGTAGAAGCTACCCAGAAGCAGATATAGACACTGACCACAACATCGTAATTATGAAGGCCGCACTTAAATTTAAAAAAATGAAAAAAAGAAACTGAAAAAGGCACTTTTGACCAACAGAAACTAAAAGAGAAAGATATTCAAGAAAGATTCGAAAAAAGGTCAAATGAATTGCTCAAAGATATCAGGAAAATATCTGATACTAAGGAAGTAGAAACAGAATGGAATAACATTAAATCCAGCCTCGACATGGCGGCCAGAGATATTCTGAGGTATACACAAAAAGTAAATAAGAAACCATGGATAACAAAGGATATCCTGAATTTAATTGAAGAAAGACGAAAATACAAAAATAAATCAGACGAAACAGGAAAACAGAGATACAAAGCCATAAAATGGGAAATTATTCGAAAATGCAGGAAAGCTAAAGAACAATGGATTGATGAAAAGTGCAAAGAGGTACAAACTAAGATGGAAGTAGGAAAAACAGATGAAGCATACAAACTAATTAGAATCAATTTTAGGGATATAGAACCGTATAGCAAAAATATAAGGGACGCGGGAGGAAATGTCATTATAGAAAATGTAGAGAAAGTGGGTAGATGGCAAGAATATATAGGGAATTTATATGCAGGAGAAGAACTAACTGCATTAGAAAAGGAATCAGACATTGAAAATGATGATTTGGGACATCCTATACTTAGAGATGAATTTGAAATAGCATTAAAGGGTCTGAAAAATGGTAAGGCGCCGTGTATAGATAAGGTGCAAGCGGAGACTCTAAAAGCCGCTGGTCAAGCAGTAACAGAACGTCTCTTCCAACTTGTAAGCTATATGTATGAGACAGGCGAGATACCCAAAGATTTCAAACATAACATCATAGTAACTATAACAAAAAAAGGCGCAGATAGATGTGAAAATTTTCGAACAATAAGCTTGACAGCACACGTATCAAAAATATTAACTAGAATTGTACAAAGACGAATGAAAAAACGGGCTGAAGAAATACTAGGAGAAGACCAATTTGGGTTTAGGCGAAACAGAGGAACACGGGAGGCTATCTTAGCTCTGAGGGTGATAATGGAGAAAACAATAGGAAAAGGGGAAAGCGTGTATATAGGGTTTGTAGATCTGGAAAAAGCATTTGACAATGTAAAATGGAAAAAAATGTTCGAAATACTCAAAAAGATTGGAATGAGTTTTAGGGATAGACGGATAGTACATAGCTTATACAAAGAGCAAACAGGAGTAATAGAGAGTGTTAGAGCAGGAACGTAGAAAAGTAAACATCAGGAAAGGGGTAAGACAGGGATGTTCCCTATCCCCACTAATTTTTAACTTGTACATTGAGGAGGCAATGAATACTGTTAAATGCAGGAAGACATTTGGAATTACTATGCAGGGACAAAAAATTGATATGCTTAGATTTGCAGATGATATAGCGGTATTAGCATCTAGCAGGGAAGAGTTAGAAGCTGCTCTCAATGAAATGGAAACGGTTCTAACAGAGAGATACGGTATGAAAATTAACAAAAGTAAAACTAAAGTACTAGTATGCAAAGGAGGGAAAATAAATCAAAACAAGAATACAAATATGTAACACGAACTTACAAGAGGTTAAGGATTTCTGCTACCTAGGAAGCCAAATAACGCAAGATGGGAAAAGCACAAAAGATATAAAACAAAGATTAGCACAAGGACGTGCTACATTTAACAAGAAAAGCAACTACTGTGCTCAAAGACCACAAACATAGAAACAAGGAAAAGATTGCTCAAAACATATGTGGAGCACAGCACTGTATGGCTGTGAAGCCTGGACAGTGGGAGAAGCGGACAAGAAAAGGTAGAAGCCTTAGAAATGTGGTGCTACAGACGATGATGAAGATATCATGGACAGACAAAGTTAAGAACGAAGAGGTACTAAAATGGTAGGAAAGAAAGAAATATGTGGAAAACGGTAAAAATAGGAGAGATAGGATGATAGGCCACATACTACGGCATGAAGGAATAGTGGAATATACTAGAAGCAGAGATAGGAAAAAGAGAAGAAGAGGTAGACCTAGGTTAGACTACTGCACACAGATAGTGAAAGATGTAGGCTGTAGGAGTTTCAGGAAATGTGTAGGCTAGCTCAGAAGAGAAATCAATGGAGGTACGCATGCAACCAGTCCCAAGATGGATAAATTAATGACGAAGAAAGTAGCTGCACTTAAACATGATATTTATTATAAGCAACTACAAGCATTGGATGGGCAATATTCTCGAATTATGGTAATTGCGTGAAAGCATTTACTGGAAAACTATTATTTCAGCAAATGTCTAAGTGTTGGGGGATCTTGGCAGCCACAGGTTGCTTAACCCCCTTCAATAAATCTCTGTGAAATAGGACATAATATTAGAAAACAATAGAAGGGGAACCGAGCTGTATTGCTGTGTGAGAATTTCAGGGAACCATGTAGGTTAGTTTAGAAAAGAAATAAGTGCAGGTACATGTCCAACCAGTTTTGAGACGGGAAACCCAATGACGAATAAATAAGCACAGACAAATCTGATGATTATTATAAACAACTAGTTGTTTGTTGTGAAATATCTGCAACTAATGTTGAATATGCGAAAAGACATATTGGAAAAAATATTAAATCAGTAAATGTTCAAGTGTTGGGGGAACTTGGCAGCTACAGGCTGCTTACCCCCCTTCGCAACCACTGAATGTCGGAGAAATAGGGTATATAATTGTAAAACAATAGAAGGTGACCAAACTGCATTTAACAAGAAAGAACGGCGCCTATGATAAAAGACAACAAACATAGAACAAAAAGTTGTTGAAAGTGTATGTGTGGAGCACAGCACAGACAATATGCCTACGAAATACGAGCAGTCTGAAAAGCAGACAGAAGAACAGTAGCGGCTTTGAAATGCCGTGCTTCAGATGTTTGAGGATGGACAGACAAAGGTAATAACAAATAGGTTATAGAAACAGTAAGGGAACAAGGATATCTTTGGGAAAAAAATATGAGAAATAGAAGGGTAGAATACGTTCTAAGGCATTTTTGGGGAATAGTATGGGATATATGACAAGCAGAGATAGGAAAAAAGAGGTGGATGTAGACCTAGATCAGATAGTGATAGATGCAGACTGTGCAAATTTCGGGGAAATCTGTAGGTTAGTTCAGAATAGGAAACAATGATGGTACGCGTCTAACCAGTTTCAGGACTGAAGACCCAATGATGATTATGATATTGACAGTCAATAAACGAAGCTTATATCAGTTGTAAACAATACACAAAACACTAAAAACAATGTCTGTACAATGTCATAATTTAATATTAAAATTTACCGTACTTGGTCGTGCGATGACACAAAATTCTACACTCATAATAGCATCTTATGCTAATGACTTATACAAGTATTTTCAAAGTGACTTTACATTGTAGTAATGGGTTATGTAGAAGATAAAATGGGTGAGAGAGATTCTATTTGTCTTAACTATAAAAACAACAAATTTTTAAAGAACATAACACAAATAGCACCAGAACCCATCTCCCCATCGAAGAAGATACGCGATTAGCAATCGATTCGCAACCAACTGCAAGTTAAAGAGATTATAAATCAAAGTAAACTTCACAATTTTATTCTCCACTACATATTCAGTGCCAAAATCCTTGCAATACATTACTTCTCCACTAGATAGTAGCTAATTAAAATTTGTTGCGTTATCAATCTACTTATGCGTACTTGTTTTAAGAGTAATATTTAACAATCCACTCTGAATATGTTAACTCCAGTATAAGCTGTACACTGGTTAAAATAATTTTAGTTAAAAACGTTCTAAGAACTTACCGAATGTATATTGCCACCAGCTTTTATTGCTTTACATTCACATATTCCTTGATGGTCTGTGTGTCTTGCAGATTTTCTCATTATAGGAACATAATTAACAGTCATAACATTATCAGTAAAGTAGTTTTTTTCATCACATTCTGTCATTTTGATTTTTAAATCTCTGAGAACTATAAATCGCTTTGTTGCATGAAATATTTCTTCCTGAAAATAAAACTAATTATTGGGTATACCACAAATTTACTAACAAATTGAAATTTATGTTATTGTTTCAATGAATATAAAAACCAATATGCTAACTTCACACTGTAAAATACATATCTAAATAATTTTCAAGCTTTCAAAGATTGACATTAATGTTAGAAAGTTTTACGTGAAAAAATTTGAGTTACAGCAGTTTTTAAATGCCACTCATAACGACAAATAAGGAAATTCAAACAAAAAGAAATTTAAAAAGTGTTTTCTTCTTAAGACATCCAGAAATTAAAAATAGAATAAAAATAAATTATGTAAAGTCTGAGGCTGTTTCGCTTTTGCAAGTTTATACATATACCAAGTAAATAGTAACTTTGAAAACATCTTAGAGAGATGTAAATTCAAATGTAATAAAAACATTTCATTTAAGTTGTAACACTCGTGCATTACTTAAGTACACATTAAGGTGTAGAAATAATTTTATATAATTTCAGTTTGTTCAAAAAGCTTTTAGCAACAAAAATCACTCTGAAAAATTTATAGAAGCTTGGACAGTTTACATTTTATAAAGGGGCTATTAAATATAATATTAAACCAAAACAAATAAATAAACCAAAATCACTTAGTTCATTCTTATATAAACAGCAATGATGATAGAGATTCTACACTCGTTTGTATTCAATTAAGAAAATTACCTATAAAAGTCAGTGACATCGCCGTCCACAATAATATATGTATCAATTCACATGGGGTTCAAAAACCACAAAATCATAAAATGTCATAAAATTAACGCGTTTACACAAACTGAAGACATTAAACTTGGCCATAAGAAAAGTTTAGATGCATAAAGTGTAAGAACGAAATTTTTAAAAAAGAGGAAACATGAAATACAACGGTTAAATTCTGAAGTTAAGATCGAAATAATGATAGAGTGTAATGGAAATATGTAGGTCGAGAGTCCTCTATGGGTGGCCGATGATAAATTGTCTTTGTTGGATGATATAGGTCAGAAAAATCAAGCAAGTGCGTTAAACATGGAATTTCAATTATGTAGATTTTTACTCTACAACTAAATGTTGGAAATTAAACTCCTGGAATGAGAAACCTAACATGCCCAAGAAGTAAACAGGTGAATCAGTGGAGTTAACCTGGAAATCCTTAGATTATTAAACTGTAAGTACTGTTTTAAGCTTTTCTTGTTTTATTTTGGTTTACGCTTAATAAATATGTACATGCAAACTTGTAAACATAAGTGGTACTTAGTTCGTACAGCGACGAAATTAGTTTTGTTTACATCTAAACTTAATATTATTGGAAAGGAAGCTTGAAATTTTTGAAATGCTAAGAAAGATGTGCTTATTAACAGAAACATTAGCTTTAATTATGGTATGTAATTTGTTAGTAAAATTCTTTGTGTAATGTTGGTATACTTTTAATTAGACATTGGAATGGCAAAAGCAAAAGTTAGTATTGCACTATGTATTTCTAAATATTGTTGTTACGAGCATTTACAAGTAAATGAGATTTAAAAATATTGTATAAAGTAATCTAGGAAACTAAAACAATGGAATGCTAGTATTATTGACAAATTAATGTCTTTTTTTAAAGAGTTCTATTAATAATACCTAGCAAGTGGAGGGGATTAGATTATAGGTTTTTTTTAAAGTCAATGTACGTGCAATTACATTATCATAATTTACTGTTAATAGAGTTTGAACTTAGATTGAATTTTATTTTATTTATAAGATATGTAAAGGTGATCATTGTGAAAGAATATCCAGTTATTCCAAAGATGCCATACGTGTTGAAGGCCTTTATTTTAAAGATCTGTTTAATTGAATAAAAAGCTACTGAGTATTTTTAAATATAAAATGTCACAAAATCTTCCCACATCAAATTGTTTATTAATAATTAAGCAGCTACATGTTTTACATGTTTCGAGGAAAAACTATTCTCATCATCAGACTAATAAAATCCAAATAGAATAATACAAAAACAACATGTGAAATCTACTAATATGGTTCAATTAAGACATAAGACAAATTAAATGTTTTATATATTGTATGTTAACATTAAATTAAAGAACTGGACAAAATGTTACAATGTTATTCGGAGTTAAAAACATTTGTATAAAGTGATGTTTTTAACACTGAATAACATTGTAACATTTGTCCAGTTCTTTAATTTAGTGTTAACATACAATATATAAAACTTTTAATTTGTCTTATGTCTTAATTGAACCATATTAGTAGATTTTAGATATTGTTTTTGAATTATTCTATTTGGATTTTATTAGTATGATGATAAGGATAGTTTTTTCTCGAAACATGTAGCTGCTTAATTATTAATAAACAATTTAATCTGGGAAGATTTTGTGACATTTTATATTTGAATTTTGCAACCCCACTTGGAGACTACATATTTCCTTTAAAATTATGAGTATTTTTAAGGTATGGTAGAGAAAGATATGAGCTGACGACATTTAGGAAAACCGAAAGCTCGGAAACCTATTCAGAATAACAGTCTTCCAGGTAACAACAATATATCAAAGAAGTTGCTGAGACAAGATGGTTTGGTGCTCTTTAATTTCTGAAAACTAGTAAAGTTTTTCAAAGTACGTGGTATTTGTAAAGTAGTTTTGTGTTTCGGCCATTTTGCATTTTTATTATTTTTATCATTGTTTTCCATAGAAACTCACTTCTGCATTACTGTAGTTAGTCGGTGCACCTTTAAAATTGTTACGTGTTCTCACGTCCTTCTGAGCAAATCAAAAATTCATAACATAGTTATTTTTACATGTAACATAGTTTTTAAAACTCGCCAAAAGTTAAATTCAAATTTTTGTAAAAAAAATTAAGTTTTAGCAATTACTTTTAGTTGCATCTGAAGAAGTGCATTCGATTGCATTTTAATAAATTACATCTGAAGCTTTACTGGTACTTGTGCAACTTGTACTCCAATGGATTCTCAACAATATGGAACATTACGGCATTCAAAGTTATATTTTTGAAGTAATTTTTCAAACTGAACTACCAATTTTGTTGAGTTTTCTTTAGGAAACCAAATGTGTGTTTTGTATAGGATTTTTGTGTAACATTAAAAATGTACAAAATTGTCTTCTGATATGTGCCATTTAAACAGTTCCAGTTTTGATGTTATAAATAATTCAAATATGCATTTTCCCAACGTTTGTAATTTCGAATTAAAAATATTACAGTAATTTAATAGATCAGTCAGAAACGCAGAATCACAACCAAAATACTCTATAATGCTAAAACTGACATTTTGTTTCTTTTGAAGAAATATTTGTATTTCAAAAAGCAGATTAAAAAATCATTTTAAAACTGTGACTCTGTTCAACCATCTCACTTGATATGGCAAATAACATCTCAATATGCACTACTGTTAGATATCCAAGTTCCTGTTTTATACCTTTTGTCATTATTTATAATTAAAGCACAAGAGTAATTGACAAAGTATTTATTATATCTCTCATTCGATTAATGTTATATTCCTGAGGCTACTCAATGCTTCTCTATCACTTGTAGTGTCTCTGCCACCACCTATGTGCTTATGTCTAATGCCTAGATTAAGGATACTTAAATATATAACACGCTTTTTTTTTTAAATTAACAAAACCTTTATCTTTTTAGCAAACTAAGTACTTAATAGTGCAACTAATTTAACTCATAATCTAACAAATGTTTAGGTAATTTAGTTATCCTTACTTGTCTATTTCTATTTATATTACCTTCCTTCCTTACAACTGGCATATTGGTTGCAGATACCACCTTAGTAGTTAACAAATCTGAGCCCAATATGTCAGAGTTTAAGTCATCGTAAATTAACTCATGACGTGTTTGTAAACTATTACTACTTACATTAATTTTATTTAAAAATTTTCTATTTCTTCTATAGATGTGTCCTGACTCATCTTTAACGCTGTATTCCCGTTCTCCTAATTTTTCGATAACCCCGCCTCGTTTCCATAATCCTGTCAGTGGTGACTGAATCATGATTTGGTCTTTTTCTTTTAAATCTATTAAATTTTTTGAATTTCTATCAAAATAATATGTTTGTTTTACTTGTTTCTGTTTTAGTTTGTTTAGTACTTCTTTATGTGAGATTGTTTTCGGTTCAAGATATTTTGACGATACTGGGATTTTTGTTCTTTGTATTCTGTTTAAGAACAGCTGTGCTGGCGAGTAACCTACTTCAGGTAAGGGGGTGTTATTATATTCTAGTAATACATATTTCAGGTTTGATGTGTTTTTCTTTAGACAATTTTTAACAATTTGTACGGCATTTTCGGCTAAGCCGTTTCATTGATGGTGATATGGTGATATATAAACTAGTTCAAAACTTAAAGTATCTGCCAAGTTTTTTAATACTTTACTATTATATGGATTATTATCCACCACAACTTTTTCTGGAATACCATAATGCACAAATGTATTTTCAAAAAAGTCCCGCACATTTTCGGCAGATTTTGCTTTAATTTTGTTAGCTACAATCCAATTGGAGTAGTAGTCTACTAATAAAGAAAAGTAGTTACCATTATGTTCTACAATGTCCGAAGCTAAAATTTACCATGGTCGGTTAAGAATATCATAATTTATTAATGGCTGTCTTGCGTTACTTTTTCGGTGTGTTTGACAAATTTGACAGTTATTAATATATGTTTCTAATGTCCTTCCCTAAATTGTGCCAGTAGAAAATTTCTCTTGCTCATAATTTTGTTTTGGTTATTCCAAAATGACGAATCATGTAAAAGTTTTAGCATTTCTTTTCGTACGTTTTTTGGAACGACTATTTTTTGTTTAGGAATATTAAGCCATTTGATACAAAAAGTTCATCCTTTATTTTTTTGTAAATTTTTAAATCTTCATCAACTTGATGTGGCCACTGTGTTTCAATATACCTTTTAACTAGTTTTAAAGTATTATCGTTTTCTGTTTCCTGTATAAAAACTAATTTTTTGCTACTACTCATTGGGATATCATTTGACAATGAATGTATAATATAAGTCATTTCTGGATCATCGTCAACACTATTTTTAATATATGCCCGTGACAGTGCATCAGCCACTAGCATATCCTTACCAGGTACATATTCAACATTTAGTGTGTATGTTAATAATCTTAACAACATACGTTGTAACCTGTTAGTTACTTGATCAAGATTCTTGTTACAAATTGTAATTAATGGTTTATGATCTGTTTGTACTTGAATTTTGTATCCATAAATGTAATTGTGAAAACGTTCACATGCAAAAACAATAGCAAGAAGCTCCTTTTCAATTTGTGCATAACGTTTTTCAGTTTTCAACAAGCTTCTCGATGCAAAAGAAATTGGATAGCCTTCTTGTAACAATGTGCAACCCAACCCTTCACTAGATGCATCTGTCTGTATTGTAATTGATTTCTTTGGATTAAACATTTGCAATGTTGGCAGGTTCATAACTATCTCCTTTAATTTATTGAGATCATCTGTGTGTTGGTTAGTCCAGTTAAACAAAACATTGTTTTTGGTTAATTCTCTCAAAGTTATGTGTCAATTTTGACAAATTTGGTATGAATTTAGTAAAAAACTTTGTTAACCCTAGAATCCTTAATAATTCCGTTTTATTTTTTGGTATTTCAATTGCTTTTATTGCCTCTAGATTTTTCTTATCTGGTTTAATAGAATAATTTGATACTAGTTGTCCCAAAAATTTTACTTCGGTTAATTTATATTGTACCTTGTCTATGTTAAATTTTACATTATTTTCTCTAGCTTTTTGTAACACTGCTTTTAAGTTTTTGTCATGTTCAGTCTCTGATTTTCCTGATACTATAAAGTCATCAAAATATATATATGTCCCCGGAATATCACCAAATATCTCAAAATTTTTTGATTGGAATATTTCAGGAGCCGAAGCAATTCCAAAGGGAAGTCTATTAAATTTAAAACGACCGGATGGGGTGTGAAAAGTGCATAGGATCGAGCTTGGTTCATCTAACACTAGTTGCCAAAATCCTTCCAACATATCAATCACTGTAAAACATGAACTTTCGCTTAATTTACCTAAAATATCTTCTGCTGTGGGAATCATAAAATGCTCCCTTTTGATATATTTATTCAATGGTTTTGGGTCTAAGCATAAACGTAGCTTCCCATCAGGTTTTTCAACTATTACGAGATTATTAACCCAATCTGTTGGTTGTGATACCCGTGAAATTATTCCTCGTTGTAATAAGTTATCAAGAGTGTTTTATAATTTTTCATGCATTGAAATTGGAATATTTTTTTTATATTGTATGCTTGGAATTGCATTATTCTCTAGTTCTATTGAGCATTTACCTGGCATTTTACCTAACCCTTCAAAAATATCTTTATATAATTCCAAAAATTCTGCTTTGGATTGCGATAAACAACTATCAATAATTTCAATTCTGGCTATAAGGTTTAAGACTACACAATCATGTAAACCTAAAATGCACTCACTGACATCTTCTACTACTAGAAAATTAATATTTTTAGTGATTGTACCAATCTTACATTCTAAGTTTATCTGCCCTTTTGGTTTAATTCTATAATTACCATATGTCACTAGCGTTATCTGTGTTGAATTAAAATTTTTGTTACAATTCAAAGCAAGAAAATTTTTATATGACAGAATACTAGTGTCAGCACCAGTATCTAATTTAAATTTTACCTTGTGACTTTCTACATCAAGTGTTTCATACCAACACGCAGATTGATCCTTTTCTGTAGTAATACGTCCTATAAACAGGTCAGTATCATCGTTTGTAGTCTTCATTTCAGCAATTTTTGATTTCTCTTGCACTAGCGATTTCTTATTAATACCAGAATTCAATGCATTTGCCTCAGTTTCTTCATTTTTTTTGTCTACATTAGTTCTACACACTTTTGCAAAATGATTTCTTCCTTGGCATTTGGCACATGTTTTATTAAATGCAGAATATTTGCCTGAATAATGTTCATAGCCACACCTAGTACAGTTTATTTTAGGTTTAGTATTATGCATATTTCTAGAGGACATTCCAACTTTAACTATAGCTTGTACGTCACTGTTAGGATTTAATACTTTAACGTGCATTTTTCCTAGTTCTATTGCTTTACAATACTCTACTACCTTTGAGATAGTTAAATCGGTTGCACGTAGAAGTCGCTCTTGAACAGATTTGTCAAAAATTCCTACGACAAGTTTATCACGAATCATTCGTTCAGAATAATTAACATTACAGTTGCAAACAAACCCACACAAAGCAGCTTGAGTTTTTAATTGGGTCAAATATGCATCAATATTTTGGTTTTCTGCTTGATTCATATTATTAAATTTAAAGGTTTCCATTATTTCATTCCGTTTGGGTAAACAGGTCCCGGTGGTATAGTCACAAAGCGTATGCCCCAAGATAATGCGGTACGGGATGGATCTTCAACATTGTAAACTTGCGATTTGGTTGTTTTACAATTGGGGTGATTAATCCTACAGGGGTTTGCGCTGCAATAACAACCGATTAAGAAACTAAAATATTTTAACAGTAGTCTCACCATCAACTACTTTCCAGCCCACTTGCCTCAAAGATGCAGTGGAAGTGAGCGGATTAAGAAAATTCAGGACAGTTCAAGCGGGGGAAGTCTTATCAGAACAAAACTTTCAATTCCCGCACGCCGTGTGTATGAAACAAGTTGGAAACTGAGGTATTTCCTAAACCAGCAATTTTTCCTTTTAAAAAAAATTGTTACATTTTATAAGTGTGGGTTTAGACTATGATGGTACATTTGCAATTAAAAACCAGGAAACTAAATGTGCAAAATATTAAAAAGTTATATTTGGCTTTTGTTTGTACGAGTACCAAGGTAGTTCACTTAGAACTAGTTACAGATTTGTCCACTGATGCCTTCCTTGCCACTTTACGCAGATTTATACATAATAGAGGTAAACCATCTAACGTTTTCTCAGACAATGGAGGCAATTTCGTAGGAGCAAATAATGAAATAAAAAATATCTATGAATTTTAAAGCTCCAATTCAGAAGTGTTATCCAATAAATTAGCTGAAGATAATATAACATGGTATTTTATTCCTGTAAGGTCTCCCACTTTCGGAGGAATATGGAATGGGGAAATTAAAAGTACAAAATTTCATTTGAAAAATATGAAAGGCAACAATTCATTAAGTTATGAAGACATTTCCACTTTGTCGGCACAGATTAAGGGTGTTCTGAACTCACGTCTCTTGTGTCTTATATCCAACAATCCAAATGATTTGAGCACGTTAACCCCAGCGCATTTTTTAATTGGAAGACCGCTGACTGTACTTCCAGAAGTAAACATTCTGCGTATTCAAGAAAATTAATTGTGGAAATTTCAGCATTTGCAATCCATGGTACATGACTGGTGCCGTTGGCACAAAGAATATTTGAATCAGTTGCAAACACGTTTTAAATGGCAGCAGAATTCTCAGGAACTTTTAAGAATTGGCACTCCTACTTTAACTTGACAGCTTGGTTGAATTCCTTTGTTACATCCAGATGTACTGCTGCTATTACCAGAGTCGTGGATATCAAGATACAAAGAAGAATTCTTCGTCGAGCTATTACGAAAATGTGTGCATTACCAGTTGATTGACATTATTGGTACTTTTAAGTTTTAATCATTGCTGCCTAAGTAAATGATGAGTGATATGATTTTGTTATATTTTAATTTTGTTTTCTCGACACCCTATGAATCAACTGATGAGAATTAATATGTATTAATTGTAATTAAGGTTTTTAAGGAAAACCTAATAAAAAAAAATATTAGCACTTAAACCTAATGATTACTATAAACAAATACAAGTGTTCGTTTTGAAATATTTCCAACTAATGTTGATTTGCGAAAGGATATATTAGAAAACTATTAATTCGGCAAATGTTCAAGTGTTAGGGATCTTGGTAGCCACAGGCTGCTTAACCCCCTTCACATACCACTGAATATCGGGGAAATAAAATATATATTTGTAAAACAATCAAATGGGAACTGAACTGCATCTAACAAGAAAGAGCATCGGGTATTTTCGAAAACAGCAAACATAGAAACAAGGAGAAAATTGTTGAAAGCATATGTGTGAAGCACAGCACTGTACGGCTATGAAATAGGGACAGTAGGAGAAGCAGACAGGAAAACGATAGGCTTTTGGAATGTTGTGCTTCAGATGTATGATGAAGATAGCGTGAATAGACGAAGTTAATAACAAAGAGGTTATAGAAATAGTAGGGGAATAAAGATATCTGTGGAAAACAAAATATATATATATATATATATATATATATATATAAAGGTTCTTGATAATTCTTGACGTAGTTAAATTAGAAAAGATTTTGTTTTTTTTGCTTCTTGGGATAAAGTCGCTCATAAATTAAACACAAAACATTAAATGTGTATCATTTGTATTAAATCGTACGTTTCGGTGATAATTTACACCTTAATCATCGATCTACATGAAAAAGTATATAAATAGGTAATTCATATAACAGGTAATATATGTTTAACTTACTTATTACTTGATAAAATTATTTTATGTATTCACCCATAATAAAAGTAACAGAAGGAAGCTTGTCATATTACTGATTAAGAATTAAAATTAATTTTGAATGACACAACACAAAAGTGATGCAAAATTAGGAAAAACTTCTTGTGCTCTTTCTATACATTTATACAATACAAAACACAAAGTCAATTATGATAATGTAAAAATTTTAGATATAGAAAGCAATTACAAAAAGAGACTTTTCTTAGAATCATTTCATATAAACCAAGAACAAAATTCCATCAATCACAAAGAAAACATCAATAATTTACATACAGTTTACTCATACCTATACACTTTTAATTCAAAAAAAATATACTAACTATAATGATATTGCTTACCACACAGAATTCTATTTAATTTAAGTCAAAAGTCAACCTGTTTACTACACCTGTAAAATATATGATTTTAAAATCTAACTATTTTATGCAACCCACCATACAAAAAAATTTTTACAAATAAACCACATACTACTATTTAAATAAAAAATATAATCAAATAGTGTCATAATTTGTTGTTTGATGTCATCCTTGATCCTACATTTTTGTCAAATAAGTGAACTGACATTTCATTCAAAATTAATTTTAATTCTTAATCAGTAATATGACAAGCTTCCTTCTGTTACTTTTATTATGGGTGAATACATAAAATAATTTTATCAAGTAATAAGTAAGTTAAACATATATTACCTGTTATATGAATTACCTATTTATATACTTTTCATGTAGATCGATGATTAAGGTGTAAATTATCACCGAAACGTACGATTTAATACAAATGATACACATTTAATGTTTTGTGTTTAATTTATGAGCGACTTTATCCCAAGAAGCAAAAAAACAAAAAAAATATATACATATATATATATATATATATATATATATATATATATATATATATACTCATATTTAGACCAGGGTAGAAAATTAAATAATCACATCAAATAATTTTAATCACCGTAGAAGCTTTGGGAAAAGGTACGCTGTTATTAAAACCGTGAAGCATAAAAATTCATTCTTTTCATTAAAAAGAAGAGATTTCAATTATTTACAAGACGCCTTCTATAAAAAGAAGCAGTATTAAAATGCTCTACGTGTAATTTAATTAGTCCGAGTAAAGAAACAAATGGAAATTACGTGCAAAATTTATATTAATTAACTCAATTTTAAGTAACCGGTATTAAACAAAATGTACAGATAATAATTAATATTTGATTAGGAGTCACTAAAAATTAAAGGGTATTATTTTTAATTGAAGTTAATTGAACCATTAGTAACATATAATATGTATAAAAGCTAGTAAAAACCCAATAATATTCAGATCGTAGAAGTATTATGTTTGAACACCTGCGTATTTTTAAATGTTTTATGTTCTGCGTAAAATTTGTAGATAACAAATGGTTACAGAGAATGTTGGAGAAACCGTTGCTTAATATTTACGGGAAATGCTAATAAGGTGGGTTATTTCACAAGTCCACATGGATTGAAAATAACCGATACTAAAGAATATAGATTTGTACCACTCGGAACAGGGTAGATAGAGACAGATAATATGCGCAAGACACAGACACATATAGTAAAAGGCGTGAGTTGAGCAACGTCACTGGGTTGCGATTGGTTGAAAATCAGAGGCAAACAGGAGAGGTAAAAATAACATTTCTGTATAAAAATTAATTAGTTATTCCCAGACGTTGCGAGCCGTGTCGAAATTTCTGAGATTTAACTGGTGCGAGTGCAAATTTAATAAGAACCGACGCACAGGCGGTCGAGATGGGAACATAGTATACGAAATTCTAGAAACTGGCCGTTTGAGGACAAAACCGACAGACAGGCTAACCACTATATATACCGGGTTAATATGAGTTTCTCTCTTAGATTTTCGATTTGATTCAATGCGTTAAACAGTGCTTTTTAGTTTTCCGATTTTGATAGAATAATTTAAACAGTTTGCTCGTATATTTTGGTGATTTAAAACAGTTTGTTCTTTACGTGCTACAATGAATGTAATTTAGTGCACTTAGAAAAGAAGATACAAGGTAATAAAGTCTAGTATCACTGTACCAATTAGTCAAATTTGCAACGACAAATGAATACACAAAAGTAGGCAGTTTTGGCGTATATTTGTGAAAGAAGTATGAATTTCTTTGCTATTTTTCGCGGGTGTTAATAATTAAATGATTCGTAAACGTGTCTGGATCCACAAAACAAGCTTCAGATATACACAGCTGAGTTCCGGAAAAGCACCGAAACAACTTTAGATGAATGGTGGTGTAGAGAAAATGTTTAAAAGCGACCAGTAATCCGAGGACGTAAACATAACCCAGTTGGAATGGTGAAATTAGCAAGGACGATGTACATTGAAGCCACGAGTGCATTAACCTTCAGGTAACTTATGCTTTGTTGTTCGATTTTTGATGTTTTGGTGTGTGTTGAATAACTTTATAATTTATTTACTTAAAATGGACAGTAGTGAAATTGTACTAACAACAAATTTTTAATTTTAAGGTGAAATTTGCTTGTTTAAGTAGAAAGGGGTATTTAGTATTTATGTTCTGGATTATGATGAAAATTTGGGTATGTCTTTGAGCTCAATTAGACGAACCTGGTTAATTAACGTAAAGGGGTGGGAGATGCTCCCTTTGTACTCAGACTCAGGTCTGCATATATTGTTATATTAATTAGTAGGCATCTACAAGGACTTTAATTCTGGATGCACATTAAAATGATAATAAATTTAATCTTGAAATTTTCTGATACTGAAATTTATGCTGAATTTTAATTTTGAAATTTTAATGTATTGTGAATATTGATGTAAATAGAGTTAACGTTGGTGTTTGTGATAGGAATGTGTTTGTTTTTTTATGATTGAGGATGAAAGTTTTAACTAGGTGAGCAGCCGAGGCGGAAAAGAGTAAAGAGGCGATTAACAGAAGAAAGTCAACAGAACAGTTAAGTTAATGAATAGCTTTTTATACATGGAAACACAGCATTCATGACGCCCAATCTGTGGGCCACGATTCGAAAACCGTAGTTCCCGGATTTTAAAGGAAACACAGCATTCTTGGCGCCCAATTCGTGAGGCTCGATTCTAATACATGGAAACATAGCAATATATATATACTTTTGTGGTATAACGACCTTGCAGTTATAAAATATAATATATACAATAACAGGCTTTTAGGTCTGCTGGTTAATTAATTGTAATTTAAATAATTTAAAATAAAACCGAAAGCTTAGATTTATAATAAAGAGTACAATTAATTAACCAGCAGACCTAAAAGCCTGTTATTGTATATATTATATTTTATATATATATATATATATATATATATATATATATATATATAAAACTTGACAATGTCAGATATGATTGACAAAAATGCCGAACGTAATTGAAAGTTAGGTTGATGTATCGTCGTGTACACGATTTAAATTAGTAAATTTCCTAATTGTCGTCATCGGTCTCGGTGGCATAATTGGTAAACGCATGGTTCCGGCAAAACCAGGATACAGGTTCAAATCCTGTTCAAGACCTTATATTTTCCATCTATATATATATATATATATATATATATATATATATATAAGAGAAATAGAAGAGTCGGATACGTTCTAAAGCGTTTTTGGGGAATAGTGTGGGATATATTACAAGCAGAGACATAATGATAAAAATGTTTAAATTTTGTTTCTCTTCTAACTACTTGAAATCGGTGTTCTCAAGGCGGACAGAATATTAGGACTTTATGCACCTAAGTATGGCCCTGTCTTATAAATGTTGTGTACTTTCAGGTGTGCAATTTACCATTACAGCTTGTATAAACCAACCCTTATACACACACAGGGATGGCTTCATTCTCTTCTTGGCACGTGTCTTGTTGCCATGTTGTCACAGATTGCAATTATATGTATAAATATTCATAGAAACTGCTTAATAAAAAGTATATAATTCACGTCCATCTTGCTTCTCTTATTATATGAGCTATCAAGAGTAAGCAAAATTTTTTTAAAAACTAAGCAGAGAATATCTTTTGAATTCCATTGTATAGTTTTACAGAACAATAAGAAAAACATCTTTGAAACAAGCTGGTGTTATGTTTAGGTATAATAAGTAAACTTTTATTAGGTGTATTAAATCTGTGCATTTCAGTTGACAAATATACTTTAGAATACAAATAGGGGGTTTACTTATAAGGATATCATTGTTACAACATGCCATATGTAATTTCCTGCAGTTGCCCATTTTTAGTCAATTTAATGCAGATAGAAACTGCTTGAGAAGTATGTTCTCGTTTTCGAATTCCCATAATAAACCTTACGCATAATTTTTGATTTTGTTAATGCGACATTGTGTCAAAATTACAACAAAATGAAGGATCAGGCAGCGCTTTTCTCAGTAAAGTATCGAGAATATTTTTGTTAGAATATAGAACCTTTAAGCCAATGGACGCTTTTTGTATGATGTTAGTAACGTGTTTCTGAAATCTAAGTTCAGTGTCCATAGGAATTCCTAAATTTGTAAACATTCCGATGATTTAATTTTTGTCTCTTGTATTTTTACCAAACAATTTGATTCAACAAAAAATTGTTTAGTTTTCTTACAAAAAATTATCATGGCAGATTTTTAAGGATTATTAACTAGAAAACGATTTTTGGAAAAGGTGATTATAGTTACGAGATCAAGATTAATATTAAAAACGCTTTTCTCTAAATCCTGTTTATTAAAACAAGCATAGATTAAAAAGTATCAGCATATACATGATATGAGCAAAATTCTAACTTTTTGTAGAAGTCAAAAGTATACATGTTAAATAATAAGGTCCCTAACACAGAACCTTGTGGTACACCTGCAAGTATATTTATGCTTTGAGATCTCTGTGACTACTTTTTGATACCTGTCCGCTAAATCATTTCCAATAAATTGGACTGGATCTCCGGAGAACCCTAAGTACAGAAATTTAGAGCATAATATTTTATATGGAATCTTATCAAATGCTTTAGAGTAATTTAAAGCTATCAATACTACAATTTTGTTATTGTCAAAGGATTGAAATATGTCATCGTTAATCATTGAAGATTGTTTATTAAAAAATGTAGAAATTTGATTCAACGTAACTTTTTTCCAATAATTTTGATAGGGTTGGTAAAATACTTTCTAGTCTTAAGTCTTTATATTCTTTTGGATCTTTAATTTTTAGAAGTGGAATTATATTTAATATTTTAGTAAAAAAATTTTAAACAGTAAATTTATCTACACTTATTTGCACCGTAAGAATAAATATAAATAATGTAAGATTGTGTAAAATGATGCAACAGAATATTATTCCTATGTAATATAGAATAACTATATAAAACAGACTTCCATGTCTGAAAATATTGCTACCTCTGTTTAAAAAAAGTTCTAAAAAAGTTGGAAGCTCAAACCTAACAAAAACTATACTATTTAAAATTGTAACGATTAAATAAATCCTTACCAAACCCTTAGGACCGTGTAATGTAATTTGAGGAACTCCAACATCTTGAATTGTCAATGCCGTTCCTGGCAAGCCACCAATATTACTCCAACTACCATGTGTAATAAAAATATGTTCCAATTTAGATAACTTCATTTTATGTTCATGTGCTAGTCTTTGTGTACCTTCTCCACAGTTGAATAAATACCTACGCATTCATAATAATGCAAATTCTATAAAATAACACTTACCTTGATTGATCCGAAAATACATACAAAGTTTTAGGAGCTCCTTCGGCTCCAGTTCCAAGTACCTGAAGAGAAATTCGACCAGGAACATATTTAGTATACTTTTCTTTAATCTTTATTCTTTGCTTTTGAGCTTCAACGATGTGTTTATGTTGTTTAGGCATTGTTTCTAATAAAGATATTAAATTAGAATTTGTGAACTTAGAATATAATTTCACATGAAGAAATTGTTTAGAACTAAAAAAATTACATTTGGTTGGAAAATGCATGTGTAAAATCCAATATTTATGTTTGAGTTTACAACACTGTAGTTTCTTATTTTGAATTGAATATTATTGACTAACTATTTACATCTTCTTTTGAATTTACTTTATGACATGTGGTGTAAGAAAACAACATTTTAAATAATACTTCTGAACAGCTGAGAATATGAGCACATCACATACTGGATATAAGTTATACCAGGGATTAATATAAACATCGAATTTTGTTTAAAATATCGGTAGAAAATACTCAAATAATCAAAGAAACAAAAAACAAGAGCACAAGATGATATCTAGTGCTTTAGCCGTTAAATTTATGTATATTAAAATTATTATTTTATATAATAAGACACTGAGAAAATAAGATATCAATTAACCGAAGTAAAACACTGCGATGGTTTCACTCCCTGCATGGAAACAATAAATCCACAATATCACTTAAAAACCATACCGAAAAATAACTTTGTATTGTCACTAATAAAATGCTATAGGAACTTACATGCTATTTGAGTAATACTTAAAATTAAAAACCAACCAAAAGTGAGAACGGCGGTTGAAATAAAGAAACCTACTGTTATATGAAGTTCGTTTATCTACACACTTGTAAAAAAATGTATTGGTCCATTTTGCATGCATACGTCACAGCAGAAATTCCGATATACATGTTACAAAAAAATGATTAAAATTATTTTAAATTTTACGGAGAAAAGCATTGTGTACCTATTTTTTACATCAGTAAGAAATTAAGAAAGTGGAAAAAGTACAAACTGATTGTTTAAGTTACTGTAATAATAATGTAACGCGCTACTACTACCGCGTTTCTTTAATTTAAAACAAGTAATAATAATGGTCTTTATTACTCACTGTTCACAAGTCTAATTAACAATATATGCCTTATTTATAGATGTTTTCAGTCCACTTAACAATGAAGCACTATTACACTAATGAATTTACAAGCACTAATATCTTCTTAAACTAACTTCTTTACCCTAGGTCCAATAACCACACTAACACAACTATTTGTTTATACACTTCTATTTATTTATGTATACTGCAAGCTGCATGCACATTAGACACAGCATATCATTTATGTATATATTCTAAAAACTCAACTACGTTTACTTTACAACGATATAATTTATATTAGACATTCAAGAATAGACTAACTCTTACATTCATAAGCGGCCTTATATATACCCTGCATTAAGATATGACTCATTATCTAGAACTTTGTAGAAGGATTCTCGAATGCTGAAGAATACGCTGTGCCCGGGCGTTTGTATGTTTGACGGGTTGCCTAATAGTGGATCGCAACACTGCCCCCTCTTTAAAACCGTTACGTCTCGTAACTGTAAATCCATCTTGACGCCAATTCGATGACTGGTGACGGTATCGGCAGCTATCTCCTCTGGTGCATCCACCGCGTCGTTGGAAGTAACAGTCAACACTCTTTTCCTGGTCTTGGTAGGCAACCGGTTGATAACAACAAACAAGAACCTGGACGTTGGTTCCCTGGAAAACTACTTCTAGCATATTTCGGACTATCCTCCAGTCTAAGCGATCCAGTCCACAGCCCAGCTTGGGCACCGCTAGTCTCGTTACTCCATTTTCCATCATCTGCGCCTTAAGATTTAGCAAAGCCTCCCATAGATGTCCATAACTAGGTCTCTGCCATGAAGAATTTTTGGTGACCAGATAGTAAACATAACGATTTTTATCTTGAAGGACCAAAGATTTTCCTACAGTTGGCTGCTGTTGTACTAATTCATCCACACATCCAAACTTTTTCTTGAAAACAACAGCTATTCCCTTGACATTGCCAAATCTTGAGCTACGCAATGTGCAAGGGAATACTCTTCTGGTGCTCTAAACAGATCTTGCTGTTTTCAACAACAACGCCAAATCTCGCTTTAGCGGAACCACCATACGCCGCCATAAAGCTCTCAAAATCTGCATTTGGCTCATGATTAATAACTTGCCGAACACCATTATCATTATTTGAGTCTTCCTGGTTGTTGCCAGTGTAGGGTGTTAAACGGTCAAAGTGTACCACTTTCGGTTTACCACGAGGGATCTTCTGATCCGGTACACTACATCATTAATCCTTTTAACACTTCGTACGGCCCTTCCCATTGTCTTTGTAGTTTTGGCGACAATCCACGTTTTCTTTGTGGATTGTACAACCACACTAAATCTCCAGGTTGATAACCACCTTCTTGTGCTCTCGTGTCATATTGTGATTTCATTCGATCGCTTGCTGCCTGTATATTCTTTCGGACGTTTTCGTGAATACTATTTGATCTTTCACGAAGCTTACTAACGTAATCTTCACCGGCGATCTCTTCTCCAGGTTTAAATCCAAACTGAAGATCACATGGTAGCCGCAATTCACGTCCTAGCATTACGCAAGCGGGCGAGTATCCTGTGCTGTCATGTACCGAAGATCGGTACGCCAGTAGGAACAAATGTAGATATTGGTCCCAGTCCGTTGATGTTCAGAGACAACTTTGGCCAGGTACTTTCCTAACGTTCTGTTCATTCTTTCAACCATTCCATCCGATTGAGGATGAAGTGGCGTGGTTCTAGTTTTCCTGATTCCAAGATGCTTGCAGACGTTTTGAAACAACGCTGATTCGAAGTTCCGACCTTGATCGGAGTGTAATTCCAACGGAACTCCAAAGCGACAAAACAACTCCCTCACTAGTACATCTGCAACCGTCTCGGCTTCTTGGTTAGGTATAGCATATGCCTCCGGCCATTTGGTAAAATAATCCATTGCAACCAAGATGTATTTATTCCCTTTCTCTGATTCAGGAAACGGACCAGCTATATCAATGGCTACCCTTTCAAAAGGATTCCCCAAGTTATACTGTCTCATTGGGGCTTTCCGTTTTGAGACCGGGCCATTTTCAGAGGCACACAATTCACATTTCCGGCACCACTCCTTCACATCTTCTTTGCAGTTCACCCAATAGAATCTTTCTCTCACTCTTTCGAGAGTTCTTTTCACGCCAAAGTGCCCTCCGGAAATACCATCGTGCAAGTGCTGCAACACTTCCGGCACTCTGCTTCTCGGCACTATCACTTGAAGTCTCTCAGTGCCATCTTCAAATTCCAGGCGTCGTTTCAAGATTCTATTTTCCATCATCAAGGAGTCCCACTGTGACCAGTATGCCTTCAGGCTCCTACTTGAAATACTAATTTCTTCCCAAGCTGGTCGTTGTCCTCTATTTTTCCACTCAATAATACGTCCCAATTCGGCGTCATTCTCCTGGTCTTCTCGTATTCTTTCGAGTTGCCAAGTATCATCGGTTACCGTCATTCTATGGATGACACTTATTTTCTTTTCCATCTTGGAGCAATGATTGCAGTCCATCGAACAAGGTCTCCTTGATAGAGCGTCTGCATTCCGATGGCTAGTTCCTACACGATGTTCCGTATCAAAGTCATTTTCCTGCAGCTGCTCTATCCACCTTGCCACTTGCCCTTCAGGATTTCGAAACTGCAGTAACCATTTCAGTGCGGCATGGTCTGTTCTCAACAGGAATTTACGGCCGTATAAGTACTTATAAAAGTGCTCTACGGATTTGACCACGGCCAACAGCTCCCTTCTTGTCACACAATAGTTCCTTTCTGGCCGCGACAAGACCTTGCTGAAATACCCAATAACTTTTTCTTGTCCGTCCTGCACTTGAGAAAGAACGCCTCCTATAGCTGTGTTACTGGCATCGGTATCCAACACAAATTTCCCCTCCATCCGTGGATAACTCAAAATTGGTGCTGTAACTAGTAGCCGTTTCAGTTGTTCAAATACTCTGTGGCAGTCGTCATTCCAATCATATTCTTGTCCATCTTCGGTTAATTTTGTTAACGGTTTGGCAATGTTCGCAAACCCAAGTATAAAACGTCGGTAATATGTGCACAATCCTAGAAAACTGCGTAGTTGGTGTATATCTGCTGGTGTAGGCCACTCCTGTACCGTTTTTATTTTGTCACGGTCAGCTCTTATTCCGGTCTCCGAAACGACATGTCCTTGGTATTTCACCTCTTTTCCAAACAGGTGACACTTCTTGGGGCTCAATGTAAGGTTTGCCCCCCGTAATCTCTGGAATATCTCCTCTAGGTTCTTAAGATGTTCTTCGAAAGACCGACCTAACACTATCACGTCGTCCAGGTACACCAGACATGTCTTCCAGGACAGTCCACGCAGTACCGACTCCATCAATCGTTCAAAAGTAGCAGGAGCATTGCATAATCCAAATGGCATGACCTTGAACTGCCATAATCCAGTTCCAATTGTAAACGCAGTCTTTTCTTTATCGTTTGGCTCCAAGCCTACCTGCCAGTATCCGCTTTTCAAGTCCAAGGTTGAAAACCATTTAGATCCGGATAGAGTATCTAAGGTGTCATCAATTCTGGGCAAAGGATAGCTGTCTTTATTTGTCACATTATTAAGCCGCCGGTAGTCTACACAAAACCTTGTCGACCCGTACTTTTTCTTGACAAGCACTACCGGGGATGCCCATGGACTATTCGAGAGTTCAATCACTCCTGTTCTTCCATATCGGTGATAATTTGCTCAGCTTCCTTACGTTTTGCCAAAGGAAGCCGCCTGGGGTGTTGTCTTATCGGTTGCGCATCTCCAGTATTGATCTTGTGTTGCACAACATTCGTCCTTCCTTTCTCACTATCATCCAGTGCAAACACACCTCGATATCGTCCGACCAGTTCTTTTACCTTGCCCAGTTGGTCGCCATTTAATCCTTGACACGAGGGTATCAACATATCCAGCAATTTCTGTGAGCAACCGTTGGTTGGTTTATTTTTCATGTCGTCCACACAACGTTTAATATGACATACTGGAATGCAACTTCCTACAATCATGCCTTTCTTCAGGGTCACTGTATGGGGATTAATGTTCAGCACCCTTACTGGTACCATATTTCGAGACTTTACCAGCGTTCTTCCAATCAGAAGTCCTCCTGACCCATTCCCGATTCAGTTGCTTCCATCATGCATACTTGTCCTTCGCGGAGCGTACCATCCGGGCGTCCCATCACTATCATTTCCGCCTTCTCGGGTATTTTCATATCGAAAATCATTCGAACTTGCATCGTCTGGTTACTCCTACCTTGAAATGGAATCTCATCATCATCTATCCGAAGCACATTTTCTTTCATGTTTACATGAAACCCATATTCTCTCATGAGATCCATTCCCAAGATCACTTCTTCTGTAATTTCAGCTACCAACACTCGATGATTAATTAATTTGTCCCCAATTGTCAACATAACGGCAGTCTCTCCGTGAGTACAAATTTTCTTACCACTTGCCGTTCGAAGACACACCGATACAGGTAGCACTTTTCCACGACCAACCAAATCTGGTCTCACAATAGTCCTTGTCGCTCCTGTATCCACGAGTAATCGGACAATCTTACCATTAATTCTACCATCGATATAAATGCTGTCCAGACTTCCCATTGACGATGCAGCACGGATGATAATCTCCGGAGCACTACGCTGTGCTGTCGACGTTCGCCCCCTTATATTGACCTGCTTTAACTCAACCGGTTGTTTCTTTGGTTGAGTACAGCGTCTCTGCATATGACCAACTTCACCGCAGCTCCAGCATCGCAGACGCGATCTCCGCGGTCGTTGTCTTTCAAGCTTTTCCACACGGTTGATTATTTCATCTATGCTGTTCTGCAGGTTCCTCTAAGGCAGACCGAACTTTGTGACTCATTCTGTGTGATGTCTGCTTAGCTGCTTCAAATTCAAGCGCATGAGCCAGTGCGTCGTCTAACATTTTTGGCCGTGCTAATCTTAGCGCTTGCTGTATTTCGCCATCTTTAACGCCATCCACAAATGTTTGTACAGCCAGTTGTTCGAGGAAACTATCTGGTGCCGTTGGATATGCCAATCTAACTAATCTGGCGATGTCAGCTTCGAATTCTTGCAGGCTTTCACTTGTCTTTTGCGAGCGGTTCTTAACTTGTGCGTGGTAAACCTGTTGAAGGTGAGCATCTCCATATCTCATCTCAAGCTTCGATGTTAAGAGGCCGTAATCATTCTGCTGGTGATCGGGAATCGTTTGTAAGATGTTAAGAGCTTCCCCCCGTAGGGCCACTATTAGAGAAATAGCCTTCTCTTTGTTGCACCAACCGTTGGCTATTGCCGCAGCCTCAAATTGTTTCAAATATGTGGGCCAAGGTGTTTTACCATCGAATGTAGGTGGTTTTACTTTAAATTTAGACGGAATTGACTCGCTTCTTTCCATGGTTCTTATTTCTGGAATGTTCTGATTAACAACTTGGCTTGGTATTTCAAGTGGCTGTGTTGTTAGTGAAATCACTTGTTCTTGCAGCCTCATCATATCTTCTTCCATTTTTACCAATTTACTGTCCAACTTTTGCTCAACTGTTTTACCTGTTTAGTGACATCTTCTTTCAATGCAATGGAGCTTGCTATTAATCTTTGTTCTAACGTGGCTGTACTTTCATTCAACTTTTCTTCCATTTTGGCAGCATTTTCACTTAACCTTTCCATTTTCTCAGCGTTTTCAGTAAACTTTTCATCTATTTTTGCAGAATTTTCAGTAAACTTATCATTTAGTGTCACTTCCAGTTTAGCCGACCTCTCCTCCATTTTCTCAGCATTTTCACTAAGTGTCACTTGCATTTCGGATTTAAAATCCTTAAGGAAATTCATTAAACTTTCTGCCTCCATCTTATTTTGACTCCTTGTAACTGGCATATATAAACTACTTAAATGTCTTTAGACTTGTGTTTTAAATTAATCACTATATACTCCACAAATGCCTGACACCAGTGTAACGCGCTACTACTACCGCGTTTCTTTAATTTAAAACAAGTAATAATAATGGTCTTTATTACTCACTGTTCACAAGTCTAATTAACAATATATGCCTTATTTATAGATGTTTTCAGTCCACTTAACAATGAAGCACTATTACACTAATGAATTTACAAGCACTAATATCTTCTTAAACTAACTTCTTTACCCTAGGTCCAATAACCACACTAACACAACTATTTGTTTATACACTTCTATTTATTTATGTATACTGCAAGCTGCATGCACATTAGACACAGCATATCATTTATGTATATATTCTAAAAACTCAACTACGTTTACTTTACAACAATATAATTTATATTAGACATTCAAGAATAGACTAACTCTTACATTCATAAGCGGCCTTATATATACCCTGCATTAAGATATGACTCATTATCTAGAACTTTGTAGAAGGATTCTCGAATGCTGAAGAATACGCTGTGCCCCGGGCGTTTGTATGTTTGACGGGTTGCCTAATAGTGGATCGCAACAATAAGTACAGACAAGTAATCACTGATGGTATAATAGCACTCCCATAATAAGAGGAATTTTCTTAAACTTTTACAGAGTTAATGCTCAAATAATGTTACAATGAATTTAGCCTATCAAGTGTTGTAAACATGCAGAGCTGCGTGTGTAAAATGCGTTCGATATTTATAAAAGTGCACTAATGTTTCACTTATAAAAATAGACGATCACGTCATTATGTTATATTCAATAAACAACAATTTACATGATGCAAGATAGCCTGCATTTGTAAAAATTTGAACAGCTTTTTTTCGCAAAATTTGCCTACGCCGGTTAATCCCCACAAAAGGGCTATAATTAACTATCCAACCACTAACTATTAATTTATATAATTAATACAGTAATTCATATAACATCTTTCAAAGCTTTAATCTAGAACATATTGTAATAAAAGCTTCAACCAGAACTTATATCAAAGCTTCCATCAGAACTGAACTCCAATATCTACGACGGTAATTTATGTACATATTCAAAGGCCCTAGACTATTCTAAAAGGTACCAGAAATTAAGCAAATAACATCTCGAATGTACCTATTGTAATCTAAATAATTATTAAATACAAAACTCTTGTACCTGTCAATCAGAACCATCTGAAAAATTAGATGCCGCCGGAACCTATCAACCATCTTTTGTGTACAAACGCTTCGCTTACATTCTGTATAATTATTATAGTCAGAAGCAGATCAGTCAACGCTACACTGCCTCCTCTTAAAGCTGTTCTGTCTTAGAACTCTGTGACTAGGATGCTGGAAGTCTATGTGACGGTAAGGACAGTCAAAACCGTTTCTGCAGTTCCTATGTTGATAGAAGTAGCAATCAAAACTTTTCATAGCAGGCGTCGTACCATTCGGATTGTAGCCACACACAAAAATTTAAACCCCGTTTTCTGGAACAGTACGTTTAGCATATTTCGTACAATCTTCCAGTTCAACCCACCCAGCCCATAACCGATCTTGGGTATTGCCAGCTTCTTGTCTTCAAATTTGATCATCTAGCCCTTGAAGTTTATTAACGCCTTCCGCAGATCTTGGTAATTCGATTTACAAGAAGGCTGTTGCTTAGTCACCAAGTAGTAGATGCTCCGATGTCAATACTTGAGCCGTATGGTCTTTCCAACCACTAGTTGTAATTGGCGAAATTCATCAATACCACAAAATTTATTTTTAAACACCGAGCAAGTCCTCAAAACATATCATGTTACCGCCGCTATGCAATGTGTCATGGAGTATTCCGATGGCACATCGAATAGATAACCTTGAATCTCTTCCGTAACCCCAAATTCAGCTTTGCCTGTGCCGCTGTACAGACGCAAACCATTCATAGCTCGGCCCAGACCTTCATTCATTCTCACGAGCATAACTGTTTATTCGTCTCACTGCTTGCCATTCTTCTGCATTACCATCGTTATCACTATTGTAGGGTGATAACCGGTTAATGTGCACCACTCTTCCATTTGAAAGATTGCGAATCCGATATACCATGTCGTTGATTCTTTTTACAACTTTGTACGGATCCTCCCAAGTCTCTGTAACTTTGACGATAGTCCACACTTCAGTCTAGGATTGTATAGCAAGACGCGCTCTCGCTCTAGAAAACAAGATTCCTTGCGCCTTGAAGTCACATCTGGTCTTCATATGATCGTTTGCATTCTGGATATTTTTCCTGAAGTCACCATGGTTTTCGTGCATCTTGCACTTGAGCATCTCGGAATAGCTCTCGCCCATGATCTCATCCCCAGGCTTACACCCAAATTTATGATCACACTATACACGCATCCTACGTTCCAGCATAGCACATGCAGGTGTCTGCCCAGTGCTTTCATGAACTGAAGACCGATAGGCCAATAATAGTATATGTAAATATTGGTCAGTCTCTCTGATATTAAAAAACTGCCTTGGAAAGGTACTTGCCATAGGTGCAGTTTATGCACTCTACCACACCATCCGATTGCAGGTGTAATTCTGTTGTTGGAGTTGTAGTGTAACCGACCTGAAGGCTGACCAAACGCCCTCTATGAACGGCACATCAGGCTCCATGATCTAACATCTAGTGGCAGTGGCTCGATGACCACTACATCGTGTTGTTATAATGTAACCCAAATTCACACTGGGAAGATGGCGTTAAGGCGGGAAGGTTTGAAATAAAACTACAGTCTTTACCTAACTTATTTTTAATCAAATAGGTCATTCACATAACAGAAATAGGAAAATAACATTCAAAGCAAACAGTGCCGTACTCAACCTGAGCGATTAGGGAAAGAGCACGGCAGAGAAAACCCCAAACTGCCTGAACACTTCCAACTGCATTTGGCACATCTCGACAAGGACGGGTAGCGTACAAGTCCCCAGATGACCAACATTGAATTTAACGGGATGCCAACTGTTACCCAGCATATATCGCGTGACAACTGAAGAAACGTTAGTGTAAACCAGCTAGTCTTTTCTGGTAGGTACTGAGGTCGGCGAGGCCAATACTACCCAGCTAAAGTTGAATAGGGGGGGGGGGGCACCAGGAAGATGACCTGCACGTTGACTACCAATGTTCCTCCCCGCACAGACATAAAATGTTAGTAATATTCAATAAGGCTCGATCACACGCGCCCACATACATACAATAACAGTTTCCAGTCCGTGTTACAAAATATTTCACAAAGGCTAGTCGACTGACTTCCTATTATTTGCCAGAGTACAACTACAAGTACATTGACAAGACAACACGAATCGCTGAAATGAACTTATGGTATGATTGCGCATGGTTAAAAAGGCGCTTATTATTGAATAGACTATCTCCAACATAGTCATAAATGCAAACGCTAAGGCACGTGAAGGTCGGTCATACCAGAGGTTCAATTTAATTACATCACAACAATTATCACAAATGTTAAATACTAGTTAATTATATAAGAACATACACATAGAAATATAATACTGTTCATATTCAAACCTGCTTAATAATTTGATTAAGTATGTTGGTGCCTTTTCATTAGTTGCTCATAAAATCACAGTAAGGGTACATTGACTATTGATTCGGTAACAGGTGAAATGCTATTGAAGTTACAACTCTGTATTACATACTAAATAAACATTATTTCAAATAAATATTAGTTTTTTGGCCGTTTAAACAAATAACACATTTATACAAAAATAATTTCAATAAAATCGTAAATCGGCAGGAAAAGTATAGATTACACCTGATAAGTAAAGCAAATAGCAAATTCAGAAACAAAAGCAACAGGTAATCATAAAAATATTCCCTTCAATGGTTAACTAACTAACGGTTTTACAATAAATACCAACATCCATACAAAACAATGCTCTGATTACAAAGATGTAATCAGATTACCTCGAATATCAACTACATTATTAATTTATAAAACATTACCTTTAATAAAACCAGCCAAGTGGAAGCTTTTTCGACCTACCATTTTGAAAACTAAAGACAAAGTGCTTTTCAAACCTGTCGACTTTAGCTTGATACCCAAACGCATGCGCCCTTCTACTCTAAATTCTGACATCCCGGAATGCGTTCAGAAACCTGCAAGTGGTTACTGAGCTACTAACAAATACCTTCGAATATCGAAATGTACACTATAATATTTGTAATAATTATCAACCAATGAGAAAACGACTTAGAAATACCATGGATCACTTCAGAGTCTTTCTCATCCCCATAGGAACTTCAAAACCGCAGAACAGTTGTTTTACCAGCACGTCAATGACGCTTGCAGCTTCTTGGTTTGGTATAGCTTATGCTTTGGTCCACTTCATAAAATAGTCCATGGCTACCAAGATGTACTTATTTCCGGAGTCGGACTCAGGGAATGGACTAGCAATAACAATTGCTACTCCTCAAAGGGGCTGCCCACGTTGTATTGCCTCATTGGAGCCTTACGGTTTCCCAATGGTGCACACAACTGACACTTGCAGCACCACTCTATTACATAGTCTTTGCAACCTACCCAGTAAAATCTTGCTCGGACTTTCTCCAGAGTCTTCTTAACACCGAAGTGTCCTCCGAAGTCCCATTATGCAGATGTCCTAAAATTTCCGACACTCGGCCTTTAGGAACCACCATCTAAAGTGTACTTACAGATCGATCTCCATTCTCCAAGGATCACACCCAGATCCCATTGTCTACTTTCAATGAATTCCATTGTGCCTAGTACAACTTCAGGGTGCTACTCAACGAGTTAATGTCCTGCCAGGAAGGAAATTCTTCTCTGACTTTCCAACCCACAATGACACCTAGGTCCGTATCTGTAGAGGCTGCCAATAGTCATTGATCACTGTAATATGACCAAGTATATCAGATTTTGTTTCTATCCGTGAGCAGTGACTACAATCTTCAGTGCAAGGCCGTTTTGAAAGCGCATCCGCACTACAATGACTTCTACCAGCACAATGTTCTGTGTCGAATTCATACTCTCGCAGTCTTTCTACCAATCTGCCGAAGAGTACCATCCAAGTATCCCATAATCATATGTTCTGCTTCTCCAGTTAGAATAACGTCCTCCATCAAACAAACTCGCGTGGACATATCATCTGCTTGGCACTACCCGTTCTCTATTCTTAGAACATTCTCTTTCATATCTACATGGAATCCATACCTCTTAAGATATCAATTCCCACGATAATTTCTTTGGTGATGTTCGCTATTACTACCTGATGGTTAAATATCTTGATTCCGACTCCGATTTTTACATCTAGCATACCGTGTGTTTGAATCTCTTTACGAGCCACGGTTTGGAGATGCACTGCCATAGGCAACACTTTCCTACTGTAGCGCACTACATCCAGATTAACAATTGTCCTAGCGGCTCCGATATCAATCAAGAGCTTCACAATCTTGCCATTAACTTGTCCATATATGTAAATACCGTTTGCATGATGATGATGGTCTTTGGGGCACAATCCGTGCACATCGACTTTCGCCCCCTTCTGTTGACCCCCCTTAGTTTCCGACTTCTCTGTTTCCATTTTGGGTTGTTTACATTTGGACTGTATATACCCAAACTCATCACAATTCCAGCATCTGGATCCCTCCTTTGGTTGATGTTCACAAAGTACCCGTCGAATCACCTCAATGCTTTCTTGCCCTTGCTTCTCTACAGAGCATCTAACCTTACTATTAGTACTATGCAAAGCTTACTTTGTCGCTTTAAATTCAAGCATAAGCTAGCACAACATCTAGGGTCCTTAGTCTAGCCAACCATAGTATTTGCTCAATCTTTCCGTCACGTATCTCGTCAACAAAGGTTTGTACTGCAAGCTGCTCTAGGACGCTATTCAGTGCTGTTGAGTAGGCTAGTCTCACCAAGCGAGCAATATCTGCTTCAAACTCTTGCAAATTTTCGTTAGCTTGTTTGTAACTGTTCTTCACTTGAGTATGGTACACTTGTTGCAGATGAAAGTCGTCGTACAACATTTCCAGCCCTGAACTTAAGGCCTCCGTAGTTTTTTTTTGTCATGGTCTGAAGAATATTCAAGGCCTCACCTCGTACGCGGCAATCAACGCGGTTGGCCTTTCACCATCGTTTCAGCCATTGACTTCGAATTGTTTAGAATTTATCTACCAAGGTAACTTTGCATCAAATGTAGATGGTTTTACTCTGAACCTAGACGTCAGTTTGCATTCCTAAACATTCTTAAATTATGGGATGTGTTGTTGTATCACCGATACTGAGGGCTCTGGTGCTTGGTGCTTTCATTTTTAGCGAATTAACCAATTCCTCTATTCTCAGGAGCTCTTTTTCCATTTAATGTGAATCTTCTAACAATTTTTCGAAAAATCTCGTTCTCAGTTCAAGCGAATCATCTAAAAACTTGATTTCCAATTTTTGTAAACCTGTAACGTGATGCGTTACATTAACAATAATCTGGATTGAAGGAAAGAAAAATCTTGAATGGACTAACTTGTATTGAAGCACTCTGTATAATTTTAATTTCCATGTAAAATAGTGTTTAAAAAAACCAAGACTTGCAATTAAATCCGTTTTTTTATTCCAATTAAACTGCAAGCTATAATGACAATCATTTTATTTCTATTAAATACATAGGGGAACTTGAATAAAGGAGGTAAATTATTTTAAACCACAAGAATGTAAACAAATCAATTATAAGCATTAAATTTTATAGTAAAAGCGTGTCATAAAGTTTTCTAAAAATTATTAAGGAAATGATACAAAAACTTATTAATATGCACCCAAATATGAGCTTTAGGAACTTGGTTTAATAAATTCCATGCAATATGACATAGTTTTAATAAACATTTTTTCAATTACCACAAAAGTAAATAATGGATACACTTTACTACAATGTAACATTCGGGCACTGAGCCATGAGAATACCAAAATATAGGGTTTCAATGAGTAATACTTTTGTACAATAGATGAAAATGTGTGCAATTATATAATTATAGATAAGGAAATAAAATATACACCTTTTGTTATGAACTCAATAGTAAAATTGTGCAATAATATGAAAAACCATCGACAAAATACAAAGTAGAAGGGGAATTAAAAAAATTAATCCAATTGAGATCGCAGTCAGTTGTATAAACATCAGTTACCCGAAAACTTTCAAAATGTAGCGATACACGCGAATAGAATAGGGGGGGTTAAGAAGCGAGTTGATAAAATCAATACCTGGTTTCTGCATAAAACCTTTCGCCACCAATCGAGGTCATAACTCATTTCGTTTTCATAATTTTCTTGAAAGGATTGCATTTAGTCTAACATTGCTGTCTCCATATTTTTTTGTCTAATCTTGATCTGAATCGTACATTGGATCCATGCCCATCATGTCTACATACATGTAAGTTACAAAGTCACCAAATACTTTCGGTTTGGATTCTCTTTCATTTTTTCAAATTGCAGCTATCTTCTTTTCGTTCAGGAATATAATCACTGTAGTCTAATTCTTCTAATGGTTTAGCTTCATATTTTTCTAAATTTTCAAGATACTTTTCTTGATTCTTAGAATTAATGCAACCACTCCCCGCTGATTCAAGCATCTCTGTATTAGATTCTGCATTTAACATAAGCTAATATATTATTCTAGTTTTCCATAACATCTCTGCTCGTGATAACAGAATTATTACTTGGGTTATATACTTTGTAACCCTTGGTAACTTCACTGTAACCTACAAGAATAAACTTCTTAGTCTTTTTGTCCCACTTCAATCTTCTTGCTTTTGGAACATGCACCATAACAGTACTTCCAAATATTCTTAAATGTCTCACATTTGGTTCTCTACCTGTTCAAAGCTCAAATGAGGTTTTATCATCAAGTCCTGACGCTATAGATCTATTTTTAAGTAAACAGCAGTGCTCACTACTTCTGCAAATTTCAATGGCTTCTATCTTTTTCCTATCTGCTTCTCGTACTATCCACATTTCGCACCCGAACAGTGCTGTGCTCCGCACATATGTTTTAAGCAATCTTTTCCTTGTTTTGCACATTTCCCATCTTGCGTTATTTGGCTTCCTAGGTAGCAGAACTCAACCTCTTGTAAGTTTGCGTTTCCTATTATATGCTGGGGGATTTGACTTATTATATTTATTTATTTAAGAAATTAACAGGACTATGCCCTAGTTACAAATTTCTACGTACAACTGAATGTAAAGAAATATTGAAGTTTCTGGTGTGATATATGCAGTAAACAAAATCAAAATAAAAATATATATAAAAATAACAAAAAAATAAAAAATATAATATTAAAATTCATATATACTGAAAATATAGTGCGTAGGCATGAGTGTCAGCGCAGGTGTGTGTATTTTCCCCTTCTTTACGTACTAGAACTTTAGTTTTATTTTTGTTAATTTTCATACTGTATCTCCCTGTTAGTACTGTTTCCATTTTGTTAAGAGCTGCTTCTAAATCTTCCTTGCTAGATGCTAATACCGCTATATCATCTGCAAATCTGAGCATATTAATCATTTGTGTCTGCATAATAATTTCAAATGTCTTCCTGCATTTGACAGTATTCATTGCCTCTTCTTTAATATACAAGTTCAAAATTATTGGGGCTAGCACATATTCCTGTCTCGCACTTTTCTTATATTTACTTCTCTACGTTTCTGCTCAAATTCTATTACCGCTGTTTGTTCTTTGTATAGGCTATGTACTATCTGCATATCCTTATCACTCATTCCATCTTTTTGAGTATTTCATCATTTTTCCCATTTTACATTGTTGAATGTTTTTTACAAATCTACAAACCCATATACAGGATTTCTCTTTTTTCTATTGTTTCTCCCTTATCACCATTAGAAGAAAAAACGCCCGTGTTGCTCTGTTTTGCCTAAACCCAAATTGATCTTCACCTAGTATTTCTTCAGCCCGTTTTTTCCATCCATCTTTTTACAATTCTATGAAATATTTTTCACACGTGTACAGTTAAACTTATTGTACGAAAATTTTTACATCCATATGCACCTCTCTTTTTTAGTATAGTGACTATAGTGTTACGTTTGAAATCTTTGGATATCTCCTCTGTCTCATGCATATAGCTTACAAGTTGGAAGATACTTTCTGTTACTATTTATTTGGTGGCTTTTAGAGTTTATGCTTGCACCTTATCTATATTTGGTGCATTATCATTTTTCAGGCTCATTAATGTGAGTGCAAATTCATCTCTGGGTATAAGATATCACAAGTCATCCTATTCAATGTCTAATTCTTGTTCTAGTGCTTCTACTTCTTGTCCTGCAAATAAATTCCCTATGTATTCTTGTCATCTAACCACTTTCTGTACATTTTCGATAACTATATCTTCTCTCATGCTCCTTATATTTTCAATATACGATTTTATATTTCTAAAATTCATTCTAATTAGTTTGTATGCTTCGTTTGTCTTTCCTATTTCCATCAGTTTGTACCTCTTTGCACTTTTCATCAATTCATATAACCCAAAAATATCTTACTAATATAATGTCAGTGATCTTCTTTTCTATTCTAAAAAAAAAAGATGAAATTGGTGGCATGCTTTAAGTGAAATTATTATTAACTTTAATGAAAGTAAGCTTTAAAGTAACTTAAGTCATTTTCTATTGTGATAAATAAAAATATATACATACATCCTTTATACTTCTTTACATGTGTCAGTGGTTGTTAACCATCAAAATATAAAAATGTTCATACATTATCTCTTATTAAATTTCATGTATTTCAAGGAAAACTATTTATTAAAATTCTCAGAGAAAGGTATTAGATTTGTATTAAAATGAAACAATTTTTATTGTTACCGAAATAGGATCGTTTTTGGTTTACAAGTGAATAAGTAAATGAATTGATTTTTCATATATTGTTGAACTTATATTTTTAGAAAAATTTATTCTATGTATGAAAGGTCAAATTCCCTAATGGTATAAAATAGTCTATAATAATTATACTTCAATAAAAAACAGGTTCTTAAAATGTGACAAAGAACCTCAAAGATGTCACTTATTTTGTTACAAACAACTTGTGTAGCATATTAATTTCTTTGAAAGCTATCTTAAAATTTTTGTGTGTTCTACGAACATTTATACTCATCAAATTAATTAATCTTAAACCAAAAATTACGTTCACCAATTTAAACTGTTATATAGAAATTTACGAAAAGTTCACTACATTTTCATGATGGTGTGGAATTAAATATAGAAAACACTCACCATAGGATTTCGTCAAATACCTGAATACTTTCAGCAAGAAATAGTTACCCATTTAAATGAACTTGAACGTTGTGTTTCCGTCCATTGAACTTCGTGTACCATTGTAACGACAGTTGTGCGACCTTCGCCAGTTCTTGAGATTACAAACTGAGTTTCTTCTTACAAAGAGTGTGCATTTAACGTTCACGATAAGGATACTTCTAAAACATTTTTACTAAGAATAAATAATAAACAAAAGTTTTGCAATGCTCCAAAACCAATAATTAAAACTTCCAGTATACCATAACTAAAAATTATTGAAACTTTGTATATACTTGCACTATAAAAACCACGGAATTAATTTAAATACAAAAATGAAAATAGTTACCTACCGTTGATGATGTTCTTTAAACCTACTACATTTGTTTCATCTTAGAGGCCGACTGACCTGCTGATGATTTGTATTTCGAAAAAGCCAAGCAATCCTACGGGACCAAGCCATCTGCTTGCCGGACAACATCTTGAAACAACCTTTTGGCTATGCCTCAAAAACTTGTCTGTCTTAATTACATCCTGCTGTTAAAAGTAGAAACAAGAATTCCTCTGTTTTACTACGCGGGCAGGTGCAATGAACTAAAGACTCGCATCAACACGGATAACGAAGTAACTGAAATGTTATTTTAAAACCATGAACACAGATGGAGTTCTATGTGACGAATAAATATTATTTTAATGAAGTACAAATAGAAACTTCCAATACTGTTAAGGATCTTTGTGAATTAAATAATTATAACTAATGTGCATATCACTGAGGGGCAAAATCTTATTTGTTACAAACCTCAGCTACCACTGCATTAAAATCTCTCCCTAATTATTATATTTCATGCACTTTTACGATTCCTAGTATCGTTGATATCGTTGTAAATCGCTTCTACCTCTTCTTCACCATAGCTAGTGGTGGGCATGTATAGGTGTATTATTACAGTGTTTACTGGTTCAGATCTAATTTAACCATAAATACTCTTTCGTTATTTTGTAAGTAGTTTTCTACACAGTTTCCTACCTTTCTCCGCATAATTATCGCCACACCAGAATTTCCTTCGTCCGAACCTGTATAAATTATCCTAAAGTCTCCGCTCGAAAAATCTCCCACCTCTGGTCACCGAACTTTGCTAATCCCTACTATATCCACGTCAATTCGTCAAGTCCAAAAAAATTTAAAAATAAACCAATAAAAATAAAGTCATGCATAAAACTCAACCCTAAACTATACAACACTGCGAGTGCTGCTGAAGGTGAAAAGTTGTGAAGGCTCCTTCTCTACTCCATAAAGAAATATAACACCCACGGGGGTCAAGCTCTTCAACCCAGATGCCTCAGTGCTAAGATAATACCACCAGAAAAATGAAGCCCGTTTCATCCCCCAGTCAAGTTTTACCCTAGCCATCTGGGCATAATTTTCGATGGGACTTTGGCCAGAAAGTTCATTTAGTAATCGACACAACAACTCTCTCTATCACTCTCTTTAAAAAAATCCATGAAAAAATTTATCAAAAAGAAATTTCCCAATTTAACCCCCAAAATAACTTAAATGTCCAGGACGTATATCAAAATCCAGTTCAAGATCTAAACTCCCTTTTAGAAAACTAAAAAGCTAGATACAATTGTCCACATACTTTCAATAAAAAAAATTATTTCACCAAAAAAAAAGGAATTAAATTAAGTAAGTACCCTATTGCGCTAATCTGTTTCGTCTTAAAAAATAATTTTACCTAAAAATTAATTTCACCAAAAAAATTAAATAATGTATTATGCTAACCTATGTTTCATCTGAAAATATTTTTAATCTCAAATATTGTCTTCAATTTTTTATTACAAGTCCCATTCGGTCAAAACAAATTTTTCTCATGCCAAATCCCTCAGGATTGACCTATTACTTCACACATCCATACCAAAACTTTATCAACAATCAAAAATAAATATAAAAATTCAAATATTTATCCAGCCCCTGAAGAAGTCCGTTGCATCTGACAGCAAAACGTTTCTCCCTCAAAATTTATTTCCGACTTAGTAACTATCTCCATGCTGTCGTACGTCACAATTGTGTTTTCCCAAATGTTATCTTACTTCGGAACTGTCAAACTAGTACAGTATTGCCCGAAATAAACAGTACTGAAACTAAGTTGGCTGTGTTTTTATGCGTGCGCTGTCACACTCAAGTTAGCTAGTATAGACCTGTCAAGTAAACCTCAAACAAGTAATTAGTAGGGCCTAATTGTTAAAAATGGTGTTAAGTACAGAGGAGAAAGTGTTTCTGGTAGAGCATTATTTTCGTTCATACGGAATCGGCCGACGTAATGGTGCAAGTTTGCTATACGTGTCTGATCAATTCACACAAAGGTTTAATAAACGTTCTCCAAGTAATGCTGTAATTTTGAAAGTTATTGAAAAGTTTAGAAATACAGGTAGTGGATTGTGCCAACGAAAAGGAAACTCGGGGCGTCCCAGGACAGTTAACAACAACAATAACCATGAACGTGTTTTGAGCAAATCTTAGAAAATCCGAAAGTCAGCCAGGCAAGGACAGCGTTACAACTTGATTTAAAAAGAACTTCCTTTCAAAGAATCCTGAAGGAACTGGGTACATTTTCGTATGTGATTCAGGTACATCAACAACTACATCCTTGGGATTATCGCAGTAGAGTGGAATATTGCGCCAGAATTCTCGCGTTACAGTATGAAAATCCTGAATTTTTGAAAATGTTTGGTTTTCAGACGAAGCACATTTTCACTTGTCAGGCTATGTGAATCGTCGCACAAATCGATTTCTGGGCTTTGCCAGACCCGATGAGGTTCAAGAGGTTCCTTTACATAGTGAAAAAGTGAGTGTCTGGTGTGCTGTTTCCGGACACGGAATCATTGGTCCGTACTTTATCGAAGAGAATGGTAGGCAAGTCACACTTAATCAACAGAGGTACAGACAAATTTTAACACGATTTATCCCTGATCTACGTCAATTCTGTCGTGCACGTAACTTGGCATTTGAAACCAATTTTTCAGCAGAACGGGCAACTTGCCATACTGCTGCCGCAATTCGTCAATTTCTTCAAGAACATTTTCCAAGCAAATTCATATCACGATTTACTTACTTCCCTTATCCTTCACTTTCTCCAGACCTCACACCTCCAGACGCATACATTTGGGGCATGGCTAAAAATGCGGTTTTCAAACGGGCACCACAAACCATCGATGAATTAAAGGATGCCGTTAGAGTCTTCTTCACAGCCCTGAGACAACCCTTATTCAATAACATGACCAGAAACTTAGAACATCGTTATGAAGTCTGTCTCGAACGAGGAGGTGCACATTTAGAACATATAATAAAGTGTCAATAATATGTATTTTTTAAATATACAAAACAATTACAATTTCAGTACTGTTTATTTCGGGCAATACTGTAGTTTTTTCACATCCTAACTCGCAATTCATAACTCAATTCATCTTTCCATAAAAAGTCTACATTACATGTAAATCTCCATTTAAAATAAAAAAATTTCTCCGTAGTCATGATCAGTCAATTTGTCTTAAAAACCTCTCATTTCCAAAAAAAATCTTGCAAACAATTTACATTTTAATCAACTAAATTTAAAAAAAAAGGAACAAACTTTAAAAATTCACAATTAAAAAGCTTTTCGGGTTAAACCATAAAAAACAAAAAGTTTCGACCAATACGTTTACGTCACAAAGTGATAACCAATTAAAAAACAAAAACTATACAAAAACCCCCACAATTAGAAAAATTACTTTAAAATAATGAAAACCTAGCTCAGGCTTAAAAAATATTTCCTTCACAATAAAAAACAACTTCAAAGTTTATTGCCAAAAAATTTAACCCTAAAAATTTTTAAAAAATTAGAAAACGATCTCATATTTTCAAAAATATCCTAATGAAAAACGGCCATACAAAAATTACCATCAAATAAAAAACTGCCTTATGTTTAAACAAAATTGACTCTTGATAAAAAGCCTAATTTTAAAAGAAATGTCCTACTAAAAAAGCAGCGGTCCTAATAAAGAAACAACTTAAAGTTGGATACCAAAAGCCCTAACATTTAAAAAACTTTCTATCAAAAAACAAATCCTGAAGATGTCCACCAACATTTTTACAAACAGTCAAAAACATAAAAGAAACAGCCCTGCCAATAAAAAGAAAATCCTGAAGTTGGAAAGATACTTCAAAATTAAAAACAAAAACTTAAATATTTAAAGAACAACCAAAAATGTTTACTATAAAATAATGAAAAACTATCTTGTATTAAAAAAATTGTCGACGTTGGGTGTTAAAAATTTCCTGTTATAGGTGAAATAGGGATAAAACAATTTAAATTTTGATTTGCCTTGAAGGGGCGGGGACCCCATAACAATAAAAGGGTGCATCGACTAACTGCAGTGGTGCGGGAGTGGGTTCCTATAGATAAATAAGAAAAAGAGAATAACAAAAAATAAAGTAATATGAAAATGATAAATCATAAGGTTTCAAAATAAAATTCTACCTTACATTAAAACTTACCCTGGAAGTCTGTCTTTGTCAAAATTGAGGGGCCTCAAATAGTCTGTCACTGCAAGTTTTGTGATGTCCTTTTCTATATGGAAGACTGTTATTCCGTATAAAACTCCATTGCTTTGGTATTCTACAGTTGGTCATTATCAAGTTTCTCTGTCAAAATAAAATATTCTTTCCAGATATGACCATCATTGGTGTAGTTGAATATCCTTTACAAACCACTGACTACGTATTTCCTAAATAATAGAAATAAAAATTCTCCTAAACTTAACCTCTATTAAAATAAAAACATAATTTCCATACATGTACAAATATCATTTCCCAAAAATAAATCTTATCCTATAATCTGGCCAGATGTTGCTAAAATAAGAATATACTAAAAGTATTAAAAAAAACTTACATCTAAACCATCAAAACTATTCACCACTCGAATGTTCTTGTTTTGCTATTTAATGACTTTAATGAATCCCAAATTATTGATAATTGTTCAAAAAACAAAAAAATAGCAGTTACATTCCAACTTTGTGATACATCATTGCACTTTCTGCAATACGTAAGTTTTTTTCCAATTATTAACTTACACTTCACTAATAAATCACTATTCACTCGCTTCATCACTAATACGCGCAATCCAATAATTATTTTCACCTTTAAATTAATTCCCTGCTCCATAAATACCAACCACTTGCCATTATATTTTAGTACATACATGCGTAATTAAATTTTTACAAGTACAATTATCTACTCATTGCATACTTTGAGGGTATTAAAGAACCCCAATATTGCAATCATTGCTTTAATGTTTCAACACAGAAAAAAGCTTCCTTGCACTAATCAAACTACAAAGTTCCAATTAGAATGCAAAAATGATTTACCTAATCCTACCCCTTTGTTTTAAACGGTTTTCTGTCAATAAATCCGCACTTACAGGTAAATGAAAGTACCCTGCTACTTGCAGCATTATTTCAATTTTTTCGTGTCGCCTGCCGCCTTTATTACCATTCGGGCATGCCACACAATCTCTTAGAGCTTCAATACCTTCAATCAGATCCCCATATACACACTCGCTACTATCCTCCACATCCTCCCCTATTCTATTTTATTTGCACGTATGACTACATTTTTGAATGTTTTCAGATGACTTGGTTCTATATTACTCATCCAATCTCAATTGGATTTATCCTTTTAATCCCTTTCACTGCATATGTTGTCGGAGGTTTTACATATTATTGCACAATCTGTTATTGAGTTTATGACAAATGATACATAGGAAGTCCTTGGTATCATGTAATTCACACATTGTAATCCATTGTATAAAAATATTATATTCGAACCCTATATTTCTGTATTCTGATGGATCAGCGACTGAATGTTACATTGTAATACAGTGTATTTCTGTGGTTTACTTTATGATAATTGCAACAATGTCTATTAAAACTATGTCATATTGCCTGGAATTTATTTAACAACTTACTGAAGCTCATATTTAAGGTGCATATTAATGAGTTTCCGTTTATAATTCTGAAAGCTTCTTATGAAAGGCGTTTACTCTAAAATTTGATTGTTATAATTGATTTGATTACATTCTTGTGGTTTAAAATAATTTACAACCTATTTTTCAAGTTCCCCTTTGTATTTAACAGATATAAAAAAATTATCTTTGTGGTTTTCAGTTTAATTTGAATAAAAATACGAATTTAATTGCAAGTCTTGGTTTTAAACACTATTTTACATGAAATTAAGATTCTACAGGGTGCTTCGATACCAAGTTAGTCCATTCGGGATTAAATATCATGTTTTATACTCTAATTTGATGTTAACGTAACACTTCGCGTTACAATTGATAAAATTTTTCTTATAATCCACATAGAAATAAAAACAATTTATGCTTGTATGCTAAAGTTCATTGGCACAGTTGGTTTCTTTTATTTATGATTTTAAATTAATTACAAAAACAGTGAACTTAAAATCACTTTATTAAAAATATGCGTTCGTACTAATCACAGTCTTCCAGATGTTCTAATTTTCGCTTTCCTTGATTACGTTTACTTTTCTCCATTTTATCACTTCCAATCCTAGAAACAGGAAAACAACATAAATAAACATTACACTACATATACATACATAACAGTTGCTCTAGTTCCAGGTCCCCAATAAGGTTCGGGATTTTCAGGAAATCTAAGAAATTTACCCTTACGCGACTGAGGGTTGGCTTCCGGATGTAACTCAAAAGAATATATTTTTTCAGGTTTCTTTGCTAAAATGTTATTGCCAATACTCTTTTCTGCTCGTCGCATTTCTGTTACTGGATGGAGTGATTCCCAGCAGCGCATAATGTCCCATACAACTTTTGCAGGAGCATTTGTTTTTATTGAGTTCTTATGAGTATGTGAAAATGACACTTTATAGCCGGCATTTAGAATTGCGGATCTACAAAACTGATCATGAGTTGCCATTAATAAATATGTATGTAGCATTACCTAAAGGTCACTACAGGCGGAGTATGTACATGTAAAATTCCGCATAACTTATCTAATACGAAATGTAAAGGACAATCATTTAATTCTTCTTGTATAACACTTAAAACGCCTATGATTCTACTGCGAGTTGTTAAATGTTCCGGAATAGAGTTAAGTATTTCAGATACAAAATCTTTATTATGAAGAGGCCCTGACCATATCGGGCCACCTACCTAAAACAAATAAGTGTCTACAAATTACTAACTGTGAAATATTTTGTTTTGTAAATCTCAATATATGGTTTTGCTACAAGTACCTTGCAGCGACTTTTATTCTTTTATACAAGAAGTACCTTAACAGTAAGCTATCTTTTTTTCTTGATTGTATAAGAACATAGTATGAAAATTAAGGAATGTGAAGAGTTTAAGTAGGAATCCTGTATAAATGGCACAATTACAAACAGAGCATATTACATAGCAAACTGTGACAATAAACTACTGTTGCAGACATAAACTTTTAATCAAGTACGAAAAACCTACTTGTTGGTGCAGTTTGCATTGCTTATAATAAAAAAAACCATTTTGACTAAACCAATTGACTGAGGTACAAGACCTTCACATTGGAAAATAAAGAACAAAGTACAATGTAGGGTTTTTAAGAATGTAGTGCATTTTTAATCCATTAAGTTCACTTCAGTTCATATCCATTTTCTCGCCAATCGTTTAAAGTTTCTATTGTCTCTACATATGATTATACTTTATAGTCTAGGATTGCATTTATGTACTGTTGCATAACTTTAATAAAGGTACCAGTTATCACCATACAATATATGAACAATACAAGTAGTCAGTGGACAATAGGCACTTTACTTGACGAGTGATTATAGCAAGACATATAATTCTCAATAAAGTTGTACTATGAGTTAATATACGTTTTGGTGTTTTTATAATTGTATTTGCCTTGCCAGTCGTACACCACAGTTTCCCATTGTTTGATTATTTCTAAATCTTAAATTTCATTGGTTAAGAGTTTGAAAAACTGTTTGTTCTCAATTCTGATTGGTTGTACTAAAAATTAATCAAAGTTAAATATAGTAATATAAAACGAAATCCTGTTCTGAACGGACCTGCACCGTGAAGAAGTTCTAGCATATTAGAACAGGTAGAATGGCTTGTGTGTTTCAGTGAGCTAAAGAACCAAACTATTGGTTTAACCATATTAGTGGGGGTCTTTAGTGAGAAACTAGACTAAGACAGGTACCCGAAAGACAGCAGCAGCTCTTTCGGTACTTAGAGCGGCAGAGGCCATAGAAGTTAATATAACATTCTATGATGTGCTACTGCGATATGGAAGGCAAATGGGAAACCACTACCTTCACAAGTACACAGCATACCAAAATGACTTAAAAAATGTGTCACAATAATTCAAATTAAGGTATATGTATGCTTTACTCGCGTCACCAACCAAGTATAAAGTTGGACGTAATTGGTGCGTTCCCAAATTTGGTTGCATGGATTGGGGTTACGGGTAAAGCCCACAAGTTAACAAACAAAAGCCAGCAACTACCTGGTTTTTACTGGAAGCCAGAACCGTCTCCTGCTTTTTAGCTCACGGTCACAGGCGAGTGGTTTCCCCTGTGTGAACCAATTCTAGCAGTGAGGTGAAGATGTTTATACTATGGCAGAGCATAGAAATAGTTTTTAGGTAGAGGAAAAAGGTACTGGAATTGAAAGGAATCACTTCGCCAAACTAACCGCACACACGTCCGATCTAATCGCCGATAGTAAAAGTCTCTTACTTTAAGATGCATCGTTCTCACGAGCCATAGTATCCTTTCCATTCCATGTTTCTCATGGCTGACTGTTTTAATCACCATCACATTCCTTTAGCATGAGAAATGTGATCATATGCAGTTTACATGCCATAAATCACGAGGTGAATACTCTCAGATTCGTGCGAATCTCCTTTCATGAATTTCACACTTAAATATTTAATTTAAAGATGCGAAAAAAGCTTTCCCATACTGGATTCATAAATCCCCTAAATATAAATATTAAAATAAAATTATTTGGAGCCAAAAGGTGAAACACATGATGACATACTCTAGGCTAAAAGATTCTGAAGCTAAATTAGTCCCCCATTTGAATCTCCGGATATTATAGTTTCCCGCGCTTCTTACTATTGCGCAATTGTTTAATACAACGTATAATTACGCGGCAAATTACGCGCTATTTGTATTAAATACCAAACACCTTTAAAAGTGATACAATGGTCAAAGTTTAAGCACAATAGAAATAAAACAGTTACTCACTTGTATTTCTTAACATCTCAGGGTCCTCGTTGTTTTTGTGTGGGTAGGCTACGCCATTATTGGCTCCAAATTTTATCCGCATCTGCGCCTTTCTATTAGCCTCTACAAATATACTTGTTTACCAAGCGCTTGAAAGATGTTTGTCATTTGCCCACCTGTTATCTTCATCTCACTTTGTTGTGTCCTAAAGACTCTCTGTCTCCTAGTCCTATCGATCTGTTTTTAAAATAGTCGTCTGTTATTATAAACATTGAGTCTGTCCGTTAGCATAATACTCCGAATTGTTGTTTCAACGCTTCTAGTCTAAATAGGAACCAAGCTTTTATTCCTTGAAAACCTTGACCGCTTTAGCTTGTCCTATTTACCCATGTTTACGATATATATACGATATATTTACGATATATATATATATATATATATATATATATATATTATATATATACACACATATAGTTTAGAAATAATAACCTTGTACAAATATGATGATATATTATTAATGGGTTTGAGGTCAGCGGTAAGAAAGTAAACTCTTTTTTAAAGCCTAAATTTTCGAATTTAATTCAAATTCTTGATCGCAGGCTTTCTAAAATTTTACAATTAACTAGGCTAACATATACATGAATTGATAGTAACTTACAAGACGAGGTTATATATTAAATTAACAAAGGAATTAAATCGAAATATTATTTTAACTGATTCTTGTTTCAATTTGTTGTTATAAAAAAATTGTATAACTTGTATAAAAATAAAAATGTCAAATTTTGAAACCTTTCAGTTTCACTTTTTTATTATTTGAAACTTTAAATACAGAATGCCTATGTGTGCACGCATGCATGTGTGTATGTGTTTGTGTGTGTATGAGTGTGGGTGCATGCGTGTACATGTTATATTTATGTGTCTATGAATATTTGTAATTATGTACGTTAATCTGTTTGTTTGTTAGTTCGTGTATGTGTGTGTATGTATGAATGTGATAGGATGTGTATGTATGTAATGTTAATCACTACAATATCAATTATTGCATTAGGTATATGTTACTTCTGAAGACTAAGTATGTATGTGTAAATCGAACTTAAACCACTAATATATGTTTTTTTATTTATACAATTTTTTTTGCGAAATATATGATACATTTTCAGAAATAGTCTTTTTTGTGTATCTCTTTCTAGTTCTCAAATTTTAGGATGTTTAAATTCAATTTTGTAATCTAAATCAATTGAATGTCTTGATAAAGCACAAGAACTAGAAAGAGATACACAAAAAAGACTATTTCTGAAAATGTATCATATATTTCGCAAAAAAAATTGTATAAATAAAAAAACATATATTAGTGGTTTAAGTTCGATTTACACATACATAATTATTCTTCAAAAATAACATATACCTAATGCAATAATTGATATTGTAGTGATTAACATTCCATACATACACATACTATCACATTCATACATATGCATACATACACGTACTAACAAACAAACAGATTAACGTACATAATTACAAATATTCATAGACACTCACATAAAAATAACATGTACACGCATGCACCCACACTCATACACATACAAACACATGCAAGCATGCACACATAGGCATTCTTACTTCTTACTTCCCAACACAAAAGAGATGCAGACTCTCAAACTAAATTTAAGAATTCACTTCCTCGACTGTCTCAGTTACTAGAACCTTAAAAGACTCTCCAGCTCTAATAGATTAGTGCGTTAAGCTTTCCTAAGATTCCAAAGTACAAATATGCACAAATAATATAATAATATATGAAAGATGAAAGATTTTTATAGTATTAGACCAAATAATGACCACGCTTTAATGTATAAGTATACTGATGTAAGCACTATTTTGAAAGATTTTTCAACGACTAAATACGAATCACTAAGATACTCACATGGTGAGGAGAATTGCAATGCTCACAAGTAGGCCCTACTGGTGGCCCAGATGATAATTTAAACTTAGTTTGTTTATCGTCATCAGACTTCTTCAATATGCCTAATGGTTGCAAGCTAAAGGTGTCACATCCTGTGCACTGAAAGACCAGCGATAATTTACTACAATGTTGCCATAATCAATAATAAAAATTGCTATAAGTGACAGTCGTACCTTGTTGTATATTTACACTGGTTAGCACTTGAAAATACTTTAACAAATACTCTTACATAAAAATCTACAGATATTGACAACAGTGGTTCAATATAACGACCATATCTGTTAGCATGTGATTCGATACATTGTAGCAATATTCTTAGTCCCTACAAAACAAAAGATAATGATTGATTTAGTATCTAATAAATGAGTACCATTTCGTGACAACATTTAAGACGTAATGAAATTGATCCATATTTGCTATAACACGTTTCAGGAGCATTACCAGCAAGAACAGCCATGTCAGTAGCCGTTACAAGTAAAATTCCGCCATCTTTCACAGCCTGCACTGCCGAATCTAAAAACCTTGCTGGACATCCATAAGGATCTAAGTCAATAACATCAAACTGCTTTAGTGTGTGCTCATACATAAGTGTGCTGAAAAATATCGACATTATATTTAGGATATTTGTTTCAAATTTGTCCATACACAGCGTTACATTCTGAAGTTACAACTATATTCTCAACATTGTTGTATTGAATATTCAATTTCATATCCTCCACAGCTTGAAATGAAATATCATTTGCAACGATTTTACCAACACCAGATATTTCTTTTGCATAACGAATACTTCTAAGACCGGTTGCAGCTAAAGCTTCTAAAATTGTTATACCTCCGGTGGTATGTTGTTTAGAAAAAACATTTAAAGCTGAAATACTACAATTAAAATTAATCTTCACTAAATGAATATCGGTAGGATAAATATTACTAGAAATAATATAACAGCTCAGACATGCAGTTTCATAATTCCACACAAAGAAACCAACCTAATATTTTTCAATAAAAAAAATATACTGCAGTTGAGCTAATATAAAAACTAGAGTTAAAAAATCAACTGGGATGAATATTCTGAAATAGACAGTTTGGCACCCTTAATTTTGAACAATTAGTAAAGCCTTTCAGGGCAAGTGGGTACTTTGAAGTAGTTTTGTATTTTGGTCAAATTTACATTTAAATTTTTATTATTTTTATCACTGCAGTTAGCCAGTAAACCTATAAATTTTTTACATGGTTACCGCCTCTTGTGGGGAATTCAAAATTCATAACGTAATGTCATTTTTACCCGTTACAACCTTTAGTTAATAAAGAGACGGCAGATAAATTTATGACTGAGTATTCTGGAAGTATTTCAGAATTTGTGAGTATATGGGCCAAAAGTTATTGCATTATTAGTGAAAATAATTTTGTCAAAAGATTAAAGGGATAAGGAAAATAGCGTTGCCAATGAAATCAGTATAAATAATTTTAGGGATGCTGCATGTAGCAGAATGAATGAAATCTACACTCGGCTCATAAATAAAACCAGTTTGTCTGGAGATGATGGTAAATGTTTCGTTATCACCAACAGTATTATCACATATGCTTGGGGGCATAAAGACATAGATAAGTTCTATTTTATATAGTTTTGATGAATGTTTGTTAGGTTTAGAAATACTCACTCAATTATGACTCTATGGGTCTAGTAGTAAATTCCATAAAAACCTAGGTTTGAATTCTACATCAATCTTTTTTAGCTCTAAGAACTGTGAAGCATGCGTTACATACAGGGTATTGCATATATGAGATGAAAAGAAGCCTTTATAAAATTAAACATATATATTATGTATTTTGTACAGAAATTGAAGAATAGAAATATTGAAGAATAAATTTTAATAGCATTGGGTAATTACGCAGCCGGAAGAAACAATTAAAATTAAGTTAATACATAGAAAGAAGAAACAGCTAATACAAGGTCGCTGACTGTACTATAGTGTTGGTTAAAAATGCACACCTTCAGAAGGCAATGGAGACAGACCGATAGTTTCATGTTGATGACCTTTCATCATTTGTAGACTATACAGATTATACAAAGGATGCTTGCCTATTTTGTTATTTTTAAATAATGGCTTTTGTGTTTTTGTTAGAATAGTTAAGGTATATATCAATTTAAACATCATAAGTATAAATAATCAATTGTTTTTAGTGGATAGTTTATCAAGGCAAGATTTATAAAATTATGTTATATGTCTTATTCTGAACATTGATCAATACATAAGGCGTTTTAAAAGGTTGTTGACTGCGATATTTGTCCTTGACTCTATTTTGTTTGTAAAAAATGATAAGGTTGTTTTGTTAATAACATTCCAATTTTATAAATAATATGTGATATTGCCATTCCGAATGGACCTGCACCTTGAAGAAGTTCTAGATTACTAGAAAAGTGGAATGGCTTGCGGATTCCAGTGATCTAAAGAGTCAAACTACAGGTCCAACCAAAGTAATAGGGTCTTTAGTGAGGAACCAGACTATGACAGGTCCTCGAAAGAGGGCAGCGGCTTTATCGGTACTTAGAGTGCCAGAGACCAGCGGGGCCAGTATAGCATTCTAAAACACACTACTATGACGTGGAAGGCAATGGGAAACTACCACATTACTTCCTAAGTACACAGTGTACTTAAATTGTTATTAAAAATGATGGCATCATCTGGGGTAAAAAATTGCAGAGTTAAAATAGTCCCCCCATTTGGATCTCTGGGAGGAGAGGACTTCCGGGGATGTGATCAGAAAGTATAAAAAAAGTCATGAACATTCTGCAAGTCGGAGCGTGGAATGTCAGAAGTATGAAGCAATTAGGTAAGCTAGAGAACTTGAAAATTGAAATGTAGTTATCATTACACATAGTAGGGATTAGCAAAGTTCGGTGGCCAGAGGCGGGAGATATTTGGAGCGGAGACTTTAGGGTAATTCATACAGGATCAGAGGAAGGAAATTCGGGTGTGGAAATAGTTATGCGAAAAAAAAGAGGACAAAGTGCAGAAAGCTATTTACAAAAGAACGAAAGAGTACTCATGGTTAGAATAGAATCTAAACCTGTAAATACCGGTAAACACAGTAATAATACAAGTATACATGCCCAGTTTTAGCTACAGTGAGGAAGAGGTAAAGGCTATTTACAAAGATATTGTAGACATACTAAGATATGTAAAAAGACATGAAAATTTAATAATTACGGAGGATTTTAATGCAGTGGTAGTGAGGGTAGGAAAGGAGCGAAAGTATGTTTATTTGGTTTAGGCACAAGAAATGACAGAGGAAATAGGCTGGTAGAATTTTGTGACAAGAACAATTTAACCCTCACAAACACATTGTTTCAACATCATGCTAGAAGACGATATACGTGGAAGATGACAGAAGATGCATAAAGATATCAAATAAATTCTTGTTAGACAACGGTTTAGTAATCAAGCAAAAGACTGTATAAGCTATCCAGAAGCAGATATAGACACTGACCACTATATCGTAATTATGAAGGGCGATCTTAAATTTAAAAATCTGAAAAAAAAAGAACGAAAAAAGACACTTTGAGAAATTAAAAGATAAAGATATCGGAAAAATTTCTTATACTAAGGAAGTAGAAACAGAATTAAATAACATTAAATCCAGCTTAGACATGGCGGCCAGAGATATTCTGGCGTATACACAAAAACAAAATAAGAAACCATGGATCACAAAGAATATCCTAAAACTAATAGAAAAAAGACGGAATTAGAAAAATAGATCAGATGAAACAGGAAAACAAGAGATAAAAAGCTATAAAATGCGAAATTATTCGCAAATGAAAGAAAACTAGAGAACAATGGAGGTATGAACTAAGATGGAAATAGGAAAGACAGACGAAGCATACAAACTAATTAGAATGAATTTTAGGGATATAAAACAATATAGCAAAAATATAAAGAACGTGGGAGGAAACGTCATTATAGGAAATGTAAAGAATATGGGTAGATGGCAAGAATATATAGGGAATTTATATGCAGGAGAAGAAACAACAGCATTAGAACAAGAATCAGACATTGAAGAGAATGACTGGGGATATCCTATACTTAGAGATGAGTTTGAATTAGCATTAAAAGGTTTGAAAAATGGTAAGGCACCGGATACAGATAAGGTGCAAGCAAAAACTTTAAAAGTCACTTAACATGCAGTAACAGAACGTCTCTTCCAACTTGTAAGCTATACACATGAGATAGGCGAGATACCCAAAGATTTCAAACATAACATCATAGTCACTATATCAAAAAAGAAAGGCTCGGATAGATGTGAAAATTTTTGAACAACAAGTTTGACAGCACACATGTCAAAAATACTAACTATAATTATACAAAGATGAATGGAAAAGCGAGCTGAAGAAGTACTAGGAGAAGATCAATTTGGGTTCAAAATAAAAAACAAAAAAAAAACTGTACTTAAACCTGATGATTATTATAAGCAACTACAGGTATTGGTTTCGCAATACTCTCAACCATGTTAATTGTGCGAAAAGATTTACTGGGAAACTATTAATTCGGCAAATGTCTAAGTGTTGGGGAATCCTTGGTAGCTGCAGGCTGCTTAGCCCCCTTCACATACCAATGAATCCTGATAAAATAGGGCATATAATTAGGAAACAACAGAAGGGAACCGAGCTGTATCTAGGCTGTGGGAATTTCAGGGAACAGTGTAGGCTAGGCTCAAAATAGAAATAAGTGAAGTTACGCGTCCAACTAGTCTCAAGACGAAAAACCTAATGACGGAAAAAATAATTGGGCTTAAATCTGATGATCATTATAAACAACTTGGTTTTCAAATATTTTCAACTAATGTTGATTGTGCAAAAGGATATATTGAAAAACTACTAATTCGACAAATATTCAAGTGCTGGGGGATCTTAGTAGCGGAAGGCTGCTTAACCCCCTTCACATACTACTGAATATCGGGGAAATGGGGTATATATTTATAAGCAATAGAAGGGGAAACTGCATCTAACAAGAAAGAGCAGTGGCTATGTTCGAAGACAACAAACATAGAAACAAGGAGAAAAATGTTGAAAGCATATGTGTGGAGCACAGCACAGTATGTATATGAATTAGGGGTAAAAGGAGAAGCAGACAGAAAAATGGTAGAAGACTTAGGAATGTTGTGCTTCAGATGTATGAGGATGATAGCATGGACAGACAAAGTTAATAACAAAGAGGTTATAGAAATAGTAGGGGAATAAAAATATGTGGAAAACAAAAAAAATAGAAGAAATAGTAGGGCAGGATATGTTCTAAGGCATTTTTGGATAACAGTGCAGGATATATTGCAAGCAGAGATAGGAAAAAAGAGGTAGAGGTAGACCTATATCAGGGTATTGCACACAAATAGTGAAAGATGCAGACTATGCAAATTTCAGGGAAATGTGTAGGTTAGCACAGAATAGAAAACAATGAGGGTATGCATCTAACCAGTTCAAGGACTGAAGACCTGATGATGATGATGATGTGATATTGAGCATTTATTTTTAGTTACTGTTTGATAATGAAAAACGTTATGATACAATAAGTAAACAAGCTTACACACAAATTACTCATTGTTCATGAACACAAGAAAGCTTAGTTTGGCTGAAAATTTTGGAATCTTGTGTTTGTTGAGTTCTTTCTTTGAAAGTTATGTATTTTTACGTTTCAAGCACTATGCAAAAGAGATAGTCTAGCATGTTGAAAAGTATCTAATAGTCAACTGTTGTGTAGGTAACAAATACAGTAAGGTCAACTGAAGTAAATGTAAATGGGGGTAATTGTAAACACCCCTATCCTTAGTTTAAATTTACCGCTAACAATTGGGGATGTTGCTTTTCAGGAACTTCATCCCTCATAGGATCCCCACCCTACATGAATGGACAGTCAGTGTATTTCTTTAGTTTGTTACAGGTATCCATAAAGATCGCCTGTTTAAGTTTAGTATATGAAGTGTGCTTGCAAAACCAATTGGTATTGTGCAACTTTAGTAAGGTATAATAAACTTTTGAATTTTTGTTATTTGTTAGAGAAAATATAAAGTTTTATCGGGTAGATTATAATTTCATTCTTCTTAACAAAATAACCTAAAAATATGTGTTTACCTTTATCCCAACATTTATGTGATCATGAAAAATGTAAATTTCTAATTGGGGCAAACATAAACATATTTATTTTTATAAGAATGTTAAAAATATATTATAAATCTTAGTTTCATTGCTTCAGATGCCAAGAAATTATATTAGGAAAACCTCTGGGCCTTCTTACACATTAGAAGATGTAAGAAGAGCTGTCGAGGATGTACAAATACAAGAATAAAACTTACAGGCAGGCAGAAGAATTCTATGGCATCCCTGCTTCTGTCGCCTAAGAATATCAGGAAAATGACAAACTGCCATTGATTGTACAACAGAGGCAGAAAACCTGCTCTTTCAGAACGAGTTGAACAAGTTTTGGAAACGTCTTAAGAAAAGAGCTAATTTTGGCTATCCCTGCGACAAAAATGAATTACAAGATCTGTTGAAGGTCTACCTTGAAATAAAATAAATTCAAAACCCATTTATTGAAAATAGACCCGGTGATGATTGGTATTACGATTTCTTAAAATGACATCCATGACTATCAGTGAAAAAACCTGAACATTTACAAAAATTAAGGAAAGAAGCTCGCCAACCAGACATCATTTATCATTTCTATGCAACTCTAGAAAAAGCGTTAACTGACAATCATATTAAAAATGCTAGTTTTGTTTTTATGCGGATGAAACAGGATTTACTAGTGACCCCAGCCGCATTAAAGCCATAGGAGAAAAGGCCCCTTAGCAGAATGTCTGGAGGAAGTGGAAAAGAAAATACTTCAGTATTGGCTTGTGCAACTGCAGACGGCTACGTTTTGTTCCCGTTGATAATATTTAAAGAGGCTGCTGTTCAGCCTCGTTGGATATCTGAAAATTCATTTCCCGGAACTCAGTATGCTATGTCCAGTAATGGTTGGATGGAAGAACCACAGTTTTTTCATTGGAAAACTAAAATTTTTATTCCTCATGTTCAAAAAAATAAGACTAGAAATGTAATTACCAGATCAAGGGTGCTTAATTTTTGATGGACATGCTAGCCACATAAGTGTACGCATTTTTGAAGATGCAATAAATAATAATCTCGTTTTAATAAAATTAGATATTCATTTGACAGATAGGTTGCAACCATTGAACATATGTGTATTTGGACCAGTGAAGCATCATGGCAAAAAATGCTAATTGCTTATGGTAAAGCAAATGTAGGCAACGGTACTGGAAGGTTAACTAAGAAACAATTTACAGAACTACTTGGATTGGTTTGGGCACAAGGGATGAAACCAGAAAATGTCATATCTGGATTCACATCTACTGGAATATCTCCTGTACATAATACAAAATTTCTTAAGCATTTACTTAATGAACATGATTTAGAAAACTACTACATGTAAAAGGTTAACAGTGTAAGAAGTGAAACAAATGAGCAATAAAGGTGACAAACATGATGAAGTTCAACACAATAATAATGACGAACAAGGAACTCCAGAAAATAAAGAGAAAAATCATTCATGTAATGAAGCAATTGAAATAGAAACCATACAGTGCAATCGGGTTTTCCAAAACAAACGAAGAATTAAAGCAATCCCATAATGAATCATTACCTAAAGTGATGGAAGATAAACAGCCAAATAAAGAAGAATCAGATGTATCTACTTCTGAAATAAGAGACCTGTTTTTTAAAAATACAGGAAGAAATGACACAAAACCAAACTTCTTTATGACTAACACAAGACTTAAACAAAAACAATATGGTGAAGTTTTAACAACTGTGGGAGTGTTACTAAGAAGGAAAGAAGCCCAAGAAAAAAAGATTTAAAAGGAAAAAAAAGAAAAGAGCATGTCTGTGTTGTAGAACCGCAGCGAAGTACATATAGCAAGAAACCAAAAATTGTAAACAAAGTGAAAGTGACAAGTATTACTTCAAGTGATGTGAGTTTGAAAATTGTGATAGTATAGTCCATCCGTCAAATCACGGCTATGACGTCAAAAATTGTAATCCAGGCAGACAAATTCTAAATGCCAATTCGTATGAAAAGATATAGTACGTTGACATTACATTTTAGAGCATTCTGGTTTTTACGATTGGTATTACAATGCACTGTTGCCAAGCCTGGTCTGATCATCTCATATATTGCCATTAACTACAGTAATATTTTTATTTGACTAATCACTGTGAGGATATATTGGTGTGCCCGTATTACTAAAAACAGAACCAGTTTTTAATAGCTCTAGCTAAATTCAGAACTGTTAACTTTATAGATACTTTCACATTATCCTAATATTGTACGAACTTTTTCAATGTAAATATAATTGATAGTTCATTCTTATAATGTATTTCTTCACAAACTAATCGTTGTTGAACCGCGAAATTAATGTTTACTTGGTATGCTTTGCTACATAACAAATTAGGGCAAGTTTGGTACATGATCGGAGTCTCTAAAACATTCATATACACTTTAGCAATAATTAGTAGTGTATTCAAATGAAAAACACATTTTTCAACATTTGGCAACGTAGTCAACAGTTGACAAATGACATCATAGCCTTGATTCGCCAGATCAAGTATAGCGATGACAGTCTCTTTCAACCAGAAAATGAAACGATGAAATTGAACTTAGCAATTGGGAAAAAACAGATTTGGCAAGTGGTAAATTTATTCTTGTGAGTTTTAAAGGAGGAAAACGTAACTCAACTATTTTTAAATGTTTGCATAATAGAACAAATTGAGGGAGATGAATTGCAAGTTGTTGGATTGAGTTCTATTAATCAGTCAAAGAAAGACTTTTTAATTAAACAAAATGACAAAAGTTACATAAATTCTGATCAATTAATTGTAATTTTGCCGATGCCATCAATTCAAAACAAAGGAGAGCGCATTTTTTATCATTTTGACAAATCAGTACCCGTTATTGAACAATAACATGTTTTGAAAATAAATTTTAGTATTACTTGCCTATTATATTAGGTCGAGCATTAGGTATACTTACTTTATATTACTTATAGTATAGTAGTTATTTTGCATTTAATGTATGGAAAGTATGAGTACATGTTTTTGCTTTAACAAATAAACACGAGAAAAAATAGTATAAACTATTTTAGACCTCTAAAGCAATAGTTTACTTTTTTCCTTAAACATGTGAATTTACGAAAACATTTACTTTGAAATCATTTACATTTTCCCCGGTTACCCAGAAAAATGTAAACAAGCCCATATACCTACTTGACATGTTATTCAATTTTGATTTGTTTACTATTTCCCTAGTTTTGCACAATTTAAAAGCTTTGTTCGGTATCAAAATGTTTACCTTTACCCCCACGAGCTGGGGTAAATGTAAATTTATATTTTATCAACATAAGATCTTTCTTAAGAAAATATTGTCGAAAAAGCAATGTAACTATTGAAAGTAATATGCCTGTGTGGATCTAATTGAATTAATATAATTAGCTGCAAAACTAATTAAACAATCGGGGGAAATGTAAATAAACATGTCAAGTTCATTTACAATTGTCCCAGTTGACATATTAAAACCACCATTTATAAAAATTCCGTTTAAAAAATAACCTGTTTCCATATTTTTACACCTTTATAAAATAAAAACCTTCAGAAGTTGTATTTAAAACTTACACGTTGCAAAGAAACAGTTCTCATAATTTATCATGTCGACAGATAAAAATAAAATATAACAATTCTTCTTTCGAAGAATGAAATAATTAAGTTTCACATGCTCAGTTCAATTAAATTGCTGGTAAAGTCGAAGATAACAACCTTTTTGTAGAAATATTTTCAAGAAATTACTTAATTATAATGCACGTGTGAATGCAGGTGTTAATGAGACAAGGAATAGTATTTTCACTTTATAACGTAACTTAATAAATATATTCGAAAACGACGTATGTTTGTCTGAGAAGTCATGCATTTTCAAATATATATTAAATGGAGATACAAGACTTTTGCCTTTTTTATAATTTGTTTCTCAAGTTAGATTAAAGGTTATGATGCGCTTATGAATTTTAGAGCTAGTTGCTCCATTAATCTTGTTAATTTTGCTAAAGTAGGAAAAAGTAAAGTAAAAATTTTAAATACATAGTTTGCTATATAATCGAATGGCGGTAGATTAACAAACTAATTTGAAGACGAGAAAATTGTATAGAATTGATTGGTATGAAGTTACGCTTCTATAGTGATGGGAATTTCAAATAAAATGGTAAAATAGAAATCCACGATAAAGTGCCAATACTTCCTATCAAACATTTTTTGCGATTTTTACTTTCTTATGCCCTTATACATAAAGTACAATTTGGCATGCAATGAAAATATCTGCTATGTGATAAAGTTAGTAGAAAATAGTTTAGTAGGAATGTCTCCTAATTCCAACATTTAAATTCAGGGCAATTTTAAAAACAATAACTTCTAAGTACATCAAGGTTTCTGATAGTTTGAAACAAGTGACCACATATTAACCTTACATGTGATTTTCCAATGCTCCACCCGCAGGTACTACATTGGCCAGGAAGCGAGTTTTTTTACCTGGAAAATTTGGAATTTTGCCGAACCCTTGCTATTCCAAGCAAGGTAGGAATTTTTAACGTGCATGACAGCACTCACACACGGGACCTCCATTTTACCTCTCATCCGAACGAGGGTGTATTTTTGTGAGAAATGATCGCTTAACATTTTTCAAGCGGACCGTGTCGGGATTCGAACCCGGGACCTTGGGCGTAGTAGTCACACACATACCACTACGCCACGGAGCCGCCCACCACAGATTAACCACGTGACTACACAACAAGATGTTTTTGTAAACTAAACTGCACATCCACGCCTGTTTGACTCTGAATGCCCCCACTATTGATGTTGGAGGTGGCAGTCTGTTGGAATAGAAGGAATGCAATGCAATAAATTATTGTAGTTGTGCGCTTCGATTAAAACAAAATTTAACAGATTAATAATTGCTGGCTTTGTATTCTATCTTGGTTATTTTTAAATAATTACTATGTGTTAAGTGTGTTGATATACAAGCAACATTTAAAGGTAGGTTATGTGATTCAGTAAAAATAATTAATGTAAATTGTATTTTAAAATCAACTTTAGTTTATCGAATCTGTAGATAGAAGTTATTTCTTAAAAATATTGTCTTCATAATACAATAATTACGTCAGATATGAGCTAATGGAATGATATTATTCAATTTAATATTGTATTCTTTTCAGATGAAATGTCTCGATTGCCAAAACATTTTAAAGGACGGTCACGCCGCATGTTGGACTGTGCGTTAAATAATAAAATGGAGGGCAATTGTATATCTAGACTTGTTCCACAAGAATTGCAAAAAGACGAGTAAAACAAAAGTAATTAATATTTAGAAATATTTATACACCTGAATTAATCTAAATAATTAATTTCAGAGAATACATCAATAACGGAAAGAATAATTAAAAGGTATGATAAAGTTATAGACAACAGTTCTGAATATAGACAACTCCCAACATTGCTGAGCAAGAATGGTACAATTGATTCGCATTTTCATTTGGAAGCAACTTCTAAAACTACCTTCAGTACCATTGGCATAATACAACATAAAAAGGAGTTGGTCTGTATCAAATAATTTCAAATGCCAGATGATTAAGCAGGGAAGTTATATTACTTTAGATTGTGCCATTTCTGAAACACAATCGCACTTATAAAAAAAAAAATTCTCATTCGTTAACAGATCTTACCATTTCCTGCAGTTCTACGCTTAAAAGCACAACGTTGGTACCGTCTTCAATTACAATTGATGTAGAAAACTAGGCTAAAAATAGAACAGTTCCTAATACAGTTTTAAGACAAGATGCTGGGGAAGAACATACATTAGCCCTAAACAGAACTAATAATGATTAAGATTCTGTAAGTGAATCTGGTACTTCATCAAGTTCTTATCATCCTTCGGCATCTGCCTCTGAGGAATCCGACAACGATACATCTACTTTTGCCCATCAGGTACTAAAAGAAAAAAAAACTGAAGAAGAAGGTACAGCACATCAAGTTGTTTATTTTGGAGATGTCACTGAGGGCAGAAAACGCAGAAAGCTGAGAATCCCAAATGAATGGAAGAAAAACATGAATAAAAAGCATAGAATGGAGGGAAAGGAATATTTGGGTTACAGAAAACCAAGAGATAGTAAAATGCATCATGACATACACAGACATTCTAGACAACTCGGACAACCTTGCACTTCAAAATTTTGTCAGAAAAGTATAAATAGGAATTGTAGTAAAATAACAGAAGAGATGCGTCAGAAAATTTTTGACAATTTTTGGAATACCCTGAATTGGAATCAAAGGAAAGTTTATGTAGTTGGCCTGGTTGATCGCAGCAATGTACCTAGAAAAACTTCCGAAAATGAATCAAGGTGTTCAGGAACTTTACATTATTTTTTACCGCTTAACACTTCTTCTACTCAGAAGGTGCAAGAATGCAGATTTATGTTTTTGAATACACTTTACCTAAGAACATTCACTGTGCAATCGTGGGTAAAGCAGTCAAATTTCGGTACGGTTCCATGTAAAGAGATACAAAACCAATCGAGACTTCAAACCCCTAGACAACGAATAGCACGAAAACTACTGTCGTTGCGCACTTTTTTAGATAGTATCCCGAAACTGCCTTCGCATTACAACAGAAAGGATACAACAAACTTGTTTTTAGAACCATTATTCCATTCCATCACAAATTTATAGCATTCCTACAAAAAATACTGTACTGAAAATGAAAAGCCGGTGGTCTGCCGTTTCACATTTGAAAAGGCAGTCTGTGACAAAAATAGCTCAATATATGTTTTGAAAAAGGACGTGTGATGTTTGTGTTGGCCTTTCGGCTGGGAATATAAATGACAGCAACTATCAAACTCATATAAATCGCAAAGACTGAGCAAGACAAGAAAAAGAAAATGATAAGAATAAAGCAGTATCTGGTGAGTTTATTCTACTTACAATGGATTTGGAAGCTGTAAAGGTTTGTCCGTATTTGACAGCAAGTGCTTTATATTTCAAAACAAAATTAACGTGTCATAATTTCACGATGTATAATTTAACAACCCATCACACTACTTGTTACTGGTTTATTGAAACGGATGCCGATTTAACAGCAAGCACTTTCACAACGTTTATCATCGATTATTTAGAGCGACATTGTTTGTCTAAACAGCTACCAATAGTAATATATTCTGACTGTTGCACGTATCAAAACCGAAATAATATCTTAAGCAATGCGTTGCTTAACTTTAGTATATGACATAATACAAGCATGGTGCAAAAATTTCTGGAACCGGGTCACACTCAAATGGAGTGTGACTCCGTCCACAGTGCAATAGAGAGGCGGCTGAAAAACTGATCAATTCACTTGCCAAGTGATTACATTTCTGCTACCATAGAAGCTTGTAAACATCCGTTTCCTTATGAAGTTGTAGATGTTGATTATAGTTTTGTCAAAGATTATGCCAATTCCACAACTTGGCGATATTCAAGTCTAAGGCCGGGTCGTAAAGCAGGAGATCCAACGGTTGTTGACATTCGGGTCATAAAGTACAATCCTGATATTGGAACTATTAACGCAAAACTAGGTTTTGACGAAGACTGGAAAGATTTGCCTTTAAGAGTTAGCTACACAAGTTTACGTCACTATTTTATTTACTTACTATTTCCTCCACAAAATTTAATCATCTACAACAGTTAAAGGCAGTTCTTCCATCGAACTGTCACATGTACTATGATAATCTGCCTTTCAACTAAATGCATACTTATTGTAAGTTTCCGCATTGAACTGTATTGTTGACGACATAGTGAGAGCAACAGATGAAGGCAAACTAACTGTCTTAGCCTTACTCGATTTTACTAAAGCCTTCGAGAAAATTCACCATCTGCTTTTATTAAAAATTTTGAAATATATTGGTCTAGATATAATATCCTGCAGCTTTTTTCAATCATATCTACATGACCGTTCCCAGTTGGTTAAGATAGATGCCGATATTTCCAACTCTCTTCCATTGCTCTCTGGCGTGCCCCAAGGTTCCACACTCTGTCCCTTATTGTACACTATTTACACTAGCTGTTTTTATAAAGCTCTGCAATACTCTAAGCACCACTTCTATACTGACGATACGCAAATTTATTTGTCCTTCTTACCCACTGACTGTGTAATGACTTGTAGCAATGTTAACAGGGATTTGTCAAATATTTCTTCAATAGCACAAGACCATACATTAGTCTTAAACCCGGTTAAAACGGAATTACTTTTATTTGGTCCTATAAAATATAGAACAGAATTTATTAATTTTAACTTTCAATTCAAGATTAATAACGATAATCTTAAATTTCCTGATCATGCAAGAAATTTAGATGTAATTCTTGATAGCAATTTAAAATTTAGATTATACGTTAATAATTATATACAAGAAGCTTATTTATCACTAAAAAATTTCTATCATAATCGTAATATTTTAACCATAAAAGCAAAGATCATGCTTTGTGAATCATTAGTCCTACCTCATTTCTCCTTTTGTGATTCAGTATATGGACCCTTCTTGGATTTAAAAACACAAGTGGAAATACAAAAAATTCAGAACTCTTGTCTGCGCTTGATTTTTGATATCAGAAAATTTCAAAGAATTTCACATAAGTTAAAAGAGATCAGTTGGCTAGACATGAAACAACGACGATTTTTACATGCTGCCATATTTTATCATAAAATATTACTTAATCGAGCTCCATTATACTTATATTGAAAAAATCAATTTAGATCTGATGTGCACAATATCAACGTTCGTTTTAAAGGTACCCTCACACCTTCTATTCATACAACAGTATTTTTCATGCATTGTTTTTCATATCAGATTTGCTCCGTGTACAATAGTATTAATAATAACTACAAGCATTTAAGTCCTCTAAAATTTAAAAACAAGTTTCTTTAAGTTTAACAGAATAAACTAAAATAAATAGCAATTACTATATGGGATGTGATGATCTTATATACATACATACCGATCACATATACGTACAGGTATATATGTAAATACTCTGTAATCTCTTTTTTTGTTTGTTTTGTCTTGTCATCGAATGAGTAACGCCTATTGCATTCTGAATTTGTTAGAGAAATACGAGGATTTTCGACAACTTCTAGTAAAAACTCTGCTTTTGTTATCTTCTTTAGTTCGCGCATTTCTCTTAGACAGAAAAAACTTCTGTAATTTATTAAATTATTCTGTAATTGATGAAACATAATCTGTTTGATTAGTGTTTTTCAGGGTATTTATTTAAATACAGTTCAGCAGCCTTAGTATAATTCCTTCCAGAAAGAATAAAACATTAAAACATTTGGTATTTATCACAAGAATAGCGATCCATTTCAAACACAAATGCTCTGCTCAAATTCTAAGTAAATTAACTCTGCTTTTACACTAAAAACTTCAAACATAAGATAAAAGACAAACTTTGGCGTCTCTAATACGCAAAGCAATTGTTTCTTTTTGTCATAACGAAAATTAAAGCCTCATCATCATTAAGTCTTCGGTCCTGGAACTGGTTAGACGCATACTTCCATTGTGTCCTATTCTGAGTTAACCTACACATTTCCCTAAAATTCCCACAGTCTGCATCTTTCACTATCTGCATAAAATATTCTGATCTAGGTCTAGATTTACTTCTCTATTCCAATATCCGCTTGTAATATAGCCCGCACTATTCCACAAAAATGCTTTAAAACGTATCCTGCCCTTCAATTTTTCCTATTTTTTTTTGTTTCAGACAGATATCTTTATTCCTCTACTATTTGTATAACCTCTTTGTTATTAACTTTATCTGTCCATGTTGAAGCATAATATTTCAAAATGCTTCTTCCTTTTCCTGTCTGCTTCTCCTACTGACCCTATTTCATAGGCGTACAGTGCTGTGCTCCACACATATGCTTCCAACACTTTTGTCCTTGTTTCTATGTTTGTAGTCTTTGAAAAAGGCCACTACTCTTTCTTGTTAGATACAGTTTGGTTCCCCTTCTATTGTTTTGTAAATATATACCCTATTTCATGGATATTCAGTGATGTGAAGGGAGTTAAGCAGCCTGTGACTACCAAGCTCTCCCACCATTGAACATTTGCCGAATTAATAGTTTTCCAATAAATCCCTCTGCACAATCAAGATTAGTTGAAAATATTGCAAAATCAACAACTGCAGTTTATACTAATAATCAGGTTTAAGTGCAATTCTTTTTTTTGTCATTAGGTTTTCCGATTAAAGCCTACTACAACAAAAACATAGTGTTGTGATTTTTAATGTTTTGATTCAATCAAACAGCCATGTTATACTTCTTTGTCAGCATTTCAAAAATTCAACATGGCGGTTATTAGAAAATAAGAAGTTAAACATCGAAATGCAAAATCTACGTGCCTTAGACAAAATCTAAGTTCACAACGTAAAGCGCAATGGTGACATCATTATATACAAAATTTGAGAATTTTACTTTAATTAGCAGCTACGTTACAAGCAAACAAAACCACTAATTTTCACTTATTAATTATCAAGACATTTTTGATAAAATGCTTTTCATTTGCTGTAAATAGCATAGAATAGTACTAGTTTTATGCATTTAGCATAAAAACTACAATCAATGTGTATATACAATCCCAATTTCAATATTAATTTTGTGTACTGAAACACTTTTGCATTAAAAAAGCAATTAAAGTTTAAATTAATTACTTTGTGGATTACAGAAGTTTATTTTAAATAAAGAATTTTCTAGAATGTTAGTCATAAGGATTTAGAACTACGTAAATATTTAATTATAAATGAAACATTTATTTCAAGAAGTTGCCTAATCATTGAAGAACCCGTAAAATCCCTGGAATAACAAAAATTAATTATTACCTTTCGCATTCACTGTTGGAGAGAAGCGATGTGACATCATAACCTTGGGTGTTAAACATAGACAAAGCAGCGCGCGTCACGAATAAGTGGAACAAGATTACTAAGGTAATACACGCCGCGTTTTTAGACGCTAATGAGTTTTTCTGGGAACCTTTCATCATAATGTTCCATACTATTCTAGTACCTTCTGGAAGTAGATACTTTGGATATATATAAGGAAGCGTTAATTAAAAACAGGGATTCAGTCGATTCTTAAATTCGATCGCGAAATGTTATTTTGATTTAAGTTGCGAGATGTTGCTTTGCGAAGATAATATTTGAAGTATGCAGTAAGTATACTGTAATTTAATAATTACATTGTTTAAATAAATATAGAAGTGATGTTTTAAACGCAAATTACACAAAAAATTTGGAAACTATTAATTCCAATGAAGGAGGATTCTTCATTTTAACGCTATTTTAAAAATGTACTTTTGTAACTGCTGTTTGAAATTAGGATTTTAAATACTCCCTGTAGGTTTGTTGTGGTTTGTTTGGCATTCTTCTTAATCTTCTTTGGGAATTAAACCACTCATAGTTTTTAAAATCATCCATGGATCGAAACGTAAATAAAGATGATTTTAAAAACTATGAGTGGTTTAATTCCCAAAGAAGATTAAGAAGCATTTTAAATATGGAAAATCTTGTAAGCTGATTTGACGTAAATTTAAATTAAGAAGATATCTAATTACGAGGAGCGTTTTTGTACATTCTGCAAGTATTACTTTTAGATTTATTTTTAACTGATATTGGAGTATTTGTATTTAATTTAAGGTAGAATAATGTGTTAATTATATAATTTTTTTGAGGATTTCTGCCAGGAAAGTTTGTGTTAAGAGTTCAAACACTCTGACCTTTTAATAGATTATCTGTCAAGGATTTTTTGGCCAAACAAACCTTACAAGCGTGGGAAAAACAAACTCAGAAATATCCATAAGAAAAAAATTAAACACTGCAGATCTCTCTACTAAAAAATGACAGAGAAGAATTGAAATTATAGAATTATATTTCTAATCAAAAGCAACAATACAAGTTTTAGTGTTTTCTAGATGAAATAAAAAATTCATAAATTAGATGTACCTCAACATTGTAGCTGTTTCTAATATATTTTTTTACGACCATATCATTTAAATGGAAAACATATAGGCTAAATTCCTATCGAGAGCAACTACTTTCCATTCAAAAGTCTTTGTTATTGTCCTGGATGTTTGTAACATGTTGTATATTGGATGGAGGCCAATGACTTTAGCAATTGTTAATAATTAAAAAATCTTTTTGACATGTTGTATAAAAACATGTTTTCACAAACATTAGTTTTAGTGTTTCATATGAGGTCTTAACATTTCTTAAAAAAATATTTAATATTTTTCTTTGGTTAGTTAAGTTTTTAAACCACCTTTACATTTTTAAAACTAAATTTTAGAACGTTACACCTTAAATTTTTGAAGGTTTTTCATTACAATATTAGATACCGATTCAATTTTTAAATGTTCAGTTTTTCAGAATTACTTATTGTAAGTTTTAGTGTTTAAGTTTTTTATTAATTTTGTTGTGTGAATAAATAAAAAATAAATTTTGTTTTTTTAGTAACTTCGTTTAAAAATCATTATCTCGTAACTTACAATAGTATTATAATTATAACTTATGTTAAAGACAATACCTCCTAACTACACAAAAAGTAAAAAAACGACCTTGTTAATCCGCGCCAGTACTACAGTCATAAAAATGAATTTTTGAAAGTAATTCTACACCACTAGTTAAACCCATACGATATTCGATTAAATTGTGAAACGTTTTTTTCTTGTGTGAAATTTGTTATTTAATAGATAGGATGTATTGGTACTTCATCGTCGAAATATATTATACAAAATGAAAATGTAACACCTGGTGTATAAGCCATGACCCTCATCACTAGAAGGTCATTTGAAATCACAACCAGACAATTCAGAGCATTTCGTGTTATTTGTTTGTTTATTAAAGTAAGGGTGTGAAATATGGATTTTTATATTCTAATTAAGTTAAATTTTTTGTTTAAATAATGCATTTTCAGATGTGACTAGGGTATTATTTATTTTTGGGGGTATTTTATTATTATGAGAATGTATTAAAAGTCATGGGTGTCTTATGATTTATTGTACAGGTCTTATTCTAGCGATTAAATTGCACAAGAAATTATTTTCAACTGAGTGTATTTACCTTCAAAACACGTCAAAGTCACCGCAAGGTAAACTAAAATTAATATTTGTTAACATTGAAACAATCATGAACGAAGATATTTCAATTGATTTCGCTAATGTTTTAGAAATAATCATGTTTGCAAATTACTACGAGTATCATATTTCTGTAAAAGAATAAAGCTTTACAAATATTATGGAGCATCACATGTAAAATATACACAATTATGCTATTCGGTCTTGAGGATTTAAAATTTCTAAACCAGATATATCACTTAAAGTTCAGTGACACCATTATCTAGTCAAGATTCAAGTTGATGAACTGACATCATTTCGTTATAAATATTGAATATGATCACCCTTCTGAAAGATACCAGTTCTTGGAAAGCATTCCTAATATTGCTTTACTAAAAAGCAACTAATGCAAATCTTATATGATAACAAAAACTATGTAAACAGGCAAGATAAGTTGCAAAACAGTTTTCGTTGCACAGTCAGGGCCAAAGTAAACTACAATTGCAAAGGTTTTTACTGCTAATCTCATCTACTGTCGAAATATCTTCCTATTATAGCCAGAACATAAATCACAGTCTTGTATACACACTATTTTATGAAACCTGTAAATGTTTCACTGAATCCAGTATCGATTACTCCTGTGACTAGTTATTGTAATGTTTTATTTATACTCTAATATCAACAAAAGTGCGTGATTTGAATAAATTCATACCTGAGGTCGCGATTAAATTCTTGCACAGGATTGTAAAACACCTTGCCTTTAGTTTTCACTGTAGCCGAACCCTCAGTGATAACATGTTCTGGTGCACTAGCACTTTCTGAATGCATTTTTAAATAATTGCCATTAGGATTAAACCCAACTGAATACAGGTGTCTTCTTGAATGTTTAAAAATACGTGATACATGAACTGCAGCACAAGCAACAAACATTAATTCTAGAATAAAAACTAATAAGCCCCATATATACGAATTCTAATCAATTTTAGGTTAGAAAAATCTATTATACTGCCTATGGTACACATATTTACAAAGGGTTTTCGATATAGCAAAAATATCGACTAGTTCATTTAAGTACGTACATATTCGGTTAGTTTGTCTTGAATATTTTATTTCTACTGACTCCTTAAGGTTGAATTAAATAATTTTATTGTACCTTAATAGTACTTATGGGCCTCTCTACTTAGGACATTAATCTCGGCCAGAACCTGTGGATATTTTAGCGCTGTATTCGTAGTTCGCGACTTGCCGCTAGAGAAATGGAGGGCGATTTTTAACGACCGTCTCACGCCAGTAATGCCATGGCTGCAATGATAAGTTAGGTTACTGTTAAAAATAGATATTATTATTAAAAAACACAAATCACTTAACACGCATCAGAACTGTTGTTCTAAAACTATTGCAAACTGTTCTGATATGCGTGTTAAGTGATTTCTGTTTTTTAATAATAATCTCTAATATGTGTTTTTCAATAATAATATCTATTTCTAACAGTAACCTAACCTATCATGGCAGCCACGGCATTACTGGTGTGAGACGGTCTTGATTTTTACATGCAGTCTTATGGAGCATCCGTTATTTTTCTCATAAATAATTATAAATTCGGATTTTATTCAAAATTCTAGTCATTGGAAGTTGAAATATACACAAATTCTTAACAATTACCAATTTAATACTCCCGTATTCCTATAAGAATTTCAAATTATTAAAGAATTAAAATAGCATGCTAGGCAATGTAGCAATACATAAATAATATTTATTCAAAGCACTTTTAAAGCATTTTATGATACAAATACAATCGGCTATAAAACAATAGGGGACGTCGTTCATACGGAGAAAAAATGTTTTATCTCTGGTAACACTAGTTTTCAGGAGATCAATTTAAAGTTATTGTTAATTTATGTAGTTAAGTCTTATACTATAAAAATTAGAAATTTTAAGACTTAGAATCTTTGATGGTCCAGAAGGATGAAGTACATGTATCATTGAACACACAAAAATCCGACTATCCTTTAGGGGATGAAATAGTGATTTTATTGAAGCAAAAAAGTATTATATTAAACAAAATACAACAACAGTATATCTAACTTTTTTTTATACACACTTTTAATTTGAAATAAAATGTATTATTATAGCAAGAATCGTATTAGAAACATATATGCTCAGATAAATACTTAAATTGCAATTCTTACCATCCAATGCACATAAAAATAAATTTCATTGTATGTTAATATATACACAAATAAGAAAGAACCTTGTCACTTCGAGGAATAGCTTGTCTCCACTTTTCTAATGTTTCCACATCCTACAAAGACATGTATTTAGAAACACAATAGTATCACTAAACACCAAAAATACCTTGGAAGCAGAATAAATACTTTTTGTTATGTGTTTGAATGATTTATATACGGATTTGCACCCAGAGACAAGACAACACTTCATATTTATATCTATAGATAAGTTATAGACCGCAAGTTTTACACACAATTGATTTTCACAGCTATAAAGTACCAAATATGATGATCTTAGTGTAGTTAGACCTTACAATTTTATAAAAATGCGATTTTAATACTAATACGCCATAAGACACAATAAAAAATTGACCCTCCTTTTCACTAGCGGCAACATTATTAATTAGAGATTATTTGTCACAGTTTTATAGTATTGCAAGATAGGAAAATTAACGTCCTAAGTAGAGGAGTTCATAATAGTACTATACCTAAATTATTCAATAATGACAAGATTTTGTACGAATGCAAAGCAATATAACAGTAAGTTTTCTCTAGAGTATAAAATAATATAAGTGTTAGCGAAGAAATGTTGTTTGCACTTGTTCGTTTACGTTACGGCTGTGTGATAGCTAAAAATTTAACGTTGTAAAAAGTGGCGTTATATCGCAGAACAATATCAACAAGTATGGCGATTGGCAAATGTTATTTTCACTTCCATGTTGCAGAAATTTAGTGTTGAATTTCGTGATTGATGTTATTTTATAAAATAAGTTTAAGATTCAAAAGAGTGATTTTAAGCTGCTTTTTGTTGATACAAGATACGTCATGGTTAACATATGCATTGAGTGAAAAATAAGCGTTTACTTTAATATTGTGTTACACGTGTAGTGATCCGTAGTATTTCCTAAGTCATTTTTCATTGATTGATAATTAATGCAAGTGTACATTTCGATACTTAAAGGTATTTTTGAATATCTCAGTAACCACATTCAAATTTCTAAACGCACTCCGTGACGTCAAAATTTATCGTTATAGGATCGTGAAGAATAGAGGGGCGATCTGTCTCGTTGACAAACTCTTAGCCGGCGTTTTGAATTAGACTTTGCTTCAGCATTTCAAAATGGAAAATATTCACTTAGCGCTTTTATTAAAGGTAATGTTTTTAATTATATTCTATTTGGAAGATGTCTAATTACATTGATGCTTCAATAATTGTTTAAAGTCATTTTGTTTGTGTTTAAGATAGTATTTGAATTAATAATAAAGTTGTCATGCATATTTTTTGTTTGTAATTAGTAATGCCATTTGATCTGTTTAATTTAAAAAAACACGTTTATCTCGCTGATGCAATCACAATAAATTATTCTTAACGTTTGCTTGCTAGATTGAACATATTATGTTGGCATGCATTTATGAAAGTTTAAAAAACCTGAATCTGGGCTTGTATTTATTCTGTAGGATTTGGTATGTATTTGTTAGAGACATATTTTATAATTGTTCTAATAACTTGTTATGATTATATAAATGTTTTTTCTTAGCTTCTAGTTGTGCGTTTATAACTGCATAATTCATGTCTCGATTTTGAAATCTAACCTTAAGTTAGTTTGATGTGATCTGGCGTATTCTAACCTATAATTCTATCGGTAACTAATATTGAGATTTACTTATTCTTGTTATGATGTGATTATAGAGAACCTTTGCTATGACCCCGTTTCAATTTGTATTTGTATTGTATCCTTTGTTTTGTACCATCATAACATACGTTCATATTTAACTTCATGTTTGTTTATAAATATTCGCTTTTGTCAATGTATTTGTAGTGATGTTTATGCAAATGATAGAATATAGGTTAGTCAATGTGAACCATATTACCAAACGGGCTGAAAACTGTTAATGGTTTGTATGATAAACGTTTATGTTTGGGCCTTTGTTGAATCTACTAATATTTTATGCTCGTGCGGGGTTGAACATTGGCAGTTAAGGTTCTTATCTTTCCGGTGATCGATTTCCTTTCAACTTTGGTCGGATAGTCATAGCACAGCCGTCCTTGGTATTTTCTAGAAAAGGTTAGCTAAACTACACTACCATTTTTTCAGTTTCATACGTGGAATGTCTGAGTAACAGTTGACATCCCGTGATATTAAAAGTGCACAGGGTGCTTGTTCGCCGCCTCATCATTGGAGAGGTGTATTTATGCAGCTAGAAACGCAGGGTTGTAGAGGTTTTATCTGCCGATACTCTTTTCTCAGCGTTAACTCAGGGAAAATTAGGGTAAGTACGTTGTAATGATTTTATGAAATACAAGCAAATCCATGACTTATAGTATACATGTAAAAGGTTCTTGTTCAAAATTGCTGGGCGTTGATAGATGGAGCAAGTGCCGTTTCTTGACTCACTATCAATCAACAGGTATATTATTCGGGTCATAAAAGAAAGCACTGTGTAAAATATCAATCAGTGTTGTGCCCTGACGGTATAATCGTCAGTTTGAAAGGCGCATTTTCTGGAAGACAACACGATGCTAGTATATTCAGAGAATCCAATTTATACCAACAATTGGAAAACTATGTAACATTTGACGGTGGAAAAGATATGTCATTTTTGGAAATCAAGCGTATGGAATTCGGCAGTGTTGTCATGCCTCTATGCCGGCTGAAGTCACTCTTATGTACACACTTGTCATTTTAATGTCAATACAATCCGTTCAGGCGGGCTGTTTAAAATCTAGTTTTCCTTATTTTAAACTTATTTGGGACTAAACGTTCTGTTATGTACCAAAGACCACACACCGTTTTAGGTTATGTTTATATTTAATAAAGATTACTCTGTTTTATATCATATTTATTATTTTGACTAAATCTATGTTTATTTATGTTACGAAAAGTCATGGCTTCTATTATGGTAAAATTAAGAGTTTTTGACATATTTGGCTATAAACAAATGTCCACAGATATTTATTATTTTTTGTAGTTTGATTTATGTTAATAGCCGAAAGAAACGTAGAAATACCAGGCTAACTACCAAACGCAGAGAAGGAGGGGATTCATATAAATACCCAAAAAGCACATCACCAACGATTTTCTATTAACAACAAGAATAAATATAGGATTCTATACAAACAAGCAAAAAAAAAATAAATTAAGAGTTACTATTTAAAAGCAAACAATTATATTAAATGGGCAATTTAGTAATTTAGATACGAAGCGCGCATCTCGTATTTTACATAAAAAAAACTAATCAGTAAAGAAAATAAACGTGTAAGAGCTTTTGTCAAACATTTTTAAAATTGTACATAATACCTGTTGAAAAATACACTACTCACTTAAAAGAATAAACGTGTGCGTTCTTTTGACAAGCATTTTTAAAAGTGGTACATCGCACCTGTAGAGAGATTCTAATATCGATTCGCAACAACAAACAATAGTCTTACAGTTTCACGTTTCTTGTCACGTAACTACACCAAACGCTGATAAGGAATGCTCCCCTGAGAGACACAAAATGAAAACAAGTTATATACCTGCACGTGTCGGGATACTTAGCTTCCATGCCATTGGAAGTGAATCAGCACAGCATCGCCACGGTAGTCGGGATCCATTTACCCTGTTACCATAACGGCATCAGCGATCTACAGGTAAAAGCAGTTGGTCTGTGGCAAAGAACAGTCTGACCTACATAAAAACCAAATTGGCCCACAGCTAAGAGCTAAAAAGAGAATCTTATTAGGATAAGTAAGCGCAAAAGCACTTACCGATGCACCCAAGATACCCCCTACTTGTCGAACAAAAAAACTTGCATCACTCTTGAAGTACTAGGACGAGTAATGTAGAAAAATACCTCAATGCACAAGCTGCAGAATCAAATTAAAATTCGTTTAATAACAAGAATTCGAACTTCAATCCTCGCGTTATCAAATGTGATTAGAAACTCGAAACACGCTTATCAAATAATAGTATGATTCATTATTTCGACGAATCTTTCGGTCGTAACAGTATAAGAATTTAATTGTACGCTATAGTAATGTGTAGCCAGCTAGCGGACACCGAAAACAAGGTACCGACTATTTAAATTATAGAGTAAACTTTTTGTTTTAAAGTTAATAGGTTTAAATAGAAAATTATTAGAAAGCGTATTTATTGTAGGAAGGTCTAATATACCGAGTGTTGTTGGAGGATTTAACAAGAATCTACGTAAATAAATAATGAAATACCAAAAAGGGTAGGTTTTAACTGACCATCGTAAAGTAAACGTAACACAGTTATACTCACTAATTGCCATACATGTATATATGAAAGTCAAGCTGCTATGTATGTATTTTCGAGTACAGCCTGTATCATCGAATAACACTTTTATTGTGCTGTCATACCTGTTTTATACAGCTTATTGACCAATTTTTTGTACTTAAAAGAATAAGTAGAAAATTGTTTGGATTCTTGATGACCTTGAATTGTTTTATACATCAATTTATCAACGTTTTTCTGATTATTTCAGAAATAACAATCGCTTTTTAGTTTACTTTTTAATTAGATACCATCTACAGCTTGTTGGTCTGATTTATATTATTTTAAGTTAGCAAAATTGCACTACCTTTAAGTGATTCACAAAAACACCAAACAATAAATATTTAAACTTTTAATTATTAAAGAAGTAAACAAGTTAATGAACATCTTATAGGTTAGTAATAGAAAATAGCCACAAAATTGAGGAAAAAATTAAAACTTGCTTTAATGGCTATATTCTCCGTATTTAGTATAAGCGAAGCTTAGTTAAGCGTGCTTAAATTATTAAGCCAAGCTTTAGGCACGTCATTATGCACTGTTAGAAGTAGATGCAAGGTTTAATTTAGCGTTAATTAAGTCTGGCAACATTGCAATATTCATAGATTTTAACACTTTCGTATGGTAATACTTCGTTTAACCTATTTCTGTAATTTTATTCTAAAAGTTAGCTGTAAATTTGACGTGCAATACCTGCATAAAACAAGAGTGCCGTAAGAAATTGATTTATTGGAGATACACTATTGTTTCTAAAAAGTTTAAAATTCTAACCATTGAATTTAAATATACATAGCTATAATATTCAACTCGTTCTTAAAAATCACTGCCAAACTTCAAAAATTTCCCTAACATTTCTAATACTGATGTCACCATGTCTTAGTTAATTGAAACCTGCGAAAAAAACTTAAATTGTTCATATCTTCAATATACTTAGGCCTGATGTAAAGACAACGTGGAAATCATCCAACTCAATTATGTCTAATACATCCGCATCAGCTTCCAAAAATATTTCTTCTTCCACATCCATAATTAAAAACAAGATAAATATAAAAATTAAAAACATGTCGAACTTGTGAAAGCAGTGCAAGGTGTGGGGTTATGGTTGACAATAAATCGAGCTTAGTTATTTAAGCTACCAAATTCAAATGCTTAATTTTAAGCGAGTTTAAAATTGCTTGCCAGGTTGGTGCATATAAAATGAATGTGTTCAGCCCGCTAAAATCTTAAGCCAAGCGTAAATACATACAGAGAATATGGCCATATATCTTTTTTGTTAATTCTTCTTCAGTGCCAAACCTATAACAACAATAGTTAGTAACTCAGCATTCTGATAATCAATACTACAAGTAATATCCTTACCTTTTTTTGAAGTGTTTACTCTATCTAGCCACATTTTGATCAATCTCTCTAAATGATCTTAGAGTCCGAAATATAAACGTTTTATTGATGATCAATTATACATGCTCTTTTGTCAACTTCCCACAAAACAGAAGTGCTTATGGGGTTTTGACCCACTTTCGTAAAAGAATTAGATTATCATAATTAAAAAATCGTAGATTTTTTGGCAACTCCATTAATTCAAATTGTTAACCAACAATATAAGATTTAAAAGTGTCAACTATGAACCTTTCTACTTAGGACTGTAATCACGGCTCTGAAACCCGTGCACATCCTAACATTTTATTCCGAGTTCACTACTTGCCTCTAGGGATAAACGAAAGCGATTATTACATGCAGTTATATGAAGCGTCCGTCATTTTTGTCTTCAAAATTTCAATCATTAGAAGTTGAAATATACACAAACTTTAAAACAACTGTATGAAACCATCACAGGTTAGATTAACAAAAACAATGACTGGCTGTGTGTTTTAAGTTTAGAAAAATGGCGACACCAACGCTAACAACGATTGGGCCGGACCCTAACAATTAAATGACAGTTCACTACACGGAAATCATCCATAGGTAGCTTCTCTGTCGTAAATCCTACTGACGACTTTGGAAAACGTATATTATGTATATAAACAACGAAAGTTGTTTGAATATAGAATATTTTAGGCATGATGAAAATATATTTTAAAGCATAGAGTTTAACATCTAAGTCACTTGAACTGAGGAGCCCTTTAGGTCGTGCTCACCAACGCGAGAATTCAAGAACGGCGCATGGAATGAAATCTCAGAAGCCGAATCAATCAGAACATGCGAGGATATAAAATAAAACTTTTGACCAGCTGCAATTTTCTACAAGTGACTAGCGCGATTTGAAAAAAGATTTTCCAACGAAAATTTGAACAGCGTATTCAACTGCGAGCTACAGTTGATTCACTTCATAAAAAAATATTAGTAACTTCCGTGAAATACTTGTGAAATTGAATTTAAAAACGAATCTGATACAGGAAAGGCATACAACATGATAATTTTAATGACGTTAATGCAGAATTCTGTCTAATATCGAAATTATACTAGGAAACGATGTACACGCTCTTTGTGGATAAAGGATTAATAATTCACATTAGAGAATTCAACACAGTTTTGAAATACAATAAATCATATCTCTAACTAGATCTGGAATTTATTATGACTCTTTTGAATACTGAATATTGTAATTTGTAGTTCGTATTAAATATGCTTTAAAAGAGTATAATTGTATTTACAATTGCAAAAGTATATGTTAAGCATAGCCTGGTTTCACATTCGGGCTTACATTAATCATTACGTGTGCATTTTAATAAGACAGTTACCGATGAAATATATTGGAAAAATTGACTGCTTAATTTTTTTGTAGTACGTTATCAGTAAAAAATGTGGTTATAAAAAATTTAAAGTTGATTGGAACATTTCAAAAATTGATTCCCTTATAATTCCCGCGTTTAATAGTAATTTCCGGTACATTAGGAAAGCATATATTGCTTTTTATTGAAAATTGTCTTTATCTGTGTAGTAAATTTTGGACATAAGATATATTCTATGAAGAAATACTTTTCGTTGCGTAATTTATAAAGGTTAGAACAGCGCTATATTGATTTTAAAAGAGTTTTTATTTCAAAGTTGACATTTAAAGACCATTTATTTCCGGTATTGAAATAAGTGACACGAGGGTATCTTTGTATGGGTTTTGACAATTAGAATATTTTATTTCGTACTAATTAAATCTAAGCAAACTCAAAAATTGTGTTCAGCATGTCAAATAATACTGCACCTGATTCGTGGGAAACTCAAGCAGATACCTCATCTACTGATAACTCTCCTACTCAAAATTCAGATGTGACAACTAAGTTTTCCACGTTGAACGTAAACGCAGAAGTATTCGTGCCTTCTTTCGCTAGACCAGCTGTTATTTCGGAGGAAAGCTCGCCAACGAAATCGCCCACCACAGAAAACTCTTCAACACACGATCCTTTGCTGAACGGTTTGTTTTTGTTATTTTTTAGTTATATTTTTAAATAATTTTAATAGGTACAAGCGTTGACGAAATAATTGAAAGAGAAGATATGAAGGAGCCACCAGTTTTACCACCTGCAGATGGTGACGCATCTCCAGGTGATGGTGGAACTTGGGAAGATGATGTTGAAGACGCAGACATCATTTTAACTCCGGATGATGAAGAACCTTCCTCTGAGGAAGCTCCAAAGGTAATCAAAAAGAAAGTAGTTAAAACTGAAGAAGTTCCTAAAAGTAAAAAGGAGCATGTTAATGTTGTATTTATTGGTCATGTTGATGCCGGAAAATCAACGATTGGTGGTCAAATAATGGCATTAACTGGTATGGTTGACAAGCGAACTTTAGAAAAGTATGAAAGAGAAGCGAGAGAGAAAAGTAGAGAATCCTGGTATTTATCATGGGCACTTGATACTAATCAAGAAGGTAATTAATGTAATTTTTTAATTTGTTACAAATAATTTTTCGCAGAACGAGATAAAGGGAAGACTGTTGAAGTAGGTCGTGCATATTTTGAGACTGAACGAAAACATTTTACTATATTAGATGCACCGGGCCATAAGAGCTTTGTTCCTAACATGATTGGTGGTGCTGCTCAAGCAGATTTAGCTGTGTTAGTTATATCGGCACGTAAAGGTGAATTTGAAACAGGGTTTGACCGAGGAGGACAAACTCGGGAGCATGCTATGTTGGCCAAAACAGCTGGAGTTAAACATCTTGTTGTTCTAGTAAATAAAATGGATGATCCTACTGTAAATTGGGACGAGGGAAGGTTGTATAGATTTGTCACAAAGACAGCGTAATAAAAATTTTATTTGTAGGTACAACGAATGTAGAGATAAAATATTACCTTACTTAAAGAAATTAGGATTTAATCCCAGCAAAGATCTTACATTTTTGCCATGTTCTGGTTTATCTGGATTAGGACTAAGAGAGGCTTTAGATGAAAAAATTTGCCCATGGTATAGGTTTGTATATTTTTTAGTAAGATTTTGAATTCTGGTGTTTTGTGTGACTGAGATAAAAAGTTTTTTTTAAATACATGTGTAAATTAGTTTTTAATATGCTCGGTAGTGGATATCAATTTCTATTAATTATCAACAAAATTAAGATGACAATTTATTGCAACTTTTTTTCATATGTTTCAACTAATGATACGTTGCTGCTTATGCTAGTAAGTAATTTAAAAACTAATGCAAAGTGTGCTATATTTTGAATATGACTATTACTAAACTAATTTTGATGAAACATACCATACATAAATAACATTATGCGGTGTTTGATAATGGTTTAGATATGAAAATTCACAGAAGAAGATTGCATTACATTGGTAAAAATATTACTTATTGTGATAATTAAAACATCATCAAATGAAAAAAAAATATTTATTTTGAACTTGCAAAGTGAAAATACAACGAAAAATAACAGATTTTAATGAGAAAGATATGCCTGATGCATTTTTAAGGGTTTGTAAATTTGTGTTCAACTTTTGTTAAAAGCAATTTTAAATCATCACGGTCAGTTATATACTTTTGTTTTTTTTATGGTTGCATAGTAAATTTGCAACAGTATTACTCATGTTTAGTCAAATAAGATAGAAATTTAATTAAAATTTTGTTACGGTATTCCATGCCGACACGAAAGAAAGTAATAAAGTTAGTAAAGAAAATCGCCCACACCGAATACCGCAACAAAACCGGGGTGGTATAGAAATCTAAAAGAATTGGATTCCGGGCTAGTTCAAAATGTCGAGTGGGGTAGATGGAAACCTCAATAAGTATTTTATTTATAAACCGTTAGTTAATAAACAGTATAAAAAGGTAAACATGTTGGAGTTCTTTAACAATCATCAGGTTGCTAATATCTATGTAGAGCCAGGTAGATAAGAAAAAGATAGAACCTAGACCAAGCTATATTAGTCAAATTATTAGAAATTTAGGTTGTGCAAGGTATGTACAACTTTTTAGATTAGCACAGAATAGAAAAGAAGTTAGAGTTGTGTCAAACCGACCTTAACTAAGGTCGAAAACAAAATGATGATGATGATAATAAAAAGGAATATTTACAGAGCAAAGAAAAATACATTTACATAATCCTCCTGTTATAACGTGATGTAAACAAAAACGTAACTTTGCACATAACAATATATACATGTACATTTAAGAAAATATCGATTATAAAATCTTAGAATCTAAATAACGTATACATACTTACATGATCTTTCCAACCCTATATATACAGGGTGTTTTGAAACATCGTTTAAAGATTTTAAGGGCATGTAGTAGGATCGAAAATAACGTTGAAAGTCACAATAAACATATGTCCACAAATTAACTGTTTGCGATATAACAGCATTTTATCGTAATTGCCGAATAAGTTTGCTTTATTAAGATGTTATTGCATTTTAACATAAAATAGATTATAACTAAAGAAGTTGTTTAAAATGACGTACCTCCATTTCGGCACAGGATCTACATCTTCTTTCAAACGAAGCACGCACTTTCAAAAAATGAGGGTTTTTCTCGAATTACCTAGCAACACTGTTCTATTCGTTTACGCAACTCTGGAAGATTGTGTACTGGTGTTCCGTACATTAAACTTTTCAAATAACCCCAGATATTAAAGCTCAATGGGTTTAGATTGGTAGATCTTGGAGGCCAAGCAATGGGATCTGCTCGCCCTATCCATCTCCACGGAAATTCATGGTTAAGATGTTCCCTAACAGCAAGCATAAAGTGCGGTGGAGCTCTATCCTGCACAAACCAGAGGTTCAGTCTCAGATTTAGATGTAAATCTTCCAAAAGTTCAGGTCAAGTATTTTCCAAGAACTCGAGGTATGCAAGACCTGTTAAGCGTTGTAGCAAAACAATCGGTCCTAACGATAGCGTGAGGATTCTCGTCACACCAAGCGTGATTGTTGTAGAAATTAAATATTACATTTTTAGTAAAACCAGCTTCATCAGTGAAAAAGATGTTATCAGCAAAATCTTGCCGATCAGCAGCTGTTTGCAAAAATCATTCACAGAGTCATTCTCGCTTGATAATCCGGAGCAATAAGGGCTTGTACCCGTTGGATATGGTAGGGGTTTTACGAGTTGCTCATGAAGATTTCTCCAAACAAGACAGCTGCTTACACCCACTTGAGTTGACATTTTTCTAAGACTAGTTTCGTGGTTTTCATCAATAACATCCAACATTTGATCTTCTATCTGTTTAGTACATGCTATTCTGTGCTGTCCAGTATCATAGACCGCTTCTCTAACGAACCAGTTTCTCTTGGGCGTTGAAGCACCGTTTGAAACATCATATGCGCAGGCAGTTGGCGATCAGGAAACTTTTCAGCATAGAAGCGATGTGCTTGTAAAGAATTCCCATTAGCACTACCGTACATGAACACCATATCGCCCATTTCAGCATTAGGATTGCTACAAATTGCACAAAACGTCAAATTAAACTGTCATAAAACAAAAGCTGATATGCACCAGTTTACTGGGATATGTTATCGTTTACTTATTTATTATCTTGTAAACAGTTAATTTGTGGACATATGTTTATTATGACTTTCAACCTTATTTTCGATCGTACTACATACCCTTAAAATCTTAATCATCTTTAAACGATGTTTCAAAACACTCTGTATATACATATATATATATATATATATATATATATATATGTATATATATATATTGCTGCGGAAGTCGGGACAGTCTCGGGATTCTCTATTAAAATTGTGCCTCACCAGGGTCAACATAAAATTTTCAAAAATTCAAAAATTTGAACAAATTCCTTACTCGTTTATTTCACCTTCAAACTCCTTCAGCTTCCCTGGCTAGCTCAGCTGGGCCTCTTCTCGAATACCTAAATTTACAGACATACCTCTTTCACACTCGCACACTATTCAATAAAATTACCAAATAATACCACAACCATACAACCTTTTATTTACACCTATTAACAGATCAATTATATTCACATGTGTTTAAAACAGTTTAATACAATAATTATAAAAACTCAAATTATGGTATGTTTTTAAAGTCCTTGGTTTTTATAATAAATTTTAAACAAATTCAATGAGATATGAGTAGATGGGCCCCACATGTTACCCTAAATTGACTTCACACTGGAGTATGGTGAGCTCATTATAACCCAGTTCAGTTTGTATATGCCTTTTAAACCTTGCATAAATTAAAACAAAATTTTACAGACTCATTTACCCTTTACAATTCAATTTTTATCCTGAATAAAATTTTGGATGTTCTAAATACACCCTTTTTCAATATTCTACATCAATAAATTGTCCAGTACATGTATCTTGTACAATAAGTTTCTACAACCATAAATATGCCACCAAAAAAAGTCAACCACACAGTACAAAATTTCACAAATGTTTATAAAACAACAGAAATTTCAAATAAATTACCTGGAGAGTTCTTCAGGCTTCCTTCCCGTTGGAGATGAGTGCCAGAGAACACCCCTCTGTGTTGTTTCGATTTACTGTGCTACTCAGCGGATCCACAGGCCTCTACCATCTGCTACCTCTGCAATCTATGCGCCTCGTCTCACAGTACCATTCCATATATCATGCATACAAACTCGATTACTTGTGGTGCTTACCCCCATATATCATGCTTCCATTTAATGATTTTTGTGTTGTAGTAGCCGGACCTTTATTAATTTAATACGCACTACTCGTACTTCACGTCAATAATGAGAGGTTCGCTACTACTGTTTTATACTTGCAACCACTATATTTACGGTAACATAATCACATACATAAAATGCTCACAGAAAGCTTTACTGTTATGGTGGTCTGAATCGTCATTCAGTACTTTATCGACGTAAATGAAAAGAGAAGAGAAGAGGGCCTTAATAATCTAGCTAGGGTATTTATATCCTTCTAAAACCCCCCTAGTGGACGCGCTTCATGCGAAAAGCTTATTTTCAAAACGAATTCCAAAAATTTCGAATATAACCGTCTCTAAATTCGTAAAATTTGTTCCGTCCTATGTGCCGTATACCCCGAATTCGCTTTCAGCCTTCACGTGTGTGTACATTTGAAAAAGTATCTGCTTTCAACCAATGACAAAATTCTCTACCGTCACAAACTCCGCCTAAGCTCTATTTAACTTTGTTTTATACATGTTTGCTGTCTCGTTCAAAACCCCATTTGAATTACAGAAAATCGATATTGTTGACATTTTATCTCAACTCCACGTGTATACTGTACGTGCATTTCAATTCCTTGCTTGCTTTATATCTGTCTTTATCTGTTGTATATTACTGATGGTGCATTTCTCTCGCTCCTTAAGATGTATGTTACTTTAGTTGTTTATACCAAACAGACGGTTGAAAATAATTTCTATGAAATCCTATCTTAACATACGCTCGACTTCTTTGAACGTAACCTTTAAAAAGCAGGTGTTTCTGTTAAATATCGACCGTTTGAACATAAACAATTCCTAGACTTTCTGCTTTTCCGCATCTGATAAAACTGACGTTGGCTTTTACAATGAATACAATTGCCTTGGGATTATTGATTTTCTTACACAGCACACTTCCTTTTGCTTATATGTGTTTAATCAACATAAGTTATGGTTAATTATGAGTATTCTTGAACTTCTATTTGCTTTGAAGCTTTCTTCCTTGTCGTGATCCTAACATTTCAATTATTAAATATAAAAATACTCTAATATTTGTCCGTTTTCCCTAAATGAATTAAATTAATTTTTGCGGGTAAATAATTTGCTCTTTCCTATATACATGGTTGTTGAAATTTTATTGTTTCACCCTGATTTACCCCTTTGAATCCACACCATATATATATATATATATATATATATATATATATATATATATATATATATAAGAAAACAATTAGACATTAATGCAGTAATTTTACCTGCTCTGTGAAGTGCACTTTGTAAATTAAGAACGTAACAGTAAATTTAAATAATGTAACCATGTGTTTTCTTATTCTAATTTAGAATTTGGTAAGCAAGTTGTTGACTTTATCATTAATGCATAAAGGAAAGGAAACAGTAATAAGTGCTCTAACGCGAGCCTTGGATTATACTAATTGTGACTTGAAGAATAAGTACATAATCACTCATGCACCATGAACATAAATTTGTAACGTGCAATGTGTAATTTATGGTGTAACCATGAATAAGAAAACTACAGCCTGTAACAACTAGCAAAAGAAGAATATCCAATTAACGCAAACAAACATACTATATAAAGAACTTCCATGAATTTGTTTGCCTGGTAAAGTGACGTCTATTTTAAATGATCCGGTAGGTTAGCAATCCTGCTTGCTGCAATACAGTGCAAAATGTATAAAAGGTTGCCTAACCGTTATAACAACGAATGCGATTTGTATATTATTGACCTACAATACAGAGAATGAATTAATTAGGGGACGATTTTACTGCCCATAGACTCGAACGAGTTCAACACCTGCAGATAACGAAATAAAATTTATTTATTTATTTAGCATACATCTGCTCAGACAGAAAATCCAATACTAGAGCAGAATTCAAACTTCATACATAAAAAATAATGAGATATAACAAATTATGTAGCTAAAATTTAAATTAACTAAGGCTTACTTAAAATCACTATCTTAATAGTAGCCACAGTTGAACAATAAATGTCAAATTTGGTCAGGTACAAATTATAGTTGTTACACATGTCAAATACGGGCGAGAATTGGAGGGAGTTAGTTTTTCCAGCTCGTAGGTAGAATGGAAACTTGCCTCGAGCCTGAAATTGTGGCACTTTGAATTGTATATAATTAAGGATCTCAGGACAATCAATATCACCATGAAGAAGTTTAAATAAAAAGAGTACAGAAAAATACTTGCACTTTAGCTCAAGATCATGTACGAATCTTAACTGTAAATGTAGCTAAGGAATGTCCGTTGTACTCTTACAATTTTTATCTTATATAGTTGGTAATTCGGACTCCACACCGTCGTTGCATATTCAAGCAGTGTTCAAACAAGAGCAAAATACAGAGTTTTCAATGTATGCACATCAGAAAAATTAGCCAAGTTGGTCAATAAATCCAAGGGTTTTATAAGCCTGAGCTATTATGATGATGTGGTTAACAACAGTAAGTTCTGTATCAAATGCAACTTTTAAGTCAGATATGTATTAGATTTTTCTAATATAACATTACTTATACAATAGTTGAAAACTATGGGTTTCGTCCTTCTTGCAAAAGACATAAAGAAGCATTTATCAGTATTCAACTTCAGTAAGTTATAAATACAATAATTGTTAATCGTGTTCAGGTCATTTTGTAGTGTCATATAATCTTCGGGGCTATCGATACTTTTTAATAATTTGAGGTCATCGACATATAACAATAGTTTAGAATTAATGTTTTGATTGATATTGTTAATAAAAAGGTTGAAAAGCAGTGGCCCCAAAACGGAGCCCTGAGGCACTCTTGAAGTATCAGCAATATTACTAGATACATATCCCTTGTATGTAACAATTGACACTTTATTGGACAAATAGGACTGTAGAAACCAAATAAACCTTAAGTACTATTAAAGCTTTTTCATTCTGAACGGACCTGCAGATTGAAGAAGTTCTAAAATACTAGAACGGGTAGAATGGCTTGCATATTTCAGTGAACAAAAGACCCGAACAATAGGTCTAACCAAATTAGTGGGGTATTTAGTGAGGAACCACATCAAAACAGGTCCCCCAAAGAGGACAGCTGCTCTTTCAGTACTTAGAGGGGCAGAGGCCATGGAGGACAGTATGACACTTTGTGGAAGGGAATGGGAAATCACCACATTACCTCCCAGGTACACAGCATATTGAAAATGTTTTAAAATGATGGCATCCTCTGGGGTAAAAGATTCCGGAGTTATAATAATCCCTCATTCAGATCTCCGGGAGGCGACTACTTTGGAGGATGTGATCGACATGTTTAAAGTGAAGTGCAGGGAACATTTTGCAAGTCGGAGTGTGGAATGTCAGAAGCATGAAGCAGGTAGGTAAACTGAGAATCTGAAAATTGAAACGAATAGATTAGCATTAGATGTAGTAGGGATTAGCGAAGTTCGGTGGCCAGAGGTGGGGATTTTTAGAGCAGAGACTTTGGGGTAATTCAGACAGGATCAGTAGAAGGAAATTCAGGTGTGGGAATAGTCATGCGGAAAAGATAGGACACCTGTGCAGAAAACTACATACAAAAGAACGAAAGAGTGCTCATGGGATTAGATTAAAATCTAAACCAGTAAATACAGTAATAAAGTAAGCATGCCCACTTCTAACTACAGTGACGAAGAGGCGGAAGCGAACTACAAAGATATCGAAAACAGTAAGATTTATAAAAGGACATGAAAATTTAATAATTACGAGAGATTTTAATGCAGTGGTAGGAGAGGGTAAGAAAAGAGCGGTAGTAGGTTTATTTGGTTTAGGCACAAGAAATGACAGAGGAAACAGGTTGGTAGAATTTTGCAACAAAAACGATTTATTTGTCACAAACACATTATTTCAACATCATGCTAGAAGACAAAACACTGCAAGATGCCAGGTGACATAGGGAGATATCAAATAGATTACATTCTTGTTAGACAATGGTTTAGAAATCAAGTAAAAGACTGTAGAAGTTATCCAAAAGCAGATATAGACACTGGCCACAAATTTGAAAGAGAACTGAGAAAGTCGCGTCGACTTTGAGAAACTAAAAGATAATATATCCACAAAGGTTTGAGAAAAAGTCAAACGAATTACTGAAAGATATTGGGAAAATTTCGGGTACTAAGAAAGTAGAAACAGAAAAGAATACCATTAAATCCAGCTTAGATATGGTGGCCAGAGATATTCTGGGGCATAAACAAAAAGAGAACAAGAGGCCGTAGGTACACAGGATATTCTAAATTTAATAGATGAAAGGGGAAAATACAAAAGAACAGACGCAGCAGGAACACGGATACAAAGCCATAATTTGAGCAATTATTCGCAAATGCAGGAAAGCTAAGAAACAATGGATTGATGAAAAGTGCAAAGATGTACAAACTAAGATGGAAATAGGATAGACAGATGAAACATACAAAATAATTATAATGAATTTTAGGGATATAAAACCGTATAGCAAAAATATAAGGGACACGGGAGAAAATGTCATTATAGAAAATGTAGAGAAAGTGGTTAGATGGCAAGAATATATAGGACATTTATATGCAAGACCGGAACTAGAAGCACTAGAGCAGTAATTAGACATTGGAAGACTTGGGGTATCCTATACTTATAGGGATGCATTTGAATTAGCATTAAAAAATCTGAAAAATAATAAGGCACTGGGTATAGATAGGGAGCAAGCAGAAACTTTAAAAGCCACTGAACAAGCAGTAACAAAACGTCTCTTCCAACTTATAAGTTATATGTATGAAACAGGCGATATACCCAAAGATTTCAAATGCAACACCATAGTCACTTTATCAAAAATGAAAGGTGCAGATAGATATGAAAACTTTTGAACTACAATTTTCACAGCACATGTGTTAAAAATATTAACTAGAATTGTACAAAGACGTATGGAAAAACAGACTGAAAAAATACTAGGAGAAGATCAATTTGGGTTTAGGCGAAACGGGGAACATGGGAGGTCATTTTAGCTTTAAGGGTGTTAATGGAAAAACAATAGAAAAATGAGAAAGCATGTATATATGGTTTGTAGATTTGGAAAAAGCATTCAACAATGTAGAATGGGAGAAAATGTTCGAAAAGATTGGAATGAGTTATAGGGATAGACGAATCTTATAGCTTATACAAAGAGCAAACGGCAGTAAATAGAATTAGAGCAGGAGCATAGAGAAGTAAATATTAGGAAAGGGATGAGACAGATGTGCCCTATCCCCATTAGTTTTTAACTTATATTTCGAAGAGGCAATGAATACTGTTAAATGCAGAAAGACATTTAGAATTACTATGCAGGGACAAATGATTGATATGCTTAAATTTGCAGATGATATAGCGGTATTAGTATCTAGCAAGGAAGAGTTTAGAAGCAACTCTTAATGAAATGGAAACAGTTCTGAGGGATACGGTATGAAAATTAACAAAAATAAAATTAAAGTACTAGTATGTAAAGGAGGGATAAATAAGCCACAAACCAGAATTCAGATAGGAAACGAGAACTTACAAGAGGTTAGATTTCTGTTACATAGGAAGTGAAATAACACAAGCTGGGAAAAATACAAAAGATATAAAACAAAGATTAGCATAAGGCCGTGCTTGCATTTAAAGACATTTAAAGACACACAACTTAGAAATAAGGAAAACATTGCTGAAAACATGTCTGTGGAGCACAGCACTGTACGACCGTGAAATATGGACAGTGGGGGAAGCGGACAGAAAAAAGGTAGAAAGAAGCTTTTGAAATGTGGTGCTACAGACATATGATGAAGATATCGTGGGCAGACAAAGTTACGAACAAAGAGGTTCTTGAAATGATAGGAGAAGAAAGAAATATGTGGAAACCAGTAAAATATAGGAGAGATAGGATGATAGGACACATACTAAGGCATGAGGGAATAGTGCATAATATATTAGAAGCAGAGAAAGAAAAAAAGAAAGGTAGAGGTAGACCTAGATTAGACTAGTGCACACAAGTAGTGAAAGTTGTAGGCTGTGGGAATTTCAAGGAAATGTGTAGGTTTGCTCAGAATATGAAACAATGGGGGTACACGACCAACCAGTTCTAGAACTGAAGACCTATTGATGATTAAAGCTTTTATATTTTACCATGTATGTGTTTATTACATGTTTCATAGAAGAAACTATTAAAGTGGTTTGACGATTAGCAGGTGGACTTTTTCAGCGAACTTCTAAAGCGAAGTTGTTTAACAATAAGCAAATATTTCAGAGAATTTAGAACGTGGTTAACAAAGCAACATGTTATAATATAAATAGGTACTTCAGGAAATTTTTTTATAGGATGGTTTTAATACGTATCTCGATTGGAAGGTAATTGACCTTGTTAAATGAAAGTTCGTATAATTTGGCTAACATAAAAAGCATGCTGTCGTTTAGACATTTTAGGAGGTGCTTATTAATACACAAGGCAGTTGAAAAATTAAAATTTATATAGCATACAGAAATCAATTGATTTCAGAAATTTAACGCAACAACTTTTTGCTCTATTTCCCATAATCTAGGTTACCATGTCAGTATCAGCAGAGTTTGCTAGAAAATACACAGTCCTGTGCGACTTAGAGTGCTGGTCTCTCCTGACACCGAACCGTGAAATAAGATGAATAAAAACGAAGTTGATACCATAGTAATAATAAAAGTATTAAACATTTTTTTTTTATAATATATTGTTATGATAGTTATTTCATGTAGCTCTTAAATTATTCTCAACTTTGAGAAACTCCGTTCATTATTTGCCATCGTCACAGACAACGTCAGTAAAATTCGCAAAGCTATACCAATATTTGGAAATGCTGATTTTGTCATCTTAGCTAGTGCCTAACATTCTAATGACGTTTGTATATCTTGCTTCTTCACAAGAATTGAGCATATTATTAATTCAGAGAATAAATCATTTATATCTCTTTCATCACTATCATGTATTACGATATCGAAATCGTTATAATCTTTCCCCAATTCGCAGTCTGACATCTCATTCAGATAATGTTGTAAATAAATTCAAAATAATTTGTGTGAGGTTCAATTTGTTTAAAATGTCCATTAATAGATGCCAAACCAGGGTCAACAATTGGAAGGAACTAGTCTCTGAAGAATAAAGATTTCCCATCGTTTGTTACTGCATCTTCTCCCTCATAGTCGAACTGGCACTTGCGATTTCTGTTTGTCTTTAATTCAGGCGATATTTCAGATGTTTGCACAAATCATGACTTTCCATAGCCGAATACTCATACGTTTGAAAATAATTTTCTAAGTCCTTTTGTAGCGAGACGTCACTGACGTTAATGGAACTAATTTAATTTGATTTGCTGGCTTTATCTACAGTGACTAGAAGACCATACCATATTATAGAAGATAATACAAATTCACAATTTATCGTATATTCACAAAATGAGGTTGCATCACTTCTGATCAACAGGTCTTTGAAGATTCGCTTATTTCTTCCAAAGCACCGCGGATCTATTCAATATTATATTGTATTGGTTTCACTGCTTGGACTCGACATTCCCATCGTGTTGTTCATAACGGCTTGGGCGTAATGTTGGGAAGATGTTTTTTAATAATGCTCCAATGCTCATTTGGTACTGCAAAACGATGTAGAATCGTTGAACTGTACCGAAGAAAATCATGGCAATGGAACGGATCGAGCCATATCATCTAACAGCAAATTCAAGCTATGTGCTGTACATGGGAGATAAAATGTTCTGAAATACTTGGTCAGTACTCTGCTTTGTACACCTTGATATTTGCCGACCATATTAGCACCATCATTATAAGACTGGATCCAGCAATCGGTCAGAGTTAATCCTAAAGACTGAATATGAGTTTTCAAAACTTCGCTCAAGTTCAAACCCATAGTGCTATCGATACTGATAAAATTGAAAAATATCTATTTATTGAAGTGGTTCAATCATTTGCAATTATGGCAATTCTAATTATTAATTGACAATTGTTCAATGTGACATGTCAGACACGTCAATTACATGGAAAAATATCTATTTTCTACGACTGTTTTGGAACGAGCCTATTTTAGGTGTGTTTTTGATAGAGAAATCTACTACATTCTATACAGGTTTTTATTCCCGCACTCGTTGCTAGGCAAGTTGCTAAGCAACCAGTGCGGGAATGTTCAATTTGCACGGTTGCGCTTATATTTCTATTAATCAAGTAGCCCTGCACTTGCATCTTATTTCCAATGACGGCCGAGATTTCAAAGGTGGGCTATGAAACAAATAATAAACCAACAAATGTCAAATACATAATTTCATACTGTGAAAGCGTTTAAAATCTTAAAGTATTTGCAAAGTCTTTAAAAAATGGCTAGTGATAGTGAAAGCGAACTAGAACCGACGCCTCCAAATATTGTGGAAGCTGCAAATGCAACTACATTAAATTTATTTCAAATGTTCCATCAATGTCGAAGACAAGAATTTCCAACGTCAAGAAAATTTAGTTTTTGGAAAAACACCTTCTACAATGACGTTTAATAATTGCAATGTAACCTTTAATATTATTAATAATAATGAATCTTAAAACTAAACTTAAATCAATTTATTTACTTTTATTATGATAAATTTGTACTTTCTTTGAATTTATGTATATTCACAAACGATAATAAACTTATGATATTAATAAAATGTATACTTCTATACTTACCATGTATTTTATAATATTAACAAAAGAGGTATCACATTTAAAAAGTACGTACTACAGTCGTAGAAAAAGTATAGTGTACAACACGCATGGAATGCCCATTTCTCACTCGTATGATTTGCAGCACGAGCTGAAAGCGAGTGCTGCAAATCATTTATCATTTATCATACTCGTGAGAAATGGGCATCATTCCATACTCGTTGTACAATATACTATTCTTCTTTACTCGCTGAATAATTTCATCTCTTATTTTTTTTACTCTAAGTATGATTTCCTTTTGTATTTCTCAGTCAAACTAGTGGGCATTCGTTTTATTGTTATGAATCCTAGTAAAATTCTCAGACACAACATCAAATTGTGCTATTGTCTCTATAAGACCCAAGAATTTTTATTGTCCTTTGTGAATATTTTGTTAGTAGAGTCTCTAAGTGCATCATTATGCCTTACCAATGTGTAAAGTGTAATTCATTTAAGAACACTTCTCCAGTGAAGTATTTTGGCATTAATTGATTTCTGTTCAGAAGTATTAATTGCTTTGTTGCTTGTTAGCCTACTCTGCAATTCAGTGAGAATACAAGATATTACCAATATGTCTAACCAGAATTTTCTTCTGCTACCAATGAATATTTCACGATGTCGCTAAAAGTTGGTCATAACATAAAGGGTTGAATTTACGGCCATCATCATAAGTTAGAAATTGAAAATCACTGATTTGTGGAGGCATGTTATTTACTAAATAGCAGGGCATCTCATTCATATGTTACAATTTTTGACCATTTTTCCGGGTCGTTATATACTGTAATATTAATTTGTTCATTTGATTCTTCAACCACCTAAAGGCGTTACATTAGGTACCACATCGGATTCGATGTTTTCTCTATCTGATGGCATATTGTTATTTTTTCCATATTTGATCTCGGTACTGTTTTCATTTTCAATTTCATCATTTGCATCTTTATTTGAAGTCGATGGCTGACATTCATTACTATCTATAGAAGAGAACCTTTCAAAGATTTCTTTTCCAGTTTTCTACCCTTCAGCATATTTCTTCTTTCAAATCCTGAATTTCGGATCTCTACTAGAATTTGAATTCATCTTGATAATTTCTGTTGATAAAACTGCATACTGTTACTTCATTAATTATACAAATAAGTATTTAATTATACGAAATGAGTTTTGATTATTTCTTAAATAACAGTATTATTATATGAAACAAAAATTAACTAAATTTGGCAACAGTAACCACTGTACAACAGGTAACATATTTTGACTAGGTATTTAAAAACTTACTGCCCGCGAATGCTTCTAATTTGATAATGGTACGTGTCAGTCACAGTTGTTGAAGCACAATAAAACACATATTCACATTGCACATCACTGACTGAAGCGAATTGCTAGACTGAAGCGTAGAATTCCAGAATGTGATGATTGTTTAGCGTAGCTGTTGTCGTGATCTGCTGAAGAGCTACAAAATTCATTTTTGCAGAGGTAAGTACAAACTAATGGCACTAATATTCTAGAATAATCATGGAAACTGTAGTATACCAATGATGTATATCACACCAAAATTGGGATAACAATTTTCCTTAAATATATCATGTGCCGAGGCATCATTTTGCAGTTTGTTACAGTTAAACTAGCGGATCAGAAAGAAAAGGACAAGAGTCACTCAAGAGATACTCGTCTGAATGACTGCAACAGAAAAGGAAACATAAGGAAAATGAAGAGCATGCGAACGCAATAGAGGATTGCGGTGATCAATCAAAATGAAACCGATGAACCTACAACTCGATATTTAAGTATAGAAATACAAAAAAATAAAGAAACAAACAATAATTATTAAGTAACATACAAATAAAAAACTAATATATTTATCCACATACATATATCTACAATGACCTTACCTAATTAATTTACTATCAAGTGACAAGCTTTAACCTCACATGAATCTGTTTAACATAGAAAGGCAATTAAAGTATGTACAATAGCATCACCACCACCATCAAATGAATACGTGATCACAAAGCAGCAGGGATTCAAGTAGAAGTACATTTTGTAATGGGGGAAGACCCAACAATAAAATTTAGAAGGATAACAGATAATGGAAGGTTCAGATTGTATAATCTTATAGAAGGCTGTGACTGGTCATTCATTGATGACACAATAATATTAATGAAAAATGTGTATTGTTCTTAAAAATACTGACTGATAAGTTAGAAGCAACGGAGCATACAGACTAATAAGACAAACCAACAGAAAATTCTTTTCAGAAAATCCAAAGAAAACCAAAAATCAATTTATATCTAGCTGGAAGACCAATATAAATTAATAGGACGAACCATTTATAAGAGATCTCCAAGCTAATAAGTTTAATACTAAAATAAAATCAATCTGATTGAGAACGCATTTTATGCAATTGAAGAGTTTTTAAATTTCCACGTTGTTTCTAATAATTAAGGGTTGGAATTGAAGTTTTTAAATTTTGACTTTGTTTTGATTAATTAAGGTTAATGTTTTAGTTATTTATCTAATGAATATATACTATCAAGTAAAGGACTTGGTATGTAGTAATAGGCTGTAGTATACTGTAGGAATTGCGGTTTTGCAATGAGGTTAGGCGTATAATTGTTATTCTATTTAAATTCAATTGTCGTGTGTAAAACTTATATATAGTTGATAGCACAAATAAGTAATCATTATTATTATTAATGCAGGATGCAATTTGCCTTATTAGAGTTCAGGCAGAATGCAATTTGTCTTATTAGAGCTCAGGAAGAATGTAATTGGTCCCAACTAGCGTTCTCTATAAATACCCACTAAAACGTAAAAAATTTACATGCTAGACATTTACCTGCAAATCTGAGATGAAATTGAATCAATTTTAAGGTGGGTAGACGGTTCGATGCACAGACATCAGCCTCAAGGTGATTGTTACTCTACTTATTGGAACATTAGAACGTAAGGATACGCAGGATGTCTGACAAACTATCTGACGCTGTTGCAATTCTTGATTACAGATAACCTGAGTTATGTAACACCACCTATTTAGGTCGATATGTGGATGTTGAAAGATAAATAAAGAGAGGTCTCACAAATCGATTTAACCTCTAAGCTCCCTTAAAAATTCCACCAAAAATTCCTGGTAAATATCAATACCAGGAGGCACAATGCCTTTTACTATGAACAAAAAGGATATTTTCTAAAACAAACTGATAAAATTGTTGTAAACATAAATCATACGATTTTTCTGGCATGCGCCAAGTTTACTATACAATTTGACAGTAAAATGTCAATATCTTCGAATATGTCGAATTTGTATTTGTTTCGAGCTTAAGAATGTTTTTTAAGTGTTCTAAGATGATTGAATTGCTTTCGCAATTACTTAATTTTAATTAATGTAGTGAAGTTAATACATAATGAGCTTCCTCTAATTAATTGTAGCTTGTTATTGATATTATACAGGGTGATTTGTATTTGCTTTTCTATAATGAATGAATTATGTACATTTTTAGGGTTTTAATGTTTGGTTTTTGTGGTTTTTATGATATTCAGATGAGGTATTCCTCCTTTGTGACCTTATATGACCTTAAATAAACTTATAATCATAGCAATATATATTGACGTGATAAGAGGTCATTGAAACCCTAATTCTAAAAATAAATCCCACTAAAATATAATAGAATCCGGAAAAAATGGAATTTTCTCGAAATTCATGACTACACCCTGTATAATACAAGTGTACATTTATTCATTGATGTACAATGCAAAAACGCAAATTGCGCATGTATAAATAATCACCCCGTATGATATAAGCATATTGTAAATAAATAACAAGTAATGTAAATCGTATATACAGTGCGGCCGTAAAGTCCTGATCCATAATAATAAAACGAAAACGGCGTATTTTTATGAAAACTCTAAAAACATGTCAATTTTAGTTTTTCTTGCAGTTTTATTGTTTATAGTTTTAGCACTGTAGATTCATCCCCTAAAGTAGGGTGAAATCAACCCTTGAAATCTTAAATAGCAATAGGGGTCAAGTGACATATCATTAGAAAGCCTATTTTGTCCTCTTTTCAAAAATGTCTTACTTTTTAATCTTCGTCGATTATTTTCCGAAAAATTAATTTTTCCAAGAATTAAGTTAACTAATGCAATAAATAAGTACAATTACAAATAATTTAATCAATCATCAACCAAAATACATCTCAAGAAATTAAAATTAAACTAAAATTATATTAAATGTTCAAATTACCACCCATTCACTTCTTGACAGTAAGCAATTCTATTTAAAAATTCCCGAAGAACATTGTTTATTGTGTCTACCTCTATAAGACGAATTTCTTGAGTTATTTGCCGTTTTAAATCGTCAAGATTTTCCGGCCTCGTGATATAAATTTTAGATTTTAAATAATCCCACAGAAAAAATCAAGTGGGGTAAGATCTGGCGATCTAGCTGGCTACTCTATTGGCCCTCGCCTGCCAATCCATCTACCTGGAAGGTTAGCATCTATAAATTCACAAACGACGCACGAAATGAGGCGGTGAACCATCTTGTTGAAACCAAACTCTATTACGGAGATCTGGATTCTCTTCATCAGGTTCAAGTGCAACAAGAGCAGGTAGTAAATGATTTTGAAGGAAATTGAGGTATATTTCTCCAGTCAGGGTGCCATAGAAAAAGTATGGTTCTAATATCCTGTCGCCTGTTATTCCTATCCACACATTTACCTTTTGAGGGTATTGAGTGTGAGTTTCTCGCATCCAGTGAGGATTCGCTTGACTCTAGTAACGACAATTTTGTCGATTAATGTCTCCATTTACAGTGAAAGTTGCTTCGTCGGAAAATACAATGAGACGATAAAAATTCGGATTGTTTGTTTGCATGTGCATAATAACCACTTCACAAAATTGCAGACGTCTATCACAATCGTCTTCGTTCAGTTCTTGAACTGTTTGAATTTTGTAGGGATGCAACTTTTCCTTCTTTAGAATCTTATGCACTGAACTCTGACTAATTTCGTTTTCCACAGCAAGTGATCGTGTTGACAAATGTGGATTCTCTTCTACTTTCAAAGTAACTTCTAACTTAATACCATTGACTTTTGGATGACCAGTTTTAACCACATCTTTTACACTAGCACTTTCCAAAAAAATTTTGGCCATTTTTCCAACCGTGGAACGCGTTATCTGACGATTTGGGCATTTTGCATTAAACAATGCGCACACATCATTGCAAGTCCTTGTTAGATTACCATAACCAAGATAAATTAAAATTTCAATCCTTTGAGTTTCGGTTAAATTAACCATAATTTCAAAACATCAAACTATAATGAGTTAATGCAAATTCTACGAATTTCAACAGCTTTGTTGATTGTCGTTTATTGAAACAACTAGTTTAACAGTTGAATGCAATAGGTAACTAGATATTTTTTGAATATTAGTATTAATATTGCAATATTGTAAACGGAACGCCAGGCCGGTTTTTATATTAGTTAACTTAGTTCTTAGAAAAATCAATATTTCGGAAAGTACTCGACGAAGATTAAAAAGTAAGACATTTTTGAAAATAGGACGAAATAGACTTTCTAATGATATGTCACTTGACCCCTATTGCTATTTTAGATTTCAAGGGTTGATTTCACCCTATCTTAGGGGATGGATATACAGAGATAAAACTATAAGCAATAAAACCGCAAGTAAAAACTAAAATTGACGTGTTTTTGGAGTTTTTATAAAAATACGTCGTTTTCATTTTATTATTAGGGATCCGGACTTTATGGTCGCACAGTATAACAATAATTAACAATAAGATGCTGTAAAACGCATTTAAATGCGAACGTAAAAATCAAATCGATCATTTTAATAAAAATGTATTTGATTTGCTGTAAATAACATAAAAGAGTACAGCTTTACGCATTTATTTGAGACTCTAAAATTACCGTGTATTTAAAAACCCCAAAATTAATAAATAACTTTGTGTACTGAAAGCAAATATTTCCTATAAAACGCAATCCCTTTTGCATTAAAAAGCTATCAAAGTAAATTAATTAATCTGTGAATTGTAGCAATTGCTTCTAAATAAAGAACGTTCTAGAATATGAGTCATCGGTATTTAGATCGTATAAACTCATTAAATAAACATTTTCATTCCAAGAAGTAGCTTGAACGTCAAACAAAACCTGCAAAATCCCTGGAATAATGGATTATCTTTTTGCATTTGTATGCGACGCTGCAGTAATAGTATATGAGAAACAAGAGCAGAGAACGTGTCATGGATCTAGAACAGATAAGAAGGTAATAAAATATCGAAATTTTATATGCTAATTGGGCATTCCTGGAAACCTTACATCATAATGTTTAGATTATACTAGTAAAATTCTAGAAAAAAGTAAATTTGTATATAAAGAAGCGCTTAGCAAGGAGGGATTTTTTTACCAGGAGTGTGAGCTAGGTGATGCTGTATGCAAAAAAATTTTCTTAACCATCCTCCCGAGTCTTTACGCTCGAACGAGTCCCGCGATAGGCTTTTTGAGGTTAGGTTACTGTTAGAGATAGATATTATTATTAAAAAACACAACTTCTCTTACATTATAACTTTTGGGTATGGAAAAAGCAGTTTAGTCGGATCTCCTCCGTGCCGACTGTTGCTAAAACCTGCGATGTCAGGTGAAACGACACAAAGACACCAATTGTGAACTAGGTGATGCCGTACTTCCCATAATGTGTCTGTATTAAATATTACAACTTTGCTACCCTGTGCTGATGAGCCCCAATTAGGGCACAGGATGCCATCATGGCTGAATTTGAGTCACTTGCCATTAATTCACTATAATCTTCAATTAAAGTGAAATCTTTAGGAAACACTCCATATACACTTTTATGACAAGCTTCTTTAATAAGAACACTAATAGAACATTGAGATTCCATTTAAAAAGGTACTGCAACTGCACACTTCAAGAGCTAATAGTTAATTGGACAGATGTTAGTAGAAGTCGAAAAGACAACACACATGATGGTTTAAGGGTACTACAAAGCGAGCCGTCACGAAAGAGGACCAGATCTTGACATCCCAAGAAATGTTTAAATTCTGTATAGAACAGGTCAAAGAAATTACCTTATGTATTTGTGAAATCTGACGAAATACAGGAACTCTACGCCAATGTCTTGGAGGTAAAATTCAACACTTGTCTGAAGATTAAAGGCACTCCATCTTTTCACTGCTTATACCTGTTAGACAACTTGCTCAAGTGTCAGTTTACATCAACTTCCCCTGATAGTGAACTTCATCAAACTGGAAAAGTTGTGCCTCTGCCACTTTGAAATAAAGAATAATGGCTTGTTGGGTTTACGATGAAGTGGCGGATTGCCGAAGCTGTTAATATTGATTGTCAAAACCAAGATGTGCATGTTACATTTTATCATCCGCCAGGACCAAGGATCTCGCTTAAAAAAGTTAAGAAGTATCAAGTTTGGATGCCAGTTAAAAATGTGCTGTCTTCCTTGGAATTTACAATTGTGATTGGGCGAACTTTTAACCTAACGTCCAAATTGAGTGGAGAATTTTTTCAGATGTTCAGTGAAGTTTGATATAAACTGCTAAGATGAGAACAACATTTGTAATTAGTTGGATAATTTTCTATTCAAAAGTAACAAGTAATGTTTAAATTATATTGTTCACGCTTGCGATTAGAATTAAATGTCCTACCATTCTTTTCTCTTTCCTATAGAACTCTATAAAGTATATGCGCTACTGCAGTGCATTACTAGAAACATATTGAAATATATCGTGTTCGTGTATGTATGTGTGAAGATTGGGATCCCAAGCCGAGATTACCTCAACTCTACCACACATAGTACAGTCCAAACCGCTAAACGATATTACCTTCATCTGTTATTACACAGTTAACGTGCTGGTGAGTACCAGAGATTTTATTATTTCCTTTTCTTTATATTTACCTATTATTTACCTGCAATTATCAATGAACCAACCCCTTACAGTCCACTCTAATACGATTCATATACAGTGTATAAAAGACAAATGGCATAAATTCATTATTTCGGTTACTGTACATATTTATAAAAAAAATTCTGAAACACGTCAAATGTAAATTATAAATTGACATTCTTCAACGTGAAAATGCACTCCCTACTTTCAACCCCCTTCGAATGACAGGTACAACCCAAAATTTTTTAAATGGGAAGCATAGGCTTGTGATATCGTTTGAAAGGTCTTTTCATTTTCTATTTAAAAATGTTATAGTTTTTAAGTTGATTGCAACAATTAAGATAGAATAAAATAAAATCATGTGATTACAAAAATTCGCTACAATACAATCAAAACTTATTACAATATACTCAAAACTTATTTCTCGTTTAGGTCTTGACAATAAGGAAGTTAAGCAAAAACCATATAAATGTGCGTTTAAGTAGATATCCATTAAGAATATTTTAACGAGTTTCTGTGGCAAAGTTAGTTTGTTTAAAACGCCTTAGCAAATTGTTTTGTAATTATGCATAAGTTGTCAGTATTGTAATTTTAGTTTGAAGTTCGTTAACTTCAATTCTGAAAAATGGTTAGATTAATGAAAATCCATAAAATAACAGTTTTACAAATGATTGGTTGCGGAGATAAAACCTGAACACAACAGGAAGTAACTCGCCTAGTTCATGAAAAATTTCCTGATTTACCACCTATATCCCAAGGAACAATTAGTAAAATAGAGAAGCAGTTTTGCGAGTTTGGTGATGTAAAGTAGATAAAAAACCAGCTGCCAATGCACTGAGTGATGAAATCAAATCAGATGTGATGCTTGAGTTTGAGGAAAACCAACATACATCGAATAGACAGGCATCCACTACATTAAATGTAAACATATTAAAAGAAAATAAAATGTATCCCTATAAAATGATAACTACTCAAGAGCTCATGGAAGACGATTTTGGTAGAACTTATTTTTGTGAGCGAATGATGGACATGTTGTATAACAATATTATCCAATTAGAAGACGTTGTTTTCTGATGAGTGTACTTTTTCACTTAATGGCCATGCTAATTGGCAAAATTGCCACTACTGGTCAACGGAACATCCTCACTGGATGAGAGAAAACACACGCAATACCCTCAAAAGGTTAATGTTTGCACAGGGATTATTGGAAACCATATCATTGGTCCCTTTTTCATTGAGGGCAATTTGAACGGTGATCATTATTTGGCACTACTTCAAAATGATGTTATTCCAACTTTGTCAAATTTATATCCTGATCCAGGAAACCCTCAAGTTCCAGTGAATGCGATATGGTTTCATTACATGTGATTTTCCAATGCTCCACCCGAAGGTACTACATTGGCCAGGAAGCGAGTTTTTTTACCTGGAAGATTTGAAATTTTGCCAAACCCTTGCTGTTCCAAGCAAGATAGGGATCTTTAATGTGCGTGACAACACACACACGGGACACCTCCATTTTACCTCTCATCCGAACGAGGGTGTATTTTTGTGAAAAATGCTCGCTTAACATTATTCAAGCGGACTGTGTCTGGATTCGAATCTGGGACCTTGGGCGTAGTAGTCACACACATACCACTATGCTACGGAGCCGCCTACGATATGGTTTCAGCAGAATGGAGCATCACCACATTACCGATGCAATGTCTGGCAGTACCTCGATGCAATATTTCCCAATCGGTGGATAGCGAGGCGAGGATCGACAGAATGGCCAGGGCGATCACCTGATCTTACATTATTAGATTTCTTTTTATGGGGATATGTGAAGAGCATTGTGTACGAAACTAAACTTTTTGATTTAAATGACTTAAAAGAATGAATAACGCTTGCGATTAGGTTGATCACGCCTGATATGTTAAATAATGTTAGAAGACAGTTTTATTTAAGATTAGCATGTTGCCAAGACGTTCACGGTGAAAATTTTGAACATCTACTTCATTGCATTTATAGTTCTTTTTAGTGTTTTACATTTTATTTTGTTTTGCATTACATTTTAGTTTTTGATTGTATTGTAGCGAAGTTTTGTAATCGCATGATTTTTTTTAAAGTAAGGTGTTTTTTAAGGTTAAGCTTCTCATCATTGATACTGTATAAAATAACTATACTATGTATTGTAATAGCACAAAAAATATTTAGGCTGGTAGATTACTCCTTCTTTGGAAAACTACTGTTCAAAAATGGAGTTTTTAAAATTGCGACCAATGACTGAGCTATTAAAAATGTATTAAGGCATACATTCAGCTAGGTGATAATGGTTGTAATTTGTAGGCCAGAATATGGTGAACTAAATGCTTTTTATTCGAAAGGCCTAGAGCAACCCATTACTGAATTATTAAAAACAAACGCAGATGCTTGCAAATGTCAAAATACACTTGCGGCCCGAAACAAAAATGGCCACCATTTCTAAATGATTAACAATAAAAAAATTTAAAATATTGCGAGTCCACTAAACAATAGGGAATTCACGCAGTAAATATCCAATTTTTTTGAGATGTTTAAGCAACCAGTGCTGTACCACATGGTATGGATTTGCCCAAATGCTAAAGTTCTTGATCAATTCTTAATTTTATATAGATTATCCCATCGTTCATCCTTAATATAAAACAACATTATTCTTTTTAATTTTAGTATTACCATTTGCACATATCACTTCATAACATTGCCCTTCAATTGTTGAAATTTGCAATAAATTAACTTGTAACATTTTTCAGTGTAATCTTTATGAATTTATCATTTATTTTACTTACCGCATTTTACTTACCGCATGCAAATTGCTCGCACATTACCTTGCTCTGCTAGATAGATAACTCTAGGATTGACAAACACCTGTTTATTTATTAGATTGTCGTCTGTGTTTACAACATGATGAGTCACACCTGACTCGACATACCAAACGAATTCTTCATAATCAATTGACAGTGTACAAAAGGCTGACACGAACTTTTATGTCGAAATTGACTTATTTTTATTATTTTTAACACCAATCTGTAGCGTTGTGTCCAAATTTGTGACAAATCCAGCATTTAATCGCACATACATTTTTCATATGCCCAAGCACTCCACATTTAAAACATTTTATTCTTCTCCTGGCTAGAAACGAAGATGCAGATGGCAAGCTTTGACTTCCATGCTCATCATTACTTATACCAAACTCTAACAACCGTTCTTAACAAGGCTCATTTCAATTTGATTATCATCACTTATAAGCTCGTTTAATTGATAAAACTTTGAATAAAAGCCCGTAATTGCAAATATAGTTTCCAATTTTTGTAGTATATTTCTAGCATATTTGGTTTCTTTTAAATAGTCCAAATGATACTATGTACCATAATCATTACATCCTTATCATTTTTCTTTGTCCAATCTGTATCTGTTGTCTCGATTTTATTTAAAACATCCCCAACTTTGCTTGCTTTCAGTACTTAATTCAAACTAAATTTCCAATTATCAAAATTATTACCCACGAATGGTATAATTTCTTATCTATTTTCATCTGCGGCTACTAATTTTCCTTCCATTTTTATATTATTCTTATGTTTTAAAATTTGACTTTTTGAAACCACGAGAGGCTCACATAATCTCAAATCATGACTCTTAAATCTTTCGTATTTTCCTTAAAGGGTATTCTAGACCTATAACCAATATTATATTAAAATAAATTAAAAGACTATTTTCTCTAAACATTTCATGATTGCTTTTATTTTATTAGATTCCAATTCATTACATTACATAAACCTATGATCGCTATATACCCACGGGTTTGTTCCGAGTAAATATTATCGGAAACACATTGCCAGGGAGACAATGGCCAATTTATCGAAATAAAGTACATTGACGGTTGATGTCAATGCTTATAAAATAATACCAATAGTGGTTGATGCATTGGTGTATCATTAATTTATGGCACTTATGAATTTATTATATTTTGAAATTATATATGAATTTATATTCACTTTTTTATGTTTTTCTTTTGTAGTAATTGATTTACTTAGAAATTCTACAGGAGTATAATAAACTTTTTTCTTATCTTTTTGCTTTTCAACGCCATTTTGTTGCTTAGCTTTATATATTTTTACCCATGCGAAACGTGGTAGTTTCAGATATTTAAAATTGTAGAAGTAATACACAATATAACAATAAATATAAGGCTATTCAAGAAATTCCTCTGTGGAATGTAGCATTGTTTGCGAAGCAAGATTAACAGATCACATTTGAAAGATACCGGAGTTTTTGACAATTTGATCGTAGAGAGGAGTTTATTGTATAAAGTTGGAGTTGTGTACCAGAATGATTTTTTGTACGAAGTGGACGAAGGCACAGGATGATGAAATAAACTTAATATTAATAATTTTATGTAACCGCCTGCACAGTGTATATTTATGAATTTTTCAGAGGTCCAGCATTTATTCCTTTCATTGATGAACTGCCCTCCCTTAACCGCAAGACTGATGGCCCCTTCATCATGCCTATTGTAGATAAATATAAGGATATGGGAACAGTTGTGATGGGTAAAGTAGAATCTGGAGAATGTCGAAAAGGACAAAATCTTCTTTTTATGCCTAATAGGGTAAGGAATAAATACAGAAGTAATATGCAATGCTTTATAAAATAAATGTCCAGACGCCCGTGACTGTGGATCAGCTTTGGTCAGATGATGATGAAGTTGCATCCATATCAGTAGGTGAAAATGTCAAGGTCAAAGTTAAAGGGGTAGAAGAAGAGGACGTTAGTCCTGGCTTTGTTTTATGCGACGCTCAAAACCCCATTCGAACGGGGCGTGTATTTGATGCACAAGTTGTTATTTTAGAACACAAATCTATTATATGTGCAGGTTATAGTGCTGTTATGCATATTCATTGTGCAGCTGAAGAAGTCACCGTTAAAGTAATTCTGTTAATTTATTTTTAAACATATCTTTACTTGAGTTTTAGGCCTTAATATGTTTAGTAGATAAAAAGACTGGAGATAAAAGCAAGACGAGGCCAAGGTTTGTCAAGCAAGACCAGGTAGCGATTATGAGAATAGAATGTGCAGGTGTGATATGTTTAGAACAATTTAAATTATTTCCTCAGATGGGTCGTTTTACACTTCGAGATGAAAGTAAGTCTTATACTATGCAAAAACTAACCGAACATTTTATTTCTCTTTATAGATAAGACGATTGCAATTGGTAAAGTTTTAAAAGTTGTAGAATAACTTCGATACATAATTAAACCGACTGTTACTACATGAGAAATTTTTTATAAGAATGCCACACGATAATACTTTTATACATCAATTCGATAAACGGTCTGTTTAAATAATAATTAATTTAAAACTATGGCGTTGCTTGACTAAAGTAGCAACGAGTGAAGTTATTTTTAGTTAATGTTATTCTTATGATTATGGTGTACTGGTCTTTTGTTTTCAACAATGTTTTTAATAGGTGTTTATTTATTTATTTCATTAACAAAGTTATTTATGTTGAACGGGGCTATCAATTTTATATATGTATATTTTGCATTCTAATTTGTATATTGTTTTTTATAGTCAGTGTGTAAATATTAAGTTAAAAGTTATGTATTTTATGTTTAACATGTTTTGTGTTTGGTTAGTTTAAAGGAAAAATAATTGTTGTTCTCAGGAATTGCCAACTTGTAGATATATATCGATTTCAAGACGAAACGATTTGATGCCCAATGAATAGTTATATTGCCAGCTTGATAAATTTTTTATACAAATAATATATATCAGATTACAAAAATGAAATAGATATTAGTACGAATTGCCATACTTATTTAGTATATTTTATCCTGAGAAAATGTAAATGATTGAAAAAATTATTCTGCTTCAAAATACGATTTATATTAATTAAGAAGTATTACTGTATGTGCGCAAGTACAGAAACAGTACAAGTGTAAAAAGTTGTAACTTGAGATTTTGTTGATACACAAGTAACGAAACGTATAGTACAACCGCTATAATTTTAGCAATGTTACACATGCAAGTTTATTAAACTTCTTACCTTTTTCATCAATTGTTTGCATACTGATTGCTTTCTACATCCTAGCGCACGGCCAAAGATGAGTATTATGAAAAACTGTTTACTAATGAGTGGCATACTGCATTTAAAAATCACTTATCGAGAACAGAATAAATTAAACGAATATAATTATAATTTGACTGTTGTTACATGAAACAGTATGCTAAATAAACAAAACAAATTATTTTTGTAACTTATTATACAGGTACTTTGCAAGTTTAGATTTTACACATTTTTCTAGTTTACAATTTGCAAAGATCTTCCAATATCTAATTTAATTAGTACTTTTTCTGTTTTAACCAGTGTAAAATTTTTATCTATATTGACCTAAATTTGTGTGGACCATCTCTATTAATTTTACGAATTAGCATTTATTTTGTTCTATGTGGACATAAAGGCATAACTTTTTTATTTGCTGATATTTTTTATGGGAATTTACTTTTTTTCTTTTATAATGATTTATATTTACCTACAACTTGACCCATAATTAATTTTTGTATTGTTTTCTTATTACAGTACAAGCTCGATTGTCACCATTATTTAAAACAAAATTGTTTTTTAAGTTTCCATTTTATCCAGTCATCATTTCAAATATGTCCTACTGTTGGAAATCATAACACTTGAATTCTAATTATAAAATTTACATTAGGAATGCCTTCAGTATAATTTTTAAATATGTTTAAACTTTGTATATGTATGTAAAAATATTGTGTTATTTAGTTCTTAGTGATACCAGGTCGGATGGTGGTATCTTGCAGGACACACTACTGCAGCACAAGTTAATATTAAGCAAAAGAACCTCTATATACAATACTGGCAATTGATAAACAGAAACAAAACACTTACATAGAAGTACATTATCGATTAATGAAAAAGAGCAAAATGAGAATCTTAACAGGATTAACTCGTGCTTGTTAATAAGTATAAACAAGAACAATGTTCAAATATTCCTATAAACACTAAAGCACAAACAAGATCTAGTTGACTGACGGTGTCGTTGGTGACCGTATAAAAGAATAGAACGATTTTGTGCCACTAGGATATGAAATCACTGGCTGTTTGCTGATAAGTATAGCTGGGATAACGAGAAAGTAATGTGTGTTAACCAGGATTAGCACAGCTTGTACATAGCGTAATACTAAATGCTCGGATGACCATCATGAGCACGCTAGTATATTTTTGTTCTTTGGATAAAGATCGACAAAGATTGAATTTCTGGTTGTTTTCCTCCTCTAATTGTAGGTGTGGTTGTCTAAGTTGGGGCAAAATGAATTACATCCATTTGGGTTTTTATGACCGTAAACAAGTTTTTTTAACGTCTAGTAACATTTTCTAGACACCTATTATGTTTTGATAGTTATTCAAACATTTATTTTAAAGCTTGATGCAAGAATGTTGCAGCAGGGCAAGTACAAAATCTTGTTAGGGTTTGCCTGGTCATTTCTTAAAACTAAAAACGTTTTCATTTTTTAATTACTTTTAGTATGCAAATTTTGTCTGCTCGCCACTATCTTATTACAGTAACTTCACTTTTTATAGTGCAGTTTATTTTTGGATTATCATTTAATTATATGGACTTAATTACTAACTCGTGTGATATTTAAGAAAGCATTCTGTTCTAACCTCACCTGTGCACCTACACACATGTATATATGCAAATACCCACATGGAACCAAAACCATATATGCATGCAGACCCATCCACATGCATGCATTTGCATGATATCAACACAAATGGACATGCATATCAATATGCATGCACACCAATTGACACAGGTGCACATACCTACCTATAAATGCATTGCATCAGCAGCTACACATACATACTGACAAACACCTACACCTGTATGCATGCAGATACATTCACCTGGGCATGCACCTATTCAAACAAAACCATCTGTCCACGGATGTAACACATGTATATGCAATATTTGCTTTTCTTGAACCTTGGTCAGTGTATACCTATAGTTATTTCTACAGGTAGAATAACTATAACAATTTGTAATTGTGTTTTTATTATTTTTAAGTCTCATTTCCGTCATCAAGACTATTATCAATTATGATCTACAAAATATTATCTATAAAATACGAAAAAAATTTTTAATAAATACCTGAAACTGAGTTGTAGATTGTTTATTTAAGTTAATTATAATATTTGTTACGACGATAAAAATTCTTTTAAAATTGTACTTCCATCAAAATAAAATGATATGTTATTCATTTAAAAACACAAGAACGAAAAACACATTAAAATATATATGAACGTAGTTACTTAGTCTAAAATGTTGAACAATATAAATTGTAGTGTGTGATAAGTAAAACACGTTTAATAGTGGTGGTATACATATGAACCATGTGCAAAAAGATATTTATAACAAAGTGCAATTATGCAATGAAATTGTGGTAGGTGTGTGAAATTTTCTTGGTCTTTTTTTTAAATTTACTGCTTGTGCTTTTTTCTTGGATTTGGATGGTTTCTAAAAATCCTCTTTTATTGTCTTGTTTTCGGTAGCTATAATTTCTACATACATAAAATCAAATTTGTATAAATTTTCTAAGGCACGGGCCGTTAGAGTGGTGCACCGGTGAGGCGACCCTATCGCCTCAGATTTGACAAGTGTAAACCCCCCTTAGGGTCGCCTCAGTACCATATAAAATATTCGTAAAACAACATTGGTATCTGACAAGTGCAAACATGCCATAGGGTTGCTTCAGAACGATGTTAATATCTACCAAAGAGGTAGCCTAAATCATAATGAGTTTTCTTCCTCAAGATAAATATAAAAAACGGTTGCTTAAGTCTTAACGGTAACATTTTCACACACTTCTTTAATAATCATCCTCTCAACTGTATAAATAGAAAAATGTTTTCCAACTCTCGTTATTGAATTTATATGAAATTTAAGTATATAAAAATTAATTAGTTGAATTCAGTATTGGTTACCTCGAAGTCGCTCCAGGGCACAACACAAATTGAAGGCACTCGTTCTTCTGTACTTTAAAATTTTCGTCTTTTGTATTCAAACTAAATATATCAATCATTAATAAATCAAAGTCGCCTTCAATTTATGTCATAAATGTCATACTTGAAATTTTTTTATTATTTTAACGATCCTAGGTCATGGATCGAAAGGTAAAGACAATTTTAATAACTATGAGTGGTTTAATTCCCAAAGAAGATAAAAAAATACAAAACAAACATACAGGGAGTATTTGAAGAAAAATGTTTTTGAATGTAGCAATTATTATTTGAAGGATTATTTATCAATGAATATTCGTTGTTTAATCCGAGCTAGCAAGACAATACGGACATATACCTTCACTTGACCATAAATATATATTGCTGCGAATTTGTAGTTATATGCGCCCAGATGTTGGGAGCCAATAAAAAGTGCTTTATGAAAACAAAAATGATCTGGAGTGAACTATTACCTAAAGATGTCCGTATTATCTTGCTATCTCGGAACTAATGAAATAACGAAACTCCAACATCAAAATTCTAATTTCACAAATATTCATTTAACAAACAAAATAATAATAGCTGCATCCACAAACATCTTTCTTCAACACTCATTATTCAAAAAATTACTTACACATAAGCATTAAAACCTACAACTGAAATATATAACCTAAGTATAAAAAACAACAATATTTAATAACTACTAAAAAATATAGGCTTCGTCCAGTCCTTGTTTATAATTAGTAATCCCAAAACTTTTCTTATGTAAGCCACCATGTACAAAATTTTCTTTTCTAAAGGGGTATGGATAATTTGAATACTCTTCTTTAACCTGTTTGATAAGTTTAAATGATCAGTGACCCTTAAAAAAACTTTTCTAAACATCAAATTAACTCAAAATTGGACATCAAAAGCATCTGAAAATTATTCATTCACAAATAACATCTATATACCAGAATCTTCCATTTCGAATGGACCTGCACCGTGCCGAAGTTCTAGATTACTAGAAGAGGTGATGTGGCTTGCGTGTTCTAATTAACTAGCCAAACTACAGGTCCAACCAAAGTAGTAGGGTCTTTAGTGAGGAACCAGATTAAGACGTCCCTGAAAGAGGGCAGCGGTTCTTTCGGTACTTAGATTGGCAGAGACGATAGGGGTCGGTATGGCAGTTTAAGACACTACCGCGATGTGGAAGGCAACGGGAAACCACCACATTATCTCCCAAGTACATAGCGTACCTAAATTTAAATAAACATGATGGCATTCTCTGGGCTAAAAGATTCCGGAGTTAAAATAGTCCCCCATTCGGATCTCCGGGAAAGGACTCCGGAGGATGTGACCGGAAAGTCCAGAATAAAAGTCTGGAGCATCTTGCGAGTCGGAGCGTGGAATGTTAGAAGTATGAAGCAAGTAGGTAGCTAGAGAACCTAAAAATGGAAATGAAGCGGTTAGTACTAGACATAGTAGGGATCAGTGAAGTTCGGTGGCCAGAAGTGGGGGATTTTTGGAGTGAGACTACAGGGTAGCAGAGGAAGGCAATTTGGGTGTGGGGATAGTTATGCGAAAATAGATAGGATACAGTGCAGAAAATTATTTACAAAAGAATGAGAGAGTACTCATGTTTAGATTAGAATCTAAACCAGTAAAAAGTAAAAATACAAGTATACATGCCCACCTTTAGCTACAGTGATGAATAGGTAGAAGCGATCTCCAAAGATATTGAATACATATTAAGATACCTAAAAGGACATGAAAATTTAATAATTACGGGGGATTTTAATGCAGTGGTAGGTGAGGGTAGGGAAGGAGCAGTAGTAGGTTTATTTGGTTTAGGCACGAGAAAAACAGGGGAAATAGGTTGGTAGAATTTTGCGACAAGAACAATTTAATCGTCACAAACACATTATTTCAACATCATGCTAGAAGGCGATATACGTATAAGTACCAGGAGATATAGGAAGATATCAAATAGATTACATTCTTGGTAGACAACAGTTTAGGAATCAAGTAAAAGACTGTAGGAGCTACCCAGAAGCTGATATAGACACTGACCACAACATCATAATTATGAAGGTCGCACCTAAATTTAAAAATTTGAAAAAAAGAGACGGAAAAAGGCACTTTGACTTTGAGAAACTAAAAAACAAAGATATTCAAGAAAGATTCGAAAAAAGTCAAATGAATTGCTAAAAGATGTCGGGAAAATATCTGATACTAAGAAAATAGAAAAAGAATGGAATAACATTAAATCCAGCCTAGACATGGCGGCCAGAAATATTCTAGGGTATACACAAAAAGAAAATGAGAAACCATGGATAACAAAGAATATCCTGAATTTAATAGAAGAAAGACGAAAATACAAAAATAAATCAGACGAAACAGGAAAACAGAGATACAAAGCCATAAAATGGGAAATTATTTGCAAATGTAGGAAAGCTAAAGAACACTGGATTGATTAAAAGTGTAAAGAGGTACAAACTAAGATGGAAGTAGGAAAGACAGATGAAGCATACAAACTAATTAAAATCAATTTTAGGGATATAAAACCGTATATCAAAAATATAAAGGACATGGGAGGAAACGTCATAATAGAAAATGTAGAAAAAGTGGGTAGATGGCAAGAATATATAAGGAACTAAACAGCATTAGAACAGGAATCAGACATTGAAAATGGTGACTTGGGATATCCTATACTTAGAGATGAGTTTGAATTAGCATTAACGGGTCTGAAAAATGGTAAGGCGCCGGGTACAGATAAGGTGCAAGCAGAAATTCTAAAAGCCACTGGACAAGCAGTAACAGAACGTCTCTTCCAACTTGTAAGCTATATGTATGAAACAGGCGAGGTACCCAAAGATTTCAAACGTAACACCATAGTAACTTTACCAAAAAAGAAGGCGTTGATAGATGTGAAAATTTTCGAACAATAAGTTTGACAGCACAGGTGTCAAAAATATTAACTAGAATTGTACAAAGACGAATGGAAAAACGAGCTGATTAAATACTAGGAGAAGATTGATTTGGGTTTAGGCGAAACAGGGGAACATGAGTAGCTCTGAGAGTGATAATGGAGAAAACAATAGAAAATGGGGAAAGCGTGTATATAGGGTTTGTAGATCTGGAAAAAGCATTCGACAATGTAAAATGGAAAAAAAATGTTTGAAATACTCAAAAAGATTGGAATGAGTTATAGGGATAGACGAATAGTACATAATAGCTTATTCAAAGAGCAAAGAGCAGCAATAGAATTAGTGCAGGAACGTACAGAAGTAAACATTAGGAAAGGGGTGAGACAGGGATGTGCCCTATCCCCATTAATTTTTAACTTGTAAATCAAAGAGACAATGCATACTGTGATATGCAAGAAGACATTTGGAATTATTATGCAAGGACAAAAGATTGATATGCTTAGATTTGTAGATGATATAGCAGTATTAGCATCTAGCAAGGAAGAGTTAGAAGCTGCTCTTAATGAAATGGAAACGGTTCTAACAGAGAGATACGGTATGCAAATTAATAGAAATAAAACTAAAGTACTAGTATGCAAAGGAAGGGAAAATAAATCAATCACAAGAATACAAATAGGTAACAATAATTTACAAGAGGTTAAGGATTTTTGCTACCTAAGAAGCCAAATAACGCAAGATGGGAAAAGCGCAAAAGATATAAAACAAAGAGCTCAAGGTCGTGCTACATTTAACAAGAAAAAGCAACTACTGTGTTCAAAGACAACAAACAGAAACAAGGAAAAAATTGCTTAAAACATATGTATGGAGCACAGCACTGTACGGCTGTGAAGCCTGGACAGTAGCAGAAGCGGACAAGCAAAAGGTAGAAAGCCTTTGAAATGTGGTGTTACAGATGTATAATGAAGATATCATGGACAGACAAAGTTAAGAACCAAGATGTACTAAAAATGGTAGTGGAAGTAAGAAATATGTGGAAGAAGGTAAAAATTAGGAGCAATAGGTTGATAGACCACATACTATGGCACGAGGGAATGGTGCGGAATATATTAGAAGCAAAGATAGGAAAAAAGACAAGTAGAGGTCGACCTAGGTTAGACTACTGCACACAGATAGTGAAAGATGTAGGCTGTAGGAATTTCAGGAAAATATGTAGGCTAGCTCAGAATAGAAATCCCAAGATGGATAAACTAATGACGAAAAAGTAACTGTACTTAAACATGATGATTATTATAAGCCCCCACAAGTATTGGTTGGGCAATATTCTCGAATAATCTTAATTGTGTGGAAGGATTTACTGGAAAACTTTAAATTCGGCAAATTTCTAAGTGTTGGGGGATCATGGCAGCCATAGGCTGCTTAACCCCTTCACTGAATCTTGGTGAAATAGGGCATACAATTATAAAACAGGAGAACTGAGCTGTATATAGGCTGTGTGAGAATTTCAGGGAACTGTGTAGGCTAGCTCAGAATATAAATAAGTGCAGGTACGTGTCCAACCAGTTTTGAAACAGAAAACCTAATGACTAAAAAATAAGCGTTGATAAATCTGATGATTATTATAAACAACTAGTTGTTGGTTCTGAAATATCTGCAACTAATGTTGACTGTACGAAAAGATATATTGGAAAAAATATTAAATCGGCAAATGTTCAAGTGCTGGGGAAAGGCAGCCACTGGCTGCTTACCCCCTTTCACAACCACTGAGTGTTGGAGAAATAGGGTACATAATTGTAAAACAATAGAAGGGGACCGAACTGTATCTAACAAGAAAGAACAGCGCTTATGACGAAATACAGCAAACATAGAAACAAGCACAGTATGTCTATGAAATACGGACAGTAGGAAAAGCAGACAGAAAAACGGTAGCAGCCTTTTGGAATGTTGTGCTTCAGATGTATGAGGATGACAGCATGGACAGACAAGTTAATAACAAATAGGTTATAGAAATAGTAGGGGAACAAGGATATCTGTGGAAAAATAGAAGGGTAGAAATGTTCTAAAGCATTTTTGGGGAATAGTATTGGATATATTACAAGCAGAGATAGGAAAATGGAGGTAGATGTAGACCTAGATCAGATAATGATAGATGCAGACTGCAAATTACAGAGAAATGTGTAGGTTAGTTCAGAATAGGAAACAATGAGGGTACGCGTCTAACCAGTTCCAGGACTGAAGACCTAATGATGATGATGACCAGAATCATATGTAAACTTAATGTATTTAAAATAAATGTAGCACGAAATGTTTATCTAAAGATTTAAACAATGAAATACGTGCGTTTTCATTGCACGACCTATGAATTCTTCAAACTAAGTCGTTGATAAAATTTTTATATTCCATTTTAAAAGCGTTTTACTAATTAATGCATTGAAAAACGTAGCATACGTTTCCATGTTGTATTTTTGTATTTAAATGCTTTTGAAAACCATACCATGCTTTTCCATGTTTTATTTTTCTAATTAAGTGTATCGTATGAGCATATATTTTATTAAAACTGACGGGTATTTTACTTCCAATCTGAGATATTCTTATTTTTAATACAATTTACCTTGCACGTGGAACGTTATATTCTATCAATTTTTATTACATTGTTACTGATCAACGTTTTTAAACATGTAGAATCACGAACTTGAACGTAATTATAATTTGTAGTTGACTGATAAGTGGACAATCTATCATTCCTACCTCTTCCAATTATTTACAGGCTTTTATATCTTATAAATTTCTACGTTTAGCTTCTGGAAACTTCTATACGTTTCTCGTTGATATGAATCATAAAGCTGATTTATCAGTTCATTTTAGACTTTTATTAGGTCGTTTATCGTATCTAGATAGCTAATTTATGAAGTCGTAAAAATTTCAATTTGTTCATTAATTGAAGGAATGAATGAAAATGGTTATCTGTAGCTGCTTGTAATCGTCCTGCCTTATCTAATTTATGGTCTTTAAATGTCTTATTGCTCTAATTTATGAACCTGTATTAACATATAATTTCAATACACATACACATGTGCTTTCCTAAAAATAAATCTTAGCTGCAAATCTGGCCAGGTATTGCAAAATAAATCATAAAGAAAAACTCAAATCTAAGTCATCAACAAAACTATTAGTCGCTCAAAATTTTTCCTGCTTTAGTTAGAAGACATTAACGAATTCCAAATTATTGGCAATATCGTTCATATAAAAGATACAGTTAAACTCCCACCACACTGCTTAGAATTATTGCCAGTTATAACCAGATTATGGTTAATACCAATTTTGTACTGTAGCATTATTCTTTCCAAAATACTTAACCCCTACATATTTCTTAATATTTTATTCCAATAATATTATCTTTAAATTTAATCACCAATCGTTTCATCGATAAAACCTGACTGTGATGTTCGATTAATGTCCTACATAAAAAAATGTCAATCATATTTATGTCCAAATTCGCATAAACTATATCTATAATATTACTTACAGTTTGATTTATCTAATTTAAGGTCCAGACCACACCAACTTCCATGTTGTTAATAATATACCTCGTCTTTCTTTTCCATTCTTTTGTACAACAGCTACAACACGATTCCAAAATTCTAATTCAATGTTGGAATGAACAAGTCCAGTTTCACTTCCTACAAGCGGCCATAACGACACTAATTCCACCCGCAGGTGTATTGAAACTACCTTGCCAAGTGCAAGTGTAGTTCACAATTTACAGTATGCCGCGTCTCTCCCATTAAGCTGCATTTGTTTAACTTTCTACAATTCTCTCTCCTCACTACATTTTTAAAGCGTAAACTAACGTCCTTTAATTTTTTACTTTCCGAAATTAACTTGTCCACGGCCTCATACTGCAGGCGCCTCCCTCATCATGCCGCGATCTTACATTCTCCTATCCCTACATAATTGATGTTTTCAGGTCAACGTTTCCTTGACTTTCCTTCCATAGCATCCAACAAAACTACGACCACTGTAAATCATACTTTATTACAGTCAGTGTCTGTTAATGCAATATCTTGATTTTATGCTTACTTCACCATTCTCACACGTACAGTTTATTACAATGTATTTGTGTGTAAACCTACACTTCTGTACATTCACTGCTCAACGTCTGTGTTATTACTTTGTATTCAAGTATGTTTGTGGTTTCCCTTTATGATAATTGAAACTGTCTATGTACAACTATGGCATATTGCTTTAAAATTTATTAAAACCAATTTCCTGACGCTCATATTTGGGGGTGTATAAATGAGTTCTTTTATTTCATCAATCTAAAATTTACTTAAGAACACGACATGCTTCCCCTGTTAAAATTGGTTTGTTTACATTCTTGTGGTTTAGGATAATTTACAACGCTTTGTTTAAGTTCCAATATATATTTAACATGATGTAATTGCGTCTTATTGTTTAACACTATTCTACACGAAATTAAGATTATACAGGGTGCTTCAATAACAAGTTTGTTCAATCAAGATTCCTTCTTTCTTTCACCTCTAAATTATTACTAGCATATTGCAGTATGTTACATACACTTAACCTCTGAAGACTATTAATCTAAATCAGATGCAGCTATAACAATAATACAATACTATAAGTACTCAATGAGAAAAGTTTGAGATGAGAGAAACACGTGCATGCATATACATATCTAATTGTATATAGTGGGATGATAACATTTTGACGAAAAAGCAAATAAATATTTCATGTATCTTAGTTTAAAGGATGAATGACTTTCGCATATCGATTCAGGCCAAAGGTTATTAATTACATTTGCAATTTTGTAAGAAAATGACGTTTTAACTTTTATGCTTGAGGATGGATATCAGTCAATGGCTGTGAAGACAAGCACATAATCGTAACTTCCCTATACAAGTAAGGTGGAAATTTATTAATCAATTGTTAATGTACATTTCAGTTGAATGCAGTAAATGTCTATTAATAAGTTGTTAACCACCAACCTTTCGCTTTAAGCTTGTGAAACTCTTTCGTACTTTCTTACACTGTAAATATAACTCAAACATTACCATATATATATATATATATATATATATATATATATATATATATATATATATATATTGTAATCTAGACATCCCAAACGCTTAGGCAAGGTTCATAGACTATGTTGCAATCGTGCAAGTGCGAAAGAACAAGTGATTCATATGCTTCATCGTAACTTTTACAGACAATGAATATACTGAAATATGGCCTTGAGTGAAATATAAGCTTTATTGCTGTTCAAATAAGCAAGTGTGCATGCTTGAGTGTAAAGTCCTTTGACTTGGTATTAAAAGTTTATAGTAACCATGGTAGTTGTTAAAAAAAAATTATTACTGTAATTGTCAGCATTAAAATAGAAGTCACTTCTAACAACTTGAAAGAGTCAGATAAGACAGAAATAATATGATGCAACAACATTATTAAATGATGACCCCCCGACGTGATCTATACATAAGAAAGCAACTAGTTAGACCAGACAAAATCGTTTAGAGAACTGATTAAATGAGTTATTTAAGAATGAAACCACAAAAATTTGAAAGAGAAAAACAAATAGTTTGTCCACCGACACATTTTAGTTATGCAGAACTTGGTATTCCAATGTGATGCACTTGAGAATAAAAAGAAACATTCTGAAGTCATTATGAAGTTTCAATTCGCTCAACAGGTTTTTCTCGGAATTTAGAAAAAATTTGAAGCTGAATTTAAGATCGCTACCCTTCAAGATGCCATCGAAGAAAAGAAAGAAGAGCTAGAGGTTTTTAAAGCAGAACTTAAAGCCTCAGAAGAAGAATTAAAAACAATAAAAGCTTTCCAACTACCAGAGGCAAGTGACAAAATTCTTAAAGAACTAAGTCTTTGCATAATTCGTTTTAAGGAGTTGTGGTCGATGCTCTTGTCACAAATATAATTACCTTTAACATGAAAAAATATATAAATAATATTCAATTGCTAAATGAATTTCTAGAGAGGTTACCTTCTATAATAAGAAGAGAATGATTTATTTGGCGAGACAAAACGTTAGAGGTACCGAACTTAGAATTGTACCGCAGATGGTTAGACAACGAAGTAAATGTTGCCTATTACAGTTGCAAGCGAACAATAAGCGAAAACAAATCAGGTTGATCGAAAAAGAAATTACAGTATGAATGCTGCAAAAGAATCTGATGTTTGTTATCAATGCAATTTAAAAAATCATATAATCATTAACTGTTATCAGTTCAATAAGTTAGACCCAAATATGAGATGGAGAACAGTAAGAACGAAGAAACTCTGCTATCGTTGTTTAGAGAAAGATCATTTATCTTCAAATTGTAAGAAATCGGAAGTATGTGGTCTGAACTCTTGTTTGAGTCGACATCACCGACTTTTACATCGTAGTTATGGAAAACAAGTACAAGAGAATACACGTGATAAGACGACCCCCCCCCAAGCCCTTTACTGGCTTGCACTGAAGATAAAGATTATAATAATTCCATAGCGTCGGCGGTAAACGGTGTGATGCCTGTCATCTTCATGAAAATTTCAGGGTCTAAACATGAAGAAATAGTTTATGCTTGACTCGATACCGAAGCGAGTTTCTCTATGTTAGAAACAGAGGTAGCAAACCGAATTGGATTAAACGACACAATAAAGCCCTTAATTTTTAATGTTTATGGGAACGAAATAAGGGAAGATAACGAGTCGATGGTAGTAACTTTACAAGTTCGAGGAATTCTGCGAAATTCAAATACCTTTGTCATAAAAGATTGTTCGAACTGTAAAGAACGTCGACCTTCCGCCAAATCCTATAAATTACAAAAAAATGAGAAATATCCGTATCTGCACAATGCAAAAGTAAAATCAGTTCCAAATGAAAAACCAAGAATGATTAGTGGATATGACAACCATCGCCTGTTTTGTCCTCGCTCTATGATTGAAGATCCTGAAGAATTTGGATCCTCTGCACATTTATGCCGATTGGGATAGTACCTATCCGGAGTTAGTGTAGAAAACAGTTGTTACTTTGCTTGTGAATCGTGCCAAAGTGAAAGCAATGATTGCCTTCATTGAAGAAATTGGTCCAAAGGCTCCTACCAGAGTGTCTCGTTCTCAAGAAGATATGAGAGCTCTGAAATTGTTACAAAACAATACTGAAAGAAAATCATTGAGAAACTTGTCTGTTGTGGAAAGAAGATACTCCCATTTTACCTGAGAGTAGAAACATGGCTATACAACGATTACATTTAATGGAAAAGAAAAGAACTGAAATGCAGAATTTGCCCGTCTTTGTTGCGAAAAGTTTCAGTACTATATTCAGAAAGAGTATCTTATACCACTAAAAAATATGAAAAAAAAATTAGAACGAACTTGACGAAAATGGTATTTACCTTGGTTCTTTGTTTATCATGCTAAAAAACCCTAGACTAGTTTTTGATGCGGCAGCAAAGTCAAGAGGAAAATTGTTAAATGATTTTTTATTGAAAGGACCAGGCATGCTGAACTCGTCATATATTTTAATGCGATTTTGCTGTTTTCCTATTGTTTGGACAGCAGATATAAAGGAAATGTTTCATCAAGTGAAACTGAATTCTAAAGGCTGACCAAGCCAAACAATTTTATACAAAGGTATGAAAAGAGATGAACCGCCAGGAATATTATATGACAGTGTTATTTTTCGGAGGTGCATCATCTCCTTGTTCTGCAATTTACATCAAAAATAAGAATACCGAAATATCTTCAAGTAAATATTCAGCTGCAGTAAAATCAGTCACTCGTGATTTCTACATGGATGATAATTTAGGAGGGGCCTCCTCAGTAGAGGAAGCTGTAACTTTACAACGGCAAATAACTGACATACTTATGGAGATTTCGATATAGTCATGGAATAGCAATTCACTAGAAGTTTTAAAGTGTATACGAAACGAAATTCAATCGAAACGACAACACAATTTTTTATTAAAGTCGGATTTGAATTTGGAAAAACTTTAGGAATGTGGTGGAACCCGCTTGAAGATTGTTTTCAGTTTAAGATGAAATTTGGTAAAAATTTGCTCAAAACAGCAAAAGGATGATCGAAATCCAACAAAGAGAGAAGTCAGTTTTGTGATGGCTCTTTTTGATTCACTAGGGTTTCTCACTCCTATAAAGATTCGTGCTCTCGTTATAATTCAAAGTGTATGGCGAGCCGGAATAGGATGGGATGAGGAAATCTCACATTCATTAAATGACTTATGGATGCATTGGTTGGAAGAGTTGAAAACAATTAACGCAGTATAAATAAACAGACGATATTCTTTGTTATCTCCAATCGATGAAGTACAAATACAGATTTTTATGGACGCTAGCGAAGAAGCATATTCTGCTGTTTGCTTTTTTGTCATGAAGTCAAACGATGCTGTTGAGATTACATTTGTAATGGGAAAAGCACGAGTGACACCTCTGAAAGGGTTAACAACACCAAGGGCAGAGCTACAGGCAGTTTTATTGGAAGCACGACTACGAAATTCCCTACTCAACTGTTTTCAAAATGTGTTTCATTTTACCACTACCTTTTGGAGTGATTCCAAAACAGTATTATATGGGGTCAGGTCTGAGACATGAAGATTTAGATCCTTTGTTCAAAGTCGTATAGGAGAAATGTTAGAACTAACCAATTCTTGTCAATGGCATTAGGTTCCCTTCAAACTAAATGTTGCAGATGATGCTACACGACTGAAAACGAATGAAAAATTTTCAGCATCGTGTAGATGGCTCAGGGGAGCAACTTTTCTTCTTTTAAATCCGCTTAAATGGTCAAAAGAACCACAGAACCTCTGTGAAGGGAAAAACTAAGAGATAGAATTAAAACTATATACTTATGTATTGACTAAAATAAATCAAGAAAGCACTTTGCCCGATATCAATCGTTTTTCATCATGGATGAGATTAATTAGAGCCACACCAGCAGTTAACTATTTCATTCGTCCGATAAAGTCTCCCAAACCATATAATATTACAGTTGATGATATGAAAGATGCAAAAAGATGTGGATAAAAGTCACAAACAGATTCTTATTTTCGCGAATTATCTGCTATAAAAATTGGAAAGTTGTTACCAAAAGGAAGTCGTTTAAGCTCTTTTTCCCCTTTCATCAATGAAGATGGTATATTAGTAGTGAAGGGACGCATTGATTTTGCTCCAGGTGTGACAGGAGTCGTAAACCGTCTACCTATTCTTGATCCTTCCCATCCCTGCACCAAAATAGTGATACAGTGGATACATGAAAAATCTGCCCATCATGACCAGCAAAGAGTAATCTCAGAAATCGGGAAAATAGAATGGGTGATTGATTGTAGATAAGCAGTATTCGTGTTGGGCTCATTGTCAACAATGTAAGCTTAGAAAACTTCAACCAACCCCTCCCAAAATGGGACAACTACCTGGTTGCAGACTTGGAGACAGCCATATCCTTTCTTCAATACAGGAGTTGATTTTTGGGGTCTTTATAGTGAAAGTTGTCAGAATACTGTACAGCACTGGGGTGTCATTTTTACGTGTATGACAATTAGAGCAGTGCATGTTGAACTGATGGAAGGGTTTGACACCAATGAAATGATAAATGTTCTAAGTCGATTTATATGTGTAAGAGCATCTCCGGGAAATATTTGGAGTGATAACGGAACTAATTTCATTGGTGCAAACAAAGAATTTTGTGCGGAATTGAAGAAATGGAATCGAGACAAAATACAGCGCAATATGTGTGTGAAAGGCATTTCAACCCACCGGCTAGTGGTCACATGGGAGGATGTTATGAGCGTTTGATTGGTAGTGCTAAGAAGATACTCTCATGCCAATTAAAGAATCGAACACCAAAAGAAAGTGTTTTATGTACTTTACTATATGAAGCCATGGAGATAATGAATAGCAGGCCACTAACATACGCTTGAACTGATCCAAATGATAGCGAGTGTCTTACACCAAATCATTTTTTGAGAACGAGTTGTCTAAAAGCCCCAACTATACCTGGAGTGTATTTCGATAAAGATTAGTATATATATCCTCATGGAGATACTGTCAACATTTAGCAAATGAATTCTGGAAACGTTGGACCGATGAATATCTTGCAGTTTTGATTCGAAGGCCGAAATGGAGGGACAAAACAGACTTTATAAAAGTAAATGATGTAGTCATTGTGAAAGACGACTTAGTACCAAGAAGTTTCTGGAAAAAAGGGATCATCATTAAGGCATTTCCTGGAAAAGATAAGCAAGTTCGGACAGTTGATGTGCGAGTCGCTATAGAAATGGTTGAGGAAAGGATATTTTCAAGGTTTATAGATGTTTGATTATGAAGATCATACCTATTGGTGAAAGAATCGTGTATGAATAACACTAGGAGGGAGGAAATGTTGCTGCTCAAATATGCAAAATTGTGCATGTTTGAGTGTAAAGTCCTTTGACTTGGTATTAAAAGGTTATAGTAACCAAGGTAGTTGTTAAAAAAATTTATTATAACTGTAATTGTCAGTTTTTGATGTAATAAAAATAAACTAATCCGAAAGAAATAGTTTTAGTTGCGCTTGAAAGAAATAAGCATTAAAATAGAAGTCATTTCTAACAACTTGAAAGGAGTCAGATAAGACAGTAATAATATGATGCAACAAGGTTTTTTTAGAACCTGAACAACATGCTCCGAAAGTTTAGGCGTAATCAAATCTAAAATCTTTACTGCTCCAAATAGGACAGTTAACATTTAATGCATTTATACCAAGGCCTGATTTTTTAGAAATTTCACCACGTGTAATGCAGTGTGTTACGCAAGATCAATCAGATGGGAAATAAATAATATTTAATATTGAACTAATTTGTTATGGGAATACCCTGTAGAATTTTTATTTAATACTGAATAGTGCTCTTTTTAGAAAGCTTTCAGAGTTGAGAAATTCATTAAAATGCATCTAAAAATTTGAGCTTTAGAAAGTTGTTAAATAAATTCCAGGCAATAGAATATAGTTTTGATAAAGTGTTGCAGCTATCATAAATTAAACTATAATCACGGTTTAATACAATATAATGTATAGACGCCAAGTCATGAAAGTACACACTTATAGGATTACCAAAAATGATGTCATCTTTTATACATTTAGACTGCAATAAGGTTTCACATCACAAGAAATTACAGATACGCCTACGTATATTACAGTGTAACAGGGACTTCCTACGCGTTATTTAACATAAAAAGTGTTAACAATATTGTGAAATAATATGAAAACCCCGGTACAGATGAAATAGTAGGGGAATTAAAAATAATAAAAACTGATTGAGATTGAGTTGGCAACAGTCTTATAATAACCGTTCATTTGAAAACATCAAAATGTAGTAATATAATTTAATCAGGAGGGAGTCTTAATGCTAGATCTCCCTGCGGGGTTAATTTAAGGGGAACGATGTAAAAGTGTTTTGATCAGGAGGTGGTGCAGAGCTCTAAGAAAAAATGTATGCTAATTCCTGTAGGGAATGTGTGGCGAACAACATGTAAAATGAAATATCTTTGCAAGAGGCAGGGCATTTTCAATCGTGTAAGTGTGGATTTAATGTCAAGAAACCGTTTTAGAAAGGGGTTGGTAGAAATCCCTCCATTAAATTGGAACTGTGAGGCGTGTTTTGGAATCGGAGAGCTGCTGTGTTTGGATCCTTAATTCAATATTTGGAACAATCCTGATGATGGTTAGAAATTCTGGAATTGAACCGTGAGTACTTAACGTTTAAAAAAACTGAATTATGAACTTTTAATTTGTAATTGTGCGTTTTGGTAATAAGACAGTAATTAATTCATCGGACTAATTAGTAATTTGAGTTATTGTTGAAGTTTAGGTACAAGTATTAAATGTAAAATATTTTGAAATGGACAATGGTATGGTGTAACACTGGAATTGGACTATTTTCTCGTTTAAGGAATGACATTACCATTAATTTGGGATTCATAAATGTAATAATTAGATAGGAAAGCAGGAAAATGTGGAGTGTACAAAGGTTTTGTTGCCTGCTGGATTAGGTTAAGTTTGGTTTACGATTCTTTAAGATTTAGTTCATCACCTGGCTAGATTACAGATAGGTTATTTTTAGGAGAACGTATTTATAGGTGTATGTGTAATGAAATTGTTTTTTATGTCAATAGGGGGTAAGTTTTAGGAGGATTTTATTTTAATTATTTATGGAAATAGGTGTGTATACAGTAATTTGTAAACGGTCTCCAGCTACCCTAGTGACCATTGTATTTGAAAGGAGTAATTTAATTAAACAAAGAAACGTGGCGATCGAAGTTAAAATAATCAGAGCAAGGGGGTTTATGCGGAATAACAGTCTTCCACATAGACAAGAACATCACAAAGCTTGCGACGACAGACTGTTTGGCGCCTCTCAATAGTGACAAAGATAGGACCTTTCAGGGTAAGTGATGTAATGCAGAATTTTTAGTCGAAAACCTTGATATTTATCCTTTTTGTAGTTTTTCATTGCTTTATTTTCATTTCGCATTTATCTATATTGAACCCACTCCCGACCACTGCAGATAGCTGATGCGCCCCTTTTATTGTTATGTGGTGCCCGTCCCTTTAGTGTAAGTCAAAATTGAAAATGTTCCACTCGTAACGGTAGAAAAATTACAGTCCGTAACACAAGTTTTCTAATCTTCATTAAAAAATGACAAATGAATATGAGTATCATGACAAACTGGTGCGATTGACAATATCTAAGATGTCTAATTGAATATATATATATATATATATATATATATATATATATATATATATATTAATGTGGTAAGGCCCACGTTGTGAGCGTCACTAAAAGAGTGCTGTGATACAGTGTAGAACCTGAAATTGTTCACTTACCTTCCTTTCTAACTTTGCCTGACTAGCTCAACGGAATTGACGGAGTCTTCGAAATCAAATAAAACACCAATATCACAAAGCATTTATGCAGTATGAAATATTTTCTCTCATACAAAAGCATTTACATCGTTTCTTTCAAACAAAATCATTTCTAAGAAGTACTTACTATATAAAAAAAATTGTCCCTTACCTGATTTTAAATTAACATAACTAAATTTCCTTTTTCATGGATAGTTTACCTGATTATGTTTATTTCCATGCTTGTAAGGTTTGCTTGGCCAAGATATCCTTGACAGATAATCTATTAAACGGTCAGAGTGTTTCGAATTCCGAACACAAACTTTCCTGGTAAAAATTCCTTACAAAAAAATATTAGGACTATCTTAAACTAGATACAAATACTCCAATATTAGTTAAAAATAAATCTAAAAATAATACTTGCAGAATCCACAAAAACGCTCCTCATATTAAATATCTTCTTATTTTAAATTTATGTCCAAATCAGCTTACAAGATTTTCCATATTTAAAATCCTCGTTTCAAACAGCAGTTAACAAAGCACATTATGCTTAAATCTTCCTTTCAATTATTTAATAAAATTTTTAAAATAGCGTTATATTGAAGAATTTTACCTCTTCATTGTAATTTAATAATTTCCATTTTTTATGTCAGTTACGTTTAAAACATCACTTCTATATTTATTGTAACATCATAATTATTAAATTACAGTATGCTTACTGCATACTTCAAATACCATCTTCGCAAAGCAACAGCTCGCGACTTAAATCAAAATAACATTTCGAGATCGAATGTCAGAATCGAATGAATGAATCCTCTATTTAATAAACACTTTCTTATATATACATATTATCCATTTCTAGAACCTACTAGAATGTGTTTGGAACATTATGATGCAAAGATTCGCAGAAACTCATTAGCGTCTAAATTCGCGGCGTTTACCACCTCATAATCTCGTTCCAGTTATTCGTGATGTGCGTTGTTTGTTCTTGTTTAACATCCAAGGTTAATGTGTTGCATCGCTTCTCTCCAACAGAGAATGCGAAAGGTAATAATTAATTATTTTTTAATGACTTCATACGAATTGACGTATTCTCCCAATTCCTCTCGAAATTTTTTTTTTAATCTCGTCTATTCCAGAAAATTCTCTATTTAAAATAAATTTATGTAATCCACGGGGCAATTAATCTAACTTTTAGTTGTTTTTTAATGCAAAAGGGGTTGCATTTTATAGAAAATATATGCTTTTAACATCAAAACGTGTTTTTTAATACACCTTTTAAGGTTAAAATTGGGTTTTCCAATACATGAAATTACTTATTTTTATCCAAACGCGTAAAGCTAGTACTTTTCTATACTACAGTATTGCCCGAAATAAACAGTACTGAAACTAAGTTGGCGGTGTTTTTATGCGTGCGCTGTCACACTCAAGTTAGCTAGTATAGACCTGTCAAGTAAACCTCAAACAAGTAATTAGTAGGGCCTAATTGTTAAAAATGGTGTTAAGTACAGAGGAGAAAGTGTTTCTGGTAGAGCATTATTTTCGTTCATACGGAATCGGCCGACATAATGGTGCAAGTTTGCTATACGTGTCTGATCAATTCACACAAAGGTTTAATAAACGTTCTCCAAGTAATGCTGTAATTTTGAAGGTTATTGAAAAGTTTAGAAATACAGGTAGTGTATTGTGCCAACGAAAAGGAAACTCAGGGCGTCCCAGGACAGTTAACAACAACAATAACCATGAACGTGTTTTGAGCAAATCTTAGAAAATCCGAAAGTCAGCCAGGCAAGGACAGCGTTACAACTTGATTTAAAAGAACTTCCTTTCAAAGAATCCTGAAGGAGCTGGGTACATTTTCGTATGTGATTCAGGTACATCAACAACTACATCCTCGGAATTATCGCAGTAGAGTGGAATATTGCGCCAGAATTCTCGCGTTACAGTATGAAAAACCTGAATTTTTGAAAAATGTTTGGTTTTCAGACGAAGCACATTTTCACTTGTCAGGCTATGTGAATCGTCGCATTAATCGATTTCTGGGCTTTGCTAGACCCGATGAGGTTCCTTTACATAGTGAAAAAGTGAGTGTCTGGTGTGCTGTTTCCGGACACGGAATCATTGGTCCGTACTTTATCGAAGAGAATGGTAGGCAAGTCACACTTAATCAACAGAGGTACAGACAAATTTTAACACGATTTATCCCTGATCTACGTCAATTCTGTCGTGCACGTAACTTGGCATTTCGAAACCAATTTTTTCAGCAGGACGGGGCAACTTGCCATACTGCTGCCGCAATTCGTCAATTTCTTCAAGAACATTTTCCAAGCAAATTCATATCACGATTTACTGACTTCCTTATCCTTCACATTCTCCAGACCTCACACCTCCAGACGCATACATTTGGGGCATGGCTAAAAATGCCGTTTTCAAACGGGCACCACAAACCATCGATGAATTAAAGGATGCCGTTAGAGTCTTCTTCGCAGCCCTGAGACAACCCTTATTCAATAACATGACCAGAAACTTAGAACATCGTTATGAAGTCTGTCTCGAACGAGGAGGTGCACATTTAGAACATATAATAAAGTGTCAATAATATGTATTTTTTAAATATACAAAACAATTACAATTTCAGTACTGTTTATTTCGGGCAATACTGTATTTACAGCAAATGAAGAGCATTTTGATCAAAAATGTATCGATAATTAATAAGTGAAAATAAATAGCTTTATCTTAAGATGATCGATTTGCGTTCCTATTTAAATGCGTTTTACGGTATCTTACAATTAATTATTTTTACATATACAACTTACGTTACTTGCTATTTATTTACAATACGCTTATATCATACAGGGTATTATTTATACACTGGTAATTGCATTTTTCGCTTTTTCGCTTGTACATCATTCAATAAAAGTACGCTTGTATTACACAGGGCGTAACCATGAATTTAACGAAATTTTCATTTTTTCCTGGATTCTTTTATATCTTAGTGGGATCACCTTATCACGTCAATATATATATATATATATATATATATATATATATATAATGCTGTGATAAAGGGGGTTGTTTAAGGGTGTATTTTATAGCAATGGTTATGGAGTAATCAGAAATCACAATAGGAAGCAGAAAACTGCATTTATTTAATAGAAAATTGAGTAATTGGGATAGTTTGTAAATAATAAGCAGTTAACACCCTGTATATAGAGTATAAGTAGTTTTAAGCGACGCAAATAGTAACAATAGGACGCATAGTTAGCATATAAATAAGTAATTCATGCATTAGGTAAATAACAAATATTTAAACCCGGTATATAGAGCTTTAGTAATTTTAGGTAATGTAAATAACTATATTTTTCAGTAGAAGCACGCGTATTTAGAAGTGAGCATAGTTCATGTAATTAAACACGCATTCAGAAAGGATTCTAATCAGTTATGATAATACGGAGCTAAGAAATAAAACTTAAAGAAGCGTAGTGTAAGTGAGTACAAACAATTAACAATTTTAATAGTAAAAGTAATTAAAATGCGTAAATAAATAAGCATATATGAAAATTGAAAGTCGAATTGCATCAGGTATTTGTGTATAATATGGAAACGCGATTATTTTCTCAAAACATCGCATGGTCTGATAACAGGGCATATGTAAGCAGACAACAATTACTCGAAAGGCCGAGAATGTTACAACAGAAAACCACTTTAAGTGTAGAAAATGGAGAGACCTTATTGGTCAAGATTAGCGACGGGCTTGTAAGCCAAACCCACAGACGAAGTGGGATACCAACCATATATTGACAGCGAGCATGATAACGAAGCTCAGTTTTCAACTCAACAAGGCCAAGCTGTGTCACTATGAATCAAAGAGTAACGCGTACGTAATAAGATTTTGATAGTAAAAGTGTTTAATGACAGATAGTGCTACGAATATGAAAATTTCTAATGCAGATGAACGGCTCTAAGTTTGGTGCGAGAAATCTAAATTTAAGTTTGACGACAATAATTCGATGGAGATGTAATAAATCTAAGTGATGTTAACGATCCAGAGGGGGACGATAACATTCTAAGTTGGACGACAATAAATCTAAGTTGGACGATAATAAATCTAAACTAAGTTTGGTGAGAATAAACTCTAAGTCTGACAATAATAATCCAGAGGGTGATGACAATAATTTAAATGTAATAATTCAAGCGTGTGGATAGATAATATTTCAAATGGGTATATGATAATTCCGAATTGGTCGAGAATAATTTCGAATACGATGGATGGTACAATAATGCATGGAGAATTCTAATTGATGTTAGTTGATAATGGAAGCGTCGATAATTTTGGTTGCGAGAAGGAAATAAAGAAACACACAGACCAGGTTAGATCTTTTTAGTTTTAAGACATATTTTTGTATTTGAATATTGAATTGATTAATTAATATAAAATAGTGTAACGGAGTCAGCAACGAACTTTTGCATACGTTGAAAGTACGTAATATAATAAAGGGGTTTTGAACGTTCCAGGCTTCTTTTATAAGAACAGTAGTTTTTTTGGTGACTTTAGATTGATGGCAAAACATATAAATTTTTGAGATAAACAAGACTTATAATATTGATTGATTGAAAAGTGTATTTTATTAATTTTCAAAAACCTGTACATAATATTTGTTTTCATTATATGAAATTGAATTAACTTCATTTTATAATTCAAAATAAAAGCTAGTCGAAACAGAATAATAACCTTAGTGGTAGTGTAACTTGATTGAGATAAACACAGAGAGGTGGAGTCAAGCAAGAATACGCCATTGATACCAACTACGGCGTTATCATAACAAGTGTTTATTGGACAGCCCAAAATCGGCGAACGAAAGTTCCAGGAGTATCATAGCAATATATATATATATATATATATATATATATATATATATATAAATCTTATAATATAATACACATGGTAGTCTTCTTTTGGATACAGTCCAAAAAATAAGACAGATTATTAACATTTAATCAAATACCTAACGTTTCGGTATGCCTTTATACCATTTTCAAAGGCTAAATGGAAACAGAAAATAGAATTAGCAAAAACTACGTAATAAGACGCTGACTACTTACTTTGATTATTTTGAATTCTTAAAATTTAGTGAAAATAGAGAAACGATTTACATTATAAATGTGGGTCAATAAATAAAATTAAAAGTGCCTTAAGGACACGTCATGCCACGATGGCAGTTAAATAGGAGAGTGAGAATGTATGTAATAGAATTATTTAAAATTGACAGGAGAACGTTCCAAAAATGGCAGCAGTTACATAAAAATTTTGAATATAATGTGTGAACGAGGAGTTTACTTGTGATTTGGCGTGTATTTTTTTTTGACTATGTAATAAAAATGTATGTGATTTACCATAGCAGCTATTTTTTCGGTAGTTAGTTGAATTGCAGAAAGCAGCTGAACAGCCATGGCAAAACTTCATTGCGAAGCAGAAATTTTTAAACTTTTTAGGTATTAAGTAGCACCGAAGGTTGGTAGCATTTTGGCCCCCATGAACGAGGGACATCATCAGAGCCAGAGTTAGAATCAGAGCAGCTTTCGCAGCAATTTTGATGCCCAAAGGTGGGACTCGAATTAGAATATGTGGACTACGCAGCAAAATGTCGCCCAATATGGGCTAGAAATTTGATAATTAAATTTATTTCAGGAAACTGACGACCTGGAGATTAGGGGTTGATTGTGTTAGATTTTTTTTGTTTGTTGTGTATATGAGTTTGGGGTGTTGAACGCATGTTGAGAAAAGAGTAGTTGAGGAGTCAAGGACTTGAGATCGGAAGTAGTGATAGTGCTTTTTTGATAAACCGGAACTGAAAATGGAAGCAGAAGCAGGAAAAAGTATGGATCAGTCGAAGACGGAATCGGGAGACCAAGGGAACGAAATGATTATGAGAATGTTAGAGGAAATGCGAGAAGCTAGGGAGGAATCAAACCGGAAGTTTGAGCAAATGACAGAAACGTTGAGTGAGAAAATAGAGAAGTCGATGACTAGGGAATGTAGTGATTTTAAAAATAGTTTAACTGTGAAAATAGAGGACATTGATATGCGTGTAGAATGGAATGAAATGGATATAATAGGGATCAGATAGGAAATAGGACAGCTGAAAATGGGTGAGTTTTTTTGGGAGGAAGAAATTAATAGTAAAATGACGGAAGTAAGTGATTCATGCAGGGACCTGAATGGTATGAAACAAAATATGACGGCTTTAACGGGGGATGGACCGAAGATTTATACAAATAATTTATCGTTAGATCACATGAAATTTTATGGGGATAATCAGGTAAACCCGCAAATTTTTATCAATAGTGTTCGAGCGTTGGTGCATAATTTATATGACGAACAGGCGAAATTAAATGTAGTAAAGGCTTTACCAAAGGACAATGCAAAAGCGTGGTATAATCTTGTGGGACAAGACATAGAGTCTTATTTAGATTTCGAAGAAAAATTTTTGAAATATTATTGGGGAGATGATAAACAAGACCAAGTGCAAGATGATTTGATTACGGGGAAATATAAAGGGGAATTTTCACGATCTCGTGAGCAGTATGCGATTAGAAAGTTTAGTATAGCAAAACAATTAAGTCCGTCGTAATATATGGATAGGCAAATTATTAAGTACCTATTTAGACATTTTCAAGTAGAGGTTAGACAGCACTTAGAACATTACTGAACAAGAGACATTTTTGGAATATTTACAGAGATTTGATGATGGTAGTACCAGGAGACCAAGAGAATATAGTGATAGAAATGTGAATCAGGTTAAATTTGAAAATAGGCGGGATAATTTTTTACAATAGACGGGGGGACGAATTTTAATAGACTGCAGTTGAGAAATAACTGGGAGTCCAGGGCAAATTATCATCGGAGTAGCAGTGGTACGAGAAGTACAAATCAGGGACCAAGTGTGAAATGTCAGAATAGCTCACCGGAAATCTCTAGAGCACAACCTAGTACAGGTACTAGAAATAATGAAATTAGGGATAGGTCGAAAATTAGTAGAACTTATGTCGAAGTAGTAGAGGGACAAGCGGGACCGAATAGTGAGACGCCTGGGAGACAAACCACTAGAGTTATCAATATGTAAATATGTACATCCACGGGAAGAAATTTGTGATAGAATTATGCCAATTAAGAGAAGTCATTTAGTAGCGCCGAATAAAAAGAGGTTTGCTGTAGTAAATAGCGTTGTTGTGTTAAAGGTAGAGATAGGTTTGTTAAGCAGTGAACAGGAATTTGTGATTGTTCCTGGACTAAAATTTAAAAGTATCTTGGGGATGGATTGTATGATGAAGTTAGGTCTAGTTATAGACATGGAGAAACGATTTGGAATTGCCCTGGAAAGATAGTTATGATGTCACAGAAGATGATGTGGGGTTAAGTGTGAATTTGATGGAGATAGATGATTGGGGAGTAAATGAGATAGATACTATTAAATGTCCGGAGGAGAAATTAGATGAATTTCAGGCACTGTTGAAGAAACATTCAGAATTAGTAGGTGTAGAGGCGAGCACAGCTCTAGGTTATGAGCATGTTTTAGAGGTTGACAATTCAGAACCATTCAATTCTAAAATATACCCGATACCTGCAGCATATAGGGAGCAAGTACGTTGTGAGTTAGCAAAGATGTTGGAGGACATCATAATTGAATATTCGAATACGCATTTTCTAAACCCGTTGGTAGTAATCAAGAAGAAAGATATAGCTTTCGGTTGTATTTAGATGCGAGAAAAATTAATCAAAAGACTGAACCACAATTTCATTGTCCACCATCAATGGACACACTTTTAACTAGGTTAAGTTGTAAACTAATTTTCAGTAAGCTTGATTTGAGGAATTCTTTCTGGATGATTCTGTTACATAAACATTCTAGAAGGTACACAGGATTTTCAGTTGAAGTAAAAATTTATAATTTTAAAGTGGTTTCGTCTAGTGCAGTATTGAGTAAGGCTAAGCAGGTAAATTTAGGGGCGTATGAACAAGTGTATAGTCAGTATGTCAATATGTTAATTTTAATTGTCCATGAAACAGTTGAGAAAATAGTAATTGAGATAGGAGAGAAATTAAGAGTCCATGTCATAAAGTATGTAAGAAGAATGACTTTGCGAATTAAAAAGACAGTGAGATTCAAGTAATATAAGTGTAAATAATAGTTGGTAATAATAGGTGTAAATCATTGTTGTACATAAAAGTATGAATAGTCAGGTAGGAAGTAATTGCATTTAAGAGTATATTTGAACCCAAATGAAAAACAAAAATTAGTTTTTATTTGTATTCAAATAGGTGGAATATTATTTGGGGGTTAAAAGGGCATTATGTATCCATTTTTGCAATTTATTTCGTCATTCGGCACGTGAAAATATAAATAAAATTTTTGAAACGTTTTTCAAATCGTTAATGTAGAAATTAATAATTCTACTGTGATATTTTAGGAAGCGAAAAGTTAATTTTCATAATCCTTTAGTGTGTGTTATAATATAAACATTCCGCATGTAAGATAACAGTTCAAATTTGATAGTTATAAATATATTTTAACAGTCGTATTTAAGTATAAGAATATTTTCCAAAAGCTTTTAGAACGTGAAATTGCAGAAGCGAGCATCTAAATTTCATATTATAAACCAATTGATCCTTCATAGTTAAATTAGCAAAGGTGGATGTATATTTTCAAAAGCGTTGCTGAGATTTCAAAGCGTTTAGTTTACAAGCAAGGTTGGCCGTTGGATTATTTACGAGAAGTTGTGAAAGTGTTTTGAAACAGCCTTCCTAGTATTAAATTAAATAAACAAGTGGGACCGTCGCAAATGCTAAGTAGTGTTGGTTACCGCTGTCAATTAAGGATAGATTTCTAGTCTCGTTAAAAAAGATATGAAGCTTGGATAGGGTGATTTCGTTCGTTACAACAAAACTTGCAAACAAGGAAAGATTATTAGATAGAATATGTACAGGTGAGATAGACATAGATTGAACGCTTAACGTTCGTTGACAACAGGGAAGGCAGACGGAGTAAAGGTTAGTTGCTTTAGCGTGTATGTTAGAACGAAATGAGAATAACACGTGTTATGAATATAAGGTAGTGGAGTGAGAACAAATGGGTGGTTATACAAAGTGGAGTGAGTACAAAGCAAGAGAGATGATTTTGGGGCGTAGGGTGGAGTGAGATAGATACTGCACATGTTGCATTAGGGACGTATTTTAAACGTTTATTTTGTCAGTGGGGTGAATATACAAGACTGGGATTATTGAAATTCGACGAAAATCTATTAGTTAGGTGTGTGTGATGGTCAAGTGATTTTCGAAGTGAGTTGCGGTTGGAAAGGAAATATAAAGAAAGGCCTACGTAAACTTGCTGGTGTGGGGGAAATTTCTAGAATTTCGGTGGCTGCTGGAGTGGTAGGTGTACGTTAGCGAGAGTGTTTTAAGAATTGAATGTTTGTATTGTAAAGTTTGAAGAATTCTAACATGTTTTAAAGGGGAAGAAGGATATATAAACACCAAGAGATGGTTGTGACGCTCTCTTAGTCTCTGAGTTTAAATAGCGTAAGCTTTCTATTAGTCTACAACCAGCAGATGCCTACAAGAGTAAAATACTTTAACGAGTTGAATAAAAGAGTACTTTACATAAGTAAAGATTGTTTTAATTTTAATTTGCACTAAGTGTGCAAAAATATAGAAATGGAAAGGAGTAGATATCAGTGGTTGGTCAATTTGGTTGCGTACTAACAGTCAATGGTATTAGTAGCAGAGCTTTGGGAATTTGAATGCATCTTCAATGTGGTGGATGAGTTGATGTCATGGTCAAATGGTTGCAGCTGGCAGTTATGGACATTGCAAGTAAGATTGGGGTGTTCCTGTATGCCTCAGTCTCCGAAGGAATGATAGCAGGCCGTATGCAGGTAACTGTTGCTTTTTATTGCCTATGTGTATAAATTGGTGTTTAATGACTTTATTATGGGTATAATTTATGAATTAAAGGATAAACTTGGAATGAACTACGGATTGAACTTTTTCTGTTGTATTATTTTGCTGTATTTTTATATGAGAATTCATGTTAAAAAAGGGTTTATGATATTAGTAATATTGGTTTTTTTGTACAAGATAAAAGGCACTTTTTGCTGATTGATGTGTAAATGTTAGCACGAGCAGTTAAGGTTTACTATAAGCTCTTATTAAACTAAGTTTAATGTAAAACAAATGGTAAAGCCCTGTTACTTTTGATACAATTGGAAGTAATTAATTTGGGGTAATTATTGTTCTCAAAATGTATTATTTAAAAGTGGATGTATATAATGTATAAAGAATGTGTGAACGAGGAGTTTACTTGTGATTTGGCGTGAACTTTTTTTTTGAGTATGTAGTGCGTGATTTACCGTAGCAACTATTTTTTTTTGGTAGTTAATTGAATTGCAGAAAGCAGCTGAGCAAACTTCATTGCGAAGCAGAAATTTTTAAGCTTTTTGGGTATATAAGTAGCATTGAAGGTTGGTAGCATTTTGGCGCCCATGAACGAGGGACATTATCAGAACCATAGTTAGAATCAGAGCAGCTTTCGCAGCATTTTTGATGTCCAAAGAGGTGGGACTTGAAGTAGCATTAGAGTATGTGGAGTACGCAGCTATATATATATATATATATAAAATAAGATGTATCTGTAAACAATTTGTATTCGTCAATAGACTCTATTATTTTCATAGTTTGTTTACAGATACATCTTATTTTATATATTGTTTTACACAATTTCTTATTGCGGACTGCAAATAACCTGTCTTTTACTATATCTATATATATATTACTCAAATTTAGACCAGGGTAGAAAATTAATTAACGACATCAAACAATTTTAATCACCTTGTATAAAGAAACAAATAGAAATTACGTGCGAAATTTATATTAATTAATTCAATTTTAAAGTAGCGGGTATTAAACAAAGTGTACAAATAATAATTAATATTTAATTAGTATTCGCTAAAAATTAAAGGGTAGAAGTCAATGCCATTCATTATTATTTTAATTGGAGTTAATTGAACCATTAGTAATATATAATATGCATAAAAGCTTTTAAAAACCCAATAATACCAAATATGAGACGCGTTGCTAGCATACAAATCTATCAAAAGGGTTAAAATACGTGGAATATCCAAATCGTAGAAGTATTACGATTGAACACCTGCGTATTTGTAAATATCACGTTCTGTTTAATTTGTTTGGATAAACAAAAATTCTGCGTATATTGCAAACGGTCGGATAAACCGTAGCTTATATTAACGGGAAGGCTAGTTGAGCGGTTATTTAACTCAAATAAGAATCCACGTGGATTGAAATAACCGATAGTAAAGAATATAGATTTGCACCGCTAAGACCAGGTTAGAAAAAGACGGATAAAATGCGCAAAGCAGAGACACGGGTAATAAAAGGCGCGATTTGAGCAACGTCACTAGGTTTGCGATTGGTTGAAATAAGATGCAGATATGAGAGGTGGAAACAATTTCTATATAAAATTAATTAGTTGTTCGCAGACGCGTGGCGCGACGTGTGAAAATTTCTTAGATTTAACTGTCACGAGTGCAAAATTCTAAAAATTGTCCGTTGAGGGACAAATCCGACGTGCAAGCGGGCTATTATATAAACCCGTGCTAATATGAGTTTCGCTCTCTTAGATTTTTGATTTTATTGAATACTTTAAACAGTTTTCTCTCTTTATTTTTTGATGTTATACGATACTGCAAGCAGAATACGTGCTACGATACAAGTTATTATGCATTAGTGCACTTAGAAAAGATAGATAAGTAGCGAAAAATAAATACATTTAAGTATGCAGCTTTGTATATAGCGTGAACGAATCATGAATTGCTTTGCTAATTTTCGGGAGTGAGTAATCAAGTGTTATTCGTAAACGTGATTGGATCCACAAAACAAGATTTAGATATACGTAGATGAGTTCCTGAGAAGTCCTGAACCAATTTAGACGAATGGTGGTGTACAAAAATTTTAAAAGCGTTCAGAATCTGAAGCCGTAAACATAAACCAGCTGGAATGGTGGAATTAGCAAGTCCGATGTGCATTGAAGCCACGAGTGCAGTAACCTTCAGGTAAATTATACAATTTTGTTCGATCTTTGATGTTTTGGTGGGTGTTGGATACCTTTATAATTTGTTTGATAAAAATAGACAGTAGTGAATTTGTATAGACAACAAATTTTTAATTTTAAGGTGAAATTTTCTTGTATAAGTAGAAAGGAGTATTTAGCAGTTTATGTTTTGATTATGATAAAAATTTGGGTCGGTCTTTGAGCTCAATTAGACTAACCTGTTTAATTAACGTAAAGGGGTGGGAGATGCTCCTTTTTATTCAGACTCAGGTCTGCAAATATTGTTAAATTAATTAGTATGCATCCTACCAGGACTTTAATTCTGGATGCAAATTAAAATGAGGACAAATTTAAACTTGAAATTTTATGATATTGAAATTTATGCTGAAATTTAATTTTGAAATTTTAATGTATTATGAATATTGATGTAAATAGAGTTAACGTAGATGTTTGTGGTAGGAATGTGTTTGTTTTTTTTTTGAATGAGGATGAAAGTTATCTAGGTGAGCAGCCGAGGCGAAAAGAGTAAAGAGGCGATTATCAGAAGAGAGTCAACAGGGCGAGAATCACAGCAAATCTTGGTGCCCAATTCGAGAGGCTCAAATATTTATTTTTTACTCTGGTGAGGCTTTTTGTAGGTTTCACAGCAAATCTTGGGCGGCCCAACGCTGGGGCTCGATTTGAAAACCTTAGTTCGCGAATAATGGTGAGGTATCACGGTATATATATATATATATATATATATATATATATATATATATATGTATATAAAAATAATGCATCCAGAATAGACCCTTGCGACACTCAACGATTGAGTACTGCAAGTAACGTGATCTATTTTAACAACTTGTTTCCCATTATTTAAATAATTTTGCAGTAGGTCAGTCGAGGTAAAAAATTCAAAGTATCAAATGCTTTACTGTAATCAAGTAACACATGTAGGGTTAACTTATTTTTATCTGTTTCCGTAATAACATCGTCTATTACCTTACAAAATGTTGAATGACAACTATATCTTGATCTATAACCAGATTGTGTTTCCGGGATTGTATCTGTGATTCCAGAATTTTAGAGAACACTAGCAATATACTGACAGTTTAAATACAATAATAAAACAAGTTGCAAAGTAAGCAATAGTCTTTAAAATATAAGAATTAAATTTATACCGAAATGAGCATCTTAGTAAATGGAAAGTAGATAAGAGGTATTTTACTTCCAATCTGAGATATTCTTATTTTTAATACAATTTACCTTGCACGTGGAACGTTATATTCTATCAATTTTTATTACATTGTTACTGATCAACGTTTTTAAACATGTAGAATCACGAACTTGAACGTAATTATAATTTGTAGTTGACTGATAAGTGGACAATCTATCATTCCTACCTCTTCCAATTATTTACAGGCTTTTATATCTTATAAATTTCTACGTTTAGCTTCTGGAAACTTCTATACGTTTCTCGTTGATATGAATCATAAAGCTGATTTATCAGTTCATTTTAGACTTTTATTAGGTCGTTTATCGTATCTAGATAGCTAATTTATGAAGTCGTAAAAATTTCAATTTGTTCATTAATTGAAGGAATGAATGAAAATGGTTATCTGTAGCTGCTTGTAATCGTCCTGCCTTATCTAATTTATGGTCTTTAAATGTCTTATTGCTCTAATTTATGAACCTGTATTAACATATAATTTCAATACACATACCCATGTGCTTTCCTAAAAATAAATCTTAGCTGCAAATCTGGCCAGGTATTGCAAAATAAATCATAAAGAAAACTCAAATCTAAGTCATCAACAAAACTATTAGTCGCTCAAAATTTTTCCTGCTTTAGTTAGAAGACATTAACGAATTCCAAATTATTGGCAATATCGTTCATATAAAAGATACAGTTAAACTCCCACCACACTGCTTAGAATTATTGCCAGTTATAACCAGATTATGGTTAATACCAATTTTGTACTGTAGCATTATTCTTTCCAAAATACTTAACCCCTACATATTTCTTAATATTTTATTCCAATAATATTATCTTTAAATTTAATCACCAATCGTTTCATCGATAAAACCTGACTGTGATGTTCGATTAATGTCCTACATAAAAAAATGTCAATCATATTTATGTCCAAATTCGCATAAACTATATCTATAATATTACTTACAGTTTGATTTATCTAATTTAAGGTCCAGACCACACCAACTTCCATGTTGTTAATAATATACCTCGTCTTTCTTTTCCATTCTTTTGTACAACAGCTACAACACGATTCCAAAATTCTAATTCAATGTTGGAATGAACAAGTCCAGTTTCACTTCCTACAAGCGGCCATAACGACACTAATTCCACCCGCAGGTGTATTGAAACTACCTTGCCAAGTGCAAGTGTAGTTCACAATTTACAGTATGCCGCGTCTCTCCCATTAAGCTGCATTTGTTTAACTTTCTACAATTCTCTCTCCTCACTACATTTTTAAAGCGTAAACTAACGTCCTTTAATTTTTTTACTTTCCGAAATTAACTTGTCCACGGCCTCATACTGCAGGCGCCTCCCTCATCATGCCGCGATCTTACATTCTCCTATCCCTACATAATTGATGTTTTCAGGTCAACGTTTCCTTGACTTTTCTTCCATAGCATCCAACAAAACTACGACCACTGTAAATCATACTTTATTACAGTCAGTGTCTGTTAATGCAATATCTTGATTTTATGCTTACTTCACCATTCTCACACGTACAGTTTATTACAATGTATTTGTGTGTAAACCTACACTTCTGTACATTCACTGCTCAACGTCTGTGTTATTACTTTGTATTCAAGTATGTTTGTGGTTTCCCCTTTATGATAATTGAAACTGTCTATGTACAACTATGGCATATTGCTTTAAAATTTATTAAAACCAATTTCCTGACGCTCATATTTGGGGGTGTATAAATGAGTTCTTTTATTTCATCAATCTAAAATTTACTTAAGAACACGACATGCTTCCCCTGTTAAAATTGGTTTGTTTACATTCTTGTGGTTTAGGATAATTTACAACGCTTTGTTTAAGTTCCAATATATATTTAACATGATGTAATTGCGTCTTATTGTTTAACACTATTCTACACGAAATTAAGATTATACAGGGTGCTTCAATAACAAGTTTGTTCAATCAAGATTCCTTCTTTCTTTCACCTCTAAATTATTACTAGCATATTGCAGCACGTTACATACACTTAACCTCTGAAGACTATTAATCTAAATCAGATGCAGCTATAACAATAATACAATACTATAAGTACTCAATGAGAAAAGTTTGAGATGAGAGAAACACGTGCATGCATATACATATCTAATTGTATATAGTGGGATGATAACATTTTGACGAAAAAGCAAATAAATATTTCATGTATCTTAGTTTAAAGGATGAATGACTTTCGCATATCGATTCAGGCCAAAGGTTATTAATTACATTTGCAATTTTGTAAGAAAATGACGTTTTAACTTTTATGCTTGAGGATGGATATCAGTCAATGGCTGTGAAGACAAGCACATAATCGTAACTTCCCTATACAAGTAAGGTGGAAATTTATTAATCAATTGTTAATGTACATTTCAGTTGAATGCAGTAAATGTCTATTAATAAGTTGTTAACCACCAACCTTTCGCTTTAAGCTTGTGCGAAACTCTTTCGTACTTTCTTACACTGTAAATATAACTCAAACATTACCATATATATATATATATATTGTAATCTAGACATCCCAAACGCTTAGGCAAGGTTCATAGACTATGTTGCAATCGTGCAAGTGCGAAAGAACAAGTGATTCATATGCTTCATCGTAACTTTTACAGACAATGAATATACTGAAATATGGCCTTGAGTGAAATATAAGCTTTATTGCTGTTCAAATAAGCAAGTGTGCATGCTTGAGTGTAAAGTCCTTTGACTTGGTATTAAACGTTTATAGTAACCATGGTAGTTGTTAAAAAAAAATTATTACTGTAATTGTCAGCATTAAAATAGAAGTCACTTCTAACAACTTGAAAGAGTCAGATAAGACAGAAATAATATGATGCAACAACATTATTAAATGATGACCCCCCGACGTGATCTATACATAAGAAAGCAACTAGTTAGACCAGACAAAATCGTTTAGAGAACTGATTAAATGAGTTATTTAAGAATGAAACCATAAAAATTTGAAAGAGAAAAACAAATAGTTTGTCCACCGACACATTTTAGTTATGCAGAACTTGGTATTCCAATGTGATGCACTTGAGAATAAAAAAGAAACATTCTGAAGTCATTAAGTGAAGTTTCAATTCGCTCAACAGGTTTTTCTCGGAATTTAGAAAAAATTTGAAGCTGAATTTAAGATCGCTACCCTTCAAGATGCCATCGAAGAAAAGAAAGAAGAGCTAGAGGTTTTTAAAGCAGAACTTAAAGCCTCAGAAGAAGAATTAAAAACAATAAAAGCTTTCCAACTACCAGAGGCAAGTGACAAAATTCTTAAAGAACTAAGTCTTTGCATAATTCGTTTTAAGGAGTTGTGGTCGATGCTCTTGTCACAAATATAATTACCTTTAACATGAAAAAATATATAAATAATATTCAATTGCTAAATGAATTTCTAGAGAGGTTACCTTCTATAATAAGAAGAGAATGATTTATTTGGCGAGACAAAACGTTAGAGGTACCGAACTTAGAATTGTACCGCAGATGGTTAGACAACGAAGTAAATGTTGCCTATTACAGTTCCAAGCGAACAATAAGCGAAAACAAATCAGGTTGATCGAAAAAGAAATTACAGTATGAATGCTGCAAAAAAATCTGATGTTTGTTATCAATGCAATTTAAAAAATCATATAATCATTAACTGTTATCAGTTCAATAAGTTAGACCCAAATATGAGATGGAGAACAGTAAGAACGAAGAAACTCTGCTATCGTTGTTTAGAGAAAGATCATTTATCTTCAAATTGTAAGAAATCGGAAGTATGTGGTCTGAACTCTTGTTTGAGTCGACATCACCGACTTTTACATCGTAGTTATGGAAAACAAGTACAAGAGAATACACGTGATGAGACGACCCCCCCCCAAGCCCTTTACTGGCTTGCACTGAAGATAAAGATTATAATAATTCCATAGCGTCGGCGGTAAACGGTGTGATGCCTGTCATCTTCATGAAAATTTCAGGGTCTAAACATGAAGAAATAGTTTATGCTTGACTCGATACCGAAGCGAGTTTCTCTATGTTAGAAACAGAGGTAGCAAACCGAATTGGATTAAACGACACAATAAAGCCCTTAATTTTTAATGTTTATGGGAACGAAATAAGGGAAGATAACGAGTCGATGGTAGTAACTTTACAAGTTCGAGGAATTCTGCGAAATTCAAATACCTTTGTCATAAAAGATGTTCGAACTGTAAAGAACGTCGACCTTCCGCCAAATCCTATAAATTACAAAAAAATGAGAAATATCCGTATCTGCACAATGCAAAAGTAAAATCAGTTCCAAATGAAAAACCAAGAATGATTAGTGGATATGACAACCATCGCCTGTTTTGTCCTCGCTCTATGATTGAAGATCCTGAAGAATTTGGATCCTCTGCACATTTATGCCGATTGGGATAGTACCTATCCGGAGTTAGTGTAGAAAACAGTTGTTACTTTGCTTGTGAATCGTGCCAAAGTGAAAGCGATGATTGCCTTCATTGAAGAAATTGGTCCAAAGGCTCCTACCAGAGTGTCTCGTTCTCAAGAAGATATGAGAGCTCTGAAATTGTTACAAAACAATACTGAAAGAAAATCATTGAGAAACTTGTCTGTTGTGGAAAGAAGATACTCCCATTTTACCTGAGAGTAGAAACATGGCTATACAACGATTACATTTAATGGAAAAGAAAAGAACTGAAATGCAGAATTTGCCCGTCTTTGTTGCGAAAAGTTTCAGTACTATATTCAGAAAGAGTATCTTATACCACTAAAAAATATGAAAAAAAAATTAGAACCAACTTGACGAAAATGGTATTTACCTTGGTTCTTTGTTTATCATGCTAAAAAACCCTAGACTAGTTTTTGATGCGGCAGCAAAGTCAAGAGGAAAATTGTTAAATGATTTTTTATTGAAAGGACCAGGCATGCTGAACTCGTCATATATTTTAATGCGATTTTGCTGTTTTCCTATTGTTTGGACAGCAGATATAAAGGAAATGTTTCATCAAGTGAAACTGAATTCTAAAGGCTGACCAAGCCAAACAATTTTATACAAAGGTATGAAAAGAGATGAACCGCCGCAGGAATATTATATGACAGTGTTATTTTTCGGAGGTGCATCATCTCCTTGTTCTGCAATTTACATCAAAAATAAGAATACCGAAATATCTTCAAGTAAATATTCAGCTGCAGTAAAATCAGTCACTCGTGATTTCTACATGGATGATAATTTAGGAGGGGCCTCCTCAGTAGAGGAAGCTGTAACTTTACAACGGCAAATAACTGACATACTTATGGAGGTTTCGATATAGTCATGGAATAGCAATTCACTAGAAGTTTTAAAGTGTATACGAAACGAAATTCAATCGAAACGACAACACAATTTTTTATTAAAGTCGGATTTGAATTTGGAAAAACTTTAGGAATGTGGTGGAACCCGCTTGAAGATTGTTTTCAGTTTAAGATGAAATTTGGTAAAAATTTGCTCAAAACAGCAAAAGGATGATCGAAATCCAACAAAGAGAGAAGTCAGTTTTGTGATGGCTCTTTTTGATTCACTAGGGTTTCTCACTCCTATAAAGATTCGTGCTCTCGTTATAATTCAAAGTGTATGGCGAGCCGGAATAGGATGGGATGAGGAAATCTCACATTCATTAAATGACTTATGGGATGCATTGGTTGGAAGAGTTGAAAACAATTAACGCAGTATAAATAAACAGACGATATTCTTTGTTATCTCCAATCGATGAAGTACAAATACAGATTTTTATGGACGCTAGCGAAGAAGCATATTCTGCTGTTTGCTTTTTTGTCATGAAGTCAAACGATGCTGTTGAGATTACATTTGTAATGGGAAAAGCACGAGTGACACCTCTGAAAGGGTAACAACACCAAGGGCAGAGCTACAGGCAGTTTTATTGGAAGCACGACTACGAAATTCCCTACTCAACTGTTTTCAAAATGTGTTTCATTTACCACTACCTTTGGAGTGATTCCAAAACAGTATTATATGGGGTCAGGTCTGAGACATGAAGATTTAGATCCTTTGTTCAAAGTCGTATAGGAGAAATGTTAGAACTAACCAATTCTTGTCAATGGCATTAGGTTCCCTTCAAACTAAATGTTGCAGATGATGCTACACGACTGAAAACGAATGAAAAATTTTCAGCATCGTGTAGATGGCTCAGGGGAGCAACTTTTCTTCTTTTAAATCCGCTTAAATGGTCAAAAGAACCACAGAACCTCTGTGAAGGGAAAAACTAAGAGATAGAATTAAAACTATATACTTATGTATTGACTAAAATAAATCAAGAAAGCACTTTGCCCGATATCAATCGTTTTTCATCATGGATGAGATTAATTAGAGCCACACCAGCAGTTAACTATTTCATTCGTCCGATAAAGTCTCCCAAACCATATAATATTACAGTTGATGATATGAAAGATGCAGAAAAGATGTGGATAAAAAGTCACAAACAGATTCTTATTTTCGCGAATTATCTGCTATAAAAATTGGAAAGTTGTTACCAAAAGGAAGTCGTTTAAGCTCTTTTTCCCCTTTCATCAATGAAGATGGTATATTAGTAGTGAAGGGACGCATTGATTTTGCTCCAGGTGTGACAGGAGTCGTAAACCGTCTACCTATTCTTGATCCTTCCCATCCCTGCACCAAAATAGTGATACAGTGGATACATGAAAAATCTGCCCATCATGACCAGCAAAGAGTAATCTCAGAAATCGGGAAAATAGAATGGGTGATTGATTGTAGATAAGCAGTATTCGTGTTGGGCTCATTGTCAACAATGTAAGCTTAGAAAACTTCAACCAACCCCTCCCAAAATGGGACAACTACCTGGTTGCAGACTTGGAGACAGCCATATCCTTTCTTCAATACAGGAGTTGATTTTGGGGTCTTTATAGTGAAAGTTGTCAGAATACTGTACAGCACTGGGGTGTCATTTTTACGTGTATGACAATTAGAGCAGTGCATGTTGAACTGATGGAAGGGTTTGACACCAATGAAATGATAAATGTTCTAAGTCGATTTATATGTGTAAGAGCATCTCCGGGAAATATTTGGAGTGATAACGGAACTAATTTCATTGGTGCAAACAAAGAATTTTGTGCGGAATTGAAGAAATGGAATCGAGACAAAATACAGCGCAATATGTGTGTGAAAGGCATTTCAACCCACCGGCTAGTGGTCACATGGGAGGATGTTATGAGCGTTTGATTGGTAGTGCTAAGAAGATACTCTCATGCCAATTAAAGAATCGAACACCCAAAGAAAGTGTTTTATGTACTTTACTATATGAAGCCATGGAGATAATGAATAGCAGGCCACTAACATACGCTTGAACTGATCCAAATGATAGCGAGTGTCTTACACCAAATCATTTTTTGAGAATGAGTTGTCTAAAAGCCCCAACTATACCTGGAGTGTATTTCGATAAAGATTAGTATATATATCCTCATGGAGATACTGTCAACATTTAGCAAATGAATTCTGGAAACGTTGGACCGATGAATATCTTGCAGTTTTGATTCGAAGGCCGAAATGGAGGGACAAAACAGACTTTATAAAAGTAAATGATGTAGTCATTGTGAAAGACGACTTAGTACCAAGAAGTTTCTGGAAAAAAGGGATCATCATTAAGGCATTTCCTGGAAAAGATAAGCAAGTTCGGACAGTTGATGTGCGAGTCGCTATAGAAATGGTTGAGGAAAGGATATTTTCAAGGTTTATAGATGTTTGGTTATGAAGATCATTCCTATTGGTGAAAGAATCGTGTATGAATAACACTAGGAGGGAGGAAATGTTGCTGCTCAAATATGCAAAATTGTGCATGTTTGAGTGTAAAGTCCTTTGACTTGGTATTAAAAGGTTATAGTAACCAAGGTAGTTGTTAAAAAAATTTATTATAACTGTAATTGTCAGTTTTTGATGTAATAAAAATAAACTAATCCGAAAGAAATAGTTTTAGTTGCGCTTGAAAGAAATAAGCATTAAAATAGAAGTCATTTCTAACAACTTGAAAGGAGTCAGATAAGACAGTAATAATATGATGCAACAAAGTTTTTTTAGAACCTGAACAACATGCTCCGAAAGTTTAGGCGTAATCAAATCTAAAATCTTTACTGCTCCAAATAGGACAGTTAATATTTAATGCATTTATACCAAGGCCTAATTTTTTAGAAATTTCACCACGTGTAATGCAGTGTGTTACGCAAGATCAATCAGATGGGAAATAAATAATATTTAATATTGAACTAATTTGTTATGGGAATACCCTGTAGAATTTTTATTTAATACTGAATAGTGCTCTTTTTAGAAAGCTTTCAGAGTTGAGAAATTCATTAAAATGCACCTAAAAATTTGAGCTTTAGAAAGTTGTTAAATAAATTCCAGGCAATAGAATATAGTTTTGATAAAGTGTTGCAGCTATCATAAATTAAACTATAATCACGGTTTAATACAATATAATGTATAGACGCCAAGTCATGAAAGTACACACTTATAGGATTACCAAAAATGATGTCATCTTTTATACATTTAGACTGCAATAAGGTTTCACATCACAAGAAATTACAGATACGCCTACGTATATTACAGTGTAACAGGGACTTCCTACGCGTTATTTAACATAAAAAGTGTTAACAATATTGTGAAATAATATGAAAACCCCGGTACAGATGAAATAGTAGGGAATTAAAATAATAAAACTGATTGAGATTGAGTTGGCAACAGTCTTATAATAACCGTTCATTTGAAAACATCAAAATGTAGTAATATAATTTAATCAGGAGGAGTCTTAATGCTAGATCTCCTGCGGGTTAATTTAAGGAACGATGTAAAAGTGTTTTGATCAGGAGGTGGTGCAGAGCTCTAAGAAAAAATGTATGCTAATTCCTGTAGGGAATGTGTGGCGAACAACATGTAAAATGAAATATCTTTGCAAGAGGCAGGGCATTTTCAATCGTGTAAGTGTGGATTTAATGTCAAGAAACCGTTTTAGAAAGGGGTTGGTAGAAATCCCTCCATTAAATTGGAACTGTGAGGCGTGTTTTGGAATCGGAGAGCTGCTGTGTTTGGATCCTTAATTCAATATTTGGAACAATCCTGATGATGGTTAGAAATTCTGGAATTGAACCGTGAGTACTTAACGTTTAAAAAAACTGAATTATGAACTTTTAATTTGTAATTGTGCGTTTTGGTAATAAGACAGTAATTAATTCATCGGACTAATTAGTAATTTGAGTTATTGTTGAAGTTTAGGTACAAGTATTAAATGTAAAATATTTTGAAATGGACAATGGTATGGTGTAACACTGGAATTGGACTATTTTCTCGTTTAAGGAATGACATTACCATTAATTTGGGATTCATAAATGTAATAATTAGATAGGAAAGCAGGAAAATGTGGAGTGTACAAAGGTTTTGTTGCCTGCTGGATTAGGTTAAGTTTGGTTTACGATTCTTTAAGATTTAGTTCATCACCTGGCTAGATTACAGATAGGTTATTTTTAGGAGAACGTATTTATAGGTGTATGTGTAATGAAATTGTTTTTTATGTCAATAGGGGGTAAGTTTTAGGAGGATTTTATTTTAATTATTTATGGAAATAGGTGTGTGTATACAGTAATTTGTAAACGGTCTCCAGCTACCCTAGTGACCATTGTATTTGAAAGGAGTAATTTAATTAAACAAAGAAACGTGGCGATCGAAGTTAAAATAATCAGAGCAAGGGGGTTTATGCGGAATAACAGTCTTCCACATAGACAAGAACATCACAAAGCTTGCGACGACAGACTGTTTGGCGCCTCTCAATAGTGACAAAGATAGGACCTTTCAGGGTAAGTGATGTAATGCAGAATTTTTAGTCGAAAACCTTGATATTTATCCTTTTTGTAGTTTTTCATTGCTTTATTTTCATTTCGCATTTATCTATATTGAACCCACTCCCGACCACTGCAGATAGCTGATGCGCCCCTTTTATTGTTATGTGGTGCCCGTCCCTTTAGTGTAAGTCAAAATTGAAAATGTTCCACTCGTAACGGTAGAAAAATTACAGTCCGTAACACAAGTTTTCTAATCTTCATTAAAAAATGACAAATGAATATGAGTATCATGACAAACTGGTGCGATTGACAATATCTAAGATGTCTAATTGAATATATATATATATATATATATATATATTAATGTGGTAAGGCCCACGTTGTGAGCGTCACTAAAGAGTGCTGTGATACAGTGTAGAACCTGAAATTGTTCACTTACCTTCCTTTCTAACTTTGCCTGACTAGCTCAACGGAATTGACGGAGTCTTCGAAATCAAATAAAACACCAATATCACAAAGCATTTATGCAGTATGAAATATTTTCTCTCATACAAAAGCATTTACATCGTTTCTTTCAAACAAAATCATTTCTAAGAAGTACTTACTATATAAAAAAAATTGTCCCTTACCTGATTTTAAATTAACATAACTAAATTTCCTTTTTCATGGATAGTTTACCTGATTATGTTTATTTCCATGCTTGTAAGGTTTGCTTGGCCAAGATATCCTTGACAGATAATCTATTAAACGGTCAGAGTGTTTCGAATTCCGAACACAAACTTTCCTGGTAAAAATTCCTTACAAAAAAATATTAGGACTATCTTAAACTAGATACAAATACTCCAATATTAGTTAAAAATAAATCTAAAAATAATACTTGCAGAATCCACAAAAACGCTCCTCATATTAAATATCTTCTTATTTTAAATTTATGTCCAAATCAGCTTACAAGATTTTCCATATTTAAAATCCTCGTTTCAAACAGCAGTTAACAAAGCACATTATGCTTAAATCTTCCTTTCAATTATTTAATAAAATTTTTAAAATAGCGTTATATTGAAGAATTTTACCTCTTCATTGTAATTTAATAATTTCCATTTTTTATGTCAGTTACGTTTAAAACATCACTTCTATATTTATTGTAACATCATAATTATAAAATTACAGTAAGCTTACTGCATACTTCAAATACCATCTTCAAAGCAACAGCTCGCGACTTAAATCAAAATAACATTTCGAGATCGAATGTCAGAATCGAATGAATGAATCCTCTATTTAATAAACACTTTCTTATATATACATATTATCCATTTCTAGAACCTACTAGAATGTGTTTGGAACATTATGATGCAAAGATTCGCAGAAACTCATTAGCGTCTAAATTCGCGGCGTTTACCACCTCATAATCTCGTTCCAGTTATTCGTGATGTGCGTTGTTTGTTCTTGTTTAACATCCAAGGTTAATGTGTTGCATCGCTTCTCTCCAACAGAGAATGCGAAAGGTAATAATTAATTATTTTTTAATGACTTCATACGAATTGACGTATTCTCCCAATTCCTCTCGAAATTTTTTTTTTAATCTCGTCTATTCCAGAAAATTCTCTATTTAAAATAAATTTATGTAATCCACGGGGCAATTAATCTAACTTTTAGTTGTTTTTTAATGCAAAAGGGGTTGCATTTTATAGAAAATATATGCTTTTAACATCAAAACGTGTTTTTAATACACCTTTTAAGGTTAAAATTGGGTTTTCCAATACATGAAATTACTTATTTTTATCCAAACGCGTAAAGCTAGTACTTTTCTATACTACAGTATTGCCCGAAATAAACAGTACTGAAACTAAGTTGGCGGTGTTTTTATGCGTGCGCTGTCACACTCAAGTTAGCTAGTATAGACCTGTCAAGTAAACCTCAAACAAGTAATTAGTAGGGCCTAATTGTTAAAAATGGTGTTAAGTACAGAGGAGAAAGTGTTTCTGGTAGAGCATTATTTTCGTTCATACGGAATCGGCCGACATAATGGTGCAAGTTTGCTATACGTGTCTGATCAATTCACACAAAGGTTTAATAAACGTTCTCCAAGTAATGCTGTAATTTTGAAGGTTATTGAAAAGTTTAGAAATACAGGTAGTGTATTGTGCCAACGAAAAGGAAACTCGGGGCGTCCCAGGACAGTTAACAACAACAATAACCATGAACGCGTTTTTGAGCAAATCTTAGAAAATCCGAAAGTCAGCCAGGCAAGGACAGCGTTACAACTTGATTTAAAAAGAACTTCCTTTCAATGAATCCTGAAGGAGCTGGGTACATTTTCGTATGTGATTCAGGTACATCAACAACTACATCCTCGGAATTATCGCAGTAGAGTGGAATATTGCGCCAGAATTCTCGCGTTACAGTATGAAAAACCTGAATTTTTGAAAAATGTTTGGTTTTCAGACGAAGCACATTTTCACTTGTCAGGCTATGTGAATCGTCGCATTAATCGATTTCTGGGCTTTGCTAGACCCGATGAGGTTCAAGAGGTTCCTTTACATAGTGAAAAAGTGAGTGTCTGGTGTGCTGTTTCCGGACACGGAATCATTGGTCCGTACTTTATCGAAGAGAATGGTAGGCAAGTCACACTTAATCAACAGAGGTACAGACAAATTTTAACACGATTTATCCCTGATCTACGTCAATTCTGTCGTGCACGTAACTTGGCATTTCGAAACCAATTTTTTCAGCAGGACGGGGCAACTTGCCATACTGCTGCCGCAATTCGTCAATTTCTTCAAGAACATTTTCCAAGCAAATTCATATCACGATTTACTGACTTCCCTTATCCTTCACATTCTCCAGACCTCACACCTCCAGACGCATACATTTGGGGCATGGCTAAAAATGCCGTTTTCAAACGGGCACCACAAACCATCGATGAATTAAAGGATGCCGTTAGAGTCTTCTTCGCAGCCCTGAGACAACCCTTATTCAATAACATGACCAGAAACTTAGAACATCGTTATGAAGTCTGTCTCGAACGAGGAGGTGCACATTTAGAACATATAATAAAGTGTCAATAATATGTATTTTTTAAATATACAAAACAATTACAATTTCAGTACTGTTTATTTCGGGCAATACTGTATTTACAGCAAATGAAGAGCATTTTGATCAAAAATGTATCGATAATTAATAAGTGAAAATAAATAGCTTTATCTTAAGATGATCGATTTGCGTTCCCATTTAAATGCGTTTTACGGTATCTTACAATTAATTATTTTTACATATACAACTTACGTTACTTGCTATTTATTTACAATACGCTTATATCATACAGGGGTATTATTTATACACTGGTAATTGCATTTCTCGCTTTTTCGCTTGTACATCATTCAATAAAAGTACGCTTGTATTACACAGGGCGTAACCATGAATTTAACGAAATTTTCATTTTTTCCTGGATTCTTTTATATCTTAGTGGGATCACCTTATCACGTCAATATATATATATATATATATATATATATATAATGCTGTGATAAAGGGGGTTGTTTAAGGGTGTATTTTATAGCAATGGTCATGGAGTAATCAGAAATCACAATAGGAAGCAGAAAACTGCATTTATTTAATAGAAAATTGAGTAATTGGGATAGTTTGTAAATAATAAGCAGTTAACACCCTGTATATAGAGTATAAGTAGTTTTAAGCGACGCAAATAGTAACAATAGGACGCATAGTTAGCATATAAATAAGTAATTCATGCATTAGGTAAATAACAAATATTTAAACCCGGTATATAGAGCTTTAGTAATTTTAGGTAATGTAAATAACTATATTTTTCAGTAGAAGCACGCGTATTTAGAAGTGAGCATAGTTCATGTAATTAAACACGCATTCAGAAAGGATTCTAATCAGTTATGATAATACGGAGCTAAGAAATAAAACTTAAAGAAGCGTAGTGTAAGTGCGTACAAACAATTAACAATTTTTAATAGTAAAAGTAATTAAAAATGCGTAAATAAATAAGCATATATGAAAATTGAAAGTCGAATTGCATCAGGTATTTGTGTATAATATGGAAACGCGATTATTTTCTCAAAACATCGCATGGTCTGATAACAGGGCATATGTAAGCAGACAACAATTACTCGAAAGGCCGAGAATGTTACAACAGAAAACCACTTTAAGTGTAGAAAATGGAGAGACCTTATTGGTCAAGATTAGCGACGGGCTTGTAAGCCAAACCCACAGACGAAGTGGGATACCAACCATATATTGACAGCGAGCATGATAACGAAGCTCAGTTTTCAACTCAACAAGGCCAAGCTGTGTCACTATGAATCAAAGAGTAACGCGTACGTAATAAGATTTTGATAGTAAAAGTGTTTAATGACAGATAGTGCTACGAATATGAAAATTTCTAATGCAGATGAACGGCTCTAAGTTTGGTGCGAGAAATCTAAATTTAAGTTTGACGACAATAATTCGATGGAGATGTAATAAATCTAAGTGATGTTAACGATCCAGAGGGGGACGATAACATTCTAAGTTGGACGACAATAAATCTAAGTTGGACGATAATAAATCTAAACTAAGTTTGGTGAGAATAAACTCTAAGTCTGACAATAATAATCCAGAGGGTGATGACAATAATTTAAATGTAATAATTCAAGCGTGTGGATAGATAATATTTCAAATGGGTATATAATAATTCCGAATTGGTCGAGAATAATTTCGAATACGATGGATGGTACAATAATGCATGGAGAATTCTAATTGATGTTAGTTGATAATGGAAGCGTCGATAATTTTGGTTGCGAGAAGGAAATAAAGAAACACACAGACCAGGTTAGATCTTTTTAGTTTTAAGACATATTTTTGTATTTGAATTTGAATATTGAATTGATTAATTAATATAAAATAGTGTAACGGAGTCAGCAACGAACTTTTGCATACGTTGAAAGTACGTAATATAATAAAGGGGTTTTGAACGTTCCAGGCTTCTTTTATAAGAACAGTAGTTTTTTTGGTGACTTTAGATTGATGGCAAAACATATAAATTTTTGAGATAAACAAGACTTATAATATTGATTGATTGAAAAGTGTATTTTATTAATTTTCAAAAACCTGTACATAATATTTGTTTTCATTATATGGAATTGAATTAACTTCATTTTATAATTCAAAATAAAAGCTAGTCGAAACAGAATAATAACCTTAGTGGTAGTGTAACTTGATTGAGATAAACACAGAGAGGTGGAGTCAAGCAAGAATACGCCATTGATACCAACTACGGCGTTATCATAACAAGTGTTTATTGGACAGCCCAAAATCGGCGAACGAAAGTTCCAGGAGTATCATAGCAATATATATATATATATATATATATATATATATATAAATCTTATAATATAATACACATGGTAGTCTTCTTTTGGATACAGTCCAAAAAATAAGACAGATTATTAACATTTAATCAAATACCTAACGTTTCGGTATGCCTTTATACCATTTTCAAAGGCTAAATGGAAACAGAAAATAGAATTAGCAAAAACTACGTAATAAGACGCTGACTACTTACTTTGATTATTTTGAATTCTTAAAATTTAGTGAAAATAGAGAAACGATTTACATTATAAATGTGGGTCAATAAATAAAATTAAAAGTGCCTTAAGGACACGTCATGCCACGATGGCAGTTAAATAGGAGAGTGAGAATGTATGTAATAGAATTATTTAAAATTGACAGGAGAACGTTCCAAAATGGCAGCAGTTACATAAAAATTTTGAATATAATGTGTGAACGAGGAGTTTACTTGTGATTTGGCGTGTATTTTTTTTTGACTATGTAATAAAAATGTATGTGATTTACCATAGCAGCTATTTTTTCGGTAGTTAGTTGAATTGCAGAAAGCAGCTGAACAGCCATGGCAAAACTTCATTGCAAAGCAGAAATTTTTAAACTTTTTAGGTATTAAGTAGCACCGAAGGTTGGTAGCATTTTGGCCCCCATGAACGAGGGACATCATCAGAGCCAGAGTTAGAATCAGAGCAGCTTTCGCAGCAATTTTGATGCCCAAAGGTGGGACTCGAATTAGAATATGTGGACTACGCAGCAAAATGTCGCCCAATATGGGCTAGAAATTTGATAATTAAATTTATTTCAGGAAACTGACGACCTGGAGATTAGGGGTTGATTGTGTTAGATTTTTTTTGTTTGTTGTGTATATAAGTTTGGGGTGTTGAACGCATGTTGAGAAAAGAGTAGTTGAGGAGTCAAGGACTTGAGATCGGAAGTAGTGATAGTGCTTTTTTGATAAACCGGAACTGAAAATGGAAGCAGAAGCAGGAAAAGTATGGATCAGTCGAAGACGGAATCGGAGACCAAGGAACGAAATGATTATGAGAATGTTAGAGGAAATGCGAGAAGCTAGGAGGAATCAAACCGGAAGTTTGAGCAAATGACAGAAACGTTGAGTGAGAAAATAGAGAAGTCGATGACTAGGAATGTAGTGATTTTAAAAATAGTTTAACTGTGAAAATAGAGGACATTGATATGCGTGTAGAATGGAATGAAATGGATATAATAGGGATCAGATAGGAAATAGGACAGCTGAAAATGGGTGAGTTTTTTTGGGAGGAAGAAATTAATAGTAAAATGACGGAAGTAAGTGATTCATGCAGGGACCTGAATGGTATGAAACAAAATATGACGGCTTTAACGGGGGATGGACCGAAGATTTATACAAATAATTTATCGTTAGATCACATGAAATTTTATGGGGATAATCAGGTAAACCCGCAAATTTTTATCAATAGTGTTCGAGCGTTGGTGCATAATTTATATGACGAACAGGCGAAATTAAATGTAGTAAAGGCTTTACCAAAGGACAATGCAAAAGCGTGGTATAATCTTGTGGGACAAGACATAGAGTCTTATTTAGATTTCGAAGAAAAATTTTTGAAATATTATTGGGGAGATGATAAACAAGACCAAGTGCAAGATGATTTGATTACGGGGAAATATAAAGGGGAATTTTCACGATCTCGTGAGCAGTATGCGATTAGAAAGTTTAGTATAGCAAAACAATTAAGTCCGCCGTAATATATGGATAGGCAAATTATTAAGTACCTATTTAGACATTTTCAAGTAGAGGTTAGACAGCACTTAGAACATTACTGAACAAGAGACATTTTTGGAATATTTACAAAGATTTGATGATGTTAGTACCAGGAGACCAAGAGAATATAGTGATAGAAATGTGAATCAGGTTAAATTTGAAAATAGGCGGGATAATTTTTACAATAGACGGGGGACGAATTTTAATAGACTGCAGTTGAGAAATAACTGGGAGTCCAGGGCAAATTATCATCGGAGTAGCAGTGGTACGAGAAGTACAAATCAGGGACCAAGTGTGAAATGTCAGAATAGCTCACCGGAAATCTCTAGAGCACAACCTAGTACAGGTACTAGAAATAATGAAATTAGGGATAGGTCGAAAATTAGTAGAACTTATGTCGAAGTAGTAGAGGGACAAGCGGGACCGAATAGTGAGACGCCTGGGAGACAAACCACTAGAGTTATCAATATGTAAATATGTACATCCACGGGAAGAAATTTGTGATAGAATTATGCCAATTAAGAGAAGTCATTTAGTAGCGCCGAATAAAAAGAGGTTTGCTGTAGTAAATAGCGTTGTTGTGTTAAAGGTAGAGATAGGTTTGTTAAGCAGTGAACAGGAATTTGTGATTGTTCCTGGACTAAAATTTAAAAGTATCTTGGGGATGGATTGTATGATGAAGTTAGGTCTAGTTATAGACATGGAGAAACGATTTGGAATTGCCCTGGAAAGATAGTTATGATGTCACAGAAGATGATGTGGGGTTAAGTGTGAATTTGATGGAGATAGATGATTGGGGAGTAAATGAGATAGATACTATTAAATGTCCGGAGGAGAAATTAGATGAATTTCAGGCACTGTTGAAGAAACATTCAGAATTAGTAGGTGTAGAGGCGAGCACAGCTCTAGGTTATGAGCATGTTTTAGAGGTTGACAATTCAGAACCATTCAATTCTAAAATATACCCGATACCTGCAGCATATAGGGAGCAAGTACGTTGTGAGTTAGCAAAGATGTTGGAGGACATCATAATTGAATATTCGAATACGCATTTTCTAAACCCGTTGGTAGTAATCAAGAAGAAAGATATAGCTTTCGGTTGTATTTAGATGCGAGAAAAATTAATCAAAAGACTGAACCACAATTTCATTGTCCACCATCAATGGACACACTTTTAACTAGGTTAAGTTGTAAACTAATTTTCAGTAAGCTTGATTTGAGGAATTCTTTCAGGATGATTCTGTTACATAAACATTCTAGAAGGTACACAGGATTTTCAGTTGAAGTAAAAATTTATAATTTTAAAGTGGTTTTGTCTAGTGCAGTATTGAGTAAGGCTAAACAGGTAAATTTAGGGGCGTATGAACAAGTGTATAGTCAGTATGTCAATATGTTAATTTTAATTGTCCATGAAACAGTTGAGAAAATAGTAATTGAGATAGGAGAGAAATTAAGAGTCCATGTCATAAAGTATGTAAGAAGAATGACTTTGCGAATTAAAAAGACAGTGAGATTCAAGTAATATAGGTGTAAATAATAGTTGGTAATAATAGGTGTAAATCATTGTTGTACATAAAAGTATGAATAGTCAGGTAGGAAGTAATTGCATTTAAGAGTATATTTGAACCCAAATGAAAAACAAAAATTAGTTTTTATTTGTGTTCAAATAGGTGGAATATACTGTAGTATTTGAGTGTTAAAAGGGCATTATGTAGTCATGTTTGCAATTTACTTCGTGATTCGGCATGTGAAAATATAAATAAAAATTTTGAAACGTTTTTCAAATCGTTAATGTAGAAATTAATAATTCTACTGTGATATTTTAGGAAGCGAAAAGTTAATTTTCATAATCCTTTAGTGTGTGTTATAATATAAACATTCCGCATGTAAGATAACAGTTCAAATTTGATAGTTATAAATATATTTTAACAGTCGTATTTAAGTATAAGAATATTTTCCAAAAGCTTTTAGAACGTGAAATTGCAGAAGCGAGCATCTAAATTTCATATTATAAACCAATTGATCCTTCATAGTTAAATTAGCAAAGGTGGATGTATATTTTCAAAAGCGTTGCTGAGATTTCAAAGCGTTTAGTTTACAAGCAAGGTTGGCCGTTGGATTATTTACGAGAAGTTGTGAAAGTGTTTTGAAACAGCCTTCCTAGTATTAAATTAAATAAACAAGTGGGACCGTCGCAAATGCTAAGTAGTGTTGGTTACCGCTGTCAATTAAGGATAGATTTCTAGTCTCGTTAAAAAGATATGAAGCTTGGATAGGGTGATTTCGTTCGTTACAACAAAACTTGCAAACAAGGAAAGATTATTAGATAGAATATGTACAGGTGAGATAGACATAGATTGAACGCTTAACGTTCGTTGACAACAGGGAAGGCAGACGGAGTAAAGGTTAGTTGCTTTAGCATATATGTTAGAACGAAATGAGAATAACACGTGTTATGAATATAAGGTAGTGGAGTGAGAACAAATGGGTGGTTATACAAAGTGGAGTGAGTACAAAGCAAGAGAGATGATTTTGGGGCGTAGGGTGGAGTGAGATAGATACTGCACATGTTGCATTAGGGACGTATTTTAAACGTTTATTTTGTCAGTTGGGGTGAATATACAAGACTTGGATTATTGAAATTCGACGAAAATCTATTAGTTAGGTGTGTGTGATGGTCAAGTGATTTTCGAAGTGAGTTGCGGTTGGAAAGGAAATATAAAGAAAGGCCTACGTAAACTTGCTGGTGTGGGGGAAATTTCTAGAATTTCGGTGGCTGCTGGAGTGGTAGGTGTACGTTAGCGAGAGTGTTTTAAGAATTGAATGTTTGTATTGTAAAGTTTGAAGAATTCTAACATGCTTTGAAGGGGGAAGAAGGATATATAAACACCAAGAGATGGTTGTGACGCTCTCTTAGTCTCTGAGTTTAAATAGCGTAAGCTTTCTATTAGTCTACAACCAGCAGATGCCTACAACAGTAAAATACTTTAACGAGTTGAATAAAAGAGTACTTTACATAAGTAAAAATTGTTTTAATTTTAATTTGCACTAAGTGTGCAAAAATATAGAAATGGAAAGGAGTAGATATCAGTGGTTGGTCAATTTGGTTGCGTACTAACAGTCAATGGTATTAGTAGCAGAGCTTTGGGAATTTGAATGCATCTTCAATGTGGTGGATGAGTTGATGTCATGGTCAAATGGTTGCAGCTGGCAGTTATGGACATTGCAAGTAAGATTGGGGTGTTCCTGTATGCCTCAGTCTCCGAAGGAATGATAGCAGGCCGTATGCAGGTAACTGTTGCTTTTTATTGCCTATGTGTATAAATTGGTGTTTAATGACTTTATTATGGGTATAATTTATGAATTAAAGGATAAACTTGGAATGAACTACGGATTGAACTTTTTCTGTTGTATTATTTTGCTGTATTTTTATATGAGAATTCATGTTAAAAAAGGGTTTATGATATTAGTAATATTGGTTTTTTTGTACAAGGTAAAAGGCACTTTTTGCTGATTGATGTGTAAATGTTAGCACGAGCAGTTAAGGTTTACTATAAGCTCTTATTAAACTAAGGTTAATGTAAAACAAATGGTAAAGCCCTGTTACTTTTGATACAATTGGAAGTAATTAAGTTGGGGTAATTATTGTTCTCAAAATGTATTATTTAAAAGTGGATGTATATAATGTATAAAGAATGTGTGAACGAGGAGTTTACTTGTGATTTGGCGTGAACTGTTTTTTTGAGTATGTAGTGCGTGATTTACCGTAGCAACTATTTTTTTTTGGTAGTTAATTGAATTGCAGAAAGCAGCTGAGCAAACTTCATTGCGAAGCAGAAATTTTTAAGCTTTTTGGGTATATAAGTAGCATTGAAGGTTGGTAGCATTTTGGCGCCCATGAACGAGGGACATTATCAGAACCATAGTTAGAATCAGAGCAGCTTTCGCAGCATTTTTGATGTCCAAAGAGGTGGGACTTGAAGTAGCATTAGAGTATGTGGAGTACGCAGCTATATATATATATATATATATATATATATATATATATATATATAAAATAAGATGTATCTGTAAACAATTTGTATTCGTCAATAGACTCTATTATTTTCATAGTTTGTTTACAGATACATCTTATTTTATATATTGTTTTACACAATTTCTTATTGCGGACTGCAAATAACCTGTCTTTTACTATATCTATATATATATTACTCAAATTTAGACCAGGGTAGAAAATTAATTAACGACATCAAACAATTTTAATCACCTTGTATAAAGAAACAAATAGAAATTACGTGCGAAATTTATATTAATTAATTCAATTTTAAAGTAGCGGGTATTAAACAAAGTGTACAAATAATAATTAATATTTAATTAGTATTCGCTAAAAATTAAAGGGTAGAAGTCAATGCCATTCATTATTATTTTAATTGGAGTTAATTGAACCATTAGTAATATATAATATGCATAAAAGCTTTTAAAAACCCAATAATACCAAATATGAGACGCGTTGCTAGCATACAAATCTATCAAGAGGGTTAAAATACGTGGAATATCCAAATCGTAGAAGTATTACGATTGAACACCTGCGTATTTATAAATATCACGTTCTGTTTAATTTGTTTGGATAAACAAAAATTCTGCGTATATTGCAAACGGTCGGATAAACCGTAGCTTATATTAACGGGAAGGCTAGTTGAGCGGTTATTTAACTCAAATAAGAATCCACGTGGATTGAAATAACCGATAGTAAAGAATATCGATTTGCACCGCTAAGACCAGGTTAGAAAAAGACGGATAAAATGCGCAAAGCAGAGACACGGGTAATAAAAGGCGTGATTTGAGCAACGTCACTAGGTTTGCGATTGGTTGAAATAAGATGCAGATATGAGAGGTGGAAACAATTTCTATATAAAATTAATTAGTTGTTCGCAGACGCGTGGCGCGACGTGTGAAAATTTCTTAGATTTAACTGTCACGAGTGCAAAATTCTAAAAATTGTCCGTTGAGGGACAAATCCGACGTGCAAGCGGGCTATTATATAAACCCGTGCTAATATGAGTTTCGCTCTCTTAGATTTTTGATTTTATTGAATACTTTAAACAGTTTTCTCTCTTTATTTTTTGATGTTATACGATACTGCAAGCAGAATACGTGCTACGATACAAGTTATTATGCATTAGTGCACTTAGAAAAGATAGATAAGTAGCGATAAATAAATACATTTAAGTATGCAGCTTTGTATATAGCGTGAACGAATCATGAATTGCTTTGCTAATTTTCGGGAGTGAGTAATCAAGTGTTATTCGTAAACGTGATTGGATCCACAAAACAAGATTTAGATATACGTAGATGAGTTCCTGAGAAGTCCTGAACCAATTTAGACGAATGGTGGTGTACAAAAATTTTAAAAGCGTTCAGAATCTGAAGCCGTAAACATAAACCAGCTGGAATGGTGGAATTAGCAAGTCCGATGTGCATTGAAGCCAGAAGTGCAGTAACCTTCAGGTAAATTATACAATTTTGTTCGATCTTTGATGTTTTGGTGGGTGTTGGATACCTTTATAATTTGTTTGATAAAAATAGACAGTAGTGAATTTGTATAGACAACAAATTTTTAATTTTAAGGTGAAATTTTCTTGTATAAGTAGAAAGGAGTATTTAGCAGTTTATGTTTTGATTATGATAAAAATTTGGGTCGGTCTTTGAGCTCAATTAGACTAACCTGTTTAATTAACGTAAAGGGGTGGGAGATGCTCCCTTTTATTCAGACTCAGGTCTGCAAATATTGTTAAATTAATTAGTATGCATCCTACCAGGACTTTAATTCTGGATGCAAATTAAAATGAGGACAAATTTAAACTTGAAATTTTATGATATTGAAATTTATGCTGAAATTTAATTTTGAAATTTTAATGTATTATGAATATTGATGTAAATAGAGTTAACGTAGATGTTTGTGGTAGGAATGTGTTTGTTTTTTTTTTGAATGAGGATGAAAGTTATCTAGGTGAGCAGCCGAGGCGAAAAGAGTAAAGAGGCGATTATCAGAAGAGAGTCAACAGGGCGAGAATCACAGCAAATCTTGGTGCCCAATTCGAGAGGCTCAAATATTTATTTTTTACTCTGGTGAGGCTTTTTGTAGGTTTCACAGCAAATCTTGGGCGGCCCAACGCTGGGGCTCGATTTGAAAACCTTAGTTCCCGAATAATGGTGAGGTATCACGGTAATATATATATATATATATATATATATATATGTATATAAAAATAATGCATCCAGAATAGACCCTTGCGACACTCAACGATTGAGTACTGCAAGTAACGTGATCTATTTTAACAACTTGTTTCCCATTATTTAAATAATTTTGCAGTAGGTCAGTCGAGGTAAAAAATTCAAAGTATCAAATGCTTTACTGTAATCAAGTAACACATGTAGGGTTAACTTATTTTTATCTGTTTCCGTAATAACATCGTCTATTACCTTACAAAATGTTGAATGACAACTATATCTTGATCTATAACCAGATTGTGTTTCCGGGATTGTATCTGTGATTCCAGAATTTTAGAGAACACTAGCAATATACTGACAGTTTAAATACAATAATAAAACAAGTTGCAAAGTAAGCAATAGTCTTTAAAATATAAGAATTAAATTTATACCGAAATGAGCATCTTAGTAAATGGAAAGTAGATAAGAGAACCTTATATAGAATTAAAAGATGCAATGTTCATAAAATATCAAGCAATGCTCATATTTAAATAGGAGGTATTCGTCAACACTGTAAAATGGATTTTTCAAAAGAAATAGTTCAACCATTTTCCTAAATCTACTGTAGTGGGCGTTAACCCGACTCGAAACGTAAACAGGAGAAACGTTCGATAGATAAATTAGCAGAGGACCATCCGAATCGAGTTAACATCCAAGTATTTGTAAACATGCAATAAAGTTAACCATAGGCAGAAATACGTTGATAAACACAGGTTGTATGTAATGTGAACAATAATAACTTACCATAAATGTTCGTATTGGTATGAATTTAATTATTATCACTTAAGAAATTGTTGGATAGGAAGCAAAAGGATTTACGGAGAACACATCACAGCGTTTTAGATTCATTAAGCGATAAACAACAGCACAATGCCGGAAACCGACTGTGCAGATTAATATCGCTGGACTAAGTTGATCGATTGAGACTGCCCGTTTGAGAAAATGTTGCTGTGTTTACGAATTAGGCAAACCGATTCATAAATTAATAATGTCGAGAGAGTTACGATTTTATGTTGTTTAAAATAATATTTGCAGTGCGAGAGGTTACTTAGTTTAAATATATATATCGAATGCCCCTCTTGTGTAGTTTAAATATTATGTTGAAGTTATCGGCATTGCAAACTCCCCAAAAGGTAGAGCATACGTTAGGTGCGATTCAAAAATTGCAAAGTAGACTGATCTGGCTATCCTCGATTCTAATTTCAATGCAATTGATCTAAGAGCAAAGCGTGAGGAGGATAATTTTTTGATTAGATATTTTACGTGATGCTTTCACTAAAGTTACTATCAATATGAAGGTCAAATACATAATTCTTCTTGCAGTTTAATAATAGACAACCTATTGCATATCTTCCTGTTTTGACAAATATGTTTTACTTTTAAGGAGCTGCAAATAGAACAATAATAAACAAACTTAGGTTCATGATATGTATTTAATAAAATATATGTACTGTATACAATAATAATACTAAAGCAAAAATAACATCCAGAAAAATCTAATAAATACTCACTTATAATAAAAATAATGACTATAAAATCAAAATTCACTGTTTAAAATATGAATGGGTTGTTTCACAGAAGTATACATCATCATAACCAAACATTAAACAAACATTATATGAGCAATTTATCCTATATACACACAAACAAAAAGCAAAAATAAACATTATATTAGCACCACTCATTGCTTTAATTTCCTTTAGGTTATACTTTGAAATATATACTAGACATTCAATTGACAGGCGTTTAAATGTAAGGCAATTGGTATTGAAAGGTGTAAATGCTTCAAAAAGGGTAAAGCAAAGACTAATTTGATTTAATCTTTCCAATCTTTTTTAATATCAAAGCTCCACTCCCATTTTAAATGCTCATGCTTATCATCATCTGTAAAAAGTGAATGTACCGAGTAACTTCCTCGTGCTACCAATCCGGAAGGTGCATCTTCTGCAGGTGTAGTGTATGATTGCACCTCAGTTTTTGGAGCATAAGAACCCACCATGTGAGTCATCTTGTCAACTAAGAGAAAGACATATTATTAAAATGGTCATCATTGTATTATTACACAAGGAACAATTACCTGGTTCTATATTTCCATAAGACGGCACAAACAAGTTATTACCTTTATACATATAATCATTAACAAAATAAACGAATTACCTGGGATTCCCAATTTAAAGGTCTTTTGAATATATTTAAGTCCATGAACTATTTCCCTTTGCACAATGAATTCTATACGAATTCTGTATGAAACGCCCTCTTTAATGCAGAAACTTTCCTTTTTGAGATTAGAAATAGCACCAGTCAAATCTAATGCCATTTCGGGTCTATCGGGAACAATCAACACCAAACGTTTGACAATTACTTTTCTTGAATCATCTGGGTCTAAAATTGGAAATAAAAATTAATAAGTATTTATTTTAGAATTAAGACTACAACACAAAACATTTTCAAAAGAATTGAATAGTGCCATGTTAACGAAGTAAATTTATTAGTAGACTACTGTTATACAGCATTTTCCTTTGATTTTTAGTCGTTATCAAGTAACAATAGTCCATTTTTTTATTTCTTATAGCCGCCATTTTGGAATTTTCCTTATTCGGATATAACAAAAAACTACAATTCCAGTGATATGTAACACTTTATTCTGAACTTAAAAGTAACGCTCAAAATTAATATTTTAAATACTTTATACATAAGGTTATGACTAGTGCAACAATAAGTGTAATTGGAAGTTGCAGCTGTTGACAGTTCAGTTAACAAATCAAACTGCATAAATCTAGATTTTATGCTCAAACTGCCGTCCATTGTTTTTCGAACATAATTGACATCTCGCTACACTATTTGTTACGTTTTGTAGTATTTCTGGAGTGACACATCTAAATGCATTTAATATTCTGGCTTCTAGTTCTATTACGTTGCCATAACCTTTATTTGGACAATAAACTAAATCCTTTATAAAGCCCCAGAGAAAAAAGTCCATCGGTATCAAATCCACTGAGCTGGGTGGCCATCTGTGTTCATTATTTTGTTGTTGAATCATTCATTTAGATACTCAATAACTGCTTTATTATTGTGAGCCGGGGCATCATCTTGTTGATACCACATCCGTGCTACTATTGCCAATGGTAAATTCTTTGAAAGCTATTTGCAGAATTTGCAAATATTTTTTTTGTCCTAATATGCCATGAAAAATAATTGGTCCTAAAAGACAATTACCCATAATCCCACAGAACACACTAAAACCGAAATGATTTTGATTTCGTCTTGGAACATGCAAATGAGGAGTTTTTTGGAACCAATAATGTTTGTTTTTTTGATTAAAAATACCACACTTGGGAAAATAGCTTTTGTCAGTCCAAAGAATGCATGAACTGAATAAATTGTCTCTTATTGTTTGAGCAATGTACCATCTACAAAACGTTTCTCCATGTTCGTAGTCATTTGGTCGTAGGCATTGAGAAACACAAACTTACATGAACAAAATCCATGCTTCCTTAAAATCCTAGAAGCAGTAGATTTATTCAAATTTTTTTTAATTTTTATTTGTCTGATAGATGTAAAGCTCAAAATGGGTAGTCTTTGAGAATTAAGCAATTGAAAAATAATCTCAAAATCATTCTGACATGGGCATGGTTTTGAGACTATTTCTGAATTTTAGATTTATTCACTTGTACCTTTGACGAGTGGACATAGATGGAATGACTGCAGCACTCGCAAGAGTATGTTCTTCAGCGAAAGGATTGAAAATGTAATTTTGACGAACAGAAAAACTGTGACATTAAATTATTGTTGCACTAATCATAGTATATTATGCAATGTATTTAAAACATTAATTTTCAGCGCTACTTTTAGTTTAGAATAGTGTGTTATATATAACTGTAATTGAAATTTTTTGTTATATTCGAATAAGGCCACTCTGAACGGACCTGCACCTTGACGACGTTCTAAAATACTAGAACAGGGAGAAAGGCCTGCCCGTTTCAATGAGCTAAAGAGCCGAACTATAGGTTTAACAAATTAGTGGGATATTTAGTGAGGAACCAGACTAAGACAGGTCCCCGAAAGAGGGCAGCAGCTTTTTCGGTACGTAGAGTGGCAGAGACCATAGGGGTCAGTATGGCACTCTTAAGACACTACTGCGATGTGGAAGGCATTATAATGTAATTAAGGGCTATGCTTGCGGCCACGTCCCCAATGCTCCATTCGAAGGTACTACATTGGATGTGGAAGGCAACGGAAAACCACCACATTACTTCCCAAGTATACTGCGTACAGAAATTGTTAGTAAACATGACATCCTCTGGGGTAAAAAATTCTGAAGGTAAAATAGTCCCCCATTCGGATCTTCGGGAGGGGACTACTTCGGGGGATGTGATCCGAAAGTATAGAAAAAGATTCAGGAACATTCTGCGAGTCGGAGCGTGGAATGTCAGAAGTACGAATCAAGTAGGTAAGTTAGAGAACCTGAAACTCGAAATGGATAGGTTAGCACTAGACGTAGTAGAAATCAGCGAAGTCCACTGGCCAGAGGCGGGGGATTTTTGGAGGGGAGACTTTAGGGTAATTCATACAGGATCAGAGGAAGGAAATTCGGGTGTGGGGATAGTTATGTGACAAAAGATAGGACGACGTAAAAGAACATGAAAATTTAATAATTACGGGGGATTTTAATGCAGCGGTAGGTTAGGGTAGGGAAGGAGCAATAGTAGGTTTATTTGGTTTAGGAACGAGAAATGACAGAAGAAATACTTTGGTAGAATTTTGCGACGAGAACAACTTAACCATCACAAATACATTATTTGAACATCACGCTAGAAGACGATACACGTGGAAGATGCCAGGAGATATAGGAAGATATCAAATAGATTACATTATTGTTAGACAACGGTTTAGAAATCAAGTAAAAGACTGTAGAAGCTACCCGGAAGCAGATATAGACACTGACCACAGCATCATAATTATGAAGGCCACACTTAAATTTAAAAACCTGAAAAAGAGGAACGAAAAAAGGCACTTTGACTTTGATAAGCTAAAAGATAAAGATATTCACGAATGATTTGAAAAAAAGCCAAATGAATTGCTGAAAGATATCGGGAAAATTTCTGATACTAAGGAAGTAGAAACAGAATGGAATAACATTAAATCCAGCTTAGACATGACGCCCAAAGATATTCTGGGGTATACACAAAAAGAAAATAAGAAACCATGGATAACAAAAGATATCCTGAATTTAATAGAAGAAAGACGAAAATACAAAATAGATCAGCCGAAACAGGAAAATAGAGATACAAAGCAATAAAATGGGAAATTATTCAAATGCAGGAAAGCTAAAGAACAATGAATTGATGAAAAGTGCAAAGAGGTACAAATTAAGATGGAAATAGGAAAGACAGATGAAGCACACAAATTAATTAGAATGAATTTTAGGGATATAAAACCATAAAGCAAAAATATAAGGGACGCTGGAGGAAACGTCATTATAGAAAATGTAAAGAAAGTAGCTAGACGGCGGGAATATATAGGGAATTTATATTCAGGAAAGGAGCTAACAGCATTAGAACAGGAATCAGACATTGAAAATGATGATCTGGGATATCCTATACTTAGAGATGAGTTTGATTTAGCATTAAAGAGTTTGATAAGTGGTAAGGCACCGGGTACAGATAAAGTGCAAGCAGAAACTCTAAAAGCCAGTGGACAAGCAGTAACAGAATGTCTCTTCGACTTGTAAGCTATATGTATGAGACAGGCAAGATACCCAAAGATTTAAAACGTAACATCATAGTAACTATACCAAAAAAAGAGGCGCAGATAGATGTGAAAATTTTTGAACAATAAGTTTGACAGCACACGTTTCAAAAATATTAACTAGAATTGTACAAAGACGAATGGAAAAACGAACTGAAGAAATACAGGGAGAAGATCAATTTGGGTTTAAGCGCAACAGGGGAACACGGGAGGCTATTTTAGCTCTGAAGGTGATAATGGAGAAAACAATAGAGAAGGGGGAAAGCGTATATATAGGGTTTGTAGATCTGGAAAAAGCATTCGACAATGTAAAATGGAAAAAAATGTTTGAAATACTCAAAAAGATTGGAATGAGTTTTAAGGACAGACGGATAGTACATAGCTTATACAAAAAGCAAACGATGGAAATAAAATTAGAGCAAGAAAGTAGATAAATAAAATTAGAAAAAGAGTGAGACAGGGATGTGCCTTATCCCCATTAATTTTTAACTTGTACATAGAAGAGGCAATGAATATGCAGGGACAAAAGATTGATATGCTTAGATTTGCAGATGATATAGCGGTATTAGCATCTAGCAAAGAAGAGTTAGAAGCTGCTCTTAATGAAATGGAAACAGTTCTAATGCAGAGATATGGTATGAAAATTAACAAAAATAAAACTAAAGTTCTAGTATGTAAAAGAGGGGAAAATAAATCAAAAACAAGAATACAAACAGTAACGAGGACTTACAAGAGGTTAAGGATTTCTGCTACCTAGGAAGTTACATAACGCAAGATGGGAAAAGCACAAAAGATATAAAACAAAGATTGGCACAAGGTCGTGATACATTTAACAAGAAAAAACAACTACCGTGTTCAAAAAACTTAAAAACAAGGAAAATATTGCTTAAAATATATGTGTGGAGCACAGCACTGTATGACTGTGCAGCCTGGACAGTATGAGAAGCAGATAAGAAAAAGGTAGAAGTCTTTGAAATGTGGTGCTACAGATGTATGATGAAGATATCATGGACAGACAAAGTTAAGAACAAAGATGTACTAGAAATGGTAGGGGAAGAAAGAAATATGTGGAAAACAATAAAAAATAGGAGAGATACGATGATAGGCCCATACTAAGACATGAGGGAATAGTGCGGAGTATATTAGAAGCAGAGATAGGAAAAAAGAATAGAGATAGATCTAGGTTAGACTACTGCACACAGATGATAGTGAAAGATGTAGTCTGTGAGAATTTCAGGGAAATGTGTAGGCTAGCTCAAAATAGAAATCAATGGAGGTACGCTTCTAACCACTCGCAAGATGGAAAACTAATGACAAAAATAATAACTGTACTTAAACATGGTGATTACTATAAACAACTACAGCTATTGGTTTTGCAATACTCTCAACTAATGTTAATTGTGCGAAAGGATTTACTGGAAAACTATTAATACGGCAAATGTCTATGTGTTGGGGGATCCTTGGCAGCCACAGGCTGCTTAACCCCCTTCACATACCATGCATTTATATTTCCAGTGCTCCACCAGAAGGTACTACATTGGCCAGGAGGCGAGTTTTTTTTTGTTGCCTGGAAATTTAGAATTTTGCCGAACCCTTGCAGTTCCAGGCAAGGTAGGGATCTTTAACGTGCGTGACAACACACACACACGGGACCTCCATTTAACCTCTCATCCGAACGAGGGCGTAATTTTTGTGAAAAATGCTCACCTGTCATTTTTCAAGCAGTCGGCCATGTCGGGATTTGAACCCAGGACCTTGGGATCCGTAGTCTTACGCTTACTACATTGATCCACGGCGACGCTCCCCTTCACATACCACTGAATCTCCGTGAAATAGGGCATATAATTAGAAAACAATAGAAGGAAATCAAGCTGTATATAGGCTGTTGCGAGAATTGCAGGGAACTGGGTAGGCTAGCTTAGAACATAAATAAGATGAGATACAAGTCCAACCAATTTCAAGACGTAAAACCCAATGACGAAAAAATAAGTGCTCTTAAATCTGATGATTATTATAAACAACTACAGGTGTTGGTTGTGAAATATTTTCAACTAATGTTAATTGTGCGAAAAGATAAATTGGAAAAACTATTAATTAGACAAAGGTTCAGGCGCTGGGGGAACTTGGCAGTCAAAGGATGCTTACTCCCTTCACATACCACTGAGTATCAGGGAAATAGGGTATATAACTGTAAAACAATAGAAGACGACCGAACTGCATCAAACAAGAAAGAACAGCAGCTATGTTCAAAGACAACGAACATAGATACAAGAAGAAAACTGTTCAATGCATAATGTGGAGAACAGCACAGTACATCTTTGAAATAGGGGCAGTACGAAAAGCCGACAGAAAGAGATAGAAGCCTACTGGAATGTTGTGCTTCAGACTTTTGAGGATGGTCGTGGATAGATAAAGTTAATAACAAATTGGTTGTAGAAATAGTAGGGGAATAAAGATATCTGTGGAAAACGAAAAAAAAAAGGACAAATAGAAGAACAGGATACGTTCTAAGGCATTTCTGGAGAATAGTACGGGATAAATTACAAGCAGAGATAGGAAAAGATAGGTTGGGGTAGACCGAGATCAGACTTTCGCATACAGATAGGGATAGATGCAGACTGAGCAAGTTTCAGGGAAATGTGTAGGTTGGTTCAAACTAGGAAACAATGAGGGTACGCGTTCAACCTAATGATGATGAAGATTCGAATAAGGAAAAATCCAATATGACAGTCATAAGAAATAAAAAAGTTGACTATCGTTACTTGATAACCACTAAAATAAAAAAAAAATTTACAGGCATATTATTACCATTGATAAATAGCATTTTTGTTTTCATTATTTTTCTGTAAATCCAACAGGTAGTCATAAAATAAGGATTGAAAGAAATCATATTTTTTGTTTTTCACAGATATTTATAAAACTTGATGTGGCAGTGAATTTCTGAAAGAAGATTATTAACCAGCACTAAAAACTGTGTAAAATTGTCCAACTGACCGATTTTGTATCTTCAATAATAACGAAGATACCCATGTTATCCCTTTGAAATTGAGACATTCCATATAATAATTTTTATTTTTATAACAATAAAAAGACAGCAACTAAAGTTTCAAAAACTATTTATTTTGTACTTTCTGTCAGGTATAGGGGATTAGCACACGTCAGCTATTGGCTTCAATCTTGCCCGTAAAGTATTGGGACATTTGCAAGCATTTAAAAGCAAAAAAATTTGTGCCGCATGTACGCCACACAACCAAACCTACGAATATTTTATTATTATACATAGTTCACATTTACAAGTTATAATTATTTTTATTAACAAAAACTTTCGTTGGTTGTAAAATTTCAATTTTAAAGTCGAATAACTCAAAAAGTAAATGAGATATCGAATAGTGTATAGCATATTCATAATCAGTGTAAAAAACTGAATAAGATTCATCATATATTATATATATATATATTACTCATATTTAGACCAGGGTAGGAAATTAAATAATCACATCAAATAATTTTAATCACCGTGTATAAGGAATTTTATTAAATAATACGCTTTATTAAAACCATGAAGCATAAATAAATTCGGTCGTTTCAGTAAAAATAAGAAATTTAAAATCATGTACAAGACGCTTTATATCAAAAGAAACAGTATTAACAAGCTCTACGGGTAATGTAATTATTCCGAGGAAAGAAACAAAGACCAATTACGTGCAAAATTTACATTAATTGATTTAAGTTCTGGGTAACAAGTAGTAGACAAAGTGTACAGATAGTAATTGAATATTTAATTAGGATTCACTAAAATTAAAGGCTATTATTTTTAATTGAAGTTAATTGAATCGTTAGTAACAGATAATATCTATAGAAACTTGTAAAAACCCAATAATGCAAATCCTAGAAGTGTTAGTTAGAAGTAGGATGTTTTTTAAAAGGCAATTTCAGTTTAATTTGTTTAGATAAACATGTCGATTCTAAGGATATTGGAAACGGTCAGATGCTTTAGCACGAAATACAAAACAGGGTTTATTTAAAAAGCTCTGAGAATTAATATTATTTTGAACACCTGCGTAGTTTAAATATCACATACGGCGTAAATTTTGTAGATAATTAATAGTTTCAAAGAATCTTGGAGAAACCGGGCTTAATATTCACGAGAATGTGCGATACGGGGTTATTAAACCCAGATAACAGTCCACATGGACTAAAATATAATCGATAATAAAGAATATCAATTTGCACCAATACGAACAGGTTAGAAAAGGAAAGAGAAAATGCGTCAAGCAAAGACACATATAGTAAAAGGCGGGATTTAAGCAACGTCACGAGGGTCACAATTGGTTGAAAATAGGATGCAAATATCAGAGGTAGAAACAACAATTTCGGTATAAAAGTCAATTAGTTATTTCTCGGACATGCTTGCGTGCCGTGTGTTGAAATTTCTGAGATTTAAATGGGACCGGGTGAAAATTCGTAAAAATCGACGCGCGAGCGACAGATTGGGAACATAGAATGAGGAATTCTTTAGAATTACCCGTTTTGAGGACAAAAGCGACGTGCCGGCTTTTTGCTATATATACCGAGATGAATATAAACAAGCCCTCTTAGACTTTTGACTATTCGATGCGTTAAAAGCTCTTACATCCGCGACTTGATTGAAGATGTTAAACAGTGCATTTTGGTTTGATAAAATAATTTAAAATTTTGCTCGTATATTTTAGTGATTCAAAATAGTTGGTTATTTACGTGCTAACATGAATGTACTTCAGTGCACTTAGATACAAGGTAATAAAATTTAGTTTCACTGTACCAATTAGCAAAATTTACAACGACAAATGTATACACAAAAGTAGGCAGTTTTGGCGTATATTGGTGAAAGAAGTATGAAGTTATTTGCTATTTTTCGGGGTGTTAATAATTAAATGGTTCAAATACGTGTCTGGATCCACGAAACAAGGGTCAGATATACACAGATGAATTCGGAAAAGCCCAGAAACAACTTTAAATAAATGGTGATGGAGAAAATTTTAAAAGCGTTGAGAATTAGAAGCCGTAAATATAATCCTGTTGGAATGGTGTGATTAACAAAAGGGACGATGTACTTTGAAGCTACGAGGACAGTAACCTTCAGGTAAATTATACTATTTTGTTTGACATTTTGTGTGTGTTGAATAACTTTATAATTGATTTACTTTAAATGGACATTAGTGAAATTGTACTAACCATAAAATTTTAATTTTAAGATGAAATTTGCTTGTTTAAGTAGAAAGGGTATTTAGTTTGATGTTCGGTAATATGATGAAAATTTGGGTATGTCTTTGAGCTCAATTAGACGAACCTGGTTAATTAACGTAAAGGGGTGGTAGATGCTCCTTTATACTCAGACTCGGTCTGCTTATATTGTTATATTAATTAGTAGGCATCCAACAAGGACTTTAATTTTGGATGCACATTAAAATGATAATAAAATTAATCTTGAAATTCTTTTAAAACTGAAATTTATGCTGAGTTTTAATTTTGAAATTTTAATGTATTCTGAATATTGATGTAAATAGAGTTAACGTTGATGTTTTTGGTAGGAATGTGTTGATTTTTTTTATGAATGAGGAGGTTTATAACATTAGGTGAGCAGCCGAGGCGAAAAGAGGATCACAGCCGTTTATGACGCCCAATCTGTGGGACTAGTTTTTTTTTGTTGAAAGGACCCAGTTCCCGCATTCAAAGGAGAATATCACAGCAATATATATATATATATATATATATATATATATATATAGATTGCTGTGAAACCTCATGAATTACCTGGTATGTTGATTTTCTTCTGTTAATCGCCTCGGCTGCTCCTCTAGATAGCTTTCATCCTCATACATAAAAAACAAACACATTCCTACCACAAACATCAACGTCAACTCTATTTACATCAATATTCACAATACATTAAAATTTCAAAATTAATATTCAGCATAAATTTTAATATCGGAAAATTTCAAAATTAAATTTATTATCATTTTAATGTGCATCCAGAATTAAAGTCCCTGTAGGATGCCTACTAATTACTATAACAATATATGCAGAGTACAAAGGGAGCATCTACCACCCCTTTACGTTAATTAACCAGGTTCGTCTAATTGAGCTCAAAGACATACCCATATTTTCATCATAATCCAGAACATCAATACTAAATACCCCTTTCTACTTAAACAAGCAAATTTCACCTTAAAATTAAAATATTATTGTTAGTACCATTTCACTACTGTCCATTTTGAGTAAATCAATTAGAAAGTTATTCAACACACACCAACATCTCAAAGTTCAAACAAAATAGTATAATTTACCTGAAGGTTACTTGCACTCGTAGCTTCAATGTACATCGTCCCTTTTGTTAATCACACCATTCCAACTGGGTTATATTTACGGCTTCTGATTCTCAACGCTTTTAAAATCTTCTCCATCACCATTCATCTAAAGTTGTTTCAGGGCTTTTCCGAACTCCTCTGTGTATATCTGACCCTGTTTCGTGGATCCAGACACGTTTATGCACCATTTAAGTATTAATACCCCAAAAATAACAAAGAAATTCATACTTCTTTCACCAAGATACCAAAACTGCCTACTTTTGTGTATTTATTTGTCATAGTAAATTTTACCAATTGGTACAGTGATACTAAACTTTATTACCTTGTATCTAAGTGCACTCAAGTACATTCATGTTAGCACGTAAATAACAAACTGTTTTAAATCACATAATATTCGAGCAAACTGTTTAAATTATTTAATATTAAAACCGGAAAACTAAAAAGCACTGTATAACGCGTTCAATCAAGTCGAAGATCTAAGAGAGCTTCCTCATATTCACCTCCGTATATATAGCGGTTAGCCTGTCTGTCGGTCTGTTCCCCAAAACGGCCAGTTTCTAGAATTTCGTCATTCTATGTTCCCATTCCGTAGCCTGGCATGCAAATTTTACGAATTTTGTACTCGCCTCAGTTAAATCTCAGAAAATTTCCACACGGCACGCAACGTCTGAGAATACCTAATTGGATTTTCTACAGAAATGTTATTTTTACCTCTCAAATTTTGCCTTTTACTTTCAACCAATCGCAACCCCATGACGTTGCTCTACTCACGCCTTTTACTATATGTGTCTCGGTCTTGCGCCTATTATCTGTCTCTATCTACCCTGTTCTTATTAGTGCAAATTGATATTCCTTATTATCGATTATTTTAGTCCATGTGGACTATCTGGGTTAAATAACCCCATATCGCACCTTCTCGTGAATATTAAGCCACGGTTTCTCCAAGATTCTTTGTAACCATTAATTATCTGCAACATTTACGCAGAATGAGCTTTTTTTTAAAAATACGCAGGTGTTTAAACATACTATTAATTCTCAGAGCTTGATTTCATGGTATTTTATTGGGTTTTTCATAGTTTGGAATGTAGCATTATCCATATCTGGACCTAAGTATGGTTAAAATAAGTTGAATTTTGTTAATTCAAATTTCCCGCTGTAGTAGATTTTGCTCCCAACCGTATGAGGGTGATAGTGTGCAGAATAAGAAACTTTACTAGGGCCGTAGAGTATCTAAAGAGGTAGATTATCTGTGACGTAGATACATTATACTAGTTGTTGGGAAACTACAAAACTTCCTCAGACAGGCAATTATTTGCAGTGTGTTACAAGAGTTGCACAGATGTATGACGGGTTAGAATATACTTTTATATTCGGTTAAACCACACCATAAGAACAACTACAGAGCCAATTTAACTTCTGTATATTTTGTAACTTAACACTCAAATACCTAAAATATAATTTTTATGTCCAATGACAACATTTTATTCTGTAACGGATCTACCTTTTCAATTTCTTCATCTTCTAAATTCTGACTGTTATCAGAGTCTTCATCAAGAAGCAACCGGGCTTTCTCAGTTAATTCTCTTTCTTTTCTAAGCAAGTCTCTTTCCTCTTGTAGTAGCCGCAGCTTCCAGTTACGTTTGCTACTAGAAGTTGTAACTGTTTTAGCTAATCGTGGTTTAGACTCAACTGAAGAGTTTTCCCTTTGTTGCGTCATTGTTGTTGCTTGGCTCTCAGCAGTGCCTTTACCAGGGCCTAAATTCATGTTTTGGGCGATACAAATAGGGCATTGCCAAGTGTCATTCTTGGCTACCTCATCTGTGACATCGACGCACTCATAGCAGCACCATTTCCTACAGTTAGTGCACTCTACCATCTCTGTCGCTCTGTAGGGTTTGTCGCAAATTGGGCAGTGTTCCCTCGTTTTCTTTTGCGACGAACTCATTTTGCGCATTTTTGGTAGACCGTAGTTATACGTATTACTTTGGTCAATTTACAATTTTTTCTATTTCAGCTTTGTTCTTTAATTTCCAATGTATTTGAGCTTTTGTTGGGAAACTACGAAACTTCCTCAGACAGGCAATTATTTGCAGTGTGTTACAAGAGTTGCACAGATGTATGACGGGTTAGAATATAGTTTTATATTCGGTTAAACCACACCATAAGAACAACTACAGAGCCAATTTAACTTCTGTATATTTTGTAACTTAACACTCAAATACCTAAAATATAATTTTTACAACAAATATGCAAACTCTAAATTACTTACAGTTGCCTCTCTTTTTTATAGTGAACAAAGATATTTGAGCAAGATTAAACATGGTAAATTGACAATTCATTGACTTTTCAAAAAATATTTTTGTCTATACTTTCAAATCTATTTTCCGGCCTACTACAATTATTTTGTCCTGTTTTAATTTCTAAACATTCTTCACACTAGTAATATTGAATTATATGTTGCAACACAGCCACAAGATCATTGTAATGTATAAAATATCTAAATATTGAAGGCTTTACGATCTTACTGAAAATTCTAGTAGAAACATAACATTAGGCAATTGGTACCAGCCATCGAATATGGAAAAATATTAATCCAAGCTCAGATAGAAAAACTGTCAGATTTAAATGCTAGTACCATACTGTTGCGCTATGAAGAATGTAACAACTATGAGTATAAACTGGAATAACCAATTTCAATATTGGTGTTGTAGATGATTTATAATTGAATATACAAAATATTACTACAGATAATGAAAGGCACCTGCATATAAAAATATAACGAAAGCTAAAAACAAAAAAATAAATTATAATAACACATGAAACGGTCCCTCAGACTTGTGCACCCTGTTGGTTTCAAGTAAAAGCAGGCCCACTCTAGAATTAAGAAAAGAGGGCTAAGTTTTATAATTATTACCAATTTTTGTGAGTAATAGTCTATGTTCCAGTTAGAAGATTGCTTACGTTTTCTAATTACAGGTAAAATAAAAGTATAACAATTTAGAAGAAAATAAATTTAACAGGAGTACACTTCATACATAATCTGCTACATGTTTAAATACGCTATGCAAATTGCAGTGATTCTAATTTATTTTTATATAGCCACCACAAACAAAGTAAATTTTATCATTTTATCCTACTCCAAGAAGCAAGGCTGTTTTGGTTGACTGATTATTTAAATTAAGTAACTAAATAATTACCAAGTACTGAAACGGTTGAATTGAAATTGTATATACTTTAATTAATTGATTCAAATCATTGTCAATTACTAACATAATTGCAAAGCTACAAAATTTTTAATAATTGATTAATTGAAAGTATATAAAATAGATTGAGGAGCCAATCAGCCAACTAATGAATTAATCCACGAATTATTGGTCACTAGATTAGCTAATTTCTAAAGACTTTTGTTTGTTTAATGCTTAAAGTGATTAATAAAATATTGTTGCCAGCTTTGATAGCAAATAGTCCTAAGCAAATAATTGTACTAAACAGCGATAAATAAAATCACACTTGCTCATTATAACTAGACAAATTTAACATTAACAATCAATATTTTTTCATTCGATGTCATATTACACACAGACATAGCGTTCTAAGATATGCTTAATTCATATAGCTTTATAAATACACATACCGACAATGACTTGTTCACTGCCTGCTTTTCCAAGCAACGTTTGTTTATATTTAATTAAGCTTTCATCATCTTGATCAGCAGCTAAAATTTCTTCGATTGTTTTTTCTGGTGGTGGTTTATATGTACTTTCTCCCTCACAAGCTTCAACTCCTTCAGGAGTTTGAACTTCTTCAGACATGGTTTGATAAATTACACTAAAAATACAAGAATGGTATTATTCATCTTAGTTGGACAACATATATGTAATCAATAATTGACCAGCACTATTCCACTTATAGAAAGTTTTTTTGTTCAATGAATAAATGTAAGTTCTATATTTGTACATACCACTGAGCGAATGAAAAAAAAACTTGGAAAAATTAACTTTTAATAAAAATGTTAACAATAACGAGATAATATAAAAGTAATATGTTTATAGAATACTGGGTGGACCCACCGGAAAAGCGGTTAGAAGTTATAACCTTATCTATTCTAATTTTATTGTGTGTAATACGCACGGTTGCCAGTATTACAATAATCGGAAACTTCACAAGGGATACGTTCCGTAAAAGTGAGGTTAATTACTTTTGTGGAATCAGAAAGCAAATTATTCAAAATGCTCTGTTGAGTCTTTTAAATCATTTAAGTGTGTAATAATAAATTCAGAACGGAGGTAAAGATAGGTTGTGTATTTTGTATAATTGGGTGTTTTAAAATTCCAAATTGTATTTAAGCTTATATTAAATTTTAACGTGAATCTCCAAATTTTGAAAAATCTCAAAAACTAGAATTGCGCTGTATGTTTAAATACTCTATTATAAATGTGTAGAATTGTTTTATTATATATTAAAGAAAGCACTGCATTAGAGATGGTAACTATTCACTAATGAAAGTTTTTTTCACCAAGAACCTGTAAATATAATATATCAGTTCAATAGATCATCATCATTAGGTCTTCAGTCCTAGAACTGGTTGAACGCGTGCTCTCAATGTTTTTTAGTCTTAACCAACCTACACATTTTCCTGAAATTTGCTCAGTCTGCATCTATCACTATCTGTGTGCGAAAGTCTGATCTCGGTCTACTTCTACCTCTCTTTTCCTATCTCTGCTTGTAATATATCCCGTACTATTCCCCAGAAATGCCTTAGAACGTATACTGTCCTTCTATTTCTCCTATTTTGTTCGTTTTCCACAGATATTTTTATTCCTCTACTATTTCTACAACCTATTTGTTATTAGCTTTGTTAGTCCTTGCTACCATCCTCATATATCTACAGCACAACATTCCAGAAGGCTTTTATTTTCTTCTGTCTGCTTTTCCTACTGCTCCTATTTCATAGAAGTACTGTGCTGTGCTCCACACTATGCTTTGAACAGTTTTCTTCTTGTATCTATGTTCGTTGTCTTTGAACATATCCGCTGTTCTCTCTTGTTTGATGCAGTTCGTTCACCTTCTATTGTTTTACAGTTATATACCCTATTTCCTCGATATTGAGTGGTATGTAAAGGGGGGTAAGCAGCATTTGGCTGCCAAGTTCCCCCAGCACTTAAACCTTTGTCGAATTAATAGTTTTCCAATTTATCCTTTCGCACAATCAACATTAGTTAAAAATATTTCACAACCAACGCCTGTTGTTGTTTATAATAATCAGCAGATTTAAGAGCACTTATTTTTTCGTCATTGGGTTTTACGTCTTGAAACTGGTTGGACTTGTACCTCAGCTTATTTATGTTCTGAGTTAGCCTACACAGTTCCCTGCAATTCTCACAGTTCTTAACTTTGTCTGTCCATGATATCTTCATCATACGTCTGTAGCACCACATTTCAAAGGCTTCTATCTTTTTCTTGTCTGCTCCTCCTACTGTCCAGGCTTCACAGCCATACAATGCTGTGCTCCACACATATGTTTTAAGCAAATCTTTTCCTTGTTTCTATGTTTGTGGTCTTTGAACACAGTAGTTGCTTTCTCTTGTTAAATGTAGCACAACCTTGTGCTAATATTTGTTTTATATCTTTTGCGCTTTTCCCAGCTTGCGTTATTTGACTTTCTAAATCACAGAAATCTTGAACCTCTTGTAAGTTCTCGTTACTTATTTGTATTCTTGTTTTTGATTTATTTTCCCCTCTTTTGCATACTAGAACTTTAGTTTTATTTTTGTTAATTTTCATACCATATCTCTCCGTTAGAACTGTTTCCATTGCATTAAGAGCAGCTTCTAACTCTTCTTTGCTAGATGCCAATACCGCTATATCATCTGCAAATCTAAGCATATCAATTTTTTGTCCCTGCATATTAATTCCAAATGTCTTCCTGCATTTGACAGTATTCATTGCCTCTTCTATGTACAAGTTAAAAATTAATGGGGATAAAGCGCATGCCTGTCTCACCCCTTTCCTAATATTTACTCCTCTACTTTCTTACTCTAATTCTATTACTGCTGTTTACTCTTTGTATAAGCTATGTACTATTCGTCTATCCCTATTACTCATTCCAATCTTTTTGTGTATTTCGATCATTTTTTTCCATTTTACATTGTCGAATGCTTTTTTCAGATTTACAAACCCTACTACAATACGCTTTCCCCTTTCTCTATTGTTTTTCCATTGTCACCCTCAGAGCTAAAATAACCTCCCATGTTCCCATGTTTCGCCTAAACCCAAATTGATCTTTTCCCAGTATTTCTTCAATTCGTTTTTCCATTCGTTTGTGTACAATTCAGGTTAATATTTTTGAAACGTGTGCTGTGAAACTTTTCAAAATTTTCGCATCTAACCGCGCCTCTTTTTTGGTATAGTTACTATGATGCTACGGTTGAAATCTTTGGGTATCTCAACTGTCGCATATATATATATATATATATATATTATTATATACCCCACCCCTCTACTTTTTGTGTTTCACCTATACTGTACCCTTTATTTTATACTTTTGTAAAATGTGCACACCTAATGCACGCCCCTTGTACTTGCACCGTTTGGTTGGTTCTTTTATAAACTATTTAATGTAATGCCTCGACTATTTAAAACTCTTAATCTCAGGTTATTCAACTGCTTATAGTGGGTTTCCGTTATAAGTAGTTGTGTTAAGTCCAACCAACGTGCACCCTTTTGTTTTACTACTAAAATGATACTCTACTTTTGTATATGCCAAAATTTCTAATAAGATCAAAGTTGCTATGTGCCAAATTAAATTACAACCAAATTTGTATGACTAATTTTTGACGTATAAAAGAAAATGATTTTAAACACTCACCTGGTCTATACTCCGTCGATGCCTCGCTGACTGCTGGCACAAAATCCTAATTACCGTATACGTCTTCACAATGATGCTCTTGAATTTCCGTGCAGCTTCCAGGTGTCCTTAAATTTTAACTGCTCCCAATACCTGAAATGATCAACCCAAATTTAGAATTTAGAAAATACCGTGTTACAACTTCCCTTGTGCTAATATCCACTTCGAATTCTTGTTTCCTCTATAAAACCGTCCGCTTCTCCGTATCTAATCTCCAATCTACTCGTTTCTTTATCTTTCTGTTCGATGCTCCTTCTAACCTTAAACCACACTCCAATATCCAACTTCTAATCTGTATAACCACTCTCGATGACCTTCTAACTTTAAACCACACTCCAATATCAAACTTCTTTCTGTATAACCACTCTCGATAACCTGCTACCTTTAAACCACCCTCCAAATCCACTAATTTTCCGTCGCACAATTACTACTATTCCCTTTATAATTCCTATGCTTGTATCTTTTACCACTTTTCAATTAAACTCCTTTTAAAACAATTACTTTTATTTTATTTTTCAAATTATCTGAATACAAATTAGCTCAGTTCTGAAAACACGTCTTTTACAAAATTGGTTCGAAAAATAATCCCCTTTGTTTACTCTCTAAGGCGACCATGTTAATTCTCTACTAGCCTACTACATCTTAAAGTTCATCACAAATAGTCAAGTCCGTGTCGCACATACCAAAGTTCATGTCTTTTATACAGTTTCATAATCACATTAAATTCTAATATATGTCCTAAATCTTTACATTCAACCAATCACATTTGACGTTGTTATAACTAATAATTTTGAGTTTACAAATATTGTCCAAAAGTTGATGCTATAGAAAATGAAACCAAAATAAATTATACTTGACCCTGGATGCATGTTGATAGTGAACATTCATAGACGCATCCGGCTTTTGGACGGCAAATGTACTTTCAAAGGCTTTTAAAAATTCAACTCGGTATAAACCCTTGAGCATTTCACATCTTACTACGCCACTTAGTCATTTTAAAATTGCCTTTTGGCACTTAATTTCAACTACTATATTTGCATGGTATTTTAGTATACATAAAATACGGCAAACATATATTTTTAGGTTTATGTGATCAAATATGTGGATTATTTTTGTTTGGCATATACTACCTTGTACTAACCAACCCTTATAACTCTTAGTAGCTCCCTTAGACATTATAATATATATAGCTTACAAGTCGGAAGAGACGTTCTGTTACTGCTTCTCCAGCGGCTTTTAGAGTTTATGCTTGCACTTATCTGTACCAGGTGCCTAATCATTTTTCAGACCTTTTAATGCTAATTCAAAGTCATCTCTAAGTATAAGATATCCCACGTCATCATTTTCAATGTCTGATTTCTGTTCGAATGCTTTTAGCTCCTCTCCTGAATATAAGTTCCCTATATATTCCTGCCATCTGCCTACTTTCTCTACATTTTCTATAATGACGTTTTCTCCCGCGTCTCTTATATTTTTGCTATATGGTTTTATATCCCTAAAATTTATTCTAATTAATTTGTATGCTTCGTCTGTCTTAACTATTTCCATCTTAGCTTGTATCTCTTTGCACTTTTCATCAATCCATTGTTCTCTAGCTTTCCTGCATTTGTGAATTATTTCCCATTTTATGGCTTTGTATCTCTGTTTTCCTGTTTCGTCTGATCTATTTCTGTATTTTCGTCTTTTTTCTATTAAATTCAGAATATCCTTTCTTATTCATGGTTTCTTATTTTCTTTTTGTGTATACCCCAGAATATCTCTGGCCGCCACGTCTAAGCTGGATTTAATGGTATTTCATTCTGTTTCTACGTACTTCCTCAGTATCGGAAATTTTCCCGATATCTTTCAGCAATTCATTTGACTTTTTTTCAAATCTTTCGTGGATATCTTTATCTTTTAGCTTCTCAAAGTCAAAAATGCCTTTTTCCGTTCCTCTTTTTCAAATTTTTAAATTTAAGTACGACCTTCATAATTACGATGTTGTGGTCAGTGTCTATATCTGCTTCCGGGTAGCTTCTACAGTCTTTTACTTGATTTTTAAACCGTTGTCTCACAATAATGTAATCTATTTGATATCTTCCTATATCTCCTGGCATCTTCCACGTATATCGTCTTCTAGCATGATGTTGAAATAATGTATTTGCGATGGTTAAGTTGTCCTTGTAGCAAAATTCTACCAGTCTATTTCCCTTGTCATTTCTCGTGCCTAAACCAAATAAACCTACTATCGCTCCTTCCCTACCCTCACCTACCACTGCATTAAAATCTCCCGTAATTATTAAATTTTCATGTCCTTTTACTTATCTTAGTATGTTTTCGATATCTTTGTAAAGTTTCTCTTTCTCACTATAGCCAGAAGTGGGCATGCATACTTGTATTATTACTGTATTTACTGGTTTAGATTCAAATCTAAGCATGCGTACTCTTTCATTCTTTTGTAAGTAGTTTTCTACACGCCATCCTATCTTTTTTCGCATAACTATCCCCACACCCGAATTTTCTTCCTCTGATCCTATATGAATTACCCTGAAGTCTCCACTCCAAAAATCCCCCGTCTCTGACCAGCGGACTTCGCTGATTCCTACTATGTCTAGTGCTAACTTATTCATTTCGAGCTTCAGGTTCACTAGCTTACCTACTTGTTTCATGCTTCTGACATTCCACGCTCCGACTCACAGAATGATCAGGGATCTTTTTCTATACTTTCGGATCACATCCCCCGAAATAGTCCCCTCCCGGAGATCCAAATGGGGGATTATTTTACTTCCGGAATTTTTTACCCCAGAGAATGCCACCATGTTTACTAACAATTTCTGTACGCAGTGTACTTGAGAGGTAATGTGGTGGTTTCCCGTAGACTTCCACATCGCAGTAGTGTGTCTTAGAATGTCATACCGACCCCTATGGTCTCTGCCACCTTAAGTACCGAAAAAGCAGTTGTCCTTCTTCAGGGACCTGTCTTAGTCTGGTTCCTCACTGAAGACCCCACTAATTTGGTTAAACCTTATAGTTCGGGTCTTTAGCTCATTAGTACAGATTTTATAACCGACTATCTCGTCATTACAATTTTCCCAACATTTTCTAAAACTGCTAAAATTTAAAATCAGTATCTGATCTTTTAGTAAATAACTTTTATATAATAAATTATCAAAATCGTAATGATTTTCTTTGGAGTACCTTTGGTCAAACGATTCAAATAAATGCGGACCCCTCATTCATAATCGTGCTTTATCATAGTCATCATCATTTTGTTTTACACCTTACTTAAGGTCGGTTCGATGCAGCTCTAACTTCTTTTCTATTCTGTGCTAATCTAAAAAGTTCTACATACTCTTCACAACCTAAAATTCTAATAATTTGACTAATATAACTTGGTCTAGATCTTCCTATACTCTTCTATCTTTTTCCTATCTATCTGGCTCTACATACATATTAGCAACCTGACGGTTGTTAAAGAACTCCAACATGTTTACATGATTTCCATTTATAAGGAAATGAAGTATTACCTGGTTATCCCCTCCAAAATACCCGTATATAAAACTATAGAGTTTTCGGCTGCATATTTTTCCCCCTATAAAACTCCCGTTACCCTAATAATAATAAAAGTAAACTATAACGTTATCGTAGCTTTGAATCTTAACGCTATTTTATAAAATAACGTTAATAAATCACAAAATATAGTTTACGGCGGTATACTTTTTATTTTGTAGAACTCACGTTATGCTTATAATTATAAGAATAAACTATAACGTTAGCGTAAATTTGAATTAGAACACAATTTTATAAAATAACGACAACCAATCACAAATTTCTGCAAAATAAAAGTGGAAATAACAGTTGTCAACCGTCATACTCGTTGACATTATTCTGCAATATAACCTCACTTTTTACAACGTTGAATTTTTAGCTATCAAACATAAGGATAACGTAACAGAACTAACGCAAACAATATTTTTTCTCTAACACTTGTACTATTTTATACGGTATAAATGTACTGTATGAATAATAAAAATACCCTTGCGAAGTAAAACTGCTCCAACATGAAAGTGGAAATAACGATTGTTAATCGCCATACTTGTTGATATTATTCTGCAACATAAGTGAAGTCTGATTAGTAGTGTTTATATCAGCGTAGTAAAAAACTGAAATGTATTTACAAGATCAACGGCAATGCAATAAGAAAGTGCATCTGATATCTACTCTACAATACCTACAGTGCACTTGCCTTCTCAACCACGATTCGTAACGAGATTTCGTTTTTCGAAACCCACAAGTAAAGTTAATCTGAAAGAACTGTTCAATATATTCTGTAAAAATACTATTGAAACTGAGAACTAAGTGAAGGAAAATTTACATTCTGTATTAGTATATGATGACCCAAGGTTAGTACATGTCGTGTTTGGTAAATATCATTAATATAAAATATTGCAGATTTGAAAACTGTACTTTATGATCATTAAGTGATCATATGTTCCATCAGGTATTCAAATTTTATAAATGTGATTCTGAAGAAGCTACAGAAAGTCGAAAAGAGAAATTGCAAACATGGAAAAATATTCTCGCATTACATTTTGTTAATTGCACGACACTTCATCGAAAACAAGTATTGAATTAGGTTTTGCATACGCTGGGACAACAATTGCATCCGATAGTTAAAAGCAAAATATCCTTTTATTGGTCGTAATAACTTGTCTAGGTACTGGTACTTTGGCTGATGCAAGGACTTTGAGTAGACGTAAACGTTTTCAAAGCGTACAACATTCGGATGTTCCAAAAGATTAATTACTACGTTAGTTTTTCACAATTGGATGGACTTGCAATGATACACCGTATTGTTGACGGTAACAGTAGTCCATGCTTTTGCACGTTAGTGTCATTACTGCAATTATGGTAGGTAATTGGCAAAGTCAATTGCTGTTTTACTAGACGCATTCTATTCATATACTAAACGCATTTGTAAAGTGGCAATTATTTAAAGCTAACAATTCTACACGCACGGCCAGTATCCTTTCAACTTTTCGACTGACAAGATTAATGAAAATCTATCGTGGCTACGGATTACTCAATAGCGCTATCAATTGCTTGCCGGTATAATTACATTGACTAGGCTATCGCTTCTGTGGACCGCGCACTAAGCTTCAAAAGCGCCTCGAGCGTGGTGATGTAGATCGTAATCCCTTAGACGATGCATGCAATCTTCACAATATTGCCTACGATCGTTCTACAGACCTAACATTCCGACACTAAACAGATAGATGTCTTGCTGAAACAGCACAAAAACGTCGTACGGCACCAGACGCTTCGTTAGGCGGAACAATTGCTGCTTTTGCAGTTGGTTCTGCAATGAACGTCAAAGTTAAGCTTGGTATGAGTTGTCGCAAGAAAACGGCGAGGTGTAAGCGGAAACAACGTGTTCGGTGTTTACGTACAGGGAGTGGTATGCCGTTCAAGCGCATAATACGCACCATTTGGTAGCGCATTAAAAACGTTCGTCCGACCGATCTTATTAAAACTGCTAAACTTGCAGTGACACCAATTAAAGAAATAGTAGATGAAGCTCGTGGTATACCTTACATGTGGTTTTCCAATGCTCCACTCAAAGGTACTACATTGGCCAGGAAGCGAGTTTTTTTTACCTGGAAAATTTGGAATTTTGCCGAACCCTTGCTGTTCCAAACAAGATAGAGATCTTTAACGTGCGTGACAACACACACGCGGGACCTCCATTTTACTTCTCATTCGAACGAGGGTGTAGTTTTGTGAAAAATGCTTGCCTAACATTTTTCAAGCGGACCGTGTCGGGATTCGAACCCGGGACCTTGGGCGTAGTAGTCAAATACATACCACTATGCCACGGAGCCGCCAACTCGTGGTATACCGCGTGTAATTCCTGTACACAAAACTGGTTTTCTACCTTTGCTACCCTTTTTTGCACCTCTCTCCGCAGTTGGAGCGTTGTCGGATGGAACAGCTGGAATTGCAAATGGCTGTCAACGATGCTAAACTAGGACGACAACAATTATAGAAAGCGAAATGACAAAATAAGGCACACGAGGCTGTGACATAGGGAATAGGACTTTATTTAAAACTTTATCTTACAAACGGACAAAGTTTGCGTAAACGAGGACAGCTTCCAAGAAAAAAACTCGGAGCACTCGCTAAACCTACCTGTGCGAGCGTTAACCAATCTTGAGTTGTACAAATATATAAAACGTTTACAAATACCACACTTTCGTGGAATTTGTATGCGCATTTCACTTCCAAACAAAATTTGTTGATGCGAATGTGGTATTCTCAATCGTGATACTACGGGTGGCGCGGGAACTCATTGGACAGCATACAGAAAAGATGGTTCGAGAGCAGTCTATTATGATAGCATTGGTAATTTACGACCATCTAGGGAATTTGTCAAGTACTTATCCTCGTCTGGACCGTGTACTCTCTATTACAATTATGCACAATTTCAACCGCTTACAGCCGTCACGTGTGGGCACTTTGTGTTAAAATTTTTATTGCGAAAGAGTCCTCCGTTAAGTTTCTAACAATGATTTATATTATTTTAATTTATCGTATTTTAACTGTTTTGTGTGAATGTGTTTAGTTAAACACCATATTTTGTAAGTGTTTCAGAATTTTGCTTTGTGCCCCCACCTCAACAACCAATACGACTAGTTGTTAGTTTATCGTCAACTGCTCAACATGTACACATTCACTTTAACTGGGACTGAATCTACGCTCACCGCAATCACCAACCCAATCAATTGTTCTCGACGATGATCATGAGTATGTTATTGGACTTATAAACTTTGACATGTATTTTCAATTCTCAATGTAACGGCAGCGAACAATAAATTTTATATTGACGACGCCGTGCTTGTTCTACTAGAAGAACTTATGAAATGACAGATATTAATAAGTTGGTATGACGTAACCTGAATGATCCACGTAAACGCACTACATCTAAATGTTATCTCATCGATATTCGAGCCAATAATAACAGTTTACATACAGAAATCAAAGCATCAGGTGTAGTGGATTTTACACAACCAAATTTACTTGCTTCATTGCTGGGTTTTGAGTAACGTAAGCTGCCGACTCTCACTACTGGTATATCGGACTATCAGGCACAAGTCTTTCCAATCAATTCTATTTACATAGAATGTAATCTAGGGGTAGGATCGTATCGCAATAGCAAACCTGTACATATTTTGCATTAATTCTTTCCTGCAGTTGCCGCAGGCTACAAAATTATCGAAAATTCCGTGAACGTCATCGTTGTTAAAATAGTCGACCAAAACGGCGATCTTATCACTTTTCGTAGGGAAACCATCATGATCAGACTGTACCTAAAGCGTCTTTAAACGATGGTTCTGCGCTATAAGCATAAGACACAGAAACCTATTAATAGAAGCATTATCAGCAGTTTCACCAGTCGCATGCCACCAGTTCACCGATTAACATAGAAAAAAGTTAAATTCCTGCAAATGTCAGGACTCAAAGTGCTACGTCACTAAACATGGATAGGAATATACTAAATGTTACGCAACGTGTTATATTTGATACCGCCATCATCAGTGCCGGCAAACACACGCATACACCATACTCCAATACCACGTATGAGAAGAACGACGTTATACGGATCCCAATAGAAAACGAAAATGTCTATACATTACCATGGGACAGCGCAATTTATATTGAAGGTACAATGAATAAGACAGATGATGATGTTTCAACTGCAGCCGATTTTGTCAACAACGGAATCTTATTTTTATTTGATGAAATTTGCTATGAACTTGACAGAAAGGTTATTGATCGCGTTCGTAATCCAGGTTTAACTACAACTATAAAAAATTTCTTATCCTACGTTTATAGTGAAGGTCGCCGCTTTAGAAACGCTGGTTGGTCCTCCATCGATAAACTTGATCTTGTTGATGTGAATGGTCATTTCAACGTATGCATTCCTTTATGTATGGTTTTAGGGTTTGCGGAAGACTACCGAAAAATTCTATTTAATATCAAACAGGAGCTTATTCTTATTAGGAGTAGTACCGACGACGCAGCTATATCAAATTCTGATAATAAGGAGTTAATAAAAATTTCCATTACACATATATCGTGGCGGATTCCACAGATAACCGTTGCAGATGCAGAGCGCTTAAAACGACTGAAACATATTGTTATGAACTACTGTTCGGCAACCCGTCAAACACAGCTGCATAACCGATGGTATATCTTACAGTAGAATATGAGTCATCTATTTAATTGTAAGGTATATTATAAGATCGGTGATAAATATAAGGGTTAGTCTATATCAGAATGTCGTATATAAATCATGTCGTATATAGTTAGTTGTTCGTTTCGTTCTGAAAGTCTTTAGTAAATATAAATCTGTATTATGTAAAAGTGTATATTGTACCGACAGTTTGTAGAATATATAAATAGACAAAAGTGTAATAAATAAATAGTAGTGTTAGTGTTGTTAATAGACTTATGGTTAAGAATTTAGTTTAAGAAGATTTTAGTGTTTGTAAATTCATTAGTGTGATAGTGCTTCATTGATAATTGGACAGAGAACATCTATAAATAAGGTATATACTGTTAATTAGACTTGTGAATAGTGAGTAATAGAGACTTTTATTTACTACTTGTTTTAAATTGGTGAAACACGTTAGTAGTAGCCCGCTACAATATTCAACGCAACGTCACCATGGACATAAGCTGTCGCAGTTGGAAACTATACGAATACCCAGAATTGCACACAACACACACGCATACGTGGGCTCTGAAGACGGCTTCTCAAGTGGCAAAGCCTCGTTTTGTTATCGTCTGCTTTCAAACTGACACATCGCGCAAACAAGGGCGCAGTCAGTTTGACCACTGTAAGTTGACCAATATGAAATTACATCTGAGTTCATCCATGTATCCTTACGATAATCTTAACATTGACTTCGATAACAATCGTTATTCTATAGTATATGAAATGTAGGCATAGTTTCAACAATTGTATTACGGGGGCATCAGCGAACCCATATTCACGTCCAATAAATTTCAAACGCACGCCCCACTTGTGTTATTGATTGTTCCCATCAAAACGAAATAGTGAAGTGGACGCGGTTGACGTACGATTAGAATTTCAAATGAAGGAAGCATTTAAAGCTCACACTACTGCGTACTGCCTCATTATACACGATCGTTTGGTTCCGTACACTCTTGCCACCAATATTGTAAGTGAAGTCTAAAATGAATAGTCCATTAGTTGTCGACGTTCAAGGTTTCAAAACTGCCAATAATAGCTTTGTGTTTAAAGAAGTGGTTGTTTTACCACTATGGTCATCAGATGGAGTTGCTACAACATATCTGTTGAAACCACCGCATTCTTGGGACCATCTATCAGTTCGCTTAATATGCCAAAACGTATGGCTAAGCGGAAACTTTCACGGCGTATCGTGAGAAGATGGCGGCTTACCATATAGCTGTGTCCATCATGTTTTAGACTCAATATTTACCAGAACAACATGTGTCTACGTTAAAGGTATCGAAAAGCGGCTGTGGTTATTAACAGAATTTCCACACCTTAACGTTATTAACCTAGAAGATTTATGGTGTCCTCCTCTACATAAATTAAAAGATTACAACAATACACCGATGTGTTTTTACCATACCACACGACATTCATCATTCAATTGCGCAACCTCAAATGTAATTGTACTTAAATATTGGTTTTGTATATAAAACCGCTAATAAAAGCAAATGTTAACCAACACATTTACATTAAGTAGTGTTTTATTTGTTTATTGATACATACATAAATATTCCTTAAATTATAGTAAGATAATGTTTCTAAAATGCCTTGCAAGACGTTTAATTGTCTATATTGTTACAAACAACTCATTCTAACTTTGCGCTGATGTACCATCGCTACTCACAAGACTATACTCTTTGAACACACTTTCCCATTCTTCCGGTCATTCGGCATACTGCTTCCATACTATGTTCGGTAATTCCACATTACTTTTACCAACATTTTCCTTGTTGTTATTATATTCTTTTACAGTCACCCTACTACGATACCTTTTCCGTCGATTTTCAATTTCTTTAGCGTTTGCTTTCCTTTTCTTAAACGTTACTGAATCGACCCATTTCCGACACAGGAAGTACAGTTATGATAACTAAATCGATATCGTCAACATCGTCACCGTTATCCAGTAACCAATTGTTTTCCAATATCTAGATAGCGTGCTTAGAATGGACTCCAGTTTTCAATACACGTGCCAACTGTATCACTTCATACGGTTGTAATATTTTAAACTTTCTTCCGGGCGGTAGAATTACAATAGACATTTTTTCTATTTCAAATGATCGCTCGCACCGCCAACGAGTTATGTATCTCCCAATCTTATATACATTATAAAGTAGAATCTAATAGGTAATTATTAAAAATTGTTAAAGAAATCATAAATCAATTACAACAATGTAATTCAAGGATAGATATAAAAAGGTTATTAACAGTTCATGAGAACGGATGCAATACAATGTATTCCAGACGATACTGATACTGCAGGCGGCAGGTCACAGACTGTTAAGATACCGCAATTACCTAGAAAGTAAGATTGTTACAATGTATTAATGAATAGAATTAAGAATAAGCAGACCTGAGCTCTTCAAGTTCCCACATAATTGTGAGGGGCAGTGGCAACATAAATACCCCAGGAGCCCCAAGACAAGTCAGTCATTCAAAGTACTTCAACTATAACATTGCAGTTTGCTTAGGCTACTCACAATATTAGTTCAATTAATTATTTTATTTCGACTTAGAGTTATTTTAAACCAGTTTGTTAAATTCCATAATTAATGTCTGATTAACTAATAAAATTTGTTACGAAGAATTGGAAGTAGTTTTTAAAAACACCGCTCCCTAGGCCCAAAACGAAACTAGCGTCACTCTATATACCATCAACATTTATTCTGCCACCGCCACCACCACCACTACCATCTCCTGCCAGCACTATCTCTCCGTCCACCATCAGATCGTACTGGCAACAAAAAAATACAAATCCATGTTATCCAAAATCCGTTTAAATTGGAACATGTTCAATTTGATCGACCACCCACTTGTCGACAATGGCGTTCCAATCAGAATACTTACAAACCTGCTTCTCATCTCCTTTAGAAAACAACTTCCACAAAACACCACTACACCTCGAGTGTACGCGGGTCGTTTATCACTGTTCAAGTAGGTGAGAAGTGCATGGTAAGTCTCTGTAGGTTGCGGTTACGGCAAAACTCGTCGAAAAAGGTCAGTAGGTCAATGAGCTTAGGAAGTATGTCAGTAGGTCAACACCAATTGGAAGTAGATCTGTTTTACAATCTTACGAAAACAGGTCAGTAATGAGCCATCCGATAGAAGTGCGCGTAGGTCATCGATCATAAACAAGCAGTGTACACTGTGACGACGACTCATCGTTATAAGCGCGGGAAATTAGGTCCACGAGCCCACCATCCACACTTTATTGATTCCGACTTGCAGCAGCTCGAATCACGCAATATATATAATCGCGGAAAACAAATTCAACCACATCATCCAAGAAACAATCGCAAAAAGCGAGAACACAAAGAGTGCGTGAAATCAAAGGTCAACTACTCTAACCAAACAGTTCACGCGGTAACGGCTCATCCGTCATAAGCTCGGGCAATTAGGTCAACGAACCCACGATCGACACATCATTGAACCCGAATTTTGAAGTCGCAAGCGGTCATTGACGGCATCCGGAGTTGTCAGAACCCGCACTGTATGAAGATCAATGAACTCGACCGGTGACGTCACCTCAGACCAATTACCTACGAAAAATACGAAGGTCATTGACACCAACACATGAGATCCACGACGTCACGCACAAAGCTCAATGAACTTGCACTGTAACGTCGCAAGGAACCGTTGACCGCGCATCCAGAGTTGTCAGAACCCGCACTGTATAAAAGTCAATAAACCCAACCGGCTACGTCACCTCAGAACAGTTACCCACAAAAACACAAAGGTCATTGGCCCGAAGACACGCGCGATCCATGGCGTCAGACAGAAAGTACAATGAAGCCGCAGTGTGACGTCGCAAGGGGTCATTGGCCGCATCTGGAGTTGTCAGAACCGGTACTAAATAAAGGTCAATGAACCCAACCGGTTACGTCACCCCAGAACAATTACCCACGAAAAAGACAAAGATCATTGACGCCAACACACGTGTGTCCCGTGACGTCACATAGAAAAGATAACATGAACCCGCACTGCGACGTTACAGGGGGGTCATTGATCTCCTGCTGGAGACGCCAGAATCCGCATTATCTACTACTCACCGATATAAATTCATGTTTTCAGTCACTTGCTATCGCGAGATATATTCATCTGTAGAACATTAAAAAGTTTTTTTAAAGTAATGACTTACAATGGAAAAACTTGTGTGGAGTGTGTACCAATGCAGCACCATAAGCTTGTACCCCAAGCAAACGAATTACACTTGCCACCAATACTCTTCTAAAACCTGTGCAAAAAGTGCTTAATTCTGTTACGCGTAAAATGAGCGCTAAGTTAATAAATTTTCATTTTGCCTTGAAGAGACAGAAACATCGTACAGTATAAGGGTGCGTCGTCTAACTGCACACCCACTTACATACGCGCATACAAACACATGATTACAATAATGGCAAACAGTAACATTTATATATAAAAATCTAAAACAAAAAATCCCAAAGCAAATTAATTTCCCAAGCTATAATTAAAAAACCAAATATTCAAAGTTTTATAACTTTTATCCTTATTTTACTATTTATATTTCTACAAAAATATAGATTATTGCTAACTTACGTCAATCTCACTATGAGTATTATAAGATATAGGTTTATTATTAATTATAAACTGTATATTTTTCAGTGGTACCTGTGCTAAAGTATTAAACTAATGCGAAAATTTAAAAAATAGAAAAGGTTTTCTGGAAATCAACCAGTAGACCAAAAAGAAAGCAATTAAAAGCTTTGGTTACTTATGTAATAAATAATTATCCCGTGTGTAAAATATCCGCATAGAAACAGTGCAAATCTTATTGCATTTTAAGAAACAAACCCTTATTAAATATTTGTGCAAAATATGCATTAGAACACGTTTTATTTACAGTCTTTAAGATGCAAATCTTTTTGCATATAGAAAGTGGAAGCTTTAATTAGCCAAATTGACTCCCGCGTGTGTATAACATGTTCTAGAAGCTTCGGGAGAAATAGAGAAAATGCGTCATCTGTACTGAGAAACCATGAAATAGCTAATATTGAAAAACATTTTTTGAAGAACTCGCGAACACATAAAAATGTCGTAAAATCGATTTTATATCTTTTGCATTACTACAAGATAGAATGCTACGCCACCATCAAGTCTCTACGGCCGCGCCAATTTGGCACTAACTAGGTCATTAAAACCGTGGAATTCCCGGAAATATTACATTACAAAATATATCAGGAAAATCTGGGGAACCATGACGTAGTTAGATAATTTGTATATAAGCGGGAACTTTATTGCCACCCAGGTCCCCGAACCTCAATAGTTCAGATTATTTCCAGTGGCGTCATCTTAAAACATTGGTTTAGAGCACACCAATTCATACTGAAGAGCAGTTGAGAAATTACATCATAGTTTCTTGCAAAAGTACTAAATATAGTCCCGGCATTTTCAAAAGAGTACGTGAGTCCATGAGAAAATGAGCAGCAGCATACATATTTGCAGGAGGTGAACATTTTCAACATCTGATTTAATTAATTTCTTTGTGCGCTCAGTGTAATTTTCCTTTAGCATTTCTTTACATTACTTTAATTTCATAATTTTACCGCTTAAACAATTTTCTTTTAAATAAATTGAAATGACTGTTCATGTTTACAAAACAAAATCTGCTTCTTACCTACTAGATACGTTTTTAATCTTTGTTAATAATTAATTTCATTACAACGTGCAAATGAATGAATTTTATTTTTTATGCGAAAACCGTACGTCAAACGAAAAAAAAATCAAGAAACCACATTTGCTTAAAAAGGAATATGGATTTTAAAAATAATGTTTACTTTAAGAAAAAGCAGTGGCATATCATTATTTCTTTTAAATAATTCAGTGCAAATCCCGCAAGAACGCCACCAGCAAGAATAAAAAATGATGTACAGCGGAAAATCTTTTTATGCATTGAATATGGGTACTACGTTTCACAAAAACATCTAGGATCATACCAAAGTTGTCATAAAAAAGTTTTTCTTAAAACTTTACTCCATGTATCAATATTTAAGACGTTTAGGACATACGTTTATATGAAGTTTTTTCTCAAAATGGACCCAAGAATAGCCTCTTTATATACACAAACATGTTATTAATAAACATCCTGTATATTATCGAAAGGTCGTTATCAAAACAGTCTGACACATATATGGCTGTGATAACGGAAATTATACTGTGGAATTTACGAAGATTAAATAAAATACAGCCATCTTAAGAAACATCTATAAAACCATTTTTCGTTCATACAAAAGAATTTACAACCTAGTCTATTGTTTAGGTTTATACAGAAAATAATTCCTACTAGTTACTTAATTATTAAAATAATCCTTATCTAATCTTTGTTAAAAGATACAGAATTCTTTAATTAATAGCTGGTTGATTTGCCTATCTCTTACTACCACGTTCGTGAAATTTAATTGGCCAACACCTCTTTACAGATAATTTATTATACGTCAAATACGTTCTACTTCGACCTCAAAACGTGATGCAAACTATCCGCTTCACAAATAATATAAATGAGAACTTATTCTAAATCTAAATTACCATTATTCAAACATTGTTATCAGTTACAAAACAAAGAAATCTAAAATTTATACTTGAAATTCTTTTGGTCATATAAGCACGTATTAAAATCTCATTTCCAACGTAATCAACGGTATTAAAAGCCTTCTGGTTCCATCTTATAATCTCCATCAGTTCATCAGTTTGCAAAAATGCATCTTCTAATTAATTAACGTCAGAGTAGTTCTTGTATCAAAGAACGTTCAATCTTCATTGTATTTTACAAGGTAATGATGCTTAATCAATTCATTGCGTTTGAGAACTTCTATGTTTCAAACTATCAAAACATATACGTTGCATTGCAACTCTGCATGCTCAATCTCGGAAATTGAATAAATCTTTACTCAACGTTACATATTGCTTGATTTAGGAAAAAATGAATAATGATTGTCGATTAGTTCTGTTTATGATAAAAATTATCTCTATACGTCACATTCAAGATCCTTCCTGATCTGTTTGGAAGCATTAGTCATTACTGATGTAAAAATTTACAAGAATTTCACGGTTTTAACCATCCGATTAGTGACAAGCTATGTTTTATGTATATCGTAAAACGTGTGGTTTTATTCTCTTCGAACACACGGAGATAATGGTCATGTCACATTCCTTTTTATTGAAATGTGTAAGGGGATTAAATAATTCTTATCTATTTTATTGTATTTTAATGTTTGTGTGTGTCCTTGAATAGGGTGTTTATTCAATAATTAATTTATACAACATTTCTTAGTAATAGATGACGTATTTGTATATTAATCGCGAAAACTCTAGTATTATGTTTTATTTAAAACTCTTAAAATTAGTTAAATAATATATTGGCACACACGAAAGTCAATTTAATATTTTGAAAGTACATAATTATTTTATAGTTTGCCAATGCAATAAGATTTGCATGGATTTGTATTCTTAACAGATAACAGATGCATATTTAAAGAAAGTATCTTAAATCTAAGTTATTTTTGGTACTTTTAATTAATGAGGGCTTTTGTTCTCACACTTTATGAATTGATATTGTTTTTATGCAGATATTTTATACACACAAAATTTATTACATACATAAATTAAAGCTGACAATTGCTTTGAATCCTAATAAAATACGCGTATCTGTAACAAGAATGAATATTTTTATTTTTGGTTTTAAACAATCTACACACGGAAGTCAATTACATGATTAATTTAATGGTAATAAAATAAAGCTCGTTTTTAAGACGATGTTAATTGTTTACCCAAGGTATCTGACTTGGCTGAAAAGAATTGGTTTAAAATTTAGGCTTTTAAGTTTATGATCTTTTCACACTCTGTCATAAATGTAATACACAAAAATTTTATCACATAATTTTCTTATGTTTTGTTATAACGCGAATGCAATGAATGACTTTTGTATTTTAATGTTAATGAAATACGCTTATATTTATACAAAATGGAGAAAATGTAATTATTCGGAAATTTCAATTTTTTCCCATTTCCTTCTCTATGTGTAGGTTTTATTTATATAATTTGGGTTTCAATGACCTATCGTAACCTCATTATCACGTCAATATATATATAGATATATAATTTCGATAGGAATTCGTTTGTTGAATAACAATTCGAAAATTTTTTTTTGAACAAATGCCCTCTTAAACGTTGCGACCCTTCGAATTTCACAGTATAACCCCGTGGAAAAATTTCTTCTAGAAAAATTGTACATCATTCGATCGGAAATTGACTTTTGCGTAACATGAAGTAAATTTTACTTTTAAGGGACGGGCTTCTTAAAAAATTATCACGGATTTTCTATTCCATTATAGATCTATAAGTGATTATCTAAAGTTTTCAAATCTAACTAACCTAACTTAACCCAAACCAACCTAATATATTCTAAAAACTAAACACCATTTTTAGAGTTCAAATTTTAATGCAATTAAGTAACGAGACTAAAAGAAAGCTAATTAACTGTACGAAAATCACTGTATCGAAAACGAATTAAGTTAAAAAGCGCTTCTATCAGATAACGGCTCAACGTTTTTCTGGACATACCACCATGCAAAAGTCCATGCTCTGCCTGCAACTCGTGTCAACAACCCAATGTTCGGGAACTGTCGCAGTTGAACCTTGATTTCCAAACTTTGACTCGTTGATTTGAACGATCAAACCAGGGACACCAATTTTGCCTTGAGTTTTCTGTTCGTGCAAAAAGCGATTCGCCCAATTTTCTCGCATAGGCGTATCGAGCCACAACGATATCATTGGCGTTACACTTTTGCATTTCTTCGGGAAGCGTTACAACTTTCAGTTTTGTAGCAAAAGTATGGCATTTTTAAATACAAAGAATCGGAAAATGTGCCATACTTTGTAAATTAACTCACTTATTTTAAATTCTCAAAACCTATCTTTTAGAAAAACTTACTTCTAGCAAGATAAAATTTTTGAGGGATCAAGGAATTGTCTCCTGAGTAAGTATTCGAATGAACTTTTTTGGGGAAACGCTTCTTAAAAAGCTGTGAAGCGAAGTTGCTGGTAAACAACTGTAAAAATCTTGTTAATTTAGGGTGTTATGCGAATTATTATACCACTAAAAGTACTTACAAATTTGAGTCGAATGACACGACTAGTCCGTTCTGCGTTAATTATGCATACATTCGTTAATAGAAAAGCATTTATTAATTTCAGCTAGTTTAGGAGCTTTAGAAAAGATCAGTAAAATTATATAGAAGCTTGGGGATTTTACACTTACAATATAATCTTAAATCAGGACAAGTAAATAAACCAAAAGAAGCACCTAGTACATTTTTATATAAACCGCAATAACGATAAGGATTTTACACTCGTGGTATTCAATTAGAAAAATTACTAATAAAACCGGTGACATAGCTCTTCCCAATAATATTTGTATAAATTCTCATGGAATTTAAAAACCATAGAATCATAAAATGTCAATAAACTTAATGATCATTCACACAAACTGAAGACATTAAACTGGACCCTAAGATAGCTTTAGACGTATAATGTGTGAGAACGGAATTTGGAATCTTTCAAAAGATGGGAGATTACAAGACTAAGTTAGAACGAAATAGGACAAAGAGGTGATCAAAGGAAAACGAAATTACGCCAGTTATGTATCCCCAATTTACCTATATATATATATATATATATATATATATATATATATATATATTAAATAATAGAATCTAATAGGAATTATTCATCATTCATTTTGTTTTCGACCTTACTTAAGGTCGGTTTGACGCAGCTCTAACTTCTTTTCTATTCTGTGCTAATCTAAAAATTATTAGAAATTGTTAAATAAATCATGTCAATTGCAACAATGTAATACAAGGATAAACCAGACAGGTTATTAACAGTTCATGAGAACGGATATGCAACTTTGTATCCAAGACGACAGTGATACTGCAGGTGGCAGGTCACAGACGGTTAAGGTATCGCAATTACCTAGAAATAAAATTGAAACAATGTAATAAAGTGTAGAATTAAGAGTAAAGCAGACATGAGATCTGCAAGTTCCCACAACTATGTGAGGGGGTAGGATTATTATAAAAAGCCCGGGAGCTCAAGGACCCGGCAATCAGTCTTCGAACTCCATACTTCGTTGTTCAAGCTACTCAATTGAGTCAGTCTGAGTATTACAGCTTTTGCATTGTTGTTTACCAAGGCTACTCGCCCTAATATTAGTTCAATTAATTAACTAAGTTCGATTTAAAGTTATTTTATACAGTTTGTCAAAATTCTATGATAATTTCTGTTTAAGATAAATAAATTGTTAAGAAGTTTGGAAACGTTTTTTTTTAAAACATCGCTCCAAAGGCCCGAACCTTAACTGGCGCAGTCGGTAGGATGTCAAAAGGGCACTAGGAATCCAAAAATCGGAAGATTGATGACCAAGAATTTCAATTCGCAATTTTGACAGAACTCAAACAAGGTTGGAAGAAGTACAAGCATCGACCGAAACCAGCAAAACAAACAAACGTGGAGGAGATACAAAATCGATCGAGCCCACAAAAGAAACAGATGAAGAAATTAATGTAACTTCATTTCCTTAAAACCAAATCGATTTCACAAACTATAATTGATATATGCTAGTATAAGAGAAAATTTTATTATTTGATTATTATTTTATGTACAGAATATTATTTTATGCCAATATTTTTTTGAAAATAGTTTACGAAGAGAAATTATTTTTAAACGAAAATTTATTTTGAGAAAGTTTATTTTCTGAGACTTGAATTTTAAAGAGATTTTTTTAAAGCAAAAAAGACTTGATTTTTAAGAGTTTTTTTACAATTATTAAAACAAACCGAAAAATAACCAAAAATAACTGGCGCACATCAAATAAATTAATACCAAACGTAACCGAAGTACAAATAATTATACCAAATTAACTGGCGCGATACAAAAACGCAACGGTTTAATCTAGCAAACTAAAACAGAATGCAAATTAACTCCATCATCCAACACCAAAAGCTAAACGTAATTCTTATAAATTTGACCTCTATCATTCCTTTATCTATTATTAACCTAAACCATTGTAATTAAAAACCAGCGTGCAAATTTATAACAAAATCCTCATATAAGACCGGTGAATGAAACTTCATTCATCAAAACGCTACAGAAACGATTTACTCCAGACTTAAAAAACGATTATTTAAACAATTAACTTTCAGAACTTTTCTATAAATTAAAGAAACACATTTTGCATTACGAACTATAAATAATTAATCCATCACGAAGTAAAATAAAGCGCATTGAACGAAAACTACACATCATCGCAACCTATAAATAAATTGCACTACTGAAAAGCTATTTATTCTAGTACAATACTGAATAAAGGTAAACGCTCATCATAAAGGCTATAATCCTACATTACGGAAAGCTACAATTACAAAGACGCGCAGCGTAACTGAATATTCTTAATACGGAGATATCTAAAAATAACCATCAGACGCAACATTTATGCAAGTAATTAACGAAGTGAAGAATCAAATTATTTAATTCCCACACCAACCAAAAATAACACCTTTCAGAGAAGTATTAATAATTCCAATAAGTATAATCGCATATTATACAGCACTTACGTAAGTAAATTATCAATAGACTAAACTACATCTTCAAGTAGACATAAAACTTTGTGGTTAAATTACAAGGACTAAGTGTAACAAAGTAATTAACTGAAAACCTGCAAGTTATATTTAGAATTCAAGGTGACAAGACAGACAAGTTTATGCAATTCAATTAACGCCCACGGAAAATATATAAATACAACAGATTGATAAAATCAGCAGAACTGAACGAAGACAAAGCCATAACTGAAGCAAAACATACAAAGCGAAGTAAGTACCACATCAGAATCTTTCAGAAAACAAAATTCAAGAAGAATTGACGACAAATTAACGTCCGCGAGATAAAAACAGGCTACAACAATTAATCCAGCATTATCAAATATAAATCCCACAAATTAATTACCGCACCGTGTAACCAAGTACAAGTAACAGCAATTACGATTCTATAAATAACCCGACGCAATATGAACTGAAAATTAATAAATCCAACCCAGAAATAACGATACAAATAGCGAAATAAATCTCAATTTTTACAAAATTTGAAATTACTCAAAAGCGAAAGCAACCCTTAACAAAAAATGAGTGGAGATATGAATTTTTTTTTGGAAACAATTCAAATTTTTAATGGCTAGCAAGCTCATCTTGTGAATTTGATTGGAGCATGCAAAATGTTTTTGAAAACCTTCTACAAACCCGGAGATAACGAAAGAAATTCATTACTTTTACGCCTGATAATAAACAAACTGACCGGAAGGGCACTAACCTTAATTGCCAGTAGGGACAATCTAGATGAATGGCAAGACTTTAAACGAATACTAATCGCATATTTCGGCGACCAACGTAACTTAAATGCCGGCACTCTTCCTGATAAATCTCACAATGGAAAACAACCAATCCCCATATCAATTAGGAATGAAATGCCAAGACGTGAGAAGTCTAATCCTAACAAAATTAAAAATCGAGGAACCCGATCAAAATATTCGACATTTAAAAACGAAAATGTATGACAAAATGGCACTGGACACATATATAAACGCTTTACCAGAATGACTATTAGATAAGATCAGATTCCAACGTCCCCAAAACCTAGAAGAAGCCATGAACCTGGTAATAGAAGAAGAAAATGTAATGTATTACCGCAACAGACTATACAACCCCAACGCAAATAAAAGTTATTCACCAACAAATACTATACAAGCCGCAAGACAAACCACCACTCAACAAAAATTCACACCCTTCAACACACAAACAAATCAACCGCGAATTAATAACCCAAATTTCAACAATACGAATTTTAATAATCAATATAAAAATTTTTCAAAACCAACGTTTAACCTAAATTTTACGAAACCCGCATTCCAACCAAGATTCAATCAAAACATAAATCAACAAAGACCGGCATTCAGCGCGAACCCCAGTTGAAATATACTAATGAATAATAATAACAACCCTAATACTTATTATAAACCAACGCCAATGGATACCTCATCTGGTAACACCAGACAAAATACAAAGATAACACATATCCGACCAAACCCTCATCAGAAACGCAATTTTACATCGGAAGAACTATTTCATCAAGAAGTAGAAAAACCTGACAATGACCAGAATAATTACATTCAACCCAGTACGAACGATGAATTAAACCATGCAGAAACTTATGAACGCGACAAACAATACGAAACTTACGAAGAGGACGACAAAGAAAACTTGTGCTCAAATTTTCAGATAGACCGATTCATAAACGACCAAACTTAATAAACTTAAATAACATAAATCACCTAGTACTACCATACATAGAAATACCCCACGCCGAATTCAAACTATTAATCGATACCGGATCCTCGAAAACATTAATTAGCCCCAGAACAGTGAAGAAACATTATTTAGATTATGTAGAAAGAGAACCATTTAAAATTAAAACAGCCCATCAAACAACACTACACCAATTGGTAGCTAATATATCCTTACCGAGAACATTTAATGTAAAAATGAAACATAAATTTTGTATTTTCGAATTCAATGACAAATATGACGGACTAATCGGAATGAACCTTCTAAAAAAATTAGGAGACAACATTGACATAAAAAACCGCTATTTAAGGACGAAATACGGAAAGATCCCCATTAAATTTCAAAACACTCAAATCGAACAAAAATACACAATAGAACCCCGAACAGAAAGAAAAATAAAAATCCCAGTAAATTCTAACAACAAATTAGGAATAATAAATCATATAACATTTTTACAAGGAGTAGAAACCCCAACTTCCTTCGTACAAATAAAAGATAATTATGCCACTACAACGATATTAAATTCAAATGACTATCCCGTAGAATTATCATTATCAGACCCAATTAACGTAGAGGAATTAAATTTTAACGAAATAGAAATAGATGTAAATTTAGAAAACCATTACAACCCAATAGAACATGACAAAATGTTAAGAGAAAATTTAAGTAACATCCGCTTTAATACCGACATTAATCAAGAAGAGCAATTAAAAACTTATGTTTGGAATACCGCGACATATTCCACTGCAAAGGAATACCCCTAACATTCACCAACACAGTGAATCATAATATCGAACTAACAGACAAGCCAATCTTTACAAAAGCATATAGACTACCTCATGCGAGCCAAGAAGAAGCTGACAGACAAGTAGCAGACTTATTAGAACAAGACAATCCAGCACTCCAACTCACCATGGAGCAGCCCCGTGTTAATAGTACCAAAGAAATTAGACGCAACCGGAAAAAGAAAGTACAGAATGGTAATAGATTACAGAAAGTTAAATGAAAAAACGGTAGATGACAAATATCCACTACCAAATATAACCGAAATTTTAGACAAGTTTGGCAAATGCCAATATTTTTCAACATTAGACCTAACATCAGGATACCATTAGGTAGAAATGGAAGAAAAGAATATATCAAAAACAGCCTTCAGTACACCTAGAGGACATTACGAATACAGACGAATGCCATTTGGATTAAAGAACGCACCCGCTACTTTTCAGAGAGTCATGGACAATATATTACGAGGAATACACAATGAAAAATGCCTTGTGTACCTAGACGATATCATAGTTTATTCCACATCATTGGCAGAACACATAGAAAGACTGAAAGAAGTATTTGAAAGACTAAGACAAGCACATTTCAAAGTACAATTAGACAAAAGTGAATTTTTACAAAAAGAAGTATCATTTTTAGGACATGTAATAACACCCCAAGGAGTAATGCCAAATCCCGACAAAACAAATGCAGTTCTAAATTACCCTCTACCAAAAACAACCAAAGAAATTAAAGGATTTCTAGGACTTAGTGGTTACTACGGCAAATTCATTAAAGGTTACGCTCAGATACCCAAGCCCCTAACAAATTGTTTAAAAAAGGGAAACAACATTGAACACACCTCGGAATTCATTAAAGCCGTAGACAAAATTAAAAATATATTAACGAATCACCCCGTATTAGAATACCCAGACTTTTCAAAACCATTTATGCTAACGACGGACGCATCGAATGTAACATTAGGCGCAGTATTGAGCCAAGGAAAAGCAGGCAGCGATAAACCCATCAGCTACGCATCCAGAACCCTAAATAAAACTGAACAGAAATATAGCACCATAGAAAAAGAATTATTAGCCATAATTTGGGCAACAAAACATTTTAGACCTTACTTATACCGAAGAAAATTTTAGATACAGTGCTTCCCAAAAGTAACGGATATATTCGATTAAATGATTATTGACAATTTCTGAGTAAAAAGCTCTGACACGTCGATTTATATTTTTAAATTGTCATTTAATTATGTTTTTTTTAACCCCCCACCTTTCAACCCCTAAGCGCTAGCATCCCCTACTTAAAAATTTTAAATGGCAATGTACCCCTTGTGGTACCTCAATTAACAGCATTTTTCATGCAGAAATAATATTTTACAAAAAATTCTAAATCGGTTGTTAAATAACTGTTTTATTCAATAAATACTTGTTCGCTTAAAGTGACAATTATCGGGTATGCCTTTACAAGCAAAACGTTTGTAAAGTGTCAAATAAGTTTAATGAAAGTACGTTAGCTAATTGCGTGTTGCTTGTTTAATAATAAGTCAGCAAAAATGAGACTTAACGAAGCCGAAAGATTGAAATTTTAATGTTGATTGGCTTTGGAGAATTTTATTCAATGAAATTCATCCCGACCTCCCCCCAATCTCGCAATCAACGATAAGCCGAATTGAAAATAAATTTCGGAATATTGGACACGTACGAGATAAATCTAAAGATGGACGTCCATCAGCTTTAGATGAAGATTCAGAATTGGATGTCTTGCTATTTGTGCAGGAAAATCCACATTCAATCGTTGCGGGAGTCGCTTCACAGTTAAATGCATCGAAGAGTGCAGTTCATAGATTTCTCCGTAAGCAAAAATTTCACCCTTTCAAAGTGCAATTAGTGCAAGAGTTATTAGATGATGATTTTGATAGGCGAGCGCAATTTTGTGAGACAATGATGGAACTTTGCAATGAAAATCCTGGATTGGAAAGAAATATTGTTTTCTGATGAGGCAACATTTTATTTAAATGGTACCGTTAATAAGCAGAATTGCCGTTATTGAGCTGATGAAAATCCGCATTGGATGATGAAAGCAAATACATAATTTCCACCAAAGATTAATGTTTGGGCGGGAATAGTGGGCAATAAAGTTATTGGACCGTACCTTTTTGAGAGAACACTCAATGGAGAACAGTATCTAAATTTTCTGCAATTTGAATTAATTCGGGCTTTAGCGGTACTACATCCGAATGCAGAAGATCCTGATTCACCTCATCCCAGTATTTGGCTACAGCAAGATGCTGCGCCTCCCCACTATGCACGTCCAGTACGGGAATATTTCGACCAAGTATTTCCTATGAGGTGGATTGGTAGACGAGGACAAATTGAATAGACCGCTAGGTCTCTCGACAACCCCTTTGGATTATTTTCTCTGGGATTATTTAAAATCTAAAGTGAATCTGAATAGGCCTCAAAACGTAAACGAGTTAAAGCAGAGAATTCGGAATGAAATTCGCTTAATTTCCCCTCAGATAGTAAACAAAGTTCAACAAGAGTTTGTCTCAAGATTAGGATACTGCCTAGCGACTAAAGGACAGCAGTTTGAACATTTAATTTAAATTGGGTTTGTTTTTGTTTTTTATTCAAGTTTTGTTTATTGAATAAAACTGACTAATTATTAAACAAGCAACACGCACTTAACTAACGTACTTTCACTAAACTTATTTGACACTTTACAAACATTTTGTTTGTCAAAGCATACCCGATAATTGGCACTTTAAGCAAATAAATTTTCATTGAATAAAACAGTTATTTATCAACCAATTTAGAATTTTTTGGTAAAATTTTATTTCTGCATGAAAATGCTATTAATTGAGGTATCACAAGGGGTACATTGCCATTTAAAATTTTTAAGTAGGGGATGCTAGCGATTAGGGGTTGAAGGGTGGGGGGTTAAAAGTTATATAATTAAATGACAATTCAAAAATAAAAATCGACGTGTCAGAGCTTTTTACTCAGAAATTGTCAATAATCATTTAATCGAATATATCCGTTACTTTTGGGAAGCACTGTATACACCGATCATAGACCATTAGTATGGCTATGCAAACTTAAAGAACCAAATTCAAAATTACAACGATAGCGAATCAGTCTGGAAGAATATGATTACGAAATTATATATAAAAAGGGAATTTGTAACAACAACGCAGACGCTTTAAGTAGAATACAACTCAATGCATTAGAAACGGAATCCATTGTAGGAAACGTAGACGAAACAGAAATAAAGGAAGATCCAGACGAGATCGTCAACAAAAACAATTTTATTTTTATTTTAGCCCCGAACATTTATACCAAAGATTTTCAGAATTATACGTTAAATTATTCAATAACTCTGGCCCTGAACTTATCAGATGTACGAGAAAATTAATAACACTAGAATACCCTGACGAAATAAATGATGTAATTAGGAATCGACACGAAGGAAAAACCAACCATCGTGGAATTAACGAAACAATAAAGCAACTCATAAGACGATACTATTTTAAAGACATGAAAGAATTGACCACAGATTTCATTAACCAATGTGAACTATGTGACAAAGCGAAATACGATAGGAAACCCCCAAAGATACCCTTAATGTTAACCAAAACACCCGACAAACCATTTCAAAAACTACATGCCGATACTCTAGTAGTAGAAGCGCAAAACTATTTAACAATTTTAGACGCATTTACAAAAATAGGCCAAGCAATACCAATCACATCCAAAAATAGCATTGACGTGACCCGAGGATTTTTACAGTACTTTACATTTTATGGAACACGCGAAACAATAACTTTAGATAACGGCAGCGAATTAAAAAAAGAGACAATACAAAACACTTTAGAACTTCACAAAATAAAAATTCATTCATAACGGAAAACCACCCTGAATCAAACGGACTAATTGAACGACTACATTCAACCCTGTTAGAACAAATTCGATTATTAAGAATAAATTATAAAAAGGAACACATTACCAATTTAATGTCATACGCACTAATCGCCTATAATAATACAATTCACTCATAAACAAATTTTACACCCTTAGCATTAACCTTAGGACATTCAGATTCACGCAATCCCTATGACATACACTACAACAAAGAAGTATATCAACAATACGCGAAAGATCACAAAGGAAAACTAAAAATAACTTACGACAAAGTAAAAGATAAATTAGATAACGACAAGAAACGTATCACTACAAACCGTAATAAAAAACCTACGCAAATAAATTTTCAATAGGACAAACCGTGTATGAAAAAAATTTCCAAAGCAAGCGACATAAAACGGCACCCGAAATTTAGGCTCATTTAAAATCAAGAGAATATCAGATAAAAATATAGCAGTAGTAGACAACGGCAAAATAACAAAGTACATTCACTTGAAAAACTTAAGACACCCTGTAATTTCAGATGCACCATTACCACTCTTACCGTCAACCTTTGCCCAGATAGAACGGACAACCAAATAATAATAGAAGATATAAAAAACAACCCCGGTATACTACCAATTAAATTAGGCAGTATGCAAAACACAATCGACTATTGGACATTCGCACAAAAATTCGACCTAACAGAATTAAAACAAGAATTTCAAACAATCACAGAAAATTATTACCGATTAAAACAATCAATGGACACAGCAAAATTCGGAAAGGAATACGCAATAGAAATGATGAATTACAACAGTATAATAGAAAGCATTTTAAGAAACATAAAAGACAAATTCAATAGATTAATACCCACCGAACAAACTACGAGACGAAAAAAAGGACTAATCAACGGATTAGTGTAACATAAAAAAAGCTATCACAGGCAATTTATATAATCAAGACTTAGAACGTTATGACAACGCAATACAACAATTAATTGAAAACCAAAACGACATAAAAACCATAATTACCAACCAAATATCCATAACCCAATCAACAATTATAAAATTCAACGAAACATTGAGAAAGTTAGCAAGAAACCAAGACAGTATAGCCAATCGAATACAAACCCTTGAAACCAACATGCAAACTACCATGTTAGGCATGCGAGATTTAATTAGATTTAATACATTATTAAACTCAAATAATATCAACCCTTACTTTAATTTAACAAATTCTAGCAACGTTAGAAAAGGCAGTAACATTTGCAAAATTAAATACCCTACATTCTAGTATCATTGAACCAACCGATTTACTAAAAGAATAATTAAGAACTAGATCATTTATAACCAACAGCAAACTACCTTTTGATGTAACAGAATCAAACATTCTAATATTTGAAAAAATAGCTATAGTTAAAGGCTACATGAAGAATAACGAAATAATATTTTTAATAGAGATTCCAAGAGTAGAGAATAACAGTTATAATTATTTTCATTTATTTGCTTTTCCAATAAAAATTACTAGCACATACCAAGTTATCATACCCAAAACCAAATTTCTAACCTTAATTGAACTAAGATATGGTTATACAAACGAAAAATGTACTGAAGTGGCACCAAACCAATATTTATGCCAATCATTGATGACAACAACCATCTAAGAAGACAGCCCTTGTAAAGTACAACTATTAAAATTTTCAAATCATTACGAAAACTGTGAAGCCAAACCCGTGCAAATAACTAACTTGAAAATTCAAAAAGTTACAGAAAACAAATGGATAGCCATTTTCCCAACAGAACTAATAGCAACCATCCACTGCAATCAAGATGAAAATAACCTAGCATTAACCGGAAGCAAACTAATCACCCTTAAAGAAGACTGTTATGTAAAATTGAAAGACGAAGTAATCAGAGTTTATCAAGACCCCATAGCAACAAAGAAACTTGCAAACCTACCGGAACTAGAAATAGTCAAGAAACCCATAAAGCTAGAGCATCTAGACTTAGACGACCTCAATCACGCCATGAAACTAATGGAAAGTTACAAAGAACATTTAAGTGAACTCAAAGTGCCAAAGTTACACTATGACAATATAAGCGTTTGGACAATTGTGTTAATCACTTTAATAATTTTTCTAATTATATATGTATTTTACAAAATGTATCTTAGATATAAGAATAAAGGAAACAGTTTTAGATTTAAGGAAACAAAGAGAAATAAAGAAACAATTAGTGTACCCTTAGAAACTCTGAATTTTAAATAATGAAATTGAATAATGAATTTTATGTATTTAAAAATTAAGCAATACCTTAATTTTTCATTTAGGGCGGGAGAAGTTATGTATCCCCCAATTTACCTATATATATATATATATATAAGGAACCTCAAAGTATAGGCACGAAGAAACCTCTGTACGTTGGCGAAAGGAAGATAGAGCGCCATCAGTTGGCTACAACTAGCACTAAGGCTGAAACTGTACAGAAGTTGATTCGAAACTATACTGTGTTCTATAAATGGCTATCACAAATACGTTCTGCCTTTGGGATATTAACAAAGGCAGAACGTATTTGTGATAGCCATTTATAGAACACAGTATAGTTTCGAATCAACTTCTGTACAGTTTCAGCCTTAGTGCTAGTTGTAGCCAACTGATGGCGCTCATCTTCCTTTCGCCAACGTACAGAGGTTTCTTCGTGCCTATATTTGAGTTTCTTGATATTTTGTTAGGGTTAAGACTAGTCCATTCTGACGAGACCCAAGAGGTCGAAACCTGGTCAATGGATGTTTTTTCCCCTACAAAATGATCAAGTAATTGTTTTGTAATGGCTATGCAAATACCAGTTCGATTTGTATAGGTAAATACAATGTGTATTTACAGATACATCTCATGTAATTGGTTTAATTGTAACTGCAGATTGCAGAGAAAGTTTTGCTTTTTATATATATATATATATATATATATATATATATTAAATAATAGAATCTAATAAGAATTATTAGAAATTGTTAAATAAATCATAAGTCAATTGCAACCTTGTAATACAAGGGTAAACCCGACAGGTTTTTAACAGTTCATAAGAACGGATATGCAACTTTGTATCCGAGACGACAGTGATACTGCAGGTGGCAGGTCACAGGCGGTTAAGATATCGCAATTACTTAAAAATAAGATTGAAACAATGTAATAAAGTGTAGAATTAAGAGTAAAGCAGACATGAAATCTGCAAGTTCCCACAGCCATGTGAGGGGGCAGGATTATTATAAAAAGTCTGAGTATTACAGCTTCTGCATTGTTATTTACCTAGGCTACTCGCCCTAATATTAGTTCAATTAATTAACTAATTTCGATTTAAAGTTATTTTATACAGTTTGTTAAAATTCCATGAAAATTTCTGTTTAAGATAAATAAATTGTTAAGAAGTTTGGAAACGTTTTTTTTAAAAACATCGCTCCAAAGGCCCCAACTTTAACGTGTGTCAGTAATAACGGATACGTACAAAGGCTGTTAATCCTTCGACGAATAGAAGAACGAAAAAATGGTTTAAGTGTAACGGACGTGTTTAAACGCTCGGACAGGTGGCTGATTGCAGATTATCATAAACTGCGTGGATGAATTGGTCAGGAAGTTCCAACACGCATGTTTTGTGTAGATTTAAATTGCGTCGGCGGTGAATTAAAAGGGTGATAAGTGAAGAGTCATTCATCAACTATATGTTTGGTAAATCACTGGTATCAGGAGTCCTAACGTGTCCAGGAAACATCAGTCAATCAGTGGAGTAACCTGGAAACTCTTAAATTACAAAATTGTGAGTGCTGTTCTGAGATTTTTTTATTGTATTTTGGTTGACACTTGAGAAATATGTGCATGCAAACTGTAACGTTCGGTTTAATTCAACGTTTAGTATTGTATAGTTTACTTTAGCGAGCATATTAAACATGCCAGTTTGTGATAAAGGACAGTCAAGTAAACTGTACACTTTTTCAAAATTGCGAAGAAGGCTAGAAAGTGACAGTTGGGGATTGTCAAATTAATTAGAAAGTGTCGAGTCGCGTTTACGTTTGGGGTGTGTTTAATTAATCTTTTGTAGGTCCACTCTACCATCCGATGTTATATACCGTCATTGTTATGCCTATGAGATGCCAATTCATATTGGGAGTTTATTTGGATGAAAGAAAAGTGACCTCAGATTACATTTGCCGTACGCTGTAATCAACCGATGTAGTCGGGAACCTGATGAATTAACACACACCTATGATAAAGTTAGTTGGGCTGTTGCATTATACCGACACCCACTCTCGTCGCTGTGTCTATAGTGACCTGATTCACCCCACAAACCCTTCAAGGTAAGCGTTGCACTGTAGTAGTTACTAAGTGACCAAACTGGTTCGCACGCTGGTATTGGGATATTTTACCCTGAACTATAGAATGTTCTTTTGCATCTACCGCCAGTGAAGCTAAAAGTAGATAGTGTGTTTCGCCCCGTATTTACCCTACTTTCACTGTAGTCAACAGTGTAAAACAGAAAGCCGCTTGTGCGCGCATTGTATATCTATTAGTCCGTAAAATTTTAAAGCTGCGATACTTTTCCAAATTGTACCACTTGTTTCGTAACGTAAGACGGTACCAGTTGTAGCGCCTAGATAGTTCAAGTAGACTTACGTCTACCGTCCACATTGTTACCGGAGGTTTGCATGCACCGGTGTAACACGAGTGATATTTCGGGCTATAGTCTACACTCTTTTGGTCGTCAAACCTAAGAACCCGTACTGCCGTGAGGCCCAGGTGCATCCAACCCTACTCCCATCTTAGAAATAATTGTACTCACAAGTATATCTTTGGTAGCCCTGGCCAGTGCGAACTTACACTTAGTTGTTACTTTTGGTTAGTTATCATAGTTAATTTGATCGTAGTTGTGGCGTACTCCATATACGCCGTACCTACATTTGCTTATATACACCTTTGTTCATGTTACTTACTGTACTTAATTAATGTGGTCTTTTCAGCCATGTGTTTGTAAATAGAGTTAAGATTATAATCCAGGTGCATTATTCTGTTGTAGTAATTTGCGTGAGTAGGGTGAATCAGTACATTCTACACCGTGAGTTTTCTTTACCATCATATTTTCTTATTATAACAAGTGCAGGGGCGTTTGCTCGACCAGTAACGAGACCCCGATTATATCTAACACAGTAACATTACTGGTGGTGCCCACCTGATTTTGCCGTCATACCCGATTTTTGGCATACTACCAAGTTTACGACCCATTATAATTGTCATCTTAGGGCATTTAGCAACCCCGACCTACGACTTTTATCATACCCACCCCTCACCGGCTAGAGCTAGGCCGCGCACGGATTCCGATCCGTCCCTTGGTGTCGTAGTGCTGAATTGGCCCGTAACAAATTAATTTGGCGCCCATTGCGTGTGGTTCGATTTGTGTTCCTATAAGTTGCAGAAAATACTTTTTTTTTGACGTTTGAAGACTATTTTCTTTTTCTGGGTATTGTTGTTTAAAGATTTGTCAATATGGGTTTACGAATGATTGTTGAACGTTTGAGTAAAGAGGAGGTGCAGTATACACTTGGTATTAGAGGTTGTAAAACGGAAGGTTTAGTTAAAGAACTACGGACTAATTTACGTTAGGTTCTTAAAGAAGAGAAAGAGAGCGGCGTGGTAATTGCTGTTAAGATTCCAGAATTCTCTGTCGATGTTGAAGCTGTCGAGAAAGGATGTTCTATTTTAGAAAAATTAATTGAGGCGAATGAATGTACGCATTGTAAAGAATCTGCGCTATCTGTTGAAACTAAATTGTCGCATTATCTTGACCGTGTGAATAATAGTCGTCCCGATGATCAAGAAAAAGCTGTGAAAGAAAAACTTTTGACGAAAGTTTCATTGTTGTTGTCTCGTTATCAATTACTGTCGCTTAAAGTTGATTCCGATGAATTAGTAAATGAAGGTACTAGTTGTATGGACGATACTGTTGTTGATACTAATCCTGTAACGCAAGTGTCAATGTCTCAAAATTATTCGACAAAATCAGTCCCAGTTGCAAAATGGGGAATTCAATTTTCGGGCGAGCCTCGAACCATGTCGCTAAGCGCGTTTCTTGAACGTGTAGATGAGCTGAGGGTAGCTCGTAATGTTAATTTTGTTCAGTTATTTTCAGAGTCGGTTGATCTTTGTTACCCGGAGAGCGTTGTTATGGTACCGAGCCAATAAATGTTCCGTAAGTAATTGGGAAGAATTAGTTCGTCTGTTACGTTTAGAATTTCAGCCAATTAATTATGATGAGCGCTTGATGGAGGAAATTAAGCGTCGCACCCAAGACTCCGAAGAGACTATGGGGATTTATATTGCAGTTATGCTGAACATGTTTAGTAGGTTAAGTGAGATTGTTTCGGAACCAGACCAACTTAAAATTTTAATGCGTAATATTGCTCCTTTTTATCACAATCAGTTAGCGCTTGTTGAAGTGCGTTCTGTAAATGAACTATTGTCGTATGGTAGGAAGATGGAAGAGAGACGGTTTTTTATTGATACTTATGTACCGCCTTCCCGTCGTCGCACAGATTTGGAAGCTGATTTAGCTTATATGGGTTCTTCTAGTGATTTATGCACTACTGAAGTTGCTACAACTGCAGGTCGAAGGTTTGGAGACGAAATCCGTCAGAAAACACTCCGTTGTTGGAATTGTGATAAAAGTGATCACAGAGCCAGTCAATGTGATGTACCGCGCCGTCGTCAATATTGCTACCGTTGTGGAAATCCTGGTTTTACCGTGAATACTTGCAATAAGTGTCGTAGATTTTCGGGAAACGGCCCGAGGGCAATTGAATGGTCGAGCAATTTTGTCCCGTACACTAACTCGACTTTTATGTACAAAATTTAGTTAAGGTTAGGAATGGCGATTTCGTTAAGAATAAAGTTATTCTAGATTATGTTTTGAGAATTCTACACCCGATGCGCGACCTCATGTTACTGTTGATATTTTGGGTTATAAGTTACTTGGACTTTTAGACTCTGGTGCTAGTAGAACAATTTTAGGTTCGACAGGTTGGGATTTATTACGTTTGTTGAAGTTACCGATAAGAAAAGATTCTCGTCCCGCCTGTACCGTAGCTAATGGTGAAAAAGTTAATAGTTCGGGGACAATTATGTTACCGATTACTTTGAAGGAACGAACTGTCACTGTTAAAGTATTAGTTATGCCTGACGTTAAGCATCCGTTAATTTTAGGAATTGATTTTTGGTTGGCTATAGGATTAGTCCCGGATATCATGAAAGGCCAATGGCAGTTTACTAACCCCGATGTTTTGTCTATTGAGGATGCGTTAAGTAATTCTGTTCTACAGTCTACCCATGATTTGTCTTTTGAGCAGCGTAGGAAATTAGAGCGGTTGGTAGATGAACACTTTGCTAAACATTCTGGTGAATCTCTAGGTTGCACGAATTTAGTTGAGCACGAAATTAAGACCTCTTCAAAACCGATTAAGCAGAGATATTATCCGGTGTCGCCGGTTATGCAAAAACATATTGATGACGAATTGGAGAAGATGTTAAAGTTAGGTGTGGTGGAGCGATCGAACAGCGCTTGGTCTAGTCCGATTTTGTTGGTGAAGAAGCGTGATAATACGTTTCGATTTTGTGTAGATTTTCGTCAAGTTAATAAAGTTACGGAGAAGGACGCGTATCCTTTGCCATATGTTTCGTCTATTTTAGATCGTCTTCGTAATGCAAAGTATATTACTTCGTTAGATATTAAGTCAGCGTATTGGCAGGTCCCTGTTGCTAAGGAATCCCGTCAGTATACAGCTTTTACGGTACCAAACCGTGGTTTATTTGAAATTTGTCGTTTGCCGTTCGGATTACATAATGCTCCAGCTACGTGGCAACGTTTAATAGATACTGTGTTGGGTCCCGAGTTGGAACCCTACGTTTTCGTGTATTTGGACGATATAATCCTATGTACACCTGATTTTGAGAGACATATCGAAATGCTACAAGAAGTATTTACCCGTTTAAGTAATGCTGGTCTGACGTTAAGTCGTGAGAAGTGTCAATTTTGCAAACCTGAACTTAAGTATCTTGGATACATTGTGAATGGTAAGGGATTACTCCCTGATCCTGAAAAAGTTACCGCTATTCTGAACATATCGCCACCGAAGTCTGTTAGCGAAGTTAGGAGAATTGTAGGTATGGCTTCGTGGTATAGACGTTTTATTCCGAATTTTTCGTCAATTGTCGCCCCGTTAACGGCTTTGCTAAGAAAGAATTGTAAATTTGATTGGTCCGAAATTTGTAATGTTGCGTTTACTACTATTAAGAACCATTTGATTTCCGCCCCTATAGTTAGATGTCCTGATTTTGACTTACCGTTTTGTGTACAAACAGATGCCTCTGGTTATGGCTTAGGCGCAGTCCTAACTCAAACCAAGGATGGTCAAGAATATGTTGTATGTTATACTAGTCGTTCTCTTACTAAAGCTGAAAGAAATTTTTCCGTTACCGAGCGTGAATGTTTAGCCGTGATTTGGGTTATTGAGAGGTTACGTCCGTATCTTGAAGGCGCTAGGTTTACCGTTATTACGGACCATCATTCCCTAGTGTGGTTAAATAATTTGAAAGAGCCATCAGATAGATTAGCCAGATGGGCTATTAGGTTACAGCAGCATGATTTTGAGATTTTACATAGGAAGGGTAAAGACCATCACGTACCTGATGCGTTATCTCGTTCCGTGCCTGAGGTTAATGTTGTCAATGTGGTTGGGGAGAAGCGTGAAGAGGTGGAGCCTCCTGTGAATTTGAAAATTGATCGCTGGTATAATCGTATGTGTAAGCTTGTGCAGACTAAACCGATTGTCTATAATAGTTGGAAAATTGTTGGTGATACTCTGTATAAGCGGATGAAAGTTGATTATCCGGATGTTTCTGAAGAAGATGATTGTTGAGAGAAGTTGTCCCGAAATTTCGCCGTAAAGATCTTTTAGTAAACTTTCATGATGAGCCTACTTCAGGTCATCTAGGTATTTTTAAGACTTTTAGTCGTATTTCTCGTTTACATTATTGGCCGAAAATGAAAGCTGATGTTACTCGTTATGTGAACCATTGTAAAGTGTGTTTAGAGCAAAAACCTGAGCAGAAGAAACCTGCAGGTCTGATGTCCAGACACCCCATTGTTAAGAAATCTTGGCAGATGGTATCTTGTGATATTATAGGTCCGTTACCGCGTTCTTCTAGAGGTTATTGCTATATTTTGTCAGTTACCGATTGTTTTACGAAATTTTCATTGTTTTTCCCGTTGCGTTCTGCTACAGCTTCAGCTGTGGTGCAACGTCTTGAAGAAAATGTTATTTTAATGTTTGGTGTTCCGCAATATTTACTTACCGATTATGGCGTTCAGTTTCGTTCTAAGGAATTCAGCAAGTTGGCATCCTCGTATAAAATTCAGATAATATTTAATGCTTATTATCATCCTCAAGCGAATCCGGTTGAGAGAGTACATAGAATTTTGAAGACTATGTTGTCGTCGTATGTGAAAGATCATCACAAAGATTGGGATCTTTATTTACCTAAAGTAGCTTGCGCCGTACGTACGGCTATTCATGAAGTTACCGGTATGTCGCCATATTTTGCTAATTTTGGTCGTGAGATGAATCTTGAAGGAAGTCCCGATGTACCTGATAATTCTCGTGATTTAAATGGTGTTCATTTTGCTGATCGAAAAGATCTCCTATCGCGTTCTGCTGCGATGCAGAAAATTTATGATGATATTGTCAAGAGACTTAAAGTGGCATATGATCGCGCCAAAATCAAATATGATTTACGAAGGCGTCCCGCAGATTTTGAAGTTGGTGATACCGTGTGGAGAAGAAATTATGTGTTGTCTGACGCGTCGAAATATTTTACCGCGAAATTAGCCCCTAAATTTGTTGGACCTTTTATTATTCGTAAAAAAGTGTCTTATTCGACATATGAGTTGTCCGATTCTACTGGCATGTCTAAAGGGGTATGGCACGCCAAAGATCTTAAACACCATCCAGATTAGTTGTAGATATATTTTGGTTTTATGTTTTTCTCTTGTTTTGTGTTCTCAGGTTGATTTTCTTTAGATTTAGGTTTTGGTTACTCAAGCCGAAAATGGGATTTTCGTCTTCACGTAAGGGAGGTGTAACGTTCGGTTTAATTCAACGTTTAGTATTGTATAGTTTACTTTAGCGAGCATATTAAACATGCCAATTTGTGATAAAGGACAGTCAAGTAAACTGTACACTTTTTCAAAATTGCGAAGAAGGCTAGAAAGTGACAGTTGGGGATTGTCAAATTAATTAGAAAGTGTCGAGTCGCGTTTACGTTTGGGGTGTGTTTAATTAATCTTTTGTAGGTCCACTCTACCATCCGATGTTATATACCGTCATTGTTATGCCTATGAGATGCCAATTCATATTGGGAGTTTATTTGGATGAAAGAAAAGTGACCTCAGATTACATTTGCCGTACGCTGTAATCAACCGATGTAGTCGGGAACCTGATGAATTAACACACACCTATGATAAAGTATGTTGGACTGTTGCATTATACCGACACCCACTCTCCTCGCTGTGTCTATAGTGACCTGTTTCACCCCACAAACCCTTCAAGGTAAGCGTTGCACTGTAGTAGTTACTAAGTGACTAAACTGGTTCGCACGCTGGTATTGGGATATTTTACCCTGAACTATAGAATGTTCTTTTGCATCTACCGCCAGTGAAGCTAAAAGTAGATAGTGTGTTTCGCCCCGTATTTACCCTACTTTCACTGTAGTCAACAGTGTAAAACAGAAAGCCGCTTGTGCGCGCATTGTATATCTATTAGTCCGTAAAATTTTAAAGCTGCGATACTTTTCCAAATTGTACCACTTGTTTCGTAACGTAAGACGGTACCAGTTGTAGCGCCTAGATAGTTCAAGTAGACTTACGTCTACCGTCCACATTGTTACCGGAGGTTTGCATGCACCCGGTGTAACACGAGTGATATTTCGGGCTATAGTCTACACTCTTTTGGTCGTCAAACCTAAGAACCCGTACTGCCGTGAGGCCCAGGTGCATCCAACCCTACTCCCATCTTAGAAATAATTGTACTCACAAGTATATCTTTGGTAGCCCTGGCCAGTGCGAACTTACACTTAGTTGTTACTTTTGGTTAGTTATCATAGTTAATTTGATCGTAGTTGTGGCGTACTCCATATACGCCGTACCTACATTTGCTTATATACACCTTTGTTCATGTTACTTACTGTACTTAATTAATGTGGTCTTTTCAGCCATGTGTTTGTAAATAGAGTTAAGATTATAATCCAGGTGCATTATTCTGTTGTAGTAATTTGCGTGAGTAGGGTGAATCAGTACATTCTACACCGTGAGTTTTCTTTACCATCATATTTTCTTATTATAACAAGTGCAGGGGCGTTTGCTCGACCAGTAACGAGACCCCGATTATATCTAACACAGTGACATTACTGGTGGTGCCCACCTGATTTTGCCGTCATACCCGATTTTTGGCATACTACCAAGTTTACGACCCATTATAATTGTCATCTTAGGGCATTTAGCAACCCCGACCTACGACTTTTATCATACCCACCCTCACCGGCTAGAGCTAGGCCGCGCACGGATTCCGATCCGTCCCTTGGTGTCGTAGTGCTGAATTGGCCCGTAACAAATTAATTTGGCGCCCATTGCGTGTGGTTCGATTTGTGTTCCTATAAGTTGCAGAAAATACTTTTTTTTTGACGTTTGAAGACTATTTTCTTTTTCTGGGTATTGTTGTTTAAAGATTTGTCAATATGGGTTTACGAATGATTGTTGAACGTTTGAGTAAAGAGGAGGTGCAGTATACACTTGGTATTAGAGGTTGTAAAACGGAAGGTTTAGTTAAAGAACTACGGACTAATTTACGTTAGGTTCTTAAAGAAGAGAAAGAGAGCGGCGTGGTAATTGCTGTTAAGATTCCAGAATTCTCTGTCGATGTTGAAGCTGTCGAGAAAGGATGTTCTATTTTAGAAAAATTAATTGAGGCGAATGAATGTACGCATTGTAAAGAATCTGCGCTATCTGTTGAAACTAAATTGTCGCATTATCTTGACCGTGTGAATAATAGTCGTCCCGATGATCAAGAAAAAGCTGTGAAAGAAAAACTTTTGACGAAAGTTTCATTGTTGTTGTCTCGTTATCAATTACTGTCGCTTAAAGTTGATTCCGATGAATTAGTAAATGAAGGTACTAGTTGTATGGACGATACTGTTGTTGATACTAATCCTGTAACGCAAGTGTCAATGTTTCAAAATTATTCGACAAAATCAGTCCCAGTTGCAAAATGGGGAATTCAATTTTCGGGCGAGCCTCGAACCATGTCGCTAAGCGCGTTTCTTGAACGTGTAGATGAGCTGAGGGTAGCTCGTAATGTTAATTTTGTTCAGTTATTTTCAGAGTCGGTTGATCTTTTTACCGGTAGAGCGTTGTTATGGTACCGAGCCAATAAATGTTCCGTAAGTAATTGGGAAGAATTAGTTCGTCTGTTACGTTTAGAATTTCAGCCAATTAATTATGATGAGCGCTTGATGGAGGAAATTAAGCGTCGCACCCAAGACTCCGAAGAGACTATGGGGATTTATATTGCAGTTATGCTGAACATGTTTAGTAGGTTAAGTGAAATTGTTTCGGAACCAGACCAACTTAAAATTTTAATGCGTAATATTGCTCCTTTTTATCAAAATCAGTTAGCGCTTGTTGAAGTGCGTTCTGTAAATGAACTATTGTCGTATGGTAGGAAGATGGAAGAGAGACGGTTTTTTATTGATACTTATGTACCGCCTTCCCGTCGTCGCACAGATTTGGAAGCTGATTTAGCTTATATGGGTTCTTCTAGTGATTTATGCACTACTGAAGTTGCTACAACTGCAGGTCGAAGGTTTGGAGACGAAATCCGTCAGAAAACACTCCGTTGTTGGAATTGTGATAAAAGTGATCACAGAGCCAGTCAATGTGATGTACCGCGCCGTCGTCAATATTGCTACCGTTGTGGAAATCCTGGTTTTACCGTGAATACTTGCAATAAGTGTCGTAGATTTTCGGGAAACGGCCCGAGGGGCAATTGAATGGTCGAGCAATTTTGTCCCGTACACTAACTCGACTTTTTATGTACAAAATTTAGTTAAGGTTAGGAATGGCGATTTCGTTAAGAATAAAGTTATTCTAGATTATGTTTTTGAGAATTCTACACCCGATGCGCGACCTCATGTTACTGTTGATATTTTGGGTTATAAGTTACTTGGACTTTTAGACTCTGGTGCTAGTAGAACAATTTTAGGTTCGACAGGTTGGGATTTATTACGTTTGTTGAAGTTACCGATAAGAAAAGATTCTCGTCCCGCCTGTACCGTAGCTAATGGTGAAAAAGTTAATAGTTCGGGGACAATTATGTTACCGATTACTTTGAAGGAACGAACTGTCACTGTTGAAGTATTAGTTATGCCTGACGTTAAGCATCCGTTAATTTTAGGAATTGATTTTTGGTTGGCTATAGGATTAGTCCCGGATATCATGAAAGGCCAATGGCAGTTTACTAACCCCGATGTTTTGTCTATTGAGGATGCGTTAAGTAATTCTGTTCTACAGTCTACCCATGATTTGTCTTTTGAGCAGCGTAGGAAATTAGAGCGGTTGGTAGATGAACACTTTGCTAAACATTCTGGTGAATCTCTAGGTTGCACGAATTTAGTTGAGCACGAAATTAAGACCTCTTCAAAACCGATTAAGCAGAGATATTATCCGGTGTCGCCGGTTATGCAAAACATATTGATGACGAATTGGAGAAGATGTTAAAGTTAGGTGTGGTGGAGCGATCGAACAGCGCTTGGTCTAGTCCGATTTTGTTGGTGAAGAAGCGTGATAATACGTTTCGATTTTGTGTAGATTTTCGTCAAGTTAATAAAGTTACGGAGAAGGACGCGTATCCTTTGCCATATGTTTCGTCTATTTTAGATCGTCTTCGTAATGCAAAGTATATTACTTCGTTAGATATTAAGTCAGCGTATTGGCAGGTCCCTGTTGCTAAGGAATCCCGTCAGTATACAGCTTTTACGGTACCAAACCGTGGTTTATTTGAAATTTGTCGTTTGCCGTTCGGATTACATAATGCTCCAGCTACGTGGCAACGTTTAATAGATACTGTGTTGGGTCCCGAGTTGGAACCCTACGTTTTCGTGTATTTGGACGATATAATCCTATGTACACCTGATTTTGAGAGACATATCGAAATGCTACAAGAAGTATTTACCCGTTTAAGTAATGCTGGTCTGACGTTAAGTCGTGAGAAGTGTCAATTTTGCAAACCTGAACTTAAGTATCTTGGATACATTGTGAATGGTAAGGGATTACTCCCTGATCCTGAAAAAGTTACCGCTATTCTGAACATACCGCCACCGAAGTCTGTTAGCGAAGTTAGGAGAATTGTAGGTATGGCTTCGTGGTATAGACGTTTTATTCCGAATTTTTCGTCAATTGTCGCCCCGTTAACGGCTTTGCTAAGAAAGAATTGTAAATTTGATTGGTCCGAAATTTGTAATGTTGCGTTTACTACTATTAAGAACCATTTGATTTCCGCCCCTATAGTTAGATGTCCTGATTTTGACTTACCGTTTTGTGTACAAACAGATGCCTCTGGTTATGGCTTAGGCGCAGTCCTAACTCAAACCAAGGATGGTCAAGAATATGTTGTATGTTATACTAGTCGTTCTCTTACTAAAGCTGAAAGAAATTTTTCCGTTACCGAGCGTGAATGTTTAGCCGTGATTTGGGTTATTGAGAGGTTACGTCCGTATCTTGAAGGCGCTAGGTTTACCGTTATTACGGACCATCATTCCCTAGTGTGGTTAAATAATTTGAAAGAGCCATCAGATAGATTAGCCAGATGGGCTATTAGGTTACAGCAGCATGATTTTGAGATTTTACATAGGAAGGGTAAAGACCATCACGTACCTGATGCGTTATCTCGTTCCGTGCCTGAGGTTAATGTTGTCAATGTGGTTGGGGAGGAGCGTGAAGAGGTGGAGCCTCCTGTGAATTTGAAAATTGATCGCTGGTATAATCGTATGTGTAAGCTTGTGCAGACTAAACCGATTGTCTATAATAGTTGGAAAATTGTTGGTGATACTCTGTATAAGCGGATGAAAGTTGATTATCCGGATGTTTCTGAAGAAGATGATTGTTGGAGAGAAGTTGTCCCGAAATTTCGCCGTAAAGATCTTTTAGTAAACTTTCATGATGAGCCTACTTCAGGTCATCTAGGTATTTTTAAGACTTTTAGTCGTATTTCTCGTTTACATTATTGGCCGAAAATGAAAGCTGATGTTACTCGTTATGTGAACCATTGTAAAGTGTGTTTAGAGCAAAAACCTGAGCAGAAGAAACCTGCAGGTCTGATGTCCAGACACCCCATTGTTAAGAAATCTTGGCAGATGGTATCTTGTGATATTATAGGTCCGTTACCGCGTTCTTCTAGAGGTTATTGCTATATTTTGTCAGTTACCGATTGTTTTACGAAATTTTCATTGTTTTTCCGTTGCGTTCTGCTACAGCTTCAGCTGTGGTGCAACGTCTTGAAGAAAATGTTATTTTAATGTTTGGTGTTCCGCAATATTTACTTACCGATTATGGCGTTCAGTTTCGTTCTAAGGAATTCAGCAAGTTGGCATCCTCGTATAAAATTCAGATAATATTTAATGCTTATTATCATCCTCAAGCGAATCCGGTTGAGAGAGTACATAGAATTTTGAAGACTATGTTGTCGTCGTATGTGAAAGATCATCACAAAGATTGGGATCTTTATTTACCTAAAGTAGCTTGCGCCGTACGTACGGCTATTCATGAAGTTACCGGTATGTCGCCATATTTTGCTAATTTTGGTCGTGAGATGAATCTTGAAGGAAGTCCCGATGTACCTGATAATTCTCGTGATTTAAATGGTGTTCATTTTGCTGATCGAAAAGATCTCCTATCGCGTTCTGCTGCGATGCAGAAAATTTATGATGATATTGTCAAGAGACTTAAAGTGGCATATGATCGCGCCAAAATCAAATATGATTTACGAAGGCGTCCCGCAGATTTTGAAGTTGGTGATACCGTGTGGAGAAGAAATTATGTGTTGTCTGACGCGTCGAAATATTTTACCGCGAAATTAGCCCTAAATTTGTTGGACCTTTTATTATTCGTAAAAAAGTGTCTTATTCGACATATGAGTTGTCCGATTCTACTGGCATGTCTAAAGGGGTATGGCACGCCAAAGATCTTAAACACCATCCAGATTAGTTGTAGATATATTTTGGTTTTATGTTTTTCTCTTGTTTTGTGTTCTCAGGTTGATTTTCTTTAGATTTAGGTTTTGGTTACTCAAGCCGAAAATGGGATTTTCGTCTTCACGTAAGGGAGGTGTAACGTTCGGTTTAATTCAACGTTTAGTATTGTATAGTTTACTTTAGCGAGCATATTAAACATGCCAATTTGTGATAAAGGACAGTCAAGTAAACTGTACACTTTTTCAAAATTGCGAAGAAGGCTAGAAAGTGACAGTTGGGGATTGTCAAATTAATTAGAAAGTGTCGAGTCGCGTTTACGTTTGAGGTGTGTTTAATTAATCTTTTGTAGGTCCACTCTACCATCCGATGTTATATACCGTCATTGTTATGCCTATGAGATGCCAATTCATATTGGGAGTTTATTTGGATGAAAGAAAAGTGACCTCAGATTACATTTGCCGTACGCTGTAATCAACCGATGTAGTCGGGAACCTGATGAATTAACACACACCTATGATAAAGTATGTTGGACTGTTGCATTATACCGACACCCACTCTCCTCGCTGTGTCTATAGTGACCTGATTCACCCCACAAACCCTTCAAGGTAAGCGTTGCACTGTAGTAGTTACTAAGTGACTAAACTGGTTCGCACGCTGGTATTGGGATATTTTACCCTGAACTATAGAATGTTCTTTTGCATCTACCGCCAGTGAAGCTAAAAGTAGATAGTGTGTTTCGCCCCGTATTTACCCTACTTTCACTGTAGTCAACAGTGTAAAACAGAAAGCCGCTTGTGCGCGCATTGTATATCTATTAGTCCGTAAAATTTTAAAGCTGCGATACTTTTCCAAATTGTACCACTTGTTTCGTAACGTAAGACGGTACCAGTTGTAGCGCCTAGATAGTTCAAGTAGACTTACGTCTACCGTCCACATTGTTACCGGAGGTTTGCATGCACCGGTGTAACACGAGTGATATTTCGGGCTATAGTCTACACTCTTTTGGTCGTCAAACCTAAGAACCCGTACTGCCGTGAGGCCCAGGTGCATCCAACCCTACTCCCATCTTAGAAATAATTGTACTCACAAGTATATCTTTGGTAGCCCTGGCCAGTGCGAACTTACACTTAGTTGTTACTTTTGGTTAGTTATCATAGTTAATTTGATCGTAGTTGTGGCGTACTCCATATACGCCGTACCTACATTTGCTTATATACACCTTTGTTCATGTTACTTACTGTACTTAATTAATGTGGTCTTTTCAGCCATGTGTTTGTAAATAGAGTTAAGATTATAATCCAGGTGCATTATTCTGTTGTAGTAATTTGCGTGAGTAGGGTGAATCAGTACATTCTACACCGTGAGTTTTCTTTACCATCATATTTTCTTATTATAACAAGTGCAGGGGCGTTTGCTCGACCAGTAACGAGACCCCGATTATATCTAACACAGTGACATTACTGGTGGTGCCCACCTGATTTTGCCGTCATACCCGATTTTTGGCATACTACCAAGTTTACGACCCATTATAATTGTCATCTTAGGGCATTTAGCAACCCCGACCTACGACTTTTATCATACCCACCCCTCACCGGCTAGAGCTAGGCCGCGCACGGATTCCGATCCGTCCCTTGGTGTCGTTGTGCTGAATTGGCCCGTAACAAAACTTGTAAATATAAGTGGTAATTGGTTCGTAGAGCGACAAAATTAGTTGTTTACCTATAAGTATATATTAAGTATATACTAGAATAGAAGTTTAAAACCTTTAAAATACTAAGAAGGATGTGCATATTGAGTGAAACGCAAGCTTTAATTGAAAGATGTATTACTAGTATATCTCTGCTTGTAAATTTCATAGTTTTAATGAAACTTATTGGGGAAATAGACTTTGGAATTGTGCGATGTATTTCTAAATCAGTTTGTTAAGGGCATTTCCTAGTGATTGGGATTTACAAAATGTCGTATAAAGCAATTTAAGAATCTAGTGCAATGGAATGGTAAGTCTTACTTTCAGATTAACGTTTTTTAGGAGTCCTGTTAATAATACTTGACTAGTGGAGATTAAATTAGGTTTTGTTTTCTTTTAAGGTTGATCTACATGCAACGAAATGTTTTGAAATTTATTGTTAATAGAGTTTAAATTTGGACGGAGTTTTATTTGCAGTTAGTTATAAGATAGGTAAGATGATTATTGTGAGAGGATATCCAGTTACCCCAATGTTAAGTAGTACCTGTAAAGTAGTTTTATATTTCGGCCACTTTACATTTTAGATTTTGTTATTATTTTTTCTTATCATTTTTGTCCTAGAAACCCACTGAAAATTAGCCGATGCACGTGTAAAATTGTTACTGGATTAGTGCCTTTTTCGGCAATAGTAACGTCATTTTTACTTTTAGCAAAGTACCATTCCTAAATTTATAAAAACCGTTTTTAACAAATATATACCGTAAAACTACGCAACTATGGTCCTAGAGCGCAACTATGGTCCAAATGCATCTTTAAACCAAAATACATCTAATGGAGCCATTAGCAACATCTAGTGCTTGTCAACTGAATTTTGATACGTGATTATACGGTGTTAGTTCCTTGTCTCCACCAGCAGATGGCTTTCCTAGTTATGGTTGTATCGAAATTCATTTCCAATCAACTAGATTGTGTCTCTTGCATCAGCTGTTAACTTTTATTCAGACATATTACTTCAAGATCGTATTTAGTTTCAATGCTGCTATATTTTAAAAGGTTACTGTTATGTATTTCAGATATTGTTAAGTTCCTATTTACGAAAATTTGGAGGTTATTGCAAGAAATTTAAAATCTCGTACTTTGATTTCAATTATAGACCAAACAATTTCTTGGACCATTCTCCAAAACCATATTATTTTGTTCCAGAAATTCAGCTTGTCACGTGATAAAGTGTCGAAAAGGAAGATAGGTATACGTGGTTACAAGATGTATAGTGATCGTAACATGGAACTATGCTTAGCTGACACAAAAAACGATGCTCTTTGACAGCGTGAAGCATCTGAAAAGTTTAAAATACCTTACATGTGATTTTCCAATGCTCCACCCGAAGGTACAACATTGGCCAGGAAGCGAGTTTTTTTCTACCTGGAAAATTTGGAATTTTGCGGAACCCTTGCTGTTCCAAGCAAAGTAGGGATCTTTAACGTGCGTGACAACACTCACACACGGGAACTCCATTTTACCTCTCATCCGAACGAGGGCGAATTTTTGTGAAAATTGCTCGCCTAACATTTTTGGGCGTAGTAGTCACACACATACCACTACGCCACGGAGCCGCCCAGTATAAAATACAGCGAAGTTCTATTATTTTGAGATTGAAGGCAATCCGACAAAACAACCTTATGCCTCCTAGTCGTCAATGTATCTTTTCTGAAACAAAGGAAGCAACGTTTATCCGCAATCCTGAAGAAATGCTCAACTTCGGATTTTCAATAACAAGTTTTAATTTAAGGTACAAGGTGTATTTAGACAAAAAAGGTGTGATTCTGAACCAATTCCAGAATAATGTCCCTGGAAAAACATGGGTCGACATGTTTCTGAAACACCATAAACAAGAACTTCCTCAGAGGTTCTGCTGCAATATTAAGCGTGTAAGGGCTGCCGTAGATGAAGAAACAATGCAATCATTTTTCGGTCACTTGAAAGAAGAAATGGATGGCATTCTACCTCATCTCATTTACAACTATGGGACGAACCTGGTGGATGACCCATGCAAAGAAGAAAGTGTTAATGGAAAGTGGTTGTAAGTACCCTGAAGCCATTGAAAACTCAACAAAGGCAGCCGTTAGTATAATGATATGTAGACAGAGTGGACCAGAAAACACTCGCTATATCAGAACAAAATCAGGCTGATTTGACACAAACAGTGAAGACTGGTTTTTTAATTCAGTTTTACCGCTTCTACGCAGAGAAGAAGGAAGAAACTGCTCATAAGTGACAATTTTAGCTCATATGTCTTGATGTCCTCAAATCATAACATTGCATTTGTGGCTCTCCCTCCAAATAGCACCCACTTATTGCAACCTTTAGATATGGCCTATTTTAGGCCACTCAAATGTTAATGACGCCAAATTTTAGATGAATGGAAAACATCTCCTGAAGAGCAGAGATCACCCCCTATCCCTAAAAATGTGTTTCCTTCGTTACTAAACAAATTGTGGGGAAAGATTTAAATAACTCTGCAAAAAATCTGAGAGCTGGCTTTAAAAAACAGGAATTTTTTTCACAAATGCAACTCCAGTTCTGTAATGATTGCCTTCTTTCAAGAACGTCGAAGAACCTGCAGATCCAGATCTTTTTACACCATCATTTGTGCAATACTTAGAAGAGAAGCAGAAGCAAGTTGTTGATCAGAGTAAGAGTAAAGGTAGAAAGAAGAGACTAAACATTTTGGCAGGAAAGTGCATTTCTGCAGAGAAATTACAGATAAATGTGTTCACTTTCCTCTTGTAAGAACAAAAATATTCCTTCAACTTTAAAGGGCAGAAAGAACAAACCAAGAAAGAAGAAGCTGGAGTCCAACGGTGCAAGTGAAGCTGGAGAATCTGAAATTTTTTATGCTTCTGAATCTCCTTTGAATCTTTCGGGGGAACTAATTGAAGATGTTGAAATAGAAAACGTCCCATTGAATGATCATGACTACATCCCAAAACCGGGTAACTTTGGTTGAATATTAAGAGGAATCTTAGCCGGTGATAGTCAAATCCAGCAAGAATGATAGAGTATATGTCAACTGTATGGCACGCTGTAGACAGTGTTGAAGTTGCCAGAGAAAAAAGATTGAATGTTTTAGTCAAATAAAGATATTGAATTCTCAATAAATCCTCCAACAAAAATGAATACTAAGAGGACATTATATCGCGTGCCAGAACTAGAAGATAGATGGGGAAAACCATTGAAGTGAAAATATTGTTACGAGCTACTATTAGGCAACCCGTCAAACACACAAACGCTGTAAGCACTGTATATTCTCCAGAAACCGAGGATGTTCGAGCACATACCAGAGAATGAATCATCTATTTTGATTCAGGGTATATATAAGACCGCCGATAAAATGTAAGAGTTCAGTCTATATCAGAATGACGAATATAAATTATATCGTGTAAAGTTAAATAGTTAAGCTTTTGGAAGTCCAAGAGTAAACATAAATTTGTATTATGTGAAAGTGTATATTGTACCGACAGCTTGTGGAATACATAAATAGACAAAAGTGTAATAATTATAGTAGTGTTTAGTGTTGTTAATAGATCTATGGTTAAGAATTTAGTTTAAAAAGATATTAGTGCTTGTAAATAGCATTAGTGTAATAGTGCTTCATTGTTAATTGAACTGAAAACATCTATAAATAAGGCATACACTGTTAATTGGACTTATGAATAGTGAGTAATAAAGACTTTTATTACTACTTGTTTTAAATTAGTGAAACGCGTTAGTAGTAGCCCACTACACTGGTGTCAGGCCTGTGTGGGGTATATAGTGATTAATTTAAAAGAAAAAACACACAAATCTAAAGACATTTAAGTAGTTTGTATATGCCTGTTACAAGAAGGCAAAGTAAAATGGACGCAGAAACTTTAATGAATTTTCTTAAGGATTTTAAATCCAGTATGGAAGAAAGGTTTAGTGAAAATGGAAAGCTCCATTGCATTGAAAAAGGATTTCACTGAACAGGTAAAAACAGTTGAGCAAAAGTTGGACAGTAAATTGGTAAAAATGGAAGAAGATGTGATGAGGCTGCAAGAACAAATGATTTCATTAACAACGCGGCCACTTGAATTAGTAAACCAAGTTGTAAATCAGAACATTCTAAAAATAAGAAGCATGGAAGGAAGCGAGTCAATACCGTCTAAATTTAAGATGAAACCACCCACATTCGATGGTAAAACACATTGGCCCACATATTTGAAACAATTTGAAACTGCTGCAGTAGATAACAGTTGGTGCAAAAAAGAGAAGGCTATCTGCTTAATAGTGGCCCTACGGGGGAAGCTCTTAACATTGTTACACAATTTATATATATATATATATATATATATATATATACATATAGTGTATTTACTCTACCTTATAGGCGGCAGAGCCTTGATACATTATGAGGGGTTCCTGTTGAGGATGGTAAAAGACTTTTAATAAAAAAGGACCCTCTAAAGAGATCTTCCATCCAGCCAAGCTTCTTCAACTTAGGCAGAGCTATGAGCTAGGGTCGTAGGATGGTATACGATAATAAAAAATTTTTTAATGGACGCCACCGTATCTTAATAATTGTTATAATAAGAATCAATCCGAAGATCAGATACGGAAATCGTCCAAAAGAAAAAAAAATCCTTGACGAGCAAAACATAGAAAAACAATACTTACTTATGACTCTGCAAACTGGAGTTGGAACGACGACCTCGTACTATCTGAAAATTTAATCACTTCTAAACATTTTTGAACTAGGGCTACATTAGAGCCTAGTCACTTTATCACAAAAAAATAAATTATAAAAAGATCAACTAGTCAAAATTATACTTCAAAAAATTTTAAACTCAACACCAATAACATATCTTTCTTCAATACAAAAATTTCATAAATGTGGTTGTTTGCTTCTATAGAAAAATTATTGATGACTTCAATGAAAGAAAGCTTTAAGACAACTTGTTTCTCTTTCTAATGATTTACAAAAAAAAATATATACATCATTTGTACAATATTATACGTACTGAAACTTTCGAGATATCTACTTTTATTAAGGTCTAGTATTAGTCTCTGATTAGTTGTATGGATTTTTATAATTAAAAATTTATTATAATTCTCTATAAGAAATATAGTGTTTTCATTATTATTCTACAATTTGTATATGATACCTGAATAGGATCCTGTTCGGGTTTACAATTAATTGATTAAATGCTTTGACTTTCCTTAGATTGCAGAACTACATTTTTAATTAATTTAATTGACGGAATCAAAGGTCAAAAATACTTATTGTTTGAATTAATCTGTACTTCAAGTGTACTGCCAAAAACATTATATTCTATAATGTGACAAATAAATATCAACATGACACGTGCTTAGTTACGAATACATTTTAGTACATCCTTGTAAATTAAAAAATTATCTTATAGAAATTTCTTTGTATTTATAAAAACATTTATGAAATATCCAATTATTAAATTCTGAACAAAATTACGTGTCTAATCTAAATAACCATATAAAATTTACAAAAATTTCGTGTACCAATTTAAATGAACATATAGAATTTACAAAAGTTACGTGTACCAATTTAAATGAACAAATGATTTTACAAAAATTGTTTGTACATTTCCAGTAATGGTTCCATGAAATGAAAATTAAACTAAAATTGGAGATGACTCACCACAAACAATCTGCTAGGCATTCAAGTTCATTAACCATTTTGAGTACTTACGACAGCAGGTGCGCGCGGCTGGCACGTGCACGGACTTGACTTCTATACGAAACCACCATACTTCATAGTAGCATTTGAGACTTTGTACTTTCAATACAACTAACAACAAATTGTGCTTCAGTGTTCCATAACACTTATATATAAGATTTATTGCTCCAAAATTTTATACATTGCTTGCTTAGTTACGAATACGTTTTTAAATTGCGTTTCAATACTGTATAAACATTTTTACTTGCGTTTCAAAATTGAACCTAAAACTTGCTTCGATATTATTTTTTATTTGCGTTTCAAAATTGGACCTAAAACTTGCTTCGATATTATTTTTTACTTGCGTTTCAAAATTGGACCTAAAAATTTTTTACTTGCGCTGAAAAGAATCGAGGAAATGATTTGGATACAAACTTGAAAATTATTCACCTACCGTAGATGTGTATTCCTTGGTCACACTAGGTCGATTCAACAACTAATCGAAGCCATGGTATCCGTCGACACCATTTCACCTGTCTTTGGGACGGTATGTTTTATCAAACCTGCTAGCCCACGTTTCAACACTTGCTTAGCTGATTACAATCTGATGTTAAATGATGAACCTTGACCACAAGGCAAATTTGTTATTCAAGCACGCGCAGAATGGGAATGTCGTATCAATACATACACAGATAAAAGAAATCTTAAATTTTACTTCAAGTTCTTAGATATAGGTGGAGCTCTAAGTATGAATTGGTAATATATTGTTACAATCAAAATTTAATATTTTCTGTTTAATAATGGATATTTGTTAAATAGATATTTAGAACAAAAGCGTATATTTATGAAGCAGGTAATTGTATTCGTTACAACATCTTATAAACAATTCCCGATCATCAGCAGAATGATTACGGCCTCTTAACATCGAAGCTTGAGATGAGATATGGAGACGCTCATCTTCAACAGGTTTACCATGCACAAGTTAAGAACCGTTTGTAAAAGACAAATGAACGCCTGCAAGAACTCGAAGCTGACATTGCCAGATTAGTTAGACAGCACAACGTAGTGCTCAGGAGATTATCATCCGTGCTGCATCGTCGATGGGAAGTCTGGACAGCATTTATATCGATGGTAGAATTAATGGTAGGGTTGTCCGATTACTCGTGAATACAGGAGCGACAAGGACTATTGTGAGACCAGAATTGGTTGGTCGTGGAAAAGTGCTACCTGTATCGGTATGTCTTCGAACGGCAAGTGGTGAGAAAATTTCTGCTCACGGAGAGACTGCTGTAACGTTGGGAATTGAAGACAAACTAATTAATCATCGGGTGTTGGTAGCTGAAATTACAGAAGAAGTGCTCTTGGCAATGAATCTCATAAGAGAATATGGGTTTCATGTGAACATGAAAGAAAATGTACTACGAATAGATGATGATGAGATTCCATTTCAAAGGACGATGCAAGTTCGAATAATTTGCGATATGAAAATACCCGAGAAGGCGAAAATGATAGTAATCGGACGCCCGGATGGTACGCTCTGGGAAGGACAAGTATGCATAATGGAAGCAACTGAATCGGGAATGGGTCAAGAGGGATTACTGATTGGAAGAACGCTGGTAAAGTTTCGCAATACGATATCAGTAAGGGTGCTAAACATTAATCCGCATACAGTGACCTTGAAGAAAGACATGATTGTGGGAAGTTTGTTACACAATTTTTCTATATAGTGTATTTACTCTATCTTATAGGCGGCAGAGCCACGATAGATTATGAGGGGTTCCTGTTTAAGGTTTAAGCCCAGGGTAAAGAGGATGGTAAATGGCTTTGAGTAAAAAAAAGACCCTCTAAAGAGATCTTCCACCCAGCTAAGCTTCTTCAACTTAGAGCAGAGCTATGAGCTAGGGTCGTAGGATGGCATACGATAATAAAAGAAATTTTAATAGACGCCATCGTATCTTAATAATTGTTATAATAAGAATCAATCTGAAGATCAGATACGGAGATCTTCGAATAGAAAAAAAATATCTTTGACTAGCAAAACATAAAAAAACAATACTTACTTATGTGTCTGCAAACTGGAATGGGAACGACGATCTCGTACTATCTGGAAATTTTATCACTTCCAAACATTTTTGAACTGGGGCTACATTAGAGTCTAGTCAGTTTATCACAAAAAAATAAATTAAAGATCAACTAGTCAAAATTATACTACAAAAAATTTTAAACTCAACACCAATAATATCTCTTTCTTCACTACAAAATGTCCATAAATGTGGTTGTTTGCTTCTATAGAAAAATTATTGACGACTTCAATGAAAGAAAGCTTTAAGACAACTTAGTACTCTTTCTATTGATTTACAAAAAAATATATACATCATTTATACAATTTTATACGTACTGAAACTTTCGAGATATCTACTTTTATTAAGGTCTAGTATTAGTCTCTGATTATTTATATGAATTTTATAAGTGAAAATTTATTATAATTCTCTATAAGAAATATAGTGTTTTCATTATTATTCTACAATTTATGAATGATACCTGAATAGAATCTTTTTCGGGTTTACAATTAATTGATTAAATGCTCTGACTTTCCGTAGATTACAGAACTACATTTTTAATTGATTTAATTGATGCAATCAAAGGTCAAAAACACTTATTGTTTGAATTAAACTATACTTCAAGTGCATTGCCAAAAAAATTATATTTTATGTGACAAACAAATATCAACGTGTCACATGTTTAGTTAAGAATACATTTTAGTATATCCTTGTAAATTCAAAAATTATCTTATAGAAATTACTTTGTGTTTATAAGAGCATTTATGAAATATCCAACTATTAAATTCTGAACAAAATATTACGTGTCTAATTTAAATGACCATATAAATTTTACAAAAATTTCGTGTACCAATTTAAATAACATATAGAAATTACAAAAATTACGTGTACCAATTTAAATGCACATATAAAATTTACAAAAATTATTTGTACATTTCCAGTAATGGTTCCATGAAATGAAAATTGAACTAAAATTGGAGATGACTCACCACAAACAATCTGCCAGGCATCCGAATTCGTTAACCATCTTGAGTACTTACGACAGCAGGTGCGCGCGGCTGGCACGTGCACGGGCCTGACTTCTATTTATTTAAGGAAAATTCCACCATTCTACATAGTAGCATTTGAGACTTCGTACTTTCAATACAACTAACAACAAATTGTGCTTCAGTGTCCCATAACAATTATATACATAAGATTTATTGCTCCAAAATTTTATACTTTACGTGCCTACATAAAATTTGCGTTCCAATACTATAAAATTTGCGTTTCTAAATTGGACCTAAAACTTGCTTCGATATTATTTTTTACTTGCGTTTCAAAATTAGACATTTTTTACTTGCGTTTCAAAATTGGACATTTTTTACTTGCGTTTCAATACTGTATAAACATTTTTACTTGCGCGTAGATATATATTTCTTGGTCACACTAGGTCGATTCAACAACTAATCGAGGCCATGGTATCCGTCGACACCATTTCACCTGTCTTTGGGACGGCATGTTTTATCAAACCTGCTAGCCCACGTTTCAACACTTGCTTAGCTGATTACATTCCGATGTTAAATGATGAACCTTGGCCACGAGGCAATTTTATTATCCAAGCACGCGCAGAATGGGAATGTTTTATCAATACACATACAGAAGAAGAAATCTTAAATTTTACTTCGAGTTTTTAAATATAGGTGGAGCTCTAAGTATGTATTGGTAATATATTTTACTATCGTAATTTAATATTTTCTGTTTAATAATGGATATTTGTTGAATAGATATTTAGAACAAAAGCGTGTTTTTATAAAGTAGGTAATTGTATTCGTTACAAGTTGCATTCCAGTATGCCATATTAAACGTTGTGTGGACGACACGAAAGATAAACCAGCCAACGGTTGCTCACAGAAATTGCTGGATATGTTAATACCTTCGTGTCAAGGATTAAACGGCGACCAATTGGGCAAGGTAAAAGAACTGGTCGGACGATATCGAGGTGTTTGCACTGGATGATAGTCAGAAAGGAAGGACGAATGTTGTGCAACACAAGATAAATACTGGAGATGCGCAACCGATAAGTCAGCATCCCAAACGGCTTCCTTTGACAAAACATAAGGAAGCCGAGCAAATTATCACCGACATGGAAGAACAGGGAGTGATTGAACCCTCGAATAGTCCATGGGCATCCCCGGTAGTGCTTGTCAAGAAAAAGGACGGGACGACAAGGTTTTGTGTAGACTACCGGCGGTTTAACAATGTGACAAAGAAAGACAGCTATCCTTTGCCCAGAATTGATGACACCTTGGATACTCTATCCGGGTCTAAACGGATACTGGCAGGTAGGCTTGGAGTCAAACGATAAAGAGAAAACTGCGTTAACAATTGGAACTGGATTATGACAGTTCAAAGTCATGCCATTTGGATTATGCAATACCCCTGCTACTTTTGAACGTTTAATGGAGTCGATACTGCGTGGGCTGTCTTGGAAAACTTGTCTGATGCACCTAGACGACGTGATAGTGTTACGCCGGTCTTTTGAGGAACATCTTAAGAACCTAGAGGAGATATTCCAAAGATTACGCGAGGCAAACCTTACATTGAGCCCCAAGAAGTGTCACCTATTTGGAAAGGAGGTAAAATACCTAGCACATATCGTTTAGGAAACCGGAATAAGAGCTGACCCTGACAAAATAAAAACGGTACAAGAGGGGCCTACACCAACAGATATACACTAACTACGCAGCTTTCTAGGATTGTGCACATATTACCGACGTTTTATACTTGGGTTTGCAAACATTGCCAAACCGTTGACGAAATTAACCGAAGATAGACAAGAATATAATTGGAATGACGACTGCCACAGCGCATTTGAACAACTGAAACGGCTACTAGTTACAGCACCAATTCTAAGTTATCCACGGATGGAAAGGAAATTTGTGTTGGATACCGATGCCAGTAACATTGCTATAGGAAGCGTTCTTTTTCAAGTGCAGGACGGACAAGAAAAACTTATTGAGTATTTCAGCAAGGTCTTGTCTCGGCCAGAAAGGAACTATTGCGTGACAAGAAAGGAGCTGTTGGCCGTCGTCAAATCCGTAGAGCACTTTTATAAGTACTTATACGGTCGTAAATTCCTGCTAAGAACAGACCATGCTGCACTAAAATGGTTACTGCAGTTTCGAAATCCTGAAGGGCAAGTTGTAAGGTGGATAGAACGCCCGCAGGAATATGACTTTGACACAGAACATCGTGTAGGAACTAGCCATCGGAATGCAGATGCTCTGTCAGAGAGACTTTGTCCGGCAGACTGCAATCATTGCTTCAAGATAGATGAGAAAATAATTGTCATTCATAGAATGACGGTATCCGATGATACCTGGCAACCCGAAAGAATACGAGAAGACCAGGAGAGTGACGCCGAATTGGGACGCATTATTGAGTGGAAAAGTAGAGGACAACGACCAGCTTGGGAAGAAATTAGTATTTCAAGTAGGAGCCTGAAAGCATACTGGACACAGTGGGACTCCTTGGTGATTGAAAATAGAATCTTGAAACGACGCCTGGAATGTGAAGATGGCACCGAGAGACGACTTCAAGTGATAGTGCCGAGAAGCAGAGTGCCGGAAGTGTTGCAGCACTTGCACGATGGTATTTCTGGAGGGTACTTTGGCGTGAAAAGAACTCTCGAAAGAGTGAGAAATAGATTCTATTGGGTGAACTGCAAAAAAGATGTGAAGGAGTGGTGCTGGAAATATGAGTTGTGTGCCTCTGAAATGGCCCGGTTACAAAACAGAAAGCCCCAATGAGACCGCATAATGTGGGGAATCCGTTTGAGAGGGTGGCCATTGATATAGCTGGTCCGTTTCCTTAATCAGAGAAAGAAAATAAATACATCTTGGTTGCAATGGATTATTTTACCAAATGGCCGGAGGCGTATGCTATACCTAACCAAGAAATCGAGACGGTTGCAGATGTACTAGTGAGAGAGTTGTTTTTTCGCTTTGAAGTTCCGTCGGAATTATATTCCGATCAAGGTCGGAATATTGTATCAGCGTTGTTTCAGAACGTCTGCAAGCATCTTGGAATCAGAAAGACTAGAACCACGCCACTGCATCCCCAATCGGATGGAATGGTTGAAAGAATGAACAGGGCGTTAGGAAAGTACCTAGCCAAAGTTGTCTCTAAACATTAACGAGACTGAGACCAATATTTACATTTGTTCCTACTGGCGTACCGATTTTCGGTATATGACAGCACAGGATACTCTCCCGCTTGCGTGATGTTAGGACGTGAATTGCGGCTTCCAAATAGCATTCACAAAAACGTCCGAAAGAATATCCAGGCAGCAAACGATCGAATGAAATCACAATATGACACGAGAGGACAAGAAGGTGGTTACCAACCTGGAGATTTAGTGTGGCTGTATAATCCACAAAGAAAGCGTGGATTGTCGCCAAAATTACAAAGACAATGGGAAGGCCCATACGAAATGTTAAAAAAAAGTAATGATGTAGTGTACTGGATTAGAAGATTTCCCCGTGGTAAACCGAAGGTGGTACACTTTTACCGTTTAACATCTTATGCTGGCAACAACCAGGGGGATTTGAGTAATGAGAATGGTGTGCGAAGAGTTATTCATCGTGAGGCAAATGTAGATTTTGAGAGTTTCATGATGGCGTATGGTGGTTCTGCTAAGGCGAGATTTGGCGTTGTTGCTGAAAAACAGCAAGATCTATTTAGAGCACCAGAAGAGTATTCCCTTGCACTTTGCGTAGCTCAGGACCTGCAAATGTCAAAAGGGATAGCTATTGTTTTCAAGACAAAGTTTGGATGTGTTGATGAATTAGTACAACAGCAGCCAACTGTAGAAAAAGCTTTGGTTCTTCAGGATAAAAATCGTTATGTTTACTATCTGGTCACCAAAAATTCTTCATGGCAGAGACCTAGTTATGGACATCTATGGGAGGCTTTGCTGAATCTTAAGGCTCAAATGATGGAAAATGGAGTAACGAGACTAGCGGTGCCCAAGCTAGGCTGTGGACTGGATCGCTTGGATTGGAGGATAGTCCGAAATATGCTGGAGGTAGTTTTCCAGGGAACCAACGTCCAGGTCCTTGTTTGTTGTTATCAACCGGTTGCCTACCAAGACCAAAAAAGAGTGTTGACTGTTATTTCCAACGACGTGGTGGATGCACCAGAGGAGATAGCTGCCGATACCGTCATCAGTCATCGAATTGGCGTCAAAATGTATTTACAGTTACGAGACGTAACGGTTTTAAGAAGGGGGTAGTGTTACGAGCTACTATTAGGCAACCCGTCAAACACACAAGCGCCGTAAGCACTGTATATTCTCCAGGAACCGAGGATGTTCGAGCACATACCAGAGAATGAATCATCTATTTTAATCCAGGGTATGTATAAGACCGCTGATAAAATGTAGGAGTTCAGTCTATATCAGAATGTCAAATATAAATTATATCGTGTAAAGTTAAGTAGTTAAGCTTTTGGAAGTGCAAGAGTAAACATAAATTTGTATTATGTGAAAGTGTATATTGTACCGACAGCTAGTGGAATATATAAATAGACAAAAGTGTAATAATTATAGTAGTGTTTAGTGTTGTTAATAGACCTATGGTTAAGAATTTAGTTTAAGAAGATGTTAGTATATATATGTATATAGATGTATGTATGGTTTTTTTAGAATCTTGACCAGTGATTTTTCTTTTAATGTTTGACTGTGATTTGATAAGGGTTTAAATTTTTATCTTTTTCAAGAAAATGTATAATTTTTTTGCATAAAATTGTGTTTTTGTTGTGTGGCTGTCATTTGTGTCCAATAACGTCTCTCAACTCTCGTTGTTGATTTAGTATGGAAATTTCCATATGGACCATAGTTGTCAACAGCACACACAACAATGGTTTAATGTTTAATAACTAACAAATAGGCTTTAAAAATAAACCTGCACTATCTAGAAACAGACGAGAAACTTGAAAAGTATCCTACTTCAATTAGACAAGCTGTAAGCAAAAAATTCAGAAATGTGGACTATAGTTGCGTAGTTTTACGGTACAAATAAAATTTTGAGGATACTGAAAGTTAATTAAAACGTTATAAAATTCACATTTATAAAATACATAGTTCACATCAAACTATGTAGAGGCATTACAAAAACTATATCCGCTATTTATTTACATAACAATTTTTCACGATAACTTGCATATGACAACTACTTATCCCTGATGTAGGGCTTTGATTCATATGCAATTTATGAAATGGAGTGAAATTTACTCATTTAACAAGCGATTTGTACCTCGACATAAAGCACCGTGTCTGCGCGGAATAAAGTGCTTTAAAAAATTGCGCTGCCGTCAGCACAGCGTACTACGCTTAAAGATTATATATACATCCTCCTGACAATTCAATCCACTCTTTACGTGTCGCGTCGGAGATATTTTGTCATTGAAGTGCACCAGTTGCGCCGCAGCAGTCCGCCAAATCAGCCGCCAAAAGTAAACTCAAAAAGCTCAAGTAAAAGTACGATTTTTATTAAGTACGCGCGTTAAGAAGTTAGTAGCATATTTTTATCCTCACGTTTAATTTTGAATTTAGAATACTAGTGTCCTTTTGTGAGTTTCGTCAACTAATATAAAACTTCATTTAGTGTTACGCTTAATATATGCAAAGGTAAATTAAAATTTGACTAATAGAGGTTTATTGGAATTCAAATACTTTACGTTTACGTACTTTAAATTAAATGGGTAAATTGCAGCTTGATTAAAAATTATTTTCTCGTCTTTTATAAACGCCAAAAACTTCCATGTCCTTTATGATAAATTAGAATAAAGGATTTGCGTGCATTAATTGGAGCTGCTTTCCAGTCCATTTGTGTAATGAAAGTGCTTTATATTAGAAATAGATTATAGGAATATTAATTTCAGCGTTTTATCAAACTAAATCTTTATTAATTAATATTAATAGGAATTAAAAATCGTTTGAAACCGTTTTTAACAAAAAAATTAAATCTCGCTAAGTAGCATATCAAGAGAAAACTTTTAATTCAGGACCTTTTGAAATTTGAGTTTATAAAAAAGTACATTCTTTTAAGGTTAATTAATTACACGCTTAAGGGATGATTTGCTTCTAGGCTTTCAAACAAACCTATAAAACATTTTCAATATTATGTTGTTGCTAATTGCTTATCAACGCATGTTTCCCTGAATGATATTAATTTTACAATTGGGAAATTTGTTAAAAATTATTTGGATAGGTACAAATTAATACTAAATTAGATGAAAATTCCGATCCCTAAATCTATGCAAATTTTTAATGAAATATTATTAAATTTTGAAAAAAATACACAGTGAACAATTTTAATATTTTACTACTTAAAAATGTCTCCTAAATCAATCTATGTGAAGACTTCGTAAAAAAATTCCATTCCTCGTACCGTGAATTGGGGTGACTTTTATCAGATTTGAACTTTAATTGTCGATTATAGCTAAACTTATGGGAATTGGAAATGCCTAAAATTATAGCCGAATTGCATCATTTGGACATCTCGAATTTTAGAGGACACGCATTTTTTTGGATTACATTTTTTAAATTACAAAAATAAATAGGGCTGATCAAAGTTAAACTTCGAGTGGGGCTACTTTGATCGTCTGTGATTTTTTGATTCAAAATAATAGTCACCCCATGTAGTGTTACAATAGTCTTTAAATTATATTTTTATCTATCGTCATTACTAAAATATTGAATTATTTAGGCATAAGGATGTGAATATACCGCATCAATAAGTAGAAATCATTTATTTATAAACTCTCATGCCAACTACATAATATTTTACATATTAAGCTTCCTTTATATTAATGTTATTTGTAAAAGTGTAAACAATGCTGTCATTATCAGTTAGAATTGTTGGAAACGGTAAGAACTCTAAAATGTCATCTCTGGTAATAGAAGAGATGCCATCTTTTACCACACTAAACTTTTTCTTAGAACCTACAGATTTTAAACCTAAAACTATTAGTTCGTTTCCATCAACAAGATCTTGAATTAAACAAACATATCTATAGATCTGCTTTTGACGTCTTCCGGAAGAAAACTTGGCCAGCACGAACTGACCAGTACGAGCGACGAGTGAAGTGACAAAATGAGACTGGTTATATAGATAGAATTGAAGGTTAGCGAGCCTACCACAAACAATACCACTGGAGTCGTACTGCTCCCCATACAGACACGAATAAAGTAGGAATGTGCATTTGATCAAAGTCACCTCACAGCTACAAAGTCGCGCCTCTCTACGGTACTTAATTAATGTTGAAATAAAATTTGGAACATGGGTTTGTTATCATTCAAACTTAAAAACATTTTAAAAGGGTATTTTAATAAGATTATTTTAATTTTTATATTTTGTAATATGTCCGGAACAGATATCCAGCGTCGTATTGGTACCATAAAGACTTACCGGAAAGAAATCTCAATGGCTCCCACAAATACTAAATGATTACCCTCCTTCAAGCCAAAATCCAAATTTTTACTGCTTTTTAAGAATTATAAAAATTAACAATGCGATGTAATGTAGTCTTATTTGCTAAAGTAAAATAAGTAAAAAATAAAAGTTATTTTTCTAACAAATCTTTATCATATCTATTGGCTCGTCAACACTATAAAAAAATAAACAATGTGTCTAAAAAGTAAAGTAACTAATCTTTAAATATCTCTAAAACCAAAAGAGACAAAAAAGTCAAACTTAGCTAAGAAGCTTTTTAGCAATGGCACCAGTTGGATTTTGAGTCGTTGGGAGCTTCTTTTTAAAAAGTTTATTTCCCATAACACTTCTATCAAATTTGTTTTAATTCTATAATTATAAAAATGCTTTATTTTCTTTGACAACAACTTGAACGCTTATGTTCATTAAACGTAAGTAATTGAAAAAATACTCTAAGTTAATATTTTAATAAATCAATAATTAATAATTGCGGCTGAGTAGCATGAACAACTAACAATGTAAAAGGTATGAAGTTCGAAGACTGACTGGCGATCAGGGTTTCTCACATTTATCATGAAGCCTCTGGTCTCACATTATTTTGTGGGAAAGTGCAGATCTTGCTGTCTGCTATTTTTTGATAAACCATACATTGTCTTAACCTAAGTAATTATAGATAAGTCTGCTTGATCGCAGTTTATTCTTTCATCAGCTGTGATTTCAGGTTACGTCCGAGCTACAAAGTAGCCATTTTGTTTCTTATTTCTGATATGGACTCTGAAAACACTTAATATCTAACCTTCATTTAATACAATGTATCATGCTGTTACTAAGACAATAATTACGTTTATTTTTATATACATATTAATATAGGGGATATGTAACTCACCGAGTTGACAATTTTATTAATGATATGATCATTGTCTAAATGTTCAAAAATCTGCTTCTGAACTAAGAATTATCAAATCTTCTACTAACTCTTATACTAAAAAGGATCTAAGGCTATTTAAGACCAATTTCAATTTGGAAAATACCCGCTCACAGGCAACTTGCGTACAAGACACTATATATATAGGGTGTTCCACAAGAAGCTTTCATATCTCAAAAACTACAAAACTAAAAAATTGAAATTTTGTATGCAGTTATCAAATAAAACAAGTTCAGTGAAAATTTCTCAACTATGGTCAACTTCCGGTTATACCGCAAATAGGACTCAGCGTTATTATTTTAAATAGCACACCCTATAAATTATTACATATTTGAATAGTGCTTGAGCAAATAATTAATTTGATAAAAGGGTTTATACAACTATCTTCTATTGTTTAACCTCCAGGAAATTTTTTGTCTTCAAAAAAGGTGCACTTTGGAAGATCATAAAACCGGACAATAAATATTTTTTCAAATCCCTTTGTAGGTTGTATTTTCACAATATCTTAACAAATGTTTATAAGTAAAATTAGTAATGTAGTCTTCCTCACTTGAGGGGGTGAGAAAAAAAACACGAAATGCTAAATTACGTAATTTTTAAAAATTGAATCCCCCAATTTCTGTATCACAACATGAAAGAGTATAAAATTTCCTTTCGTTTGATACCCAACAAGCATATTCAATTAATTGAAAAATCTTTTATTTAATTTTTTTATTTTGTCAATATTTCAAGCTTTTTGTGGAGATTAAGGTTAATGTACAAAGTTTTTATTACGTACTGTTTAAATAAAGCAAAAGTATCTATTAGTGAATGAATTTAATTAATTACGAGTATTATTGCATGTAACAATTGAGTTCAATAATTAAGGATTGTAAAATATCAAGTAGCCTATGGTTTATTGTTTCAGCATATAAGCATTTGTTTGTTACATACAGAATTGAATTTGATACTTTTACAAATTTATGAAGCTTACACACAGACCAATAATACTAGAGATGCGTCAGTGTACATAAACAATTACAATTAAGTTTAGCGCCACCATGCAGATTGAAGCTTAACTACTTGCTAGGGCGGGAAATTTAAAACTAGTGATGAGCGCTATCTGGCGGAAAAAATGCAACTAAATGCGTATTAAGCGGGAATTTCAAATGTATTGTTTGGAAATGTATACAAATTAGGTAAATATAAAATGTAATATCATATTGTAATTCATTAAACACTGCTGTTGAGTACTATATTTGTTTAGTCAAATACTGTACTTGGAGTTTGTTCAATGTATTACATATCTGTACCACATTTTATATTTTACTAACTGTATATTTAAAATTGTCATAAGAAAGATCTATCAAATCACCTATCATTCCATTCATTAAAAGAGGTAGATAAACCTGTGGCTTTCTTAAGAAAGATTTATGCTTTTATGTTAAAATGTAATCAAATCAATACAAACTTAAGTTTTGCAAGTATATATTTAAAATTAAATATTGGTAAAATAAAAATATAAAGATGTTTATTACAAATTGTAATTCTGCAAAATAAATTCATTAGAATTCAAGGAACTTTCAATGTGTAAAATAACATAACAAATTAAATTAATAAATCCCTTTCACCACAAAAATATTTAGAAACTACATACGTATTTCGACAAATATCCTCTGGAACAAAATGCGCATGGCAAACTCGTAAATTTTTGTAGACCCATTCAGGATCTATTTTTTTCACAGAAGCTGTTCCAATTAAATTCATCCACTGGTAATAAACATACAAAAATTTCTTTGGATTGGGAAATCTATGGCGAATTGCATCCCTGTTTTCACAATTGAAAACTGCACACTTTCCAAACTGTGACATTATAATACTTTTCGCTTGAAATTATTATTACTGTACCAAAAATAGATACGGAATTGAAACAAATATTGGTCGGTGTGGTCATTCTCATTTTGTGAGACGCGCAGCGTATTCTGATTGACAGTTATAGATATCTGTAAAATTTTCAATTTTTACTCAGTTTCATTGCGGATGGTGGCGTCAAAAACTTTATTTTAAAACCGTCTATAGAGTGACTACCCCCTGAGCTTATAACAAAGCTGTAAAATATCTTGGTCGGGATTTTCTAACCAAGATTTTCTAAATTCACCAATAACTTATGACGAGTATAAACGCGTTGCGAGTAGAACATGCAGAACATTTATTGCAAGATATTCTACAAGATCAAGACCAACCGCAGACGTTATAAGACGCATACTAGCAAACTGTGTACAATTTGGCTAATTTACATCGGAAAATACAAAAGTAAGCCACTTCTAGACAACACAGATGTAGAAATTGATGTACTTGCATTTTTGAGGCACATCCTACTACTTCCGTACGCGATTGCCAAGGAAATTTAGGTCAATCAAAAACTACAATACACCGTATACTAAAAAGGCACAACTTTAAAGCCCATTCGTACCAATTGGTGCAGCAATTACACCCTGTCGACTTTCAACAACGCGTACAATTTTGCGAGTTGATGGTTATGAAAATTTAGAATGATAAAACTTTCTTAATAAAATTATTTGGAACGATGAAGTCAGTTTTCTATTTCAATTACTATATGAACTTTTTGATGATAGATAGATTGCCAATAACGGCCCTTTCCTATGGGCATCTCCCTCTTCTGATTTAACTTCATATACTTTTTTTTTTAGGGTACATAAATGAAAAAGTTTACGCGACACCGCTTACAACCAAAGACGACGGGATTGCAAGTGTTCATCAAATCTTTGCTATACTTACAGAAAATGATATACGGCGAGCAACACATAATGCTGTACAAAAACAAATTCCTAAGTGTTTACACCTCAACGGCAACATTTTGAACATGACTTTAAGTAGTTTTGATCGTTTCCACCAATTCGATCAATGCGAAATCTTAACTTTCAAATTATAAAACATCTTATTAAATAAAATTTTGAAAGCTGATATAAGCTATTGTATATAGAAATTATTTGAATATTATTTGTTGGAAAAGCAGTTTGATAATGATTGTTTATAACCTTAATCTCCATAATCGCTTGAAAGGTTGACAAAATTTAAAAGACATAATTAAGTAACTCAAGATTGATTATGCTTGTTTGATATCAAATAAAAGAAAATTTATGCTCTTTCACAACGTGATGCAAAAATTGAGAGGTTTAATTTGAAAAAAATCACGTAATTTGACAATTCGCGTTGTTTCCACCCCTACAATGAGGAAAAATACATTACTATTTTTATTAATAAACGTATGTTAATGTGGTATGGAAATACAACGTACAAAAAGGATAAAAAGCTATTTATTTTTTTGGTTTTATGACCTTCCAAAGGGCACCTTTTTTGAAGACGAAAAATTTTCGAGGCAAAACAATTGAAGATAGTTATATAAACTCTTATATCAAATTATCAAATTAATATCAAATTAATTCTTTGCTCAAGTAGTATTCAAATATGTAATAACATATAAGTCGTGCTATTTAAAATAACCAAGTTGACTCCTATTTTCGGTATAACTGGAAGTTACACGTAGTTGGAAATTTTTTATCTAGACTTGCTTTGTTGGATAACCTCTGTACACAACATTTTATTTTTGTAGTTTTTGTAGTTTTTGACATTCCTTTAATGAAATCTCATTGTGAGACACCCTATATATTGCGGTGGATTGAACAAGTCCGACGTTGAGCTTCAACAAAAGTGTTGCCCTAATTATTTTTGCTAGCTCGCTGATTAATAAAACCACTAGAATCACACATCAGATTTATAATAATAAGAAAAATTGTTTTACGAACAATATTTCAAATACCAATTACAATATCCACAACAGCTTTTCTCTGACAAACAATATCTTTTATATAACGTCTATGAAAAACACTTCCTTTCGACACAAATCTTATACATTAAAAATAGAGTCCAAAATTTCCACAACTGCTTATCTTTACGAACAATATCTTAAATGTAACATAAAAAAATATAACTTCTGGATAATCACTCACTTATACTAAAATTAAAGTCCAAAAATGTCTCTTTTATAGCTAAAATGACCACTCACAAATCTTAATCTCTTAATTTTCATTCACAAATAACTCCCTAAGTAAATCTTATTCTGTACAAAATGTATCAAGATAAGTCGGATAATTTAATAACCCTCTCTAAGGATCGTATTTAAACATATCTGATCAGTTAGGTAGTTCTAGATTACTAGAACGGGCCGATTGGATTGCGTGTTTTGGTGAGCTAAAGAGCCGAACTATAGGATTAACCAAATTAGTGGGGTCTTTAGTCAGGAACTAGACTAAGACAAGTCCCCAAAAGAGAGCAGCAGCTCTTTCGGTATTTAGAGTGACAAAGACCATAAGGGTCGGTATGGCATTCTAAGACACGCTACTGCGATGTGGATGGCATCGGGAAACCACCAGATTACCTTCAAGTACACAACGTACTTAAATTGTTATTTAAAATGATGGCATCTTCTGGGGTAAAAGTTAAAATAATCCCACATTCGGATCTCTGGGAGGGGACTACTTCAGAGGATGGGATCGGAAAGTTTAAAAGAAGAGCCGGGAATCTTTTACGAGTCGGAGCGTGGAATGTCGGAAACATGAAGCAAGTAGGTAAGGTAGAGAATTTAAAAATTGAAATGGTTAGGTTAGCTTTAGACATAGTTGGGATTAGCGAAGTTCGGTGAATACAGGTGGGGGATGTTTGGAACGGAAACTTTAGGGTAATTCGTACAGGATCAGAAAAAGGAAATTTGGGTGTGAGGATATTTATGCCAAAAAGTTAGGACACTGCGTAGAAAACTACTTACAAAAGAACGAAAGAAGAGTACTCATGGTTAAATTAGAATCTAAACAGATAAATACAGTAGGAATATAAGGGTACATGCCCACCTCTAGCTACAGCGAGGAAGAGGTAGAAGCGATCTACAAAGATATCGAACACATTCTAAGATATGTAAAAGGACATGAAAATTTAATAAGTATGAGGAAATTGAATGCACCAGTAGGCGGGGGTATGGAAGGAGTGGTAGAAGGTTTATTCGGCTTAGGCACGAGGAACGCCCGGGGAAATAGGCATGCCGAATTTTGCGACAAAAACAATTAACTATCACAAACACATTATTTCAACATCATGCTAGAAGACGATACACGTGGAACATGTCAAGCGACATAGAAAGATATCAAGTAGATTACATTCTTGTTAGAAAACTGTTGAGGAATCAAGCAAAAGACTGTAGAAGCTACCCAGAAGCAGATATAGACACTGACCACAACATCGTAATGATGAAGGCCGCGATTAAATTAAAAAATTTGGCAAAAAGGAACGAAAAGGGGCACTTTAATCTTGAGAAATTAAAAGACAAAGACATCTACGAAAAATTTAAAAAAAGTTAAACGAGTTGCTGAAAGACATCGGGAAAATTTCAGATACTAAGGAAGTAGAAACAGAATGGGATAACACTAAATCCAGCTTAGGTATGGCAGTCAGAAATATTATGGGGTATACACCAAAAAAAAACCATGGATAAGAAAGGATATCTTAAGTTTAATAGAAGAATAACCAAAATTCAAAAACAGACCAGACGAAGTAAGAAAACAGATAAAAAACCGTAAAATGGAAAACTATTCGCAAATGCAAGAAAGCTAATGAACAATGGATTGATGAAAAGTGCAAAGAGGTACAAACTAAGATGGAAATAGGAAAAACAGATGAAGCACACAAACTAATTAGAATTAATTTTAGGGATATAAAACCGTATAGTAAAAATATAAGGGACGGGGAAGGAGATATCTTATAGACAATGTGGAGAAAGCGGTTAAATGGCAAGAATAGATATGGAATTTATATTCAGGTCAAGAACTAGCAGCACTAGACCATGAATCAGACATTGAAAATGATGACTTGAATTAGCATTAGAGGGTCGGAAATGGTAAGGTACCGGGTATAGATAAGGTGCAAGCAGAAACTCTAAAAGCCGGTGGACATGCAGTAATAGAACGTTTCTTTCAACTTGTAAGCTATATGTATGAGACAGGCGTGATACCTAAAGATTTTAAACGTAACTATACCAAAAAAGAGAGGCGCGAATAGATGTGAAAATTTTCAAAAAATAAGTTTAACAGCACGCGTGTCAAAAACATTAACGAAGACGGATGGAAAAACGGGCTGAAGAAATACTAGGAAAAGATCAATTTGGGTTTAGGTGTAACAGGGGAAAACGGGTCTATTTTAGCTCTAAGGATGATAGTGGAAAAAACGATAGAAAAAGGAGAAATCGTATATATAGGGTTTGTAGATTTGGAAAAAACATTCGACAATATAAAATAGAAAAAAATGTTCGCAGTGCTCAAAAGATTGGAATGAATTTTCAGAATAGACGGATAGTATATAGCTTACATAAAGACCAAACAGCCGTAAATGAATTAGAACAGAAACGGAGAGAAGTAAATATTAGGAATGGGGTCAGGCAGGGATGTGCTCTATCCTCGTTAATTTTTAACTTGTACATCGAAGAGGCAAGGAATACTGTCAAATGCAGGAAGACATTTGAGATTATCATGCTTAGACCTGCAGATGATATAGCGGTATTAGCACCTAGTAAGGAAGAGTTAGTAGCAGCTATTAATGAAATGGAAACAGTTCTAACAGAGAGATACGGTATGAAAATTAACAAAAATAAAACTAAAGTAGTAGTATGTAAAGGAGAGGAAAATAAATCAAAAACCAGAATACAAATAGAAAACGAGGACTTACAACAGGTTAAGAATTTCTGCTACCTATGTATGGAGCACAGCACTGTACGGCTGTGAATTTTGGACAGTAGAAGAAGTGGATAGGAAATATATAGAGGCCTTTAAAATGTAATGCTACAGACGTAATGGTGAGGATATCATGGGCAGACAAAGTTGAGAACAAAAAGGTTCTATAAATGGCAGAGGAAGAAAGAAATAAGTAGGAAATAGAAAAAATATAAGAAATAATAGGACGCATACTAAGGCATGAGGGAATCAGTGCGGAATATATAAGAAACAGAAATAGGAAAAAGAGAGGTAGAGATAGACCTAGGTTGTACCATTGCATACAGATAGTGAAAGATGTAGGTTGTGGGAATTTCAGGGTAATGTGTAGGTAAGTTCAGAATAGAAATCAATGCAGGTACGCGTCCAAACACTTTCAAGCTGGAAACCTAATGACGATAAAAAATAATTCTACTTAAACCTAATGGGTTTTATAAACAATTGCAGGTGTTGTTTTCGCAATATTCTCAACAAATGTTGATTGTGCGAAAGGATTTATTGAAAACTATTAATTCGGCAAATGTCTAAGTGTTGTGGATCTTGATAGTCTAAGGTTGCTTAACCTCCTTTACATACCACTGAATATCGGTGAAATAGGGTATGTATTTAGAAAACAATAGAATGAGAGCCGTGCTCTGTATCTAACAAGAAAGAACAGCTGCTATGTTCGAAGACAACAAACATGGAAACAAAGAAAGATTTTTTTCAACTATATAAAAACTAATCATGTGATTTCGCGTTAAGCGTATTGGCTACCTTAAAGAGCCGCTCCCAGCGCGCAACACAAATTGAAAGTACGCATTCTTCTAAACTTTAAAATTTTCACCTAATGTATTCAAATTAAAGATTAATAAATCAAAGTCACCTTCAATTTGTATCATAAATGTCAAACTTAAAATTTTTTATTATTTTGACAACGATTCTAGGTCATGGATCGAAACGTAAATAAAGACAATTTAAAAAACTCTGAGTGGTTTAATTCCCATGAAAATTAAGAAAAATACAAAACAAACCACAACAAACATACAGGGAGTATTTATTAAGGAAGGAATTATTGAAAACATATATGTTAAGCACATCACTGTACGAGTTTGAAATGAAGACAGATAGAAGTTTTTTGGAAAGTGATGTTTCAGATGTATGATGATGATAGCATGGACAGACAAAGTTAATAACAAAGAGATTCTAGAAATAGTAGGGGAAGAAGGATATCTGTGTAAAATAAAAAAATGGAAGAAATAAAAGGACAGGACACGTTTCAAGGCATTTGGGGAATAGTGCGGGACATTTTACAAGTAGAAATAGAAAAAAAGAAAAGTAGAGGCAGAGGTAGATCTTGATTAGAGTAGTGCACACAGAGAGCGTCAGATGTAGCTGTGGAAATTTCAGGAAAGTTTGTAGGTTAGCTCAGAATTGAGAACAATGGAGGTACGCGTCTAGCCAGTGCCAGAACTGAAGACCTAATGATGATGATGATCAGTTTGGTTTAATTATTTTCTTATATACCGACGAAAACCTGCACCGAAGACTTGCCTACCCTCCTAATAAAATTATCGACTTGTTCATTCTCGTTCACACAAAAAAATCTTAACTAACTACTCTATAAATAGGAGCCCCTTTTTTAAATTTAAACAAGATTTATTTTACTGTTACAGATCTGCTAGTCGTTGCTTTTGTCCGGAACGTAATTATTAATTTATGTTCCAAAATTGTTGAAATCGCTTTTAAAATACCATTAACTACCATTCCTATCATATATGCTTCTATTTCAATTAAGAAACTTGCAGTAATTCAATTATTCCTTAATTATGTATTCTTCATTTTGAAACTATTGTGAGTACTTCAATTTTAGTAATGCGTAAGATTGGAATTCAGGTATTCAGAAATCTGACGTTATAGGTTACAGGTTATCTGCTTGTTTGTTAATAAATCACGTTGTTTGTATCATTGTATGTTCTGTTTATGCTTGTGAAAATCCTTCGCTTTCTACTTTTGGAAGGTTTACAGAAACGACTGTTTGCATTTCGCTAGTGTTTAAATTTCAGTCGTAGCTGATTTTAGAGAACATGCACTATTTCAACTTAAAGCTTTCGCCCAACTAAATATACATGTTTTTGAATTTGAATTTATGTGACATTTTAAGTATTTATATACTAAATTGAAGCTTAATAAACAAACACATTTTTGTTTCAAAACTATTTCGTTAATTTGCGTGGTTATCTCATTAGAGTTCCTTGACTTTTTTGAAAAATTTTATAATACATGTGTTGCAACGGAATGGTACCCAGTAAGATATTGTGTATGGGAAACAAACATGCGAGGAAACGATGGCCAAACTATAATTTGTAGAGACTCATAGATCCACTCACGTCTGTACCTCCATGAATTAAAAATTAGTTTCAGAATATTTTAAATTTTTACAAGGTTTGGCTGTTGACTCGGAAATGTAACTGGAACATAATTACAGTACGATGAACCAAAGCCCTCTACTGACAAAATTAAGGAATGCAAAATTGTTTAAAAACAAGGTGAAAATTAACCCAACCAACAGTTCTGAAAAAATTAAAATTTATAGCAATTTTCCGGCATTTAATTAAATTTTATTGTAATATGTTATGCACTCTAGTAAAGACAAACTCCGCGCAGAAAAGTTGTTTGAATATTGTATAGGTTTTGATTGAACAAAAAAATCAAAATTTTGTTGGTTACGTACTAGCAAGGTAATTTTTGTTATATATAGAAACTAAATACAGTATTATTTTTAGTAACACTAAGTGAAAGATTATTAAGAGTGCTCACAAAAGGACCTTACATTTTATGGTGTGACGTGTTTAGTAAAAATTAAACGATACAAAGATACTATTTACTTAACAAAAACCTTCTTTAAGGAATGATATGAGAAGTACTTATATGCAACACAACAATGTCTTCTGGTATATACGAAAATTTACCTTTAGTACCTCTAAGCAAGGAAAGCAAACAAGAATCAAATATTCCGAATAATATCAAAACGGTTCAGAATACATTGTACGGGTCCAATTCTAGCTTTAGTCAAACTTCTATAGATAATCAAACGCTAGTGAATCGAAAAAATGTTCCTAAAAAAAGAACAAAAGTATCTAAAAGTCTTACGGATATTTTCTTTAAAAATAATAATAAACCAAGGAAATCTTTGCAATATGAACTTCAAGACACGAGTACTGTTGGATCGAGTGCCGACGTTGAGATTGCGATGAGCAACGAAAAACTAATATTAGAAAGAATGGATAATGGTAATTCAAAGGTGGCTAAAAGTGCAGAAGAAGATAAAAAGGTTTACCAAAAGACTATTAATCAACATTCAACATCGACATCGACTTTTGACGACGGATATGGGTCATACAACAGCACTCCACTTGGATTAGGTAAGTAAAACTATATTACTTAAATATGTATAATTTATGAGAATATTTAGTGTACTCTGTTGAAAGTGTATTGAGTCCAATATAATGTAAACTCTTCTTTACGCCACGTGTGTGTGAGTTTCAGGTGGAAAAATGTGCAGGGTTCAAATGTTTGTGCAGTTCCTAATAATAATATATGTGAAAAAACTAATTCGGGAAGCTGCAGAAATTACAGCTTTTTACCAAAGCAATTTTCCATTTTTTTAGAGACCGTCTATTGAGCATTGTAGCCACATCATATTCGAAGATTCAAGGCTTGAATCGCCTCAACGTTACGTTAAATAGAAACTATATCCAAAAACGAGAAATTATTATTGATTCACCTTCTATAATGGAATTAATGAACAGCAAATATTAATTAAACATGATATTTCAATTCTTTTGGGTATAGAAAATATAATTTTAATTAGAGCAGTTACTATACTTAAAGCAATAAACTTAAACCACGAAATCAAAAAGTTATTTATGGCAAAATATATACTAGCACGGCACTTAAGTTTATAATTTACTTAAACCATGAAAGTGTAAACAAAATACTTATAACTACAAATTTTCATAATGGAATCATGTTCTGTTTTAGGAAAGATTTAGAATTATTAAGTAAATAGCAGTAAATTAGTTAGTATGCATCTCAAATATAGAAGAGCTTTTAAAATTTTAGTTAAACAAATTAGAATCAATGTTACATATAAAGAACTTTAATACAATGTAATAAAAATATACACGCTTTGTTGGTGTTTCGTGAATATTAAATTATAGATTGATATTTTTACCTACAGTGTAGCCATAGTTGCAATATATTTTTTCAGATTGATAAAAAAATTTCAAGTCATGGTCCCGCTGTTATTGCGTGATGGAATCATACGGGGTCACACCTGAGTCACGTAGTATAGGAATGTGACACAATAACAACTTCTACCCAACATCTGAAGGGTAGGTAACACAAACACTAGACAGTATCGAGAAACCAAGAATTAATTACTTACAACCCATGGAGCGAAACACATGTAAAGGCAAATAGTGCACCCGTTGATTTGGTATAATAAACGGGCGTAACGTGATGAGCTACGGATTTTGACGGAACTCACAACAATATTACATTGGGACGGTTTGGTTCCCAGCAAAGGTAATTACGAAATAAACTACTAGTGACCAGCTAAATTACTCTTTGCTCAAATGGACTTCTATAGTCACTTGAAGGCGTAATCGTAATTCATACTTCATTAGAATGAGATATTGATTTTGGTAGTATTATGTGTGATGTTTATTGTATAAATTATCGATAAATATATCTTGTTAACTCATTAGAAGTATTAAATCGAGATATTGCAAGTGAATAGCCAGATAGAGGTGTGTTATAAATTATTTTTGTTAATTATCATGGTTACGATTAAGCAAAGATATACCAATTATGAAATTTTATCATTTTCTGCGTGTATTTGTTCAAACATACAGGTGGCTTGTTGTAAAGGAAACGTATTTCACTAAGAGGGTAAAGTAATTAAAATCCCTTACCGGATAACTAGTCGTCTTGGGCGATTTGCACTAGACTAAATTAGATGAGCTGACGACCATAAACTTGACAGTGATTAAAAGCTGTTCAATGTAATTGTCATTGGTAACATAGTTTGCATAGTTTGAATAACTCATTAAGATTTTTCGTGCTATTAAAAGACGTCCTTGTCACGAAAAAACAATAATTTGTTACAGTATTGAGAGCTCCTCAGGCTGGTGACGAAATTAAGTGCTCCAGCAGCTGGGTCCGTATGAGACGATTAGGACGGTGTACTAATATCTATAACTGGACAATTGGAACTAGCGGGTTCAGTGGACTTAGCCATCTTGCTCGCTATACAATAACGGCCGCCAGGAAAGCGGAAACGTTTCGGTGTAACCAAAGCGTTTCACACTTTGGGAAGAGCGCTACAACCAATTGACACAACCTTCTGCTAATAAAAGTCTGTATAACTAAAAAGGAAATATGCTCAAAAAAACAAGAAAAAAATTAAATTAGAGCTTTCCCTAAGTAGCGCAATTGATTTCAAGAGTATTTTTTTTCTGGACTCTTTAAGTGTCTTAATAAACAATAAAGACCCTGGTGAACATGTCATTTAAGTTGCCCTGTAGTGAAACCCAACTTAACCACTAAAGGAAGAAAACTAACATGAATATTCCCCTAAACGGAACTACAAAATCTAGAGTTAGAGCTAGGCAACGACGCACTAAAATTAAGGAGTTCAACTGGGGTAAGCTTACGCGCTGAAAATAAATCTGTTACGGGTAAAATGAGCATTAGGTTAATAAATTTTGATTTGCCCTGAACAAGTGGAGACCCCGTAACGATATTAGGATGCGTCGGCTAACTGCAAAGGTGCGGGAGTGGTTACCTATGAAAGAAATAATAATAAAAGAAAATAGCAAAATTCAAAATAAAAAATAATAAAGTGGCTGATATATAAACAAACTACGTTACAAAATCATTTACACTGAAAGGTTTTTCTCTTGTCATAATTAAGGGCGCTAAACTGGCTGTCACAGCAATTCCGTTGATATTACTGCCTACATGAAAAACGATTATTCCGCATAGGTTTCGTTTTTTTGGTTCCATGAAACCTTTCACATTATATTTCACCGTTTCTTAAAATACGTTAAAACACTTATTAAACTTTTGGTTAAAATAAATAAAATCGAAAACTAAAATGCCTTGCAAGTACGATTCTATCGTTGAAGTAGCAGGATATCATTTACAAATGTGTCCGTTTACCTAGTTTTTAAACAAATTGAAATAGAATTCAACCTCAACAGCTAACATTCAATAATTTCACTATAAATACAAGTATAGTTTCCTTAAACTAAAATTTTAAATTCCTTAACTTCAGTCTGGTCAGGTATTGCTAAAAGAAATCTCAAAAGAACACTAAATCTAATTCATCAATAAACTAATCACCATTTCAAAATTTCCCCGTTTCCCATATTAAATTACATGACATTTATAAATCCCAAGTGATCTAAATTGTTTATGTTACTTGTGATGTCTGCTGATCACTATTCATGTTGTAGTAGTCTGGAATCAACTTAAAAATGTCAAGATTATTTTGTAAAGTAATCATACTTTTTTAATAACGAAGTAATAAACTGTTTGTTACCCAATGTATTACAGTAGCTACGAGGATAAAAAGTTAAATTGATAATTTACGATTGCACGTTTGAAAGTATACTAAAAATACAGGACGAAAGGGCACCGGCAATTATACAACAAACTATGTTTCGGAAAATTGCAACATGGGAAGAAAGGTTGAATCAGTATTTTGCGGTAAATTATGTTGGGCGGCTTCATGGTGTAGTTGGTATGCCTGTGACTACTATTACCAAAGTCCGGGTTTAAATTTCGACACGGCCCGAGTTAAGGTTCGGGCCTCTGGAGCGGTGTTTTTAAAAACAATTCCGAAGACTTAACAAATTTATTAACTTGAAACAGAAATTACAATGAAATTTTGAATAACTAGTAACATAATAACTTTAACCAAAAAATATAATAATTGTACTATGGCGAGTAGTTTAGGTAGACAACAATGCAAAAGCTGTAATACTCAGACTGACTGCCTTAATTGAGTAGCTTGAACAACGAAGTATGGAGTTCGAAGACTGACTGCCGGGCCTTGAGCTCCCGGGCTTTTCATAATAACCTGCCCCTCACACGGCTGTGGGAACTTGCAGATCTCATGTCTGCTTTACACTTTGTTACAATGTATCAATCTTATTTCTAAGTAATTGCGGTATGTTGACCGCCTGTGACCTGACACCTGCAGTATCACTGCCCTCTTGGATGCAAAGTTGCATGCCCCTTCACATGAACTGTCGATAACCTCTCTGGGTTATCCTTGTATTACAATGTTGCAGTGAACTTATACTTTATTTAACAATTTCTAATAATTCCTATTAGATTCAATATATTCAATACATATATATATATATATATATATATATATATATAGATAATTGGGGGATACATAACTCCCGCTCGACAAAATTCCAAATTTTCCAGATAAAAAAAACTCGTTTCCTGGCCAATGTAATACCTTTGGGTGGAGCATTGAAAAATCAAATTTAAGGTAAATTATGTTAAAGACACCAAAAAGATACCAGTATTTTTAACGCTTATTAGGGATATATGCATATAAAGTATCGAGAGATGTGTATGCTCCTGCTCTACCTAGCATAAAGAATATCAAGAGCATTGAAATATTCTGAAAAGTCAATCCTCAAGGATAGTATTCGTTTTTAAGGAAATAATTGAATATTATGATTCGAAACAGGGTGAATATGAAGAAGTGCGTCAATGGTATGTATAGGAAGAAGATGAAGTCAGTGATTGTAAGTTTGGTAATTTTCTAAACAATTTTCTGTAAGACAGATTTGTTCCAGTGTTGCGTAACGGTCCTGTATTAGATCGCGTATGCAAAGAAGAGCATATCCGAACTTTTGAGGAATTACTAGAGGCAACGTTGAAAAAGGAGGCGACGTTAGGGCTCATTATTGTTACAATGGCAGTAAATAAATTGCAAATTAATCAAAATCGAAATAAGACCCAAAATTTGAGACCAGTATGGAAAAATAGACTAGGAAAAATGAATAGGAAGGATGCGAAACAATCATCAGGAGGTGGGGTGAAGGCCAAGCTTTGCAGAAGTTGTGAGAAAAGTACTCATAATTTTGCGAGATGTCAGTACAAGCAGTATACGTGCAAAATATGTAAAGAAGTTGGCCATTCAGCTAAGGTTTGCTCAGTTAAAACAAATTTCATGGAGGTCGATATTAATATTTCTGAGGGCAACACAGACGCGGACAGCCTAAATGTTATTCACATAATATATGTTAATATTGACAATTATGTCAACTCGGTCGAAATGAATGTCGTCGTTAATAATAATCAAGTTTCGATGGAGTTACATCCTGGGGCCAGATTATCTGTTTTGCTTAAGGAGTTGTATGCCAAATATTTTTACGATTTTGATTTACATTATACTTCTGTTAGATTTAGGTGCTACGTTGGTAGTATTATCGTTCCTGAAGGTGAAATTTTTGTCCAGATTATATTTAATAACCATGTTAAAGAAAACTGTAGGTTAATTGTTATCAAAAATTATTCAAACGCCATTGTGTGGTAGGGATTTGTTCAAGCTTTTTGGACTCAAATTTGATTTTCAAGGAAGAGTAAGTGACTTTCAGCTTAATATGGTTAAGGGTGAGCTCAAATATGATGAGGATCTACAGCTTCTATTTAAGAACTTTAAGAAATTTCATGAAAAATTATTTAGATACCATATGTCCTTGATTTCAGATTCCGATAAAAATGGTTTCTTATCATCTTATCTTCCGCACCATTGTGTACTAAAGCCAGAGATCACCAGTACCAAGCTTAGAGTGGCTTGGGACGCCTCTTGCAAGGGTAATAAAGGGCTTAGTCTTAACGATACATTACTTTCAGGACCAGAATTAGAAAGGAATATATTTTCTTTATTCTAAGTTTTTCGTATTATTCCGGTTATTTTTGTCGCCGACATAAAACAAATGTTCCGCCAAGTAGCACACCCGCATAGAAACTTTCAGAAAATTCTATGGCGATTATCACCCGAAGATTCTGTTTCAGAATACAAATTATATATAGTTACATTCGGATTAACTTGTTCACCTTATCTAGCCATGCGAACTTTACTCGAACTTGCTGTGCGAGAACAAAAAATATTTCCTCAAATCAGCCATATTTTGCAAACGCAAATGTAACTAGACGATGTGGTGGAACCAGTACGTCCGTTTCTGAAGCACTTTTACTTTGGCAAGAATTGTTCAACTTGCTGAAATCAGGAGGATTTGAATTACGTATGTGGGCTAGCGAAGCTCCCAAATTATTATGTTCAGTTGCTATTTTGGACCCAAAAATATCTATTTCTTTCGATAAATGGGAACCCCAGTTTGTAGAGGTTTTCGGGCTTCAGTGGTGTCCTCAGAATGATTCTTTTTTTTACAAGGGGGCATTAGTGTACGCCCTTGTACGAAACGAAGTATACTTTCAGATATAGGTAGGATTTTCGATCCGATTGGTTAATTTGTCCTACATTACTTTCCGCTAAATATTTAAAGTAGTGTCTATGGATATTAAAAATTGATTAGGAGTAACCACCCCTCAAAATATTATAGACACGTGATCTCGGCTTAAAGCTGAATTTTCTTTTCTTTCGGAATTTACAATCCCACGTCACATTAATTTTAGCAATAACTTCAGATGTGAATTACACGGATTTTCTGACGCGTCCAGTATTGGGTATGCAGCTGTAGTTTATACACGCATTGAAACTTCAAATAGTATTTCGGTTTCTTTGGTGTGCGCAAAGAGTAAAGTTGCTTCACTGAAAACTTTAAGTTTACCTCGCTTAGAATTGCTGTGAGCTGTTCTCTTAGCAGATTTAATTTCTTTCGTTAAAGAAACATTTTCGAATAAAATTTCTTTCGAAAGCGTTTACGCTTGGATATATTCTCAGATAGTGCTTGACTGGTTGAATGCGTCAACGAGCCGTTGGAAGACGTTTATTGCTAACAGGGAGAGTCACATTCAAGAGCTTGTTCCAGACGCGGCTTCAAAGGGTATGTTTCCATGCGATTTACTTCCCACGACATGGTGAAATGGTCCTAAATTTTTGTATACGCCTAACAAAATGTGGACTGATTTTTCTACTACAAATATTACACTTGATATAGATACAGATTTAGAAGAAAGATCTAGCATCTTTACGGTGACAATGGAGTGTCACATTTTAATTACATTAATTGAAGATTTTCTTCTTTATCGAAAATACTTAGAATTTTAGCTTATTGTCTACGTGCCTCTACCAATTTCCGCAAAAATTCTCAAAAGATACAAGAAACTGTTACTGCCACCTAATTACAGCGTGCTTTAATGTAGCTGATTAAGCATGTACAATCATTTGTTTTTCAGAAATTATTACGTAGATTAACATTAATCAATTGTTGCCTAAAGCGTTCAGATCTCTTTGCTGATTCCTTGATCTAGACGTATTTTTAAGAGTAGGAGATCGACTGCGAAATTCAGGCTTGCCTTATTAGGCAAAGCATCCGTTACTATTGTCTAGCTCGCATAGGCTTACAATTTTAATTGTAGAATTTACGCGTTTCAAATGTTTACATCCAGGAATCAAAACTTTACATTATTTACTAAGACAACAGTTTTAGATATTATCAGCTAGAAGGGTTATAAAAAAGATCTAATTGTTTCAAATGATTTTCGCCGTCAGTGCACTCAAACCTTTTTATCATATCGTCATTGACTTCTGTGACCTTTTTTATAACTTCACTTGGCTCACGTGGCTCTAAAGTTGCTAACGCCTACGGGTGCGTTTTCGTATGTACTTGCACTAGTGTAATTCATCTTGACCTCACAATAGATCTTTCAACACAGTTTTATTGTTGCATTCCGCAGGCTAGAGTCCCGACGTGGCTTGGCTTCAGATTGTTACTCTGACAACGGGTCTAACTTTGTTGGTGCTAATAATCAATTTATGTATCTAGCTAAAAAAGCGTCCGACACTTTCCATACATTGGCGTTTCAGTACCCCCTTGCACCTCACTTTATTGGTCTAGCGGAGACGGGTGTCAAATCCTTCAAATCGCATTTTTTCGAGTTGTTGGAGAGCAACGCCTTACCCTAGAAAAATTCAATACATTACTTTGTCAGATTGAGGTTATTCTCAACTCTAGACCCTTGTGTGTTTTAAGTACAGATACCAACGATCTTATTTCGCTTACTCCAAAACATTTTATGAACCTGGATACCTTAAATTCATTAATTCCGGAGCCTAATGGTTCTGAGGCTCCTATGAATCGCCGTACCAGATAACAACTTATCCAGCGACTTCGACATTCTTTCAGGAAGAGATATTCTTTAGAATATTTAAATTCTCTGCAGCAACGGCAGAAATGGGATAAGTCTGCTGCCGAAATAGAGTTGGGGTCGTTAGTGCTACTAAAAAACTAAATCACTTCCTCCTTTCCTTGGCCGCTTGAACGTGTGACAGAAGTACATCCTGGTGACGATGAACATATTCGGGTGGTCACTATAAAAACCGCTACAGACACCTTTTGCGGTCAGTCGTTAAACTGTGCCCCTTGCTCAATTTTTAGTTTTATTTTTCCTGTATTTTCTCATTCAAATTATTTTTGTTTTCAATTTTCGTTTTTAATGTATCTTGCTATAGAGTTAGGGAAAACAGTTTGTTTTCGGCGGTCGAAATGTTGATGCAAGAAATATTAAAAACAGCTTTTATTGTATTTCCAGTTATGCCCACAGCTGTTGTGATAAACATTTTTAATTGTCTGTGGGCATTCGTAATGAAGAGTCGCTTTTCGTTCTTCTTATGATAAAGTTGTGTCCGTGGGTGTGTAGTTACGTTTGATTACTGACGTTGCTATTATTTTTTCTTTCGCTGATTCGAACATTTTTCGAGGGTGGCTTTGGTTAAAGATGTGATAAGGATGGAAGGTGTTGCGAAGAAAAAATATGGCGCTCTCGGTCTAAACTCGGGGTCTATTTCTGCGGAAGCATGAGGTAGTCGGGGTATTTTACTGAGATTAAACTTTTATTACGAAAAAATCTTGGGCGCCACAGCGTCTATGAAAACCAAAAAAAAAGGTTATCTTAAGGGTACACACAGAAAAGCCTTAAAAGAATTATATTGACTTGATTTTAGATGTATAGTAATTTAATAATTTCCTCAATTTTATCGTCTCAAATAAATTCAATTGTTGAGTACATAAAAGAATACTCAGAAGAGAAAAGCGGGTGTATCACCAAACAGATATTAAACAAATGCGGCCTTCAATATTCTTACCTGATGTTCAGTTAGAGCGGTGAAGATTCTTGGATCCAGAACACTCATTCCTGCACTCGGAAATTAATATAAAGCGGTAAACTTATTATTCAAGCCGTGACAATGGATTGTGTGTTAGGCCGCGCAATCACCAAATAGACGGCAAACAAGATAGAACATTGAAGGCGAAACGTGACCGGGTTTATTAAATTTAGATAAAAGAACAGATATTACCCTTAACAAATAAACTTAAACCTTATAGTAATAATATAAGAAACTAAATGAGTATATACAGGGTTGGACGGAACATCAATAAACTACTTATTTTTATTAAATATTAGAAATAAAACGAATTGAGTTTTGACTAGCATTTAATAAAAAAATTTATTTCTCTTCATCTTTGTACAAAATTAATGGTGTCTATACAACAGCATAAAAGTGAAAGCTGATCAAATTATTAAGTAGGCAAAAATATAATAATTAACAGACTATGCCTGTCATAAAAAATTACTCAACATTTTTTAACATTAATCATACGCTGTAATCAGAGATGTTTTTAGCTTAATTTTTAATCTTTCTACGATTTTACTTTATTTTCTTGAAATCATAAATTTCTTAATACAGAATTTACTCAACAAACATTGCCATCATCTGCTTTCTTGAAATTTGGAGTAATAGATTTTTATCTCTACATATGTTGTTTTGAAGTACTGAATCTGACAAATGTTTAATACATAAATATGGCGACTTATAAAATTGTGATTTGTTTTTTAAAGATTACGTGCAATATGGATATTCAAAATATTAAATTTCATATAAACTAAATAACTACATTTTGGTTTAGCAAACTGTACTCTTCAAATAAAACTTTCCATCACGTACATGTAGAATACTTTCAAGAACGAAAGTTATTATATGTTCATCTCGATCGTTATAAAAAAGGAATGTTCCTCACCAAAGTTAGATGAAAAAAATATTTAAGTAATTACAAAAAAGTTCGGGACACCTATCGATTCAGAGCATTATGATTCTGCCATTTTCTTTACGAAAGTTAACAATTTTCTTCCAAAAGCAATTAATTTAAACTTGGTCAATAATTTGTATTAAAATCGAATTCTGCTGTCATATTTTTGATCCATAAATTTGATTACCATCTAAACATGCTTGCGATTCTCTAATTAGAACCACGTTCTAACAGAAAACTCAGCGCCTGGCTTCAATCCTAGGCTATACGAAATTACCATGAGTGGAGTTTGTATTCACCTATGCTAACTCAAAATTCACTTTCTTCTCAAAAAACGTGTCTGCTGACTACATCCTAACAAACAAGAATCAACTTCTTTTACTTTACCCATCGATGCGCAAGACTATCCAAACTACGGCTTCGCGGGGTATTATTTACTTTAGTAATGACTTTCTTGCATAAATTCTAGCAATCTATGTAGCATGAAGTACATTATTTAATTGCCTAAAACTAAATTGTTACACTGCCTCTTTCCGAAAATAAAAAAAAATGGGAGGTTAACAAAATTCCAACAGCCAAAATTAAAACATTTTTCTTTATATAACTTATTAAAAAGGTTTAAAAATTTAGTTAAATAAATTTATAAACAAACAAAAAATAAAGTTTAACTCGAAGTATGACTTGGCTTCAACAAAAATAAAAACGTAACGAATTCATTGAAATGGGTATATTAGACGATAATTAATATACACAAAAAATAACCAATTGAGTGCTACGGTAACTCCGCGTACCACGCGTCCATGAGGAGTCATAATAGGGAACACACTATTAGGAAATGTCAATTAAGTAAGTCCAACACTCAAAAGTGTTTGGTGTATCGACAATACTCTTTATATTAGTAACTTTTTCTAACCGCTATACTTTTCGAGATTCTTTTTGTAATGATCAATCTTATAGTCTTTCTTTCTGATAATTCTTTCGCGCATCTTTTTAGCACGTTTCTTTCTTGCACTGATTAATGCATTCATTGGAGATCTTGGAGTTGTTGGAGAGACTGAGACAGAATACTCCGAATCTGGCGTATTTTCTCGAATAAACTTATTTGTAACCTCTTCCAAAGACTTTTTCTTTGCACGATAGGCAATACAATGCTTCCTCCAAGTTTTTTTTTGCAAGCTTGTGCTCACGGCGATTCATATCCTTTATTAATTTTCTTTTGCCCTTTTCTTTCTTGATTTGATATTCCGGCGCTCCTTTTCTTTCATTACCCCTCTTTTTTCAAGATAATTTTTAAGTCGTTCATACCTCAATCGTTCAGTAATTTGTTTCTGTTCTAATATATCTTATTTTGTTTTAGTCTTTTTTTAGGCGGCATTACGGAGCATTACGTACAGATGAAACATATTGTCAGTCCCAGAAAATAATTGTTAAAGAACAGTGCTAGAAAATAAAACAGGCCCCTGAAGGATAAAGCAGTCCCCTGTGTCATAAAATGACAGGGGTCTGTGCCCAGCGGACTGTTATTTTTACAAAATAAAATCCCTAGCATAAAATTGTTTGAAGTATTTTATAGATTTAAGAGTCACATATGCTAATACCTTACTAAGTATATGAATTTTGAAGTTATGATAATTTATTCACATAAAACAATATAAAATCCACTTACCAGTGGACTGTTAAATCAAGCAGCTCATGCACTTGGTTCAGCAACAAATGCGTGGTTGACACTGAACAAAATGGCTTTAGTCAGGTTAGCGCTGCATCTGAGCAAACTTCAAACCATTTGTTTTCTGTTTAACAATATCAACGGCGCCACCTATGGGTGTATCGAGTTTGGCGCTATTTTTAAATTGAACCAGGGGACTGTTCTAAAATTTTGAGGACAACATTTGAGCATTAATTTTTTATATCGAAAATCAACTTAAAATTATGGTTGTGATTTATAAACACGTTTGCTGTATTCTAGTTTTACTTATGAATATTTTAATTTTGTAACTTTAATAGTGAAAATAAATATTTGTCATAAAACTTGTCGTTCTGAGAATGGGACACTACAGGGTTACTGTGTTTTAGGATGTTTAAAAGGCGTTTAATCGAATATTTAAAAATTATGTAGTTACATGTGCTATGGTGTGTCAAGAATAGGTAATGTATTATCATTATTGATATTCAGAACTCCATAATAATAACTCCAAATATATAAAATTTGCCTGGGACATCGATTTTCCAATTAATGGAGAACCACCCAAAGACCGAATATTAAATACGCAATCAACAACTTATAATACTTAGTTCTGGGAAGAACTGTTTTTATAGAAAACTGCAAGAATAAACAATTATAAACACACGAATTGCAGATGTCAGATTGACAATTGTGTACAATTCAACATACAAGTCGATGTTTGGCAGTGCAATAGGCGGGATGTGCACATGTATCATTATATTAGATTCATGTGCAGTGCAGTCTATTCCTAAACTATCGTGAAAATTTTCCCGGTTAAACATTGAATTGAATTCTGCCATTATTCTCAGAAGTTATAGTACGCAAATGATATCACATGACAATCAACATATCACCTCTTGCACTATTCCGACGTAAATTTGTTTCAATGCGCATTGATGACGTTGTACTCTTCTTAAAAAATTTAGGTATACTTACCGAGGAAACAAAAAAATTATTGGCGTGGAGCACTCATCATGAAATTTACCTGGTGCGTTGTTTACCTTTTGGAACTAAACCGGCATGCTCGATATTTCAATAAGTGGTCGAAAAAGTATTGCAAGGTGCAGGAGGTACCATTAGCTTTCTCGATGATACTGTAGTAACGGGCAGGAATTGATATGGGTATCTAAAAAATTTGATCGTTTAAGTAGTGCAAAATTTCGTTTGAATTTCAATAAGTGTAGGTACTTTCAATGAGTAAAATATTTAGAACATAGAATTGATAGAGAAGGTCTGCAAAAGAATCCAGAAAAAGGTATACTTATAACAAACATCTCTAGACCATTAAATGTAACGCAACTAAAAGACTTCTTAGAAATGATTAAATATTATGGGAGAATTATTTCTGATTTATCTACTGTTTTGAGTCCACTATACAGATTGCTAAGAAAGAATACTGAATTTATATGGTCACCGGAGTGTGAGAGAACTCTTGTGACAGTTAAAAAGCTATTTATTCCGACTAAAGTTTGGCTTATTTTGATCCTACCTTGCATTTATAACTGATTTGTGATGCTTGGAGTGTGGGAATAGAGGCTGTCTTACATCACAAATATCCGGATGGTACTGAAAAAACAATCAGGTTTGCATCTCAGTAGATAAACAGTGTATGTACGAGGACTAAAGTTGCAATCCTCCCATGTTAAATCCCATAAGGAGGCTCAAGGTCGGTTCTGGTCATTTTTGAACCATACATTGAATTCTCCATAAGGAGGCGAAAGCTCCACCCAGACATTTTTGTATCCAATCATATAGGTAAAATCACCACTTTTCTATGCTCTCGGTTATCTAGTTTCGACTACTTTTCCAAGGTCGTGGTGACGTCATAGCCATTTATATATAAAGAGCAATGTAATACTATTCTAAAATGTTTTATTCATACATACATAACAAAATTTAAAAATATTAAATGCCAAGCATGGAACCATTTACTCTTAATTTTAACACAAATTATACACAGAAAACACTCTTTTCTTTATGTTTGTTTGGAGTGATTTTAATTTTATCTAATTTTATTCGCAGCTTAAAATTTAAATCGACACCCAAGTCCTCTATCTCCTTTTCTAGCCAATAGTTTGATACATAGAGATCGTATAGGTTTTCGAATTGTAAAATGTACCAAAGTTCGTCTCTTTGATTCCACCGACAACCAGATCCATTCCTTCGTGTAATTCTTGCAGCTTGTGACAATTTATTAATCGCGACTCCCCACTATATCCTGCATACGTATCTTGTTAGTTTGATCAACTTCTTCTTGTCGGTATTGGAGAGAATCCTTATTCTCTTACTCACTGTTGCGTAGTTGCATGTCCACCACTTTTGAGAATATATGGTCGTTATAGGTTGTAGGACCCTCGGTTTTAAATGATCCGAAAGGTTGTCTAACACATCTTTGTAGTGTTCGCGTATTGTCGTAGTGTTTTCCATGTAGTCCAACTTTCGCCTTTTTGCATCCATTTCCTCTAATTCCAGCTCTCTTTTTTATTTCTTTAGGAATTGTAGAATATGGTGTTGCAGAATGTGTAAAATATGTACTACCTGCTTTAATGTAGCAGTTGTATAAGATTTTTATTTTATCTTGGCTCTCTTCCTCCTCTACTATCTCCAAATAATTTACAGGTAAATAGTTAAAACTAAAAGCCGAAAGCACATACTTTAACAATTTTTCCTTTTCCTACTACAGAACGTGTATTGGGGGAATAACAAGACAAAGAAATTGACTGGCTTGCAAATTAAGTTATCCGAAAAACCAGAGGAAAGGGATAAATTGATAAAGTATGTGCTTTTCGCTTTTAGTTTTAACTATTTACCTGTAAATTATTAGGAAATAGTAGAGGAGGAAGACAGTCAAGATAAAATAAAAATCTTATACAAGTGCTACATTAAAGCAGGTAGTACATATTTTACACATTCTGCAACACCATATTCTACAATTCCTAAAGAAATATTCATTTCGGAATTGGGGTTGATAAATACGCCTAACGTTTGCCCAGAGGTTGTACGACAACGCGTGAAAATTGGCAGTAAATTCTATCCGTTTACGCTAAAAAAAAATTGCCCTTTATGCACGCCATACGTTGTAAGTGGAAGAAAAAGACAGCTGGAAATAGTGGAAATAGATGCAGAAAGGCGAAAGTTGGACTACATGGAAAACACTGCAATACAAAGATGTGTTAGACAAAGAACATCTTATTAGAGAAAATGAGGAAGAATTAAAAGATTATTTTATGTGCCGCTGGACTGACTTAGATACATCCGGGTTCTACTAGCTGTATGCATTTGTGGTTAGTAAGAAAGACTCTTTTAGTTATTAGGCGTCCTTGCGGAAGCGGATGGTACTAAATCTGTATACTCTATAAAGGGTCATTCTAAAAACGTATTTATCAAAATGGCAGATAACATAGACGAACTTAGGAATGCGGTTTCGTAACCTTGGCGTACACCACATGCAAAGGGGTTCCGCTAAACATTGTATATTTACCTAGTAAAGAACCTTTCGGATCATTTAAAACCGAGGATGCTTCAACTTATAACGACCATATATTCTCAAAAATGGTGAACCTGCAACAACCCAATACTGAGTGAGAGAATAAGGATTCTCTCCAATACCGACAAGAAGAACTGGATCAAGCTAACAAGGTACGTATGCAGGATATAGTGGGAGAGCCGCGATTAATAGATTGTCACAAGCTGCAAGAATTACACGCAGGAATGGATCTGGTTGTTGGTGGAATCAAAGACTTTATATATAGAGACAAACTTCGGTACATTTTACAATTGGAAAACCTAGACGGTCTCTATGTATCAAACTATTGGCTAGAAAAGGAGATAGAGGACTTGGATGTCGATTTAAATTTTAAGTTGAAAATAAAATTAGATAAAATTAAAACCTCTTCAAACAAACATAAAGAAAAGACTGTTTTCTCTGTATAACGTTGTATTAAAATTAAGTTTAAATAGCTCCATGCTTGGCATTAAATATTTTTAAATTTTGTTATGTATAATGTCAGAATAAAAATTTTAGAATAGTATTACATTGCTCATTATTTATAAAAGGTTATGACGTCACCACGACCTTGGATAAGTAGCCGAAACTAGGTAACTGAGAGCATACCAAAAATGACTGGGTGGAGCTTTCGCCTCCTTATGCGGAATTCAATGTATGGTACAAAAATGACAAGAACGGACCTTGGGCCTCCTTATGAGATTTAACATGGAAAAATTGCAACTTTTGTCGTCGTACATACCCTGTTTATCTAATCATCTCGTGTTTTGATCAAGGCAGAGAAAAATTATTCAGTTATACTATTCAATTATAAGGAAGCACTTGCAATTTTTTGAGGTGTTAAAAAATATTGTCAGTGTTTAATAGGAAATAAATTTATATTATGCTCAGACCTTACATGTGATTTTCCAATGCTCCTCCCGAAGGTACTATATTGGCCAGGAAGCGAGTTTTTTACCTGGAAAATTTGGAATTTTGCCGAACCTTTGCTGTTCCAAGCAAGGTAGGGATTTTTAATGTGTGTGTCAAAACACACACACGGGACCTCCATTTTACCTCTCATCCGAACGAGGGTGTATTTTTGTGAAAAATGCTTGCCTAACATTTTGAAAGCGGACCGTGTAGGGATTCGAACCCGGGACCTTGGGCGTAGTAGTCACACACATACCACTACGCCACGGAGCCGCCCATTATGCTCAGACCACAAGCTATTGATAGCGTTTTTTGGTGAAGACAAAGGAGTTTCGCAGATGGCAACCGGACATCTTCAGATATGGGTATGTTTTTGAGCGGGTTTGATTATAGATTCTAATATATTAAAGGAAAAAACTAATGTAACCGATGGACTATCTAGTTTCCACTCGAGGTAATTGAAAAACATAGTATAGACGCCGATTACTTTCATTTCTTAGTGGAAGTTAACTTGCCCGTTAGTTCTGATCATCTGAAGAATGATATTAGAACGGATCAATTGTTAAGCAAAGTTTATTTGCATGTGCGTGATGGATGGTCTGAGGTGATAACTGAAGAATTGAAGCCATTTTATTATAAGCATGGGGAGTTAAGTATTGGGGTTAGAGAGTATTGATCCCTGACAAATTTAAAAGACAACTGCTGGAGGATGTTTATGGGGCGTCAATGGCGTAGTGAAAATAAAATCATTAGCAAGGCAATATTTTTTGTGGGCCGCCCAGACAAGGAGATTGACGATTTTGTAATAGAATTGTGAGGCTTGCATGTCTAATTTGAAAACACCCAACAAGATACCTCTCATTAAGTTTCCAGAACGTAAATATGCTTTTGATAGGGTGCATATTGCTTTTTTGGGACCGTTTAAAGATGAAGTTTATTTATTAATTGTTGATTCATGTACTACATCGCTAGAAGTTTATAAAATGTATAAAATGGGCACTTCAATAGCTTGGAAAAATAAAGCGAATGTTTTGCTCGTTTTGAACTTCCAAATACTCTTGTTTCAGATAATGACCTTCGACTGGTGAGTGCTGAATTTGAGGAATTTTGTGTAAAAACGGCATTAAGTATGTCAAATCTCCTCCTTACCACCCGGCAATCAACGGGGGTGGTCGAAAATGGGGTGAAATGTTGTAAGAGTGTCTTACGTTAACTTCCTTTAGAAAATAAAAATAATAATCAAACGGTGGATACTTTTGTAAGTAAATATTTATTTTTGTATAGGAATACTCCTCATTGTTTAACAGGAGAAACTTCTTTCAAATTAATACTTTCTCGTAAAATTAGGGCAAGCTTTGGTTTTTTAACTCGATCAGTTTCTGAAAATATTTAAATACAAATTAAGAATCGTCATGGTAGCAGAAATGTAAATTTCGCATTCGGAAAATTAATTTATTTCAAAAATTATCAAAATGCAAATAAGCCAGGGTGGGTGAAGGCTGTTACAAATGAAATATAAGGTCGTGAAAACTTATGCATGTAGTCCAATACATGATGGTAGGTTTAAGATGGTTAAGGTATTAAAATCAACTAATTAAATGGGCGGGTTTCATGAAGGTTAGATTTTCGTAAGTGTAAGGAAACAGACTTATCTTGCAACATTGAAGAGCTTCATAAACCAAGCTATTTCAATCCAAAGATAATAAACCCATTTCCTATATTGAGCAAAATGTCAAATCCTATGAGTTACCAATTGCTTACGACAAAAATGTACCGTATATCTCTTGTGAAATTTCTATAGATTTAAGAAATAAGTTCAATACAGTTTCTGAAGGAGTAGGGGCGCCTGTACAGGCACAAACTGGTAAGCGTTTCAGTCAACGAAGGCAAAGGTGTCTCTAATGAAGATGTGTTTATGTTTGAATCTAGAGAACCAAGGACAGGTACTTCGAATGTGAAAAGCAGGCTTCTCAAAAATGTTAAGCCTTCAGATCGACCAAATTTTTGAAAGCGTAGGGGTGAGAGTTGTGATGTCTACTGCTCACTACTCATGTGTGTAGTAGTCTGGGATCAACTTGTCATAAAAAAGTTTCAAGATTATTTGGTAAAGTATTAACTTTTTTTAAATAAAGAAGTAATAAACTATTTTTTACCCAATATATTACACTACTGATTTGAATTTTACGAGGATTAGGGTGTATTTTGGAAGCAAAAAATATTAAAAAAAATATGATCTACGGTTTGGTGCTGATTGAGTGGAATATCGTGACCACGCAAACGATTCTCTCAAGATGTGATTACCAGTGCTTGTACCGACTTCTACCTTAGATATAAACTCGACAGAAAATCCGATGACCAATAACATTCAAGCGCTGTCTAGGCTTTACATTTTTATTTATAAGAATTTGTAGAGAGTGACCGTGTAATTAAACTTTTATGTTATCTATCACAATTTAGCGACATCGGTACTAAAGCAATTTCCAGTGCTTATCTTTACACGAAAAGTAGTAAATAACTACATCTACAACTTTATCGCAAAGCTATAAAAATGTCTTTAAGCAAACATAAAATCACTAGCTATCGCGTGCATGAATATTAAACTTCGTACAAAATATTCAATGTAACAAAATGTAAAGAGATAACGAGAAAGCATCAAGCTGTAAACTTTAGAAAGCTAAATATTAAGACTTGTTCCGTAATAATACTCTCAAAGCTTTTTGTTTTGTGCCTCTTATAAATTCTGTTTTTGTCCTGCACAGTTTTATGCACAATTTATCGTACTAAACGTAAAGGAAGATTGCGTTGCTTAAGAGGGAAGCTTTGACGTGGATATTGCAAGAAACGTTAATTGGCGAATATGAAAGCTTGTAAAGATTAAACAAAAATATTGATTTTAAACTTGCGGACATTAAAGTTTTTTGGCAGGAAGTAGGAGTCAACTGTTTTAAAGTTGGCGTTCACAAGTCATTGAGCTGGGTGGTATTACAAAACCATTACACCCCACCTCCCTAATGCGAGTGAGTTATAGATTTTTCTTATCGAGTTTATGCTACGGGTTCAAATCACGTTATCTTACCAATTTCGATTTGCTCAGAAGGGGTGGGAACCCCGTAACTATTTTAGGGCGCACCGGCTAACTTTTAGTTGTGCCGGAGTGGGTTCCTATAAGAAAATGATGAAAATAAAAAACTATAAGGATATAAAAGTGACCGAAATATAAAACAACTTCACAAATACTACTTACCTTGAAAGGCTCCGCTAATTGTCAAAATTAACGGGCGTCAAACCGTCTTAACTCAGCAATTTCGTCGATGTATTCGCTACTCTAAAGACAGTTATTCCGGATAGGCCTCTTTGTTGTAGGTTTTCCTAAATCTCGTTACTCATCTTTGACCTTTCATAGTCACACTTTAAAAATAACTTCATTGACTTTATATGAAATTAAAGAAATTCTCGAAATAACGGCTTCGCAAATATGATTTCATCATTGAGATAATTGGTATTCTCTCACAATGATCATCTTACCTATCCTATAGATAACTCAAAATAATAAAATTCAATCTAAGTCTAAACTCTATTAACAAAATTTTCGATAATATAATTGCACGTATATTAATCTTAAAGAAAACAAACCTTAAATTAATCTCTACTGGCCAGGCATTATTAACAGAACTAGATAATACATTACTCTGAAAGTAATACTACCATTCCATTGTACTAGGTTTCTAATTTGCTTTATATGACTTTCATAAATCCCATCTACTTGGAAATTCTCTTAACAATCGTACTTAAAAATACTTCCGCTTTCTCCATTCCGAGATCCATTGAAAATGTGAAATTTACACTAAGAAATTTATTGGAAATACATCTTACATTTAAAGTTTGCATTTTACTTAATACGCACACCCTTCTTAACGTTTAAAAAGATTCACACTTTCTATCTAATAATCTTATACTTAAATGTAAGCAATGAATCACGTCGCTCTACCACTTATATTTACAAGTTTGCATATATTTATATTTATCAAGCGTCCACTAAAATAGAATAGGAAAAGCTCAGAAAAGTTTTCACAATTTAGTAATTGAACGGTCTCCAAGTTACTCCATTGATTGACTTGTTATCTCCTGGGCACGTTAGGGCCCACATTCAACTGATTTAGTATCCAACATCCAACTTATTATTCACCGCTTTAATACATCTGCGACACAATTTAAATTTACGCAAAACACGCGTGTTGGAACTTCCTGGCCTAAATCAGCCAGCGAAGCTCAAAGCAATTCGTCATCGATCACCTGTTTGACCGGCCCTTAGCCTACACAAGTCCGTTATTTTTAAACCATATTTTGTTCTTCTTCATTTTACTTCCGTACTTAATCGTTATATTACAATCTCTTTCTCTCATGTTAAAATTTCGAATTCCGTTCTCACACATTATGGGTCGAAAGCTTAGGGCCAAGTTCAATGTCTTTAGATCATGTGAATGCACTACTTTTTATGACATTTTATTATTCTGCAGTTTGTAACACTTTAGTTTTAGGCAAATACATAATGCACTTCGTGCTTTGTGGGTTGCCGGAATTTAGTCGAGAAAGTCATTGCTAACGTATTTAAAATCTTGCGCAGTCGTAGTTGAATAATCATGCGCATTGGAAGTGTGACTTCAAAGACCATTCTTGTCGTTGGCATGTAGTCACTAGACACGTTTTTTTTTTAAAGTGGTGTGTGTGTGTTTGAGCCATCATGGGTGGCAATTGCACTTAGTTTAGCGTTGGGGCCATAGTACCGAGCTATGTTAGAACGAAGTTCTAATTAAGATTGAGTATTTATAGAACGGTTCGTTATTTAAAAGATGGCGTTTTAATTGTTACTAAAGAAGGTTTTAATTTTTAGCAGGCAGCTTTATATTATAGAATTTATGGATTATAAAAATAAAACAGAATACCATTTCAATACCAATCATTGCAACTGAAGATGTAATTCTTAGTTTTTCTAAAGAAGTTTTCGTGGATCGTAGAGAAGATGGCGGACTTTATGATGCTCTGATTAGACAGGTGTTCTGTATTTCATTGTAATTACTTAATCCCTCAAGCTTTGGTGAGTACAATTCCTTTTTTTACGATCCAGAGGAATCAAGACGTAAGTGATGAACGTTTTGTTTGAGAAGCCGAGTTAGCTAAACTAAAAAGTAATTAGTTAGCAAGTACGAAATTCAGCATTTTTGATTTACAAGATCGAACGGTATTTTATTAAAACAAATCATATTTTTGTTTGGTGTAATTAAGATGATTTGGCAATTTTTTATGTAGCCGTATTCTTATGTTAAATATTCGTTAGAACAACACTTCAAAACAGCATATGTAATGATAAGAATCTAGTTTTCCATGTTTGTTTAAAACAGATAACACTTATGTTACTAAGTAAGTTTTATATTGAGACAATTCATGATATAGAGAAAATTCAGTAAAACCTTAGAAAGACTAAAGTACAAACTAAAGACAATTTTTGGGAGCTATATCAAACATCTCTGATTACAGCATGTGACTAATGTAATAAGATATTGAGTAACTTTTTTATGACAGGTCTAGCCTGTTAATAACTGTGATTTTTGCCTACTTAACATTTTCATCAATATTCATTTTCGTGCCATCGTATTTACACTGTAAAAATTTTTTGTACAAAGATGAAGAGAAACAAATTTTATTAGATACTAGTCAAAACTCACAATCGTTTTATTTCTAACAGCTCAATAAAAGAAATAAGTAATCTATCCATTTTGATCGAGATAATCAAAGGTAAAGAAATTATGTTACTACATATCTAAATCAAGTAGATATCATTTCCTTAAGGTTTATCTGTGTCTATTCTTAGGATGAATTTTTGTGTTAGCTTTACAAGTTTACTTATATTGCAAGTTTAGTCTCAAAAATACCCCGACCATCTTATGCCTCCGCAGGAATAGACCCCGGTTTAGACCGAGAGCATTCTACTTTTCTCTCGTAACACCGTTTGGCCCTACTACATCCTCAATAAAGGCCATCCTCAGAAAATCTATATCTAGTGAAAGAAAAAACACTACAAGTTGTTGCCCCCCCCCCCTCCCAGTGAATTTATACAAATATTATTGTGGAAAGTAATGTCCCTGATTTAATCGGTGATTTTTCTAAGTGAATACAACTAGTGCAAGTTTTCCATCGTAGTAGCTGTTTATCTAAAAATGTACTGGGTGCTTTTACGTTTATTTACTTGTTCTGATTTAACATTATATTGAAATAACCCTTTTATAAAGTGTAAAATCTTCAATAATAACTAAAAAATAACTAATAGTGTTGCTATTATAGTTTTATATTCGACATGCAAGGTGGGGGTTTGGATATTAGTTGGTTGTGTTTATCACGTACGTCTAATACAAAAGTAAAGTGCATAGTAAATATAAGGCAATGTATTGTACACGATCCAGGTGAAATAATAAACGTTAAATATATAATTGATCCGATTTCATTAAGTGTAAGTAATGGTTAATTTTAATTATATTATTACTAATTTATATTTGAACTAATGTTACTTGTAAATATCGCAGGTTCGCAAGTATTAATATAAGCTGTGGGTACTGCAAATAATCGTACAACTTTAGAATACCATAGCTAATACATCCTTTGAATATCGCAGAAATAATACCATTGTTTACTGCAAACACATATTAATAATTTTTGGTTTACAATACTGTAATAGATTAAGCCGACATATAAAGATATGGAATTAATTTTGGATCAAAAGTGGTCTTTATACACAGTTACCTCCTATTTTTTTGTTTTAAATTTCTACGACTTCTAGTAGCATGTTGTGAGATTTTAACACTATGAAAAATTGAAGGGGAGTATGTATATATAAATAACATACTTTTAGGTATTATACAAAAATCAATCAAGGTGCATTTTTGAAGATTTGGAGTTGAAATAAACTCCTCAAATAGTTATGTTCATAATTTAATAAATTTTTTCTCGTATAATTTAAAATATAAGAGAATTATATAAAGTAGAGTAATCTTAAGGAGTTTTTAAATATAAATATTTATTTAAAAGGTATCACGTTCCTTGTTAAGAAATTACTGATTACATTGTAATTTGCTTAATTGAATTATATTTTGTAAATATTAGACAAAAAGCGTAGAAAAATATGGACGACTAATAAAATGTAATACAATTAATGCGTGTACAACTCACGATATTCTCTAAATCTGTATATACAAAGTACCACATCACATTCCAAATCATTCTCTGTCTATTACTGTGATTTATGGACCACAACAAATGAAGAATTAAACAAAAAAATCATCATATTATCCACACATTCATTCATAATGTTCTTTATTCTTGGCTATCCTTGGGCTTTTCGCCCTTTCTAGTCGAAGGTTCGAAATAAGTAAGAAACATTTCTAGAATACAAAATAAATAATAAACGATAAAAATATATATGTTCTTAAGTTGGAGCCTATGAGTCCTTGTTCTTGTCGTCTAGGTCTGAGTTGTTGAATATTGCCTTTGGTTACATCGGAGTGGATAAAGATGAATTGTATGGAAGAATGGTATATGTTGATTAGGGTCAAATGTTTAAGGAAGTAGTGGTTTGGTAAGTAAGATTTCGTTAGTGAATAGGTTTAGTTTCTGTGAGTGGTTTGAAACTAGGAAATTTATGCTGGGGAATGGAGAATAAAGATCTAGGTGAATTGTGTATTTGAGGTTTACTTGTAATACGTATTTAGAGGATACAACTATAAGATGGGTTGGGGTTTCTAGATATGATTTGTCGAGACGGAATAGAATGGTGAAGGGGTTAGGCTGAATCAATTTAGTTTGTTACAGAATTTGCTGTGTCCGGTCAGGAATTGGATCGTAGTTTTGCTGGAAGAGGTAACGTGTGATGGGATGTTGGTAATGTCTGTAAAAATGTGATATGTGTATTTGCCTGTAGAGAATAAGGATCGGTGTTGTTGTCAGGGCTGTGTGAGAAAATTTGGGATTCTGGATTTGGCTTCAGTTTTGGATTATATTAGATATTCGTTAGATTTATTGTTCTGTCGCGAAGGGTTATTGGACGGCTGCGGAGATAATACTGTTTGTAATTGAGGAGACTATATTATGGGGTTCTGGATTTGCATATGTGGTCGATACGATAGTAGTACTTGCGTGCTTAAGATTTTGAGGTAGGCTGTCAGGTCTGCTTTTTGCGTGTTGAATGAAGGTATTTTATGGTAAGTTCGGGAAGTGAAGTTAGATAAGCTATTAAACGTGATTCGATTGTGATCGTTGGATAGGAGAATATTCGATGTCCAGGAGATGGCTAGTTGTGACGCAATTGAGGTGAAGAGGTAATGTCAATTTTGAAGTGATGGAATTGGGATATCTAGGTGGAAATGCGCGAAGGGGTATTCTGAATGTCCAAATGGTGTTGATTGATAACGTCTTCTAGTATCTGTTTTTTGTGGTCTGTGTTGTCGTTGAAAAACAGTGTGGATTTGTCTTTAGCGTCAGCTGATATGATAGTGGATTTGCTTCTAGTCACTTTGAATACGTAGTCAAGTTGGAAGAAGAATGTATTAATTCTAGTGCTGAATTGGAAATAACAGGAAATTAGGAATAAGGTGCCAATTTTTCAATGCAGCTCTACTACAGCTGATGTGTTTTTGGTATCTAGGGGTGAGGGTGTATGTATGCTTGTATGTCGAACGAGATTGGGAATTTTATTATATGCGAAGAAAGGTTCCTGAATTAGGGTTATGGAAAATTGATATTTTTGGAGAATGTGAAATAGTTTCAAGGTTACGGTCCGGGAGTGTTGGAGGTTGATTTGGATAGATCAAAGATGGAAAACTAAAGAGGTGTGTATGTCCTTACGTGTTTTGTCTAAAAGCAATAGTCTCTCAGTTTGGTCATGTGCAATGCTTGTTTAACACAGGGCAGTCTGGGCTTGTTATGGGATTGGTATGTAGTCCGTTTATGATGTAGCAGCTTATACAGAAGAAGGGCAGGTGGATGGGTTTGAGCAATCCTTGTTTAAATGTTGTCCGACAAATCAACTACAAAGGTTTCAGAATACATGATTTAACCGAGTGTCCTTACCTCAGGCAGCTGTAGCATCTGGACATGGCAAGCGATCTTACTCTGCACGATTTAGAGCCTATGAACAGATAGGAGTTGGTTGTAATGATAGATCGAAGCTTAGAAGAAACATTCAGGATTAGACTGTCAGAGTAGTCAGTTTTTTTTACGATCGATGGCAATTGAGATTTCGGATGTGCGGGATTCTTCGGATATCAGGAGATCAAGGGAGTTCGGGTGTATATGAAATTTAAGGCGTCTGTGGATGGGATTTGTTTGTTTAGATAAAAAATGACAATCTGTTGGAGTTTAGGTTTGGGTAAATGGACGTTACAGAATGATTGTGTAAAAGATGAAATTAGTTTAATGTCGTTGAGATTGTTTGTTTGGATGGTAACTGATGATTTTGTGAGGTGGATAGTTTGGATGTTGAGGTATGGGAGCGATGGGTTTTTGACTTTTAGTAGTTCATGGGAGTGGTGTTCGTGTTTAGGGTTATGGGTTTGGAGAGTAATCTCGTTGCGTGTTGGTATGCATGTGTTATGGAAGTTGCAACAGCGTAAGATATCGTATGTGGTGGTTATATGGGTGCTGTGGTTGGAAGATTTACTTTTGTGTAGAAGCTTTTAAGGCCACGTTTAGGCACTCTTGTGATGTTTCTTCTACAATTTTGAACTTCTGCGCTACTTTATTTGTCAGTAGTGAAATTTGCTCCATTATTTGTAGTATATGATTAATACGGCTTCTGTTGATTTATTGGACTCTTTAATACAAAGTCAATAACCTCTCTTTTCAATTGACTAATTTCCTATGGTGAGGGCAGACATGATTTTTCGTTTTTGAGTTTTCGTCATCCTCTCTGTATTTTTAAAGCGTTGAAGCTGGCAGACGATTCTTAGATCGTAGTTCCTTTGAGGGTGGGTTTTTATTATCCCTTACTGATTTAGAAAAGAGGGTTAATGACTCGACAGATTGTAATAGTTGGCTACTGGGAGCTGGTTTATCAATGTCAGTTGGTGAGTTTTTTGGATAATATCATTTATAGTGTGGTAAACAACTAACACCTGCTAGTCCGATATTGTTTTAAGGTTTCAATTAAGAAGATTTTGTAAGTTCTTAGCGTAGAATATCTCCCTCATTTGTTGCTAGATTTGATTCACATTTTAGTGGTTTAACCCTATAGTGCCTGAATTTGTTTTATTCTTTTATGGAGGTAGGGTTATACTGGTTTCAGGCTTGAATTAACCGATTTAACGTCGAAAAACACAACGTGCGCGTTTTTAGATTTATTTGTCACTTTACAGTTTTCAAACTTTTGCCGGATATAGACCTTTATTAGTGGTATTTGTTAAACTAGTCAAAATAATTTAGTTTCAGTTGAAAATGTTTGAAATTTCGCTAAAAAATGGAGATTGAAGTGACAACAACCTACTTGACGACGACAGAAGCAAAAGTTTGGAGTACTACTCATGCACCGGGTAAACTTTACAGTTGTCTTGGTAATAATCTATTATGTCTTATATGGGTTGGGATTATTAATAGAATACAAGTGAGCGACGCCAAGATCCACCAACGAAATGTTTCAAAAGGTACTAGATATCAGCAGACCCACTGCAGTTCAACTTCACCTACCAACCATTGGACATTGTCAGTAACATTGTTTCACCCACTTGGTGATGGAAAGCGTTGCAATTGATTACCATTGCTACAGGAGATTGTAACGGATTTAAGTATTAAAAAAATTATCTATTTAAGAAAGATTCTTCAAGCACCACGTGCGGTGCCAATGTAGCAAATTTATTTAGCCTCACGATATTGGGCGTCAATGTTAACAGTTTCTATTTTTAATATTTCCAACGCTAGTCCCTAGGCAGGAGATTTAAAGGAACTTGAACTTTTTACGCGTATGAGTTGGAACTATGAAAACTTGCCGCTTTGACCGATAGTTTGGCTATTACCTCATGGGAGATCATGAGAAAGGGCAAGTTTGAAATATTTTTCGTTATACGGAATATTAAATAAAGTGAAGTTGGACGTTACTGCATCTAGCAAGTATTAAAAAGAGGTGCTTTTAGGATAGACACAGAAACCCTATTGAAATGGATCTTTAAAAACCTTAAATTTACCTTTCTTAGAAAATTAAACCTGTTAGAATCAGAAAGTATCCATTGTATGACTAATAAGTTTTATCCAAGAAAAAAATAAATCAATTCAAGAAGTTTAGTGATATTAAACAAAATCATTATTAAAAGAACATTTTGTCGTTTAAGACGTGAATGAGCATGAGATCTGATAATCACGTACATACTTTAATCTAAATCATTTCAAAATTGTAAATTCTAAGGTGCAAAACTTTAATCAATTAGCACTTTCTAAGAATCATATGCTTTGAATAAGAAATTTTATCAATTAGCACAAGATTGTGACGCTTAACAATGGGGTACCGGGTTTTATGGACTACAGCATGATGGATCAGGACTTAGCTGTAGTAGAAAAGGAGGTTGCAAAAACAATAAATATACCCTTTTGAGGTTCAACAAAAGTCACTCACCTTTAACCACTAGTAGTTGGCGGCGACCTTCAGGTAGGTCTGGCACAGGTCCCGGTTGGATGGTCAAAGGGCGTCGGCTCCAGGCTAGTATGGTACGGGATGGATTTTCTTAAACATTGCTAACTTGTGATCTGGTTGTCTCACTATCGTGCTGCAATAAAAACCGATTAAGGAATTTAAACGTTTTGAACAGCAGTTTCACCATTCACGACTTTCCGGGCCGCTTGCCGCGAAGATGTTGTAGAAGTGAGTGGATTTAGAAAATTATTTCCCAGGAAGCGGAGGAAGTCTTATCAGAATAAAACTCACAATGCCCACGCGCCGTGTGTATGAAACGAGTTGGAAACCATGAGCTATTTTTGAACAATAAGGCGTTTACACGGGCTTTTGGAAAATTAAAACGTTGTTTGTGACTGTACAAACCAGCTTTCATAACGGCTGGGTTGTTTTCTGGTAGATTGTGGGTACGAAATGTTGAAGTTAGTCTTGTAATTGAATCAAATTAGTAAATAACAAGGAGCCTGTTTTTCCATATGGGACCAAAGACTTATTAAAAATTGAGGATCGACCTAATGCTGCAAATAATTGGTAATGACGGATTTTTTTCAATTTTTTCCTTCGCACCTTCCGGTTAATTTCTAATTTGGTTCAACAACAACAAAAATTGTTACACGATTGATACGTAAGATCAGACGACAAACCTCAACTCCCTGTTTGTTGTACTTATCAAGGATTTCTCGTTCAAGATACCTTCTTTATACCTCGCAGGATAGAACTTCTTAAGCATCAGCAGTTCTGTCTTGGTATTCACCCTTCAAGGCAATGGATATGATCGAACAAAGTCGTGAGCATTTTATTGAATATATCAATATGCGTTAAACTCGCTCGTTAACAGTTACCTGCATTATTCAATTACAAAGCTTTCTAATCATTTGCTCACTAAGAGAAATAACTAAAAGGTATTTCCCAAAGGGCGTTATATAACCAAAATTTTACAGAAATAATGAATTTTTCAGAAAAATTTGACTATGAATTATAGCTTTTTGCCGAGTCTTGAAAAACAGAAAGCTTAAAGCTTACCGAAATGAAAGCTTTGAGTAAAAGTGGAGAATAAGTTGTATCGAACTAATTGTTCTGCGTTTAATATACGCATATTTAAACAAACGAAGTCATATTGTTAAACGCAGAAATTGTAACGATATTTCTTTTTACCCCACGTGTAACTTTGTTCCCAATTTTTCTCAAGCAGACAAATCTCGTCTTCGATAATACTCCATTGTGAAAGTAAATGAAACCTATTGAACAAGCTATCTTATGGTCAATGCGTCTGTGGCTTTTATATGAACACTTCGTACCTCTCTTGCTATAGTATTTTATCATTTCATTCTGGAAAAATATAATTATAATAACAAGTATGAAGTAAGAGCAAAACTACAATTTTTTATTCAAAGTCCTATACGTGTAACTAGGTAAATCCTATTGTGTTCGTTTATGTGTGGATTTAATATGACAGGTACAATCGATAAAAGGACTTATTCTATAGTTTGAGGTTACAAGCATTGGGTGGAATAAAAAATTGTGATAAACAAATATAAAACCTGCGATGGTGCTAGACCCTCATATAGTTATGTAACTTATTTTATTAAAAATTCATCTAGTCAATTTTGAATCTTCTACATTACACTGATAACATATGTAAAATCAGAAAGGATTGAGAATTTGGGCGAATAAGTGAGTTCTAGGTTCTTAACTATAGGGTGCGATAAGAATGTTTTACTTGACGCTATTATCAAGGGTGACTGATAAATTCAATAGGTAATATGTTCCTCGGTAATAAGTTGGTAATTAGTTGGAAAACGATTTTGACTCAACTCATAATATGAACGATTTCTGCATTCTTTAGTACAGTTCCTCCTTATCTTCCATTAACCTCTTCGTATTAATTTAAATGTTGTATATGAAGGGCACGTGTATTAGTTAAATAATTTATTTCATAAAAGTATCCCCTTCGCTTTAACCTCTTAGAGCAATACTTCTTATATAATATATCACACCTTTCTTATAAGTAACTAGTACTTATAATTTCAAAAATTCATAATTATATAAAACAGAAAAACTGTTAAATGAGTGGTTTTGAAAGTATTGAGCTACATCGGCAAAACTAGGAAATAAAAATTACATAAGTTACATTTTTGATATATACGAGGTTTGTGAGCAATGTAATGAGACTGACAACACTGCCACTGACCTGGCAACGCTGTGTTGTTCTACCTGTCTAGACCTGTGCGGCCATCCTTTCCAGATGTTCAATCCGACTTTTACCTCCGTACAGACAGCACGTATTTTTGAGAGCGCTATTAGTGAGGTTGTGTTTTTGTTGTGTGTTACGAAAATGTAACGGCGTAATTTAGAGCAACGTTATGCCATCAAGTTTTTGTTAAACTTGAGGAATCCGCGAGTGTGATATTTGACCAGTTAAAACAGGCCTATGGGGAACATTCCTTTACAAAACCACAAGTTTTTCGTTGGCAGAAATCATTTTTGAATGGCAGAGAATACGTTAAAAATGAACCTCGCTCAGGGAGACCTTCAACGCCAAAATCTGACGAAAACATTGAATGTGCGCGTGCTGTTGTGACATCAGACCGACGTTTATCAATAAGGATGATAAGTGACCTGATAAACTTGAACACTTTTACCGTACATCAAATTTTACCCGAAGAAATGCAAACGCGAAAGATTTGTGCCAAGATGGTGCCGAAAATCTCACAACTAAGCAGGACAATCGAAGAAACGCGTGCGTTGATCTTTTGAGAGGATTGCCAATGACCCCAAATGGTTCAGTCGTGTCATCACGGTGACGAATTCTGGATTTTTGAACATGGTCCTGAGACAAAGCGGCAAGGTGCGGAATGGCACACTGAGACATCTCCCCCACCAAAAAAGACTCAAATGAGCAAGTGCAAGATCAAAACAATGCCGATTTGCTTTTTTGACACTAGGGGTATTGTGAATAAAGAATTTGTTCCTCCGGAACAAACTGTCAACCAAGTGTTTTACAAAGATGTCCTTGAAAGGCTAAGGAAAAGGTTGAATCGAGTGAAACAAGACATTGCAGACAAGTGGATGCTGCATCACGACAACGCCCCATGTCACACGGCCACTTTCAACACGGAATTTTTGGCCTCAAAAGACATTCATATTGTTCCACAACCCCACCCACGCCCCTTCCTCTGATCTGAACTCTTGTGACTCCGTTCTTTTCCCGAAATTCAAAAATGTCTTGAAAGGATGCCGTTTAGGGACGCTGGAGAATATTCAAAAGAATGTCACCGACATGTTAAAGGCTCTACCAGTTGAAACCTATCAGCGCTGCTATCAAGAATGGGAACAAGGACTCCGTCAGTATTTAGCTGCGGAAGGGAACTACTTTGAAGGGAACAATATTGTTGTTTGAAAAAAATAATAAAATTTCGGGGGGTAAAAAATCTTATTAGGCATGTAATAATTTGAAACATTTTTCTAAGCTATGGCATAGGGATTTATAATTTAAAATAAGCTTTAATGTTAATGTTGCTTTATTTTAGAGCTAGGTAAACACGTGCATTTTAATGTATAAGTACCGTGCAAAGTTAGTAGTAGGAAAGCTTTTCATTTAGTGGCATAAAAATCAATAATTTGAAGAGGGTGAATTCTTTAGTGATATCAAGTAACTGATATTCGAAGTGTAATTATTCTAGTTGTGTACATAAGTTAGTGTAGGGTAATATAAAGCTGGAACACTTATAATTTTTCAAAAGTTTATATTAGTATAAGTAGTAACAGTGTTGTCAAGAATAAGTTAACGATTATGAGTTTCTAAGAAGGAACGTGCAGCAAACGAAACATTTCCAGTAAAATTTAGCATTGCAAATATATTCGGCGTATTAATTAAAAACCTGTAAACAAGCAGCAAGGCTTCTAGGAAAAAGATGGTTAAAAATGAACAGCAGGTCTATGTTGAAGGTTACATACAAATATGGATCGATAAAATAAAGAAAAAGATTGTGTTTTGCATGTGTTAGCAAGAAATAAAAGATATCATATAGAGTTGGTTGTCATTGACTTTGAAACGTCTGTAATACAAGGAAATTTTAAAGGTAAATAAGTAAGACTGAGATGCAGCGTGTTTTCATAAGACATCGGTTTGGAAGGGAATTCAGAAGCACGGTAGAAGACTATAGACAGAGTAGGACTGTTAGACTGTGTATATAAGAACGAGAAAGACGATAGTGTAGATTGGTAGGGTAGAATAGAACTAGTAAACAGCAGGGATAAAGGTAAGGAGATATAAGATACGGGTTAAACAAGGATTCAAGAAACGGATAACTGACATAGAAAATTGAGAAAGGGTACAACACAAAGGACAAAACATTTTGGATGCAAGTTAGAGAGAGGCGACCGTATATGCGCATATGAGAGAGGCGTGTTTTGGATGCTTGTATTGATGCCAGTTGCCAGGGGACTTCGACGAATTTGACAGCCGTTGGAAATTTTAATGAGGGATTCGGAGTAAAATGTTTGTTTGTGATTGAAAATTCTGAGATTTTCGAGAAGGTTGGCAAACGGCTGTCAATTTTACCGTGAATAGCTGAAGGTTAATGGCTAGATTTGTAGAATTGGACCACGATTAGGTGTTGTTGTATGCATGGGTTTGTGGAATCGATAGACCGTTTAACAAAGTTTACCAAGAAAGCGTGTTTAGTGGAGTGGTGTGAACCGATTCGGGGGGACATTTTTGAGTCTATATAAATCAAGAGGAGGCGGTTAACGCCCTGTTTCTCTTTCGATCTTCAGCCAAGTTTCGAACTACAATAGCAAATTAGTTACGCGACTAGTGAGTTTGAGATTTTAATACAATAAATTAAATATGCACAAGTTGGTGCAAGATTAAAATAGCAGTCGTGAATTGATAAAATACAATTTGCAAAGCGAAGCTTGATGTACGTAAGTAAACGTCTTCTTATTTTTGGTTGGAGGTGCTTGTTGTGCACTGACATGGAGTAGTGGACGTTGATGGACCAGTAGCGAATGTTTGTGAGTTTGGACGTACCGTACGTTGGTTCCAGCAAGATCTGGGTAGATGATTGCTGTTCCTGATGGTGGGAGTCAACTTGGGGTGATTCCTGTACATGCAGTCATGAAGGAAGACTACGTCAGAGATGGTTTCAGGGCAGAGATCTGGTTGTGCTAAATTCCAGGTAATTGAATTTTATAAAAATTTTGTTTGACTATTGTGATTCTTGGGTGATTATGACATTTTGTGCTTTTTGGGTGGATTTTGCTGAATTTTATGGACATAACAATTGATTGTTTACTTTTGATAAGGAATTATTTGAAAATATGTTTATGTAAAATTGTATACTATAAAATGAGTGTGTACTATTGGCTTTTGTACAAAGTAAACGGTTTTTGGTAATTTTTCAGTGCAATAATTAGCACTTAGGTACAGAAAGGTTTTTACTATGAGCTCGTATTAGATCTGGGGTTTTAAAATAACACTTAGGAATCAGCCCAGTTACTTTTAATAATAATAGAAGTAAATAAACAAATTTTGAATTTATGTTATTTTTAAAATGACTTTATTTAAAATTAAAGATTGTTGTTAGATATCCAAGGTGTGAATTAAGAATGTTAAGACAAAGATTTTTGGGCAGTGATTTGATGTTACAATAAAGTGTGATGCAATTTTGGTAGTAGAATTTTCTTTCTTTGAATAGTAGGGTAGTATTTTTAGAGAGCAACTGACTAGCCGTGGCGAATTTCCCTGAGGAAGGCTGGAGGTTTAGCATCCTACTTGTTCCCGGTAGACTTTAGAGAATTTTATGACCACCCAATTGTGGTGTTTGAATTTATTTTAGGTAATTTGTAGGGCTAACCAAGGAGAAGTTTGCAGCATTTTGTCGACCCAACGCTGGGGCTCGTTTTTATAGATGGAGTCCGGAATATTTTTGTCGACCCAACGCAAGGGCTACGTTTCTAGGAATTTCGTAGCAATATATATATATATATATTGCTGTGATAATGGGTTGTTTAAGGGTGTATTGTATAGCAAAGGCTGTGCAGAAACCCTAAATTACGATAGGATGCAGAAAACTGCATTTATTTAGTAGAAAATTTAATAATTCTTATATTATGTAAATAGTGAGCATTTAACATCCTGTATATAGAGCATAAGTAGTTTTAAGAGACGCACATAAACACATCTTGCAACAATAGGACGCATATTTAGCATAGAAATAGGTAATTCATACATTAGGTAAATGACAAGTATTTAACACTCGGTATATAGAGCTTCATTAATTTTTAGTAATGTAACTAACAATATTTTTTAGTAGAAGCACGCGTATTTAGAGGTAAGGATACTACATGTATTTAAACACGCATTAAAAAGGGTTCTAATTAGTTGTAATATAATACGGAGATAAGAGATAAAACTTAACAAAACGTTGTGTAAGTGCGTAGAAACAATCAATATTTTTGATAAGAAAATGCAGTTCAAAGATGCGTAAATAAATGAACACGAAAATCAAAATTGAAGTTACATCATGTATTTTTGTATAATATGGAAAACGCGATATCTAAACAAAACAACGTATGGTTTAGATAACGAGGCATCTGTAGCAAACAACCATTACATAGGAAACGAATATATTACATCAGAAAACCACTTCAAGTGCAGCAAATACAAAGACCTTATTGGTTAAGATAAGCGACAGACTTGGTGGAAACCCAACCCACATCCAAGTGGGATCATCCTATATTAACAGCGACAATGATTACAGAGCTCAGTTTTAACTCAAGAAGGCCAAGCTGCGATACTCTGAACCTAAAAGTCACGCGTAATTTAATATTTAATAATATAATAGTGAAAATAGATAGTGACAAGTAAGTGCTACAAATATAAAGATTTCTTTTGCCGATTAACGTGAGTAGAATTTGGGGTAATTAATTTAAACTAATAATATAATAATAGGGCACCGAGTGGATAGATATAGTAATTCCGAGTGTATGGATAATCCTAGTTGGTTGATAATATTTCGAGTGTATGTATAATCCTGATCCTAGTCCGAATTGGGGGATAACAATTCAAGTGAGTTGATAATAATTTCAAATGTGTTGGTGGAGAATAATTTCAAATGTTGGTTAATACAATGATTCAAATGTGTGTATAATTCTAATCCTAATTGGATGATAATAATTCTGAATTGATGTTGGTTGATAATGGATGGTATAATAATTTAAATACATGGAAGATTCTAATTGAGGGTATAATATTTCAAATGTATGGATAATTCAAATAAGGGGATGTTTTAAATGGATTAAGGTAATACTTCAAAGCAGCGTCGATGATTTTGGTATAATTTTGAGCTGCGAGAATCAATAAAGAAGCAAGAAATAATTTATGGAGAACAAGGGGTTCAACTAAACAGAGCAGGTCAGATCTTATTAGTTTTAAGATATTTTTTTCTATTTATAAATTTCATTACTGAATTTATTCAATTTATATAAACTTGTGTAACAAAGTAAACAACAAACTTTGCATACGTTAAAAGTACGTAATATTTGGAAGATATCTGGAACGTTCGAGGTTTCTTTGATAAAAAGAGTAGTTTTTGGTGACTTTAGATTGATTGCAAAGCATACAAATTTTGGGATAAATAAGACTTATAATATTGATTGATTGAATGGTGTATTTTAATAATTTCAAAACTTGTTCATAATATTTCTTTTCATTATATGGAATTAACTGACTTCGTTTTATAATTCAAACAAAGAGGTAATCAGAAAGGGGTGAAGAAGAAAAAATTGATCATCGTAACGTTGTGCACTCTGTGTAGAATAATAAAAGCTAGCCGTGGCATAATAATAAAATTAGTGAGATTTAAATTTGATTAGGAAAACACAGAGAGGTGGAGTTGTAGTAGAAAACGTCCATTGACACCGAGTACGGCGTTATCATATCAATATATATATATATATATATATATATATATATATATAAATTATTTATTTGTGTTAGAAGTATTGGGATAAATTGCATTGGACAATAAGGTTCAATCGTTTAAAACACTTATTAAAACTTGGCGTTTCGGAGAATTTGACTCCTTAATCATAAGCTATAAAGTGGACAATAATAATTACATATATTAAGAATATATACTACTTACTTTATTAATATGATTTGGAAGAAAACCAGTTTTTAATTTTATTGACATTTCTTAACAATTAAGATGTCGACATAGACGACATATGTCAAAAATTGCCCTTTACATTTATATACGTTGATAGAACTACTTGAAAAAAATTATGCTTCTTAAAACTTTTCATATAAATTCAAAAGGAGATCGAAGGGCATCTAACAAGAAAGAACAGCGGCTATGTTCAGACAAGAGACAACAAACATAGAGACGAGAAAAAAATTGTTGAAAGCATATGTGTGGAGCACAGCACAGTGCGTATATGAAATAAGGGCAGTAGGAAAAGCAGACAGAATAAGATAGAAGCCTTCTTCAATGTTGTGCTTCAGATACATGAGGATGATAGCATGGACAGATAAAGTTAATAACAAAGAGGTCTATAAATAGTAGAGGAAGAAAGATATCTGTGGAAAATTAAAAAAATAAGAGAAATAGAAGATTAGGATATTTTTAAGGCTTTTTTGGGAATAGTACGAGGTATATTACAAGTAAAGATGGAAAAAAAGAGGTAGAGGTAGACCTATATCACACTATCGCATGCAGATAGCGAAAGATGCAGACTGTGCAAATTTCAGGGAAATGTGTAGGTTGGTTCAGAATAGGAAATAATGAGAGTACGCGCCTAACCAGTTCCAAAACTGAAGACCTAATGATGATAAAATTTAAAAATTTATCAGACAAATGTTATCTGATCAAGAGATGGTAACTTTATAGGTAGTTAACAGAATATGTATGTATATTTGATTGTATAAATGTAAGGAATGCTATGTTTATCATAAGAATTATAAAGTCCATAATAGACTACTTCTAAATTATTGATATTAGTCTTTTCATTTAAGCAATTTTCGGTTTTGTGAATGTGATAAGAGTAGAGGATGAGGCCTATTGACGGACAGATCCACCTTATGGGATCCACCGTTGGATTCACCGAATTCACCGCTACTGCAGAATTTTGTCGATGTTTTTGAGTTTTATTTAAACCTCTTTTAATCAGGGTTTCATTCTACAAGATTTTTTTACCTAAGAACCGACCTAGGTACAACCCCTCAACCCAAATTTTTAGTTAATGTCTTTAAAGACATTTTCTAACGTACAAAACATAGAATGGTTAAAAATTTACTATAAGATGCAAACTATTCATTCATTTTAAGGTTAAACCCTACCATTTCGGTATCACCTAAACTTTGGGATCAACTCAAAACAATTTTAAAGTCCTACCTAACTTGTGCACAGAAGTCATAATCGGCCATGACGTCTTACGGTTATATTCTAGTATATCTATTGATTTTGGAGAGAAAGGACAACCCATAGCTTTCTGCAACTTGGAAGCCGCTGAAGTGCCGCATGCGGAGTTGTTTAAGTTCCTTTCAGCAGACTGTCACCCAATAGCTACTAAATCAAGAAGACACTGTGATAACGACACTGCTTATATTACTGAAGAAATTATAAAATTAACTACTGAAGGAGTTATTGAGCCAAGTAACTCACCATGGCGTGCTCAAGTTCTTATCATCAATGGACGAAAGAAGCGTATGGTAGTCGATTATTCTATGACCATTAATCGATTTACTGAACTTGACGTGTACCCTTTTCCCAAAATTGAAGAGATAGTTAGTAAAGTTGCTACTCACAAATACTACAGCACAATTGATTTCAAGACTGCATTTTGTCAAATTCCTATTCCAATAAAGGATAGACCGTATACGGCGTTTGAAGCAAACGGTAAACTTTATCAATTCTGTCGTGTTCCATTTGGCGTTACAAATGGAGGAGCAGCATTTCAACGTGCCTTAGACTGGGTGATTGAAACTAAAAATCTCCAGGGCGTATATGCATACATTGATGATGCTACTGTGTGTGGCAATACACTACACGAGCACGATGAAAATCTTGCACAATTCAAAACTGCTATAACGAAATAGTGCTTTACCATAAATGAAGACAAAAGTAAATACTCATTAACGAGTATTAATCTTCTTGGCAACTTGATTTCATATCAATCTATAAAACCTGACCCAGAAAGACTAAAACCACTGCTAGATTTACCACTTCCAGAAGACCGTCAATCGCTAAGAAGAGCTGTAGGGATGTTGGCACAATTCCAGATGGATTCCACAATTTTCAAGAAAAATCATACCATTGGCTCGTGGTGAGGCTTTTTCACTTAATTCCGAAGCGATCAAAGCTTACAAGAACATAAAAGAGGAAATTACTAAGTCCAGTTCAACTCCTATAAATTCTTCCTTACCGTTTACCGTAGAAACGGACGCGTCGGACCTAGCCATAGCAGCCACTTTATCTCAATGTGGTAAACCTGTAGCGTTCTTCTCTAGACCCCTTAACAATTGTGAAAAACATCATTCTTCTGTAGAGAAGGAGGCTTATGCAATAGTGAAAGCTGTGCGTAAATGGAGACAATTCTTATTAGGCCGACATTTCACTCTTATTACTGACCAAAAGTCGGTCAGATTCATGTTCGATGTAAAACACTATGGAAAAATTAAGAACGAAAAGAAATTGCGATGGAAACTGGAAACTGCATGTTTTAGTTATGACATCATGTACCGCACTGCGAAAGAAAATGTTTCAGCTGACACGCTATCTAGAATATATTCAGCTTCAACAACATCGGACCTCAGTAAGCTAAAAATGTTTCACGACTCGCTTTGTCATCCTGGAGTTACTCGATTTTATCATTGGTTACGTACCAAAAACATGCACTATTCTATAGAAGAACTGAGAAACGTGACATCGTCTTGCAGAATTTGTTCCGAAATAAAACCAAGATTTTACAGAAATGAAGGAAAATTGATAAGAGCTATGTTGCCTTTTGAAAGACTTAATTTGGACTTCAAAGGACCCTTAGCTTCGTCCACCAAAAATCGGTATATTCTAACTGTGATAGACGAATTCTCACGATTCCCTTTTGTGTTTCCTTGCAGGGACTTGAGTTCCAACACAGTAATTAAGAAACTCAGTAAATTTTTTACTATGTTTGGAATGCCGGTTTACATTCATAGTGATCAAGGCGCTAGCTTTATGTCTCTAGAATTAAAAAACTACCTTTCTTCGTGCCAAGTCGCTACCAGCAGAGCGACGCCGTATAATCCCTGTGGAAATGGACAGACTGAGAGGTACAACGGAGTGATATGGAATACCGCATGCTTAGCTTTGAGGTCACGGAATTAAAATATCAACCATTGGGAACTAGTATTAGGCGACGCTCTCCATTCCATACGATCGTTATTATGTACTGCAACTAATGCTACCCCACACGAACGTTTCTTCACATTTCTTAGGTGAAATTCCAATGGACAATCGCTGCGTGCGTGGTTAAGCTGTTCTGGAAAAGTCTTAATGAGACGATTCGTACGGAATAGCAAATACGACTCGATGGTGGATGAAGTATCGCTGCTTGAATGCAATCCTGATTACGCGCATGTCAGACTTGCAGATGGCAGGGAATCTACGGTATCTACCAGGCATCTAGCCCCTGTCGGACAAAATTTTGGTGTGGTAACTCTGGAATACCAAAATCCTACATTACCTGTACGTAGTGCACACGAGGTAGTCCCTGAGGAGACCGGGAAGTTACAACGGAAGATTCTGAAGCTCCGGCGGACATCCATGACTCACCCGAGGGAAATGAATCTCCGATTCCAGGGAATATTACTAGAAGCTCCCCCAGGAGCAGACGTTCCCCGATATGGCAAGACGACTACTTCCTAGGTGGGGTGAATGTAGTATAATGTAGTATGCTTGCGCTACATTTGTAAGAAAATCAAATACGTTAGGATTGTTATGGCAACTTTCAATGTCATGATTTTTATTTAATTTTGAATGTTCTATGCTAAGTTTTATGTTTAATAAAGCCTTATTTACTTGAAAATAATTAATAAAACAATCACATTAAAAGGTTTTCTAGAACGTATCTTATCGTGTGTATGAGCTAATAAAATATTTTTGAAAACCTATTCATTAAAGGAAAGAAACTTAGTTTAAGTTACATAGGCGCGAATCTATACATATTTACTAATAAAAAATCACATTTTAAAGTACCTCTTTTGGCTTGGAATCAATAATAAATTCAATTTCAAAGACTTGACCAAAAACTCTTCAAATTAAATAAACGAATCACGTAGGGGGAGTACATACATTGTTAAGTTTTGAAATTTTAACCATTTGTATCTCATTTTGCGACCGCGATTTAATGATTTCACGTGTCATTTGATGTTACTGTCAATAAATAAATGAACGAGTGTTTAAGATAAAGAAGATAATGTTACCAATTGGTAAACTTTTATTTATCTCAAGGCTAACAGCAGGTTGTAACGGTTGAAACGTTTTTCTCTTGCACTAGTGCTATGCCAGTATCCAGTCGTCTCTATTGTGTCCACTATGTCGTTTTCAATGAACAAACGTGTATTTGTTATTGAGATTTATTGCGCCTATAAATCTTACAGAGTTAAAGACGAACTTCAATTAAAATTTTATAATTCTAATGTTCTCGATACGGCGGGTATACCGAGTTTGATTAATAAATTTTGCGTGACTTGTAGGGTACATGATAAAAAAAGTACAGTTAGACCATCAGTGTTAGATGTGGAAGTTTACAAGTTGTGAAACGTTTGACTCACTCACCCAGAAAATTGGTCATAAAATTATCTTCACTATTTACGGCTTTCAGGTCTATTAAAAAATTACATAGGTGTCGTTTATGAACTGAAAAGTAGACCAGGTGAAACTTGTACGGTATTGTCCTTGGTTTCGTTCTCTTGTCTATGAAAATGGTATTAAAATATTTAATCGCATTTACTTTAGGAACGAAATGTGGTTTAACTTGAATGGCTATATTAACAGTCAAAACTGTCGAAGATTTTGAGAAACAGTCCAGATATACTTGACGAATTGAAAGCTAATATTGAACGTGAGAATTCAAACATTATTAAGCAACCTTTACAAAAAGTCTGATGAAATCTTGTTACGTTCAATTTCGTACTTGTAAATTTTTCTGTCACCTTGACCATTTCAATTTCTATTTATTTCATTGTTTTAAGTTTGCAAAAGTTCAGTTAGGCAACCAACTTTGCTATTCCTTTATTTAATTTAAAAGTCAACATTTATACTTTTTGGTTCCTTATCTAGGCATGTGTTTGATAGTCAAGAGTTTCGTTATTGTTTGCCATTTAAATAGAATTTAAAATCGCTCTTTGTATCTTTGTCACTATATTTTCAAGTGTTGGTTTGCGCGGGTTCTTATGTGATATAGTTTAAACCCAAACGGTTGCTTACAAAATCTTTATGATGAAAATAAGCTTCTGTTTATGTGACTGGTAGTATTGTCGTTACAACACATTTCGTTTGGCTGCCGTTGTACGCAGATTAAATTATGATGAGATGAGTATCTTGCCGTTACCAAAAACCCTTAATAGCCTATTAGAAGGAAAAAATCTTTAAGCGACAACAAGTCTTACAATTAAAAAAGTCGATAATTACCGTTAAAGAGTCGATAAATACATCGCGGGCTGTTAGTAACGCTAACCTTATTACAGATTTGCGCGCCCAACTGCCAATGACGTCACCAATGCACAATTTATATTGCGCAATAATCGGAAATTTATATAAATATAATACAGTTCTCAAACTGTGGGTCGCGACCCCCAGGGGGGTCGCGTGGTGTGTCCAGGGGGGTCGCGGGATAAGGAGGAAAATCAAAAAAACAAATCAGTCATAGCTGTAGTTTTTATTAATAACAAAATTTATAGGCTACACAAATTTGTAATACACATACAAGTTGAAAAAGGCCTAATACTATTTAATGGGAAACATGAGCTTGTTTGGAATTAACCAATTTTTTTATGCCCGGAATGAGTTTTGTAATACACAAAAGAATGTCATTTTCCAGGGTCAAACGATTTCTTGATTTTGTTTTGATATTCACCATTATGGAGAAACCTTGTTCACAGTTATAAGACGTAGAAAATGGCATCAAAGTCTGTAATGCTTTTGTGGACAGTTCTGGGTATTAATTTTTAATACCTATCCAAAATTTGTCGATACAAGCACTGTTAAAAGTGAGTTTTGCTGACTGATCACTTGAAATTTCGATCAGTTGATCATGTTGACGAGCAGTTAGCTCAGCTTTTGTTACGACTTGATCACTGAACGGATTGACTACCCACAAAACCCCACTCGTATCCTTATTTGGAATGTAATCTGTCAACTGTTCAATCAAACCTTCGAGATGAGAAGATACTAGTAAGGAGAGAGATGAAGTGTCAGGGGATGTACAGTAGGATGTAGACAGAAACTCTATAAACTCTTGAGTTAGTGTAAAATTTTCAAAATCTTCTTTCTTAACTCTTGCGTTCCAAACACTGAGTTATTTACAAATGCATTTACTCTGTCTTGAGCATATAGCATATTTTTGTCTGGTCCTTGTAGGGATAAGTTCAAAATATTAAGGTGAGAGAAGATGTCAGCCAAATAAGCAAGCAACCAACCACTTTTCATCACTGAAAAAAGTGGAAAGTTCAGGGTTTACTATCAACCAAAAATAACAACATTTCTGACTTTAATCCAAACAGTCTGCTTAATGCATTACCACGGGATAGCCACCGTACTTCAGTGTGAAATAAAAGATGTTTATGCAAGGCTCCTACCTCTTCACACAAAATATTAAACATCCTACTTTGCAGCGGGCGACTTTTGATGTAGTTCACTATCTTGACAGCTTCATTTAAAACTTGCCGTAATTCATCTGGCATTTTCTTAGCTGCCAAAGCTTGCCTATGTAAAAGCAGTGGACCCAGCTTGCATTCGGTATAAATGATTTCAACCTGGCAATCAAGCCACTCTTCTTTCCCGTAAGGGCCATTGCTCCATCACTACAAATTGAAACACATTTCTTCCAATCAAATTCAAAAGGTTCAGTTGCTTGAACAAACACCTTATAAAGACTTTCACCTGTTGTATTATTCGGCAGGGGCTTACAAAACAAAATATTTTCATGAATAGCATCACCGTAATCGTACCGGATGAAGCATAAAACTGAGCACAGTTGGCAACATCTGTTGACTCATCCAACTGAATTGCAAAAAGTACTGTCTTTTATTTGCTTCTTTAGCTGGTTCTGAACATCTTCAGCCATGTCACATATTCTTCTTGAAATAGTATTATTTGATAACGGGATTTTTCAATTTTCAGCATCTTGAGGACTGATTATATTTGAAACCATATCAATTGCAGCAGGAAGAATTAATTCTTCAGCAATTGTATGGGGTTTCCCTTTTTTAGCAATCTTCAGTGCTACCTCGTATGAAGCTTTAAGAGCATTCTTATTAACATTAGCAAGATCCGTAATGTTTACCTGTTGACTTCGAAGGGATAACAGTTTTCTTTGGAAAAATTCCACTGGTTTGTCTTTCAAAGCAAAATGTTTAGTTTCAAGATGGCGTTTCATTTTCGAAGGCTTCATGCTTTCAGCTGACAACACTTCACTACACACCACACATTGAGGTTTGTTTGCCAGTTCAGCGAAACCGAATTGTATGTACGACTGGTCATATTTGCGGAATTTTGTCTTTCCGCACTCACTAGCACTAGCATCACTACTTGGCGACGGTCTTTTCAAAAACTTATACATTGCTACTTTTTCTAACTGTATTTGCTCGCAATACTACTCACAAAGTACACACACAGTGTTCAGTGATCGACTCAAGAAGCCAGACTGTCGTGTCGTCTGCCGGGCACCGGCTAGCAGAGAGTGCACGCGCAAACAGGCCCCATGAGTCATCATTGCTTTGTCCTTGTTCGTGCCACGAAGTGAGTTATCCCACTTTCTCTTATTATAAACAATTCAAGTGACAACAATTTGTATTTATTTTTACTAGTTAATAGTATTTTTATGGATAAAACTTAGCCAATAGTGTTTTTTTTCCATTTTTGTTTATATTTAAAAATAGGGGGGTCGCCGAAATACTAGGTCTAAAAAGGGGGTCGCAGTGGCAAAAAGTTTGAGAACCCCTGCAATAGATAATACAGCGAACAAATTAGATAATGGAGTACTTACTCAGAGATCCGGCGTCCCGCGGAGTTAAGGTAAAGTTGGCTTCTGCTGAAATCCATCAGGGCTACGGAGGGCCCTTTTGAGGTAGTTAAAGGTGGTACGCCCGACGCTCTTCCAAAGCGTTCGGACCAGCTCCGGCAATCATGAGCTCGTTCACCCAGGGTCGTGCAGTACGGTTCGCCGAAGGCTACAGATTACCTACCTATGCAGGGAAAGACGGGAACATGGTAAAGGTCGACAAACAAAGACAATTAAGCAAAGGAATCTACATAGATAAAGCTAAAGCACGATACGATACCTGGCACGACCACACTCCTTGAAGGTTCGGGCAAAAAAGCCACGTTACAGAGAGCACAGGAAACTTGTCCCCACTCCTTGTCTTTTACACGTCAACGCGAGGTTATTCGTCCAACCCACTATTGACGTGACGGAAATACGCGCACCGCGTCTTTTGAATTTATGGCGCGAAACTTCCGCACATCAAAATTAACCCAAAAACAATGTTTAAGGGCCAATTTGATTGGCACGTAACACAAGTAGCGATTGCCGTATTTATTTACAGTACGTGGATTTGCTTGTACTAGGTAAATATTATGAAATTAACGAACAAACCATTTCCGACTATGTAATGCTGTTATTAGAATAAAGCTATTAAGGTTGTGTCAGAGTGATTCTATTTTTATACTGATGTATAACTGAGTTAATTGATTTCGAAATTGTATTATAGACCTAATAATTATTCATCAGCTACGATATTTAATTAACTATTGGTGTTGGTTGGTTGATTGCGCCTACGTACACTATTGTAAATATTTATTTGGTGTCCTGGATTTAGTAGTTGCTAAGATTAGTGTTCTGCCCGCATGTGTATGTTGTATATATACTATTCATTTTTTTCTCAGGGCGAATTGGGTTGAGTGTTCTTTGGTTTCGTTTCTTTACCGCAATCTTCTACCGTGTTAGTGCTGTATTAATTTTCTTTCTTTTCTTTTTCTGTTATCGTAAGTTGGGTGAGCATTCTGTTACTGATTTCGTTTTTTTCTTCTTAGCTCGCGCGTCTTACGTGTAACAACCTGCATCTGAACCAAATTATTTTTGACATCTACTGTAAAGTTATTTGCATTGTAATTTGTTGAACATATTTGTATAAATATTTTATTAACACTAACATTTTTATAATTTATTCATGTTATCAGAAAACGAGATGCGTCCTTTTTCAAACACTCTTTATTAAAGGTGTAAGTTAAGAGACAGTGCGTCCTTTCGGGGAATTTGACAAACTTGCTTCAGTTTAAAAGAGATTTATATCTAGCAATTGGTTTGTGTCTAACGTTGAACTTGTAGTTGGCACGATACTTTCTAACTCGATTGGTTCTAATAGGCAGCTGACAGTGCATTTCCCTTAAACCTGAAAAAGTAAATAGAAGTATTTAGGAATTGCTGAATTTATAATTAATAAACACCCCTTTCACACTCTAACACTGCTTCTGACACGTCTTTTAACATTGAATTTCTTAAAAATGATTTTTATTTCTTTAATTGCTTCTTCTGTTCATAGACCAAGCTTAAAAATTACGTAATTAGTAAGTTTTGTATTCATATAATTTTTATTATTGCGCAGTAGCTCATGTATATAAATAACAGCGCATAAATTACGAATTCCAAATTTTTTTTATGATTTACAGGTTGCAATCTATAAAGCTCAAAAATATGTAAACTAAGTTTCTAAAATTAGAAAAGAGTAATGCTCAGCAATGCCCCATCGCGTTGTTAGATATCGTTGCTAAAATCAAACCGCCAGAATACAAAATACCAAAGTACATGTTACGGGTGAATAAATCGTTATACTGGTAAATTTTGAAATGTCCAAAAGGGGCGGGAATCTCGTAACACCAGCTAACTACAGTTGTGCGGGACTGGGGTCCCATGGAAGAAATAATAAAAATAAACATTTGAAATGTCCGAAATACAAAAACTACGTTAGAATAACAACTTACCTCAAAAGGCCTATTGTCATAATTAACGGGCGCTAAACCGTCTTGTCTTAGCAATCCTTTTGATAGTTTCTCTACGGAGGACGGTTATTCCGGATAGATTTGATTTACTTTTGATTTCTTAAATATCGTCGCAACATATATTTCCATTTTCTGCAATATCTTAAAAATACTCATTATAGTTTGTCATGTGAAAGAAATTTTTAAAATAAAGGGACTTCTCCCCAAATATGATTTTATCATTGGCGTAGCTTGATATCCCTTCACAAATTTATCTATTTTTGTCTGATTTATAAATAAGTTTCAATATAATTTTAACCTAAATTCAATTGCCACATGAATACAAATATTTTTGAGAAAAAACCCTAATTTTCTAACGTCAAACTGGCCAGGTATTACTAAAAGAAATCCTAAAGAAAAACATTCCCGAAAATAGTATTTAGAATGACCTGTATATTCTAACTTACAAATTACATAGTAATATATAAATATATATATATATGTCCTAAATGAAATCCTAAAGAAAAACATTCCCGAAAATAGTATTTAGAATGTCCTGTATATTCTAACCTACAAATTACATAGTAATATATAAATATATATATATATATATATATATATATATATATATATATATATATATATTACTATGTAATTTGTAGGTTAGAATTTATTAGATTAAGTAGCTGAGAAATTATGCAAGCTCCCGTATGTATATACAACACATTCGTAAGTTAAGACGTTTTTCAGAGCTCTAGGTTAAGGATTATTTAGTTTAGAGTTAAGCTTCATAATCAAATTGGCTTCAATATTCACCTTATTAAAAATGCGCAAAAGAATTATCAGTATGCGTTTATAGGAGGGACCAGAATTAGGTGATTTTACCTACTGATCACTAATGTAAATATTTTTAACAAATAGGGTAATTTAGAATAGATTTAATAAATATTAATTAAAATTAGCTTTTCGATGTTACTTTAGTGTTCTATTAATAATCATAAGCTCAAGTTAGCGCGTGTAAATGTTATTCTAATGTATATTTTCATTTTTAACCTTGGTAAACGTTCTAAAAGCATTTATATTAAGGTGTTTACGAAAACAAGCAACGGTTATTGCTTCTGAGAGAAACAACCAGTTGAAAACATTCTGAGTAGTAATTATGTTCAAGGATATTAGGGGAGAAATGGTAAACAGGTAGTTCTATGAAAGGTATAGTCCGTTAAATGAGCACGGATCGATATTTTACAAGGAAAGATGGTTTTTAGGATGCGTTAGCAGAGGGTAGTAGATAACATATGTTTAGTATTGGATTAACTTTTAAACGAACGAATAAACAAAAACGGATCGAAGTCTATAGGTGCGAGTAGGCTGCATAATGTCTGTTTAAGGTATCGATTTAGATGTGGACTGAGAATGAGGTAGGGATGCGATAGACAAACTACCTAAGGGGAACAAAGAAAGATAATTATATTTTACAGGTGAAAGTGGGATGAGAGATAGGTTAAAATTGAGTGAGGGTATATGATAGAATACGCCGATATGAACGTGCAAACGGAGTAAGGGATGGAAAATGTTTGTATGTGTGATAGAGCGAGATGAGGCAAGACGCATGATGAGGGGCGTGGATAGACCAAGCATTTTGAAGACAGTTGGGGCGCGATTTCAACGTATTGAGAAGCCGTTAGAAAATAAAATGATGATTTCGAGGTAAAACGGTTATTTGTTGAGAAAAATTTCGAGATTTCAAAAGACGGTTAGTGTTTGCGTGCTACAATACTTGGTATTGCAAAAGGCTAACACGGGTTTTCGAGAATTTGTAGGCGGTTGAAAATTTTTGTTTAGAAGAATTGGAAGACGGTTTGGAAAAGGTATCTGGAAAGTGTGTTTGTGGAGTGGTAATGTGTTGTGAGTTGGGTCTATATAAACGTCTGCAGAAGGGGATGCACTTTCTTAAATTCGATTTTTGACGACTACGCTTCGTGTTAATTCGGCAGAGTTGCGAATAGTAATTAGTAAATGAAGTTATTTGCACTAGTGTTTGCATTTAATTTAATACAACGCACACAAATTGGTGTGAGGTTGTAATAGCAGTCCGTTAATGTTATGAATTAATGGTAGAAAATTAGCAAAGCTTATTAATGATATGTAAGTACAGACTGCAGTTTATTTTGGGTTGTTGGTGCAAGGACAAAACGAAGTTTGTTTTGGTATTAAGTTGGGACTGTACATATGGTGAATGGTCCTGTAGAGGAGATTGGATGCTCTGGAGGTCCAGTAACTTAGGAGTTGGAGAGATTTCGATAACTGGTTGCCGTTCAGGCTGGTTTGAGTCAACTTGGAGGTGGTTTTTCTTGAACGTGCAGTCGTAAATGAGCTTACGTCATCGATGGTTTGGGGCTGGATACCTGTGTGGCGCTGTATATTAGGTAACTGATTTTTCTAAAACATTTTGTAATTGTTTGGTGTGTTAAAACAATGTGTATTTTAGTTTCTGAATTTTATGGACAGAAGCATCGAGTATAAAATTTTAGAATGAAATATTTGAAACATGTTTATATAATAATTTGTCTATTTTAAATAATTGGGTAATATCTTTATATGTACAGAGTGAAAGAGACTTTTTTTTATTGCAGTGCTATACTTCTTGCACAGAGTTTTAAAAGGGTTTTTACTGTGAGCTCATATTAAGACAAGGGTTAAAGTCAGATATGAGGTTAGCCCACTTACTTTAAATAGGGTACATGTATAATGAAAAATATTTGATCCAAACACATTTTAAAAATGAATTGTTTTCTTCATAAAAATATGTAATTGTATGTTAAGTTTTGGAAGGTATTTTTTTTTATTTGTGTAGATAGAGTGTTGTTACATGCCGAAAATCGGCATTTAAACATTTCTAATTTTAGTTTTAAATTTGTAAGTGAATGCGCGCCAATAATTTGAAAGATTTGTGCGTGCATTCCCGCCCCTTTAGATAATCGCGTCGGCGCTTGAGATTGCGCAGACGCAGAGTGGAACAATAGTGGGAATTTCCGACACGTCGGGATTAGTCAGCCAGACGTCGAGCCTAGTGGTTATTTGTGTGCCGTTATCTTGTCTTCTCTTTCAGGTAATGTAGGTTTCCTTACATTTCTACCTGATTATTGTACCTCCACCTGTATTCCTGTTGTCCCTCTACACAAAGAAGAAGAAGACAAATTAATTTGGATTCAACAGGGGGCAAAAGGATGCCCCACGCCAACAATGCTCAACGACGCCCAGCTGCCGCCAAAATGGCCGTAATGTTGTGAGGAGTCCTACAGTTTACGTGAGTACCTTTTGTCTTTTCTTATAATTCAAATAAACATTTTTTTGTATGTGATAATAATTTGATCATAAATATGACGTAACCGCTTATTGCGCAACATTTTACAAATATCTTTTGTGTTACCAACTGTCGTAGTGGCTCTCATACATTACCCGCCGGGGCTTTAAAAGTATACCTTAGAGTATAGACTTAAAGTGTAACAGTGTAATGTATTTTGGTAGTTGCGTTTTTTTGGATAAGATTGTAGGAAGTATTTTTCAGATTATAGATTATTGGCAGATAGGTGAAGTTCGATTTTCAGCAGTCCAGGTAAGCTTCTTTGAAAGATTCAGAATTTTAGTGAGTGAGCGGAGCAGCCGACGTAAACTTCAGAATAATATATAATATATATATATATATATATATATATATACACACACATGACATTCTTAATTCTAAATTCTATTTTAAGAAATGTCCTTAATAATACATAGAAAACACTGCAATGCCTATTTCTCCATTCATGATTTAACTGTCCATATTTAAAATTAATACACATCTTTTTCCAAATTTTTCGAAATGTTCAACCTTCATTTACCGATAATATTATAGTTAAATTTAATACTAAGCGAGTTTCGTTGCTATTCCATAATCCAACATAATGATCCATCATATATAAAATTTACATGCACATAATTATGTATTATAAACAGGAGAAACCCTCATAATTTACTTAAAGTTTAATTTAAAACCTAAGCATGTCTAGAAACACCAGTTTTCAATATTTCCTTTCTTTTGCTGCTAACGGCAGCTCCTTTAATACAACCAAAATCTAAGTATTTGAGGTTACCCTCAGATGGCTTTTTTATCCTGACACGAATTTCAAAGTCCGGAACACGGCTAAACTTTGCCAAACTTTCAAGCAGAGTTACACATAACCTCGTGCAACGTTTAACTTTTCTTTTTAGGAGAAGTCGGCGTTAGATCTTGAAGCTGTGTTTCATTCATTAGCTTTCAACTTATCTATATTCAGACCCACGCGCGTCAAAATCCAAGAATCGTGAGAAAATCCTATTTGCACTTAACCGCAGCAAGGGTTTCAACAAAAGCAACGCGGCCATCCTTTCCGCCTATTACATGCTCGAATTAGTACATTTCGACCTTTCTAAATAACTTTTTGAATTTAAATTCCAACGTGTGGTAATTAGTTGTTATATATCATTTTCCTTTCTACTAATTTCGTTCTTACAATGTAAAATATTTTATCTATGTTGAATAAAAGGTTATTGTACGACAACGGTCTATTTATAATTTATTTTTCTGTGGGAAGCATAGGCGCATCGTTTTTTTATATTCAGATGTATTTTTATTTGTGGTTTTGAAATAAGTCTTTGTCTTGAATTGTTACTATTATAAATTATTTAAAGGAAATACTGTTATATCTTATTATCTGAATTACCTCTATAGAAACAAAGCTTTGAAATTCCATGTTTAATTAACGTTTATTGTTGGTAAAATCTTAATATACAAGGTGCGTCTCTCTTCATTCGTTCCGTCCAAAATTATTTTTTTTTCTATCTGGTTTTATCTAATGTAGCGCAAACCCGATACATACAACGTCATATACAATACGTCTTAAACATTATTTCAGTTGCTCCAAGTAATAGTTGGAAACTTGGACACCGATGATTCGCAGTTGATACAACACTAAAATGTATCAGTATACAGTCAAGGACGTGATATTATGTATAATACTTCTGGTTATTATATACATAACTCAATCTAAATTAGATTTTCTTCGTTAGCTTAATGTAAAGTAGTTTGAAAGGAACTAGATTGTTTACGTTAATTTAGGTGGTGCAATTGCTCTACAGCAGAAACGGTTACTTCACTTTAATAAAATACGAAGGCAACAAACATATTACTGTAAACGGTCACGTTTGAACTTAAGCAATCTACAAGATAGTAGTGCCATCTATACGAGACTATAGTAACTGTTCGCAGTGTAGGTATCGTTATTATAGTTTCAGAAAATTAATCAACCATTTCGGTATGCGAGCGACAGCTACTCACTTAAGGATAACGTAACCTAAGTTTAATAAAAAAGACAACACCCAACACACGCAGAAAAGTATGATGAAAATTCGTTTTTCATGTTGTTGCACCCTACCTTTTGACGGGTAGTAAAAGGGTAGGTGAACAGCAGAATATAAAAAATATTCTGGCGGGACTAGCATCGATTTTCATCGGCTGCGGTGAACGCAAGAGACTTAAATCTCAGGGTAATGCAAAGATACCTAGATAAAGTTAAATAGAAACGATAACTTAACTTTTGTTTAAATAGTTAAATAAAAAAAAATGTACTCAAAGAAAAGTTTGTATATTAACGTCCAAGTAATGCATTTGTTTAAACACATATCATTTCTACGAACGTATATGTGAAGTATAAATAATGACGTATCTAGTTTAAACACTTCATACATGTTTTAATATTCATTTTCATTAATGCTAAAAGATATAGAATAAGATAAAATTTTGACTATCGACATGCGAGTTAAGGTTCGGGCCTTGGGAGCTACCTTTTTAAAAACCAGTTCCAAAACTTCTTGACAAATTTATTTTATTTATACAGAAATTAATTGTGGAATTTTGACAAGTTGTAACGTGCATTTTTGGTGGCCTAACATTTTTAGCCTACTTAATTCTTAAAATACATCGTTTTTGGATCGCGGTTTGTATAAAGTAAATACTTCCGCCTAGTTTTCAGATTGATATGCAAGTTGACTCGCCGGTATTAATTTTAAAAGATGGTTTAGTTGTAAATTGGAATACTCGTAAAATTACCTTCCACTTGTCATTAATAAATAATCCCGCTGTAATTAATATGTGGATATACAGTCTAGGTAGGCGATCAGAAGTTGTACTAGTAGGATTAGATATAAACAAAAAAGGGTCGTGTTTTGTGCTTGCTTGCGAGATGTCAAAAAATTAAGTGCAAGATACGGTTTTTCTGGTTGAACTAAGAGTAGTAGAGTTGGTGAAACTCGACGCACGTGTGTTTGAAGAACTTTCGACGTACGGCTTTAGTGCTTACGCGTGTCTACTAAACGTTTTTAGTCGTCTTTCTTAAGGAAAAAAAAGCCGTAGAACTAACTGTCGCGGAGTCGTAGTTGGTCTTTGGTTCCGATATAGGAATTACGTTAAAGATACTGCTTCGTTCTGCTTTTAACTCGATGCACGCGGGTTTTAAGGACATGGTTACGGACTCCCTTTAGTGATACATGTGCTTTACTTATTATGGCTTTTGTTGCTTGCTTGGTCTGGTGATATTTAAACACATATGATACATAAACATTTAACCTGAATTATGTTTAATTGGTGTCTGATGAAACGTTTCTTCTACTCCCCAATATGGCCTCACTTTGTACTCAGAACTTTTCTGTACTGCTATTACTGTTGTTAGATTATAGAGTTTATCTAAACAGTTGCTCTTATTTAATCTATAAAGTACTGAACAATTTATACTGGATCCATAGGCTATGCTTTTTCTCTGTTTCAGGTTTGCAGGACTAATTTGTTTTTCTTTCAGGTTTACTATTCTAATTTCTCTATGGCAGGTACTGGTACTAACTCCTGACAGCCGCGTCCCTTCTAGATTGGTCTGCTTTCTACAACCCCCCCTACTCTCCGATTAAGCCCGGTCACTGTTTTTTTCCTTGGATTTTCTTTTGTTACGCACGGCTTCGAACCACCGTGACATAACGTCGACGCACAACGTGGCGTCTACTGATTTCTTTTATTTGTTCTTGATTTTTCTTAATATATTTGGGTGTTGTTTGTCGATTCTGTCATAATGGGTGACTTTTGGAGATTAAAAGTTGATCGGTTACATGAGGCTGAACTCAAATATGAAGTCGGTTCGCGTGGGTTCGATGCAAAGATACCTGTATCCGAACTTCGTAAGTCCTTGAGGAATATCTTAAAAATGGAATCTTCCGAAGCGCTAAGTCCACTTAAATCTGGTGTCGATTTCCAGGCGGATAATAAAGGCGTGACCGAGGGTTTAACTGAGTTAACGACGAAGGTCAAAGACTTTAATGGTGATATTTCAACTGCCGACGGCAAACGTATTATTAGCCTTGCTACGCATCTTAAAGGGAGAATCCAACGTATGGATGTGACTTCTGACGCTGAAACCGTAATACAGCAAAAGTTGTTGCTAGGTGTCAGCAATTTCCGCAGTGATTGTGATAGATTATACCGTCGCTTTAAACGTTCTTCCACTTCCTCTAGGGTACCACTTGTTTCTACGGCTACTATTCATCCGACTACTACGGATACTGAGGATGATCTTACTTCTGCTGAATCTTCGGAGGAATTACCTATACCTATATCTGTTTCTAAACCAATTGCTACGTCTGGTTATGGACAGCTGGTGTCTAAATGGGACTTAAAATTTTCGGGTGATGACCGTATGTCGTTAAATGCATTTCTCTTACGCGTGGACGAATTATGCTCGGCACGCAACGTTTCTGCTTCTCAACTATTTTCTTCGGCATCGGACTTACTTTCAGGAAAAGCTTTAATTTTATTCAGAGCACATCGAAAATCCCTAACTAATTGGCAGGACGTTATTCGGCTATTAAGGGAAGAATTCCAACCCGTTAATTACAACGAAAGACTTTTGGAGGAAATAAAGCAACGTACTATGGGTCCCTCAGAGTCTATTGGTGTATATTTAGCTACGATGGAAAATTTATTTGCTCGTCTAACAATCTCTCTCTGAACTACAGAAACTCGATATTATTTTACCAAATCTTATACCTTTCTACCAAACCAACTTAGCTTTGCTGGATCTGAATACTATTGCCGAACTTTTGCGGGTGGGTCGCAGACTGGAACAGCGCAAAATCCAAGCAGATAATTTCAAGTCTCCTCCTGCTCTGAACTTTTCTCAACCCCTAGAGCCCGACTTAGCTTATACAGGTCCTGTGGTCCGCAGCAAACTTACGTCCGCTTATGTCCCTCCCCGTTCTGATGTCACTACTTCGAAAACACTTACACCTGGTGCAAGGGATGCTCCTAAAAATATTTCTAATTCTCCCGTTACTTGTTGGAACTGCGGCCAACGAGGACACAAGTCTCCTTCCTGTACTAAACCGCAAATACTTCATTGCTATGGTTGTGGTACACCTAATGTTACCCGTGCCAATTGCACGAGGTGTAACAAGAATTTAAACTACCGATCGAGTCGCTAAGCCGAGAAACCGACCCGATTCCTTCTACAGTTGTCTCCGTACCTATTATCTCATCAGAAAATCCTTTCTCTGGTCTTGATGACCGATCTAAATATGTTCTGGATTTTATTTTAGCTAGTTCTCGTGAGGACGACAGACCTTATCTTACTGTGACCATTTTCGACATCGAATTTAAGGGTTTACTTGATTCTGGCGCTTCTCGCACTATTATTGATGGTCCTGGTTGGGATATTCTCTATTCTCTTTCTTTGCCCTTATCCCAAACGGAGATCCACAGCTGTACGGTAGCCAATGGTCAATCTTGTGACATTTTCGGGTCACTTACTTTACCCATGTCAGTCGAAAACAAAACTATTCTTCTTGACGTCCTAGTCGTTCCTTCTATTTCTCAGTCTCTGATCTTAGGCATTGACTTCTGGAAATCCATGGGTGTTGTCCCGGATTTTCGAGCGGGTCAATGGACTTTCTGTTCTTCTTCTACTGTCTCGATCAGTCAGATCAATGCTCTTTCCGATCTATCGAACACACAACAATCCGCATTGTCTCGTATAGTCCAACAGATGTTTCCTAACGATGATACTTTACCTTTGGGCTGTACTAATCTCATTGAACATCAGATCCGCACGACATCCAGTCCTATCAAGCAAAGATATTATCCCAAATTGGTTGTGCTATTCGTACGCTCAAACATGAGGTTATTGGTTACTCTCCGTATTTTGCTCTATACGGTCGTGAACATGCTCTCTACGGCGATCATTTTGGAAAACCTCCTGATCCTGATGATGTTCTTATGGATCCCGAACGTCCTATTCCTCCTACTGACTTAGTCAAATTTGAGTCACTTCGTGAAGAAATTTCGAAACGTCTTTCCTTAGCATACAAGAAAAATGCTAAACACTACGATCTTCGTCGTCGTCCCTTAACTTTATCTCCTGGCGATCGCGTGTGGAAACGCAATTATGTTCTTTTGGATGCTACTCGCTACTTCAATGCTAAACTTGCTCCCAAATATGTGGGTCCCTTTACTATTAGGACTAAACTTTCTCCGTGGACCTATATCTTAGTGGATGATTCTGGTAACGATCTGGGTACTTGGCATATTAAGGACCTCAAACCAGATAAAACTTTAGACCCGCCAGACATTGATCCTGAACCTCCGGATCCTAATGGGCTCCCTCCGGCTGATTCTATTTTGACCCCTACGTATCGCTATCCCTAATGACTTGGTTTTTTTCTCTCTTTTGTTTTCTTTTGGCTTATTGGTCTTGTGTTTTCGCTGATAAGCTTGAGTCCGAAAACACTGGCGCCCATTTCGTATTCCTATGTATATTTTGTAGCTAGCCCCTCCCGTGACTTGTTCTTCTGGCCAGTTCCACTATTTGTTCACTATTGTACTATTATAGTCGCTTTCTACATCCATTCCTTGAGGTAGGCTTCAGATCTATTTACTTTTCCTTTAGGAATTTCGACTTAGTCGCTTTTGGAGGTCTGTTAGCCATACTCTGCTTGAGTAATCGTTTCATACGAATCTGTGTTACCTCAGTTGGAAGTATTCCAGATGGGGTACTAGTTTGCCTTTGCTCTTTTCTTTGGCTTGGTTCTTTCGTTGTTGCACACTTGAGGTTGACAGTGATGTCGTTTAGTGGATTTGCTACGAGTTTTCTTCCTCGTTTTTTTTATTTTCGTTTGGTTTCTTCGCGAGAAGCCAAAACTTTTCTTTGAGGTGGAAAACAGAAATGTCCTTTTTGGGGACATCCGTCTTTTGACGATTCTGAAAGTAGCTATAACCTTTAATCCTCATTGGGTGTTTACTTAATACTTTCTTTACCTATTCTGTCATGGTTGGTTACGATAGATGACTTTGTCTTCTTTTGGAAAAATGTTCTTTCTCTTATACTGGTGTTGGTCCTTCGAACCGGATAAAAACTTTTTTGTTGTTGTTTGGTTCCTGGTCTGCCACTTTCCTTTCTTTTTTTTTCCTTTCACCCCGACGTCTTTATTTTGCTAGGGGGGAATTTGTAACGTGCATTTTTGGTGGCCTAACATTTTTAGTCTACTTAATTCTTAAAATACATCGTTTTTGGATCGCGGTTTGTATAAAGTAAATACTTCCGCCTAGTTTTTAGATTGATATGCAAGTTGACTCGCCGGTATTAATTTTAAAAGATGGTTTAGTTGTAAATTGGAATACTCGTAAAATTACCTTCCACTTGTCATTAATAAATAATCCCGCTGTAATTAATATGTGGATATACAGTCTAGGTAGGCGATCAGAAGTTGTACTAGTAGGATTAGATATAAACAAAAAAGGGTCGTGTTTTGTGCTTGCTTGCGAGATGTCAAAAAATTAAGTGCAAGATACGGTTTTTCTGGTTGAACTAAGAGTGGTACAGTCGGTGAAACTCGACGCACGTGTGTTCGAAGAACTTTCGACGTACGGCTTTAGTGCTTACGCGTGTCTACTAAACGTTTTTAGTCGTCTTTCTTATGGAAAAAAAAGCCGTAGAACTAACTGTCGCGGAGTCGTAGTTGGTCTTTGGTTCCGATATAGGAATTACGTTAAAGATACTGCTTCGTTCTGCTTTTAACTCGATGCACGCGGGTTTTAAGGACATGGTTACGGACTCCCTTTAGTGATACATGTGCTTTACTTATTATGGCTTTTGTTGCTTGCTTGGTCTGGTGATATTTAAACACATATGATACATAAACATTTAACCTGAATTATGTTTAATTGGTGTCTGATGAAACGTTTCTTCTACTCCCCAATATGGCCTCACTTTGTACTCAGAACTTTTCTGTACTGCTATTACTGTTGTTAGATTATAGAGTTTATCTAAACAGTTGCTCTTATTTATTCTATAAAGTACTGAACAATTTATACTGGATCCATAGGCTATGCTTTTTCTCTGTTTCAGGTTTGCAGGACTAATTTGTTTTTTTTCAGGTTTACTATTCTAATTTCTCTATGGCAGGTACTGGTACTAACTCCTGACAACCGCGTTCCTTCTAGATTGGTCTGCTTTCTACAACCCCCCTACTCTCCGATTGAGCCCGGTCACTGTTTTTTTTCCTTGGATTTTCTTTTGTTACGCACGGCTACGAGCCACCGTGACATAACGTCGACGCACAACGTGGCGTCTACAAGAAATACGTAACAAAGTTTATTAATATTATTCTAAATTTAAAAATAATTAATAAATGTACTATTTTGAGTAATCTAGCAAACTGCAATGCTAAAGCGGAATACTTGACTGACTGTCGGGTCCTTAAGCGTTTTATAATGTTCCTACCCCCTCACATGACTACGGGAAATTGCAGATCTCATGTCTGCTTATTCTTAATACTGTTCATAATTACAATGTTGTAATCTTAATTTCTAAGTAATTACGGTACCTGACCGTCAGCGACCTGACTTCTGCAGTGTCACTATCTTCTGCGATACAAAGTAGCGTATCCGTTCTCATGAACTGTTTATTAAACTTTATAAATTGTCCTTGTATTTACTTTGTTGCACTTCACTTAACATTTTTATTACACTTTCTAATAATTTCCTAATTATTCTATTTTATAATATATACATCAATTGGGGGACACATAACTTGCGTTAAAAGAGAATTTTTAAGGTCAATTATAAATATAGGTAATTATCATGTCACATAAGTAATAATGTGTAAAAGGAAATTCGATTTCATTTTAGGTATAGAGCTCTTATCACAAAAAGTTTCATGAAAAGCTATATGTCACAGGATACGTGAGCAGTTAACTAAAATTTACATATTATTAATTTACACAAGTTAAATAAATTCGCATCTTATATGCAAGATAAATACTTTAGAATAAAGTTTTAACGACAGATGTGATTATTTTCCAACAAAAGCTCAATCGCCTTTAAGAAACTATTTATATAATAAAACTTTTAATCTCATTTCTGTAGTGTTTTTGGAACTCAAATACAACAAATTAGTTACTCAAAATTTAACACTTTCAATGCCGATCAATACGGTTTAGCACCTCTAGATGCTGAAACGGTTTTTTGATAAATAATACAAATTTATTTAAGAAAAGGGGAAAAAGAACATTTATTTTCAAAAATATGAAATAAAAACTTGGTATATAATCATATATATAAATGACGTCGTTAGCCTCCTACACAAAAATTATATGCGGAAGGCGGATGACGTCGAAAGACATCATGCAAAATAGTGGTGTACATACATTGTTCACTTATTATATAACGCAAATATTGTTAAAAAATTACAATTTTTTATGATATGCAGAGAAGCAAGGCTCTAAACAAAGAGCTGGGTTTCCAGGGCAGATTGGACAGTGGTACACAGTTTCTTTGCGCACTTTATTTTTGTAGCACCAAGTGCACCTTCTATGTGTGTGTTTCTTCTTTTCTCCTGTTTGTAAATTTTTAGTAGGAACATGATTTGTGGGTCGTCGGTTTTGGCCAAGATTAGGGTGTTCCTTTTCCGGAAGAAGATATTCTAGAATTTGCAATCTGTAGTTATACAAAGAAATTTTTGGTTGTTCGTATTTCTTGTACAAAAAAAAAATTCATTAGTAGCATATTAATAATATGAATCCCAATTTTTTTTTACCATCGTAATGACTTTCTCTCAAATGGATAGTACGACTTCATTTGATCTTTTCTATCTATTCCTCCCATAAAATTATTATATTGACAAATAGCTTCTGGCTTTACTTTTTCTTGTTGTCTTTTGTTGTAATATTTTCTGAGATTATTTCCAAACTCAGTAGATATATATATATATATATATATATATATATATATATATATATTCTTATGCTCCACCCCTCGCCTTTTTATTTATTAATTATTTAATTTAATTTTTATGTATGATATGAAATATTTACTTTTTATTCGTGCTTTAGCTACGTTTGGTTGGTTTATAAAACAAAACTGTGTCAATATGCCTCGACTATTTGAAAACTCGTTCTTCCCAGGGTATTCACCTACTTACCGTGGGTTCAGTGGTAAGTAGATGTGCAATGCACCAACCAAACAGCACTACCTTCTGTTTTTGTACCTTTGATATTTTACACTTGTATATGCCAAATTTTTATATAAGATCCACGTAGCCTTGTGCCAAATTAATTAATATTACAAAATTTTTGACTTTGACGTTAAAACACACAGTACTCACCTATTTTACACCTCGTCGTCGGCCTTTTTGAAAACTGGCTCAACAATCTCACTCGCCGTATGCGTCTTTACAATGCTGGCACTATCACTATGAAAGATCTGCTGTCCAGCTTCCAGGTTTCTTTTAATGAATTTTGATGTCCCCAAATCTAAAATAAATATACCCAAATTTAGAATTTTGACTACCTTTTTATATAACTTCCCCTGCGCTAATTTTCCTGATGTTATCTTCTTTATCTCGTACTAATCCTCCTGCTCCAATGCTTTCTTTCTTCAAATCTTAATCCTGCTCGTTCCAAATCACTGCTTTCTTTATCCGCTCGTTCCAACTCACTACTTCCTTCTAATTACCACTCAATGCCCTGCAATCCATAATACTATATCCCATTCAATTCCAATATTTATCTCCTTCAATCTCATAAATCCTATTCAATGCCTTCTGCCTATATCAATCTCGTTCCAATTTCCAACTAAATATCTTCCGCCGGTTCGCCGTCGCTCTAATACACTCTTACACTTTTTTACTCGTCGTTGCTATTAATTCTTCTTATCACTCTCGCTTATCCGTACTCTTCCTTTATATAAATCAAACTCGTACACTTTTCAAATTCATTTATTAATTCTTCGTAATTTCAAAAATTTAGCGCAGTTTACAAACACGTCTTATTACCAAAATATTTATAAATCGACCCCTTGTTTATCTTTTCCTAGGTGATAATTACAATTCAAATATGCCTACTCTTTAATACATTGTATACAAATTCCATCCAATAACATCGTCCCAACAAGTTCGTGTTACTAATACCTTATACTCTGTCTTTTGCACTTTCCCTTTTCATATATAAATGTTCAATCATTGGTCCTTAATATCGCACAACCCTTCAATCATATTTGACAATGCTATTACTTATAATTTTGATAGTACATGTTTGTCCAAAGGTTGATTCTATTAAAATAAATGCCGAAATGTTACACATATAAACCTGGATCTGCGTAGTGAATAGTGTAATTTCTACAGACGCATCCGGTTTCTCGATTAGCAAATGTACGTTCTATGGCTTATTCAACATACAACTCAGTGTAAATCCTTGAATACTGTGCTTTATCACGTCATCAAGTCATTGTTTTTACGTCTTTGCACTTACATTTTGACTAATATTTCAAATACTTTAACGTTTGTAAAGTACGGCAAACATAAATTTCTCAGTTACGGGATCTGATATTTGGCTTACTTTATTTGGCATACACTACCTTCAACAAAATAACCTTTAGAACCTTTAGCCCCTACTAACATTTCATTATATATATATAATACTTCTCTATTATCTCTCCACTTAGCAATCATGGCACGGTTGGAATAACGCGCAATTGTTTCCCCTTTCTTTAGTTTAGCATTCCTTACTTCGAGAGGATTTTGTTTTCTGTCAACTCTGAGAGTGCTAGTGCAATACGTCTTTCTAGATAAAAACTTTGAGGCAAGTTCATGACTATTGTAGTAATTGTCTAGATATATGGAATGTCCCACATCTAATTTTTCTTCTGTCAAATGTAGTACTATATTGCTAGCATGACCATTGCCACCATAATCGTCTAGGGTTCCAGTATACAATGCAAATTTTAAGGTTGTCCCATCTGGTTCTGTTAGCAAATACAATTTTACACCATACTTGTGCCTTTTGTTTTTTATGTATTGCCTATAAACCAATCGGCCGCGCCACAATACCATTGACTCGTCTAAAGAGAGATTTTTATCTGGATAATAAATTACCTTCATTCTAGAATTAAAATAATCAATTATCGGTCTAATTTTGAATAACCGATCTGTTGGTTGCGGTTTATTAGGTAAAGGATTCTGCTAAAATGAAGACATCTTAAAATTAACATGAAACGGTCCCTACTCGTGTATTTGGAAAAAGCAGATAGGTTGAATAGCCAATGTTTTCTCCAAAAATCCTGGAGTCTATTTAATCTAATAGTGCCCATATGGAACACAATTCCAATAAATATTTTTAAATCGTCCTTTGTTAATTCAGCCCAGCGTGTTATCCGGGATTTCTCTTTTGTGATGTTTGAAAGAAAAATTTCTTCCGCGTACCTGTTTGTTTCATCAACTATCAACTGTAGTACATTGTCATCAAACAGTAAATCAAAATAGTATTTTGGTGCATTGCCTGAAACACCATCCATAGTGGGTAAATATAATATTAAGAAAATATAAACTTACCGTTAGGCTGAACTAACAGCTCTCCCTCTGCTTGGTAAACGGAAAATCTTCAGGAGCATATTCCGCTGCGTTCCATACTACATCAACAGGTACCTGACGGGCAGACAGAGTTTGTGGTACTGGAACGTTTAACGTTGTAGCTAGATTTGAATTATCTAAGTTAGCAAGACTAGGATCATCGACTACCGAAGCATCTATTTCCGCAGCATCACCAACATCAGAATCTGAATCACTCAACTCATATTCCGAATCTACAAAATCTGGATCGGCAAAATCATCGTCTGAATTATATAGATAATATTCTAACTTTTCCTATGTTAAAGGAACCTTGTATTGTAACGGTTTCTTACACATCCGCGCCCTTTTTACACCTGACGGTCCCGCCTGGTCTTCAGTCATTGTAAAATTAAACTAATGTAATTTTACGCTAATATAATGCGTAAACGAGAGGCTAAAAACAGTACAACATCCACGCTCAAATGCTAACTGAATACTAACACTTAATAAGTAAATGCATCGATGACGTCGAAACACGGCATGCGCCTTACCCTAAAGAAGCGGATGACGTCGAAGGCGTCATCAGCAGTGAACGTGTTAACAGGTGCTCCTTTGTATTCTCTGGCGGTATTTGTAGATTATGTCAACCAGCTTGCAGGAAAAACCAAAGATCTCGCAACGTCACCATAAATTGTAGCAACCAAAACTTGCTAGATTTTAGGTAATCTTAGAACGATAGTTTAAATGTAGAAACTGGAGGATACGTACACAAAATTTAGGCGGGAAGGTAATTTAAAATATTGTTGAAGAGGAAACGCATTAAGGGAAGATAAACGTAAATGTCCAGTCGAAAATTCCAGGCTGGTAGAAAGTCCCACGTTTAACCAGTAAAGGTGGGTAATGTAGATATTCTGGTGCTCTCGACTCCATATTCAGCAGGTAAAAATGGCGAGGTAACATCAAAATTCTCAAGAAAAGTTCTCGAAGACAGTCAGATAAGGAAAGCATGAAATTTGACTTATCAAACCGAAAATAACTAACGAAGATTGTTGGAGGAAACAAACACTAACGAATGTCTTGATTAGACTACGATTCAGATTCACTCCAGATATGCTTTTATAGAAGAGTATTGGTAATTTACCAATAAGGAAATTACTTTTATACGTACGTAATTGTACATTAGGAAACATAATTTATAAATAAAGAATTTATAAAAAGATTATATAGCGTATTATTTTCTGGAATTTATATTACATGTAGGAAACTTAAATTTGAGTTGGAGATATTGGCAGAATTTACTGTTGTTTATTAACAAAAAGGAAATATATGTCTTAGTGCGAAGCACGCTGTAACATGTTGTGGCATAGCGAAAAGACATGTTACATTGTTAAAAAATGAGTTTTGTTTATATTTGTAACGTTTATCAAGTTACATGTTTGTAGAAAAATGCTGAGACTACTTAGTGATGAGCTTGATAAAAAATATCTTTACTATACAAAAAACTACAGGAAAACTGTTTCAAAGTAGTTGTTTATGGGGCACGCTCTATAGCGCTCTATAGCTAGTAGCGTACTAGAGGAAAAGTAAGAATGCACGTTTGAATATTACTATTTAAGTCCTTTTTCAATATCTCAATGGTTTACAAGCAGAAAAATTCTAGTGGTTTATTATAATACTCATCATAGCACAATTGATAAAAAACTGCCCGTGTTCTGAAAGCTGCGTGTTCAAAGAAATAGGTCAAGGGTTTGAATTTTAATATCACATACTTATAAAAGTTTTGAACGGTCAGTACAATCTTCGATCAGCTAAACAGCAAAATGACCCAGACATATTTTTAGCAATATTGGTGATCTGGAATGCAGTAATGTGCAGCTTGAGGTGTTGGATATTGGTATTATCGAGAGGATTGGGGACGGGCCTTGAAGTGTCTGTGGAATGCACGTATAATGGAGAAGCGTCGAGTCCCTTATAAAGCACGCGGCCTGTCGATGATACGAGAAGAATATAGAACTATATTAGGGAATGAAATACTTATGATTATTAAAAATTCGTCATCCGTATATTTGCAGCTCTAATTGCGAATAATATTCGCGGACAGTTTGCAGATGTATGAAAATCTTTAAAATAGTAGAAAATAGTGGATATTACAGGTAATTTATTGTTCAGTGAGGCGTATTCCCTAAAGAACTAATGCGTGCCAAATTAATTACACAGATATCATATACATACACATATATTAACGTACCTTTTATTTTACAATGCTTAATGAAATCATTTTTCAAACCAAATTACATCTTGCATGCAAACGTTTAGATAATTCTGCTTAAGTATTTAGATTTAAATACACTAGTAAACCTTAAACTGTCATCAGAAAATTGTTTACAAGTGTGAATAAAACGGGCAAACTGTGCTTTTCGCACATCAACACGGTGATGTAAAACTTTGGTCAGTATCTCGTATAGGGAAAGGCAAATAATTAGGTATACTGAATTGGGATCACGGTTGAAAGTAAATACAATGGCTTTAGCCTATACCTCCTCTTAAGCAGCGAACCGTAATGGTAAAAATGCAACTAACTGAAGCGAAGCCATGGAGAATCTTTGACGATAGTATATTAAGGATCTAAAACGTTTTCTCTTAATTCTAACGATTCGTAATTAGAGTACCTTCAAAGGACCGGGAACGCACTGTAAATTAGTTGTACAAAAAATGCAATATGGGTTTTTATTATTGGGTATAGGGTTATACAGGGTGTAACAAAATAAGTGTAAAACATTTCAGGGGGTGATTCCTCATCGTAAAAGAGATAGGGGTCTTTCATATAAAGAAACTTCATTGGAGCATCCCTTGTTAAGGTACAGCCCCTTAAAGGGGGTATATAAAATTTGTTTTTTATTTTTTTTTACAAACACTAAAAAGTTACAAAATTGAAATTAAGGTGACATTTTTTACCATCAAAAAATACATTTACTCAGTAATTTATTTGGTTTACCCCATGGTTGTAAGGGGTAGAAATGCAACCCCTAAAATTTATATCCAATGTAACTTTTTGTCTTATTATTTGTTTGCCATTTAAAAATTTATTTTCAATAGCTTATTTCATTCTAAACAAAAAATGTCTCTTGAATTTTTTTCCCAAAATTAACCAGTTCGCAGAAAAAAATTATTTTACAAACAACTACAGAGATACATCGTCATAAGACGAAAAGACGAAACTAATTTATCTAGTGGACCGCTAATTAGTGATAGTGACAATTAAATTGTTACCACGGTCAGTTTGTAAATTTTTGAAATTGAATTAATAATTGTGTGGCGTTGTTCTGTTCTTAATTCGTTAGTTTAATAATTCACTTGTTATTAAAATGGCATACACAAATGCGGAAATGACTGAATATGCATTACGTTTACGATCTATCGCAGGGTAATGGGTTAGAAGCTTGTAGAAGGTATGCTAAAATGTATCCTCAACGGCAGCTTCCTTCGCATAGAATATTTGCCCAACTTCATCAACGATTACGAGAATATGGTTCATTCGAAAAAAGAACGCAGGATTGTGGTTGCCATCGAAAAGTTAGAACACCACAGCTTGAATGAGCAGTACTTAATTTGGCTGAAGGACAACCCACTAGCGGTACTAGAAAGATTGCTTTCGAGTTAAATGTTGATCATATGACGGTATTTCGAATTTTAAAGGAACAAACAAATCTTATACCCCTACCATCTACAACGAGTACAGGCACTGTTACCGCGAGATTTTCTGAACTGTCTTGAATTTTCCAATTCGATGATGGAAATGATTAGAAGAAATCCTGACTTTCTGAAGACGAACTAATTCATAAACGAATGTACTTTTTCTCGGGACAAGATTATTAATTTTCATAATAACCACTTATGGGATGATGAAAACCCTCACGCTATTGTCCAAGTTAACCATCAAGAACATTTTTGTCTTAACGTGAGTTAAGGTTCGGGCCTTTGGAGCGATGTTTTTGAAAAACGTTTCCAAAACTTAACAAATTTATTTATCTTAAACAGAAATTGTGGAATTTTGACAATCTGTTCTTTACTTTAAACCAAAAGAATTAATTAATTGTACTATTAGGGCGAGTAGCCTAGGTAAACAACAATGCAAAAGCTGTAATACTCAGACTGACTCAATTGAGTAGCTTGAACAACGAAGTATGGAGTTCGAAGACTGACTGCCGGGTCTTGAGCTCCTTGGTTTTTTATAATATCCTGCCCCCTCACATGGCTGTGGGAACTTGCAGATCTCATGTCTGCTTTACTCTTAATTCTACACTTTGTTACATTGTTTCAACTTTATTTCTAAGTAATTACATATCTTAACCGTCTGTGACCTGCCATCTGCAGTATCACTGTCATCTCGGATACAAAGTTGCATATCCGTTCTCATGAACTGTTAATAACCTGTCTGGTTTATCCTTGTATTACATTGTTGCAATTGACTTATGATTTATTTAACAATTTCTAATAATTCCTATTAGATTCTATTATTTAATATAATATATATATATATATATATATATATATATATATATAGGTAAATTGGGAGATATATAACTCGTGTGGGTCGGAGTTATTGGGGATTATTTAATTGCCCCTCATTTTCTACCTCCTCAATTAAATGGCGAGGCATACACTCAATTTTTAAGAGAAGTGCATCTAGTACTGCTGGAGTAAGTTGCTTGTGGTATCGGAAGGGTTATGTTTTTTATGCATGATGGGGCTCCCGCCCATTTTAGTCGAGCAGCACGTCAACATTTAACTCAAACATATCCAAATCATTGGATAGGTCGAGGAGGACCACAGAACTGGCCCGTTCGATCCCCGGATTTGAATCCTGTCAATTTCTCTACTTTGGGTCATTTACAGAGTTTGGTTTATCCTACTCCTGTTTGCGATGTAGAGGACTTAAGAAACCGCATTATCAATGCGTGCAGGGTAATTAGAGAGACTCCAGAAATATTTGAGCGAATACGTGACTCAATGCGCCGACATCTAGATGCATGTGTAATGACTGAAGGTGGACATATTGAACATTTACTATGATTTCTACATCTTGTGTGTTTTGTTATTAATAAATTAGTTTTGTTTATTCATCTTTAATCATACTTTGATGCAGGTAGTAACTACAAAATAACAAAAATAATCCAGTTCGCATTTTGACGATGTATCTCTGTAGTTGTTTGTAAAATAATTTTTTTTCTGCGAACTGGTTAATTTTCGGCAAAAAATTCAAGAGATATTTTTTGTTTAGAATGAAATAAGCTATTGGAAATAAATTTTTAAATGGCAAACAAATAATAAGACAAAAAGTTACATTGGAAATAAATTTTAGGGGTTGCGTTTTCCACCCCTTACAACCATGAGGTAAACCAAATAAATTACTGAGTAAGTGTATTTTTGATAGTAAAAAATGTCACCTTAATTTCAATTTTGTAACTTTCTTAGTGTTTGTAAAAAAAATGAAATTCAAATTTTATGTACTCCCTTTAAGGGGATGTATCTTAACAAGGGATGCTCCAATGAAGTTTCTTTATATGAAAGACCATATCTCTTTACGATGAGGAATCACCCCTAAAATGTTTTACGCTTATTTTGTTATACCCTGTATACAATTAATGACACAGGGCAATATATCGTCGGTTATCTAACGCAGTGTCGTATCTCATTATTAACAGTTTTACAGGAGAACTGTATTAAGAATTGTCTAGAATTTCTTGATTAAATATTCATATACATTCTGCTCATTTTACTATTACAAGCTCTGATATGTATGTTAGTCCTTAATGCCATTTAGTACATGTGAGTTTGCACACTCATTCAAAATTTAACTAAAAATGAGATACGACCTAACATGAGTTCAGTGGTGTATCTAGTATTTGAAGGCGGGTGGGGCAAGTCATTAAAAAGGCGGTGCAATATTTTTCAGGTATTTATTTTAAAAATATTAATTTTATTTTTATTAGCATACACAGGTTCAAACTATTATAGGTATCCTTAATTAAGAAAATTTCTTTTTGTATGTAAAAAACTTATAAAATATAATATTGCAACAAAATTTATGTGCTTAATTATAACAGTATTCACCTGGTTTTAACGTACTTAAACTTATCCAAAATAACAGTAAAATCTACTTTTTTTGCATAATAGATTCAATGCTTAAAATGGAGGAATTATTTAATCTTTCTTGTAGCATAGTTGAGCTAAGATATATTTTAATTTGCTTAAGACGACTATAGTTTCGTTCAGCATTTGCACTGTTTGTCCTCAACAGTTAAAAATATTATATACAATTTGGAAATGTCGGGAAAGGTAGACTCTAAATTATTCGATACAAGAAATGATAAAAGTTCCTCAGTGGCAATTTTATCATCTTTTGATACATCTTTAAAAAATGAACAAAATGATTTATGTTCCTCAATTGTGTTAATAGCATTTAAATCTTTTTCGTAAAATTTCAATAGAATTGAAATACAATCAACGTTTTCAAGTAGGGTAAAATCAGGCTATCCACCGCCACATTTCCTCCAGAATCCCACATTTCCTCACACATCTGGACCAAAAAGTTTTCTTCGACTAACAATTTTTCATCTTTCGAGATAAACCTATCTTAAATTTTTCATCTTTCGAGATAAATGAGCATCCTCATTTCCTCCCACATCTGAACCAAATAGTTTTCTTCGACTAGCCATTTTTTATCTTTCATCTGAACCAAATAGTTTTCTTTGTCTAGCCATTGCATCTTTCGAGATAAACCTATCTTGTTTGGTATTAATTAACATTAGAATTTTCTCAGCTACCCGAATCTCTAGGAATTTTTCGATTGCATCACCCCAAGGAGCTACCCTGATTTTAAGATTTCTTACCTATAGCGACTTTTGAGCGTTCTTATAATTTTTATACATGCGATACATCTTGTTAGTCTAAAATTTTACGCAGAATTCGAATCTGTAAACAGATTTGAAATCGGACCACGCCCTGCAAAGTTACACATATACCCTCTGCGAGATAAATCTTTCTCCACATTTCCACCCACGAGATAAACCTACCTTGCTTGGTATCAATTAATATTAGAATTTTCTCAGCTACCCGAATCTCTAGGAATTTTTCAGATAGCATCACCCCAAGGAGCTACCCTGATTTTAAGATTTTGTACCTATAGCGACTTTTGAGCGTTCTTATAAACTTTTTAGTCACGCGATACATCTTGTTAGTCTAAAATTTTACGCACATCCCGAATCTGCAAACAGATTTGAAATAGGACCACGCCCTGCAAAATTACACACATACCCTCTGCGAGATAAATCTTTCTCGACATTTCCACCCACGAGATAAAACTACCTTGTTTGGTATTAATTAATATTAGATTTTTTCCAGCTACCCATATCTCTTTAAATTTTTCAGATTGCATCATCCCTAAGGAGCTACCCCAATTTTAAGATTTTGTATCAAGATCAATTTCTAATCACCTCTCCTTTTAATATCTACAATCCTTTAACCAAACACGTAGCAGTATTAACATAAATTAAGCATGCGAAAATTTATTTTATCAATTTACAGTTTAATAAACTAATTACAATTTTACAAAGTATAACATTATTTCCGGTGTGTACGAATCCAACTAGTTTAACCTGTAACAAAAAGATTAATGTTGTTGTTTAAATAGACCTGTAATAAAAGAGATTAATGTAAAAGAGGAAACGTGTTTTCGGTTAATAAGACATATTATCGTTAACCTAACAATATGTTTTACCGTCCAGCGACACCACGTGGAGGTAAACACATTCAATGTAATGGGTTTTAAATAGGAAAGTACGCTAAATGCTAGTCAATTAACAGCAATTAAATATTGCTTACTGACCTACCTTAATTAGGTTGCTGTACTATTAGGAATGATGTTTAAGACCTCGTACGTATTTTCCGGATTATATGTTGTATTCTTTTTATTAAGTAATCGAATAAATCGTTCCTTCTGCTTCCAAAGAAACTCGGACACTCCATCGTCGACGCTGGCGTTCTTTATGCGATAGCTAGCCATACAGTTGTTAAACGCTGTGCTAATCATTTCTACGCCATCTTCGTTAGTAGCGGTAACTGATGCATTTTATGTTTGTTGCTCCGTAGATGACTAGGGTATGCAGACTTTAACACCTCCATGTCGCACACTTTACACATAATTCGTGGTTGTTTCGTACAAGGCCCTTTAACAGCTGGCGGCGTTGAACGTTTACGGCTTAATGACATGCCGTGCTGTTTTCCTTGTGTCGCTGTAAGCTGTCCATTCTCGTAAAGCGATACCGCAAGACCCAGAGTTTAAGTACTTTGCTGCGGACGGCTTAACCCTGGGCGATGTTACACCACGACATTTGTTCTGGTGCCGTTTGAGAGCATTTTTCCAGGTATAGGAAGCACCGCAAGGTTGCACTTATAAACGTTTGCAGGTACCATTTTAGTACAAAACAAAACCCGCACTATAGCACTTTAGTTAAACTTGTAAGCGAACTAACTAAAAAGCTTACTCGAGCGTACCTGATTTATGCTCCATATCGAATGCAAACCGAAGGTTTCCGAAGACATCCGAACGAAGTTGAGGATTCGGCGGGGAACTAAATGACGTCATAATCCTCGCTGCTCGTCCAATACATTTAGCGCCAATGCATGCACCTGGTCCGCTTCGTCGATGGTGCGAATGCCGTTAGTAGAAACACCGGAAAACGTCTTCCATGTTATACGGATCGTGTGCATATTAAAAATCCAAAGAGCGGTAGCACACGCACACAAGTTGTCTGCAAGTCGTGCTGTAGAAGATGCAGTGCTACTATAACCAAAAACACTTTAAACCATTACTAAGAAAATACCAACTTGTTGTCTACAGGATACTTACAACAATTTAATTTTAAATAACTTCTACGTCATACTTTAGGAAATGATAGGCTTGAATATTTTCCAAATGAATCACCAAGCGAAAGTATATGTAGCGGTATTCAAATTACCCATTAATTTCCCATTTTACGACCGTGGTTAATTATAGATTAAAATTTAATTTGTGCACGTTCGAGCTTCCGTAAACTAACATATTTTATAGCAACAATGCGCTGTATAATAGATGCATACCCTTCGCCGCGCTACTGCTATTCTTGTAATTGCTAGAAAAGTCACTCTCCTTTTTACTGTTAGGAGCGATGCAAAGCACCATTTTTATACTTTCTATAGCACATCGCGCACTTTTCGTCTGATAATTAAATTTTGCTTCTGTAGGCTTTTACACTTTCGCATAGCGGTCGGCCGCACGTATTGATTTCTAGAACCGGTAAGTACTCGATATCGTCCAAATAGAGAATTAGATGCTCGATGTCTATCAATTTCCGATTCCCTCGTAAAAGGTAGAAAAACTCGGTCAATCATCCATTAAACTTCGACCCGCTACCGTTTTGATAATTTCCAAACATTTTCGAACGACAATGGGCTGAGAATTTTAAACCTCCGAGGGATCTTTAAGTCGTGGTCAATTACACATCCGAGCTACGCGTAAACTAACATATTTTGCAGCAACTGTATAATACATGCATACCCCTTCTCTGCGCTACTGCTATTCTTGTAGTTGCTTGGAAAAGTCAGTCGCCCTTTTTACTGCTAGGGCCGCTAAAAAGCACCATTCCATACTTTATTTATAAGTGTAGCACATCGCACACTTTTTTGTCGGTTAATTAAATTTTTGTTTATGTAGGCCTTTACACTTTCGCTTATTTAAACATCTAATACGACCGATTAACCACTTTCGATTATTCTAACGGGGAACCACCAAACATCCCACCGCACCGTTCTTTTTGAATCCAACGATCCTATGGGCTTCCGCACACTAACACCTAACGTATCTTTCCTACTAGTTGTTAAAGAAAAACTACCGGTATCGCCATTGTGGATATAAGCAGATGTTTGTGGATGTGTGCGAGAATATGTAACCATATACATTAATTAGTCTAAGCTATTTTATTTAGTCCAAGAAAATTATTATTTTTCTAATCCACAACTAATAATCGCCTTTATAGGTTTAACATTTCTACCATTTCCCAATGACTGGTGCTACGTACATGGAAACTTTAATTTCTTATTAGAGAATTCTTATTATCCCACGCACTGCTGCGTAGTTGCATGTCCATTCCTTTTGGAGGTATATGCTCGTTCTAGGTTGTAAGACCCTCGGTTTTACTTAACTACACTTTGTGAGATCTCTTTAATCTTTTAATCGTATCTTTCTCGCCTGCAATACAGTAGGACTTAACATTACTACCAACAAATTCTAATACTGGACCCCATTAAATATGTCTTTAATTTTCCTACAACTTTTTGTTGACAAGTGTTATATTGTATTTATTATACGCGGGTAGTCACTCTTTTAAGATAAACATATTTTGCTAGGTATCAACTAATATTAAATTTTCTAGGGACCCCAAATCTGTAAATAGATTTTAAATAGGACCACCCATACAAAGTTATGCCTTTTAAAGACTAATTTTTACCCATCTTTATTTAACCCCATCTTTAAAACCCTTTTTTTCGCTAACCGAGACATATGCTTTAACTAACCATTCCCCAAGAAATCTAAAACCGATGTGCCCCGCGAATACCGCGTGGAGATAACACGTATACTCTGTCAACCAGGATAGAAGCAGAGGAAAGATTTGGAAGGTGGGCGAGGAACTTAAAAATTATGGAATTTAAAAACTAATATATACAATAGATTTACAAAATCTATACAACTATCTTAGATTTATATCTTTATGCCTCCATGCGTAGATTGTTGTACTATTAGGAATGATATACCTTTTGTCGTCTTCGCTCGATAAACTAATTTTATTAATTATCTGCGTGTACAAATCGTGTTTTTACTCTGGATACATACACCGGCAAGTACTCTACACCAAATAAAGAATTGGATGCTTGGTGACTGTTAACATCCGCTTCCCTCGTGTACGCCCAGACACATCCCAGCTCATGCGCACCCCTGCGCATGCACACCCCTGCCCATGCGCGCCCCTGCGCGTGCGCACCCCTGCCCATGCGCGCTGCCCATGCGCACCCCTTTCTGTGCGACTGCTATTTCGTGGTAACGTCACAGCCTTTTATAAATAAAGAACAATGTTATATACTATTACAAAATGTTTATTCTAACATTATACATAGCAAATTTAAAAACAACTAATACCAAGCATGGACCCATTTAAACTTAATTTTAATACAAAGTTATACACAGAAGACAGTCCTTTCTTTATGTTTGTTTGGAGTGGTTTTAATTTTATCTAATTTTATTCGCAGCTTAAAATTTAAATCGACACCCAAGTCTTCTATCTCCTTTTCTAACCAATAGTTTGATACATAAAGACCGTCTAGGTTTTCGAATTGTAAAATGTACCGAAGTTTGCCTCTATATTTAAAGTCTTTGATTCCGCCGACAACCAGATCCATTCCTTCGTGTAATTCTTGCAGCTTGTGACAATCTTTTAATCGCAGCTTTCCCACTATATCCTGCATACGTATCTTGTTAGCTTGATCGACTTCTTCTTGTCGGTATTGGAGGAAATCCTTTTCTCCCACACACTGTTGCGTAGTTGCATGTCCACCACTTTTGGGAATATATGGTTGTTATAGGTTGTAAGACCCTCGGTTTTAAATGATCCGAAAGGTTCTTTACTGGGCAAATATACAATGTTTAGCGGAACCCCTTTACGTGTGGTGTACGCCGAGGTTACGAAACCCGCATTCCTTAGTTCTTCTTTGTTATCTGCCATTTTGATAAATACGTTTTAGAATAACCTTTTAAAAAGTATACGGATTTAGTACCATCCTTTTCCGCAAGAACGCCTACATAACTAAAGAGTCTTTCTTACTAACCGCAAATGCAAACAGCTTGTAGAACCCGGATGTATTTAAGTCACTCCATCGGCACATAAAATAATCTTTTAATTCTTCCTCATTTTCTCTAATAAGATGTTCTTTGTATAACACATCTTTGTATTGTTCGCGTATTGTCGCAGTGTTTTCCATGTACTCAATTTTCGTCTTTTGCATCCATTTCTCTAATTCCAGTTGTCTTTTCCTTCCACTTACAGCGTATGGTATGCATAATGGAGCAATTTCCTTTAGCGTAAACGGATAAAGTTTACTACCAATATTTACGCGTTGTCGTACAACCTCTGGACGAATGTTATGCGTATCTATCAACCCCAATTCCGAAATGATTATTTCTTTTGGAATTGTAGAATATGGTGTTGCAGATTGTGTAAAATATGTACTGCCTGCTTTAATGTAGCACTTGTGTAAGATTTTTATTTTATCTGAGCTGTCTTCCTCCTCTACTATCTCCAAATAATTTACAGGTAAATAGTTAAAACTAAAAGCCGAAAGCACATACTTTATCAATTTTCCCTTTCTTTTGGTTTTCGGACAACTTAATCTGCAAGCCCGTCAATTTTTTGTATTACCATTCCCCCAATACACGTACTGTAGCAGGTTATTAAACACTAAACAGCAGCTATTTTGTAGCTTGTCCGATAGCTTACTCCACATTTTGGCAAGTGGTACCGAATACATTGGCGCCTTTAGGAAGTATAACTTACTATCTTCCAATAACGTTAAACAGTCTTTTAAGGGATTATACACCCGGTCCGCACTGACATTGCTTCCAATTGCACAATTGTATATTGTCGCTTCCAATCGCGTAATACCATGTTCTTTAGCCAAAGTAGACGCAAATGTTTCCCTTAAACGTACATCTGGACAACGTAAAAAATCTAGTATATGATTGTCAAGTTGTGTATTAACACCAGGACTTGTTATCTGACACACAAATTTGTTGTATATCTTAATTCTTGCGCCGCGGCGCTGACCTAACCTATTAATTTTTCCTTTTATCTAACCTAGGTCCACACTTGGTTTTTAATGGAAAAACTCATTAAAAAGCAATTAGTGCTAATGGGTTTTTAATGAGAAAACTCATTAAAAACAGCCTAACCTATCAATTTTTCATGTGGTCATGTGATCATATGGTCATGTGGTCATGTGGTCATGTGGTCATGGGGCAATTTCACCCTAACTTAACATCCTACATATATCCGGATATATGTCGATGCGCATCCCTGTCGGCTTAGGTCGGATAACAACATATTCGACTATCTTCGGCAATATACGCCCCCACTCTGTAGAATACATAAGAGAACAATTTTTTCGTATTTAATTTAGTATTCGATAGTAGCTAGAACGGTAAACATGAGCGTCTCCAAGGTGATTAACGTTTCTCAACTTCTTGGGAATAAAGTGAAACCGACAAATGAGCGATTTGGATTATGGCTTTTGGTAGAAAATATGTGCAACAATAATCTGGTAACAGATATTGGTAATATTTGTTATGTCGAAGGCGAGCAGATGCTGACTGGTGGACTACACACCAATTACAGAACCATTTTGTGACAATATAATGTTGGTTAAAATTTGCGACTTTTCTGACGCCGAACAAACCTCTGCAAGCAAAAGGATGTTTATCCTAAAAAAAGAAATTTGTGGTGCATTTAACAGCTATCTACGAAGAAAGTTTGACCGATTTGTTTCCGCTAGACATGGTGTTAAAGCTAAGCTTCCGTTTTCTCTGGAAAGCACTAACAAGATGGGCCAGAGAGTAAAAGAAATTATCGGAAAAGAAGACCTCGAATGCATTAATAAAAATTCCAAAATCCTATATGTGTTCCATACAAAGTGGAACTAGCAGATGTTAAGTTGGAAACTTTATTGGAGGAACTACCAGATATATTAGACGAACTCGAAAAGATTATTTCTATCTTTTGACATGGATGTAACCCAAGATTTTGCGGGTATATTTAGCAAGATGGAGATGTGTAATTATTTAACTACAAACCATAACTTTTGCTATAAGGGCGAATACGAAGAAAAGTGTAATATTATAGTTGACAACGATAAAACTGTAGGAATTGATTGTTTAACATGGCTAACAACCAATGCAAGAATTAAGATATACAACAAATTTGTGTGTCAGATAACAAGTCCTGGTGTTAATAAACAACTTGGCAATCATATACTAGATTTTTTACGTTGTCCAGATGTGCGTTTAAGGGAAACATTTGCGTCTACTTTGGCTAAAGAACATGGTATTACGCGATTGGAAGCGACAATATACAATTGTGCAATTGGAAGCAATGTCAGTGCGGAACGGGTGTATAATCCCTTAAAAGACTGTTTAACGTTATTGGAAGATAGTAAGTTATACTTCCTAAAGGCGCCAATGTACTCGGTACCACTTGCCAAAATGTGGAGTAAGCTATCGGACAAGCTACAAAATAGCTGCTGTTTAGTGTTTAATAACCTGCTACAGTACGTGTATTGGGGAATGGTAATACAAAGAAATTGACGGGCTTGCAGATTAAGTTGTCCGAAAACCAAAAGAAAGGGAAAAATTGATAAAGTATGTGCTTTCGGCTTTTAGTTTTAACTATTTACCTGTAAATTATTTGGAGATAGTAGAGGAGGAAGACAGCTCAGATAAAATAAAAATCTTACACAGGTGCTACATTAAAGCAGGCAGTACATATTTTACACAATCTGCAACACCATATTCTACAATTCCAAAAGAAATAATCATTTCGGAATTGGGGTTGATAGATACGCATAACATTCGTCCAGAGGTTGTACGACAACGCGTAAATATTGGTAGTAAACTTTATCCGTTTACGCTAAAGGAAATTGCTCCATTATGCATACCATACGCTGTAAGTGGAAGGAAAAGACAACTGGAATTAGAGAAATGGATGCAAAAGACGAAAATTGAGTACATGGAAAACACTGCGACAATACGCGAACAATACAAAGATGTGTTATACAAAGAACATCTTATTAGAGAAAATGAGGAAGAATTAAAAGATTATTTTATGTGCCGATGGAGTGACTTAAATACATCCGGGTTCTACAAGCTGTTTGCATTTGCGGTAAGTAAGAAAGACTCTTTAGTTATGTAGGCGTTCTTGCGGAAAAGGATGGTACTAAATCCGTATACTTTTTAAAAGGTTATTCTAAAACGTATTTATCAAAATGGCAGATAACAAAGAAGAACTAAGAATGCGGGTTTCGTAATCTTGGCGTACACCACACGTAAAGGGGTTCCGCTAAACATTGTATATTTGCCCAGTAAAGAACCTTTCGGATCATTTAAAACCGAGGGTCTTACAACCTATAACAACCATATATTCCCAAAAGTGGTGGACATGCAACTACGCAACAGTGTGTGGAAGAAAAAGGATTTCCTCCAATACCGACAAGAAGAAGTCGATCAAGCTAACAAGATACGTATGCAGGATATAGTGGGAAAGCTGCGATTAAAAGATTGTCACAAGCTGCAAGAATTACACGAAGGAATGGATCTGGTTGCCGGCGGAATCAAAGACTTTAAATATAGAGGCAAACTTCGGTACATTTTACAATTCGAAAACCTAGACGGTCTTTATGTATCAAACTATTGGTTAGAAAAGGAGATAGAAGACTTGGGTGTCGATTTAAATTTTAAGCTGCGAATAAAATTAGATAAAATTAAAACCACTCCAAACAAACATAAAGAAAGGACTGTCTTCTGTGTATAACTTTGTATTAAAATTAAGTTTAAATGGGTCCATGCTTGGTATTAGTTGTTTTTAAATTTGCTATGTATAATGTTAGAATAAACATTTTATAATAGTATATAACATTGTTCTTTATTTATAAAAGGCTGTGACGTTACCACGAAATAGCAGTCGCACAGAAAGGGGTGCGCATGGGCAGCGCGCATGGGCAGGGGTGCGCACGCGCAGGGGCGCGCATGGGCAGGGTGTGCATGCGCAGGGTGCGCATGGGCTGGGATGTGCTGGGCGTACACGAGGGAAGCGGATGTTAACAGTCACCAAGCATCCAATTCTTTATTTGGTGTAGAGTACTTGCCGGTGTATGTATCCAGAGTAAAACACGATTTGTACACGCAGATAATTAATAAAATTAGTTTATCGAGCGAAGATGACAAAGGTATATCATTCCTAATAGTACAACAATCTACGCATGGAGGCATAAAGATATAAATCTAAGATAGTTGTATAGATTTTGTAAATCTATTGTATATATTAGTTTTAAATTCCATAATTTTTAAGTTCCTCGCCCACCTTTCCAAATCCTTCCTCTGCTTCTATCCTGGTTGACAGAGTATACGTGTTATCTCCACGCGGTATTCGCGGGGCACATCGGTTTTAGATTTCTAGAGGAATGGTTAGTTAAAGCATATGTCTCGGTTAGCGAAAAAAAGGGTTTTAAAGATGGGGTTAAATAAAGATGGGTAAAAATTAGTCTTTAAAAGGCATAACTTTGTATGGGGTGGTCCTATTTAAAATCTATTTACAGATTTGGGGTCCCTAGAAAATTTAATATTAGTTGATACCTAGCAAAATATGTTTATCTTAAAAGAGTGACTACCCGCGTATAATAAATACAATATAACACTTGTCAACAAAAAGTTGTAGGAAAATTAAAGACATATTTAATGGGGTCCAGTATTAGAATTTGTTGGTAGTAATGTTAAGTCCTACTGTATTGCAGGCGAGAAAGATACGATTAAAAGATTAAAGAGATCTCACAAAGTGTAGTTAAGTAAAACCGAGGGTCTTACAACCTAGAACGAGCATATACCTCCAAAAGGAATGGACATGCAACTACGCAGCAGTGCGTGGGATAATAAGAATTCTCTAATAAGAAATTAAAGTTTCCATGTACGTAGCACCAGTCATTGGGAAATGGTAGAAATGTTAAACCTATAAAGGCGATTATTAGTTGTGGATTAGAAAAATAATAATTTTCTTGGACTAAATAAAATAGCTTAGACTAATTAATGTATATGGTTACATATTCTCGCACACATCCACAAACATCTGCTTATATCCACAATGGCGATACCGGTAGTTTTTCTTTAACAACTAGTAGGAAAGATACGTTAGGTGTTAGTGTGCGGAAGCCCATAGGATCGTTGGATTCAAAAAGAACGGTGCGGTGGGATGTTTGGTGGTTCCCCGTTAAAATAATCGAAAGTGGTTAATCGGTGGTATTAGATGTTTAAATAAGCGAAAGTGTAAAGGCCTACATAAACAAAAATTTAATTAACCGACAAAAAAGTGTGCGATGTGCTACACTTATAAATAAAGTATGGAATGGTGCTTTTTAGCGGCCCAAGCAACTACAAGAATAGCAGTAGCGCAGAGAAGGGGTATGCATGTATTATACAGTTGCTGCAAAATATGTTAGTTTACGCGTAGCTCGGATGTGTAATTGACCACGACTTAAAGATCCTCGGAGGTTTAAAATTCTCAGCCCATTGTCGTTCGAAAATGTTTGGAAATTATCAAAACGGTAGCGGGTCGAAGTTTAATGGATGATTGACCGAGTTTTCTACCTTTACGAGGGAATCGGAAATTGATAGACATCGAGCATCTAATTCTCTATTTGGACGATATCGAGTACTTACCGGTTCTAGAAATCAATACGTGCGGCCGACCGCTATGCGAAAGTGTAAAAGCCTACAGAAGCAAAATTTAATTATCAGACGAAAAAGTGCGCGATGTGCTATAGAAAGTATAAAAATGGTGCTTTGCATCGCTCCTAACAGTAAAAGGAGAGTGACTTTTCTAGCAATTACAAGAATAGCAGTAGCGCGGCGAAGGGTATGCATCTATTATACAGCGCATTGTTGCTATAAAATATGTTAGTTTACGGAAGCTCGAACGTGCACAAATTAAATTTTAATCTATAATTAACCACGGTCGTAAAATGGGAAATTAATGGGTAATTTGAATACCGCTACATATACTTTCGCTTGGTGATTCATTTGGAAAATATTCAAGCCTATCATTTCCTAAAGTATGACGTAGAAGTTATTTAAAATTAAATTGTTGTAAGTATCCTGTAGACAACAAGTTGGTATTTTCTTAGTAATGGTTTAAAGTGTTTTTGGTTATAGTAGCACTGCATCTTCTACAGCACGACTTGCAGACAACTTGTGTGCGTGTGCTACCGCTCTTTTGGATTTTTAATATGCACACGATCCGTATAACATGGAAGACGTTTTCCGGTGTTTCTACTAACGGCATTCGCACCATCGACGAAGCGGACCAGGTGCATGCATTGGCGCTAAATGTATTGGACGAGCAGCGAGGATTATGACGTCATTTAGTTCCCCGCCGAATCCTCAACTTCGTTCGGATGTCTTCGGAAACCTTCGGTTTGCATTCGATATGGAGCATAAATCAGGTACGCTCGAGTAAGCTTTTTAGTTAGTTCGCTTACAAGTTTAACTAAAGTGCTATAGTGCGGGTTTTGTTTTGTACTAAAATGGTACCTGCAAACGTTTATAAGTGCAACCCTTGCGGTGCTTCCTATACCTGGAAAAATGCTCTCAAACGGCACCAGAACAAATGTCGTGGTGTAACATCGCCCAGGGTTAAGCCGTCCGCAGCAAAGTACTTAAACTCTGGGTCTTGCGGTATCGCTTTTACGAGAATGGACAGCTTACAGCGACACAAGGAAAACAGCACGGCATGTCATTAAGCCGTAAACGTTCAACGCCGCCAGCTGTTAAAGGGCCTTGTACGAAACAACCACGAATTATGTGTAAAGTGTGCGACATGGAGGTGTTAAAGTCTGCATACCCTAGTCATCTACGGAGCAACAAACATAAAAATGCATCAGTTACCGCTACTAACGAAGATGGCGTAGAAATGATTAGCACAGCGTTTAACAACTGTATGGCTAGCTATCGCATAAAGAACGCCAGCGTCGACGATGGAGTGTCCGAGTTTCTTTGGAAGCAGAAGGAACGATTTATTCGATTACTTAATAAAAAAAGAATACAACATATAATCCGGAAAATACGTACGAGGTCTTAAACATCATTCCTAATAGTACAGCAACCTAATTAAGGTAGGTCAGTAAGCAATATTTAATTGCTGTTAATTGACTAGCATTTAGCGTACTTTCCTATTTAAAACCCATTACATTGGAATGTGTTTACCTCCACGTGGTGTCGCTGGACGGTAAAACATATTGTTAGGTTAACGATAATATGTCTTATTAACCGAAAACACGTTTCCTCTTTTACATTAATCTCTTTTATTACAGGTCTATTTAAACAACACATTAATCTTTTTGTTACAGGTTAAACTAGTTGGATTCGGGTACACACCGGAAATAATGTTATACTTTGTAAAATTGTAATTAGTTTATTAAACTGTAATTGGATAAAATAAATTTTCGCATGCTTAATTTATGTTAATACTGCTACGTGTTTGGTTAAAGGATTGTAGATATTATAAAGGAGAGGTGATTAGAAATTGATCTTGGTACAAAATCTTAAAATTGGGGTAGCTCCCTTAGGGATGATGCAATCTGAAAAATTTAAAGAGATATGGGTAGCTGGAAAAAATCTAATATTAATTAATACCAAACAAGGTAGTTTTATCTCGTGGGTGGAAATGTCGAGAAAGATTTATCTCGCAGAGGGTATGTGTGTAATTTTGCAGGGCGTGGTCCTATTTCAAATCTGTTTGCAGATTCGGGATGTGCGTAAAATTTTAGACTAACAAGATGTATCGCGTGACTAAAAAAGTTTATAAGAACGCTCAAAAGTCGCTATAGGTACAAAATCTTAAAATCAGGGTAGCTCCCTTGGGGGTGATGCTATCTGAAAAATTCCTAGAGATTCGGGTAGCTGAGAAAATTCTAATATTAATTGATACCAAGCAAGGTAGGTTTATCTCGTGGGTGGAAATGTGGAGAAAGATTTATCTCGCAGAGGGTATATGTGTAACTTTGCAGGGCGTGGTCCGATTTCAAATCTGTTTACAGATTCGAATTCTGCGTAAAATTTTAGACTAACAAGATGTATCGCATGTATAAAAAAATTATAAGAACGCTCAAAAGTCGCTATAGGTAAGAAATCTTAAAATCAGGGTAGCTCCCTTGGGGGTGATGCAATCGAAAAAATTCCTAGAGATTCGGGTAGCTGAGAAAATTCTAATGTTAATTAATACCAAACAAGATAGGTTTATCTCGAAAGATGCAATGGCTAGACAAAGAAAACTATTTGGTTCAGATGAAAGATAAAAAATGGCTAGTCGAAGAAAACTATTTGGTTCAGATGTGGGAGGAAATGAGGATGCTCATTTATCTTGAAAGATGAAAAATTTAAGATAGGTTTATCTCGAAAGATGAAAAATTGTTAGTCGAAGAAAACTTTTTGGTCCAGATGTGTGAGGAAATGTGGGATTCTGGAGGAAATGTGGCGGTGGATAGCCTGATTTTACCCTACTTTTTCATCTTCCTTTCCGTTTAAAATTTTCTCGGTGGTTGAACAAGAGAATTTTTGATAAATCTTTAGAAAATCTTCAATTCGGCTTGTTAGACTCTGTATGCATGTATCTAATGTTTTAAAAAAAACAACATTAACTTTAAAGTTTTGACGTGGACTATTATCTCCATGATCAGAAGCTAACTCATCATAAAATCTTTTAATTTTTCTAGATCTAAGAGTTTGAAAATCAGTGACAGTATTACATTTTGAAGCCCTCTCTTTTGCTAACATTGCATATCTTGAGAACGTGTTGTTGTTTCTCATATTTTTTTAAGTCCTTCGTAGCTGCATGTATGAGATTTGCCGCTATTGCTAAATTGATTTCAGTTTTTTTGTTTTTTTGATAAAATATCTTTCCAGAAACAGAGCAAAAATTTAAACTCGAAAGTTTCTATATAGCTTATGAGTCCATTGCCTCAGCAATTTGTTTAACATTCACGTTGACTATCTCGCCTTCAACTATTTTTTAAATTGTCTCGTGAATAGCAGACATGTTTAATAAAATTAAATCAACCGATTGACTGGCCCAACGAATGGTAGATAATTTTTTTAGTGATATATTTGTGGATTTGAATGCAGTTTGCTCAGTGTAGTTATGCTCAGTCTGTATTTTTTCAAAGAGTTTTAACCGTGGAAAACTTTCTGAAATGTAAACGTAGATATGTTCCATCGTACCAAAAAATAGTTTCGTTTCAATGCACGTAGTAATAGAATCTACAAGAACTAAATGTAAATTATGAGCACAGCAGTGCACATATATTGCTTCTGGTACAAGTTGCTTTATTCTTTTTTGAAGCTCGTTAATATGTCCAGACATAACGTTGGCCCCATCATACACTTACCCTCGACAAAAAACTATGCCTATTTTTATTGAATTTAATTCTTTTAGTACAACATCAAAATATGATTCTGCCGATACATTAGAAAGTTCAATAAATTTTAAAAATCTTTCTTCCGCAAATCCATTTTTTCTAACAAATCAAAGTGAAAGAGACAATTGTTCTTTCTTGATATATCATGAGTAGAATCCAAAATTAAAGTAAAATATTTTGAAAAATTAATGTCATATATAATCTTTGCGGAGACTTTTTCGGCTATCAGTTTAAGAATTTTGTTTTGAACTATGTGGCTTGAGTATTAAGCATTTCGTTTTGCATTTGTAAAATGTTCAGCTAAAACTACATCGTATTTTTTAAACAAATCTAGAAGATTTAAAAAATTTCCTTTATTGCTACTTGCATCGCCTTCACGGTGCCCTCTAAAAGGTAAGTTTTGTTTTAATAAATATAATATTATGTCAAATATTCTCTTTAGTTTCCCTGTTTTTTTCTACCTGGGTTTTTTCTGCTAGGAGATGTTCCTCAATTATAGTACTATTTTTTACAATGCGCAATTTAGTTAAAATGAACTTACTATGATGACGTTGATGAGCTAATTATAGTTCGGTAGTTTGAAAACAGTTTTTAAAAACAATTTATAATTATACTTCTAACACAAATAATGAAAATGCGTGTTATTACATTGAATTCCAACTACAGACTAAAGTTCGTACACCTCATTTAAACACGTCCGTTAGAGAAAATTATTCACATGCACATCAGCGAAATATAATCTGTCTAGTAACAAGTCCATTACACTATTCTAACAACTTCTAACATAATTCCTCCCGTGCGAGTTTCAAATTGCAGGCTGAGACGAAATAGACTTATGGGAATATCTTCTGGTTTCCTTGCTGAGTTATTCTTTGATAATGATAAGAAAAGAAACCTTTTAGAAACAATACAAATCCAAAAAACCCAAATGCCATAAATTCAAAAAATTACCAAGTTGATTTTTGCAATATATACCACAACCTAATTCACCACAAATAAACCATCAAAAACCTAATAGAAATATTCTCATGTACCATCCTGCTACATATTATAATTTATCGTATCTAGTTTAATTTCTACTCAGTGATAATTAAAATATTTAAAGGTTAAGTTGAATGACAAATGTAGTCAGATAAGTTAAAGTTGTGTATTAGTGAAGATGTAAAATAATATACTTTTTAAAAACATTTTTATATTGTTAACTTAAGGTATATATAAATCTAGATTTTCAACGAACTTCGTTCGTTTATGAAATCGATTTGTCGTCCGTCTGTCTGTCCGTCTGTCCGTCCGAGGCCTTTCTAATGGTCGGACATTAATGTGTGATACATCAATCGATTCAGCTCGGTGTCCTGAGCTTAAGTTTTGATGTCAGTTGAAATCGGGCCACGGGGACGCCGTGCCCCCGCGATATTCCGTCGGGAAAATTAAAATTTCAAATAGGTCCAAAATTAATGTGCGATACATATTTGGACTCCCCTAACATAGCTGAGTCGAAATATGGTACCCCCCACAAAATCTGACCACGGATACCCGACCCCCCCGGGGAATTAATTTTTATTTTTATCTGAATACTTATAATTATTACAACATAATAATTTTAATTTCTTTAAATTGTTTTAAAGTAAGTCTACATTTGGAAGTTCGTTGCGACAATGCCTTGCATTTTCAACTTGTTATTAATAGTAATTTGTGTAATAATATTTTTAGAAACATATTTGAAAATGGAAAACCGAAACGCGTAATATGTATTAAATTAAAATGATAGATTGATCAGTTTCATTTCATTACTATAACAAACACCACATAACTAAAATAGTGCAAATGACCAAATTCCAAGAAATTTAATTAATATATATATATATATATATATATATATATATATATATATATATTTACAAAAATACGCCCTCGTTCCGATGAGAGGCAAAATGGTCTCATGTGTGAGTGTTGTCACGCATATTAAAGATCCCTACCTTGCTTGGAACAGCAAGGGTTCAACAAAAGTCAAAATTTAAAATATACCTTCGGGTGGGAAAATTAAATGTAGAGTTTCACTTGTCTGATTTTTAGCTTCATTGCTATTGGTTGATTCAGTTAGTGTTGTTTTAATGTGTTAAGGAATGTTTTTCATGCTGCGGAAAATTGCTGTGTATTGTCACGATTGTTCGTACTGTTCTGATGCTTTTCCCTTTTTATAGCTTTCGGTTGTTTTCAATAAAAAGGCTCTGAAAAAAATAACGGAAAAATACAATCCACCTTACATTTGATTCTCCAATGGTCTACTTGAAAGTACTACATTGGCCAGGAAGTGAGTTTTTTTCACCTGAAAATTTTAAATTTTATCAAACCCTTGATATTCCAAACAAGGTAGAGAGTTTTAACGTGCGTGACAACACTCACACACGGGATCTACATTTTACCTCTCATCCGAACGAGAGCGTATTTTTGTGAAAATTGCTCGCCTAACACTTTTTAGACGGTTCGGTCCGTGTTGGGAATTAAACTAGGCACCTTGGACTTAGTAGTCACACGTGAACCAACTAAGCCACTGTATCTGTCACAAGTATTTCAGATTATTTTATTTCTACAATTTATTAAGTTAAAATATTTTACAAGAAGACTTTTTTAGTAATTTTGGAGATTTACTTTATATGGAGAATAAATAGTTTTTGCCCTTATACCAATGATCTTTGCTTTTGAAGAGATTTTGTACGCTACTGTCACTATTGTGTTGAACTTGCCTAAGATAACAATTTTATATACAACGAATTAATTTCTTTTTAAGAAGGTCTTGCATGCGGACAAGAGATGTAGGGAAGAATTGATTGACCAAATCCTCATTTAAAATTAATATTTTTACAAATTCATACAAAAAATGTGAAATCATTGACAAAATGGAAAATGTCAGCGATAATATTACAATTCATGATAAAATCTAATATGATTTAAATTTCTGTAACATATGCAAACGAAGATTTGAAAATTCTAAAGATCTTAACATTCGCTTTAGTAAAATACATAAAGAAAACAGCAGTAACTGTTACCGGTGCCAAGTTTTTAAAGAAAATAGCCAAATTTTACAATTAAGTGAAAATAAATCTTTGAACAATGACAAAGAGCCTCCATTAGAAAACATATTAAAAAATCTGAAATTGTCAAGAGTTTTCATCGTTAAACATATATACAAAATCGGCGAGAGCTCAGCTAGCAAAGAAATTATGTGAGCTTATTGACACTTGCGTTAAAAAGAGCTCAATGTCATCATGGAAAGAACTTTTATTATTCCCTTACCTATCCCTATCGATTCCTAGTGGAAATTTAAGCAATAAAGACAAATTAATTTCGAAAATAATATTAGACAATTTACGAAACTTTTTGTCCGTTAAAGAACTTATTTCTCCCAGTAGTAGAAGTGGCATAGCTACCTTTAAAACCAATATTACCAAACAAATCATATCAAAAGTTTCAGATGGCGATTTATCCTCTGCGGTTAAAATTTTAAGTTCAAATGAATCTTTTTTAAATATAGACGCTACAGTTTTAGAAGATATACAAAAGAAACATCCAAAATCAATTTCTCCGCTAATTTCCTTTATGAAAAATAATTCAAATTGCACAGTTAATCGTGAAGAAGTTTTAGCAGGTATCAAATCCTTTAAGTCTAGATCCGCTGGAGGTGTTGACGCCCTACGGCCTTCACATTTGCAAGACATTTTGAGTTATTCCACTGGTATATTCGGACAAAAGCTTTTATCATCTTTAACTGATTTATGTAACCTGGTGCTCTCGGGCAAAATATCTTCCGAAATTTGTCCTATTTTATATGGCGCCTCTTTATGCGCACTTAAAAAAAAGGACGGCGGCATTAGACCAATAGCCGTAGGTACTTTTTATCGAAGACTTGCAGCTAAATTATTGTTGCGATCCACTATTAGGCAACCCGTCAAACATACAAACGCCCGGGGCACAGCGTATTCTTCAGCATTCGAGAATCCTTCTACAAAGTTCTAGATAATGAGTCATATCTTAATGCAGGGTATATATAAGGCCGCTTATGAATGTAAGAGTCAGTCTATTCTTGAATGTCTAATATAAATTATATCGTTGTAAAGTAAACGTAGTTGAGTTTTTTAGAATATATACATAAATGATATGCTGTGTCTAATGTGCATGCAGCTTGCAGTATACATAAATAAATAGAAGTGTATAAACAAATAGTTGTGTTAGTGCTGTTAATGAACCTATGGTAAAGGAGTTAATTTAAGAAGATATTAGTGCTTGTAAATTCATTAGTGTAATAGTGCTTCATTGTTGAGTGGACTGAAAACATCTATAAATAAGGCATATACTGTTAATTAGACTTGTGAACAGTGAGTAATAAAGACCATTATTATTACTTGTTTTAAATTAAAGAAACGCGGTAGTAGTAGCGCGTTACACTGGTGTCAGGCATTTGTGGGGTATATAGTGATTAATTAAAAGGAAAGCACACAAGTCTAAAGCCGTTTAAGTAGTTTATATATGCCAGTTACAAGAAGTCAAAATAAGATGGACGCAGAAGGTTTAATGAATTTCCTCAAGGATTTTAAATCCGGTATGGAGGAGAGGTCGGCTAAACTAGAAGTGACACTCAGTGAAAATGCTGAGAAAATAGAGGAAAAGTTGAGTGAAAATGCTGCGAAAATGGAAATAAAGTTTAGTGAGAATGCTGAGAAAATAGAAGAAAAGTTAAGCGAAAATGCTGCGAAATTAGAAGAAAAGTTGAATGAAAAAACAGCCACGTTAGAACAAAGATTAATGGAAAGCTCCATTGCATTGAAAGAAGATGTCACTGAACAGGTAAAAACAGTTGAGCAAAAGTTGGACAGTAAATTGATAAAAATGGAAGAAGATGTGATGAGACTGCAAGAGCAAGTTATTTCACTAACAACACGGCCACTTGAATTAGTAAATCAAGTTGTAAATGAGAACATTCCAGAAATAAGAACCATGGAAAGAAGCGAGTCCATACCGTCTAAATTTAAAGTGAAACCACCCACTTTCGATGGCAAAACACCTTGGCCCACATATTTGAAACAATTTGAAGCTGCGGCAATAGCCAACGGTTGGTGCAACAAAGAGAAGGCTATCTCCTTAATAGTGGCCCTACGGGGGGAAGCTCTTAACATCTTACAAACGATTCCTGATCACCAGCAGAATGATTACGGCCTTTTAACATCGAAGCTTGAGATGAGATATGGAGATGCTCACCTTCAACAGGTTTACCACGCACAAGTTAAGAACCGCTCGCAAAAGACAAGTGAAAGCCTGCAAGAATTCGAAGCTGACATCGCCAGATTAGTTAGATTGGCATATCCAACGGCACCAGATAGTTTCCTCGAACAGCTGGCTGTACAAACATTTGTGGATGGCGTTAAAGATGGCGAAATACAGCAAGCGCTAAGATTAGCACGGCCAAAAATGTTAGATGACGCACTGGCTCATGCGCTTGAATTTGAAGCAGCTAAGCAGACATCACACAGGATGGGTCACAAAGTTCGGTCTGCCTTAGAGGAACCTGGTCAAGCTCAGAACAGCATAGATGAAATAATCAACCGTGTGTTTGAAAAGCGAAAGGCGGAAAGGCTGAAAAGACTACGACCGCGGAGATGGCGTCTACGATGCTGGAGCTGCGGTGAAGTTGGCCATATGCAGAGACGCTGTACTCAACCAAAGAAACAACCGGTTGTGCCAAAGCTGGTCCATGTAAGGGGGCGAACTTCGACAGCACAGCGTAGTGCCCCGGAGATTATCATCCGTGCTGCATCGTCGATGGGGAGTCTGGACAGCATTTATATCGATGGAAGAATTAATGGTAGGGGTGTCCGATTACTCGTGGATACAGGAGCGACAAAAACTATTGTGAGACCAGATTTGGTTGGTCGTGGAAAAGTGCTACCTGTATCGGTGTGTCTTCGAACGGCAAGTGGTGAGAAAATTTGTACTCACGGAGAGACTGCCGTTATGTTGACAATTGGGGACAAATTAATTAATCATCGAGTGTTGGTAGCTGAAATTACAGAAGAAGTGATCTTGGGAATGGATCTCATGAGAGAATATGGGTTTCATGTAAACATGAAAGAAAATGTGCTTCGGATAGATGATGATGAGATTCCATTTCAAGGTAGGAGTAACCAGACGATGCAAGTTCGAATGATTTGCGATATGAAAATACCCGAGAAGGCGGAAATGATAGTAATGGGACGCCCGGATGGTACGCTCCGGGAAGGACAAGTATGCATGATGGAAGCAACTGAATCGGGAATGGGTCAGGAGGGATTACTAATTGGAAGAACGCTGGTAAAGTTTCGAAATATGGTACCAGTAAGGGTGCTGAACATTAATCCGCATACGGTGACCCTGAAGAAAGACACGATTGTGGGAAGTTGCATTCCAGTATGCCATATTAAACGTTGTGTAGACGACATGAAAGATAAACCAGCCAACGGCTGCTCACAGAAATTGCTGGATATGTTAATACCTTCGTGTCAAGGATTAAACGGCGACCAACTGGGAAAGGTAAAAGAGCTGGTCGGACGATATCGAGGTGTGTTTGCACTGGATGATAGTGAGAAAGGAAGGACGAATGTTGTGCAACACAAGATCAATACTGGAGATGCGCAACCGATAAGACAACACCCAGGCGGCTTCCTTTGGCAAAACGTAAGGAAGCCGAGCAAATTATCACCGATATGGAAGAACAGGGAGTGATTGAACCTTCGAATAGTCCATGGGCATCCCCGGTAGTACTTGTCAAGAAAAAGGACGGGTCGACAAGGTTTTGTGTAGACTACCGGCGGCTTAACAATGTGACAAAGAAAGACAGCTATCCTTTGCCCAGAATTGATGACACCTTGGATACTCTATCCGGATCCAAATGGTTTTCGACCTTGGACTTGAAAAGCGGATACTGGCAGGTAGGCTTGGAGCCAAACGATAAAGAAAAGACTGCCTTTACAATTGGAACTGGGTTATGGCAGTTCAAGGTCATGCCATTTGGATTATGCAATGCCCCTGCTACTTTTGAACGATTGATGGAGTCGATACTGCGTGGACTGTCTTGGAAGACTTGTCTGGTGTACCTAGACGACGTAATAGTGTTAGGGCGGTCTTTTGAAGAACACTTTAAGAACCTAGAGGAGATATTCCAAAGATTACGGGGGGCAAACCTTACATTGAGCCCCAAGAAGTGTCACCTGTTTGGAAAAGAGGTGAAATACCTAGGACATGTCGTTTCGGAGACCGGAATAAGAGCTGACCCTGACAAAATAAAAACGGTACAAGAGTGGCCTACACCAGCAGATATACATCAACTACGGAGTTTTCTAGGGTTGTGCACATATTACCGACGTTTTATACTGGGGTTTGCGAACATTGCCAAACCGTTAACGAAATTAACCGAAGATGGACAAGAATATGATTGGAATGACGACTGCCACAGTGCATTTGAACAACTGAAACGGCTACTAGTTACAGCACCAATTTTGAGTTATCCGCGGATGGAGGGAAAGTTTGTGTTGGATACCGATGCCAGTAACACAGCTATAGGAGGCGTTCTTTCTCAAGTGCAGGACGGACAAGAAAAAGTTATTGGGTATTTCAGCAAGGTCTTGTCGCGGCCAGAAAGGAACTATTGTGTGACAAGAAGGGAGCTGTTGGCCGTCGTCAAATCCGTAGAGCACTTTTATAAGTACTTATACGGCCGTAAATTCCTGTTGAGAACAGACCATGCCGCACTGAAATGGTTACTGCAGTTTCGAAATCCTGAAGGGCAAGTGGCAAGGTGGATAGAGCGGCTGCAGGAATATGACTTTGATACGGAACATCGTGTAGGAACTAGCCATCGGAATGCAGACGCTCTATCAAGGAGACCTTGTCCGATGGACTGCAATCATTGCTTCAAGATGGAAGAGAAAATAAGTGTCATCCATAGAATGACGGTAACCGATGATACTTGGCAACTCGAAAGAATACGAGAAGACCAGGAGAATGACGCCGAATTGGGACGTATTATTGAGTGGAAAAATAGAGGACAACGACCAGCTTGGGAAAAAATTAGTATTTCAAGTAGGAGCCTGAAGGCATACTGGTCACAGTGGGACTCCTTGATGATGGAAAATAGAATCTTGAAACGACGCCTGGAATTTGAAGATGGCACTGAGAGACTTCAAGTGATAGTGCCGAGAAGCAGAGTGCCGGAAGTGTTGCAGCACTTGCACGATGGTATTTCCGGAGGGCACTTTGGCGTGGAAAGAACTCTCGAAAGAGTGAGAGAAAGATTCTATTGGGTGAACTGCAAAGAAGATGTGAAGGAGTGGTGCCGGAAATGTGAATTGTGTGCCTCTGCAAATGGCCCGGTCTCAAAACGGAAAGCCCCAATGAGACAGTATAACGTGGGGAATCCTTTTGAAAGGGTAGCCATTGATATAGCTGGTCCGTTTCCTGAATCAGAGAAAGGAAATAAATACATCTTGGTTGCAATAGATTATTTTACCAAATGGCCGGAGGCATATGCTATACCTAACCAAGAAGCCGAGACGGTTGCAGATGTACTAGTGAGGGAGTTGTTTGTCGCTTTGGAGTTCCGTTGGAATTACACTCCGATCAAGGTCGGAACTTCGAATCAGCGTTGTTTCAAAACGTCTGCAAGCATCTTGGAATCAGGAAAACTAGAGCCACGCCACTTCATCCTCAATCGGATGGAATGGTTGAAAGAATGAACAGGACGTTAGGGAAGTACCTGGCCAAAGTTGTCTCTGAACATCAACGAGACTGGGACCAATATCTGCATTTGTTCCTACTGGCGTACCGATCTTCGGTACATGACAGCACAGGGTACTCTCCCGCTTGCGTAATGCTAGGACGTGAATTGCGGCTACCATGTGATCTTCAGTTTGGATTTAAACCTGGAGAAGAGATCGCAGGTGAAGATTACGTTAGTAAGCTTCGTGAAAGATCAAATAGTATTCACGAAAACGTCCGAAAGAATATACAGGCAGCAAGCGATCGAATGAAATCACAATATGACACGAGAGCACAAGAAGGTGGTTATCAACCTGGAGATTTAGTGTGGTTGTACAATCCACAAAGAAAACGTGGATTGTCGCCAAAACTACAAAGACAATGGGAAGGGCCGTACGAAGTGTTAAAAGGATTAATGATGTAGTGTACCGGATCAGAAGATCCCTCGTGGTAAACCGAAAGTGGTACACTTTGACCGTTTAACATCTTACGCTGGCAACAACCAGGAAGACTCGAATAATGATAATGGTGTTCGGCAAGTTATTAATCATGAGCCAAATGTAGATTTTGAGAGCTTTATGGCGGCGTATGGTGGTTCCGCTAAAGCGAGATTTGGCGTTGTTGTTGAAAACAGCAAGATCTGTTTAGAGCACCAGAAGAGTATTCCCTTGCACATTGCGTAGCTCAAGATTTGGCAATGTCAAGGGAATAGCTGTTGTTTTCAAGAAAAAGTTTGGATGTGTGGATGAATTAGTACAACAGCAGCCAACTGTAGGAAAATCTTTGGTTCTTCAAGATCAAAATCGTTATGTTTACTATCTGGTCACCAAAAATTCTTCATGGCAGAGACCTAGTTATGGACATCTATGGGAGGCTTTGCTAAATCTTAAGGCGCAGATGATGGAAAATGGAGTAACGAGACTAGCGGTGCCCAAGCTGGGCTGTGGACTGGATCGCTTGGATTGGAGGATAGTCCGAAATATGCTAGAAGTAGTTTTCCAGGAACCAACGTCCAGGTTCTTGTTTGTTGTTATCAACCGGTTGCCTACCAAGACCATGAAAAGAGTGTTGACTGTTACTTCCAACGACGCGGTGGATGCACCAGAGGAGATAGCTGCCGATACCGTCACCAGTCATCGAATTGGCGTCAAGATGGATTTACAGTTACGAGACGTAACGGTTTTAAAGAGGGGGCAGTGTTGCGATCCACTATTAGGCAACCCGTCAAACATACAAACGCCGGGGCACAGCGTATTCTTCAGCATTCGAGAATCCTTCTACAAAGTTCTAGATAATGAGTCATATCTTAATGCAGGGTATATATAAGGCCGCTTATGAATGTAAGAGTCAGTCTATTCTTGAATGTCTAATATAAATTATATCGTTGTAAAGTAAACGTAGTTGAGTTTTTTAGAATATATACATAAATGATATGCTGTGTCTAATGTGCATGCAGCTTGCAGTATACATAAATAAATAGAAGTGTATAAACAAATAGTTGTGTTAGTGCTGTTAATGAACCTATGGTAAAGGAGTTAATTTAAGAAGATATTAGTGCTTGTAAATTCATTAGTGTAATAGTGCTTCATTGTTGAGTGGACTGAAAACATCTATAAATAAGGCATATACTGTTAATTAGACTTGTGAACAGTGAGTAATAAAGACCATTATTATTACTTGTTTTAAATTAAAGAAACGCGGTAGTAGTAGCGCGTTACATTATCTTGCTGGAATATAAAGGAGAAATTAGGAAATCTTTTCAGGCCCAAACAGTTTAAATTTGGGACTTCAGGCGGTTGTGAAATTGTAGCACACGCTGCACGTATATATTTAATTAATAATCCCAATAACATTCTTCTTAAGCTTGATTTTAAAAACGCTTTCAACTTACTTAACCGAGATATTCTATTACATAGTATTTACAACCACATTCCCCATCTATTGCCTTTTCTTCAACAATGTTATGCAAATCCTCCATTTCTGTTTTTTGGTGATAACATAATTAATTCTGAAAGAGGTATACAACAAGGCGATCCTTTAGGCCCGGCAATCTTCTGTCTGGCAATAAACAACCTCGTTAACTCATTAAACATAGAGTTTAATATTTGGTATTTAGATGACGGATGTATTGGTGGTAAGATTCATTCCGTAATCCAAAATTTTGAAAAGATAATTACAATCACCAAGTCGTTTGGTTTGGAACTCAATTTTAATAAATGTGAACTGTTATGTTCACCTCCATGCAATTTTAACAAAACCATTTCACTCTTAAACATGATCGCACCAGGTATTCAGATACCAAATAAAAGTAATTGGACTCTACTTGGCGCACCACTTTGTGCTGAAGCGATTCCAGAAAGTATCAATAAAAAAATTGAATTGATGTCTTCTATTCGCTCTCGTTTAAAGTCATCTTCTATTCCAAATCATATTTCATTTTGTCTGATTAAGAATTGTTTGGCTATTCCTAAATTGATGTACATCCTTAGATGTAGCCCAACTTGGACTTGTATGCAATCTCTTGAGATATTTGACGAACTATTATGATGCACTTTGGAGGAAGTGATAAATATTAAACTGAACCAACGAATGGTCACAAGCATCTCTTCCAATAAACAGAGGCGGATTAGGTGTTTGTCTTTCAACTTCACTTTCACTACCTGCTTACCTGTCTTCTTTTCATTCATCTTTACCTACAATTAGATCAATCTTTTCTAATCTGCAATATATCTATTGATAATTTCTTTTTGCAAGCTGAAGAACTTTGTAAGTCTGCAACAATAAATGAAATCAAAATCAACAAACTCATCCAAAAAGAATGGGATATACCATTGCTGGATATATCTTCCAATAAGTTGCTAGAATCAGCTACCAATAATACACATAGGGCTCGTATTCTTGCAGTTTCTTCGAAATATGCCAGCGCATGGTTATTCTCTCTTCCAATAGCATCTCTGGGTACATTATTAGATAACCATTTGTTTAGAATTGCTGTAGGACTCAGGCTTGGTACTCGGTTGTGTACACCACACTCGTGCATTTGTGGATCAGCTGCAGATGAGTTAGGTACACATGGATTAAGTTGCAGGTTTAGTGCGGGAAGGCATTCCAGGCACAAAGCAGTTAATGATTTAATTAAACGAGCTTTAATCTCTGCCGATGTTCCTTCAATTCTGGAACCTACCTATTTATTTAGAGAAGATGGTAAAAGACCTGATGGTATTAGTTTCATTCCTTGGAAATATGGTAAAGCAGTAATGTGGGATTTTACATGCACCAACATTTGCTAATTCTCATGTTACTGCTTGTTCCAATAAAACTGGAGCAGCAGCAAAAGCTGGCGAAAAAATTAAAAATAAAAAATATTTCTCTTTATCAGACCTTTATATCTTTTCAATTGAAACCTTAAGAGTTCTAGGTAGTCAAGGATTGGAATTCATAAAGGAAATTAGTAGACGAATCTATCATAATACCTTTGATTAAAGAGCCACTTCATTTTTATTACAAAGAATTGGCATAGCTATTCAAAGAGGTAATGCGTTCATCCATATTAGGAACCATTTCACCTTCCAAAGATTTAAGTGAAATTTTTGACCTGTCTTCAAAATGTTGCAGTTTAGAAAACCAAAACATTCGATCATCTTGCACCGTCTTTAAGTAACAGCTAGATAATGTTGACATGGAAGAAAATAAAACACTCCCTGTATGTTTGTTGTGGTTTGTTTAGTACTCTTCTTAATCTACTTTCGGGATTAAACCACTCATAGTTTTTAAAATTATCTTTATTAACGTTTCGATCCATGACCTAGGATCGTTTTCAAAATAATAAAAACTTCAAGTTTGACATTTATGACATAAATTGAAGGTGACTTTGATTTATTGATGTTTGAAATATTTGGTTTGAGTACACTAAGCAAAAATTTTTAAAGTTTAAATGAATGATTGCCTTCAATTTGTGTTACGGCCTGGGACCGACTTTTTTAGGTAGCCAATACGCTTAACGTGAAAACAGTTGATTAATTTTTATTGTAAAAATTCAATAACTAGGAAATTAGAAAACATTTTTTAACATTTTTCTATTTATACAATTTAGAGGATGGTTATTAAAGAAGTGTGCAATTGCATTATTAAAAGGCTTAAGTAGTCGTTTTTTTATATTTATTTTGGAGGGGAAATCATTATGATTTAGGCTACCTCTTTGGTAGATTTTAACATTGTTCTGAGGTAACCTTATGGCGGGTTTACACTTGTCAGATACCAATGTTGTTCTATGAAGGTTGTATATGGATCTGAGGCGACTCTATGGCGGGTTTACACTTGTCAGATGCCAATACTGTTTAACGGAGATTGTATATGATTGTGAGGTAACCTTATTGCAAGTTTACATTTGTCAGATACCAATGCTGTTTTACAGGGGTTGTTAATATGCTTTATCATCATCATCATTGGATCTTCATCTCAAAACTGGTTGGACACGTACCTGCACTTATTTATATTCTGAGCTAGCTTCCATTGTTTTCTAATTTTAAGTCTTATTTCACCGAGATTCAGTGAAGGGGGTTAAGCAACCTGTGGCTACCAAGATTCCCCAACACTTAGATATTTGCCGAAATAATGGTTTTCTAGTTAATATGCTTATTGTTATATAATTAGTTATTGTATGTATAAATAGAAATCATGTATGTAGGTTGTATTTCATGTTAATATCGCAAGGAAAACCCAGGAAAAACTTGCAATGCTACCTAGATATTGGGGGCATTTGATTTTCATTTGTTATTTCTTTTAGTAATGGAATCCATTGTTTACTGAAAGTTACGGATTCGTTTGCAACGCAGTTATTTTTATGTAAGGTTATATATGCAGCTGTCCCTATAGTAGGGGATAAAGAATACTACTATAGTAAGCCTGCTTATCGTAAAAGGCGATTAAAAGGCGCAGCAAGGGGCAGCAGCCTTGCTGGCTAAAAGATATTGGAGGAGGGTCGGTTGGTCTCGGGCGATCCTCAATAATTTACAAGCTTGTTGGGGGTTGGCCGTGACGGATACGGCTTTTTGCTAAAATCTTTAAAAACTGCGTTGTGGAAAGATATGGGAGCCTACCACAATATTTCCCAGGTGTACGTGGCCTAAAACACGAAATCATATGATGGAGAGCTCACAAGTAAAATTCTTGTCCGGAGGTAAAATACTCCCTCATTCGGATCTCCGGGAGGGGGTACTTGGGGCTCGTCATCGTAAGAATATAAAACAACAGTTCGATTTAGTGATAGGGACTTGGAATGTAAGGTCATTACTCAGAGTAGATAAGTTAACGAATTTATTAGTCGAAATGAGAAAGGAAAAGCTGGACATTTTAGGTATTAGTGAGGTGAGATGGCCAGATAGTAATGACTTTTGGAAAGATAGTTATAGAATAATTACAACTTCTTCAACTAATGGACAGGCAGGCGTAGGAATAGTGTTAGGTAAAAGATTAGGGCATAAAGTTAAGGAGTACTTACAATTTAGTGATAGAATAATTATGGTTAGATTGAGTACAAAACCCACAGACACTGTTTTAGTACAGGTTTACATGCCAACAACTCAGTACGAGGATGAGGAAGTAGAAAAGGTATACGAGGATATAAATAGTATAGTGAGAAAAGTAAAAGGAGATGAGAATTTAATAGTTATGGGCGATTTTAATGCGTCAGTGGGAGAAGGTAGTGAGGGAAAAATGGTAGGAAAATTTGGATATGGCAGACGAAATGATAGAGGAGAAAGATTAGTTGAGTTTTGCCAGGAACATAAATTAGTAACTGTAAACACCCTATTCGAACAACATGTTAGGAGAAGATACACCTGGAAAGCACCAGGTGATAGGGCTAGATACCAAATAGATTATATTTTAGTTAAACAAAGATTTAGGAACCAAGTTAAAAACTGTCGTAGTTATCCAGGGGCTGACATAGACAGCGATCATAACTTAGTCAAAATGAAGTGTAAACTAAAATTCAAAAAATTGAGAAAGGTTAAAAGAGAGGGATGGGATCTAGGTAAGCTTAATGATAGTAGGGTAAAAGAGGAATATAAACAAGTATTAGATAATAAGAGCAAAGAGATAGCTGTAGGAGGGAATGTAGAAAATAGATGGAAAGAAATAAAACTGACTGTACATGATACAGCAATACAGACTATAGGTAAGAAAAAAATAGAAACGAGAAAACCGTGGGTAACAAAGGAGATATTAGATTTAATAGAGAATAGAAGAAAGCTTAAACCTTTCAGAGAAGTGGATAGTGAAAGTAAGCAAAAGTATAATACAGTTAGAAATAAGATAGTACATGAGTGTAGAAAAGCTAGAAATAAATGGATGGAGGAGAATTGTAAGGGAATACAAGATGATTTGAGAGTAGGTAAGACAGACAGGGCTTACAGAGCAGTTAAAAAGTTTTTTGGGGAAGATAGGAAAAAATATAATGGTATTAGAGACGAGAATAATGAGCTTCTAATAAATAAAGTTGAGGTAGCTGATAGATGGAAAAGATATTTAGAAGATTTATATAAGGGAGACGATATGGATGAGTTAGAGAACGACCAAAACGAGGATGTAGAAATAGGGTTCTCAATATTAAGAGAGGAATTTGATAGAGCTGTTCAGAATCTTAAATTAAATAAAGCGCCAGGGATAGACGATATTCCCGCAGAATTAATAAAATATGCAAGTCAGAAAACTTTAGACAGATTATATGAACTAGTGAATGTAATATATGACACAGGTGAGGTTCCAATAGATTTCGAAAAAAATATTATTATCCCAATCCCAAAGAAGTCAGGAGCTGATAGGTGTGAGAATTTTAGAACTGTTAGTTTAACTTCTCATGCTTCCAAAATACTAACAATAATAATTAAAAATAGAGTAGAAGCTTTGACTGAGAATTATTTAGGCGAAGACCAATATGGTTTTCGTAAAAACAGAGGGACTAGAGAACCGATACTAATGATTAGGGTAATTATCGAAAAAAGGTTACAAAAAAATTAAAAAGACTCATTTCGCGTTTGTAGATTTAGAAAAAGCATTTGATAGGGTTAATTGGATTGTTATGTTCAGGGTTTTGCAAAAAATAGGAATCCCTTATAGGGATAGAAAAATTATTTACAGTCTATATAAAAACCAAAGCGTAGTAATTAGATTTGATGAAATAGATAAGGAAGCTAAGATTAGAAATGGTGTTAGGCAGGGTTGTATACTGTCTCCCTTGATTTTTAATGTTTATATTGAGGAAGCTTTAAACTTAGCCAGAGAGAGAAAAGAGATAGGTATTAGTGTACAGAGACAGAAAATAGACATGTTACGTTTTGCAAATGATATAGCCATTATAGCAGAGTCTAGAAAAGAGTTAGGAGAGTTTTAAATATTTTAGATGAGATACTACGGAGTAACTATAGTATGAGAATTAACTCAGTAAAGACAAAGATAATGACAAGTGAGTTACAGCCTAGTTCTAAACCAAAATTAAAAATAGGTAATACCGAGTTAGAGGAGGTAGATGAATTTTGCTATTTAGGTAGTATAATTACAAAGGATGGACGTAGCAGAAGGGATATAGTAGCTAGAATAGCTCAAGCTAGAAAAATGTTTTTAAAAAGAAAACTTACTAATAGCTAATAGTATTAGTTTAGATAATAGAAAAGTTTCTTAAAGTCGTACGTATGGAGTGTTCTACTATACGGTAGTGAGACTTGGACAATTAAAGAAGTAGATAAGAAAAGATAGAAGCTTTTGAAACTTGGTGTTATAGGAGAATGTTAAAGATTAGTTGGACAGATAGAGTAACAAACGAGGAAGTTTATAGAAGGATAGGTGAGGATCCCTGTATGTGGAAACAATTGAAGGTCAGGAGTGATAGAAGGATAGGGCACCAGTTAAGACATGAGGGACTATTTATTAAAGTCTTAGATTATAGACTACCAAATAAAAATAGAGTAGGAAGGCCTAGACAAAGCTATATTAGTCAAATTATTAGAGATTTAGGTTGTGAAGGAAATGTAGACCTTTTTAGACTAGCTCAGAATAGAAAAGAATTTAGAGTTGCGTCAAACCGACTTTAAGTAAGTTCGAAAACAAAACAAAAAAAATAAAAATCAGTTAACTAAATGTCACCATGACATAACTCACAATTAGTTAGCGGTCTGGCATGTTGGTAGCGATTCGTTGCTTAAGCCTTACCATAACATATAATTTAATAAACGTCACCATGACATAACTCACAATTAGGTAGCGGTCTGGCATGTTGGCAGCGATTCGTTGCTTAAGCCTTACCAAAACATATAATTTAACACTTTTCCTTTTTGAAGCGGATAACCAGGTTATATTTCATTTCCTTATAAATGGTAATCATGTAAACATGTTAGATTTCTTTAACAACCATCAGGTTGCTAATATCTATGTAGAGTCAGCTGGATAGGAAAAAGATAGAAGGATATAGGAAGACCTAGACCAAACTATATTGGTCAAAGTATTAGAAATTTAGGTTGTGAAGGGTATGTAGAGCTTTTTAGATTAGCACAGATTAGAAAAGAAGTTAGAGCTGCGTCAAACCGACCTTAAGTAAGGTCGAAAACAAAATGATGATGATATATGCAGCTTCTTTGATTTTGCGTTTTTGGTGGTTTTCTTCTTTGTCGATAATTTTTGCGTCCTCCCATTTTATTTTATGACTGTAGTCCCATGCATGTTGGCAAATCATGGATTTTTCAAATTTTCTATTTTTTATATATGATTTATGTTCTTTTAATCGAACTTCAAATGGTCTGGAACTTTCCCCGATATAAAACTTATTACATTCGCACGGTATTTTGTAGATACAATTTTTTGAACTTTGTATTGCGTTTTTGGGTTTTGTTTTTGTTAATTGTGCTCTTAGTGTATTGTTGGTTCTAAATACTGTTTTAATTCTAAATTTGTTTCCTATTCTTTGAATTTTTTCGGAGAATCCTTTTATGTATGGTATTGAGAGCATTTTGTGGTGTGTATCATTGTTTTTGTTTTCTTTTTCTTTATTTTTAGGGTTTTTATTCATTTCTTTCTCTATTATTCTTTTAGGATATTTGTTTTCTATTAGTGTACATCTGATTAGGTCTTTCTCTATCTTTAAAATTTCTTCGTTTGATGATATTAATTTTGCTCTATCATACATGGTTTTGATAATTCCTCGTTTTGCACATTGTGGGTGGTTTGAATCGAAGTTTAAGTATCTGTTTGTGTGCGTTGGTTTTCTATATACCGATGTATTAATTGTTGTATCGTTTTTGCTAACTAGAATATCTAAAAACGGAAGTTTTCCATGTTGTTCTAATTCATATGTGAATTTAATAGTTGGTTCTATTTCGTTAATTGACTTTACAAAGTTTTTAATTAGTTCTGTATTATGAGGCCAAATAGCATAGACATCATCTACGTATCTCCACCAGATTAGTGGTTTCAATTCTTGTGTGAATATTACATCTTTTTCGAATTCCTCCATGAATATATTACTAAAGATTGGTGATACTGGACTTCCCATTGCCATTCCAAAGCTTTGTTTGTAAAATTGATCATTTATTTGAAAATATGTGGTATTGACGCATAAACCAAGTAATTCCATAATCGATGATATGCTTAGTTTTGTTCTTTCTTTAAGATTGCCGTCTTTTTCTAGTTTGTTTTTTATAATATTAAGCGTTTTGTTTATAGGGACATTTGTGAAGAGATTTACTACATCAAAGCTTACCATTGTGTGTGTATTTTCAATTTTTATGTTTGATAATTTTCTAAAAATGTTGGTTGTTTTTAATGAAAGAATCCGTTTTGCCTGCTAATGGATTTATAATTTTTAGTAGAAATTTTGCTAAATTATGGCATGGTGAATTTATGGAGCTTACGATAGGTCTTAAAGGAATGTCTTTTTTATGAATTTTTGGTAGACCGTAAAAGTGGGGTGGTTTACTGTAATGTGGGACCAGTTTACTTCTTTCTTTGTCTTCGAATTCATTTTTAAATTTAAATAGGGTTTTGTATATTTTATTTTCAATCGATTTTGTTGGGTCCGTTTCTAAACTGGTGTAATTCTCAGTGTTCAATAGTTTTCCAATTTCCAAGTTATTGAATTTTTACAATAAAAATTAATCAACTGTTTTCACGTTAAGCGTATTGGCTACCTAAAAAAGTCGGTCCCAGGCCGTAACACAAATTGAAGGCAATCATTCATTTAAACTTTAAAAATTTTTGCTTAGTGTACTCAAACCAAATATTTCAAACATCAATAAATCAAAGTCACCTTCAATTTATGTCATAAATGTCAAACTTGAAGTTTTTATTATTTTGAAAACGATCCTAGGTCATGGATCGAAACGTTAATAAAGATAATTTTAAAAACTATGAGTGGTTTAATCCCCAAAGAAGATTAAGAAAAATAAAACACTGATCGCTTTTACAATAGAAGAAATTTTAAAGACCCCTAATTGCTCTAACAGATTGAGTCATTCTTCAAATACATCTACTCATCTCCAGCATACAATTAATGCATCACAACTCGATCCTTACTTTAAGAACTTAAATGATTTTTCAAATACAATTACAAATTTAGGCAAGAAAGGATTGGAAAATATTGGTAATACTTGCTTTATAAACTTTGTACTTCAGTGCCTCTCAAACACAAAATTATTACTTGAATATATTAAAAATAATGCGCCTTCGAAGCATATCAATACTAGCACTTCAACCATGAAAGGAGCTTTAATTAAATCTTTTGCACAAGTAATAAAAGATCTGTGGTCTGAAGATACTTGCGACAAAGTGGTAAATACTATTAACTTGAAACAACACTTTCATCGATTTGCACCTAGTTTTATGGGCTTCTATCAACAAGACGCACAAGAGTTTACGCGGTACTTGCTAGATGGTATTCATGAAGACGTTAATCAGGTTACCTCCAATCAAATCCCTATATTGTCAGAATTAAATAAACCATTAAGTGACTCTGACAAAGGTAATGAACCCTGACAGCAATATTTAATAAGTAACAATTCCAAAATTGTTGATATTTTCGATGGACAGTTAAAATCAACAGTACGTTGCACACACTGTAATCATTCTTCTGTAACTTTCGAAGTCTTTTGGGATCTATCACTTGCTATACTTAAGCACACTGACTGCTTAACGTTACAGCTTTGTCTAGACCATTTTACTAGGCCTGAAACATTGGATGACGACGAAAAACCGGTATGTTTTAAGTGCAAAGAAAGGAGAAAATGCATCTAATCACTGTCCATACAGAGGTTTCCTAAAATATTTGTGATACACTTAAAACGGTTTTCACCTACAGGTACATATTAAAGAAAGCTATCTACGCCTTTAGATTTTCCATTAGAAGGTCTAGATATGCGACACTACGCTGCAGAAACAAATCTTGAAAATTGTCATTATAACCTGTATGCAATATCGAAACACGATGGGACTACATTGAGAGGTCATTACATCGCATACTGTCGACACCCGTACTCATTTGTATGGCATGAATATAACGATTCCAAGGTGTGCAGTATATCCCCTAAAACACTAGTAAAAGCAGAAGCATATGTTCTATTCTACGAAATGCAATCTGAAGAAATGAAACGACGTACCTTAGTTTCGAAAGTTCCTAGAGATACAATGCATGCAAGAAACCTGTATCGACCTAATTCTGAACTGCATTGCGAATATATGAAAAGACATAATAAACCTGCCAATAGACGAACAACCGATCCAGTTGTTATACTATCTAGTATTCTTGAAGAAATCTTAAATGAACTTTGTGATATGCCAGATGTACAACCATTCTTATTTCCTGTTAATGCGAATTTAGTAGAACACTATCAAAATATTATCCAACGAACCATGGATTTACGGTCAATTCGAGATAACTTGCACTAAAAGATATACTATAGTCGTGAAGAATTTTTGGTCGATATAGATCAAATTTTTTAAAATTCTGCTTGCTATAACGGTGAAAATAGTAGTGTAACTGTAGCCGCACAGCGTATATTAAATTAATGTATCGAAAGATTAGAAGAAAAAAAGGATAGACTGATACGACTGGAAAAAGCAATCAATCTTTTGTTAGATAGTGATGAAGTTGCGTTAACATATATTTTGAATAATGTACTTAACTATAAATTGAAAGCAATGTCGGAGTCATGACCTTTCTTAAAACCCGTAAACAAAAAGTTAGTAAAAGATTATTATACTGTTGTTAGAAGGCCAATGGATTTGCAGACGATATCTAAAAAAGTATCCATGCATAAATACCATAGCCGACATGAGTTTTAAAATGATGTACAACAGATTTTAGAAAATTGCGTTTCGTATAATGGTAAAGATTCACCATTTACTCAAGAACTACTAGGAATCAATTATATTACTACCACAATTATAGTTAAAAGAGATACCATATAGTCGGAATTGAATTAAGCCTTATAGAAAATTGATTGTGGACACAAAATAATTTGTGGGATTTTCTTACAATATAGTAGTTATAAGTGAATTCGTTACTTATTTTATATGAATATTAGTTGTGTTATATAGGCTCTGTGTTTTGTAACTTAAATAGTATTTTCAAATTAATTTAAGTTGTGAGGGGGGTGATTTGAATTTTGCACCGTATAGTCACGTATGTAACGCTTAAAAAAGTGAGAGTTTTTAGTATTAGTCGGTAAGTTAGGGAATAGAGTATTTTTTAGTTTTGGCTTGCTACACGAAAGTTTCCTGCATAGAATTTTAATCCTGAGAAATAAACAAATATCATATTGTTCAATATTATTTAATATCCACAAATAATAAGAGCTTTACAGAAGAGTTTCAACACTACCATTATTTGGCAATTGATCCGATCGGTATAAACCTACCTACAAATTTTGAATATCAAATAATCATTAGTACTTGAGGTTTCTTAACGTATTACAACCAAAGCTTTCCCTGCATGTCCTCAAGTATGAAGATGATCATGAGATTTAATGTTTCTTAAATTTTAGTCTAAACCGTTCATAAAGTTTTTAATTGAATTATTTTGCACATGCACACCTAACAAAGCCCATTTCAGTCAAGTGATAACACAAAATTTAATCAGTTTGACGCCATGTAGGATTTAGAAAAATAAATATTCAATTTTTGGTCAGAGGTTTATCTTCTCAGTTTTAAAAAATATTTACGAAATGTATAATGAATGTGCTATCTAAAGCTTTTGAGCAACTAGTGTGTTGGCATAACAATATTGAAAGCTTATTGAATGATGTTCTACATGCGCTTTAGCCTTTCGTATTGAAATTTCATGATGCGTAGTTTGTTTGCTATTACATTATAAACAAAGTATATATTACATGATTCCATAAATTAAATAACCACTAATGGTATTGCTGTAGGGCATCAGTAGCTTAACGAAGGCGTTAATTACCGCTATAACCGTTGCAGCTCGTTGCAATTCTCATTTAGGTTAATTGCTAAATTATTCTCATTAAGCAAGTAATTGATAAATATCCAAATAATTTTAAATATCGTTTAATACGTAGGTTAAATGCTATTATATTATCCCGAAAAAGAATTTTGTCCAACTAGATAAAATTATGTAGTCTTTGTATAAAATTTGTTTCATTTACGGCTGTATTAAATGCTTCGAAGCTAAACATTATTCTGAATAAGTACTCCATTTATTCCATACAATTATGAAACTTTAAAGAAGCAGTCCTTCAGTTGGATAACTCTTTATAGTCAATACATTCTGAGCTGAAAGTTAAGCGGCAGTTGTAAGAGAGATCACAAATGAAAATTCAAAAGCATTTTACTGCCGTCGTCAAAACGGTTTCCGAAGCAGAAGTTTGGCTTGAGATGTACCAGACTGTGCGTTTTGCAATAGCCTTTCATTCTAAAAGATTTAGAATGAGTTCTTAACGTTTTATTATTATGAGATAGGCGAAGTGAAATTGAAAGCTAGATTAGATGTTAATGACAACACTGTAAAAGAACTATTGAGCTGTTGTCCAACTTATTTATGTTATCTTTGGTATTAATATTTTTAAAGATCATAAAAGATAAAATTTTCTAAAACAACTGAGAAATTTAAATATTAAACAGATATTTCAGATTGAAATAAAACCATTTTCAAAAATCTATTACCTTAAACTATTGTGGTGTTCTAGTTGATTGTGGTCACCTTGTTAATTAATGCTTCATAACAACAGAGATATAACATTCATTTACAAGTTAAAAAATTAATATGGGAAATATTGACATTCCTTTGTGTGTTTAGTTATTGCAAATAATAATAATAAATCTCTATTTGCATTACACAGAAATAAATAAAAACTACAAGACCAAATGAAAGGAATACAAATAAAGTAAATAATTACCTCGCAAAAGCTAAATAGAGTTTGTGCGTGAGGATAGAACAAAAATAGTTAAACAAGGTAAATATTCACATTCGCATTACATAATAAATAATCTACTTACAATAGGCATTTTAACCAATAGAAAGTAACATATTTGTTTAAACAAAGAAACATTTTATTAATCAGGCAAGCATAACTCTGCAATCCAACTTTTTACTTTCTTAATAAAATGAGAGTAAATTGATATCTTAGTTTCTTTTGGAAGTAAATTATATAGACGTGGAGCTACATACTTAAAGCTTTGTTGACTGATTTGTTTTGTGGTTCTGACCGTTTGTACATCTAAATCCAGTTTACTTTTTGTGTCATAATTGTGGGGGAGAATTTTTTTTATGAAAATTTTGTTGTAGTGTTTAATACATTTGGTATATATTGAATATATTCAATTCCCTAAACAGTGCTTTAGAGCTATACAATCTGGGTTTTCTATAAATTATTTTTAATGTGTTTTTTGTGTAAGACTTCCAATTTTTTTAGATTATATTTTGCTGTACCTCCCCAGACTATTATTCCATATCTTAATATGCAGTGAACCAGCTCTAGGTATATTATTTTAAGTTGTGAATATTTAATGAAATGTCTCGTAGCAAGATAATATGAGCAATTAGGTGTCGCAGTTTCCCACACAAATAATTTATATGGTCATTCCATTTCAAATAACAGTCGATCATGATACCTAGATATTTAATTTTTAAGGTAGGGTTAATTAAAATACTATAATGACTAGTATTTCTATTTTCACATACTACAATTAGGTTCTCAAGCAACGGTAGGCTGTCTTTATAAGGTGCAAATAGTATGTAGTTGGTTTTTTTATATTTAATGATAATAAGTTATTATTCAATCATTGTATTATTTAACTTAAGCAGTTAGATGTTTTACTTTTTACACGTTTCCAGTCCGTAGCATTCATAATTCAGACTGTATCATCAGTGGCGTAACTACGATTTTTGGGCCCCCCCCGCAAAAATTTTAAAGTGGGCTCTCTTTAAAATGTATTACTTTTACTGGCTTATATTTAGCCATATTTTTAAATTATAGTACATGTAGAGAAGGAAGCAGTATAGAATTAAATACATATACTATATTAATCAAGTGCTTTATTAATTATAAAACCAAATTACATAAATTCAAACTTATAAGTTAATTAATATTAAATCTACATATTTATACGCCGCACAAAATTATTTACACCTAAAAATTTGATACAGTAAAACCTATGAGCTAGCAGACATTCCAAATCAAATTCAAAATTTTGTTTCTTGCATGTTTTGCTGCAAACGCGTTTATTGTATCCTCTATATTCATATTTTTGGCAGTGTCATGTTCTACTGCTAAGAAGGATAAATCGTCTAATCTATCTTGTGAAGTGCGGTTCCTAAGATAATTTTAATAATTTTAATTTTGAGAAAGATCTCGCACTTGCAACGCTAACGGGTAAAGTTAGGTATAACATTAAGGCTGTTATGGTGTTTGGAAAACTGCTAGAACCTGTAGATTTGGAAAGTACTAGATATTCTAAAATTGTAAGATACCGTTAACATTTTTAATTCATCACAAATAAGTCTATTATTTTTGAGTGTAGTAAGTTCTATACCTATAGCATCATTTAAATCTTTGTAGTAAAATTTTTGCAATTGTTTTGCCTTAGATAAAATATCGTCTGCAGTTAAATTCAAAAATACATTAGGTTCTAAGAAATTAAATTTTCGTTTACATGAAAAAGCGATTTAAAACGATTCGACAGCTGTGAAATTATAATATCCATTACGCGATAAAATACATTTATTTTAAATTTAAATTCTTCATCATTAAATCGATAATCATTGGATAATTCATCGTAATGCTTTTTTATTTTTGGTTGCCTTTTTATAAATTCCGGTTTAATATTCCATTGCCCTGCAACTTTCGCTGCTTCCTCCTTGATGTTGGAATAGTTATTTCTTGTTTCCTTGAAAAATTTTAAAGTTTTTGAAATAAGAGAGTTATCTGATTAATATTCGCCTTTTCACTCTGAGCAGTTTGTGAGAGCTTGTTAAGCTCTTCTAGAATTTGACTTAAAAAACACTTAAAAAATAAAATTAAAATTATCCATGCTAGTTAATATTTGCTTTGCGTCATTTCGTTCATCTGTTTTTTGATATCATAATAATTTTATTAAGAGACATTACTATATCTTTATACCGAATTCTTATGGCAGCTAAAGATTTTACTCGATCCGCCCAACGTGTCGGATTTAAGCGTTTCAATTGTGTGAAATTTTCTTTAAAAACAGAAAGCCAATTCCATCTTACTATACTATTAGCAAAAATGTATATATGTTTTCTAAAAGTAGAAAAACGATTCTATTTCTTTTATACCTTTAACGGCATCATTTATGACTAGATTTAAGTTATGGGCACTACAGTGCATATATAAGGCTGCAGGCTCTATGTTTAAAATTCTCTTTGCACGCCAGAATACGTACCGCTCATAACGTTAGCTCCATCGTAGCCCTGCCCTCTACATTTATTTATATCTAATTGCATGTTGGTTAAATTGCTTAATATAGTATTACATAGTCCTTCAGCAGATTGGGACTCTACTTTTGTAAAACCCACAAAAGTTTCACAAATATCTATTTTGGTTACCTCTCCCAAGCTGTCTTTTTAAAATCAATATATCTTACAATTTTACTTAATTGATCAATCTTAGTTATATCCTGTGTAGTGTCTATTATGATTGAGAAAAAGGAGCGGATCTAATTTTATTTAATAAAATATTTTTTAAGTGTGCGCTTAAAGTATTAATAATATCGTTTTGAATTTTTGGGAAAGATATTTAATTGAACCTTTGGGTCGTTCAAGCACTTTTTGTAATATAGGATCATAGTTACTAATTAAATGAACTAAACTTAAGAAATTACCGTTGTAACTGTCTTTTGAATCAGAAAACTTTCTCTATGTCCTCGAAATGACAGCATGCGCTGGGATAGTGTTAAAGTAACATTGAAAAGTCTGTGTAAAACATTTTCCAAAATTCAGTTTCTTGTTTTAATAGTAGAGTATCTTTCTTATCTATGGTATAATTTTTTTCCACATATCGTAAATAAAACAACAAGTTAAATGAGATTGAGCAAGCAAATGCTCTTTAATTTTTTGATAAACCCTGCCAATCATTAATTCCGGTCGTCCAACTTGACCTTACTGAAGCAAACAGCCAACATGGTTGACAATAAACACAATTTTTAATTTAGAATAACACAACCACCCATTTGAATTGTGTGGTAAGTTTAACGTATTGCTTTTATTTTCGCTTGCAGTTATTAAGTAATAATAGTGAACTGAAAAACTTCTATTTTTATTATCTTTAGGAAACGCACCATCTGGTCTACACAATCCGTAATTAATTATTTCTTTTCTTAAATTGTCATGTTGTAAAACATTGATTTTTAAAAATGTGCAAAATCGGTTGGATATTCTTTCGTCAGATCCATAGATAGTTCATTAAGTGAAAAGTACTACTCACATTTACCTCTGTAATTGTAGTGGTATCTAGTTCCAAATTTCTATCGCGGCCGTCATTATGTGATGTACTTGCGCCCTGGGTGAGAGTTTTTAAAATTGTTGACGACTGCTGTTCGTCTGTAGCGGAACTAGTAGATGCTACTGTCGAAAGCCCAATTTCTTTCATAGATTGTTCTTGTTTTTCGGACTCTTTAGAAGTAAAAAGGAACTTATTTTGGAATCTTGCTCTTTGATTCTTCCAATAGTTTCCTTTTCGTTTTTTTGCAGCGCCGCTTGTAGTGCTCATTGTATATTATTTCCTGCAATTTTGAATGAAATTAATTATAATGTAATTAGATAAGTAATAATTATTTAAAGCCTTTTGAAATTACAAATAACACATACATACTTTGCTTTAAATGCTTTAATTAACAAAATATAAATGATTTTTATTGAATGCTTAAAGATTTATTTATATGTATTTCTCAGCGCGACTTCAACTATGATCAAATCAATAGTAGTTTAATAAAAATAGATATAAATACTTACGTTTAAATATGAAAGACCTCCTGTAATACGAACACAACACTATTGAGTAAAACGTACTGGAATGCTTTTTACTTCCTTTCCGTTATATATAATGCAGCTAATGCAAATACGTTGCAACCAGCTGACTAGAAACCACAAAATGAATTTCTTTCTAGTATTATATTTCTAGAAAGCGAAGGTTACTAAGCTACCTGCCATCCTGTGAATCTGTACTGTACAGACAATAGCCCTTTTATTCCTATTTAAAATTCCACAAACCAAACTAACCCTACTATACGTCGTTTAATAATGCTTTACCACTTTATACAACTTATCACTTAAGAATAATATAGACATCTTTGTTATTAAAGTTTACAGTCTCTTTCATCTGTTTATTAACCCTTACAAAATAGGACAGAACGGATAGAAAGAAGAAAGGATGCAGGCTGCAGGTGGTGTTCAGTATTTATCTTAATTATTATTTCTTGTATTTCAGCAGTTCCTAGTAGTAACATCAAGAAAACGTTCGTTAACCTGCGGTTTCTGAATTATCTGCAATATTTTCTTGACCGTTTCTTACCTGCCAAATACGTTGAAGATGAATAAGTTGAGTTTATTATCGTTTGGGCCTTCTTGCACTTGGGGCCCCCCCGCATAGCGGGGGCTGGCAGGGGTGTAGTTACGCCACTGTGTATCATCTGCAAAAGATATGACATCACCTTTAATATTTAAATTTAATAGATCATTAATATAGATTAGAAAGAATATCGGACCAAGTACTGTACCTTGTGGCACTCCATATTTTATTAATTCACAATTACTCTTGATGTTATTTAATATTACATATTGTTTACGATTTGTTAGATAACTCCTAAGAAGGCGCAGACAAGTACCACGAAAACCGATACATTCGAGTTTATATAAGAGGAGCTTATAACATACTGTGTCAAATGCTTTCTGCAGATCCAAGAAAACGGCAATAACAGGTTTTGATAATTCCATGGAATCATATATTTTTTCAGTGACAGCAGTAAGAGCATTATTTACCCCCATCGATGCCCTAAAACCATACTTATTTTTGAATAGTATGTTATGTTTATTCAAAAAATCTGTCATTCTGCATTTTATAGCTTTATCACATATTTTTGATAAATTTGAAACTAAAGAAATACGTCTATAATTTGTTGTTTCGTTTTTGTTACCAAACTTGTGTATTGGTTTAATGATAGCAATTTTAAAATGATCAGGACAGGTTCCTTCACTAAAAGACTTATTGATTAATATAACTATAGGTTGTATGCAGTTTTTTAAGAAAGGCAGTACTAATATAATCAGAACCAGAAGCTTTATGATTTCCAAGTTCTAATATATATTTTTTAATTTCTGATTCAGTTACTGGTTTTAAAAAACATGAATACTGGTTTAATTGAATGTTCCTAGGCAAGGTAGGAGATTGAATTGCAATGTCTTTTATTTCTGCTGCCATTTTTTCACCAATGGTTGCAAAAAGTTTGTTAAACTCATCTACCGTTTCTTTATCATTATTTGTTTGCGTGCCATTTTGTTTGAGTAACTGTATGCCATTATCTTGTTGTTTATTTATTTTTTAAGTACAGTATTTGTTACATTCCATAGTACTTTTAAATTTTTATTTTTTAGTTTTTTGTTAAAGTAATTTTGTTTAGATACTCTAATAAGTGTAACTATTTTATTTCTATAGAATTTATACAATTGATTGAGGTACTGATTGTGTATGTCATTTTTTGTATATATTGTCCCGTACATCAATAGATTTTGCTATTCCGTTTGTAATCCATCACTCTTTTTCTTTATTAACTTTTATACTAGATAGGTTAATATACGATTGTAATTTAGAAATAAAAGCGTTACATGCAGTATTAACATTCATATCCACAAGTTCACTCCATGATTCCTTTTTTAAATTTTCAATGTCTTTATTTTACAAGATTATATTATGTTTTTGATACTGTTTAGTAGTTGAAACAGGTACCCGGGTTTTAAAATCAAAACTACAACCAAGTATAATGGGGTAATGATCTGTAATTTTACAATTTAGGATTGTAGGCACAAGCTTGTGGTTTGGTAACTTAGTTTTAACAAAAATATGATCAATACATGACTTTGTTTGCTTTTCACATCTAGTAAAATCGTTGATGGAAGGACGAAAGCCAAATTCAAGCAATAAATTTAAATAGTTATTTGCCTGTGTTGTACTTGCTAGTATATCAATATTTGAGTCACCAATTATGATTTCATTTGTTTCCAAACAAATATGCTCTATATATTCATTAATAATCTATAGTTGAAGGTCTATACAATGTATTTATGACTACTTTAGTATTATTAAAACAATTCTGCCTTTACAAGATTTATTTTATTTATGCATATAACATGTACTTTGTGTTTTATAGAATTTTTAATACATACAATAACCCCATCATTTTTACAACTTTTTGCTTCATTATAGTAGTGAGCATATCCATTTAAATCAAAAAGTGCTGGAGATTTGCACTGAAAAGTTTCACCTAAAACTATCACATCGAAAAGATTGTTATAAATTTGTATTAATATTTGTAACTCGCCATAGAGCTTCCTGATACTTCTGATGTTTGTATGAAAAATATTAAAGTTCGCACCCTTACAGTTTAAAATATCTATGCAGTCCTTGTTTGTATAAGCAGTGTTTGTTTTTAATTTTTTATTATCTATATCGTGTAAAAGATTTTTTCATAAAATTTACACTCTAGTGAATACTATTAGGACTGATTTGAGGTTCATACAATTTGATTTAAATCAGCCTATGTTTTTATACAGATAACACCACTGCCTTCTTCTTTTCTAAGATATGTTACACCATTTCTTGTCCATATAAATTTGTAATTTCTTTCATTTCTTAATTTTCTGGCTAGATTGTATATTTTTCTGTTGAAGGCAGTTAAGTTTTCATTAATAAATATACGATGTGGTGGTAATTTTTGGGGCAGATCCAGTTCATTGGATTTTATGAAGAAACCTTTGCGAGAATTCAAAAAGTTATTTCTCGCAGTATGGTTTGTAAATTGGACTATTATGCCCCTTATATCAGAATTACGTTTTTTTGCTAATCGATGGCATACATCTATATCATCATGCTGTATTTCAGCATTTGTAAATTTGGCTATACTACGCACATCTTTGTGTAAGTTTTCATGCGGTGTTTCTGGTACACCATCAATCTCCACATTTACACAACGACCCCTTTGTTCAAGATCATTTATTTTACCTTCTAGCAAAACCACTTTACCCTCTAAATCATTTATCTTTTTGCTTGATACAATATTTTCTTTCAGTAGTTTTTTGAGTTCTGCATTTTCCTCAAGAATCGAATTAAACTGCTTAGACATGAAAGTAACTGCTCGATGTATTTCTTTCACAGCTTCCATCAATTGCTTATTACTAAGATTATCTGTAAGGGGTAATTCCCCATAAATAGATGAAGTTTGCGGCATTTGAGTGACAGTTTCATCAATATTAGAACTTTTTTTAAAACAAGTTACACAGTATTTTTTGTTGTCATTTTCAACAATAAGTTTAACTTTCGATGAGCAACTGGGGTGGTAGCTCTTATTGCATTTACTACATAACACTGCATCCACTACCTTCTTTGAGCAGTAATTGCAAACTGTTAGCTCAGAGATATTAATTTTAGTTACTCCAGTAGACATTCTTTATTGTTGCTTACAGAATGGGTTGTACACAAAACCAGTGCAATAGTTACAAATTCATAAATATAAACATCTGCAGAAAAAACGTCAGAAAAACAATTCAATCCCCAAAATAATATAATACATGCAAATACATATAAAATATAAATACAATATATATATATATATATATATATATATATATATATATATAAACAAATAAACATCTAAAAGTATAAGCATGTAACAGTGCATTTAGCAGAAGCATCACCCAAATAAATTATCAAGTGCGCTCGCATAAGCATTATGTCGGCTAGCGCCATTACACACAAAACGTGCTCGTTAAATTATTTCAAAAAAAATTCTTAGTAATACAAATCAATGCTTATGCGAGCACAGCCGCCACAATTTTATTTTTACCTTCATTATAAATTTTCCCAGCATCCGAGGACAACTTGGTCGTCTGCCTATATCTATTTTTTTCTTACTTCTAGGGGGATGGTTATGCACTGTTATAGTCCTGTAAGGTATACACTAAACGTTCGTGGGGGATGGGGGGCACAATCACTATCACTAGCACTTTAAAGTTCTGGAGGGATGCGCGGTTAAACTCTATTTTATTTTCTTTATTTATTTACTGATTTAAATTAATGAAGGTTTTCTGATTTATTTGTTATTATTTATTTGTTTTCGTTTATTTCCGATTTTCCGTGCGTAGAACGTGGGACAGTCATTGTTTTGGTGGTGTGGGGGTGGTCGTGCATATTAGACTTTTGGTTATAATTATTATTATATTATTATTATAATTTTTTTCCCAGGTTTTGGTTATTTCATACTCATATCATTTCTCACGCCAAGTCCGATTTACGCGTGGTTATCACCGTCTAATCTCACGACCCTTCTTGCGAATTCTCTAAAGGCTGTCCAGAACGCCTTCTGGTTAGCCACTTCCCCGACTTCCTCTAAGCTCTTTGGTCACGCTAGCCCTACGAGAGTTAATTTCATATCAGCTAACCCTCGATTTGCTACCTCGTGTGGATAGTCGAAAAGCACGTACTCTGCGCTTTCTGCGCCTTCACTGCATTCGCAGCAGTCGTTGTCGGTTAAACTGAACCTTTGTAAATTCGCTTTCAGGGCGCCGTGCCCTGTTAGCAGTTGCACCATTTTATGATCGAGTTTCATCTCGAACTTACCCCTAGCTTCTATGCTGGGTATGAATTTGTGGGTCAACTTGCCCGTGGCAGCGTTGTTCCACCTTGTTCCCATTAACGGATTGACTTTTCGTGCAGCTTTTTTTTTATTTATACACCTCGGTATCGACGAATGTGATATCCGAAAGTCGTCCGTCGCGACCTCTTTAGCTAATTCATCAGCCCTATCGTTTCCTACGTTACCATAGTGCGACATAGCTCATCAGAACTTTAAACGTCAGAACTCGAACTTCGTATGCGCTATCCTCCAGACATTCGCTTGGAGGTTTGTCGAGGTGTTCATGTTTGTTAAAGCCGTCAGCGCCGATTTATTATCGCTGATTGTATAATACTCGTCTCTGCCCGTATAGTTTATTACGTAATCGATAGCCTCTCGTATGGCTACCAATTCGCATTGGAGTTTTCGTTTGAAACCGAAACACCTCCCTTTCCTGCTTAAACACGACAAACGCCACGCCTGCTTGTCGGTCATCCAAACGTGAACCGTCCGTGTAAATTCTGATACCCGTCGCGTCCCCATCACCTTCGACAAACTCGATTCCTCTAATATCCGCCGGGTGCCCCAACTCTGATACAACGATTTTTCTTTCCACCTCCCTATTACCAAAATTAATATCTTCCATAATTTCGCGTCCTTTCCCTATATTTATTAATCTCATATCTCTAATCTCCCTAACGACATATTTGATAGGGAGACTCCTACTGATCACCAGGACCGCCTCCATGAAGGTGGTGCTGTACGCCCTCGCCGCTTTCACCGTGGTTATGCGCTGAACACTCGTCAATTGACGCATCTCCCGTACTTTACAACCTTCCGCTTATACAGATGCTGGCTGCGTACAGCATTGCCGGCTCAATTGCTCCGACATAAATCGTTCTCAGCGATTCGCCCCTAAAACCCCAGTTTATTTTGTTTGATATTTCGCTGCCTTTGCTTTTAACGTACTGCACGCGAGCTTTTCAATTAACTTATCGTCAATCTTTGCCCCGAGGTATGTAATTGCTTCCTTAAACGGAATTTTCTGTCCTCCTGGTTCTAGTCTAGGGGGCCACGGTCTCGGTTTCTTTCTGAAATAGAGTGCCCCTAACCTTGCCGTGTTAAATTTTAATTTTACCGCCTGCGACCATTTGTGTAGTTTATTAAGCGCCTCGTTCGGTTTTGTGCTCATATCCATTAACAATCGCGATCTGACAATTAAAGGTGTATCATCACCTAACGATTGAGCATCCTGTGGGCAACTTGACCCTAAAGATGCTCTCATACAACAACTTCCAAAATGTGGGACCACAGCATGACCCCTGCGGTCATCCCCTTCCACCTCGCGTGACAAAACTTCACCCGGAATTTCAACCTGTTGACCAAAGATATTAAGTTTCGCGGACAACCCCTATTTTCCAATTTGCAAACAATCAATGGCCACCAGGCAGCATCAAATGCTCCTGAAATGTCCAAAGCAACAATAACACAGTACTCTTTAGCATCTCTCGCCTGCTTAACCGACAACGAACTCTAATGCGTCGATAGTCGACTTTCCCTCTATAAAACCGAACTGTCGGTTATTAAAACCTGTCATGCACTAAGTGGTCAACTCGGGTAGTCATAACGCGATCCAAAGCTTTTCCCTGCACCGGTAGCAAGCTAATTGGACGATAGCTGCCCGGGTCTGACGCATCCGCCTTTTTAAGTTTAGGTATGAATTTCAAGTTCTGGACTTTCCAGCAATGCGGAAAGACGCCCCTTCTTAGACAAAGATTAAACAACCCGGCAAAGACACACGGGCTAACAGGTTCGCCTCCAGAGCTGCGTTTGAAGTGATTCCGTCATGCCCCGGTGACTTCTTAGGGTTCATCCTCCTAAGAGCCCTGACGAACTCGTGAACTAGGATTGCCTTATCGGCACTTATTCGTTGAGCCTCTGTAGCTTCCCGACGTACTAAATCGTGCGACTTCTCATCCTCCTCGGGATTATCCGAAGAGAAGAATTTTCTAATAAATATTCCTTCGTAGTTTTAAAACCTTCCGTATATTCGTCATTTGTCTCTCTTATGTTACCGAGCGCGATTTTCTGTTGTGTATCCCTTATTACGCGGTATGCGGTTCCCCAAGGTTCTTTCTCTGAGTTTTGCGTGCAGAATTCTTTGAATTTATTTGTTCGTGTTTCTTCTATTAATATCTTATATTCGCGGTAACTTTGATTATATTCTATTCTCCGTTGTTCTCTTATATCCCCCGAAGCGCGTTGATAGCGGCGCCTTAGGTAACGCGTTTCTGCCCGTTTGGTGGTTAATTCCCGTTTCCACCAGGGTACGCTGTCTTTAAATGTTTTCTTTCGCGGCATGAAGTACGACGACGCGTTTACCACCGCGTTGTTTAAATTTTTCGCGAGTGTTTTTATTTCGTATTCTTCTCGGCAGGCAAATAGCTCGTTTTTGAACGCAGGGACACTTTCGTCAAATTTTTGTTTAAACCGCTCCCAATTTGCTTTTTATTACAGAGCCACGGAAATATAGGTAGCTGCTTGTTTGCGCTTGTTTTGGTTTCAACGTCCAATGTGATTAATTTATGGTCAGAGAGCGTTTCCTCGTCCGACCTTAATTTCCAATTACAAATGATTTCTAATATCTCGTGTGAGGCTGGAGTAATATATATAAAACTGCTGCCTCTATCCCCTTCAAACGTAGGTGAATCATTAGTGTTTATCACACTAAGATCCCATTAAGTCAAAAGATCGGCAACCTGTAAGCCCCTTTCGTCTTCGATAGGGCTGTTAAATCAGCAGCTGAATTGCCAAATAAATATTTTGCATTGTTATGATTTCTGGAAGAATCTTCAACCACAACGCACCAATCATGAAACAACTTTGGAGAATATTTTGCCTAGCGATACTGCTATTTTGTCCATTGCCGACATTAGTCTCGACGAAAGCTTTTGGTTCAACAACACGGACACAGTTGAGACCACAATTGAAGTAGACGGTACCTTGCTTTTAGTTCCTCCAAGTCATAGTTCACCAAAACCTGGGCCAGAATAATACTTCTGGAGAAATAATGAAAAACTTTTCAGAAAAGTCCGAACGATTAATACCTCAAGATAAAACACGATTCAAGCAAAATTATCAGAATACTATAGACAACGGAACTCTTTGCGACAGAATAGTAATAGGTGGCCCATTAACTTCACTCCTTTCTAGTGAAAAGCAGCAAGAGGATACCTACGAAAAAAACCCACCAAATTAAGTTGCAACCAGCGCAATAGGTACGACAAGTAAATATCTTACGCCTTTCAAAAATGCTTTGTCTTGGCCAGAAAACAATGGTAAGTGAAAACTTTATGTTAACGGAGATTCAAGCGCAAATAAAAAATTAAAGATGTATCCTACAGTAGTTATAAGTGACGAATTTATAGCACATCAAAAAAGAGTTAAGGAAGAAAAAGATAAGAAAGAAAAGGAGAAATTTGTACGGCTCCGCAAGAAGAAAGAAAAAATAAAGGAGAAGCCACAACAAACGGAAATAATGCTTCAAATCCGATACCAGTTGTTGATAACAATGAAAATGATGTAGAAAAAAATAACAATGAAAATACAGAAAGTTATTCAAAGGATGATTTTGTTATAGTAAATTATGACAAGAAGTATTTTTCTGGTATAGTTTTGGAGGGAAGCAGCGAGAGTTTGAAAGTAAAAAGTATGATCGCAAGCGGAAATTATTGGAAATGGTCCGTTAAAGAGGATATTTTAGAGTACGCGTTTGATGTTGTGATTTGTAAAATTAAAATACCTTTAGCAGTAACCAAACGCGGTGCTTGCTGCGTTCTAGAAATTGATTGCCTAAAGATACAATAAGTTTTATTATGAAAGCGTGTTCGCAGGTGCATGTTAGCTACTGAGGGTGTGTACGTATGTGATGCGGAATTTGTTACTTTAATTTAGTTTAATTTACCATACTATTTATATTTTTACGAGTTTAATAAAAATCAAATTCATTTTGAATTATTTCATTGTTTATAGTCAATATAATTCTGGATATTTACTCCAAAAAAGCAGCGTCCGAGGTAAACTGGTATAGCTAAATGAATGTAGGTCGGAGCGAGGCACCCTAATGAACGGTACCAGAAAAAAATCAATTATGCGGACTGAAAACGGTGACTTTAAATATTTTTGTGCTGCATTTAATAACAAGCAGTTATGTCTGAAGAAATAGTTTTAAAATTTGTAAATTTTACCGGCGCTCCCACTTTCACGTGCGGTCGTTTGTGCTGGTTTGTGCTGCAAATCACATCGTTTGTACAACTTCCGTTCTCGAGATATTCAAAAAACAAGTTGGGGTGCTACTGAAACGTCCGCACCCCCACTCTTTCAGAGGGCAATATAAAGTGGTGCATTCGTTTGTGCTACGTTTGTGCTGGTTTGTGCTGCAAACTCCATCGTTTGTGCAACTTCCGTTCTCGAGATATTCAAAAAACAAGTTGGGAGTGCCGCACCCCCACTGTTTCAGAGGGGGATATAAAATGGTGTATTCGTTTGTACTACGTTTGTGCTGGTTTATGCTGCAAATCCTATCGTTTGTGCTGTTTCCCTTCTCGCGATATTCAAAAAACAATTTGGGGGTGCTGTAGAAATGAAGTAAATGAAGGTGAGGGGTGTGGTTAAAAGTTTATCAAATTTGTTGAAAGCACTTTGTGCTCCGTTAGAATAATTAGGAGCATGTTTATATTTTTGCGTTTAAACCCAATATAGTACCTTCGGGTGGAGCATTGGGAACGTGGCCGCAAGCATAGCGGCCCTTAATTAAATTATAATGCTTTCCTTTTTGCGATATTCAAAAAACAATCTGGGGGTGCTGTAGAAATGAAGTGAATGAGAGTTAGGTGTGTGGTTGAAAGTTTATCAAATTTGTTGAAAGCACTTGTAATCGTTTGTGCTCCGTTTGTGCTACATGCTGCACTGATTTTTTTGCTTTACCAGTCACCCCCTCTGCTTAGGGTTGTCATTTTTATCTAAAAGTATGCAAATACAAGGGGAACAAATTGTTTCCGAAACCAGCCGTGAAAGACACAAAAATTTCGTACGAAATCCGAAAATCATATTTATTTTTAACCAGCCCTCAACTCCATAAATCTTCGCCCCCCCCCCATTCTTCAAATTAAAAAATGTATCCTGAAAACAGTTGAACAGTATTGAATGTTGCGCCAAATCCAAAAATAATTTTTCTCAACTTTAAACCTGTGAATTTTAGCACGCTTTATTCGGTGTAGGACATTTGGGCGCTGCTGGTAAGGCGCGGCCGGCTGGGCGCCGCTGTTAGGGCGCGTATGATTTGAACGCGAGGATTGTAGGGCGCGAGCCGTTAAGGCGCCGCCGATAGTGCGTGGGACATTAGGGCGCGAGGACAGTAGAGCGCGAGGACTGTAGTGCGCAAGTTGTTAGGGTGCTGCCATTAGGGCGCGGAAAAACAGGGCACGAGGGTAGTAAGGACGCGGGCTGTTATATCGCGGAACATTCGGGATCATAGGACACAAAAAGGTTAGGTGGTGAAACTGATAAGGTTACAGAAAAATATTAAATCCACTTATAATAAAATATTAAATGTTTTCTGAGCGGGCGCTGTAACTTTTTTTCTGTGTTGTTTATTGTTCTAATTCTTCTTGTATGGTGATTCTGTGCATGTTTATATGAAAATGTACTGGTTGAATTTTTAAAGATGCCCTTGACGGTTAAAATATTGTTTTTTTATTACTTTTAAAGAATGCTTGCTTCTGGACGGATTAGTATTTTGGCTGCTGGGAGAGTATTTTCAAAAATTCTGCCTGTCCATTCTTATCAACATACATACAGGAACACGATACAAAAACAATTAGAACATAATAAAACACAAAAAAAAGTTTACGACTAAATTTTTTTTATTTTTGGAGTTTTTAGAATTTGACTCGCGCCCTACTGTCCTCGTGCCCTAATGTCCCGCGAGCTATCGGCGTCATCCTAATGTCGTGCGTCTTATCGGCGGCGCCCTGACGACTTGCGACCTACTGTCCTTGCCTCCAAATGACCAACGACCTATCGGCCGCGCCCTTACGGCCACGTCCCAATGTCCGGATCCATCCTTTATTACCATAGAAGAAGTTGAATAAAGAGACCTCAATTTCACGAGCCCTCTGAACAATTTTTGTGAACAGATAAGATAGAGCAACTGTAAAAGTTAACTAATTAGGTTTTAGCAATGTTTATAATAATTATAAACATTATTTATATAGGTATACTATGTTTATTGTTTTACGTCTACTTTTGAGTGTTGACAATAGAGCATAAATGTTCACATTGTCAAGACTCAGGGTCAGTTTAAGGGAGCTTTGAAGTGAACAAAGTTTGAAATAAAAGTTTATTTTTCGGTAAAATTTTATTAGAAGAAACTCAAAACTCAAAATAAAACAAAAACATTTCATTGGTGAAAACTTAAATTGAAGTGCACATTTTATTAGGACAACTTTGATTAAAATAAACTTCTTCCTTGTATCAAACAAATTACAATGTGTATAACGTCATGTGACAGTTTACCGTCTTTCGCGACCTAACATTTAAGAGATTGTCCTGAAGATCATTATACAATTTTCATTTCAGGCACTTCTCCCGCCAGCAATAAGCGGTGTAATACCCAATCAATAGACGATCTCCTCCTGCAACAGGGCTGAATGCAAGAACTCTTCTTAAGGTGTAATTTTTTTTTGCCAATTACAATGTGACGGGGAATCACACTTAAACTCACGTTAAACAAAGGACGAAGTCCTTTATTGTCTTGTTTTTGGATAGCCCAAGAAAGAGGTATCACAAACGATGGGGTTTGCAGCGTAAACATAGCACAGACTTTTTATGCACCTCCGTGGAGGTGGTACCGCGCCAACACTTCAGCTGCACCACAAGTTGTTTTTTAAATATCTAGTTAAGAGGGTAGCATAAACGATGGGATTTGTAGCACAAGCCAGCACAAACGGGTGCACCTCTTTCCCATATAATACATAACGTTCCATGGGCATGCCGTAGACGTCCGTTTTAGTTCTATTTAATGTACGAACACCAATGAACTTTTGATGGACGTCCATAGGACGTCTTTCAGTTAAAGTGGAATGTACGTCCTTTGACAAACGTCCATTGGATATTGGTGCATTGAATGAAACTAAAATAGACGTCCAATAGACGTTTGCCAAAGAACTTCCATACCACTTTAGTTGAAGAACGTATTTATGGACGTCCATCAAAATTCCATTGACGTTTGTTGGAAAAATGAATAATTATTAGATTAGGAGCAAAAATTCAACATATAACTTGGGATATCTTACAACTAGCGAATTAGGGGCGGGAAAGGAGTCCCCACAGAGTCGAGAGCTAGGGCTAGTTAAAAATAAATATGATTATCGCATTCCGTAGGAAATATTCGTTTCTTAATAAGTCTCGGGCTGGTTTCGGAAAAAATTTGTTCCTGCTATATTTGCATATTTCTAGATAAAAAAGATAACCTTAACCAGAGGGGTGACTGGTAAAGCAAAAAAATCAGTGCACCATGTAGCACAAACGGAGCACAACCGATTACAAGTGCTTTCAACAAATTTGATAAACTTTCAACCACAAACCTCACTCTCATTCACTTCATTTCTACAGCACCCCAAATTGTTTTTTGAATATCGCGAAAAGAAAAGCAGCACAAACGATGGGGTTTGTAGCACAAACGTAGCACAAACGAATGCACCACTAAAAGAGTGGGGGCGCGGACGTTTCAGCAGCACACCAACTTGTTTTTTGAATATCTTGAAAACGGAAGTAGCACAAACGATGGGATTTGCAGCACAAACGAACAAACGATGGGGTTCTCAGCACAAACCAGCACAAACGTAGCACAAACGAATGTACCACTTTATATTCCCCTCTAAAAGAGTGGGGGTGCGGACGTTTCAGCAGCACCCCAACTTGTTTTTTGAATATCTTGAAAACGGAAGTAGCAGAAACGATGGGATTTGCAGCACAAACTAGCACAAACGAACAAACGATGGGGTTTGCAGCACAAACCAGCACAAACGTAGCACAAATGAATGCATCACTTTATATTCCCCTCTGAAAAAGTGGGGGTGCGGACGTTTCAACAGCACCCCAACTTGTTTTTTGAATATCTTGAGAACGGAAGTAGCACAAACGATGGGATTTGCAGCACAAACCAGCACAAACGAACGCACCCATTTTCAATCCCCCACTTGAAAGTGGGGATGCCGGTGAAATGCACCTGAATTTATGAGAATTAAACATTCACAACGATTGGCGTAAATGCATAATTTTTAGTTGGCATCATTTTAAATTGATCTTTTAAACGGTTTTTTGCCTCGCCTCTAACCAGTCGGAATTGAGAGTTCTTACAAAATTATCCTACACAATTTAGAAACATATTCAGTACGTAAAAAATTAATTTAAAATGTTAATTGCGCTGTAAGTGCAACGTAGCTGAATGGCATTTAACAAAGCTTCTTCATTTACTAATTGATGAATTATAAATTCTGGGACCACTCTGGTTTCATTCAACTGATAGGTTCCCAAGTCGTTACTGTAAGGAACATCACATCGTGGCTAACTTACACGTTTTGAATCCCTATTCAGAGTCACCAAGCAAAACGTTTTTTCCAGGCATTTTGCTTAAACCAACTCTAACAATTCGAAAAAGCGAAACTTAAACGATCACGCGCTACACCCTTTTCAACTTTATTTATTTATTTATTTATTTGTTTATTTATTTATTTATTTATTTATTTATTTATTTATTTATTTATTTATTTATTTATTTATTTGTTTATTTATTTATTTATTTGTTTGTTTACAATAAAGGACACCAAACAGAAGGTATAAATCTTCTAATGAAGGTGCCACAACTTTACAATACTGCAGTGACAACGGAATTTTACAAATTCAAACTTAATTGTTAATAGCTTTGATGTAGTAAAAACTAAATGACTGTAAAGCTAAAAAACTAGTATAAGCACACATAATTTTATTAATTGCTTATTAATATCGAACACCACAACAACATATAACACAATTGCAGACTCTCAAGAATTTAAGGTGATGGTAAATACACCAATATATTAATTGTTAATAATTGTACAATAAAAATGAATAGACTACGTATGTGCAAGCCACACAAGTATCGCTGGACCGAAACTTGTATATGCTACACAACACAATTAGTTGTTTCCGTGCAAGTTCAGAAAAAAACCGTCAAGTATACAAAAGATGTGTGATTCAAGGAAAGTTGATATTGGTCTTTGTGACGAAGTCTTTGTCATGTTACCCATTGGCTTCTAGTGCATTTTCCAAGCTTTTTTCATAGCGATCATGTATCTAGATGTTTATTCGCTTTTCTTTTCTTTGCTGAATCGTTTACAATGTTGTGGCTTGGATAGTGTTTTACTTTTCAGTTTGAATAACTCTCAGGATCTTATTGCATGTCAGAACTGTTGGTAGGGACATTATCATATTAGGCAATCAAATTAGTTAATGTAATGAATAATCAATGTCGTAATCGACGATATGGTCGTTTTTGGAAATGCGTTTTTATATAAAAATAGTTTAGAATTTTTCGAAATATTAACAGAGAGACATGTATGCTTTCAAATGCAACGTGCCCACTTTTATTCAGTCCAGCTTCATGAGATATATAAAAACGTAAAATGTAACGTTCGTTATTACGAATAAAGCATTCCTGCTGTAATTACTACTGTCCTGTACGCCTTTCACTGCGCATTTGAAAGCCAAAATACAAACCCAAAAAATCCAATAAAATTACACACATCAATAAATTGGCTGCTAAAATTTAAATAGTCTCTGAATTTTTAAAATTATGAGTCAAGCTCTGAGCGGCACAAAGCTTTCAGAGATTTTAATCCAAGCACTGTTATCACTTCATTTTGGAATTCATAGTTCTTAATATAGAATCAAATGGAGCATAAAAATCCGTTGACATTTAACTGCTAATTTCATCCCCTTTGTTTTCAAAGAGTAAAATGCAGATTGCTGTTTGTGGGGGTCTCCGAGCACAAATGAAAATTTTGCTATTAATACCATCTCCACTATAATATACGGTTCTGTGACCGTATTAGTGTCAGGCACCTTTGAACGAGCTTTTTATTTGGCTGCTGTATTTAATGGTTTGCAATTTCTGGGGCTTAATTGAACTGTACAGCAGCGTTTGATAGAAATAGAAATCTGTTCTTTATTAAGCTTGCCGAACCAAATAATATTAATCCAAGAGGTCTATTTTGTGTAACTTATTTTGAAGTGACATGAAAATTATGTTGTATAAAAAAAATGGATACGAATGTAAACTCACCGGTATCGCTATGCGTAACGCGAAGATTAACTTATGTACTACAATTCTACACAATATTGTTATACCAATTCAGTATCAGGTTAAGATAAATTATACTAGCCCGTATGGGGATGAGAATGACCTAAGTATTCTAAGTGTATCGAATATGAAAGATTAAAGTACTGGATCATTTTATCAATCTTAACTTTAAAGACATTTTCAAAAATTTGCTTTTTGCTTATATTTGAATACGTATAATGGACAGGAAATTTTGACTGCGATATATTTCTTGCGCAGAGAAATGTTTACCAGTTCAGGTTATTTGGGGAAGGTGCCTAACGGATGCACGCCACATATGCTAAATATAAGAAGGGAGGCAAACGCGTTCACTTTGTTACGCCATTTTGGCTGCACAAAGCTTTAATTTTAGGAATAGGGAATTTTTAATCAAAAAAGGGAAAGCTCTGATCACATGATTAATTAAATAAGTTTACTACGTGTGAAGCTTGTGGTTTCTGAGTTCATGCAAACTGAGGTCGAAAACACGTAATTTATCAATGTTTTCTTTCAAGCATGCATTTTTCTACACCGAAGGTATGCGTGATTAGCGCACTTAGCCAATGAGAAAAGTATTTATGGTGGAGACGATGACGAGTTCATGGGAAAGGCGCGAGATAGGTTTTAAGCCATTGGGAGCTTCTTTTTGAAAAAGACTTTATATCCAAATTTACACTTCTAGCAAGCCTATTTTAATTTATATAGAAATTACAATTGAATTTAACAAGTGGTTACGTTATATTCATTAACGTTAAACAATTAAAAATAATCTAAGAAACTTTTCACTAATTGATTAATTAAACTAAATTGAGTAGCTTGAACAACCAACAATGTTAAAGTTGTGAAGTTCGAAACAGACTGGCCAACTTCGGCTCATGAAGGTATTTATCCTATCCTTGTCCCTCACATTGCTTGTGGGAACTGCAGATCTCATGTCTGCTATGTCTTTATTCAATACAAAGTATTACTTCTTAGTACTCTTAATTCTAACAACAAGTTTCTTATATTTTATTGTGACGTGCACCTGCAGTGTCATGTTACGTCTGGAATACAAAGTATTCACATCCGTTCTCATGTCTGGTTTATGAACTTCCATTAACCTTTTGTAATATGTCTTTTAATTATACATTGTAACAATCTATCATTTAATTACATATATATCCTAATTTGGGGATATGTAACTCCTCGCGACGTAGATGAAAATTAAAGGTTTTACTTAATTTTTAAAACTCATTGTCCCTAAGGATTCATTTATTATTTCCTTATTTACCTTTGTTTCTTGTTTCCTATGACTAAAATTTGTTTCTTTGCTTCTATATCTAAGATACATTTTGTACAATTAATACATAATTCATAAATTAATTACAATAATTAATCAAATTGTCCAAACACTTATGTTGTCATAATATAATTTTGGCACTTTCAATTCACTTAAGTGTTCTTTGTAACTGTCCATTAACTTTACGACTTGGTTGAGGTCGTCTAGATCTAGATACTCTAGTTGCGTTAGTTTCTTGCTGATTTCGTCGTCTTCAATTGTGTAATCTTGAACTGTAGTTCAGGTAAATTTGCGAATTTCCTCGTTGCTGTTGAGTCTTGGTATACTCAAATAATTTCGTTTTTTAAACTTAAACAACAATCTTCTTTTATGGTGATTACTTTACTTCCAATTAATGCTAAATTGTTTTCGTCTTGGTTGCAATGGGCGGTTGCTATTACTTCTTGCAGAAATACAGCAATCCATTTGTTGTCTGTAACTTTTTAATTTTCATATTCGTAATTTGTACTGGTTTTGGATCACAATTCTCATAATGATTAGAGAATCCTAATAGTCCTACTTCACAGGGGCTATTTGTTTGAATAGCTGTTGTCGTTAATGATTGACATAAATATTGACTACTTCTTTGCATTTTTTATTTGTGAAGCCGTACCTAAGTTCATTCAAGGAAAGGAACTTGGTTTTAGGAATAATAACTTGATACTTGCTAGTAACTTTCATGGGGAAAGCAAATAAATGATAATAATTATAAGTGTTACTCTCTACAAAGGGGATTTCTATTAAAACGTAATTTCATAATTATTTACATAACCTTTTACTATGGCTATTTTTTCAAATATAAGTATATTAGATTCTGTTACTTCAAAGCGTATTTTACTAATTTTAATAATTCATTTAGTAAATCAATTGGTTCTATAATACTAGCGTGTAATGTGTTTAGTTTAGCAAATGTTACAGCGTTTTCTAGTGCGGCTAAAGTTTGTTGGATTACAGTAAGGGTTGATATAATTTGATTAAATATCGTGTTAAATTTGATTAAATCTCGCATTCCTAGCATTGTGGTTTGCATGAAACTTTCAAGAGTTAATATTCTGTATGTTATACTGTCTTGGTTTTTTACTAGCTTTCTTAGTGTATCGTAAAATTTTATTATTGTTGATTGAGTTAAAGATATTTGATTTCTAACAATGGTTTTTATGTCACTTTGGTTTTTAATTAAGTGTTGTATTGCGTTATCGTATCGTTCTGCATCTTGGTTGTCTAAATTGCCTGTGACAGCTTTTACAATATTACCTAATCCGTTAATAAGTCCTCTTTTTCGTCTTGTGATTTGATCTGTTGGTATTAATATATTAAATTTGTCTTCTGTGTTCTTTAAGATGTTTTCCATTATACTGTTGCAATTAAGCATTTCTATCGCGTATTCTTTTCCGAATTTGAAAGTGTCCATTGATTGTTTCAGTGTGTAGTAATTGTCTCTAAAATTTTTATTTTAATTCAGTTAAATCAAATTTCTGTGCGAATGTCCAATAATCTTTTGTGTTTTGTTTTGCATACTTCCCAATTTTACTGGTAGTGTACCGGGGTTGTTTTTAATGTCTTCCACTACTATGTCGTTGTCTACTACAGCTACATTTTTATCTGACATCTTTTAAACGGTTCTCTTTTTTGTACGGTTTGGAGCTAATTAAAGTTCTTGAAGATCCTGTGTCGATTAGTAATTTGAGTTCTGCATGAGGTATTTCTATATAAAGTAAAATTTGTTGATTAATGTTATTTAAATTAATTACGTTTGGTCGTATTTAAATCGGTATAACTGAAAATTCTTGGTCGAATAATTCTTCGGAAGTGAAGTTTCGTTTTTGGTTACAGTTTGGTTTGATTTGGGATATTTTAGTATTCTGTCTGGTGTTACCAGATGAAGTCCATAGGAGTTGGTTTTTAATAACTGTTGGGGTTGTTATTGTTATTCGTCATCGGTGTGTTTTTGTTGGGATTTGCGCCAAATGTTTGCCTTGGTGATTAAACTTTGGTGTAAATGTGGGTTTTGTAAAATTTGAATTTGGTCTTAGAAATTGTCTAAATTGGTTGTGGAAATTTGTATTATTAAAATTTGGGTTGTTAATTCGTGGTAGTCTCATTTGTGCGTTAAATGGTGTAAATTTCGGTTGTGTGGGTATTTGTCTCGCGGACTGTATTGCTTTCGACGGTAAGTAGTTTTCATTCGCGTTAGGATTATATAGTCCGTTTCTGTAATACATAACGTTTTTTCCCTCTACAATCATGTTCATTGCTTCTTCTAAATTTTGGGGATGGTGGAATCTTATTTTGTCTGACAAGCGTTCAGGTAAGGCGTTGATGTATGTGTCTAAATCAATTTCGTCGTACATTTTGTTTTCAGTAATCGTATGTTTTGGTCGGGTTCTTCAATTGTTAGCTTGGTCAAAATTAAACTTCGTACGTCCTGACATTTCTTATCGAATTGATAGGGTGATTGGTTGGTTTCCATACGTAAGATTATTAAATCGCGAACAAGATACTTGATATTTCTTTGGTCGCCGAAATATGCAATTAATATACGTTTGAAATCGTCGCATTCGATGAGATCATCGCGACTTGCAATTAAGGTTAATGCTCTGTCGGTTAGTTTACTGGTTATCAAGCGTAAAAGTAAAACTGTCGCCGTGTTTATAAAAAGATTTTAAAAATATCTAGCAAGCAGTGATGAAGATGCCTATTAGTGCTTTGTTTCCGTCATATAGAAAAATTGCCTCGAGGTAGAGTTTCAAAGCAGATTTCATTGTTATATAAATTAAGAACTACTTTTCAGTTTAGTTTATATTAAGTTATTTAAAAATCACTTATCTTTACGTATATTGTGTGTAATCATAGTAACCTTGGCTATAATTACATCAGTTTCAGACTTCCGATGAATAATTATTTCATTAAGTGTTGCAAAATAAAGTACATAAAACGCTTTTATAATTACAACCTTCATTAATTTGTTGCACTGAAAGTGTTTAATTATAGAGCTTTATAAAATGTGATGGCGGTCAAGTTTTGAATAAATCGTTTCAGTAATAATCGCTGTAATAAAATGATAAAAGGAATTGCGTTCTAATTATACACTCAAGTTTCAGACTGAATAATTCGTTTCATTTATAATAATAAATTGTAATAAATTGTGCATATAAATGCGTCTATAAAATTCCTTTGTTAAAATAAGTTTCCTGAGTAAATTCTTTTCAGAAATGATAAAATTTCGATAATAAAATTGTACATAAAATTTTCTGTTTCTTACTAGCTAATATCAATATTCAGTTGATAATGGTTAGGAAAATAAACTTTAGTACTTACAAGAATTTGTATGCCAGTTTCATTATATTCTTTCTCCTTTGTTATTGGATTTGGTCTATTCTTGTATTTGGTCCTAATTTTTGTTTGTTCTCCCAGATGAAGAATAGAAATTCAGGACCACCAGTTTCCTCGATTTTAGAATCTTTCAGTGCCTTTCTGGAATACTAACATCTGCGCCAGATAGATTTTAGGCCTTTGGGAAGCTTCTATTTTAAAAGACTTTATTTCCAAATTTACACTTTTATCAAGTGTATTTTAATTTATATAGAAATTACAATTGAATTTAACAGGTGGTTACGTTATATTGATTAAAGTTTAACAATTAAAAATAATCAAAGTTACTTTTCACTAATTAATTAATTAAACTAAATTGTGAAGCACGAGACAGACTGGCCATCTTAGGTTCCTGAGGGTATTTATGCTATCCCTGGCCCTCACATTGCTTGTGGAACTGCAGATCTCATGTCTGGTATTTTTTTATTTAATACAAAGTATTACTCCTTAGTAATCTTAATTCTAACAATAAGTTTCTTGTAATTTATTGTAACTTGCACTTGCAGTGTCATGTTACGTCTGGAATACAAAGTATTCACATCCGTTCTCATGTCTGGTTTATGCACTTCCATTAACCTTTTGTAACAATCTAACTCAAGATTTAATAATTCCATTTAATTACATATATACTAATTTGGGGGATATGTAACTCGCGTTTTAAACATCAGTTTACCTCCAACTACTGGACAATATCGCCGTATTAAAAGCGAGTACGCGTTAATTGCAGGAAGTGTACCTGTGAAATTCATTATCTATTCCGTATCTAACCCCCCACAAGTATCTGTTTCCTAAAAGTTAGGTTTCAAGATTTCGCTGCAAGAATTTGGACAAAACATAAGAAACGGACGCCATGCAACCTGCTCTACACGAGGACGTCAGCTGTGATTTTCGACTAGAAGCAACGGCCGCAGAGGCATAATCTTGGCTACAGCTACTAATCAACCGTTTAACGGCAATACTTTGTGACCACATTTGGGTCGTAATAAGTTACGCCTAGCAGGTAACGTAATAATTGGATCTTAAACTAATGGGCAGTTTTCTGTGACATAATAAATGTTTAATGTTTGGTAATTAAAAATGTTGAAAATTGGCTCTCTCCTGTGTACTAATAAAATTTTTACGGCTATACTAATTTGAATGCGTAGCATATCCTTTATGGTTGTCGTGTAATTATTGTTTAAACAAAAAACATTTAAATTTTACTACCGGACGAAAAAACATTTTTCAATTTTACATTTGAATAATACATTTCTTGTTGTAAAGTCTTCATGGGTTTTGACACTTTAAAATATATTGTTGACCTTGCAATAATACATAGTGTAAATTTCCTTGTATTAGTACATTTTTCTGTCAAAGCAATATCTAATAATTAAGTTCTTACGACAATTTGATTAAAATTGTGGTTTTGCGAATATTTAACGAAATTTACGCCTTCTTAAAGGACAATTTTATATAAATGACGTGAGTTTATTTTAATTTGCGGTTGCTGAAAAAAGGTTTCATTTTACATTAAAGTTTCGTTTAGGTAAGTTTTTTAGGCTACATACTCGATTTCGTAATAACTTTTAAAACGTTTATATCTTATAATGATTTTTTCACTAATATATTTAATATTTTGATGCTCAAAACATTTTTCCGTCTTGAATGCTAAAATTTTTCCTTTTATTTAAAGTTGTTTTTATGATAAATATTCCAACTTGTCTACTCAAAATATCCATCTGTTTTAATTATATGAGTTGGTAGCTAAAAACCTTACTTTAGAAGCAAAAAGCTTGTTCTAATCTCGTTTAATTAATAAATAAACATAATTAACTGTCTTCATTAACTGCAATAACTTCTTTTATAACTTCTTTCCTCATTTACGCTATCAAAATGATTCATCTGCATTTAAACTTAGATAAAATTGCGTTTGCTATTTCAAAATTGAAAATGCAATCAAGTTAAGAATATACATTCAAAAACATTTTTCTTTCACACAAAAGTTTCCATCTTTTATTACCAGGCTTGTAAAAGTAATTGATCAATAACCCTTGACAGATAACCTATTTAGCATAAGTCAAATTACCTCGAACTTCGTTAACAAAATTTGCTGTAAATTTTCTTTATAAAAATATAAAATAAGAACTTATTCTACTTGAAATGCAAACTACTCAAATATCCTTAGCAATTAACAAACAAAAAATCTAAAATTGTATACTTATGGCCACTGTCTAAAAGCGCTTATCATAATCTCATCTCCTACGTAATTAATGATATTAAATACGTCCTGATTTCATTTTTAAATTGACGTTAAATTTTCAATGTATAAGATTATCCATATTCTTTAAAATCACTATTTAGAATATTAATTTTCAAAGTGCTTCTTTTATTTTTAATGAATTAGCTTTAGAGTAGCTCTTGTATTGAAGAACGTTTAATTTTCATTGTATTTTTACAAAACAAATGATGCTTCATCAAATAATTGCATTCGATAACTTCTATGCTTCAAACTTATCCAAACATACGTTTCATTGCAACTCTGCATGGTCGATCTCGTAAATTGAATTCTTGACTCGATGTTACATATTGCTTGGTTTAGGATCGAACAAATTCTTGAATGTGGATTACTCTCGCTTATATACAAAAATTATCTTAATACGTCATTGTTCGAGGTCCATCATGATTTATTTGGAATATGACATATCGAGGTGATACAATATTTCTGCGAACCCCACGGTTTTAATGAACTAATTGGTCTCAAACCACGTCGGCCGATATGATTTACGAGTATCGTAAGGCGTTGTCGATCCTTGTCTAATGCACGGAGTTCAAGTGGTGTGCCTTTTTTTTATTGTGATACGGAAAACTATAGATAATTCTTATCCAGCTTTAATGACATTTTAATGTACTCGCGCGTCCCTCGAACCAGAATTTATTCAATAATTAGCTATTAATGGTTTTTAATAGCATTTATTAGTACGGATGACGTATTTTTCTTTATTAATCACAAAAGTACTGGAATTTAGGCCCTAAATGCGTTCCCTATGCTTTGTAAATGCAATAAATTGATACTGTATTATTATGATAAACCAAGTAAATACTTTATGCACGGAAGGTGCATTTTTATAATAAATGAAAATGAATGGTTTTGTATCTTAAAGATTGAAGCTCGTTTTTATTAAGTATAGAATTATTTTACTTACACAAGGTCTTTCACAAGAGTAATTATTTATGTATATGGCTAAAAGATTGGACTTGTTTATATTTTACAAATGCAACAAGAATTGTATTCTTAACAATTGTAAAAACTAGAAGTGTTCTAACGCATATTTATGCACAGAAAATTTATTTAGTATTTTAATTAACGAGAGCTTCGTTGATAAATGCAATAAATTAATATAGTTACTACGCGTATGTATTAAATAGCTTTGTATTTTATCTCTTAGTAATGAAAACTCGTTTCTACGGTACCTCTCAATGATTAATTTCCACAAGGTTTAAAGTTTTATATTTGTTTTACGATTTTTTCACTGTCAGATACTAATGTAATACACGGAAATATAATCACAATTAATAAGGGTTTTGTCTCTTAATGACAAGGGAGTAGGCTAATTTTATACAGGATGAAACCATTCAATATTCGAAAATTTCAATTTTTCCGCTTTCCTTCTGTTTAGGTGGGTTTTATTTATAGAACTTGGGTTTCCACGACCTCTCGTGACCTCCTTACCCCATCTATATATATATATATATATATATATATATATATATATATATATATATTACTCATATTTAGACCAGGGTAGAAAATTTAATAATCACATCAAATAATTTTAATCACCGTGTATAAGGAATTTTATTAAATAATACGCTTTATTAAAACACCGTGGAGAATAAAAGTCATTCGTTTCAGTAAAATAAGAAATTTAAATTATCTATAAGACGCTTTACATCAAAAGAAGCAGTATTGAAAAGCGCAGTGGATAATTTAATTATTCCTAAACAAATGGAAATTACGTGCAAAGTTTATATTAATTAACCCTATTTTAAGTAACCGGTAGTAAAACAAAGTGTACATATAATAATTAATATCTAGTTGGAGTTAATTGAACCATTATTAATAATAAGCATAAAACTTGTAAAACCCAATAAAACGCAAATCGTAGAAGGGTATTTAAAATGTTACGTTTGAAAACACCTGCGTGTTTTAAAAGGCAATTTCAAGTTAATTTGTTTGGATAAACATGTTGATTCTAAGGATATTGGAAACGATCAGATGCTTTAGCAGGAAATACAGAACACCTGCGTATTTTAAAAAGCTCATTCTGCGTAAATTTGGCAAATAATTAATGTTTCAAAGAATCTTGGAGAAACCGGGGCTTAATATTCACGAGAATGTGCGATACGGGGTTATTAAACCAAGATAACAGTCCGCGTGGACTAAAATATAATCGATAATGAAGAGTGTCAAGTTGCACCAATACGAACAGGTTAGAGAAGGAAAGAAAATGCGTCAAGCAAAGACACATATTGTAAAGGGCGGGATTTAAGCAACGTCAAGGGGTTGCGATTGGTTAAAAATAGGATGCATATATCAGAGGTAGAACAACAATTTCTGTATAAAAGTAATTAGTTTTTCTCGGACAACTTTGCGGGCCGTGTTGAAATTTTCTGAGATCTCAATGGGGTGAGTACTAAATTCATAAAATCGACGTGCAGGCTACAGACTGGGAACGTAGAATGAGGAATTCATTGGAATTACCCGTTTTAGGGAACAAAGCGACGTGTCGGCTATTCGCTATATATACAGGCGGGAATATGTGTTTCTCTCTTAGACTCTTAGACTTTCGACGATTCGATGCGTTAAAAGCTCGTGCATCCGCGACTTGATATTAAACAGTGCATTTTAGTTTGATTAAATAATTTAAAGTGTGCTAGTATATTTTAGTGACTCAAAATAGTTGGTTATTTTACGTGCTAACATGAATGTACTTCAGTGCACTTAGATACAAGGTAATAAAAGTTTATTATCACGGTACCAATTAGTAAAATTTACAACGACAAATGTATACCCAAAAGTAGGCAGTTTTGGCGTATATTGGTAATATTGGTAAAAGGAAGTATGAATTTCTTTGCTATTTTGCGGGGTGTTAATGACTAAATGGTTCGTAAATGTGTCTGCATCCACTGAACCAGAGGCAGATATACACAGATGAGTTCCGGAAAAGCCTAGAAACAACTTTAAATTAATGGTGATGGAGAACATTTTAAAGCGTTGACAACTTGAAGCTGTAAATAGAATCCGGTTGGAATGGTGTGATTTACAAAAGGGACGATTACACTGAAGCTACGAGGACAATAACCTTCAGGTAAATTGTACTATTTTGTTTGACATTTTTGTGTGTATTGAATGACTTTATAATTGATTTACTTTAAATGGACATTAGTGGAATTTTTCTAACCATAAAATTTAATTTTAAGATGAAATTTGCTTGTTTAAGTAAAAGGGGTATTTTGTTTTGATGTTCGGGAATAGGATGAAACTTTGGGTAGGTCTTTGAGCTCAATTAGACAAACCTGGTTAATTAACGTAAAGGGTGGTAGATGCTCCTTTATACTCAGACTCCGGTCTGCTTATCTTGTTATATTAATTAGTAGGCATCCAACAAGGACTTTAATTTTGGATGCACAGTAAAATGATAATAAAATTAATCCGGAAATTCTTTTAAAACTGAATTTTATGTTCAAATTTAAGTTGAAAATTTAATGTATTCTGAATATTGATGTAAATAGAGTTAACGTTGATGTTTGTGGTAGGAATGTGTTGTTTAATTTTTATGATTGAGAATGGAAGTTATCTAGAAGAGCAGCCGAGGCGATTAACAGAAGGAATCAACGGACCAGGTGATTTAAAAGGTTACACAGCCTTCTTGACGCCCAAACTGTGGGGCTCGAATGTTTTTTTTTAAAGGGCCAGTACCTAGAGATATGAGGGGAATCACAGCATTCTTGGCGCCCAACGTGGGGCTCGAATGTTTTTTTTGGAAGGGCCAGTACCTGCAGATATGAGAGGATTCACAGCATTTCTTGGCGACCACAACGTGAGGGCTCGAGTTCCAAATAAAATTTTTTGTTATTTTATTCCAGGAAACTGGCGATCTGAGAGAGAGAGTTTCTGTGTGTGTATAAATTTAAGAGTATTTGAGAGTGTGTGCGAGTGATTAGAACGTATGCAGAGAAAAGAGTGGTTAAGGAGTCAAGGAGTGGAAATTGGAAGTGACGATAGTGCATTGTGTGAGAAAATTTCGAAAATGGAAGAAGCTGGAGGCAGTAGAGATCAGTCGAGGACGGAATCAGGGGATCAAGGAAACGAGAGGATAATGAGAATGCTAGAGAGGATGAATGAAGAATCGAATAGAGCGAGGGAGGAGTCTAACAGAAAATTAGAACAGCTAAGCGATGAATCGAATAAAGCGAGAGAGGACTCAAATCGAAAATTTGACCGAATGAGTGAAGAATCGAACAGGAAGTTAGAGGAGATTAGTCAGAAAATAGATAAGACGAATCAAGAAGTTTCAGAATTTAAAAATAGTCTTACCGTAAAGATGGGGGAAGTTGAAAATAGGGTTGATAAAAATGAGCGTGATATTACAGGTCTTCGACAGGAAATGGGACATTTAAGGTCCGAAGTACGCATTTTTTGTGAAGAAGAGATTAATGTAAAAATGACTGAAGTAACGGACTCATGTAGGGATCAGTTAGGCAGGGTAGAACGCGAAGTTAGTAGTATCAAATACAACATGTCAAATTTAACGGGGGATGGTCCCAGATTTTCTACAGGTGGAGTATCATTGGACCAACACATGAAGTTTTATGGCGATAACAGAGTAAATCCACAAATTTTTATTAATAGTGTAAGAAATCTAGTGGGAAATTTATTTGACGAACAGACTAAACTAAATACGATAAAGGCTTTATTAAAGGACAACGCGGAAGCATGGTACAATTTAGTAGGACAGGATATAAACACGTATCAGGACTTTGAAGACAAATTTTTACAACATTACTGGAGTGATCACAAACAGGATCAGATTAGGGACGACTTGATTACAGGAAAATTTAAGGGAGAGTTTGCAGGTTCTAGGAGCAATATGCCATCCGCAAGTACAGTGTGGCCAAACAACTGAATCCACCATTGACGGACAGACAGATTATCAAGTACCTATCACGACATTTTGAACAGGAAATTAGACAACACGTGGCCTTACAAAACATCACAGAACGGGAGACATTTTAGAGTATTTGCAGAGATATGACGATGTATGTGTAGGACGGACAAGAGAGATACGAGAACGAAACGTTAACACAGTTAGGTTTGACAACAGGACACCGAATTATCCGAGACGGCCTGACTACAACAGAAATTTTCGACCGAATTGGGAACGACGAGGACAGGAATACAGGAGCAATAGTGCGACTAGGGGACCGACGCCAAGACCTAGTTACACGCGACAGAACAGTTTACCGGAGGTAAACAGGACTGTGACCAGCACGCCGAATAGAGACAGGGACACGGATATTAACACGAGGAGGACGTACGCACAGGTTGTAGAAGGACAACCAGGACCAAGCACGGAAAACAGGATGGGACAGGATTTTTAGAACGCGACAGACCACTAGATTTCTGTGTAAATGTATATGAACATCCACGTGAATTTTTCAAAATTGAGGAGGAAGTAGAGCCAGAAACTGAGGAAAAATTATGTTTGCCAATTATTAATTTAGAAATTTTTGAGAATAATGTAGAAGTATTACTTGATACAGGGGCAGAGGCGAGTTTAATATCGGAGGAATTCGTCAGCAAAATTAGGGATAAGGTTTGTGATAGAATTATGCCTATAAAACGTAGCCATTTAGTAGCTCCAAATAAAAAGAAGTTTGCTGTAGTAAATAGTGTTGTGGTGCTTAGGATAGATATAGGAGGTTTTAGCTGTGAACAGGAGTTTGTAATTGTACCTGGACTGAAGTTTCAGAGCATTTTAGGTGTTGACTGTATGATGAAGTTAGGGGTTTTGATAGATATGGAAAGGAAGGTAATAAGAATTAAGGATAGGGTAGTGCCATGGAAAGGCAGTTATGAAGTCACAGAGGATGACACGGGGTTTAGTATTAATGTAGTAGAGGTAGAGGATGATGAAGGTAAACAGATTAACACAATAAGATGTCCAGAGGATAGGATAGTAGAGGTTCAAGCTTTAGTACAAAAACATGCAGAAGTAGTGGGGTAGAAGCAGCATATCAGGAGCAGGTGAAGGCAGAATTATTTTGACGAGGTTAATTGGCAAGTTTGTTTTTAATAAAGTAGATTTAAGGAATTCATTCTGGCGGATTCCATTACACAAAATTCTAGAAGGTACATAGGATTTTCCATAGAGGAAAAATCGATAATTGTAAAGTAGTATCGTTTGGTTTGTCGGCAGAAAGGAAACAAGAATAAATGAGAAACAGACAAGTGTAGGGACTGAAGAAGAAGTGATATTTAAGAGTCAGGATAAGAGGATGATAAGTTTATTGTATGTGAGATAATAGAGATGTTAAGTATAGATATTGAAGGGGGAGAGATAGGGATGAAGAGTATTAGGTTGGTGAGAAGAAAGACTTGGAGGGTCAAGAAGAGAGTTAGATTTAAATAGGATAGGGATAGAATAGGTGTATATAAAAGAGTAGAAGTAAGTGGTTATAGAAAATAAAGCTAGATATAGGATAAATATGGGAGATAATTAGGAATAGGTTTAGGATGAGAATAAAGATTAAATGTAGGAAGAAAATAAGATAGGTTAAGTATAGATATTTCATATAAGATTAGTGGAGAGTTAGGAATAGAGTAAGAGTAGGATAGGCATATAGGATTAGGTAGGGGGAAGTAAAGTATAGTGAAGAGTAGTTAAAAGTTAGGAATAGGATAGGTATATAGGATGTATATAGGATTAGATGGATAAGTAGGATGAAGTTAGGGATAATTTCAGTTTATAGAAGTAGGTGAGAGTTAGGAATAGGATAGGGATATAGGATAGGTGTAAATATTTTTTGGATTGGAGACAAAGTAGGTAAGTTAGATAGATAAGGATAGAGAGAGATAGGCAAAATTTTGTAAAGATTTTTGGCAGTCTAAATATTTGATATTTGCATTCAAATAAGTGGGATTATTTGTATTCAAATAGGGGGAAAATACTCATATTTAGACCAGGGTAGAAAATTTAATAATCACATCAAATAATTTTAATCACCGTGTATAAGGAATTTTATTAAATAATACGCTTTATTAAAACACCGTGGAGAATAAAAGTCATTCGTTTCAGTAAAATAAGAAATTTAAATTATCTATAAGACGCTTTACATCAAAAGAAGCAGTATTGAAAAGCGCAGTGGATAATTTAATTATTCCTAAACAAATGGAAATTACGTGCAAAGTTTATATTAATTAACCCTATTTTAAGTAACCGGTAGTAAAACAAAGTGTACATATAATAATTAATATCTAGTTGGAGTTAATTGAACCATTATTAATAATAAGCATAAAACTTGTAAAACCCAATAAAACGCAAATCGTAGAAGGGTATTTAAAATGTTACGTTTGAAAACACCTGCGTGTTTTTAAAAGGCAATTTCAAGTTAATTTGTTTGGATAAACATGTTGATTCTAAGGATATTGGAAACGATCAGATGCTTTAGCAGGAAATACAGAACACCTGCGTATTTTTAAAAAGCTCATTCTGCGTAAATTTGGCAAATAATTAATGTTTCAAAGAATCTTGGAGAAACCGGGGCTTAATATTCACGAGAATGTGCGATACGGGTTATTAAACCAAGATAACAGTCCGCGTGGACTAAAATATAATCGATAATGAAGAGTGTCAAGTTGCACCAATACGAACAGGTTAGAGAAGGAAAGAAAATGCGTCAAGCAAAGACACATATTGTAAAAGGGCGGGATTTAAGCAACGTCAAGGGGTTGCGATTGGTTAAAATAGGATGCATATATCAGAGGTAGAACAACAATTTCTGTATAAAAGTAATTAGTTTTCTCGGACAACTTTGCGGGCCGTGTTGAAATTTTCTGAGATCTCAATGGGGTGAGTACTAAATTCATAAAAATCGACGTGCAGGCTACAGACTGGGAACGTAGAATGAGGAATTCATTGGAATTACCCGTTTTAGGGAACAAAGCGACGTGTCGGCTATTCGCTATATATACAGGCGGGAATATGTGTTTCTCTCTTAGACTCTTAGACTTTCGACGATTCGATGCGTTAAAAGCTCGTGCATCCGCGACTTGATATTAAACAGTGCATTTTAGTTTGATTAAATAATTTAAAGTGTGCTAGTATATTTTAGTGACTCAAAATAGTTGGTTATTTTACGTGCTAACATGAATGTACTTCAGTGCACTTAGATACAAGGTAATAAAAGTTTATTATCACGGTACCAATTAGTAAAATTTACAACGACAAATGTATACCCAAAAGTAGGCAGTTTTGGCGTATATTGGTAATATTGGTAAAGGAAGTATGAATTTCTTTGCTATTTTGCGGGGTGTTAATGACTAAATGGTTCGTAAATGTGTCTGCATCCACTGAACCAGAGGCAGATATACACAGATGAGTTCCGGAAAAGCCTAGAAACAACTTTAAATTAATGGTGATGGAGAACATTTTAAAGCGTTGACAACTTGAAGCTGTAAATAGAATCCGGTTGGAATGGTGTGATTTACAAAGGGACGATTACACTGAAGCTACGAGGACAATAACCTTCAGGTAAATTGTACTATTTTGTTTGACATTTTTGTGTGTATTGAATGACTTTATAATTGATTTACTTTAAATGGACATTAGTGGAATTTTTCTAACCATAAAATTTAATTTTAAGATGAAATTTGCTTGTTTAAGTAAAAGGGTATTTTGTTTTGATGTTCGGGAATAGGATGAAACTTTGGGTAGGTCTTTGAGCTCAATTAGACAAACCTGGTTAATTAACGTAAAGGGTGGTAGATGCTCCTTTATACTCAGACTCGATCTGCTTATCTTGTTATATTAATTAGTAGGCATCCAACAAGGACTTTAATTTTGGATGCACAGTAAAATGATAATAAAATTAATCCGGAAATTCTTTTAAAACTGAATTTTATGTTCAAATTTAAGTTGAAAATTTAATGTATTCTGAATATTGATGTAAATAGAGTTAACGTTGATGTTTGTGGTAGGAATGTGTTGTTTAATTTTTATGATTGAGAATGGAAGTTATCTAGAAGAGCAGCCGAGGCGATTAACAGAAGGAATCAACGGACCAGGTGATTTAAAAGGTTACACAGCCTTCTTGACGCCCAAACTGTGGGGCTCGAATGTTTTTTTTTAAAGGGCCAGTACCTAGAGATATGAGGGGAATCACAGCAATATATATATATATATATGAATTACTAATAACGACCTCCTTTATTCTAATTTTCCAAAAATATTGTGGGTTTTAGGTCGGCTGGATTATTTAAGAAAACTCTTTTTTATAAACCTGCGCTTTTGGATTTATTTTAATCCCTTTTCAAAGGTACTACAATTACAAAATTGATGAATAAATAGTAAATCATATTTTATACTTACTAAGGTGAGGTTATATAATAAAATTGGCAATTAACATAAAAAGTTATTTTCGTTATAAATTTTTTTAAAATGTATATAACAACGCCAAATTACAACAAGAGGTAAAAATATTATGTATATAAAATATTGATAATAAATAAAAGTCAAAAGTTTGATAGGAATTGTTATTAAAAGGCAACCTTAAAAAATGTTTATTATAACTATGTATGTACCTGCGTGTAACACTGTGAGTGTATGTATGAGTCTGTATGTGTGTATGTGTGTGTAGTGTGTGTTTCTGTGTGTTTTTTTTGTTTGTAATATATTTAAGAGAAATTTATCTTATAGATCCATTGATAAATTTGTTGTTGTATGGTTGTTTTTATTTTTGATATTTAGAAGGTATGTGTAGATACAATTTAAGTCATTAACATCTGTTTTTTGTTCATAGTATTTTTTTGTTGGTAGATGTGGCACATTTCTAGAAACTCTCTTTTTGATTTTTTGTCTTCCATCTGTAATATAATTGGATTATTAAAATCTATTTTATGTTTTCTAGTATTTGCGTGTACACATAGGGCACAAGCATTGGGTTTTATACGTATATCGCTCTTATGTTGGGTTATTCGTTGTTTAAGTGTTTGTTTGCTTTGCCCTACGTAACATTCATTGCAATCCAGACAATTGATCTTATATATGATATTTCTTTTATTTAAAATCGGAGTTTTGTCTTTAATTTTAGAGAAAAGGTAATTTAAGGTTAAAGTATTTTTAGAAGTTATTTTTATGTTAAATTTATTAAATACGTTAGTTAGTTTTGGTGTAAGGTGTTCAATGTATGGAAGAAATTTGAATGTAACTGTAGTGTCTATTTGTTTATTATTATTATTTGTGTTGTTTTGTGTATTATTATCCATAATTTCTGCATTGTGGTTATATAAAAGACGTTTTATTAATTGTGGAGGATAGTTGTTTTTATTAGGATATTAAAAGTTTGTTTAAATTTTTTGATAAAATGTATGGTGACTTATTGTTTTAATTCTGTTTTTTAGCGTTAAAATAAAATTTATTTTTATTTTGTAACAGTGATTTGAGAAGTAATTTAAGTACCTACCAGAGTTAGTTGGTTTTTGATACCAATCTAATAAAATAATATTATTTGAATTTCTAATAACTAACGTATCTAAAAATGGTACTGCGTTTTTATTTTCTACTTCTACGGTAAACTGAATATTTTCGTGATAACTGTTAAAAATACTAAGTGTTTCCATAATTTTATTTGCTGGTACAGATGTAATGATGTCATCACCAAATTTTTTTATGAAGGGTAATTGAAAAGGAAGTTTCTTTACTACTTCATCTAAAAGACTATCCATTACAATTTGTGCAATTATTGGACTTAAATTGGATCCCATAGGGCAACCAAAAGTTTGAATATAATATTCATTTTTGAAGCTGAAATAACTACTATCAAATATGAATTCAATTATATCTAAAAATAATTGTTTTGGAATATTACATACGTTTTTTATATTATTCCAAATGTTTTTGATGTTGTCTAGTACTAATTGTTTTGGAATATTAGAAAATAGTGACACTACATCCAAGCTTATTAAAACATAGTTGTTTGGGAGAAGAAAATTATTATTATTTATGAATTTGGTAAAATCAAAAGAATCTGAAACATTATAATTATTATTAGTTGTTGATTTTTTTAAAATTTCTGCTATAAATTTTGATAATTTTTCGGTTGGGTTGTTTATAGAGGCTACAATTCCAAAAATTCATAAGAATAATACACCATTAAGACCAATTGTAGCCTCTATAAACAGAATTAAAACAATAAGTCACCATACATTTTATCAAAAAAATTTAAACAAACTTTTTAATATCCTAATAAAAAACAACTATCCTCCACAATTAATAAAACGTCTTTTATATAACCACAATGCAGAAATTATGGATAATAATACACAAAACAACACAAATAATAATAATAAACAAATAGACACTACAGTTACATTCAAATCTCTTCCATACATTGAACACCTTACACCAAAACTAACTAACGTATTTAATAAATTTAACATAAAATAAATTCTAAAAATACTTTAACCTTAAATTACCTTTTCTCTAAAATTAAAGACAAAACTCCGCTTTTAAATAAAAGAAACATCATATACAAGATCAATTGTCTGGATTGCAATGAATGTTACGTAGGGCAAAGCAAACAAACCCTTAAACAACGAATAACCCAACATAAGAGCGATATACGTATAAAACCAAATGCTTGTGCTCTATGTGTACACGCAAATACTAGAAAACATAAAATAGATTTTAATAATCCAATTATATTACAGATGGAAGACAAAAAATCAAAAAGAGAGTTTCTAGAAACGTGCCACATCTACCAACAAAAAAATACTATGAACAAAAGAACAGATGTTAATGACTTAAATTGTATCTACACGTACCTTCTAAATATCAAAAATAAAAACAACCATACAACAACAAATTTATCAATGGCTCTATGAGATAAATTTCTCTTAAATATATTACAAACAAAAAAAACACACAGAAACACACACTACACACACATACACACATACAGACTCATACATACACTCACAGTGTTACACGCAGGTACATACATAGTTATAATAAACATTTTTTAAGGTTGCCTTTTAATAACAATTTCTATCAAACTTTTGACTTTTATTTATTATCAATATTTTATATACATAATATTTTTACCTCTTGTTGTAATTTGGCGTTGTTATATACATTTTAAAAAATTTATAACGAAAATAACTTTTTATGTTAATTGCCAATTTTATTATATAACCTCACCTTAGTAAGTATAAAATATGATTTACTATTTATTCATCAATTTTGTAATTGTAGTACCTTTGAAAAAGGATTAAAATAAATTCGAAAGCTCAGGTTTATAAAAAAAAGTTTTCTTAAATAATTCAGCCGACCTAAAAACCCACAATATTTTTGAAAAAAAAAGAAAAAAAAAGAAAAAGAAAAAGAAGAAAAAAAAGAAAAGAAATATATATATCGTATATCTTATAACGAGGCAGGAGGAGGTAGGGAAAATAATAGTCTAGAAAATATTAGAGAAATTACTAATAATACCTTGAATATGTAAGAAGCCAGAAAATAAATATAAGAAAATCTAAAAACGTATTGTACACATAAAAAATTAAAATCGTAAAAATGGAAACAATTTAAAAACAGATTATCAAAACAATAGAGAACTTTACAAAAACTAAAGCGTTTTCCCCATTTAAATATGAAAGGTAGAATGTGTTTTTAATGTAAGGTTACGAGAAAAAATAAATAGAAGGTAACGACACTACATCTGATTTTCCAATGCTCCACCCAAAAATACTACATTGGCCAGGAAGCGAGCTTTTTTAACTGAAAAATTTTGAATTTTGCTGATCCCTTGCTATTCCAAGCAAGGTAGGGGTCTTGAACGTTCGTGATAACACTCACACGCGGAACCTCCATTTTAGATTTCATTCGAACGGGGGGCGTTGTTTCAAAATAAATCACTATGTGCAAGTTCAATTACGAGAGTAAACTAATTATAGGATCTGGCCTAAACACGAAATTTATGCGCATTATTGGTTATAAAATTATGTAGTTCTTTTTCAAGTAGATGTAAATTCAGTTAAATACTCGCAACAACCATAATTTTAATTCCTCAACTTTATTAAAACTTAAACATTAGTTATTATCTCGAAAAACCTCTCCAGTTGCGAGAAAATGACGTTTCCAGAATTATTTTAAAATAAGAAACGGAATTATTTGAAATTGAACGATATTGTGCGGTCCGCTAGTAAAATTAATGAACTTAGGTTACGTAGTATTTCGATTACTAACGCGAAACAAGCATTGACACAAAAGATAGAGTAACATACAATCGCTAAAGATTGTTTTGTTTTTAATACAGAGAAGAGGGAAAATAACCTTTAACAATTTCTCATTAATATACGATATTATGTCATAGAAAACTTACACATAAGTTAAGGTACCATCCCATGACCCCGGTTTTGGCATAAACTACTGCACGTTAAACACCCTACAACCCTTACATAATAAATTTAATGATTTAGGCATGCTGAATTTTGTTAAGATTATAACATGTTTTTACTTGCATTTTTGCTCTCTGGCAACGAAGTAGAGTTTTCAGGGAGCCGTGGTCCGAGTTCTCATTAGATTTTCGTTACTTGAATTTTCAAACGGTATTATTGCCAAGGATAAGATAAAGAAAGATCACTACATAGGAAAATTTGTACTGAACGGCACTCCGACGAAAGCCCAACCACTCTAGTTGAACCCCGGAACTAAAATAAGGTATGTAAATTTCGGCAGAAATAATTCGGGGCAAAATAAAATTCCACATCATTTTCTCCAGACAAACTTAGCGTATTTACATTTATTAGATACTTCTAAACCTACAATGTAACAAATAATTTATAATTTACTCAAGGCTAGATCCAAGAAACTAGGTGAATGACTTTCACTTTTAATACAAAAAGTAATAGATTTGTTAAATATAAGAAAATAGAAACTGGTTATCCAATAAATAAAAGGCATGTCACGGGTTAATTTATATAACACGTAACATAATTAAATCAATAAATAATCAAATATTTAATGAACCAATATGAATTTCACATTATGATCTTTTAAGTTTTTATTTGTTACTAACGCCTTAATCTCTATTGAGGTTGTTACATAATTACTTTTTACACATTTTCTCAATTATTATGTATCATAAATTAATAAAAGCATTTCTCCCTTCATTTAGTTCGCTGAATACATTCATATCGTTAATTACTAATATAAAACTAATTTTCTAGAATATTTACTCCTATCTTTTATTCGTTCCAATATGTATATATTTTCAAAAATATATTTTCAAATGGATTAACGAAAAGCAAACTATTGTCTGTAGAGTAAAAAGTGCATAAATTTTTTGTTTTGCACTCATTGTTCCTATTGTTCTTGATGCTATTGTGAAGCACCAGCCGTGAAGCAATTACATGTAAATGAATATCGGGACTCTGAAGGTATTTCAATATCAAGCACCTGCTAGGAATTGAAAATTGCTAACGGTGAAAATGTATAGGTCGTCTCTATCTTTTTACGTAAATTCATTAGTATCCCTAGAGATTGTTTGGTAATTTCAAACGCTTTTTCAAGTTTCAACACCATACAGAAATTTTACAGTTAATAAAAAAGCTTTACTCTAAATTAATAGTTGAAAAGCAATAAGTCACCGGCTTTTGATCAATTAGGGTGTGTAATAATGCAGACTGAAAAGGTAGTGAACAAGATCTGCGCTCACGATAGAGTTAATTGAGAAATTCTTCCAGCCTGGACCGATAATTAAATAGAATTCCGGCAATTGAGAACTTAGAATTGGTGCCGCCTTACCACCAACAATAGAATAGTTATAAATTAAAATTTTCTAACATAAATCTACACTAAGTACACGTATGTCAAACTAATTGTCTTTTTTTTACAGGAAGTGCCCGACATAAGCCACACACACCGTCTTCAACTTTAGTAATCACATGCCCTGTAAGAAAAAGTAAGTATCAAGTAAATATTATTTCTTAAGAAGACTTAGTGAGTCTTCTTAAATTTCTCGAACTATTTTATTGTCTGAAAAATAAACGTTCATATATGTGGCTTAGCATCTAAATGTAAAAATTCCTTTCAATTGTGCAATTAAACCATCTAATGAATCTCACATCTATGAGCAAAGCAGGTCCACACCAAACGCTCCCTATGGCATAAATTAGCATGCTAAGTAAAAACCCAGAACACAAACATTTGCTGTATTGGAATTTTCATATATTGCACATTTAACAGGACAAAAAGTCGCATAACGTATGTTTTGCCTCTAGAACCTTTAAAAATCAATGCGTTTGCTTTTATATTATTTATGGAGACTTACGTTAAATAAAGTATTAAATAAAGTCATTTGTAGTTAATTTTCGCAAACTTATAAAAGCTGGTGCGACAGTTATCTTACACTTATGAAATTCTACAAAAATAGTTTATGCTTTTGTGCTAAATCCGCCTTAAAAAATAATAACCATTGCAAATGAGTAGAGAAAAATGATTAATGCTGGTGCCACCACAGACGCCCTCCACCAGCAACTCCATTCTCCTCACTCATCCTCAACCTTCTTTCCTCCATTTCCTCCTCCTCCGTACTGTAGCGTTCTCTTGGGGGCTTCAGTAGAGGTGATTAAAACAAAGTCGAAGACCATTTCACATATTTAATTTAATTATCACTTTAAGGTGCAGTACAACTGTTACATCTGAGGGTTAGACTTATAATGCTCTTATTCTATATTAATTCTTAACTGCTAACAATGATTATGCAATTATGCTTATTTACTAATTCCAATTACACCTAGCCTAGAGTTCGTTGCACGTGTACTTCCTATCGATTGTCTTCCTGTACAATTCCGCACTTTGCACTTCCTATAACAAGTCACTCACCTTTTAAATGCATAAAACTTAATTTAATGTAATAACTATAAATTATTATGATATTCGGCTATTACACCATCACACCTCCACGGGGTGCACTAAAAAAATTTTTGTTTTTCAAATAAAATTCTTTTATAAATTGATAGTACATGTTTCATACTGCTCCTTGCAATTGTGTTACATTATGTTATATAATTTTGTTCTGTTCTTATGGATTTCTACTAACTTATTATCTATCTTAACTATAACATTAGGATTCTTATCTAAAACTACTTCAAATGGGCCTACAAATATTTGATCTCTTTTATTAAGAGATGTATTCTTAACCAACAACTTATCTCCTAATTTATAATTAACATGCTTAGTTTTGATATCAAACTTATGCTTTCGTTTACTTTTGGATTGTAATAAATTATATCTCGCTTCATTTCCAGCGAGTTGCAATCTATACTTAAGTTCTGCTGGATAATTATCAAAATTATATAGTGGGTCTACTGAGTTTACCACGTTTGACAGTATTTGATTAATTTTCCCAAACACTAATTCGTGCGGGGTATATTTAGTTTCCGTATGCACTGAATTATTGTATGCAAAACACCAATAAGGTATCCAACTGCTCCAATTATTTGAATACTGCGGACATTGGATCCTTAAATATGCTGCTAAATTTTTATGTGAGTTTTCGAGCGCACCGATAGTTTCATGATGATAAGCTGTAGAATTTAACTGCTTTATATTTAATAATTCGCAAGTTCCTTAAGAATCTCCGACATGAACTCTGAACCTTTATCCGTTAAAATTTTGCGTGGGATGCCGTAGTGTAAAATAAAATTCTCGACAAACGCTCTAGTTACACTTTCAGTCTCTTTATTTGGTAATGGATATGCTTCTACAAATTTACTTAAATCACACTGTAGTGTCAAAATGTACCTGTTTCCATTTGCATCTGGTTGCAATGGTCCAACTAAGTCTAAAAAAACTTTTTCGAAAGCTTCGGAAGCTGTGGTTGTAATTATCATCGGCTGTTTGCTAATATTTGAACGTTTATGTCTTTGACATTCGTCACATTTTTTAATAAATGTTTCTACATCCTTTCGCATACTTGACCAAAAATAGGATCGCTTTATGTTATTGTATGTTCTATTGATGCCCGCGTGACCTCCCGTAGGCAATAAATGAAAATCATTAATGATTAATCTTTGCGTTTCTGAGTTTTGAATATTAGTGACTTCCCTAATCACACTAATTCGTATGACATTTTTTTTAAGTAAATTGCGGCCGGCTTTACAGTTATATAAAAATGATTTCGATTCTTCGTTTTTTATAATAATAAATTCCGGAATTGTAAATTCTCTACGAAGAAATTGCAGGTCTCTCAACGACGCTTCGAAGGCTGACGCTGATCGAGATCCTTGCTTCAAATAAATTATATTTTTACTCCTATCATAAATTGATGCATGCATGTAAACAAAATTATTTCCTTTATTGGATTTAATGATTCTGTTAAACTCCTCCTCTGATACAAATCGTAATTCTGTTGCATCCTTCGGATGCTTCAAAAGTTCAACAATGTTGGGGTGATCAGTCCCATCATCATTTGATGCTTTTGATTCGATTTGAGAGTCGCCTAATTTTCTACTTTGGGCTCTTGTTGTTACATATACTTTTTCGTGAACCGCTCGTTCCATATTCTTTAAATAATCTGAATCTATAATAATTCTAGATAAAGCGTCCGCTGTCACGTTTTCTGTACCCCTAATATACGTTATTGTAAAATCATATTCTTCTAATGTTAACCTAAATTTTGTTAATCGACTAGATGGATTACTCATACCAAATAAGTATACTAACGGTCTATGATCCGTTAAAATTTGAAATTTGTTGCCAAATAAGTATGGTCTAAATTTTTTCACTGCCCATACTATAGCTAATAACTCTTTTTCTATTGTACAATAATTTATTTCGGCTTTGTTAAGTGCTCTACTTGCGTAAGCTACTGGCTTGTCGTCACCATTCGACAAAACTGCTCCTAACGCGCAACCTGATGAGTCCGTGCGTAAGATGAACGTACTATTATCTGAAAAATCTGGGTATTGTAATATTGGTGGGTTTGTTAAAGTTGTTTTTAACAGTTCGAATGCTGCTTGACATTCATTGGTCCATTGGAAAGTGACACCTTTCCTAGACATTTTGTTTAACGGTGCTGTTATTTCAGCGAATTTTGGAATAAATTTTCTATAGTAATTGGCAGATGCTACAAACCTTTTAACGTCGTTTGCGTTAAGTGGTGTTGGATAATTTTGCATGACTGCAATTTTTTCTGGATCTGGTTGTACCCCTTGTGCCGTTATAACGTTCTTGTAATCCTATCTGATAATAACTTTGATATAAATCTAAACGTGAAAAATATATCGCACCTCCTAACGAATCTAAAATTGATTCGATACTTGGTAGCGGAAATTTGTCATCTTGCAATTTAGTGTTTAATTGTCTATAATCAATAACTACACGCCATTTTTTGTTTCCTAAACTATCCGGTTTTTTCGGTACTATTAGTAGTGGTGAAGACCAAGCACTCTGTGCGGGTTCTATTATCCCGTCATGTAACATTTTATCTACTTGCTTTCCTATATCATTTTTCTGTGAATGTGGTAACCTATATGGTTTAACGTACGTTGCTCTAGCATCTGTTTGTAACTGAATATGCTGTTCACTTATGTTTGACACGGTTAGTAGGTCATTGTCGACATAAAATACGTCTGCAAACTTAGCAGATATTTTATGAATGATGGTTTGTTCTTCGCTATTCAACCCTTCGACGTTAATGTCTTTTAATAAATTATCAATACGTTCAACTGAGAATTTTGACTCTTCAAATTTAACTATCTTGTAATCTGAAAGTCGTTCGATGGTAGGTTTAAAATTTCGTAACTTAATTTCGGTGTCGTTCGTATTCAATAACTTTACTGGTATAAAATTTTTAACTGGCTTTACAAGTACGTTTGCTAGAAATACACCTTCGCATAATTCTTGTGATTTTATTACGCATTCCTCATTGTAATTTACTGTGAAATATTTGATAACCTCGCATCGTGGTGGGATTATTGTATATAAATCTTCGTTTGCTAATAATGGAATTGACGTTGATACATTATTACTTACGAAAGTAAATTTATAATTTTTATAATCGATATTTGATTTGTACTTATTAAAAAAATCTGATCCTATTACTCCATTTACGTCTGATTCGAAATCGCTCATTACAACAAAAGTATGATTAATTTAGATATTACCTATTGTAATTGGTAGATTTACTGTTCCAATTGCTTTTGTTTTACCCGATACTCCTTGAATAAAAATTTGCTTATCTGTATCAATATTTATCTTAGTTGTTAAACTAGAAATGAAAATAACACTTACTGATGCTCCTGTATCTAAAATTAATTTAATTGTATTGTTATTGTATCCTACTTCTATGAAATTTATACTATTAATATTTAAAATGTTGTGAACATTCCTTAAATTATTCCGGGGGGTCTCGAAAAAATGTTTTTGGTTCCCTAGTTTGGTCTAATGTATTTTCTGTGGAGTTTTTCTCTGACGAGTTGATGTAAAAATTGCGATGGTCTCCCCTATTATGAAACTGATGACCACTTACAGTTTTACTTACGTATGCATTTCCTCGATCTCTAGTGTTCATGAACGTGCATAATTATTTCCTTGACCTTGATACCTGGTGTGTGAGGTACGTTGACTTCTATTTGTATTATTGTTATGATATTATACGCGTCTAGTAAATTGACGACCTTTTCTGGTTGTGTAATACATTTGCTGAGGTTTATTTGCAATTTCCTATTCTTTCGCGGCTATTATGGCGTCTTTTAATTTATCGTAATTTCGAGCTTTTATAATTGTTTTTAAATTTTCGTCCCTTATTCCGTTTGTAAATACGTTTAATGCAATTTTTTCGTTAGCGCTGTCAAAATTTTTAATGATTGTTTGTTACCCTCTGCTTGAGCTATTGTTAAATTGACCATTAATTCCTCGATCGTTTTACCAAAATTTTCAATTGATTTATTATTTTGTCTGGAGTTATGTAATTCGGCGGACAATCCTGATGCTGATTTTTTAGTTAAAAGATGATATTTGATATCGTTCACAAGCGCTTCTACATTCTCATACTTACTGTCTAATCGCATTTTAGCATTTTAACTTAACTTAATTTTTATGACAAAATTTACTAACAATCTCTTACCTTCATCATCTAACAAGCTATCATATAGTTCAATTGCGTCGACCATTTGCTTGGTGGTATTTTCTGAACCGTCCATGGCTGGAATCATAGAGGCTGCTACTTTTAATTCAAATTTTTCACCCATGGTGTCTTGATTTTTCCTACTTAAAATACTTAACTTCCTACTTTTTAAAACTTCAGTAATATCTCCTATACACTTATCTATTATGGCTATGTGCTGCTTAACTTTATCGATAATTTCAGAACTATCAAATTTTGAAACTTTAATCTTTTCTTTCTCTAACCTATACTCCTCGCATAACCTATTCAAATAATCAAATTTCCTATTAGTAACATCTAAATCGTTTCGTCTTTTTTGACCATCTTTATTTAAATTTTTAATAAAAATCTTAAATTCCTCTAAAATTTGCTTCAACTGTTCCGTCATTAATTTTAACTCGTACTTAATTTTTATAGCTTAAAATAAAATAATTCTTACTATACAATCTTCTGGCTTCTACTGACCTCTCTCCTAATCTTCTTGTCCAACATTTTCTTGAACATTTTAAAAAGTAATAAAATACCCAACAACGCTAAAATTGTACCTGACGTAATACCTATTACCTCAGAATTTGAATCTCCATTTATCGAACCATTATTCATTCCAGTTTGTGCAATAACTACTTCTTCTTTGGAATTGCTGGTGCCCATTTCAAATTTCGGCTATTATAATTTAATCTGTAGAACTAGCAGGACAGGCAGAATTGGCAGGGCTGGCAGGATTGGCAGGGCTGGCAGGGTCGCCATGTAGTGTTCTCTTGGGGGCTTCAGTAGAGGTGATTAAAACAAAGTCGAAGACCATTTCACATATTTAATTTAATTATCACTTTAAGGTGCAGTACAACTGTTACATCTGAGGGTTAGACTTATAATGCTCTTATTCTATATTAATTCTTAACTGCTAACAATGATTATGCAATTATGCTTATTTACTAATTCCAATTACACCTAGCCTAGAGTTCGTTGCACAGGTACTTCCTATCGATTGTCTTCCTGTACAATTCCGCACTTTGCACTTCCTATAACAAGTCACTCACCTTTTAAATGCATAAAACTTAATTTAATGTAATAACTATAAATTATTATGATATTCGGCTATTACACCATCACAGTACTCCACTCCTGCTTTGTTCTCCTCCTCAATCCTCCTCCTCCGTTCTCCTGCTAACTCATTCTTAACCCTCCTCCGTCCTCATTATATATAGCTAATTAACCCACAACATATACTTCGGCTACCTAGTTTCAGCTACTTTTTTTAAGGTCAAGCTGACGCCACGGATTTCTAAAAATAAAGAGCAGGGCAATGTTACTCTAAAGCTTTATTGTAACATTAGATGAATAACGTAATTTAAAAACATTTAACCAGGAAACATGTGTTTAATAAAACGTAATTTTAGTACCAATTTACGCACCTTTTTTATGTTTGTTTGGAGTAGTTTTAATTTTATCTAGTTTTATCTGTAGTTTAAAATTCAAATCGATGCCAAAGTCTAGTCAATAATTGGATACATAGAGACCGTCGTGTTTTTTTAATTGTAAAATGTACCGAGGTTTATTTCTAATGTCTTTGATTACATAGGCATCCAGATCCATTCCTTCGCGCAATTCTTACAGCTTGTGACAATCTTTTCGTTGTGGCTTACTAACTACCTCCTGCAGATGTATCTGGTTGGCTTCTTCGATTTTCTCTTGTTGGTGTTGGATGCAATCCTGATCCTCCCACACACTGTTGTGTAGTTGTATATTCACCACCAGGCGGCTCCGTGGCGTAGTTGGTATGCATGTGACTACTGTGCCCAAGGTCCCGAGTTTGAATTCCGACATGGTTCGCTTGAAAAATACGCCCTCGTTCGGAAGATAGGTAAAATGGAGGTTCCGTTAATACTCAGTATTGTCATACATGTTAAAGATCCCTACCTTGCTTGAAACAGCAAGGGTTCGGCGAAATTCAAAATTTCCGGGTAAAAAATTTGCTTCCTGGTCAATGTAGTACCTTCGAGTGGAGCATTGAAAAAATCGATTATAGTGTGTGTGTGTGTGTGTGTGTGTGTGTGTGTGTGTGCGTGCGTATGTTCACCACCTTGGGAATATATTACCTTTATAGGTTGTGAGACCCTTTGTTTTAAATGATCCGAAAGGTTCTCTACAAGGCAAAATACAATTCTTAGCGGAATCCTTTTACGTGTGGTGCACGCCAAGGTTCCGAATCTCATCTTTCTTAATTCGTCTATGTCATCTGTCATTTTGATAAATACCTTCTTAGAAAAACCTTATACGTAATGTACCGATTTAGTACCACCTCTTTCCGCAAGGATGCCCACACAACTAGAAGGGTCTTTCTTACTACTACAAATGTATAGCTCGTAAAACCTAGATGTATCTAAGTCGGTTCACTAGCACCTAAAATAATCTTTTAATTCTTCCTCATTTTATCTAATAAGATGCTCTTTGTCCAAGACATCTTTGCATTGTTCTTGTATCGCCGCAATTTTTTCCACATAGTCTAACTTTCGTTTTTTTGCATCTATTTCATCTAATTTCAGCTGTTTTTCTCCCACTTACAGCCTTTAGTGTAAACGGATTGAGTTTATTACTAACATTTAAGCGTTGTCTTACAACCTCTGGGCGAATATTAGACGTGTTAATAAACCCCGATTCCGAAATAATTATGTCTTTTGGGATTGTAGAATATGCTGTTGAAGATTGTGTTAAATATGTATTACCTGCTGCAACGTAGCACCTGTGTAAGATTTTTACTTTACCTTGGCTGTAATCCTCCTCTTCTATCTCTAAAAAATTGACAGGTAAATAGTTAAAACTAAAAACCGAAAGCATATACTTATTCAATTTTTCCCTTTCTCCTTGTTTTTTTGAGCAACTTAATTTGCAAGCAAGATAACTTTTTTGTGTAGTCGTTCCCTAAATACACGTACTGTGGTAGGTTATAAAGAAATTCGATATACTGAGGCATAAAGAAGTTATGAAGCTTTAAATGTAGGTAAAGGGCTGCTGGTGGCGCCCTCTGAGAGGTACATTAAAACTATTATCAAATCTAAATTTCTCATCTTAAAAAACATTTAGATGCCAAATTTAATGCAGATCCTGTTATTATTAAGACGCATCTTTAAAAAATAGTTTAGAAAAATAATAACTTTGGCACCCTGTATCTTGGAAAATATCAACTTTTGGACTAAAGTAAATTGGGCTAAATCCTCATATTTTAGTCTCAGGAAGTTGTGGTAATATTTTGTATAGTTTTTTAGAGACACCCTGTACAATTCGAATTCCTTGGGAACAAGACGATTGTTATGCAAAAAATAAACGAACACAACACAATAGCGCATCTTTGTGTGGAAAAAATAGGTAAGTTACAGAACTTGTTATTGGCTGAATTAGAAAAATCTACATGTAAACAAACCCGGGACCTTGGGCTTAGTAGTTACGCGCTAACCAACTAACTCATGGCGCCGTCTCAATTGACTTCCCATCGGGTCGCATGGTTTATACATTACGATACCACGCCTTTGATACCCTTTCAGAATGTGTTGGAATATATTCGAATTTTTTTCCTTTTACTTACCTTCTATCAGTTCTTAAATACACCTTGGTAGCTGTTAATAATACCATTGTGCTCCTAATGGCTTTATACCTTTTAATTTTTTAGACGCTTCGGCTATATACAATGTTACAATAGTAAGTTTATTCGTACACGATATTTAATTACCGCGCGATTTCTTTATTACGATTTTTTTCTTAAATATTATATACAGTGAAGTAGTCATCTAATTGTTACAGGCGGAAAAGCTACTAAGTATATTATTTTCATTAAAATTATAAAATGGGGACGGCTTGTAAAACAAAAATTAAAGGGGGGTCACCGGCACTAGCTAGCGGAAGGTTGTGAATCATATAGTGGGTTAAAATTTTGTAGAAAGGGCTAAATTAATATATAATATACAACAAAAAGATTTGGCACTTACCTTTCATAAATATTGTGGCTTAAAAACAATTACCAAGGGCGCCAGACAAGTCGAGAATGTCCAAATGTTCGTACAAAACCTTGAGAGACTTGTCATCCCAAGGATGACAATTGTTTCTTTTAATCAATTCTTACCTTTTTGACTACTTATGCAACTTTCATGATCAAAAAAATAAAAAAACTATTGACTTAATCAACGGCAAACAAAAACTAATTAACAGCAATAAACGTGAACCTTTTACATTAGGAAATTCATGGATTTTAATTTAGAAATTTAATTGAATGGTTGATATGGAATTATGATAATTTTACGTACATAAGTAATTCCCAAATACTTTATATAGAAGAAAACTTATCGTATAAATTTTACACCAAATTAATCCTACTGTTTATGGCCAAAACGTCCTAACAAATAAATTAACTAAAAATTGGTCATGCTAGCTTAACTATAACAAACTTACTTACTAAAAATCGTCAATTGTTTGATGGCTTGCCTTCCAACCCAGAACAGCTCTTAAATTGGGGGACAGAATCTCGCGTGTTGATCTTGTTCCTTGCAATTAATAAATAATTCAATGGCACACGAACCCGGTAGGATCTTGTTAACTTAACTTGTGTATCACACGCATACAAGCTTTTTATTATATACTTTATATCACTTATAAATCCACGAACACACGGGCGTAACCCTCTCGAACTGGAAGAGTTAATTACTCCTTTCCAATTTCACTATCGTGATACTAAGTGAAATATCATATCTGTGAGGCCGGAGAACGCTACCAGCGAACTTCTCTGACTACGTTTCTTTCTACCTTTTGACAACGGACAACCCCATTGGAATCTCTGTCTTTTGGCTAAAGCCTTAAGTTATATATTAATCCTACTCTAAACCATTATTTTACGTCATCATCATCATTTTGTTATCGACCTTACTTAAGGTCGGTTTGACGCAGCTCTAACTTCTTTTCTATTCTGTGCTAATCTAAAAGCTCTACATACCCTTCACAACCTAAATTTCTGTTATTCAATGACTATTAACAGAACCTCCCAAAAACAAGATTTTAGAAACCAAATCCAGCCTCTTTTCAAAATGAATGCCACGGATTGCAATTAGTGTTCTAATGGTTTAAATATGTTGTACATTCTTGTTTTAAGTACTCAAATTGTTGACTATATCTATTGTCGACAGTTGTTTGCCATTGACAAAAGACGGGATAGCCAAAATGGATTTTAATACAATGGTTGTCTCCAGACTACTTAAAATTACTTGCAATCTTTGAACAAATCAAATTGGAAAATAGTTTGGCTATTTGTAATGTTTCGTTTTCTGTAACCCGCTGTCAATCACGAAAATATTAAGAAAATTAAGTGTTACAACTAAAAATTTCTTTTTTTTGTTTACGTTAAAAGGTACTATTCCACTTAATTTTTATCAGATTCGTCAATCTATAATCCACATAAGTTTTAAAAGGGTTATTGTATTCGGTTTGCAAGGTTGGAGCTTTAAATTATGATGACAGCCGTTGGAATTTATAATATTTAAGGGTAAAGCTATTTCTAAACCTGGTCTTTATTATAAGGGATGCGTATTAACATATAAGGGTAATTTACCATGTAATTTTGCCTATACGTAATACAAGTTAATTAAATTTAATTAATTATTTAATCTGATAAAACGTTAACATTTCAAAATAATGTTACATAATCATTAACGCATCAAGCAGTTAGGTAATTATATCACAGCGCTGCGATGTTTCTGTTTATTAGACCAGTTCTCTAAAGTTTGACTTTATTTATTATTTAACTTATTTGTTAAATTAGCACTCATGTGTATTAGTGCATAGCATGTATCTCCTAGCGGTCGCAGCGCGGGAAATTTTCTGCTGACTTGCAAAGTAACCTCTTTGGAGGAGGAAGTTTTAGCAAAAGCGTGCATGAAACAATATGAATCGGTTTCTTCCAGTATCTTATGGGTTAGAATGATAGTGAGCTTTAAAAAGATCTTTTTAGTAGCATGTTATGCTTCAGTAATGATAATAGAAAGCGTGAGCAGTTTTCGCAGGAGAAAGTGAACGACTTTGTGTACCTTTGTATGGAAGCGAAACTTGGATCTGGCAGAAGAAGCAAGTTAGTCGTATAAATGCTGCAGAAATGAGGTTCCTAAGAAGTGTGTGTGAAGAAACATTAAGAGATAAAGTGCCAAACGAATAAGTCAGAGCAACGTGTGGAGTGCAAGTGACCCTTAAGGAGTTGAACAAACGAAGCGCGCTTATATGGTTTGGTCATGTGGAAATATGAATGAGGATAGACTTATCAAACGTATATATGCAAGTAAGATGACTGTTAAAGCTGCAAGAGGCAGACAGCGTAATAGATGGTTGGATGTAGTAGAGGAGGTTCTAAAAGAATGACAGGTGAGAAGTATGAGGAATAAAAGAGTATGCCAAAGCGATGTATGAATGTTGCAGAGGAAAAGGAAGTTTGCAGGGCCCGAGGGATGTGGAGAAAGATTGTAAATGGTGCTGGGAGTAAAAGTAGTGAAACTAGTCTAGAACGTTGGGTTTGGTTACCCTGAAAGGAAATACCGTGATTGGTGTGTTGTTATGTTCGTTACATTGTGTTGAATTTCTCTAAAAGTGATATAACTACACTTGTAGTACAGTATCTTGTAGTGTCACATTGTGGAATATGTATTGTCAAGTATGATGGCCTTTCTTTAAGTAAGAACCAATTGCGCATCGTGTTCGGGTAGCGTTTTCTACCAAATCTACTCAATTACTTGTATTGTAATATAAGTAACTGTACCGGTGTAAAAATTATCGTTTTAACAGGATACAAACGATCATCAGATGATTGTGAATAATTGAGTGCCCAGAGTAAGTTGATATGGAAATTCAAATAATGGAAATATATTAAGAAATATTTAATTTTGCATAGACGTGGACTCTGACAAATGTGTTATCTGTTCAAAAATTTTAGCTCTCGATATCATGAAACTCAACAAACACAAACGACGTCTGGGAATGTTTATGGTGGGTATGTTAAAAAAACTTGCAAATTCTTTGTTGATAAGCTAAAACCATGTGAGAAACAAAAATCTGTTTCGAAAAAAGTTTCATCGGTGAATGAACGCCTTACTCCTTACAAATAACCAGATGTGAAAAGCTATACACTATTGGCGAACAATATGCTCTACGGCTGCATTTCAATGGTGGAAATAATAAGCAACTTCAATGCATTTCTCATTTATCTATCAAATGATGCTATCGCTCGCAGATTGGTGATATATTTGGGGATATACAGCAGCAGCTTTTGTTCAAGCTGCCTACTAAACTACTCTCAATTGAGCTTGATGAGGCCATCGATGCTAATGAACATTGATATTTGATTACGTATGTTTGATTTTGCGATGAAATACTATCAGATATAACTGCTTTCTTGTAAACTGGTACAAAATAGAGCAACCACAATCGAATTATTTAAATTATTACATAGTTTTTGAAATAAAGGTATTCAATGAGAAAATTGTGGGCATGTGTATATATGATGAGCGACCGATGGGTGGCAGATTCCAAGGTTTTTGAGCGCTTGTGAAACAAGAATCTCTATAGTGTACCTAGACATACTGCAGAATTGACTAAGAAGCACTTATTGTTAAACAGATGTGTTCTGGTGTAAACATTTGTTAACGAAAATTGTTACTGCGGTGAATTTTACAAAGACGAGATCACTGGAATCAAGACTCCTTCTGTAGGACATGGGCGCAGAACATTCAGCATTGTTATGATATTGCGAAGCAATGTGGTTATGATTGAGCAAATCTTTACAAGTTTTTACGAATTAAGAGAAGAAATTGAAACATCTTTACAACAGAAAAATTACCAGGAGATAATGAAATAATTTGCACATCTTTTTATTAAGAAAGACAAAGTCGAGATCTTTGTAAAAACTTGAATTAAGGAATACAAACCTAAAACGTAGACACAGATAAGTTAAAAAATGTAAATGAATTTATTAAAAGCAGCAACGCTGAAGAGACAAGAGTGTCATTTGCAACCATGGAAAACCGCTTAACAACCTTCACCGAAGATTTTGGGAAGTATTTTATAACCTATGAAACTACACAGCAAAGCACGAGCGGTTTAGAAATACATTTTAAAAAGCTCATGAGGATTATTAGGATAATATATGGATTTTACGACAAGCACTAAAAACAAAGTACAAATCCCAGCGTAATAAAAAAAAAACTAAGAGTACCTATTTACAACATATTACCATCTTACGAAAAGCAGTCCTCTATAGGCATGTTCTCTGCACTCATTAATTTGAATAATTGTCATATTTATCATTCACTTTAGTTTCATTTAGTTGATATGATAGTTAAGTTTGCATATGTATGTACTTACTAAGGTGACATTTTCTTTTGTATTTTATCATGAATTGTATCTGTATTTTCGTCTTATTTCATAAAGAATGTTTGCATCATTCTCTCATTTTCTCATCCCTCAGGTCAACTTAGACAATAAAATGAGTTTGTTGTTAGAAAATGATTCCTCAAGCAGTCGTAAAAATTTATCTAGTAGGGAATCTATAGATTAATACAACAGTGGAATCCAGGCATTAATGCTAATGGATACTTCTTTTAAATTCTTTGTATTTAAAGTGCTTAAAAGCTTCAAAAACATTTTTTTTATTAAATGATCTTTATAGTCTCGTGTTCTTTTCTGGCTAAGCTTCAATGTATTTGCTTCTATCACGCAACTTGGTACACCAGCGTTACCGGTAGCTTCAATATATTAGCATTTGGTGCACCATATCAAACTTGTTTTTTAACATCATCATTAGGTCTTCAGTTCTGGAACTGGTTAGACGCGTACTCTCATTGTTTCCTATTCTGAACTAACCTACACATTTCACTGAAATTTACACAGTCTGCATCTATCACTATCTCATCTAGGTCTACATCTACCTTCTTTTTCCTATTTCTGCTTGTAATATATCCCATACTATTCCCCAAAAATGCCTTAGAACGTATTCTGCTCTTCTATTTCTCCTTCCACAGACATCTTTGTTCCCCTACTATTTCTATAACCTATTTGTTATTAACTTTTTCTGTCCATGCTATCATCCTCATTCATATGAAGCAAAACATTCCAAAAGGCTGCCACCGTTTTTCTGTCTGCTTTTCTTACTGCCCGTATTTCAAAGGCATACTGTGCTGTGCTCCACACATATGCTTTCAACAAATTTCTTCTTGTTTCTATGTTTGTTGTCTTTGATCAAGGGCGCTGTTCTCTCTCGTTAGACGCAGTTCGGTCACCTTCTATTGTTTTACAATTATATACCATATTTCTCGGACATTGAGTGGTTGCGAAGGGGGGTAAGCAGCGTGTAGCTGCCAAGTTCCCCAGCACTTGAACATTTGCAGATTTAAAATTTTTTCCAATATACCTTTTCGTAGAGTCAACATTAGTTGCAGATATTTCACAACCAACCCGTGTAGTTGTTTATAATAATCATCAAATTTATCTGCGCTTATTTTTTTGTCACTAGGTGTTCCGTCTCAAAAGTGGTTGGACATGTACCTCCACTTATTTATTTTTTGAGCTAGCCTACACAGTTCCCTGATATTCTCACACAGCCTATATACAGCTCGGATACCCTTCTATTGTTTTCTATTTGTATGCCCTATTTCACCGAGATTCAGTGGCATGTGAAGGGGGTTAAGCAGCATGTGGCTGCCAAGATCCCCAACTCTTAGACATTTGTTGAATTAATAGTTTTTCAGTAAATTGTTTCACACAATTAACAATATTCGAGAATATTGCGTAGTTGCTTATAATAATCATCATGTTTAAGTACAGTTTTTTTTCGTCATTAGTTTATCCATCTTGAGACTGGTTGTATGCGTACCTCCATTGATTTGTGTTCTGAGCTAGCCTGCACGTTTCCCTGAAATTTTACAGTCTACATCTTTCACTACCTGTGTGCAATAGTCTAACCTAGGTCTATCTTTACACTTCTCTATTTTCTTATCTCTCTTTCTAATATATTCCGCACTACTCGCTCATGCCTTAGTATGTGGCCTATCATCCTATTTCTCCTATTTTTACCGTTTTCCACATATCACTATCTTCCCCTTCCATTTTTAGTACCTCTTTGTTATTAACTTTATCTGTCCATGATATTTTAATTATTCGTCTGTAGCACCACATTTCAAAGGCTTGCCTATTTCTCGTCTGCTTCTCCTACTGTCCAGGCTTCACAGCCGTACAGTGCTGTGCTCCACACATATGTTTTAAGCAATCTTTTCCTTGTTTCTATGTTTGTTGTCTTTGAACACAGTAGTTGTGTTTTCTTGTTAAATGTAGCACGACCTTGTGCTAATCTTTGTTTTATATCGTTTGCGCTTTTTCCATTTTACGTTATTTGGCTTCCTAGGTAGCAGAAATACTTAACCTCTTGTAAGTTGTTGTTACCTATTTGTATTCTTGTTTTTGATTTATTTTCCCTTTGCATACTAGTACTTTAGTTTTATTTTTGTTAATTTTCATCCTATTTCTCTCTGTTAGAACCGTTTCCATTTCAATCGAGAGCAGCTTCTAACTCTTCCTTGCTAGATGCTAATACCGCTATACCATCTGCAAATCTAAGCATATCAATTGTTTGTCCCTGCATAGAAATTTCAAATGTCTTCCTGCATTTGACAGTATTCATTGCCTCTTCAATATACAAGTTAAAAATTAATGGAAAGGTGCGAGACAGGGCACATCCCTATTTTACCGCTTTCCCAATGTTTACTTCTCTACGTTCCTGCTCTAATTCTATTACTGCCGTTTACCCTTTGTATAAGCTATGTACTATTCGTCTATCCCTATAACTCATTCCTAATCTTTTTGAGTATTTCGATCATTTTTTCCATTTTACATTGTCGAATGCTTTTTTCAGATCTATAAACCCTATATACACGCTTTCCTCTTTTACTATTGTTTTCCCCATTATTACTCTCAGAGCTAAAATAGACTCCCGTGCTCCTCTGTTTCGCATAAACCCAAATTGATATTCTCCTAGTATTTCTTCAGCTCGTTTTTCCATTCCTCTTTGTACAATTCTAGTTAATATCATCGACACGTGTGCTGTCAAACTTATTCAAAAATTTTCGCATTTATCCGCACCTTTCTTTTTTGGTATAGTTACTACGATGTTACGTTTAAAATCTTTGGGTATCTCGCCTGTTTCATATATATATATATATATATATATATATGATATAGGACGTATCTGTATACTGACTTGTCCAGCGGCTTATCATAAGAGTATGGGCTATGCACCTTATCTAACTCGGCGCCTTACCACTTTTCAGACCCTAAATTAAGTTAGTAACATAAAATAAACGAAATCTAGTCTGCTTAATGTATGGGATTTTACCGTATCTATGAGAAACAAAAGCGTTGTCATAACAATTGTCTGATTCACTAGTGTCTAATACTGAAATTAGTTCAATTTGAAGTTTGTATTTTGAAATTAAAACTCAAGATATTCTTGCACGAGAATGGGTTTGAGAGCTGGACTCTGTCAAATGAAAGCGTACCGCAATTTGATACTAATAATTTGAAAGAACAGGGTCTGTAACTGACTTACCAAGATCAGGAAGACCAATAATTAGTGATGTCCAAGTTGCTATACGGTTCTTCATGAAAATCAAGACATAAGAAGCAATTGACTCGCTAATTAGCAGTGTAAATGCGATATCCAAGCTGATTGCAAATGCCGTATTCCATCGGTTTGGAAAATTTTACGCAAAATTCTAAACATGTGATCCATATAAACTGAAAATGCTGTTCTGAATTAAAGGACGCAGATTTGGCTACTAGGTACGATTTTCTTTGCGAGTAATGGCTCAGATGGAAATTGAACCCGAATGGTTCATGGCGTATTTTATGGACTGATGAGGCACATTTTACTCTGAATGGTGGAGTCGAATACTCAAAACTGTAGAATCTGGTCTGTAGAAAATCTTCGCAACAAATCGTTCATTAAAGGTCTTCATGACAAGAATAGTCACCGTTTGGTGTCCATGGTTTTACAGCTGATTTTATTATTGGTCCGTATTTCTACGAGGAATATGCAGAATGGTCAAGCCGTATCTGTAACTGTAAATGGCTGAACGATACTTGCAAATGTTATTCCAAATTCTGTTATTCCACAGCTGCAAAACTTAGTACTACGGATATTGAAAACGATCATCTTTCTGCAGGATGGAGCACCCCGCACATTTTTCGACCAGTCAATTCTTGAATATATTTAATCTTTAGTTTCTCAATAGTCACAAATACCTTTTTAACCCGGTTTGCTTGGGTTCAAATTTTTAAATTTAAGTGAGGCCATTCATAATTACAATGTTGTGGTCAGTGTCTATATCTTCTTCTGGATAGCTTCTACAGTCTTTTACTTGATTCCTCAACCGTTGTCTAACAAGAATGTAATCTATTTGATATCTTCCTATATATCCTAGCATCTTCCACGTATATCGTCTTCTAGCATGATGTTGAAATAATATGTTTGTAATAATTAAATTGTTCTTGTCGCCAAAATCTACCAGCCTATTTCCCTGTCGTTTCTCGTGCTTAAACCAAACAACCTACTACCGCTTCTTTCCTACCCTCACCTACCACTGAATTAAAACCGGTAATTATTAAACTTTCATGTATTTTAATCATTAGTATGTTTTCAATATCTTTGTAGATCGCTTCTATCTCTTCGTCACTGTAGCTAGAGGTGGGCATGTATGCTTGTATTATTACTGTGTTTACCGGTTTAGATTCTTAACTAACAATGAGTACTCTTTCGTTCTTTTTGTAGGTAATTTTCCACACAGTATCGCATATTTTCGCAATATCCCCACACCCGTATTTCTGCTCCTGTATGAATTATGGGAGTTAATGTCGGTTTCTCGTTGCCTTCCACATCACGGTAGTGTGTCTTAGACTGCCATACCAAAAGAGCCGCTGCCCTTTACGGGGACCTGTCTTAGTCTGGTTCCTCACTAACGACCCTACTACTTTGGTTGGACCTATAGTTTGACTCTTTAGCTCCTTAGAACACGCAAGCCATTTCACCTGTCCTAGTAATTTAGAACTTTGGCAAGGTGTAGGTCCATTCGAAATGGGTTTTTAACAATAAATGATTAAAAATAGTTTGTTTATTTTATTAAATATTTAAATCAGCAAATACATTATAAAAGTCTTGAATTACGTTTTACTGTAAAATATAACTGTTTTAGAAGACCAAATTGACCAAATAGAAGAAGATGAAAGAGGGTTTGAATCACTGCTTCTGTCTGCCAGCTCAAGTCAAGTTGAAGTCGATCCGGACTCTCCAGGCAACTGTGAAAAGTTGAGTTCCGGAGTGGGGTTCAAATGCAGATTTTCTACTATCAATAATAGGATCTTGCGGTAGATTTAGAAAGTATGGCGGTTTCCATACTTATGCTACCGAAATGGAGGAGTAAGAAATGCATTTTCTTAAATTGTTTAAATTTAAATAAATTTGCAGGTGCGTTCCTAGTTCCTTACTTACTGATGTTAATATTTGGAGCGTTACCTCTGTTCTATATGGAATTAGTATTAGGACAATTTAATCGTCTTGGACCAGTTAGTGTATGGAAAATATGTCCATTATTTAAAGGTAATGTATTTAATAAAATCTGGAATTTTAAGTTAAATTTGTTATATCAACTAAAGTTTCTGGGACATAACTACAACCTGAGATTTTAATTTAAAAACTGTTGCATGTTAACTATGATATAATTATCGTGTATTTAAAGTAACTCTTCCAACAGTAGTCCTTCGTTTCTTATTGTAACGAAAAATCTATATGCAGTAACAACAGTTCTTTATTTTTAAATTGGTTATACAAGCTTTTTACAGCAACTCGTAGTGCTATAGAATTTTATGATAACCTTATATATACAGTGGTAGAAAAGTCCCGGAACGGTCAAATATTTTGGGAAATACTCATGGCATCAAAAAAATAAAAAATACGTGTTCGATATTTTTTTAAAAGCTATCCAATGACACCAAAATTGAACCCCCACCACCACCCCCTGGGGGTAGGGGCGGGGCAACTTTAAAAGTTTAAGTGGAAACCCCCATTTGTTATTGCAGATTCGGATTTGCCACAAAATGTTAGTCATAATTTTTTAAGTTTTTTGCAGATGGCGCTGCAATCGACAAAAGTAAACTATTTCTAGAAGAATTGATGGATCAGAAAATAAAAGAAGTAAAATAATAAACTATTTATTTCACACATAACGAAATTACCGCCGAAGGTGTTCAAATTGACCATTTGTCGCGCTTTTAGGTCTTCCAGATCTTGATTCATGCTTCACCGAACCAGTTCGCTCAAAACGATTCACTGTTCGACTCACAGTAGATTTAGAAATCTGTTGATGTTCCGCATTGACTTCATTGAATAAATCTGCGACTTGCTTTCTTTATCTCCATACCCCCGCATCATCAGGACAATTATTCTTTCTCTTTCAGACAGAGACATCACGAAATAATATCAAAAGCTAGTAACGAAATGAATACTAAAAATGAATGTAATTCTGACATTTTCGATTTCAAATGTTTTATACACTATTTTGGTTTTGTCAATTACAACGCCTTCTATCATCCAAAATGGCTTGTATCGTAGGTCAATTTGGGGTAATTTATCCTGCGGAATCCGAATCTGCAATAACAAATGGGGTTTCCACTTAAACTTTTAAAGTTGCCCCGCCCTACCCCCAGGGGGTGGGGGTGGGGGTTCAATTTTGGTGTCATTGGATAGCTTTTAAAAAAATATTGAACACGTATTTTTTCTTTTTTTGATGCGATGAGTAATATCCCAAAATATTTGACAGTTCCGGGACTTTTCTACCACTCTGTATATAGCTTACAAGTTCGAAAGGACGTTCTGTTACTGCTTGTCCAGCGGCTTTTAGAGTTTCTGCTTGCACCTTATCTGTACTCGGCGCCTTACCATTTTTCAGACCCTTTAATGCTAATAACTCATCTCTAAGTATAGGATATCCCAAGTCATCATTTTCAATGTCTGATTCCTGTTCTAATACTGTTAGTTCATCTTTTGTATATAAATTCCCTAGATATTCTTGCTATCTACCTGTTTTCTCTACATTCTCTATAATAACGTTTCCTCCCGCGTCCTATGTATTTTTGCTATACGGTTTTATATCCCTAAAATTGATGCTAATTAGTTTGTATGCTTCATCTGTCTTTCCTATTCCATCTTAATTTATACCTCTTTGCACTTTTGATCAATCCACTGTTCTTTAGCTTTCCTGCATTTGCGAATAATTTCCCATTTCATGGCTTTGTATCTGTGTTTTCCTGTTTCGTCTAATTTATTTTTGTATCTTCGTCTTTCTTTTATTAAATTCAGGATATCCTTTGTTATCCATGGTTTCTTATTTTCTTTTTTTGTATACCCCAGAATATCTCTGGTCGCCATTTCTAGGCTGGTTTTAATGTTATTCCATTCTGTTTCTACTTCCTTAGTATCAGATATTTTCCCGATATCTTTCTGCAATTCATTTGACTTTTTTTCGAATCTTTCTTGAATATATTTATCTTTTAGTTTCTCAAAGTCAAAATACCTTTTTCCGTTTCTTTTTCAAATTTTTAAATTTAAGTGAGGCCTTCATAATTACAATGTTGTGGTCAGTGTCTATATCTTCTTCTGGATAGCTTCTACAGTCTTTTACTTGATTCCTCAACCGTTGTCTAACAAGAATGTAATCTATTTGATATCTTCCTATATATCCTAGCATCTTCCACGTATATCGTCTTCTAGCATGATGTTGAAATAATATGTTTGTAATATAATTAAATTGTTCTTGTCGCAAAAATCTACCAGCCTATTTCCCCTGTCGTTTCTCGTGCTTAAACCAAACAACCTACTACCGCTTCTTTCCTACCCTCACCTACCACTGCATTAAAATCCCCGGTAATTATTAAACTTTCATGTCTTTTTATGTATCTTAGTATGTTTTCAATATCTTTGTAGATCGCTTCTATCTCTTCGTCACTGTAGCTAGAGGTGGGCATGTATGCTTGTATTATTACTGTGTTTACCGGTTTAGATTCTTAACTAACAATGAGTACTCTTTCGTTCTTTTGTAGGTAATTTTCCACACAGTATCGCATCTTTTTTCGCATAACTATCCCCACACCCGTATTTCTGCTCCTGTATGAATTATGGGAGTTAATGTGGTGGTTTCTCGTTGCCTTCCACATCACGGTAGTGTGTCTTAGACTGCCATACCAAAAGAGCCGCTGCCCTCTTTCGGGGACCTGTCTTAGTCTGGTTCCTCACTAACGACCCTACTACTTTGGTTGGACCTATAGTTTGACTCTTTAGCTCCTTAGAACACGCAAGCCATTTCACCTGTCCTAGTAATTTAGAACTTTGGCAAGGTGTAGGTCCATTCGAAATGGGTTTTTTTAACAATAAATGATTAAAAAATAGTTTGTTTATTTTATTAAATATTTAAATCAGCAAATACATTATAAAAAGACTTGAATTACGTTTTTACTGTAAAATATAACTGTTTTAGAAGACCTGCATGTACAAATAGAAGAAGATGAAAGAGGGTTTGAATCACTGCTTCTGTCTGCCAGCTCAAGTCAAGTTGAAGTCGATCCGGACTCTCCAGGCAACTGTGAAGCTGAAGATACCAGGAGACATGGGGTTCAAATGCAGATTTTCTACTATCAATAATAGGATTTGCGGTAGATTTAGCAAATGTATGGCGGTTTCCATACTTATGCTACCGAAATGGAGGCGGTAAGAAATGCATTTTCTTAAATTGTTTAAATTTAAATAAATTTGCAGGTGCGTTCCTAGTTCCTTACTTACTGATGTTAATATTTGGAGCGTTACCTCTGTTCTATATGGAATTAGTATTAGGACAATTTAATCGTCTTGGACCAGTTAGTGTATGGAAAATATGTCCATTATTTAAAGGTAATGTATTTAATAAAATCTGGATGGTTTTTAAGTATTAAATTTGTTATATCAACTAAAGTTTCTGGGACATAACTACAACCTGAGATTTTAATTTACAAAAACTGTTGCATGTTAACTATGATATAATTATCGTGTATTTAAAGTAACTCTTCCAACAGTAGTCCTTCGTTTCTTATTGTAACGAAAAATCTATATGCAGTAACAACAGTTCTTTATTTTTAAATTGGTTATACAAGCTTTTTACAGCAACTCGTAGTGCTATAGAATTTTTAAAAGCTCACCACGATTGATTTTCAGGGCTTTAGCTAACAGTGGAAATATAATCTTCTTAAAATACGATCCTATCTTCATAATTAATGTAATCTCGAAACACTGCAATTACTTTATATACGAAGCACTAATTATTTTATATAAACACTACAATAATTTATATCCATACTAATTTACATCGACAGTACACAGAAGTTTATGTTACATTTTTTAAAGTTTTAAACTATAGCATATTGCAATCAACTTTTTGTATTAGGACAAGTACTTCAATCGAAGCTGCAATTAGAATTAACGTGCAGTACCCCATTAACGTTAATTTATACTTTATCGAATTGTTCTGGATTAATCTACAGATAGTTAAATTGAGGGCAACTTTGATTTATCAACGGTTAAAATATTTGACCATCATCATCATCATTATTAGGTTTTTAGTCTAGTAACTTATTGGACGCGTATCTACATTGTTTTCTATTCTGAACTAACGTACACATTTCTCTGAAATTTCCATAGGTTGCATCTTCCGCTATGTGTGTCCAATAGTCTAATCCAAAGCTGTCGCTACTTCTCTTTCTTCTTTCTCTGCTTTTAATATATCTCGCGCTATTCCGCATGCCTTAGAACGTGTTCTAACGTCCTATCTCTCCTATTTCTTTACTGTTTTCCACATCTTTCTTTCTTCCTCTACTGTTTTTAAAACCTCTTTGTTCTTAACTTTGTCTGTCCATGATGACTTCATCATACGTCTGTAGTGCCATATTTCAAACGCTTCTATTCTTTTCCTCTCCGCTTCTCCTACTGTTCAAGTTTCACAGCCGTACAGTGCTGGGATCAACACAAATGCTTTAAACAATGTTTTCTTTGTTTCTATATTTTTGTTTTCGAACATAGCAGCAGCTTTTTCTTGTTAAATGCAGCACGGTCTTGTTCAAGAGGTAAAAGCGATCTACAAAGATATCGAAGACATATTAAAATGCGTAAAAGGACATGAAAATTTAATACTCTAGGGGGATATTAATGCGGCGGTAGGCGAGGGTGGGGAGGGAGTAGTAGTAGGTTCGTTTGGTTTAGGCACGAGAAACGACAGGGGGAATAGGTTTGTAGAATTTTGCGACAAAAACAATTTAACCATCACAAACACATTATTTCAACATCATGCTAGAAGACGATACACGTGGAAGATGCCAGGGGATATAGGAAGATATCAAATAGATTACATTCTTATTAGACAACGGTTTAGGAATCAAGTAAAAGACTGTAGAAGCTACCCAGAAGCAGATATAGACACTGACCCTAACATCGTAATTATAAAGGCCGCTAGATAGGGCCTTTGGGAGCATCTTTTAAAAAACATTTACTTCCAAAAACACCTATCAAATTTGTTTTAATTATAAAAAATGACTTATTTTCGTTACAACACTTGAACGTTTATATTCCTTAAACATTAAGTAATTGGAATCGACAAATACTTTAATATTTTAATAAATCAATAATCAATAATTATAATGAATAGCTTGAACAACCAACAATGTTAAAGTTATGAAGTTGAAAGACTGACTGACGTTCAGGAGCTCCTTACAGTATTTATATAGCCTCTGACCTCTCATTTTGTGGGAAAGTGCTGTATTTTCTCGATAATCATACAATGTCTTATTCCAAGTAATTTTAATTAAGACTGCTTTATTGCAGTTCATTGTTTCTGCACTTGCAGTACCAGGTTGCTTCTGTAATACAAAGTAGTCGTTTTCTTTCTTATTTCTGATATGAACTCCGATTAATCTTTAATTATAAACTTTATTTAATACAACGTAACATTTTATTATTAAGGCATAATAATTACATTTATTCTTATATGTATTGTTGCGATCCACTATTAGGCAACCCGTCAAACATACAAACGCTCGGGGCACAGCGCCTTCTCAAGGATTCCAGAATTCTTCTAGAAATTACGGGAGCATGAGTCATCCTTGTAATCCAGAGTATATATAAGACCGCTAATGAATGCAAGAGTCAGTCTATACTAGAATGACGTATATAAATTATAACGTTGTAAAGTAGTAGTAGTTTTGAGCTTTTAAAGGTGTACATAAATGTGATATGCTGTGTCTAATGTACATGCAGCTTGTAGTATACATAAATAAATAGAAGTGTATAAATGAATAGTTGTGTTAGTGGTTAATGGACTTATGGTAGAGGAGTTAGTTTAAGAAGATATTAGTGCTTGTCAATTCATTAGTGTAGTAATGCTTCATTGTTAAGTGGACTGAAAACATCTATAAATAAGGCATATACTGTTAATTAGACTTGTGAACAGTAAGTAATAAAGACGTTTGTTATTACTTGTTTTAAATTAAAGAAACGCGGTAGTAGTAGCCCGTTACAGTATTTTAATATGGGGATATGTAACTCGCTCTTATATTTAAAATTTGAAAAAAGGAATGGAAAAGACACTTTGACTTTAAGAAACTTAAAGAAAGATATCCAAAGATTTAAAAAGTTTATTTTTAAATTAGGAACAAGATACAGAATCGTAGTGCATATAGAATTTTAAAAGCTCACCACGATTGATTTTCAGGGCTTTAGCTAACAGTGGAAATATAATCTTCTTAAAATACGATCCTATCTTCATAATTAATGTAATCTCGAAACACTGCAATTACTTTATATACGAAGCACTAATTATTTTATATAAACACTACAATAATTTATATCCATACTAATTTACATCGACAGTACACAGAAGTTTATGTTACATTTTTTAAAGTTTTAAACTATAGCATATTGCAATCAACTTTTTGTATTAGGACAAGTACTTCAATCGAAGCTGCAATTAGAATTAACGTGCAGTACCCCATTAACGTTAATTTATACTTTATCGAATTGTTCTGGATTAATCTACAGATAGTTAAATTGAGGGCAACTTTGATTTATCAACGGTTAAAATATTTGACCATCATCATCATCATTATTAGGTTTTTAGTCTAGTAACTTATTGGACGCGTATCTACATTGTTTTCTATTCTGAACTAACGTACACATTTCTCTGAAATTTCCATAGGTTGCATCTTCCGCTATGTGTGTCCAATAGTCTAATCCAAAGCTGTCGCTACTTCTCTTTCTTCTTTCTCTGCTTTTAATATATCTCGCGCTATTCCCGCATGCCTTAGAACGTGTTCTAACGTCCTATCTCTCCTATTTCTTTACTGTTTTCCACATCTTTCTTTCTTCCTCTACTGTTTTTAAAACCTCTTTGTTCTTAACTTTGTCTGTCCATGATGACTTCATCATACGTCTGTAGTGCCATATTTCAAACGCTTCTATTCTTTTCCTCTCCGCTTCTCCTACTGTTCAAGTTTCACAGCCGTACAGTGCTGGGATCAACACAAATGCTTTAAACAATGTTTTCTTTGTTTCTATATTTTGTTTTCGAACATAGCAGCAGCTTTTTCTTGTTAAATGCAGCACGGTCTTGTTCAAGAGGTAAAAGCGATCTACAAAGATATCGAAGACATATTAAAATGCGTAAAAGGACTTGAAAATTTAATACTCTTGGGGGATATTAATGCGGCGGTAGGCGAGGGTGGGGAGGGAGTTGTAGTAGGTTCTTTTGGTTTAGGCACGAGAAACGACAGGGGGAATAGGTTTGTAGAATTTTGCGACAAAAACAATTTAACCATCACAAACACATTATTTCAACATCATGCTAGAAGACGATACACGTGGAAGATGCCAGGCGGTTATAGGAAGATATCAAATAGATTACATTCTTATTAGACAACGGTTTAGGAATCAAGTAAAAGACTGTAGAAGCTACCCAGAAGCAGATATAGACACTGACCCTAACATCGTAATTATAAAGGCCGCTAGATAGGGCCTTTGGGAGCATCTTTTAAAAAACATTTACTTCCAAAAACACCTATCAAATTTGTTTTAATTATAAAAAATGACTTATTTTCGTTACAACACTTGAACGTTTATATTCCTTAAACATTAAGTAATTGGAATCGACAAATACTTTAATATTTTAATAAATCAATAATCAATAATTATAATGAATAGCTTGAACAACCAACAATGTTAAAGTTATGAAGTTGAAAGACTGACTGACGTTCAGGAGCTCCTTACAGTATTTATATAGCCTCTGACCTCTCATTTTGTGGGAAAGTGCTGTATTTTCTCGATAATCATACAATGTCTTATTCCAAGTAATTTTAATTAAGACTGCTTTATTGCAGTTCATTGTTTCTGCACTTGCAGTACCAGGTTGCTTCTGTAATACAAAGTAGTCGTTTTCTTTCTTATTTCTGATATGAACTCCGATTAATCTTTAATTATAAACTTTATTTAATACAACGTAACATTTTATTATTAAGGCATAATAATTACATTTATTCTTATATGTATTGTTGCGATCCACTATTAGGCAACCCGTCAAACATACAAACGCTCGGGGCACAGCGCCTTCTCAAGGATTCCAGAATTCTTCTAGAAATTACGGGAGCATGAGTCATCCTTGTAATCCAGAGTATATATAAGACCGCTAATGAATGCAAGAGTCAGTCTATACTAGAATGTCGTATATAAATTATAACGTTGTAAAGTAGTAGTAGTTTTGAGCTTTTAAAGGTGTACATAAATGTGATATGCTGTGTCTAATGTACATGCAGCTTGTAGTATACATAAATAAATAGAAGTGTATAAATGAATAGTTGTGTTAGTGGTTAATGGACTTATGGTAGAGGAGTTAGTTTAAGAAGATATTAGTGCTTGTCAATTCATTAGTGTAGTAGTGCTTCATTGTTAAGTGGACTGAAAAATAGAAAAGGGGAAAGCGTGTGCATAGGTTTTGCAGATCTGGAACAAGCATTCGACAATGTAAAATGGAAAAAATGTTCGAAAAACTCGAAAAGATTGGAATAAGTTTTAGACGGATAGTACATAGCTTATACAAAGGGCAAACAGCTGTAATGGAATTAGAGCAGAAACGTAGAGCAGTAAATATTAGGACAGGGTGAGACAGGGATGTGCTCTATCCCAATTAATTTTTAACTTGTACATAAAAGAGGCAATGCATACCGTCAAATGCAGGAAGACATTTGGAGTTAGTGTGCAGGGATAAAAGATTGATATGCTTAGATTTGCAGATGATACAGCGGTATTACCATCTAGCAAAGAAGAGTTAGAAGCTGCTCGTAATGAAATAGAAACAGTTCTAACAGAGAGATACGGAATGAAAATTAACAAAGATAAAACTAAAGTTCTAGTATGCAAAGCAGGGAAAAATAAACCGAAAATGAGAATACACATAGTTCAAAGACAACAAACATAGAAACAAGGACAAGATTGCTTAAAACATATGTGTGAAGTACAGCACTGCACGGCTTTGAAGCCTGAACAGTAGGAGAAGCGGACAAGAAAAAGATAAGCTTTTGAAATGTGTTGCTACAGACGTATGATGAAGATATCATGGACAGACAAAGTTAAGAACAAAGAGATATTAGAAATGGTAGGGGAAGAACGAAATATGTGAACAACAGTAAAAAATAGAAGAGATAGGTCACATACTAAGACTTGAGGGAATAGTGCGGAATATATAGGAAGCAGAAATAGGAAAAAATAGAAGTAGAGGTACACCTAGGTTAGACTATTGCATACAGATGGTGAAAGATGTAGGATGTGGGAATTTCAGGGAAATGTGTAGGCTAGCTCAGAATAGAAATCGATGGAGGTACGCTTCCAACCAGTCCCAAGATGTGGAAAACAAAATAAGTTGGAGAAATGAAAGAGCAGAATATGTTCTAAGGTATTTTGGGAAATAGTACGGGATATGTTGCTAGCAGAGATAGGAAAAAGAAATAGAGGTAGACCGAGATCAGACTTTTGCACGCGGATAGTGATAGATGCAGACGGTGCAAATTTCAGGAAAATGTGTAGGTTAGTTGAGAAATAGGAAACAATGAGGGTACGCGTTTAACCAGTTCCAGGACTGAAGACCTAATGACGATGATGTATTTAAAAGCCAATGCTGAAATTTATTTACAATTACTTTTTTTTTTTATTGAAACATTGAGACGTTAGATGTACTTTTAAGATTCAGAATGCAATCTTTAATATTTATTTGTACGCAAATAAAAAATAGTAATTAAACATCAAAATTTTGTTTCAGTGCATAACCCTTCAATATAAATATGGTATCCTCAAATATAGTTTTACGTTCTTGTCACCGCTGTAACGTACTTCAATTTATACTTCTTTATTCGGATCAATATAAGCCTAATTATTTACAAATATTTACAGGGAATTCTTAATATACTGAAATACCACTACAAAGATCACTGATAATTACAAATAATAATTACTATACATTTTTCTTAAAGCGACGAGATATTCTCTATTTATCACTAACAAGTGCGTACTCTATATTGGATTACTACACAAGCACTGATCGATTAAATGTTACATCATAATTTACATAGATATAAAGGGTATTTATTTTAACAACTCGATCAAACAGTTCATTACATACCACTAGTGGATTAAGACACCTACACGAAGGAAATTTCCATTTGCTATAGGGCAATAGGAGACCCCGACCTAAGGAATATATTGGAAGGACCAGAACATCAGTATCTTAGTCTAAAAATCCAAAATGAAATTATAGAATCTTGTAATGATATTTGATGAAAAGGGTAGTGGACAATATTAACAAAGCCGAATGTATTGCTGTAATGGCAGATGAAACTGCAGATATTAGTGGCATTGCACAAGTTTCTATATGTGTCAGATACGTTAATGAAAAAAGAATGAAACTTTGAGAAGTTTTTCTAAATTTTGTTCCAACATCTGATCTCACAGGCGCAGGACTAGCTTACCTAATCTTAAGTAGTCTGAAATCATTTGGCATTGACACAAAATATCTCCGAGTACAAGATTATGACGGAGCTGCAGCAATGTCTGGTGCATTAACCGGTGTACAATCGGATGTTTCTTGAAATCATCCTCTTGCCCCGTATACTCATTGTGCTGCGCATTCTCTGAATCTTGTGGTGTCCAAATACTATCCCGACACGGTCCGCTTGAAGAATGTTAGGCGAGCATTTTTCACAAAAATACGCACTGGTTCGGATGAGAGGTAAAATGAAGGTCCCATGTGTGAGTGTTGTCACGCACGTTAAAGATCCCTACCTTGCTTGGAACAGCAAGGGTTCGGCAAAATTTTAAATTTTTCAGGTAAAAAAACTCGCTTTCTGACCAATGTAGTACCTTCGGGTGGAGCATTGGAAAATCACATGTAATGCGTCCAAATTCTGCGAAGTGACTGAAAACAGGGACAGTATTGGTGTTACAGGCAAAGCTCATGATTTTTAATACACCAAAACGCAAAGATGTCTGGAGTTAGTTTAAGAAGATATTAGTGCTTGTCAATTCATTAGTGTAGTAGTGCTTCATTGTTAAGTGGACTGAAAACATCTATAAATAAGGCATATACTGTTAATTAGACTTGTGAACAGTAAGTAATAAAGACGTTTGTTATTACTTGTTTTAAATTAAAGAAACGCGGTAGTAGTAGCCCGTTACAGTATTTTAATATGGGGGATATGTAACTCGCTCTTATATTTAAAAATTTGAAAAAAAGGAATGGAAAAAGACACTTTGACTTTAAGAAACTAAAAGAAAAAGATATCCACAAAAGATTTGAAGAAAAGTGAAATTTCTAATATTAAGGAAGTAGAAACAGAATGGAATAACATTAAATCCAGCTTAGACATGGCGGCCAGAGATATTCTGGTGTGTATACAAGAAGAAAATAAGAAACATGGTTAACAAAAGATATTCTGAATTTAATAGAAGAAAGACGAAAATACAAAAATAGATCAGACGAAACAGCAAAACAGAGATACAAAGCCATCAAATGGGAAATTATTAGCAAATGCAAGAAACTTAAAGAACAATAGATTCATGAAAAATGCAAAGAGGTACAAACTAAGATGGAAATAGGAAAGACAGACGAAGCATACAAACCATTTAGAATGAACCGTGTAGCAAAAATATTTTTATAGAAAATGTAGAGAAAGTGGTTATATGGCAGCAATATATAGGGAATTTTTACAGCCTTAGAACAGGAATCAGACATTAAAAATGATGATTTGGGTTATCCTATACTGCGAGATGAGTTTGAATTAGCTTTAAAGGGTCTGAAACCGGGTACCGATAAGATGCAAGCAGAAAATCTAAAAGCCTCTGGACCAACAGTAACAGAACGTCTCTTCCAACTTGTAAGCTATATGTATGAGACAGGCGAGATACCCAAAGATTTCTAACGTAACATCATAGTAACTATATCAAAAAAGAGAAGCGAGAATAGATGTGAAAATTTTTGTACAATAAGTCTGACACACACGCGTCAAAAATATTAACTAGAATTCTACAAAGACGAATCGATAAAACAGCTGAAGAAATATAAGGAGAAGATTAATTTGTGTTTAGGCAAAACAGGGGAACATGGGAGGATATTTTAGCTCTGAGGGTGATAATGGAGGAAAAAATAGAAAAGGGGGAAAGCGTGTGCATAGGTTTTGCAGATCTGGAACAAGCATTCGACAATGTAAAATGGAAAAAAATGTTCGAAAAACTCGAAAAGATTGGAATAAGTTTTAGACGGATAGTACATAGCTTATACAAAGGGCAAACAGCTGTAATGGAATTAGAGCAGAAACGTAGAGCAGTAAATATTAGGACAGGGGTGAGACAGGGATGTGCTCTATCCCAATTAATTTTTAACTTGTACATAAAAGAGGCAATGCATACCGTCAAATGCAGGAAGACATTTGGAGTTAGTGTGCAGGGATAAAAGATTGATATGCTTAGATTTGCAGATGATACAGCGGTATTACCATCTAGCAAAGAAGAGTTAGAAGCTGCTCGTAATGAAATAGAAACAGTTCTAACAGAGAGATACGGAATGAAAATTAACAAAGATAAAACTAAAGTTCTAGTATGCAAAGCAGGGAAAAATAAACCGAAAATGAGAATACACATAGTTCAAAGACAACTAACATAGAAACAAGGACAAGATTGCTTAAAACATATGTGTGTAGTACAGCTCTGCACGGCTTTGAAGCCTGAACAGTAGGAGAAGCGGACAAGAAAAAGATAAGCTTTTGAAATGTGTTGCTACAGACGTATGATGAAGATATCATGGACAGACAAAGTTAAGAACAAAGAGATATTAGAAATGGTAGGGGAAGAACGAAATATGTGAACAACAGTAAAAAATAGAAGAGATAGGTCACATACTAAGACTTGAGGGAATAGTGCGGAATATATAGGAAGCAGAAATAGGAAAAAATAGAAGTAGAGGTACACCTAGGTTAGACTATTGCATACAGATGGTGAAAGATGTAGGATGTGGGAATTTCAGGGAAATGTGTAGGCTAGCTCAGAATAGAAATCGATGGAGGTACGCTTCCAACCAGTCCCAAGATGTGGAAAACAAAAATAAGTTGGAGAAATGAAAGAGCAGAATATGTTCTAAGGTATTTTTGGGAAATAGTACGGGATATGTTGCTAGCAGAGATAGGAAAAAAGAAATAGAGGTAGACCGAGATCAGACTTTTGCACGCGGATAGTGATAGATGCAGACGGTGCAAATTTCAGGAAAATGTGTAGGTTAGTTGAGAAATAGGAAACAATGAGGGTACGCGTTTAACCAGTTCCAGGACTGAAGACCTAATGACGATGATGTATTTAAAAGCCAATGCTGAAATTTATTTACAATTACTTTTTTTTTTTATTGAAACATTGAGACGTTAGATGTACTTTTAAGATTCAGAATGCAATCTTTAATATTTATTTGTACGCAAATAAAAAATAGTAATTAAACATCAAAATTTTGTTTCAGTGCATAACCCTTCAATATAAATATGGTATCCTCAAATATAGTTTTACGTTCTTGTCACCGCTGTAACGTACTTCAATTTATACTTCTTTATTCGGATCAATATAAGCCTAATTATTTACAAATATTTACAGGGAATTCTTAATATACTGAAATACCACTACAAAGATCACTGATAATTACAAATAATAATTACTATACATTTTTCTTAAAGCGACGAGATATTCTCTATTTATCACTAACAAGTGCGTACTCTATATTGGATTACTACACAAGCACTGATCGATTAAATGTTACATCATAATTTACATAGATATAAAGGGTATTTATTTTAACAACTCGATCAAACAGTTCATTACATACCACTAGTGGATTAAGACACCTACACGAAGGAAATTTCCATTTGCTATAGGGCAATAGGAGACCCCGACCTAAGGAATATATTGGAAGGACCAGAACATCAGTATCTTAGTCTAAAAATCCAAAATGAAATTATAGAATCTTGTAATGATATTTGATGAAAAGGGTAGTGGACAATATTAACAAAGCCGAATGTATTGCTGTAATGGCAGATGAAACTGCAGATATTAGTGGCATTGCACAAGTTTCTATATGTGTCAGATACGTTAATGAAAAAAGAATGAAACTTTGAGAAGTTTTTCTAAATTTTGTTCCAACATCTGATCTCACAGGCGCAGGACTAGCTTACCTAATCTTAAGTAGTCTGAAATCATTTGGCATTGACACAAAATATCTCCGAGTACAAGATTATGACGGAGCTGCAGCAATGTCTGGTGCATTAACCGGTGTACAATCGGATGTTTCTTGAAATCATCCTCTTGCCCCGTATACTCATTGTGCTGCGCATTCTCTGAATCTTGTGGTGTCCAAATACTATCCCGACACGGTCCGCTTGAAGAATGTTAGGCGAGCATTTTTCACAAAAATACGCACTGGTTCGGATGAGAGGTAAAATGAAGGTCCCATGTGTGAGTGTTGTCACGCACGTTAAAGATCCCTACCTTGCTTGGAACAGCAAGGGTTCGGCAAAATTTTAAATTTTTCAGGTAAAAAAACTCGCTTTCTGACCAATGTAGTACCTTCGGGTGGAGCATTGGAAAATCACATGTAATGCGTCCAAATTCTGCGAAGTGACTGAAAACAGGGACAGTATTGGTGTTACAGGCAAAGCTCATGATTTTTTAATACACCAAAACGCAAAGATGTCTTGTCTAAAGAAATTGACAAACTTGAGATTACACCCAACGCTAAAACTTTAAAAGAAACTGTTCTACATGATGGATTGAAAGGTATCATTCCGTAAGTGATTTTTTCGAGTTGTTGGAACCTGTAGTGGAGTCACTAGAAATCATAGAAACCTGGAGAGACGCTGACACCTCCAGAAATGCTGCATTGCTAAAAAGTGCGATACTAAAGCCGCAATTTCTGTTGGCATTAATTGCAACACGTCAGACACGTTTGCAATCAGTTTTCCGCTTAGTAAGCACTTGCAGAAAATAAACACCGACTTAAAGGCTTCATTAGATATGGCAAATGCTGCAAAATGCGAACTTCAAAATCTAAGAGAGGATGCTGACAAAGAGTTCAACATAATATTTGAGGAAGCAAAAATGATAAGTGAAAAGCTCGGAGTTGCAATGAATATTCCAAGAGTTACTGGTAGGCAGAAGCATCGTGCAAATCCTAGCTTTCAGAAGCCAGAAGATTTTTATCGTGCAACAATTTATATTCCTTTCTTGGAAGTGTTTATTTCCGAACTGTAACGCAGGTTCACAAAAAACTGCGATATATTCAAGGGATTTCAAGCGGTATTTTCCTCGACAAATGGAGAAGCCTTGTCCAATCAAGACGAAAATGATTTGTTAGTTCTTTTGGAATCTTACGCTAGTGAACTCAGCGCAACATCTTCTGACGTGATCGCCGAGTTCAAACTATACAAACGATGTCAAGATAATAAACATCTTCCTTACATATCTGCAATGGATGCTTTGGCTCTGTGCTATAAGAATATGTTTCCTAACATATTTATTATGCTGAAAATCATGGCAACAATACCTGTATCCACAGCGACGGTTGAAAGGTCATTCTCTACTTTAAAGAGAATAAAAACTATCTTCGAAATTTTACATTTCAAAATCGGCTAAATGGACTGGCAATGTTATCCATACACAGGGAGTTGGAAGTGAGCACAGACGAAGTAATAAATGAGCTGGCAAAGAAACCTAGAAAACTAGATTTTGTTCTGTACATCATGAAATAAATGTAAGTTCCAAAAAGTTGTCATGAACTTTTTAACTTCCCCAGCAAAATCCTAGTTACGCCACTACCCATCGCCCATGCTACAGCGGCGTTATTAATGCCTATGGGTTATTGAATCGGCTTCAAAGATTATTGTTTAATAATTTGTTTTCGTATTATGAATAACTTTTATAACTTGCAGATGAAACTTGCTTGTTACAGTATTTAGTTTGTTTTGTCGTATGATTTTACGTGCGGTTTTATCGATGTCAGAATCGACACCGTCGCTATGGATGTTGCCAATACGTACTTTAGGTTTGCTAAGGTTCGGTGCTACAATATTATATTGTTTACCCAAATTTGCAACAATTTCATTTTGCATTTGGCTGTGGTCTGAATGACTTTTGCAACCAATGCCGATTGCTCGTTAGGTGCTTCTCTAACCTTAGAACTATTAATACCAATTTCAGCTGGCTTTATTGAACCTTTAATTTTGACTTTACATTCTTGAGTTCTAACCGGTTTAGTTTAAGCACCGGTTCCGCTTTCAATGCACTTAACATAGGGGGTGGTGTTTTTATTCTGAGGTATTGCTATTTTTAGCAATGTGAGCCTAGTAAAGGCTATATCCATATATTCCTTTTTAAAACTTTTATACATTTCATACAGATCATTTAGTACAGGGGTTCTCAACCTTTCAGGCTCTGAGCACCCTTCATACTTTGGTGTGAGGTCACGCCTCCCTTTATGGAATAAGTTAATTTAGATTTATATGTGATAATTGTACTTACATTATGTTTGAGTAAAATGACTTTGAACTTAGGCTAGACATACTCTGGTAAGAAATATAAAATCATATTTGTTCAAAAAAATTTTAATTACACAAATCATCGAAACGTCAACAATGTAACCATCAAAATGTCCGTTATTTTTGTAGTACTAGTGTGAGGGCTGGAACTGTTTCTCATCAACTATTTTTTGTATCTTTGGTTGCAATTTTGACAAAGAACACCGCAGGTCACTTTCCACATCTAGTTTGGTTCGATATTTTGATTTTATATTAGCAAGGCTGAAAATCCTGACTCGCATAGATAAGTCGATGAAAATTGTACAAGCAACTTGGCTGCTTCCATTGCTACTTCTAGGTAAACGGGAAGATATAGGAGCTAGAAGTCTTAGAGATCCATGTTTGGGAAATCCACTTTAGCTTTGGAATAAAATTGTAAGTCAATTGTTTGTTTTTGAATATGATTAGGAGGTATGTCAATATTGATTTTAAAAGGATCTCTTGTTAACTAGAATTCCCAGTTTTCTGAGCTTATATCTGGGAAATAGATTCCGATTTTGTTCTTCAGAAATACCAAATGCTCAGATATGAGCTCCTTCATTTCATTTACCAGGTTTTTTGGAAGACTTTGGGTATCATCGAGGAGGTTGTTTAATTTTGGAAAGGAAGAAAGGTTCGGTTTTGAATTCTCAAAACGGCGTTGCCAAAGAGCCATCTTCTCAGCAAAACTCTTAATTAAATCATAGTTCTTCAAAGTACTTTTCTGATCTTGTAGTTTTAGGTTCAGACGATTTATTGTTTCGAAAAGGTCTGACAAATATGCCAGGCAGAAGTTAAATTTGTCATCTGTAAATTTCTTGTACAGTTTTTCATTTGAACTCATCCAAAAAAATTCAACTTCCGATTTTACGTTGAACAATCTTGCAAGCATATTACGTTTGGACAACCAACGAACTTCGGTGTGAAGGAGAAGTGTTTCTTGATCACTGTTTAGTTCTTGACACAACATTCGAAAAAATCTGGTGTTCAAAGCACTGGATTTGACATGATTAACTACTTTAACTGCTAAGTTCAAAGCAATGTTGAGTGATTCAGGGAGAGTATGGCAAGCCGAAGTTTGTCTGTGGATGACACAATGAGATCCAATTATTCTAGGGTTCTTTTTCTTGGCCAATTCAATAAATCCTGATCGGCATCCTGTCATTACTTGAGCTCCATCAGTACATATTGCAATAACTCTCTTCCAGGGAAGGTCATTAGCTGCGCTTGTTTTGACATGTCTGTAGTTTCAACGTACTGCAATGCAAAGAATGGGTAGTTCTTTAGCTTCTGCACCAATTGATTTTCAAATCAATAGCTATGTCATCAATTCTACGTTTGACTGTATCGTTTGATAAATCAATTTTGGCAACTTTATTGTAGCTGTCTTCACCGAGTACAGTACTACAAGCAGTAAGCAAACAAAGTTTTATCAGTGACTCACCTATTGTGTGGGGTTTTTGTCTTTAGCTATCAACAAGGCAATTTTGTAAGAAGCCTCAACTGCCTTTTCATTTTATGTTCGAAAACTTCCGCTGGAATCAAGTTTCATTCGCGTAAGGCAACTTTTCTTAGAAGCAAAAATTCAGTAGGTTTATCCTTCAGGGCAGCATGATTTGTAGTCAAATGGCGTTCCAAACGTCGAGGTCGCATTGCATCATTACTCAGAACTAAATGGCAAATTACGCACTAAGGTAAATGACTACCGTTTTTTTCAATAAATGTAAACCTGTATTTAATATAGTCATCACTATAGAGTCTTTTTCGGCAGTGATTTAGCCATTTTTAATAACAACTAACCACTAAAACACACAATAATTGTCATTGTTATGGCATAATCAACAACATTCACAGGCAAAGACAAATGCGCGACTGGTTACTGTGTGACTAATGGCACTGTTAGTGGACAGTGGCACTGTGGTAGACATGCGCAGAACGCCGCGCTACAGATAAACAAAGGCCTACGATGCTGAATCAGCTAGTTTCTCAAGCCTGGCCGGACGCTCACTGACTCATGCGTATGCACTATAAAGCAATTTCAATACTCATGTGTTTTTGTTCAGCGTATGACAAATTCAATTTTTTTGTAAATATCCATGAAAAAACTACAAATTAATTAAATTTTCTGTGATTTGCTGACGGCTCCCTTAGAATTCCTCCACGCACGCCCCCGGCGTGCCCCCAGGTTGAGAACCGTTAATTTAGGACATCATATACATTGGCGCCTACTAACCTTTGAGAGATATCATGTAATAGGCATGTCTCACAGTTTAAACAGAAGGGTTCTTTCTTGCAGCTCTAGACAGCGATTTCAGAGGATGTGAACCCGTTGCGTTTATAATAAATTGGATTCTGATATTTGTCGCAACTGAATACCTTGACACTGCTGTTCTTGCAAAGTGAAGAAGATATAACTTCCTGTATATACCTTCAGACAAGCAATAAATTAAGTGCAAGTATAAATGTAAATCCTTGGTTGTAATTGATGATAATCACAGTAGAGATAACAATAGTTATGTACTAAAAGAGTTTACAGATAACCAATAACTATAGCAGGAACTATATTCACTATGAAATACATGTGATTTCTTAATTCAGAGATTTAACAGTTTGTAATTAAGGAGCGGATAGTATATAACAGCTCCCCGCTGACTACAGGGCCTAGTATGTATTGACAAATCGGCAGGGTGTCATCTTTCTTAGTAATCTTAATAATAGCAATGATTATGGTAGGTTAATTTTTCTCACAAATTTAGCCAACAAGTACTGACGCTAATCCAGCACGTATGCGATAGTTTTAATTGCTTGGCAAATTAAATTACGTTTACGCTGAGAAATTCAATTACCGCAATTCTTTGATGTAGAAATTTTAAAAGCTTTATAAATTATTGCACTTCATTGATATCATACGAAGCATGTATAAAATTACACTTGCTTTGTAACTTTAAAATGCAATATTGCCATTCCTAGTAGAATACTTATTTTACAGCATAGGTAAAAAATAGTAGGTCACGAAACTGATTGATAACTTGACCAGAGTCCTGTGTGATGTCGCAAAGTCAATGATCTTGTGACGTCATTCATCGGAGGGGATAGAACTGACTATATACACTACTGTCATACTGTGAAAAAGATGTAGTGTCTTTCAATTTTACGGGTCGACTAATTTAGATCCGACTGCGGCTGACACCAGAATTTAGAACACATTTTATGGTGGTATGTTTAAGTTTCTAATTCACAATCATATAAGCAACATGGACTTCGAATGAGGGTTTAAAAACTTTAACATGTTTGAAATTATAGTCGTACCTACATCACCACCAGCACAACCAATAACATTTATAAGGGGACTCATAAAATAGACTTTACCAATATTATATAATGGTTTCGAAGCTATCTATGGCATAAACCAATTGACTCTTAAATTTAACACTAATCCTAATTTTAATACACCCTTGAAAATGTGTAAAATTGCTAAAAATTACTAACATTTTTATTTATTTTTCAGGTGTTGGGTTTTGTGCCGTCCTAGTTGCATTTTTCGTATCCTTTTACTACAATGTTATTATAGGTAAGTGCAGTATTTATTAAACTTTTTTTCTCAAACTCGGTTCGAGCAAGTCTGTTCCAACGCATTCTGAAATATTCGGGATTTGCGGACTTATCGAGGCAAAATTTCATCAAAGTTCCTAAAAATCTTTTGGGCTACGCCTTCTCAAGTTAGCTTCATTTTAGAATTTCCATTAGGTCTATCTATCCCGTATTGTTCTACAACAATTATTTTGTTTTGTAATGCCCTCGCATGCTAATATCTTTTTTATTTTTTAGGATAGACCGGATGTCAAATAGAAAAAGTGTCTTTTCTTGATTTCAAACCTTTTATTATTTTTACGTAGGATTAACGTTATCTCCGTCTCTTGAAAGTTGTTCAGTTTACCTCTCTTATTTCGCTTAAAAACTTTTTTATTTTTGAACATCTTGAATAAGAGTGATACGTGCTTATTGTTTTCGAAAAATTCCAAACTGCAAAATTTCAACTCGAATTTTTCACCGCCGATTTAACTCCAATCCCATTTTTAAATGGGCATGTGGTATACATTTTTCCGAGAAATTAATGTTAGACAAAATTTTAGCAAATTAGAATCAGGTTAATTATAAAGTTTTAAGAAATTTGCCGAAGTAATTGTTTCAAAATCTGTTACGGATAGAAATGACGTTACGTTATTAATTTTGAATTGCTCAGAAAAAGCGGGAACTCCGTAACAATTCTAAAGGTGCGTCGGCTAACTTTCAGTGATGTGGGAATAGGTTTCTATGATAAAATGGTAAAATATAAAAATAATAAAAATCTAAAAAGTACAATGGTCGAAATATAAAACTGCGTTACAAATACCACTTACCTTGTAAGGTTTTTCTAACTGTCAAGATTAAAGGGCGCCAAACCGCCAAACCCTAGCAATATTGTCGATGTTATTTGCTACCCAAAAGGAGGTTATTCCGGATAGCTCGCCTGGCTTCTGATTCCAAGTTCGTCCCCTCAACCATCTCCTTTTGAACCCTACTTAAAAATACTTCCCTACTTTCTACTCAATTACAGCAATTTTCAAAACAACGGTTTCCCCAATAAAACTTCATCATTGGTGGTGTTACGGTATTCCATGCAAACACGAAACAAAACAGTAAAAATCAGTAAAGAAATTGTCTACACCGACTACCGCAACAAAACAGGAACATAATGGTAGACTAGAAATCCAAAAGTATTCTATTTTGGGGCTAGCTCAACAACGTCGTAGAATGGGCGTGGGTGATGTAGAGGGAACATATTGGAAACCTCAGTAAACTATATTATCAATATACAATTACGAAGGACTATTTACAAAACAACAAACAAACGAATAATTTGCGTAATCGTTCGTTACAGTGATGGTAAACAAAGCGTCATAACATAAAAATATAAAATTGGTAAGCAAATATAACATCTTACAATTTAGAAACTTTCGTAATGCTTCAAACCTTAAATATATACAAAAGAAAATTAAACGTAAACTTTACAGTAATTCTAAGAAAAGAAATATACATAATTTATACATTCTGCATTGTGAAATGCACCTCCTCAGGAAATAGTGTAGCATTAAGCTTATACACCCTAACTTAAATTAATCAAGCGTTAACTTCTGTTAAATTGATGCGGAAGTTGTTAACGTGAATATCTATGCAAAAAGACAAAAGAAACAGTAAAACGGACTCTAACACAAACTTTGATTGACTAATTTTTAACTTAAAGAATGATTACATAGTCGTTCGTGCATGGTGAACGTGAGGTTTGTAACATGGCGTTGGCAATTTACTGGATAATCATGAGTAATAACAATATGAACAGCAAATAAAATGTCTATTCTTTACAGCAGTATTAAAAAATAACAAAAACAGAAAACGGTACCTTGAGCTATCGGCTTCGAACTAGTATCATCTTATGGATGGGAAAATGCGACTGCGTTTTTCTATCAGCTGAATGCTGGAACCACCAACTTAACTCATACTAGCACTGCAAGCATTTTAACAATGTGACTTTACAACACGTCTTATCGCTAAGAGGATGTTGTATTCAATGTCCCGCTTTCAAAGTACGATCTCTATTTTATAAGGAAAGAAGCGTGTATGGGGTAGATATTTGGCCTTCAAAAATATCGCCGAAGGACTGTGGATAATCCTCAGATGGCAGCTGCAAAAATCTACAGCTTGCCAACCAGGAGATAACGTATTAACAAAGGATTTTTAAACAAAGGAACAATCTTATTACTTTGAAATATCTGCACAACTGCAAGATAACAGTATAAACTTATAGATAACAAACCTATTGCAAGTGTTTGTTTACTAGGCAGATGGTTAAGTGGCCTTATCTTTAAAAAAGACCGTGCATTTATGTGCAACTGTAAAATGTAGTCACTGCAGGTGTTAGGATTTGTAATTTGTTTGTAACGACTTCGTAATGTGAAGTTTTCTAAGCAGCTGTTTGATTTTATAAGACAAAATTTTATAGAGTAATTACTTGAGAGATTTCATAAATTTACACTAATTTTAAATGGCTGGAAATCGAGCTTGTTGAGAAATTTTAGGGCGTTATAAATAGAAGTAAGTTGAATAAATATTTATGCAGAAAAAATACTTGCAGGGTTTTGAACGTAACAGTGTAAACTGGATATCCTCTCACAATGATCCTATCTCATAACTACCCGTAAATAAAATTTTGTCTAAATTTAGATTCTATTAGCAGTAAACTTCAAAGCATATCATTACATGTCCATTAACCTTAAAGAAAAAAAACAACCTAATCTACCTCCTCTGATCATAAACTCCAAAAGGAGCCTTAACCTGAAAACAATACTATCATTTCATTGCATTAGATTCTTTAGATTGTTATGCGACATTGTATAAATCCCAATTGCTTAGAAATGACGAACAACCGACTTAGAAATACGTAGCACAATACCAACTTCTGTTGTTCATCATTCCGAGGACTATTAAAAATATGAAATATTCACACACAAATTTACTAATAATGCATTTTATAGTTAAAGCTTGCGTTCATTTAATACGAACATTTCGCATTTTAAAAGTTTAAATTATTTTTCTAATTATTTTAGTCTTAAATGAAAATAACTAATTCGGTTGTTCTACAAACCTTCTTAAGTCATGTTGTCGTTCTTGTTTCCGTCGAAGGACTATCAGCCGAAGGCGAGAGCCTATGTACACGTCCATTGGTATCGACGCATAATTTTGTACTTGACTTCTGCTGCTCTGTATTAAGTTTATTCAAACTTCTTAATCTTCAACAAATTCCGCACTCAATTCCCACACAATATACGCCTAAAGCTTTTAACGGTAAGGCCAACGTATTCAGTTCTTGCAAGAACAATCACAAATTTTATTCTATTTTATGGGTTTGTGGTTCTTGAGATTTCTAAGCCCATGTGAATCGAAACAATATTCTTATGTACAATACTGCCCCTAATTTTTATCAATGGTGTTTCTAATTATAACGAAGATGTAAAATACCTATCGTTGTTGCTGTTCATATAAAAATGTACTAAGTACTTCTTGTCCTAATTTAAATATCATATAAAATAACCCCTTTCTAACTGTAATTACTCGAGTTTCTATAAAATTTTTAAGAGTTTTTTTCTTACCGCGGCACCTAAACCAGATAAAATTTATATATGTTTTTCTATATACAAATGGATGTATAATCAATACACAAACGTGACATCTTACAAGCAAACAAAACCTATACTGATTGACAAGAAAACACAGGAAAATGTTTCTACCGAATTTTGTAAGAAATATTTTAAAGCAGTTAATTTGAAACGAAGAACCAAACAAATTTGATCTTTAAGATCTTAAATGCAACCAGCTGAAACTACAGGTACTTAGGATAACCTTTAAATACGGATACATATTGACCATATTGTAGCGGGCTACTGCTACCGCGTTTCTTTAATTTAAAACAAGTAATAATAATGGTCTTTATTACTCACTGTTCACAAGTCTAATTAACAGTATATGCCTTATTTATAGATGGTTCCAGTCCACTCAACAATGAAGCACTATTACACTAATGAATTTACAAGCACTAATATCTTCTTAAATTAACTCCTTTACCTCATTAACAACACTAACACAATTATTTGTTTATACACTTCTATTTATTTATGTATACTACAAGCTGCATGTACATTAGACACAGCATATCACGTTTATATATACTTCTAAAGCTCAAAACTACTATTACTTTACACGATATAATTTATATTAGACATTCAAGAATAGACTGACTCTTGCATTCATTACCGGTCTTATATATACTCTAGATTACAAGGATGACTCATGCTCCCGTAATTTCTAGAAGAATTCTGGAATCCTTGAGAAGGCGCTGTGCCCCAAGCGTTTGTATGTTTGACGGGTTGCCTAATAGTGGATCGCAACACTGCCCCCTCTTTAAAACCGTTACGTCTCGTAACTGTAAATCCATCTTGACGCCAATTCGATGACTGGTGACGGAATCGGCAGCTATCTCCTCTGGTGCATCCACCGCGTCGTTGGAAGTAACAGTCAACACTCTTTTCCTGGTCTTGGTAGGCAACCGGTTGATAACAACAAACAAGAACCTGGACGTTGGTTCCTGGAAAACTACTTCTAGCATATTTCGGACTATCCTCCAGTCTAAGCGATCCAGTCCACAGCCCAGCTTGGGCACCGCTAGTCTCGTTACTCCATTTTCCATCATCTGCGCCTTAAGATTTAGCAAAGCCTCCCATAGATGTCCATAACTAGGTCTCTGCCATGAAGAATTTTTGGTGACCAGATAGTAAACATAACGATTTTTATCTTGAAGGACCAAAGATTTTCCTACAGTTGGCTGCTGTTGTACTAATTCATCCACACATCCAAACTTTTTCTTGAAAACAACAGCTATTCCCTTGACATTGCCAAATCTTGAGCTATGCAATGTGCAAGGGAATACTCTTCTGGTGCTCTAAACAGATCTTGCTGTTTTTCAACAACAACGCCAAATCTCGCTTTAGCGGAACCACCATACGCCGCCATAAAGCTCTCAAAATCTACATTTGGCTCATGATTAATAACTTGCCGAACACCATTATCATTATTCGAGTCTTCCTGGTTGTTGCCAGCGTAGGATGTTAAACGGTCAAAGTGTACCACTTTCGGTTTACCACGAGGATCTTCTGATCCGGTACACTACATCATTAATCCTTTTAACACTTCGTACGGCCCTTCCCATTGTCTTTGTAGTTTTGGCGACAATCCACGTTTTCTTTGTGGATTGTACAACCACACTAAATCTCCAGGTTGATAACCACCTTCTTGTGCTCTCGTGTCATATTGTGATTTCATTCGATCGCTTGCTGCCTGTATATTCTTTCGGACGTTTTCGTGAATACTATTTGATCTTTCACGAAGCTTACTAACGTAATCTTCACCTGCGATCTCTTCTCCAGGTTTAAATCCAAACTGAAGATCACATGGTAGCCGCAATTCACGTCCTAGCATTACGCAAGCGGGAGAGTACCCTGTGCTGTCATGTACCGAAGATCGGTACGCCAGTAGGAACAAATGCAGATATTGGTCCCAGTCTTGTTGATGTTCAGAGACAACTTTGGCCAGGTACTTCCTAACGTCCTGTTCATTCTTTCAACCATTCCATCCGATTGGGGATGAAGTGGCGTGGTTCTAGTCTTCCTGATTCCAAGATGCTTGCAGACATTTTGAAACAATACTGATTCGAAGTTTCGACCTTGATCGGAGTGTAATTCCAACGGAACTCCAAAACGACAAAACAACTCCTGACTAGTACATCTGCAACCGTCTCGGCTTCTTGGTTAGGTATAGCATATGCCTCCGGCCATTTGGTAAAATAATCCATTGCAACCAAGATGTATTTATTTCCTTTCTCTGATTCAGGAAATGGACCAGCTATATCAATGGCTACCCTCTCAAAAGGATTCCCCACGTTATACTGTCTCATTGGGGCTTTCCGTTTTGAGACCGGGCCATTTGCAGAGGCACACAATTCACATTTCCGGCACCACTCCTTCACATCATCTTTGCAGTTCAACCAATAGAATCTTTCTCTCACTCTCTCGAGAGTTCTTTTCACGCCAAAGTGCCCTCCGGAAATACCATCGTGCAAGTGCTGCAACACTTCCGGCACTCTGCTTCTCGGCACTATCACTTGAAGTCTCTCAGTGCCCTCTTCAAATTCCAGGCGTCGTTTCAAGATTCTATTTTCTATCATCAAGGAGTCCCACTGTGCCCAGTATGCCTTCAGGCTCCTACTTAAAATACTAATTTCTTCCCAAGCTGGCCGTTGTCCTCTATTTTTCCACTCAATAATACGTCCCAATTCGGCGTCATTCTCCTGGTCTTCTCGTATTCTTTCGAGTTGCCAAGTATCATCGGTTACCGTCATTCTATGGATGACACTTATTTTCTCTTCCATCTTGGAGCAATGATTGCAGTCCATCGGACAAGGTCTCCTTGATAGAGCGTCTGCATTCCGATGGCTAGTTCCTACACGATGTTCTGTATCAAAGTCATATTCCTGCAGCCGCTCTATCCACCTTGCCACTTGCCCTTCAGGATTTCGAAACTGCAATAACCATTTCAGTGAAGCATGGTTTGTTCTCAACAGGAATTTACGGCCGTATAAGTACTTATAAAAGTGCTCTACGGATTTGACGACGGCCAACAGCTCCCTTCTTGTCACACAATAGTTCCTTTCTGGCCGCGACAAGACCTTGCTGAAATACCCAATAACTTTTTCTTGTCCGTCCTGCACTTGAGAAAGAACGCCTCCTATAGCTGTGTTACTGGCATCGGTATCCAACACAAATTTTCCCTCCATCCGTGGATAACTCAAAATTGGTGCTGTAACTAGTAGCCGTTTCAGTTGTTCGAATGCACTGTGGCAGTCGTCATTCCAATCATATTCTTGTCCATCTTCGGTTAATTTTGTTAACGGTTTGGCAATGTTCGCAAACCCAAGTATAAAACGTCGGTAATATGTGCACAATCCTAGAAAACTGCGTAGTTGGTGTATATCTGCTGGTGTAGGCCACTCTTGTACCGTTTTTATTTTGTCAGGGTCAGCTCTTATTCCGGTCTCTGAAACGACATGTCCTAGGTATTTCACCTCTTTTCCAAATAGGTGACACTTCTTGGGGCTCAATGTAAGGTTTGCCCGCGTAATCTTTGGAATATCTCCTCTAAGTTTTTAAGGTGTTCTTCAAAAGACCGGCCTAACACTATCACGTCGTCTAGGTACACCAGACATGTTTTCCAGGACAGTCCACGCAGTATCGACTCCATCAATCGTTCAAAAGTAGCAGGAGCATTGCATAATCCAAATGGCATGACCTTGAACTGCCATAATCCAGTTCCAATTGTAAACGCAGTCTTTTCTTTATCGTTTGGCTCCAAGCCTACCTGCCAGTATCCGCTTTTCAAGTCCAAGGTCGAAAACCATTTAGATCCGGATAGAGTATCTAAGGTGTCATCAATTCTGGGCAAAGGATAGCTGTCTTTCTTTGTCACATTGTTAAGCCGCCGGTAGTCTACACAAAACCTTGTCGACCCGTCCTTTTCTTGACAAGCACTACCGGGGATGCCCATGGACTATTCGAGGGTTCAATCACTCCCTGTTCTTCCATATCGGTGATAATTTGCTCAGCTTCCTTACGTTTTGCCAAAGGAAGCCGCCTGGGGTGTTGTCTTATCGGTTGCGCATCTCCAGTATTGATCTTGTGTTGCACAACATTCGTCCTTCCTTCTCACTATCATCCAGTGCAAACACACCTCGACATCGTCCGACCAGTTCTTTTACCTTGCCCAGTTGATCGCCATTTAATCCTTGACACGAGGGTATCAACATATCCAGCAACCGTTGGTTGGTTTATTTTTCGTGTCGTCAATACAACGTTTAATATGACATACTGGAATGCAACTTCCCACAATCATGCCTTTCTTCAGGGTCACTGTATGAGGGTTAATGTTCAGCACCCTTACTGGTACCATATTTCGAGACTTTACCAGCGTTCTTCCAATCAGAAGTCCTCCTGACCCATCCCCGATTCAGTTGCTTCCATCATGCATACTTGTCCTTCCCGGAGCGTACCATCCGGGCGTCCCATTACTATCATCTCCGCCTTCTCGGGTATTTTCATATCGCAAATCATTCGAACTTGCATCGTCTGGTTACTCGTCCCTTGAAATGGAATCTCATCATCATCTATCCGAAGCACATTTTCTTTCATGTTTACATGAAACCCATATTCTCTCATGAGATCCATTCCCAAGATCACTTCTTCTGTAATTTCAGCCACCAACACTCGATGATTAATTAATTTGTCCCCAATTGTCAACTTAACCGCAATCTCTCCATGAGTACCAATCTTCTCACCACTTGCCGTTCGGAGACACACCGATACAGGTAGCACTTTTCCACGACCAACCAAATCTGGTCTCACAATAGTTCTTGTCGCTCCTGTATCCACAAGTAATCGGACAACCCTACCATTAATTCTACCATCGATATAAATGCTGTCCAGACTTTCCACCGACGATGCAGCACGGATGATAATCTCCGGGGCACTACGCTGTGCTGTCGAAGTTCGCCCTCTTACATGGACCAGCTTTGGCACAACCGGTTGTTTCTTTGGTTGAGTACAGCGTCTCTGCATATGGCCAACTTCACCGCAGCTCCAGCATCGTAGACGCCATCTCCGCGGTCGTAGTCTTTTCAGCCTTTCCGCCTTTTGCTTTTCAAACACACGGTTGATTATTTCATCTATGCTGTTCTGAGCTTGACCAGGTTCCTCTAAGGCAGACCGAACTTTGTGACTCACCCTATGTGATGTCTGCTTAGCTGCTTCAAATTCAAGCGCATGGGCCAGTGCGTCATCTAACATTTTTGGCCGTGCTAGTCTTAGCGCTTGCTGTATTTCGCCATCCTTAACGCCATCCACAAATGTTTGGACAGCAAGTTGTTCGAGGAAGCTGTCTGGTGCCGTTGGGTATGCCAATCTAACTAACCTGGCAATGTCAGCTTCGAATTCTTGCAGGCTTTCACTTGTCTTTTGCGAGCGGTTCTTAACTTGTGCGTGGTAAACCTGTTGAAGGTGAGCATCTCCATATCTCATCTCAAGCTTTGATGTTAAGAGGCCGTAATCATTCTGCTGGTGATCGGGAATCGTTTGTAAGATGTTAAGAGCCTCCCCCCGTAGGGCCACTATTAAGGAGATAGCCTTCTCTTTGTTGCACCAACCGTTGGCTATTGCAGCAGCTTCAAATTGTTTCAAATATGTGGGCCAAGGTGTTTTACCATCGAATGTAGGTGGTTTTACTTTAAATTTAGACGGAGTTGACTCGCATCTTTCCATGGTTCTTATTTCTGGAATGTTCTGATTAACAACTTAGCTTGGTAATTCAAGTGGTCGCGTTGTTAGTGAAATCACTTGTTCTTGCAGCCTCATCACCTCTTCTTCCATTTTTATCAATTTATTATCCAACTTTTGCTCAACTGTTTTTACCTGTTCAGTGAAATCCTCTTTCAATGCAATGGAACTTTCCATTAATCTTTGTTCTAACGTGGCTGTACTTTCATTCAACTTTTCTTCCATTTTGGCAGTATTTTCAGTAAACTTTTCATTTAGTGTCACTTCCAGTTTAGCTGACCTCACTAAGTTTTCATTGAGTGTCACTTGCACTTCGGATTTAAAATCCTTAAGGAAATTCATTAAAGTTTCTGCCTCCATCCTACTTTGATTTCTTGTAACTGGCATATACAAACTACTTAAATGTCTTTAGACTTGTGTTTTAAATTAATCACTATATACCCCACACAGGCTGACACCAGTGTAGCGGGCTACTGCTACCGCGTTTCTTTAATTTAAAACAAGTAATAATAATGGTCTTTATTACTCACTGTTCACAAGTCTAATTAACAGTATATGCCTTATTTATAGATGGTTCCAGTCCACTCAACAATGAAGCACTATTACACTAATGAATTTACAAGCACTAATATCTTCTTAAATTAACTCCTTTACCATAGGTTCATTAACAACACTAACACAATTATTTGTTTATACACTTCTATTTATTTATGTATACTACAAGCTGCATGTACATTAGACACAGCATATCACGTTTATATATACTTCTAAAGCTCAAAACTACTATTACTTTACACGATATAATTTATATTAGACATTCAAGAATAGACTGACTCTTGCATTCATTACCGGTCTTATATATACTCTAGATTACAAGGATGACTCATGCTCCCGTAATTTCTAGAAGAATTCTGGAATCCTTGAGAAGGCGCTGTGCCCCAAGCGTTTGTATGTTTGACGGGTTGCCTAATAGTGGATCGCAACAATATTCTATTAAGAGGCGATTTTTCTTTGGGCATATTAGCAACTTATTCATCCAAAATCATTTTGTCCAAAAGATGTTACTATTTGGAGTATTTTAATAATAAGGACATACTATCAAATAACAAAGCCACACAATATTGTATAGTTTAATTTATTAAATTTTAGCATGGGCTTTATACTTCTTGGCAATTAGTATAAGAGCTGAACTGCCTTGGCTACACTGCAATAACACTTGGAATAGTGATTTATGTTGGGAATCAATGATGCAAAATAATAACGGCAACGTGCAATCCGCCAGAAGATATAATATTTCAACCGGATCAAATCCAACAAATCGACATACTCCAGCTTCTGAATTTTTTAGGTAAGTGAATTATAATTCCTAAAAGTTAGAGTTTTTCACAAAATATACATACAGAAACACTTGTAAGTTTTTCATATAAAATTTCTTATCCGGTCAACGGATATTACCTTATCAATCCGGACCATCGACAGCCAGAAATTCAGATATTGAAAACGCAATGTAAGTGTGTGAATAGGTTGTGTTTGTAAAGTGTGTGTGTGTGTGTGTGTGTGTATGTGCGCGGGCTTGAGGGCGTGTGTTATGTATATGTGTGTGTGTGTGTGTTGGTGAGGGTTGTGTGTATATGTGTTGTGTTTGTGATGTTGATGTCCGTGTTACGTTCCCCCTCTAGAACCAGGACCATCGGCAGCTGGATATCCTAGTCATCAAGGAAGAACGTTCAGCGGATTTGCCTTATCAGTCCGGACCATCGGCAACCGGAAATCCAGGTGTTGAAAAGGCAATGTAAGTGTGTGTGCGTGTGCGTGCGTGTGTGCGTGCGTACGTGCGTGAGTGCGTGCGTGTGCGCGCGCTTGTGTGTGTATGTGTGTGTGTGCGTGTGTGTGTGTAGCGTGTTCGAAACGTTAATTTGTGTTTATGTTTGCCCAGGTTGCCAAAAGGTTGAATTGAATTGGTATAATTTTGTACATGTTTGAAATTATACTATTACATAAAAAATTAGGTTCTTTCAGAGGAAAGGATTTGTTTGCTGTATTATTTGCCTCAGGTATGTGTAAGTTTGGTTCTTAAAATTTAGCGTTAGTAAAAAAAGAAAAGAAATTCCCTATTCTACTACTATAGATTAACTTATACTACTACGTAAAATTAACATATAATACTACTTTTAGTTATTATTTGTTAGAGACGGGGTTGTTAATATGTAGAAGCATACAAATTCTACATACTATCGGGTTGGATTGTTTCAAAGTCGGGTTGATGCTTTGATCTTGTTGCATTTCGTCGTCAAGAGCAGAGCTCTTGGAATTCCAGGAGATCAGTCTCCGGTTATTCGTTGTTAATGTTCCCTATTCTTCCCTAACCCAGTTTAATTTCATTCTTCCTTCCTACTGATAATACAATCTCAATACATAACATAAAACGCCACACAAAATTAATTTTTTTTTTGATAGTTATCCGAACCCGGTGGAGTGGAACGCGTTTATAGCCAAAGTGTGGGACTCTCCTGGCGGCATACCCACTAAAACCACTCTCCCCAGCGGGTGCGTCTACCAAACGGCTCCGCCGCACTGCAGCCTAAAAGGCTTATTATGCTGACTCTGGTTAAGTATTATACCCAATCTGCAAAGCCTGCACCCCGAAATACAGAGTGCAGGTCCCTTAATGAGAGGGTATCGACTTCCTTCGGGTGTAACTTTGATCATCCGAATAGGCGCTGTCTCGCTGTCTCACCAGGAAGGTAAAATCTGCCTTGACTACCAATGTTCCTTTAGTCATATATCTTGGAATTTCCCCTATCCGCCAACTGGAGATGCGCCCAATGGGTAATCAACCGCTTGGGAACAAAATTAATTAAACGACAAACATCCCAAAACGTATAAATATACAAATGCATACACAAATAAATAAATATAAATATAAACATCTAAATAAAGCATGTGTAGTGTAACCGACATAAAGGCTGACCCAAACACCCTCTATAAACGGCACAACGGGCTCTGTGATCTAACATCTAGTGGCAGTGACTCGACAACACCTACGTAGTGTTTGAAATATAACTACCGAATTGAACTAACTTGACTTTTAATCAAAATAATAACCACTAAATAGGTCACACTTCCAACTTCATTTGGCACATCTCGACAAGGACGGGTTACGTACAAGTACCCGGATCAGCAACACTGAATTTAGCGGGATGTCAACTGTTACCCAGACATACCACACATGACAACTGAAGAAACGTTAGTGTAAACCAGCTAGTCTTTTCTGGTAGCTACTGAGGTCGAATAACCAATACTACCCAGCTAAAGTTGAAGAGAGGGAACACCAGGAAGGTAAAATCTGCCTTGACTACCAATGTTCCTTCCCGCACGGACATAAAATGTTAGTAATATTCAACAAGGCTCAATCACACGCGCCCGCATACATGCATTAACAGTTTCCAGCCCGTGTTATAAAATATTTCACAAAGGCTAGCCGACTTCCTATTATTTCCAAAGGGTACAACTACAAGTACCTTGACAAGACGACATGAATCGCTGAAATGAACTTATGGTATGATTGTGCATGATTAAAAAGGCGCTGGTTATTGAATAGACTATCTCCAACATAGTCATAAATGCAAACGCAAAAGGCACGAGAAGGTCGGTCATACCAGAGGTTCAATTTAATTACATCACAACAATGATCACAAACGTTATATAGGAACATCGGCTAGATAATAGGATAAACATACAACAACAATATAATTAAGTTTAAACCGAGATATGAGCGATGTAGTGGAATATGTTGGCAGCAAATACATACCCAAAATTCTATATCACAAATACAAGCCTATATTCAGGCGCTAAATGTTTATATAAATGCATGTTAGTTGAATATATTAATCTCTGGTAAGCAAACGTTAAAAATTATTCATTATGATTGCATCGGTTAAAACGTACTTTTTAAAAATTAAACACATCGTGGCATTACAAGTTACAACCAAAAAAATATACACAACAACGTTATGGTTAATTCAATTACTTTCTTAAAACTAAAACAAATATAACGTAGAAATATAATACTGTTCATATTCAAACTTGTCTAATAATTTGATTCAATATATCTAAGGGATGATGGTACTAATTGCTCGTAAAATCACAGTAAGGGTGCATTTACTATGTATTCGGTAGCAGGTGCAATGCAATTGGAGCTACAACTCTGTTTTAAATACTAAATAAACATTATTTCAAATAAACAAATATTAGTTTTACCCTGATTTAGATACTAAATAAACAATTCAGATAAATAAATATTAGCTTTCAGTTAATAATCTATAGGAACACTGTGGCACGATTTAAATAAAATTAAATAAAAACCCTTAACCACAAAAAATATTTAAATTACTAGATACGTATTTCGACCACTATGTGGTCATCATCAGTAGAAAAAAAAAAAAAAAATTAGTTGTATAATTTACTATAATTTACAATTCACTTGTTTGTTGTTGAGAACACCAGCCTGCGGGTGAGGAGAATATCCTCGATAGTGTTTAAAGCAACAATATAGTAAATTATACAACTAATTTTTTTTTTTTTTTTTTCATTGATGATGACCACATAGTGGTCGAAATACGTATCTAGTAATTTAAATATTTTTTGTGGTTAAGGGTTTTTATTTAATTTTATTTAAGCTTTCAGTTGTTAAACCAAACCACACTCGTTTATACATACAATAAAATCGTGAATTCACCTATTAAACATCACAAGTAAACCAACCACCAATGCATACATCAATCTCAAAAAGCAACAGGTAGTCATAAAAATTATTCCTTCAGTGGTTAAATAACTAATGATTTTACAATATGTACTAACATCACAGTCAAAACAAAGCTGGAATTACAAGATGTAATCAGATTACCTTAAATAGCAACTACATTATAAACATAAAACATTACCTTTAATAAAAACCCGCCAAGTGAAATCTTTCAACCTGCCCTCTTGAAATCTCAAAACAAAGTTTTTAACCTTGTTGAATCGATCGATCGTTTTTAGTGGAATGCGTTCAGAAACCTGCAATTGGTTACTGAGCTATTCTAACAAATACCTTCAAATATCGAAATGTACACTATAATATTTGCAATAATTATCAACCAATGAGTAATCGACTTAGAAACACTACGGATCACTACACATGGAAGCGTTTAACAGTGCATAAAATAGCAAACACATAATTTAAGTGCACTTGCATTAGGATTGTGTCCATTAGCATCTTTACATTAAAACGTGTTTGTTTAAAATTGACTGCAAAACTTACCTATTAATGCAAGTCAATGCTTATGCGAGTACAGCCACCACAATATGTATAAATACCTCCTGTAAATTACTTCTAGGACCAGAAGATCAGGTCGTCCGTTTATACCAGGCGTGTTTTTAAGTAAGTACCGTTTTGAAGCAGCGCTGCGCTCGCTGTTCCGCACATGCGCACTGTGTACCAATACCTTTTGGCTAGTCACAGACGCCATTGCTGCAACAATCGATTGTTTATACATTTGTTTTTGAGTATTTAAAATGCATCTGCCGATTGAGAATCCCGCCGACTGTGAAATAGGCGCTGTTATTCGTTTTCTTAGTGCTAAAGGCCTGAAAGCAGTTGAAATTCACCATCAGATTTGTGTAGTGTACGGACAAAACATTATGAGTGATCGGATGGTAACGCAATGGGTAAGAGCTTTCAACAATGGCCGAAAGAATTGGTTATGACAAAGAACGGAGTGGACGACTCTCAGTGATCACTGACGATTTGGTGCAGAAAGTAGGCGAAAAGTGACAGAACAGACGCTTCACGATTTCTTCGTATCATAGATGTATCCTCAAGTTTCAAGAAATGTTATCTACGAAATTGTTACCGCACGCTGCCAAATCAGGCGGAAAACTTCTATGACGACGGGATACAGAACCTTGTTGTTCGATATAATAAATGCCTTAATATTAGTGGCAATTAAGTAAATAAAAGTGTGCTCTATCATGTAAAAATAAAATCGTTACAACAAGTTTATTTGTTTTTTATACATATCAAAATGGTACTTATTTAAAAAACACGACTCGTGTCTGTTAACACTTCTTACTGCTGAAGGTACTACAAAAGCTGGACCTGACGCTCTCAGCGTCGTTATAGTGCCTTATAACTTTTGGCATGTTGATGTTAAAGCTTGTTGATGTTGTTCCTGTTGTTCTGGTGTTGTTTTATGGTTGATCTTATTAATAAATTGTTGGTCTGGATTCCTCGAGGCCTGCTCTTGGAATCCCCATGTTTTGATACAGTGAGCAGTTTCCTGGATCATCCCCTTGGTTGCTCTCCAACTACCCGATATCCGAATCCTGGGTCCACTAGCCTGTGGTTTTCGACCGACAGGACGGCTAATCGCCACAGGCCGCTCCATCGTCAGGTAGCTCGTCTAACAGGACTGACGGATGTGCATCTCCAACGACTTCAATTGTGTACCCATTCCTCGGCGCCCCGCATAACTGGAGAACTCCCTCAAGTCGTCACCGTTCCGCTGCTCACCTTTGATCGCCCGGTGGCGGTGATAGTTAGTTGTTGCTGCTTCGAAATCTAGGCAGCAACTGCTAAAGGTAGATGGGTATACACTGTTAAAGTCCTGGTCCCCACCAGGACTTTAACACTAAATGTCCAGAGGGATAACAACCACTTTCACTTTTAAGTCTTGGGGGTGGGCGCGGTCCCACTTTATATTAGTTTTCTTGTTTAATAGGCTACCAATTTATAGTATTAGTTTAGTTTAATTAGGATTTCTGATTTAGTAAAGTTATTTAGTAACCCTGCTTTTAATGTGAAATTCATCGTGCATATATAGATATTTAGGTGTTTTCCTTTTGTTATTTTGTACTTTTTGTTTTTGTTTTTAATTCTTTTGTAAATTAACTTATACCGTCCACTTAAAAAATTTATGACAAATCTGCCACCTACTCCAAATATTCAAAAAAATACGCCCCCGTTCGGATGAGAGGTAAAATGGAGGTCCCGTGTGTGAGTGTTGTCTCGCATGTTAAAGATCCCTACCTTGTTTAGAATAGCAAAGGTTGGGCAAAATTCAAAATTTCCAGGTAAAAAAAACTCGCTACCTGGCCAATGTAGTACCTTCAGGTGGAGCATTGGAAAAATCAAATCTAGGGCATCATCCATGGGCGGCTCCGTGGTGTAGTTGGTATGCGTATGACTACTATGCTCAAGGTCCCGGGTTCAAACGCCGACACAGTCTGCTTGAAAAATGTTAGGCGAGCATTTTTCACAAAAATAAGCCCTCGTTTGGATGAGCTGTAAATTGGAGGTCAGGTGTGTGTGTTGTCACGCACGTTAACGATCCCTACCTTGCTTGGTTCGGCAAAATTGAAGATTTTTCAGGTACAAAAAATCGTTTCCTGACCAATGTAGTATCTTCGGGTGGAGCATTGAAAAAAATTACATGTAGGGCATCATCCATGGAGCGGCTCCGTTGCGTGGTCGGTATGTGTGTGACTACTACGCCCATGGTCCCGGGTTTGAATCCCGACACGGTCCGCTTAATAAATGTTAGGCGAGCATTTTTCACAAAAATACACCTTATTCGGATGATAGGTAAAATAGAGGTCCCGTGTGTGATTGTTGTCATGCATATTAAAGATCCCTATCTTGCTTGTAAGAGCAAGGCTTCTGAAAAATTCAAAATTTCCAGGTAAAAAAAACTGACTACCTGGTCAATGTAGTACCTTCGGGTGGAGCATTGGAAAAATCACAACTAGGGCATATGCATGAGCGGCTCCGTGGTGTAGTTGGTATGCGTGTGACCACTATGCTCAAGGTTCCGGGTTCAAATCCAGACACGGTCCGCTTGAAAAATGTTAGGCGAGCATTTTTCACAAAAATATGCCCTCGTTCGGATGAGAGGTAAATTGGAGGTCAGCTGTGTGTGTTATCACGCACGTTAAAGATCCCTACCTTGCTTGGTTCGGCAAAATTGAAGATTTTTCAGGTACATAAAATCGTTTCCTGACCAATGTAGTATCTTCGGGTGCAGCATTGAAAAAAATTATATGTAGGGCATCATCCATGGAGCGGCTCCGTTGCGTGGTCGGTATGTGTGTGTGACTACTACGCCCATGGTCCCGGGTTTGAATCCCGACACGGTCCGCTTAATAAATGTTAGGCGAGCATTTTTCACAAAAATACACCCTATTCGGATGATAGGTAAAATAGAGGTCCCATGTGTGATTGTTGTCATGCATATTAAAGATACCTATCTTGCTTGTAAGAGCAAGGCTTCTGAAAAATTCAAAATTTCCAGGTAAAAAATACTGACTACCTGGTCAATGTAGTACTTTCGGGTGGAGCATTGGAAAAATCAAAACTAGGGCATCATGCATGAGCGGCTCCGTGGTGTAGTTGGTATGCGTGTGACTACTACGCCCAAGGTCCCGGGTTCAAATGCCGACACGGTACGCTTGAAAAATGTTAAGCGGGCATTTTTCACAAAAGTAAGCCCTCGTTCGGATGAGAGGTAAATTGTGAGTGTTGTCAGGCACGTTAAAGATCCCTACCTTGCTTGTAACAGCAAGGGTTTGGCAAATTCAAAATTTTTCAGGTAAACGAAAACTCGCTTCCTAACCAATGTAGTATTTTCGGGTGGAGCATTATAAAAAATCTCATGCAGGGCATCATCCATAGGGTGGCTCCGTTGCGTGGTTGGTATTCGTGTGACTACTACGCTCAAGGTCCCGGGTTTGATTCCCGACACGGTCCGCTTACTTTAGGCGAGCATTTTTCACAAAAATACACCCTCGTTCGGATGAGATGTAAAATGGAGGTACCGAGTGGAGTATTGTCACGCACCTCAAAGATCTCTACCTTGCTTATAACAGCAAAGGTTCGGCAAATATAATATTTCCATGTAAAGAAAAATTTCTTCCTGACCAACGTAGTACCTTCAGGTGGAGCATTGGAAAATCAAATGTATGGGACATCATCCATGAGGCGGATCCGTGGTGTAGTTGGTATGCGTGTGACCACTATGCTCAAGGTTCCGGGTTCAAATCCAGACACGGTCCGCTTGAAAAATGTTAGGCGAGCATTTTTCACAAAAAAACGCCCTCGTTCGGATGAGAGGTAAATTGGAGGTCAGCTGTGTGTGTTGTCACGCACGTTAAAGATCCCTACCTTGCTTGGTTCGGCAAAATTGAAGATTTTTCAGGTAAAAAACTCGCTTACTGACCAATGTAGTATCTTCGGGTGGAGCATTGGAAAAATTTCATGTAGGGCATCGTCCATGGAGTAGTTCTGTTGCGTGGTTGGTATGCGTGTGACTACTACGCCCATTGTTCCGGGTTCGAATCTCGACACGGTCCGCTCTAAAAATGTTAGGCGCGCATTTTTCACAAAAATACACCCTGTTCGGATGAGACGTAAAATACAGGTTCCGTGTGTGATTCTTGTCACGCATGTAAAAGATTCCTACCTTGCTTGTAAAAGCTAGGCTTCTGAAAATTCAAAATTTCCAGGTAAAAACGCTCGCTGCCTGGTTAATGTAGTACCTTCGGGTGGAGCATTGGAAAAATCAAATCTAGGGCATCGTCCATGACCGGCTCCGTGGTGTAGTTGGTATGCATGTGATTACTATGCCCAAAGTCCCTGGTTCAAATCTTGACACGGTCCGCTTGAAAAATGTTAGGCGAGCATTTTTCACAAAAATACTCCCTCCTTCGGATGAGAGGTAAAACGGAGGTCCCGAGTGTGAGTGTCGTCGTACGTTAAACATCCCTACCTTGCTTGCAACAGCAAGTGAGACGTAAAATGGAGGTTCTGTGTGTGAGTGTCGTCGCACGTTAAAGATCCCTATCTTGCCTGCAACAGCAAGTGTTCGGCAAAATTCATAATTTTTTAGGAACAAAAACTCGCTTCCTGGCCAATGTAGTACCTTTGGGTGGAGCATTGGGAAAAAAATCAAATGTAGGGGGCATCATCCATGGGTGGCTTTGTGGCTTAGTTGGTTTGCGTGATGGACGAGATGGACCACTTAAAAATGTTAAGTGAGCATTTTTCACAACAATACGTCCTTGTTCTGATGAGAGATAAAATGAAGGTCCCGTGAATTAGTAATGTCACGCATGTTAAAGATCCCTATTTTGCTTGGAATAGCAACGTTTCAGCAAAATTCAAAGTTTTCAGGTAAAAATCTCGCTTCCTGGCCAATGTAGTGGTTTCGGATAGAGCATTGAAAAATCAAATGCAGGGGTATCCTTCACGTTATATCAATTTCGAGGTCCCAGGCTTGATTCCCAACCCCTTCAAAAACGTTATGCGAACATTTTCAGAAGAATACCCCCTCGTTCGGTTGAGAGGTTAAATAGATCGCCTGCTTGAATGTTACCACGTACATTACCTTGCTTGGTGTGTTAACAGTTCAAATAAATTCCAAATTACCCGAGAAAAAATAACTCGCCTCCTGGCCAATATAGACCTTCATATAGAGCACTGAAAATTCAAATATAGGAGATCCTCCACGTGGTCACTCCATAACACTTGGTTCGCGTGTACTACTAATCCTATGGTCCCGGGTTCGATTCCTGACACGGACCTCCTTATTTAGTTGTTCTGTTTTAATAATTTATTCTAGCCAAAACATCCACTTGTTAATCATATAAAAAAATAAGGTTTTCAGATTGAGATTCTCATTCCTTTGTCCTAAAAGACAAATTTTCTTCGCGCAGCACACAATTTAATGTTCATTTTCAGTTATATACTGATATATTAACAAATCCACACTTTTAGCTTTTTCGACACGAAGTCGTTAAACATATTAGAAAGTTTATAAAAGCATTTAAGTGGTTTTTTATGTAGATGTAGCCATCGATTTTTAATACATAAATTCCTGTTTATTATCACTGGGGATGTACTCACTTAATTCATTTCCATTACCTAAATAATTAATTACTAATTTCACTTGATTTAATTTCAGCCGGGCAGTTCTAGAAATGCAAACTAGTGAAGGATTGCATAATATAGGATATCCAAAATGGGAATTAGTGATTTGTTTATTTGTTGTATACTCAACACTATATATTTCACTATTCAAGGGAGTAAAATCAACAGGTAACTCGTTGTAATCGGTCGCATGAGACTCTTAATTCTTTGAATTTTAGGTAAGGTTGTTTGGATCACCGCCACAATGCCATATGTTGTTTTGACTATACTACTTATAAGAGGATTAATGCTTCCTGGTTCTGCAAAGGGGATATTTTACTATATTAATCCAGAGCTATCAAAACTTAAAGAAACACAGGTAAGTTTTCCCTACTAACCCTTATTATTAAACTCATGTAAAAGCTCACTTTGAGAGTGTATGCAATTTAACCATTATTTCAACATCAGCTGTCAACTACAAACTTCACGTTATCCTATCGGGCTTTAAGAGTGACCTTGCCAGATTCCTTTGAAGTTTAATTTTGAATTTGAAAGCTTTTCCTCCCTTTAATCATAAAGTATGTTTGTATTTAGCAGTAGTCATTTTATGTAGATTGAATGGATTAGGAGCTGAATACCGTAAATATTAAAAAAATTTTAAATATGGAAATTTAACGCCAGAAGTCTAAGATCAAAGGCTAAAAGTTTGTTGACTTTATTAATCGTTCAATACGTCTTTCTGGTATGTTCATATTGAAATTAAATATAAGCTATGTGCCAACGGAAACCCACAGAAAACCTTTACGCTCTTGGAAATTTTTTTGCAATGTATTCGTGCTTGAACAACACGTGTAGATATTGCACAGAATGATGAGATCTCGTTAAACTCATTTATGTAGGCGTACTTCTTCAAACGAAATATATTTAAAATTAGATGAATAGTTATTACAAAATGCAGCGCTTTGAATGGTTTTAAATTAAGCAACATTATGTTGTCCATTTTCGTCTCAGATTCTACACAAATATTTGAACCAATGATACAGTAGTTCTACGAACTTGGCATCGTTTAATAGATACCTATATGTATACCGTTGGGTTTAGTTACTTTAGGCATTCTAGGTAGCTTTGGACAATTTACGGATTTTATTGATTATGACATATTATTTGAGAACACGGTACTGGAAGAGGCTTGTGCATTTGCGAAATAGGCTCTCGATGCAGGTTTCATAAACCTGAACCAACAGTTTCCATCTCGTGATTAATGCCATTTATCATTATAGAGCAAGAAGTCCACCTTCGTCATTGCGACAGGTAGGTAACGCTTGTAAACTACTGTGGCGATCGGGAATTGTTGCTGCTGTAGCGATCGTGGAATGAGAAAATGGTTGTGTTGAACAGTTTTCTTTTAGTTTTATTGTTGGAGGGATCGTTTTCTTATCTGAGGGTTGGTCGAGCGGTTTTCGTTTGTTTGTTTTTGACATGTTTTTAACTAGGGGAGACGTAGCTGTCCGTATCTCTGGCTGGAAAGGGGAGAGGTGCTATTATTTTCCTTATACGTACTGGGGGTCCTAGGTTATCACCTAATTAAAACTTTGATCATATTAGTAGATATGCTACCTTCGTTCTGGATAAAAAAACGGTTTTTCCCATGTATTTCTTATGGACCAATTCTAAGGTCCATCCTGGTCATTTTTGGTAGATACAAAGGTCATTCACCCCACCATTGACCTACCACGTGTAGACCTCCATCTATGATACCATATAACCCTTTGATGTCACAGTCTAAATTATAGCTTATAGCATCTTGTTAGAAATTGCAATGCTTACTTACATAAAAGTGTTTTATTACGCATATCTATATGATGCATATACATTGCTCTTATGTCTAATACAATATTTATTTAATTTTACATATATTTATAACTATATCATTTACTTATATCTAAACTACCATATATTTAAATAAAGATATAACTAATGATTGCAATATTTACTTGTATCTAAAATAATTAATTAACTATAATGTAAATTTTAATTTATATACTAAATTATTATACAACAGACTACCATAGAAAGTTAATACATAATTAAAATATAATTAGAGCTGCCCACACAGTTTAACATTATTATGTTAATCCATACATATTTGCACCTATATTACAAACAACTATACATACATATTCGTTAACATATAATTTAAATTTATAAATCTATTGTATTATAAGGTGTCGTCTAATCAACTTTCATACTATCTATAGAATAATGACCTATGGGTAGTGTTCTGTATGATCCCTGGATCAAATGACATTTATCATCGTGAGGACTATTTTGTTTTGAATGATGGTATGAACATGATGTTTAGATGAATGGATTAAATTTTGAGATATAAATTTTTCTCTATACTCGTCCACACAATGTACAAAGTCTTCAAATGTAATTTTGTTTTTAATAACTGATTTCTTTATACCTTTAATCTTTTTAGTTACACCAAAATTGGCAAGAACAGTAGGCAGCGGTGTGGAATCATCTTCCACACGCAAACGTTCTGTTTCCTCCTCTTCTGGTGTTTTAAAAATATTTATAGCATACATTTTTGATCTTAATGAAATAAAGTTTGTCATAATCTGTACATTGTTTTAAATATAGGCACACGGCAATAAAATATCCTCCCATAAGAAATACACGTGCAAATTCTTTTTTACTTCCATAAGAAATACACATGCAAAAAATTCACACATCTGGTAACAAGATTTGTACAATAGTTTTCTTCAACTAAACATTCTTTAGCTCCAAGCATGGATAATTTTAACACTTGCAAAAAATTCGCAGATCTGGTAACAAAAATTTGCACAATAGTTTTCATCAACTTAGCATTTATTAGCTCCAGGTATGGATAATTTAATTAAATTCTAAATCGCCTTTATCTTACAATATACCCTCCACCATATTAGCAAATATTCGCACATCTGGTAACAGTATTAAATAACATTGTCATCTTAAATCTGTGCAATAGTTTTCTTTATATAGGTAAAATCACCATAACGCTATGCTCTCGGCTACCTAGTTTCGGCTACTTTTCCAAGGTCGTAGTGATGCCATAGCCTTTTATAAATAAAGAACAATGTAATGCTATTCTAAAATTTTTATTCTGACATTATACATAACAAAATTTTAAAATATTTAATGCCAAGCATGGAGCCGTTTAAACTTAATTTTAATACAAAGTTACACACAAAAAACAGTCCTTTCTTTATGTTTGTTTGGAGTGGTTTTAATTTTATCTAATTTTATTCGCAGCGTAAAATTTAAATCGACACTCAAGTCCTCTATCTCCTTTTCTAGCCAATAGTTTGATACATAGAGACTGTGTAGGTTTTCGAATTGTAAAATGTACCGAAGTTTGTCTCTATATATAAAGTCTTTGATTCCACCTTCAACCAGATCCATTCTTTCGTGTAATTCTTGCAGCTTGCGACAATCTTTTAATTGCGGCTTTCCCACTATATCCTGCATACGTATCTTGTTAGCTTGATCGACTTCTTCTGGTTGGTATTGGAAGGAATCCTTCTTCTCCCACTCACTGTTGCGTGGTTGCATGTCCACCACTTTTGGGAATATATGTTTGTTATAGGATGTAAGACCCTAGGTTTTAAATGATCCAAAAGGTTCTTTATTAGGCAAATATACAATGTTTAGCGGTACTTCTTTGTGTGTAGTGTACGCCAAGGTTACGAAACCCACATTCCTTAGTTCGTCTATGTTATCTGCCATTTTGATAAATACGTTTTTAGAATAACCTTTTAAAAAGTATACGGATTTCGTACCATCCTTTTCCCCAAGGACGCCTACATAACTAAAAGAATCTTTCTTACTAACCACAAATGCATACAGCTTGTACAGCCCAGATGTATCTAAGTCAGTCCATCGGCACATAAAATAATCTTTTAATTCTTTCTCATTTTCTCTAATAAGATTTTCTTTGTCTAACACATCTTTGTATTGTTTGCGTAACGTCGCAGTGTTTTCTATGTAGTCCAACTTTCGCCTTTTTGCATCCATTTCCTCTAACTCAAGCTGGCTTTTTATTCCACTTACAGTGTATGGCGTGCATAATGGAGCAATTTCCTTTAGCGTAAACGGATAGAGTTTACTGCCAATATTTACGCGTTGTCGTACAACCTGGACGAATGTTAGGCGTATTTATCAACCCCAATTCCGAAATGATTATTTATTTTGGAATTGTAGAATATGGTGTTGCAGATTGTGTAAAATATGTACTACCTGCTTTAATGTAGCACTTGTGTAAGATTTTTATTTTATCTTGGTTGTCTTCCTCTACTATCTCCAAATACTTTACAGGTAAATAGTTAAAACTAAAAGCCGAAAGCGCACACTTTAACAACTTTTCTCATTGCTCTGGTTTTTGGGACAACTTAATTTGCAAGCCAGACAATTTTTTTGTATTGCTATTCCACCAATACGCGTACTGTGGTAGGTTATTATACACTAAACAGCAGCTATTTTGTAGCTTGTCCGATAGCTTATTCCACATTTTGGCAAGTGGTACCGAGTACATTGGCCTTTGGGAAGTATAACTTACTACCTTCCAATAAAGTTAAACAATCTTTTAAGGGATTATACACCTGTTCCGCACTGACATAGTTTTCAATTGTACAGTTGTATTTTGTCGCTTCCAATCACGTAATACCATGTTCTTTGGCCAAAGTAGACGTGAATGTTTCCATTAAACGTGCATCTGGACAACGTAAAAATCTAGTGTATGATTTCCAAGTTGTTTATTAACACCCGGACTTGTTATCTGACACACAAATTTGTTGTATATCTTAATTCTTGCATTGGTTGTTAGCCATGTTAAACAATCGATTCCCACAGTTTTATCGTTGTCAACTATAATATTGCAGTTTTCTTCGTATTCGCCCTTGTAGCAAAAGTTATGGTTTGTAGTTAAATAATTACACATCTCCATCTTGCTAAATATGCCAGCAAAATCTTGGGTTACATCCATGTCAAAAAGATATTAATAATCTTTTTTGAGTCCGTCTAAAGTATTTGGTAGTTCTTCCAATAAAGTTTCTAACTTAACATCTGTTAGTTACACTTTGTACGGAACACATATAGGATTTTGGAATTTTTTATTAATACTTTTGAGGCCTTCTTTTCCGATAATTTCTTTTACTCCCTGGCCCATCTTGTTAATGCTTTCCAAAGAAAACGCAAGCTTGGCTTTAACACCATGCCTAGCGGAAACAAATCGGTCGAACTTTCCTCGTAGATGGCTGTTAAATGCACCACAAATTTCTTTTTTTTGGATAAACATTCTTTTATTTGCAGATGTTTGCTCGGCGTCAGAAAGGTCGCAAATTTTAACCAACATTATATTGCCACAAAATGGTTCTGTAATTGGTGTGTGTAGTCCACCAGTCAGCATCTGTTCGTCTTCCACATAACAAATATTACCAATATCTGTCACCAGATTATTGTTACACATATTTTCTGTCAGCAGCCACAATCCGAATCGCTCATTTGATGGTTTCACTTTATTCCCAAGAAGTTGAGGAACGTTAATCATCTTGGAGACGCTCATATTTACCGTTCTAGATACTGCCGAATACTAAATTGAATACGAAAAATTTCCCTTATGTACCCTACAGAGTGGGGGCGTATAGTGCCGAAGATACCCGAATACACCCGACGAAATGCGCAACCGCCCTGAGGCGGCCATGTTACCCCGCCCGTCATGGCGAACTTAGGTTAGTTGGTATTTTGTGGAGGAAACAATGATGCAACATGCAACTACGCAACAGTGAGTGGGAGAATAAACATTCCTTCCAATACCGACAAGAAAAAGTTGATCAAGCTAACAAGATACGTATGCAGAATATAGTGGGAAAGCCGCAATTGAAAGATTGTCACAAGCTGCAAGAATTACACGAAGGAATGGATCTGGTTGTGGGTGGAATCAAAGACTTTATATATAGAAACAAACTTCGGTACATTTTACAATTCGAAAACCTAGACGGTCTCTATGTATCAAACTATTGGCTAGAAAAGGAGATAGAGGACTTGGGTATCGATTTAAATTTTAAGCTGCGAATTAAAATTAGATAAAATTAAAACCACTCCAAACAAACATAAAGAAAGAACTGTTTTCTGTGTATAACTTTGTATTAAAATTAAGTTTGAATGTCTCCATGCTTGGCATTAAATATTTTAAAATTTTGTTATGTATAATGTCAGAATAAAAATTTTAGAATAGTATTACATTGGTCTTTATTTATAAAAGGCTATGAAGTCACCACGACCTTGGAAAAGTAGCTGAAAATAGGTAGCCGAAAGCACTGCGTTGTGGTGATTTTAAGTATATGAAGAAAACTATTGCACAGATTTCAGATGACTATGTTATTTAATACTGTTACCAGATGTGCGAATATCTGCTAATATGGTGGAGGGTATACTGTAAGATAAAGGCGAATTAGAATTTAATAAAATTATCCATGCCTGGATCTAAAAAATGTTTAGTTGAAGAAAACTATTGTGCAAATTTTTGTTACCAGATGTGTGAATTTTTTGCATGTGTATTTCTTATGGGAGTGATAAAAGGATTTGCACGTGTATTTCTTATGGGAGGATATTTTATTGCCGTGTGCCTAAATTGCATCTACTCATATTATTTGGTATATTTGACTACTCAATATAAAATTTATTTACTATATTTACTTCTTTAGAAGTTTAGGGGTTAGATACGCAACTTGAGTACTGTTATCCAGTGGGCACAATCTCTATTATTTATGGTTAGTACTGGTACAAATCACATCAGTCACTGTAACTTTCACTAATACTAATTTATCCATCGGTCAAATCATTACTTTTCACGTAGTGGCCTTACCCGTTAAAATCTTGAGTGGAACTACCGCTATTTTTGCCATGTGCTTCCTCGCAGTCGCTCGGTCCGTATGTTAAATTGTTAATTTAGCATATTTTCGGTTGGTGACCAGCAACTACCTAATGGGTTCTGCTTGGACTTTGAACTTTATTGTCATTTTGGTGTGCCTGTCTATTTCGAAATTAGTAGCTATTTTGCTGGCCTTATGTTGTAATATGTTATTTCCTCTATTGGAAGTAGCGCATAGGTTAAAGACCTGAATGAACTTATCATAAATTTAACTTTAAATACTATTTCTACAAATGGAGCTATTTAATTTTACTGATTTCATATTTTAACATTTCTAATTAATTGGGTGGGTATATGCGGGATACTACATTGCCCCTTGCGTTCTTGAAGAAAGCATGTTCTTTACGAGCATGCTTTCCTTCTAGCTCTCTCGTCGTACCTGCTGGATAATTCAATTTAATTTCTTAATTATAATTTGTCCTATAGTCTAACATGATTGTTTTATTACTCTCAATAACTTTCCTATAATATGTTAATGATTATTCGGAAACTCGTTTGCATTTTCTCCCTATCGTTTTCTTTCACTAGACTTTTTTCTATTTTAGTTTTTGAACTTTCGCACTTTCACTTACTGTTCTTTAGCAGTTGGGTCGGTAGTGACAGAGTTGAAGATAAGTATTTTAATTCCGCGGGTGTATCTCCATTTTCCGTCTGATTTACGCTGTTTAATTTGTAAGATTGTTTTGTGACCAATGAACTGGGTCAGAATAAATCTGTTGGGTACATATTTGCTTAATATTAGGTGGTTGTGGGGAGCTTGTTGAGCTTGTAGGCGTTTATTCTGGTGCTAGTGGACTCTCGACTGTTGTTGGCGCTGTTGCCTTTTTGTGGTGGTTTGTCATGAGTATCATGGTAAGTGTATTCCAGATACTTGCCATAATTGAAATACTAAATCTCATTGTTTTATATATTGTTATTCCGTTTGCGACTGTTCCAATTACATATTTAATAATTTTTAGTATTACATAAAATCCAATAATTCCACTGCAAAACATTCCAATGTCTGTAAACCATCCCCAAACATACTGCAGGGTTGACTTTGCTAAATGTTTCATTCCCTCTGTGTCAAAAATGTGTAGTGTGGTAAAACCTTGATTATCTGTTTCGTGGCCTGTCATTCGACGTGTTAAAATGTTTTGTATTGCTCTGTGTTCCATTCTAAATGTCATTAATTGTTGCATTTTTAAAAATTATTGTGGTGTGTATAATCCACCTTGACCGAGTGGTTGTATGGGCTTAATTAAGTTTTGCTTCTTCGTCTGGCGAGAATTGTAGTGCTGCTTCGGTTTGTATTGGTTGTGGGTTCATATCTATCCATTTTCCATCAATAAAATAGAGTGGTGTAGCGATTGGTTTGCATGGTACTTGGGTTGCATAATTTACTAGCACATGACTAATTGGTGTCATAAATTTTGACTTGTTATTTACAGTAACTGGTAGTTTGTCATAACAGAATGTCGTTTGTCGTAGTGTGGCTTGTACTGGTGTACATTTCATAATGTATATGATTTCTTCTGAAATTCTACTAATGTGTCCTGCATTGCTTTGAATTATTGTGCTCAGAATATCTGGTGAAAGTTGAGCTAGTATTAAACGATTCTTTAACATTTCGCTGTTTGTTAAACTTCTTGTATATACTAGGTCACTGTACATTGTATCTATCATTTTCTTATACAATTGTTCTACATATAAGAATTTTGAATTACCATAAGTTATCATGTCTGCATTTTGTGGAAACATTTTTGTTTCGGTTTTAATGTTTATTTCTAATTGACCCACTATTACTAATATTCTAGTGTGTTCTGTTTGCCATATTTGATATCTACAAAGGGTGGTTGGTTTAATTAATGCTAGAGCATAGATTTTGTCTAGTTGTTCCACTACTAAGATTTTTTGGTTAAGTGATTTCTGTGATACAATTGTTACGTTTCCCTTGTGTAGCGTACTTAGATTGACGTCGTATGCTGCTTCCGGAATAAAATTCCATATTGTTTCTCCGTAAGTAGAGTCTAGGCAATAGGCTTCTAAAAATTTACAAGTTATTCTATTTGCTAGGCTTATTTCGTTGTTATTCAATCTTACCGTTGCTGTATATTCTGTTACTGTAATTTTGACATTGGCTTGTATCACAGCTTTATTCGTATGGCCGTTTCACGTGTATGTTCCGCCTTTACATGTCCCGTCGTCTGTTACATGTCCTAATATTGAGATAGTTGCTGTCGTTGTCGCATTGATTTGTATACCACCAATTATATTTTCATAAATTTTTAGTGATTTAAGGGAATGTACCTCTCTGCAGTTTTCAACTCGCAGTGGGTAAACACGATTTGATACTCCCCTGTTACTGCTGAACTGTGTGAATTCATTCTACAATGGGTTATAACTCGCATAATTTCGATTAAACACGTCCACACGTAGTGTATATTTGTCTCTCTGTATTATTTGCACTAGCGCAGATTCTTCGCGATAGTCTGTTTGTACATCCGAGCAAGCTGCTATGTCCTAGCTCTTATACTATTACATTTGCTTATTTACTTAACTATAAAATTATAATAATTAAAAAAACAGTTCTCTCTGTACTTTTCTGAATGAAGCTAATATTGAGCAATTCGTTGCTCGTGTTTTAATTTTTTTCCTAAAATAATTATTTATGTCGGTACATGTAAAATTGAACTGCTAATCTTCCACTATTCTTTCGTTTTATTGTTTCTGTATTTCTTAATTTTTCTTTAGCTTAGATAGCTTAGATAACCTAGGTTTTGTATGTCTAAGTTTTCTAGGCAAAATGTTGCGTCGTTCGTTGTGGGTGTAGTTTCTAATTGTTGCATTATCTCTTGACAAAACAAGTCTTATGTCTGATGTCGTTTAATTAATTCCCTGTCCCACTTAGGGATGACCTCAGATTCTAGTGTATGAACGGTTTCCTTACGCCTGTCCCGGATTGGCTCTCCAGGGTAATTACGTTTACTTTCCATACGTGGGCAGGAAGTTATAATGTCTTCCGCCCTTTCTACTAAGTTTTCCTTACTTGGGTTTCTATATTCTATTTCATTTGACATTTCTCTGTCGTTTTCCCGAATTGGCTCCTCAGGAGAATAGCATTTATTTCTTAATTTTTTATGTGAGCTATAATATCTTCTTCCATTCTACTAAGATTTCCCTAATTAGGTTTTTATTTTGGGTTTTTATATTCTATTTCATTAAACATTTCTCTGTCGTTTTCCCGAATTGGTTTTTCAGGAGAATAACACGTATTTCTTAAATTTTTCTTGGGAGCTATAATACCTTCTTCCAGCTTTACTAAGTTTCCCTAATTGGGTATTTATACCGTACTTCGTTGTACGTTTCGCTATAATTGTTTCTGGTTGGATTTCCAGAAAAAAATTAATAAAGCTTAAATTTTGGTCGGAGGGTTCGATGCCTTCTTCCCTTGCTATTGATTCTTCCGTACTTGGAAATTCATTTTGAACATCATAGTACTTCTCATTACAGCTGTTTTGCATTAATGATCCATAAAATGATTTATTGTAACTTAAATAACTGTCTGAAGGTTTTTTACCTTCATCATATCCTACCATAATACTATTCCTAGTGAACCCGTATTATAATCGATTTCATAAACTTCTTCATTTTGGATAATTAGGGCTGGTTTTTGACGAATGTGTTGTTTTCAATTATTCTAGTCCCTCGGTTCGGGTTGCTGGCAAAGGACTGTCCTCGTTTAAAAGGTTCGTTTTTATTGTGTTAACTGTTGTATTCACTCTGGGCAATTTCCATCGTCCCTTATTGTCTAAAAAGTGTGTATTGTCCCGTTATAACTTGTTTGGGTATTGTAACTCGTATTAGGTCTGTATAAGGAATTTTCAGTTTGCCGGTTCGGTTAATATTGATAACTTTTCGCGTCCCTGTCATTAAAATATTTATTATATGGTGGTCGTTGATTTCCGTAATTTCGCTTAGTAATATTTGAAAACTAATTTTTATAGTTACTAGGGTAGGTCGCCGTGCTTTGTTGTTTATAAAATTGATGGCCTTGGTTATTATTAAATCTATCCCGGTTTTGATCTTTAAGTTTACAGTATTTGTTTGTGTGGTTCTGCAAGTCGCAAATTGTGCATTTAAACTAGTAGTTTACTGTCATTAGGGGTGTAATTATACTATTAAGCATTGCATCACTTAGTTCTTGATGTTGTGCTAATTCTTCTGCTTTGTCAATTGTTAGTTGTTCTGTCCGTAACAATATAGCTCCGAGATTTTTCATTAATTCTTTACGAATTCCCGTCCTAAATTGATGTATTACTAGCTGTTCCGATTTTAATTTTAAACCTCCTGTTGCTGTTCGTTTCCTAATGTTCTATCTTCCTGTAGTATTTCTTGACAATTTATCGACAATTTCCATAGAGCTTCGCCTGGTATTTTTATGGGCGCGAATCGTTTGATAAATTTAGCCTTAAAATCTTTAAATGTTATAGTAATGCTTCCAAGCTCTGGGCCCGATTTAAAAAATGTATGTGCTTCGCCTTGTTATCTATATTTAATTAAGTTTAAAATCGTAGTTTTGTCCCATCTGCCTAAATTAAAGCGTAGTTCAATTTTTTCGAAATATTCTACTACATTTGAATTTCCTGTAAACGCCTCAATTGTACCTTATATCATTCCTAACGTCATAGTGGTATGTGTGGTAGGGTATATCTGTGGTCTCGTTATTTCTAAAAGTTGTTGTGGCATTGTTACTTACCTACAATTTCTATCGTGCTTGCTTGTAAAATATTTTTATAAAGTGTTAAGTCTCGTGCTGAAAACATTGATAAATTTTGTACACGTTTACCATGTGATAGTAGGCATTCTGTCAGGATACTGCAAAGTAAAGAATCATTTGCACAGGCCAGACCGGTCTGATAGCCCAATCTGTTGAAGCTGGCAATAGAAGGTCTTAAGCATTTGTTGATCACTTGTCAAAGTATGAGGGTCTATGCTGAAGGATTTCTGTCCCGGGACCGCCAGAATTAGCGCAACGTTTCGGTCTGACAGCCTTAAGTTTATTTGCAGGGTTCATGAGTAAATGAGGGTTAGGTTAGTGCAAGGAATATGTCACAATGGAGCCACTTAGGTCTAAGTGGATTTAACCACTTCTTCCATAGAAATCCGAATTCAAATTATGGGATTTGGGACTTTCACAAATAGCATTTACCTGCCGTAGCATTGTTTTATGTTGTATGGAGTTAAGTCTTTTAGATAAAGCGAATCGATCAGTGTAAACATGTACTGGCAACACTTAAATGACGTTGCAAAAAATAAGAATATTTAATCTTTAAAGATTATGTATGTAGAACATGCCTACTCTACGGACAAATGCGACAGGTACGCCACACTATACTTGTTAAAATTTTAATCACTAGAGGATGGCCAACGTTTACCTACGCTTTAAACTTTTTTTAAACTAGAAGCTAACCCGACAGAACTGACTAATCTTAAGTTTAGAAAAGTAGTATATATTGACGTGATAAGGGGTCACGAGAGGTCATTGAAACCCAAATTCTACAAATAGAGCTCACTAAAATATAAACTAATCCGGAAAAAATAGAAATTTTCGAAATTTCATGGTTCGCCCTGTATAATACAAGCGTACTTTTATTTATTGATGTACAAGCGAAAAATTCAATTGCGTGTGTACAAAATAATCACTCTGATATAATGTAAGCGTATTGTAGATACATAGCAAATAATGTAAGCCATATATGTAAAAATAATTATTTATTTGGATACCTTAAAATGCAAATTGAACACTGAAAAATAAATAAGTGTATTTAAACCCCCATTTTAATTTTATTGTATTAAAACACGTTTTGCCGTAAAGGGAAATATTTCTATAAGATTAGCACCTCGTTTGAATTAAAAATCAATTAAAGTTTAAATTAATTAGTCTTTGTATAGCATAAAAATATTTTAAATAGAACATATTCTCCCATTTTCGAGGGGAATTGAGAAAAATGTGTCAACTTCGTATGAACTAATTAATAGAGAGACGTTTATTCCAAGGAGCGGTCGGAACATTGATAAAAACCATAAAATCCATAAAATAACAGGATGTCCTGGGATATACATAGGTCATACTAAACAATACCTTCGTAAACGAATTTATGAGCACAAATATAGCATAGAAACTAACAATAAAAAAGTACTGCTCTTGCTGCTCATGCAATTGACAACTTACACCAATTTGATTTCAATAATGTAGATATTTTAGACACTGAAAACGATGACAACAAGAGAAACGTAATGGAAACTTTACACATATATATACCCCAATACCATCAAAAAGTAGAAAAAAAATAACTGACCAAGATGGATCTATGAATATTTACCATAATTTAATTTGTAAAAGATAAATCTTCTGAATTTTAACAAAAATATTCTACCATTATTTAGATTATTAAAAATCCCAACATATTTGAATATACCATGTTGTAGAGTGATTAAATATTAGATTACACAACCAATTATATTATTGTTATTCATACTATGTATTGAAGCGAAACTGTGATACAAGTTAAAATGTTAGTTTGTAGTATTATTTGTTTGTTTTGGCTTATACTATACTATAATTAAAATTGCACAATGGTATATATTATCTATTATATATTTAAGAAGGTCAAGAAGGTCAAGAACACATTCAAAATATTTATATATATTGCTATGATATAGCCCCTGGTTCCTTTATTATTTTAAACCCCAATGTTGGGCGTCATATTTATTGCTGTGATATTCGCCCTATTTGATATGAAATATTAATTTTAAGGTTTTACTCCGACTAGCTTAATGAATAAATCTTATTGAATCAAATAAAGCAATTCTAGAACACACAATATAATAATTGATAATATTTACAACACTCAAAATTTCCCTTTTTGTACAAAATATCTACATATACCAGATTTACGCTTTTCTGAAAGCCAGCAAAAACATCTTTTAATTATATGCAGGGACCTTCGAACGTTCCAAGATACCAATTCCATTTTGGTATTATTTCAGTGATCTTTTTGATGACTCTTACAAATATACAATGCATAGCAAATATTAAATTGAAACAATCTTTCAATACTACAGTGTGTTAAAAATTGCTAACCTGGAATCGGTTCTGGAGTTCCATCCTAGTCTATGACCTGCATCCCTTTGCTGTGTCCGCTTTGCTTGTTGGTGTGCCGGCTTCACATAAGGATCGCTTCCCATAAATCGCTTCCAATTAAAATCGTATAAAATTACAGTACATCCTAAATTAAAACGTCCCAAATAGGAATATGTCCAAATTAGAATATGTCCATTTTGAAAATATCTCCAAAATTAGAATATCTCCATTTTTAAAATATCACCAAAATTAGAATGTCCAAAATAAAAGCCGTCTCAAATTAAAGGTCCCAAATTAAAGTCCGCAAACTAAAGGTCCCAAATTACAGCCCTGTTTCGTTAATAATAGAAATGAATTTAATTAAGTTGTTTAACTTACGTCTATCTATAGATCGGCTTATATTTCATTGCACACATTCTCGCACTTTTAAAACTGATTTGTTTTGATTTTAACTTCACTAGTTATGTGAGTTTTCAACACCATCGAACATAGTTGTTGCTTAGTTAAATGTAGACTAAAATGTCGTTCCGTTACTATCGTATATATAAGCCCTTTCTCCAATTGTTTTCATTGGCGTGTTTACAATCTAGGCTGGTGCTTTTACCTTATCTAGGAAAACTCAGAATTTTTACAAATTACTTAGTTTAAATCTTCGATGAATGGTATGTTCGTCACGTCCGCATTCAGCATGTTGCAGTATTATTCGAGGATTTCCAACTTTTGGCTTTTAATTTACTCACGTATTTGATGTTTGTTAATTTATCATATAATTGAACCGCCTGGTGTTTATTTGTTTCCACAGAATATTGGTTTTCTGAACAAATGTGTTCTATTCTAGTCACGTAACGATTTTCTAATAATGAATTATTTAGGATGCGTTTACGTTGATATTTTCGACGCAATCGTTAAATATTTGCAATGCCAATTTATCTATGCTTCCCGGTAATTTAATTTTTATGCAATTTATTGAGTTTTAAAATCTTATCTTTACTTGTAAACTATACTTAAACATATTTATGTTCTCATGCATTTAATCCCGTGTATTTTATATACCGTGTCCTCTTAACTGGCATTATGTAGAATGACCGATTTACTCTTATAATTTCTGGAATTATTTGACTTTCTTCAAGTTAAAGTTGCTTATATTTATTCTACGACCCCTATGACTTAATCTACCCTTAAACTATCCTATTATCATAGCATTATATATATATATATAAAATATATTACGGGCAATGAGGAAGACGGCAGTAAAAAAAGCAAATACAAAACATTCCCAAAACCACACTAAAGTTTGATGAAGGAAAAGGGGATTAATATTATTTTAAGTGCAATAATTAGATAAATTTTCTTTCAGTGCTACCGATACAATTTACTGTAACAGGGATCAAGAATGAATAAATGTGGAATTAATTTTAGTATTTTTTTATAAAAGTTTGAGTGACAGCTTAGCTGTACCTACAAGCATAAACATTCAAACACTAAAAATCTTTAGCGGTAAAATTTAAGAGCTTTATAATTTTAACTAACATTATTTTAACGAAATGTAATATTTTTTAATAACGTTGGTAATTACTTTTAGCTGAAAGTAAATCGAGTCAGAAACTTTTAGTTCACATTTATTTTGCCTATTACTTCTTAACAAAAAATAACCTGTTTCATAAATTAATTAGTTTTAATTTCAGGTGTGGGTAGATGCAGCTGTACAGATCTTTTTTTCTGTTGGTGCTGGCTTTGGAGTGCATTTGTCATACGCCAGTTACAACACCTTCCATAATAATTGCTACAGGTATGAAATTATTGTGTACAGGTCGAGTAGGTAATTACGCTATACAGGATGAGTCACGTTCAACAGGACGGATCCTAGTGATGAAATGATAAATTTAAAGCATATACAGGATGTTCCAAATTCAAGCAACAATATAAAGATATATCTTTTTAATGAATAATCCTACATTTTATTTAATTTTTAAAATCTAAATTGAAAAATAATATAAGTTTGTTCAAAACTCTGTAGACTTATTATTGACAGTTTCCGAATTATTTGATTTTTTTGAAAATGTAGTCTTCTCGAGAAAAATTAATTAGAGTTAATTATGTAAATATTACGTGACGCATTTTTATCTACTATTAATCTACTGTTGCCGCTTTTTATTGATGTATCAAAAATTTTAATTTAATATACAGGGTGTTTGTAATTCGGAGTGTAAAAACAATAAAATATTTTGTTTAATTATTATTTTAACTTTAGTTTTATTGTGGTAATAATATGTAAAAAAAAATTTGCGCTGGATGTACGGCTCACAACCAAACTTACGAATATTCTATTATTAAATATAGTTCACATTTACAATAAAAATTGAATTTAAGATATCATTATTTTTATTAAGAAAAACATTCGTTGGTTGTAAAATTTCGATTTTAAAGTCGAATAACTCGAAAAGTAAATGAGATATCGAATAGTGTATAGCATATTCGTATCAGCGTAAAAACTGAATAGATTCATATATTATTTATATTATAAAATCACGGGAACCCTGCAACGGACGGCGGCGGCGACGACGACGACGGCGGCGACGACGGCGGCGGACAGACATTGAGATCTCATTAACCAATCTAAGTTTGGTTGAAAATTGATTTCCTTTAAACTGCTATAGAGTTTCCTATATCAATATTCACAAATTCCGGATTTATTTGCATTAGTTTACTGCATCAATAAAATTCGGTAAATAATATAGCACATTTTTTATCAAGTGAGCCTTGGAATAGACTAAAACTTGTTTACTGTTAAACCAATGCTCAAAAACATTTTTCTGTATTAATAGTTGTCATTTAATATGAAATAATATTCAGTTGAAGATCCAATAAACATGATTTTAATACTTGGGGAACGTTTTCGAAACTTTTTACTAGCATCAAGAGTCCACGCTGAGAGATTTTCCCTTAAAAGTCAATCCTTATAAAGAAGTATTTGAAAGACTGCCGACAAGGTTTTGTGAAACCGGTAGTGTTGCTGGCACAAAATGTAAATTATTAAAATTCATAACTGAAGATGAAGATGCCGAATTGTGGTTCTTCAATCTGTGATTGAAAACCCCAACATAAGTATAAGAATTATTGTCAAGGAAATAAATATAAGCCATTCTAGTATAAGTAGGAGTCTTAAAAATCTTAATACAATCCATACCACATTTAAATGCCCCAAAATTTGTATGGAACGATTTCAAGCTTTTGCTATTACAGTACCGAAAACAACCACTACTTTTGAACGACAGATCGACAAAACCGATGGTCTATGAACGTCTATGGAGTAGTAGAGCCGTATTTTTTATGGTCATTTAAATGGAAGAAAATGTTTAAAGTTTCTTCGGAGAGATTTTTGTGAATATCAGAAGAATGACGTGGGTTTAGCTAAACAGTGTTCCAATACATTTTTTCCACAATCTAGTATCATATTTAAATCGCAGATTTAACAAGTGGATTGGTAAGACTGGAACTATCAATTGACCTTCTAGATTGCTTCATCACCTGGATTAACAACTCCTCCTTGTGGGTATATATAAAAGACATGGTGTATCATATTCCATCTACGACCGCTGAAGATATGAAATTATTAGTGATACATTTGCAAATGTAACTCTTTTAAAAGTGTAAAATACGCTTATGAAAAGGAATCAGAGTATGTATTGAACAATATGGTCAACATAATTTTGAACATTTATTGTAAATTTATTTATTTTGACAGTAAGGCTAGTTCAGGCTAACTAAGTGAAAAATATGCTATATTACTATTACTACAATTACTACAATTAATGCCCTGGAATTATGAAACACCCTGTATGCTTCCAAATATTTTTAAAATGTGCACTTTAGGCATGTCTGATATGCCTCCAAATTTGGTTGACGTAGCTTTTATAATAACGGAGTTATCGACCGTTGCCACACTTAATTCAACGTTAATGGTCTTTAAAATTAGAATAGGATGCTCTCCCTCTCCCCGACTTCCTCCGTTTGTGGGAGAGATACTTGCATGAGTTACCGCTTCTTGCGGATTTCGCTTAACCCCGCTTGCTAATCCCGCCACAGTTTAGTACGTGCGAAGTTCATTGCTTTGATGACGCTTCCGAAAGTGGCTACTGTGCTGTTGTTTATTTTCGTTTTGTTACCCCTTTCGCCGTTGCGGTTCGCTTAGTGTGCAGTAAGTCTATGGTCGCTCCTCTTCGTACAATATCTTTGCCCCGGCTCGAATTGTTGGCCGCCGCATTGGCATCCAAATTATTAATCTTTGTCCTCAAAACCTTTGATTCTAACCTTAACGTTCATAAAATTTACTGTTGGTCTGAATCCATGGTAGTACTTTCGTGGATTATATTATATATATCCGATTTGGCTATCGAAATCTCGCCTCACCTTTTTTACACAAATAAAAGAGACATAATTAATTAAGGTCTACCAGGGTTGACCTTGTACAAAGCGTTTGCAAGGTGATTCCAAACATGCAAAACCCATATTCCGATTAGCTATTAGCCTTTAACGATAGGAAATTAAACCCTTGCCGGTTTTTCGAACCTTTAAACAATTATTTGGTTCTACGCTAGATTTTGGGTCCTTGGAAGCTTCCTTCTAAAAGTTGTATTCAGGAACTACAATTATCAGATTGATCAAGCAAACGAATCCTACCGTACTTACTTCTGACCCTTTCTTTAACCTTGAATTAGTAAAATACTGGCACCAGGAATTTCAAGTACCCTGTTAATTTTGTACACGAACAAAACTTGTAGATGAAAACATACTAAATGAGATTAAAATGACGATTTTACAAAATTCCTCTTTATGCAGCATTTAACGCATTACAAAGAGCTATGCTTTATGTTAAATAGTATTTTGAATAAGGGATATGTTTTTCCTCTAAAATAAAAGCAATGAGTTGTTAATTATTGAAATTCTTCTAATACAGAAACTATTAATTGAATTTAAATTTGGAAATGAATATATATTGCTGTGATTCCTCACCATTATTCGGGAACTAAGGTTTTCGAATCGAGCCCCAGCGTTGGGCCGCCCAGAGATGCTGTGAAACCTACAAAAAGCCTCACCAGAGTAAAAAAAAAATATTCGAGCCTCTCGAATTCGGCACCAAGATATGCTGTGAAACCCTCAAAATTAACTGGTCCGTTGACTTTCTTCTGATAATCGCCTCTTTACTCTCTCCGCCTCGGCTGCTCACCTAGTTAAAACTTTCATCCTCATTCATAAAAAAAACAAACACATTCCTACCACAAACATCAACATTAACTCTATTTACATCAATATTCATAATACATTAAAGTTTCAAAATTAAATTGTAGCATAAATTTCAGCATCATAAAATTTCAAGTTAAAATTTGTCATCTTTTTAATTTGCATCCAGAATTAGTGTCCTTGTAGGGTGCATACTAATTAAGTTAACAATGTGTGCAGACCTGAGTCTGAATAAAAGGGAGCATCTCCCACCCCTTTACGTTAATTTAATAGGTTAGTCTAATTGAGCTCAAAGACAGACCCAAATTCTCATCATAATCAAAAACATAAACCTGATAAATACTCCTTTCTACTTATACAAGAAAATTTTACCTTAAAATTAAAAATTTGTTGTTTATACAAATTTACTACTGTCCATTTTTATCAAACAAATTATAAAGATATTCAACACACACCAAAACATCAAAGATTGAACAACAATGCATAAGTTACCTGATGGTTACTGCACTCGTGGCTTCAATGTACATCGGACTTGCTCATCCCACCATTTCAGCTGGTTTATGTCTACGTCCTCGGATTTCGGGTTGCCTTTTAAAATTGTTCTACACCACCATTTATCTAAAAAGTTTCAGGGCTTCTCAGGAACGCATCTATGTATATCTAAATCTTGTTTTGTAGATCCAATCACGTTTACGAATAACACTTGATTACTCACTCCCCAACAAAATAGCAAAGAAATTCATAATTCTTTCACGCTATACTAAAAACTGCATACTTCAATGTATTTATTTATCGCTACTAATTTGGATAATTGGTACAGTAATACCCGCAAATATTACTAGACTTTATTACCTTATCTATCTTCTCTAAGTGTACTAATAACTTTTATTGTAGCACGTAATCACCACGTATTCTACTTAAAGTATTAAATAATCAAAAAAATAAAGAGCAAAACTGTTTAAAGTATCGAATAAAATCAAAAATCTAAGAGAGCGAAACTCCTATAAACACGGGTTTATATAATGGCCCGCTTGCATGTCGAATTTGTCCCGCAACGGACAATTTTTAGAATTTCGCATTCTCTTTTCCCTTTCGACGGTCCGGCACAGCGATTCTACTAAAATTTGCACACGTCCAAGTTGAAAATCTAAGAATTTTCCACACGTTTTGCAACGCGTCCGAGAACAACTAATTAATTTACACACCAACTGCTATGCTTTCCCCTCTCATGTTTGCATCTTATTTCAACCAATCGAGGCCCTAGTGAAGCTTCACAAATCACGCCTTTATTGTCAGTGTCTCTGCTTTACGCGTTTATCCATCCCTTTCTACCTTGGTCTGAGTGGTACAAATCGATATTCTTTACTATCTGTTATTTAAATCCACGTGGATTCCTATTTGAGTAAAATAACCTCTCATCTAGCATTTCCTGCTAAACCATCCGACCGTTTCCAATATACGTAGAATCTGCATGTTTATCAGCTCGAATTTATTAGAATTTGACATTTAAAAGTTTGCAGGTGTGTGCTCCTAATGAACGTTTTAATATAATTCTTCGAGCTTTATTTCATGGTATTTTAACCAACCTTGGATTTTCACAGGCTTTTATGCTTATTATATATTACTAATGGTTCAATTAACTCCAATTAAAATAATAATGAATGGCATTGACTTCTACCCTTTAATTTTTAGCGAATACCAATTAAATATTAATTATTATCTGTACACTTTGTTTAATACCCGTTACTTAAAAATTGAATTAATTAATATAAATTTCGCACGTAATTTCTATTTGTTTCTTTATACAAGGTGATTAAAATTATTTGATGTCGTTAATTAATTTTCTACCCTGGTCTAAATTTGAGTATATTATATAACCTTGAAGAAAATTTGAAAAAATGAGTTTGTAATAGATTGTTCTTATAAAATCCTTCTATATGCATGACTTAACATAATAAGTAAAACGTTCCACGTCAGATACTCACTTCAATAATGAATATTTTTCCCAAAGAAAGTAGGAAAACTAATTTTTTAAACTTCTCCTTTACCCAAAACTATTGAAATTAGACTTAGATTCTAATGTTTTTAAAGAAATGTTACACGTTCCTGCTGAGTCGAGTTTGGATTATTGAGTGTGTTGCAAACGCTGCCTCAAAAGTAATGGCGCAAAAGTGAAGATATGGTGTCATTTTTAAACTTCTGGAAACATATCTCGGGCGTCACATACTTACTTTTCCTGTGTCAAGGCAGGACGGACTTCAGAGGCGATTCAAATTTGGTTTTTCTATGAAAATTATGGTTATAGTCCAAGCATCATTTTCATGTTTGATAATAGCGTTAACACCGAGACAGGTGACTGTGATCTAATAAGTTTTTTGTTTCAGTACGGTTCTCGTTAATAAAGTAATAACTCCCTCAGGTTGATTGTAGTTTTCTTTTCTACTAAGACAACTAGAATGTCGTACATGTGACTTACGCCTCTTGTGTTAAATTACAGCCGTAAATTATACTTAATAGGGATTACTTCGTTTATATAGTTAACCTTTAATTGGTGCATGAAAGTTATATAACTTTTATTACTTCTTAAAGCTTTCTTTTACATTTTCTTGTAGTCCTTATAATGAATTATTTTGCTGCATATTTAAACTAAATAATAGAAATAGATTTCTCATTACAAATAACATATTTCAATCGCTTTTGTACTTTTCCCGCGCCGAGTACGTAGAGAATCCCATGTGCAAATTTGCCTCTGACGCCTCAACTTTTCATTATACAGGGCGTCCAGAAACGCTCTTCACAAAAGAAAACTGCAAATTCTAGAGCTCAGTTCATGTCGCATTTATGTAAATCTTGCTATGCACACATACTTCCTAAGGGAGTTAGAGCTTTATAAAGATGGCGTCATAAGATCGGTTTAATCCAAATATGTTCAAAACGGTTTCCTTTTAAGTGATAACATTTTGTACATTTATTTTGTGGAATATGTCCAGTCGTATGACGTGGAATCGTTTTTAATTGTAGTCGTAAGTGGTTTGTTTGGGAGAGGTACTGAACATTTTTATTCATAACTTTTCTGTCTTTCAAATTTCGCCATTTTTACATAGCATTTAACAAATTTTGCTTTATTAGAAAAAAATAATTATCCTATCTAAAATAGCTATGATGCACCGTTTTCGAAGAAAATCGATTTGAACTTTTCATGTGTCAATGTGTCATTGGTTAAGAATTTCATTTCTAAATTATGAAAGATGGCTATGGAAAATAAACATAACAATTGTATAAATGTCAAATTGCTATTATATCATAAACTATTTCTAACTAATGATTTAGCTTTTGTAAAGTAAAAAATTACAAGCACCAGATAGGAAAAGATTGGTAGAGGTAGACCGAGATCAGACTTTCGCACACAGATGGTGATAGATGCAGACTGTGCAAATTTCAGGGAAATGTGTAGGTTGGTTCAGACTAGGGAACAATGAGGGTACGCGTCTAACCAGTTCTAGGGCTGAAGACCTACATAATGATGATGAAAGTAAAAGATAAATACCAGTACAAAATAAACTGTTTATGATACATACTTGCAGATGATGAAATCAGTAATGAAAGAGAATAGAATAAAATGACAACTGAAAGCACAAAATACAAAAGTAAATCTACAATTGATGCTCCACATGATAGCCAGTCGTTTCTAAACACAATTTAAGTCGCTTACGCAAATATTGTCGAATTCTTGCAAAAATTGCAATATTGTTTTTAAACTCCTTGCAAGCATCCTGAATTAGTCACTCATTGCGTGTTTTTATTGGTTGCGAATAAACAATTGATTTTAGATATCCCCACACACAAAAATCGCAAGAATTTTAATCTGGAGACCTAGACGGTCTAGCAACTGGACCGCCTCTTCCGATCTGTCGCTGTCGGTAATTATTGTCTAAAAAATCAGAGCAATTCTGGTGAAGTGATCTAGACAACTATCATGTAGAAACCACAAGTTCTGCCGAATATGTAAATTAATATCATCCAATAAATCCGGTAAAGTATTTTGTAAAACGTCTAAGTAACCTTCACCGTTTAAGCGATTGGACAATTCTACAAGCCCAAGCAGATTATCTCCAAGAACGCTTATCCATACATTTACATTAAACTTCTCCTGATATGTAATTTCTTTTATAACATGAGAATTATCACCGACGTACGAGTAGTAATGCGCATTATGCATATTCAAAATTCCGTCTGTTACGTATTAAGAGCGGAATGTAAGGGTTGGTACACTTGATAATTGCGGGTAAAATAAGTATAACAGAAATGAAAGGAACTTATAAAATCTGTAGTACTCACCGGCACATTAATGTGGTTAACTATAATGAAGACAGTGTGTTAAGCAGATCGGGCTTGGCAGTATGCAGTAGTTTAGGTGATCGGCACGAGATCCTGTTCTTCCACACACTTACACGAACACGTTTCAATAGACAATGATAATGTTATACTACACTACACTTCCACACGCGCAAAAGTATTTTACCCACATTTTATAAGGAAGGGAAAATGGTTAAATTAATAGGAAATTTTGATTCTTATTGCAATCGTAAACAGTAATTCTTTTACAGTAGCTGTGTCTACTGGCTTAACACCTCTACAAAGTAGTTCAAAAATAACTTCTTCTTTAACTAATCTATCGACTGATATTTGCATGTTACTCATTTTTATTTAATAAATATAATAAATATAAAATCACAATTTCTATCTTTTTAAAAAAATAATAAGGCAACTGGCATATACCTTAAGGGAAAAATAGTGTGAAGCTGTCCATAAAAATATTTTTAGTATAATTTATAATTGTTCTATATTCCCGAACAAAATCTTATTTAATGGCAAACAATTAATAGGAGAAATTTTAAAGTATTGGGATAAATATCAAAACATTGGACAATCAATATTTTAAAAAAATTTGAATAAAAATATTGCTTAATTTTGAAAAAAAAATTTTATAGTATACAAATGTTAATAACAAAAATGACTGTTAAATCAAGGGATTTATTTTATTAAATTTTATAGGGTTCATTTAATTGGGTTGGGCGCCAAATTATATAAACAATCATTTTGTTTTGATAGTCGCTTGGGCCATATTCTATTAATTTTTAAACACAATTTGTATGTAAAATTTTTGTCCACAGTGTTTAGACGTTTATATAATTTTTTAGTATTTGCGGTTTGAATTGCTGGCATTTCTGTTACACTTGACACTTCGTTTATATCATGAATGTATTTTTCATTTATGGTTAAAGACATTGAAAATCTACTTTCTCTGCCCCAATTTCTTATTCACTATTGGAATAATATTCAAATTGAAACAAAAATTTTGTAACTTTTGGATTCTTTTTTATCTTTTTCTTAAATCTAGGAAATTTTGTAAATACTGTAACTGCTTTTATGATATTTGCCGAATAATACAAACACGAAAATAATACAATTATCTACTTTACTACTTATATCATTTATTGTAAATTTTCATACTTGTTGGTTTGAAAATAGAATAAGTACATATTCCTTACCTTAAGAACGAACTGCTCACTCACAAAATAGTTATTACAAAAAGCAGAATATTACTTTCACTCGCGCGCATTCTTCGTCGACCGATGAGGTGGTGGGCAGTTACTATTTATACAGTTGCTTCGTATTGTGCAGATGTCGACCAGTTTCAATACTACATTTGATTTTCCAACGCTCCACCAAAAGGTACTACATTGGCCAGGAAGGGAGTTTTTTACATGGAAATTTTGAAACTTGCCAAACCCCTGCTGTTCCAAGCGAGGTAGGAATCTTAAACATGCGTGTCAACACACACACATGTGAATTACATCTTACCTCTCATCCGAATGAGGGCGTTTTATTGTGAAAAATGCTCGTCTATCATTTTTTCAAGCGGTCCGTGTCGGGATTCGAATCGGGTACCTTGGAATTAATAGTCACACGCAGACCAGTTTGTACAGTTAATTTCATATTATCATTATGATTGAAAGTCGCAACAGGAATTGCAAACGAATAGAAAGGATTTTAAGACGTCGTCGTATTTTGTCCTTCACAGCTGCCGATCGGCAAATTCACACGACTTCCATTGTCTCTTACCGTCAGGCGCCCACTGGAGATGTCATATACTGGACAACTTCACACGTAGGTACGGCGCAGATCTGCTTTTTGTAAATGCATTTTAGTAGATAAGTTACTCTTGTATGTCGACATGTTGGGTGACATGTTGGCCGCTTTGGGTGTCCAGTATGAAGCCCGATGCAAGTGAGGTGAATGGTCTTTGCATCTACCAAAAATGGTATTTTTGGACCTGAGATGTTCTTATGGGGGAATACATGGAAAACTCCTGTTTTATATGCTCGTACGAAGGTAACTTATCTGCTCACTTTTTTTAAGTTAATAAAAGACTTGTATAAATGTTAGTGGACAGTGCTGGGTTTTAATTTACCACTCGACCTGTAGAATTTATTTCAAAATCTAAAATTATTTTGTTTAAGGGATTGTATAATAACGACTATTGTAAATTCGTTTACAAGTTTTTTTTCGGGATTTGTAATATTTACATACCTTGGATATATGTCGCATAAGCAGGGTGTAAACATCGCAGAAGTTGCTACAGATGGTAAGTAGACTTTTTTAGCTTGCGTAGATATGCTAATAATAACTGTTTTATTGCACCTAGGACCTGGATTAGTATTTCAAGTGTATCCAGAGGCAGTGGCAACGCTACCTGGTTCTAATATATGGGCAATGCTTTTTTTCTTTATGCTTATCATGCTGGGACTCGATTCTGGGGTATGTAATTAATACATCTAACTTATATTTACATCTATAATATTTCGGACTGTTCTAGATGGGTGGTTTAGAATGTGTTATAACTGGAATAATGGATGAATTTGCAACAACATTCAAGAAGCTTAATATATCCAGAGAAATTTTTACTTTCGGTATAATTTTGATGTCGTTTTCAGTCGCAACGGTCAATGTGACTCCGGTAAGTATATAAGTAAATTTTCTAATAATGTCATTTCTGCTTCTGTCTAAATTTTCATTAGGCAGGTGTTCTCAACTGAATAATATTCAGTAACGGTTTTACTAAAAAGAATAGAGCAGTTGCACCACCTAAACTGAATTAAACTTGTTTCTATCAATGTACTTTACATTACGCCAACGAAAAAGTATAAAATTTAATTAAGGTTGAGATATTTACATTATAAATAGGAGTATATACGTAAAGTCGCGTTTTTTTGTTCTTACTGGTATATCTCGATACAGCAGTGGAGCATTTAATATATTGCTCCATTCGTACTATATATGACATCGTTATATATTCGTGTCTCGCCTGCTGGTGCATTTAAGTTTTATTAGCAGATCTTATGACACTATTACGTATTAAATGAATTAATCAATAACTTGTCTTTCATTTATTGGACATTCAAGTTCCCATTTTTTATATTCAATAAGTTTATTATATTTTGTATAAAAGTAACGGAATTCCTTTCGTTTGTTAAATCCTGACCTGTTTATTTTATAATTGTTATATTATAAGAATAGAATGATTATAATATGCATAAATCCGTTAATATACCCTCGGGGATTTAATCACTCTTGCGGAATGTAATGAACACAAGTTATTCAATAGACAAAGTTCTCTATTTTAATTCATTATAAGATCACAGCCGATTTAAATAAACCAATTCCGGGAGTGACAGGTAAATGCTGGAACAATAAGGGTATTTACGAGAACCACTTCAGTACTGCAATTGATGGAAGCAACTATGTTTTGATGTAGTGCTCGTTTCTCGCTTTAACTATTCTTACTATTTTTCCTTTTAGCGCACTAAAAAGAATTTAAGACATCCATGTAAAACAAATTTGAAAACCCGGGCAACGAAACCCTAAGATCGAACTCGTCGCCAAGGCATAAACTGTAAGTGTTATTAATTTAGTAAACTTTAGATAGCAATTTGTATTATTAAATCATCTTTAATTAAGTAAGGATCGGAGATTTGTATCAACGGTTCTATGATATAATATTTTTTGTTAATTATAAAAGCTCAAGGTTGGTTTTTTCTTTCGTTGTGTTAGTAATAAAAATTTACTTATTGCATTATGAACTACCTACATTAACTTAAATTGTGGGTAACGCTATTCATTGTGTGTGTTAAATTTAGATGATGCCTTTGCAAATACGTTAAATAGTTGCTTTGTGTGGAATTAAAATTACTATCTGAACTGGAAACATCAACCTTATTATCGGAGTAGAAAACATTTTTGGTGGGATAAAAGGGGACCCAAATAATATGAAATTCACATACCTTTTATATTACTGCTATTATTTTTGCAACTGCTGGTGTGACCAATGGAACAAAAGGTTTTAAATCGATGCGGGCTGTATTGCGATCATTAACTTAAACCGAATTGTACGATATTAAATTACTACGACTATAATACTACAATAATTATGCGTGCATGTGACGGTATTAGTCCACGTAACTTATTACAAATTGTTTTAGAATAGCATAGGATGTTAAATTTTTTCGTATTTAAATGGAGTTTTTTGAAGTCATAATTAATGTTCTAGGTTTTAATAAAGTTAATGTAAAATTATGATATTTTATGAATACCTTAACAGAACTTTAGTCACTTTAGGTGTAATGTTTTAAAATTTTGTACCTAATAACGCTTTCAGGTCTAGTGTTTAATATTTAACTTATAAATAATTTATTTCCGTAATTAGTCTTGTATAGATTAACATATATTGAAATTCCACGGTATTTACCTTAATATTTTTTAATAAATGACTTTGACTCATCTACTATTTGCCTTTGCCAAATAAAAATTTTTTTCTTTTTTATTTTAAAGTATACTCATAGTTTGTATACATTTCCCTAGGACAAATACTCGTAATTTTTAATACCCTTTTAAAATATTTACTTTACAGTGATTTCTACTTATGCATTTAAGATTTGTTTTTTGTTCGAAAGATAAAATTTTTTATTTAGATAGACTTTCGTAAAAAAAAATTGTTTGTATATTTTGTTTACATATTTATTGACGTCTATCTTTTGATATGAATTGCCTACAATTAAAAACGGAAAAAATTGTTTTATCTGATGTAGCTACAACATTTTCTGCTAAATTAGCTTCAAAATTTATTTCATGTGAAGTGACACGGGCTGTTAGTCTACTTATCTATAAACTTGAAGACCTCGATGGTAAATCACAAAACAAGTACTATATAAAAGACAAAACCTTTTGCCGATAATGCTCCTCCGCGATAATTAATACTTTTTACTTAAGTTTAATATATCTTGTGTTATAAAATGTTTTATATCTCATAATGTCTGTTGTCGTTTTCTTCATATGATTTTTCTCCTTATCTTAGTTTGAAAACCTATTCTATCTTTGATATTTAAATGGGTAAAACAGTTTGGTTTTTCTTTAATTGCTTATTTTTTTGGTCGTATGAGTTTGATTTTTCATCTGTATCATATATCTTTAATTTCTAAATCGTTTGACGCTATAAATATACAAAGCATCTTTACCAACTTCACTAATATTTTCTCGGTTACCATTTTCTTTACAACCCCCTCCTTTCATTTATGAGCGATATGTTTTTGGAATGAATAGGGCAATAGGTCTTTGAGGTTTGTTATAGTCGATGTTGAGTTGAATCCTTTTAATAGGGTAAACATGGTGGTCTACATTCATGCCTATGTTAGAAAAAGTCAATATTCGCCGTTGCAGGAACCAAAAATTTTACCTCTTGTGTTTTCATTCTTTGGCTTTCACTTATTACTTTATTCGGGATTTCCCTCTTTTTTTTTATTTTTACCTAAAAATTTCATTGCATTTTTTATTTTTGTCTATCATATAGATGAAACGCTGTCGCTTTTTTACACTTCTTTAGATTATGGTAGTGTTAATTTACCGTATATATCTTTTTCTTATCCATTTTTGATGTCTTTGAGTTGATTGTCTCTGCTTAGGGAATAGCAGGGCGAGGTTAATTTGGTTTCTTTTGCTAGACAGGGGATCCTTTAGACTTCTTGCTCCTTTTATATAGGGTCATTTCTCTCTCTCTGTCTCTCTCTCCCCTCTCTCTCTCTCTCTCTCTCTCACACACACACACACACAACACAGGACGCTTGTCCAAAAACTTAACCTTGTTATACTCCGCTGTTTTCTTTTCCGCATTTTTTTTTCTCCGCCGGGCAGTTCCAAAGACTACTCCATCACATAGGAATGGTGCTACCCCAATTCAGTTCAGCTGATTCACCTCCGTGGATGCAATGGGCAGACGATAGTATCTTGGCATATGGAGGTATGTTGTGTTAGTCTTCCCATATATCGGGAGCACCTCTTTGTTCCTACTTGTTATTAGTGCGTCGCTGATGCTCCATAGTACTTTATTAAATGATTATTAGAATTTGTTCTACCGTTAATATTTTTTACTTTAACACTCTGATGTTATGAGCAAGTATGAACAGTAACTTTTTTTTTTCATTCTTTTACTGATGAATTCCACATGTTAAACGAAATGCGCACTTCGTACGTAAATTTTTAAAATTTGTTTTTTGTAATATAACTATTTTTTTTTGTGGATTCAAACCGAATTGGTATTTATACGTTTCTTGTGTTCTGGTTTGTAATCGTGATTCGTGCGGGTCCTCACTTTAAGTATCCTCTCTATTTCTGTCTGACCCGTACGCTTCATAACGTAACAAATTTTAAGTTTTTTGTGCTCATACAAAAAGATTTTTTTTTATTTTTTTTTTATTTTTGAAGCTTTGAGGTGATTGTTGTAGCAAATTTTATTTAAATATTAGAGTTAGGGAATTTCTGAATCCAGCATTTCTCATCTGTAAATTAAGTTATTACGTGTGAAGTTTATTAATATAGTTTCTCACGAATCCGATGACAATAACCCTATATTTATGGCATGTATTTCGCATAAACTTTCGTTTTTCAGGATAAATAAATTTAGTGTGGGTATACGGTCAGGCATGAGACGCGTGGAATGGAGAGGATACTACAAGATCGTGGGAGCCACGAAGGGGTCGAATGTGCGTGCGAGCTAGTTCGGCGAAGTGATCTTTTTTGCGGCCTTGTACCTTTCCTTCTTACTTAAAAACTATCTCGTGTTTCGCCACAGTGTAGACACATTGACTTCGCTTTTAGAATTTGTCCAAGCATAGAAGAAACAGATTTAGATGTAAGCGAAAGCAGCTGCTTAGTAAGCACAACTATAAGCTATTTTTAAAAATATTTTTAGCGGTTTTAAATATTTGATAATAAATTAATATCATTAAGTTTGTGCGCGATTCCTTAATATTTAACGATTGATACTAGACGCCCCGTGGAAACAATAACTAAGGTATGGCTAGTTAACGGATGACCGTAAAAATGCGAAAATGATTCAAATGTTCCATAGATCCTCTAATGGGAAAACACATGGAAAATGAGCGATTTTGCGTTCCTACAAACATAGCTTATCTACTTATTATTTTCCTACTATTCTGCAAAAATAAATTTATGAGTTACCTTTTCATGTATTTAATAATCCAATTTTCAAGGAGCTGTTTTGATCTATCTGAGAAAAACAATATCAAAAGTTGATTTTCAAACATTCTGATATCTACTGTGAAATTATCAAGCGATTCCTCGGAGAAAAAATCAGGGATTTCGAAATAAAGACTGCAAGTTAGTATTAATCACTGGCATGGAGATTGTGCGTGGCAGTTTTAAAGTTTGGTACTTAAAGTTGTGAGATATTGAAAAGAACGCACATATTTTACAACCAATAGTTTTTCACTGATCACCGCGTTTTCAAAAAGAATGACGACGTGAAATTCACTTATATATTGATGCACACGACTATCTTAATTTTATGTTAAAACTTAAAATATTCATTGCGTCATTTAAAAATGAAATTTCCCTAAATAAATCTAATTTGAATAGGCCTGTTATTTAGTTTATGCAAATTTTAAACGTATTATACGATTCCTTTGACACAAAGTGCTTAACGTCTGTGCTATAAGAAGCAGAATATTAAACGACGGTGGCGTTTTTGTATTTGAATGTCTAAAAAACTTTTCATAGATCCACATTAAAAAACAGAGGACTTTTGGTATACAATACACTTTAGAGGGTTATTTATATTAAGAAATGTATATTGTATTGCATTTTTTTTATCAATAATAAGGTTAACTTTCTTAACATTATACAGGGTGTTTGCACAAGGGTAGTCTCAGATAGATGACGCTACGTTGTTTAATATTTGTTTGACAACCGTTAATACTGAAAGCTTTCGATTAATAAGTCAACATGGAAAAAATTTGTCATCGTAATGTGATACAATACGAAAAGTCTCACAACCAATATCAAAGTGGAACTAGATTCTTCTATGGGGGAGTCTGGTTGTTACCGGTGTTTTGAAGCACTAAATTATTAAATTTGAAATTTTAATAAAAAGGGCGGGAATCCCGTAACAAAATAAAGACACACCGTTAACTACGGTGGTGCGGGAGTAGGTACCTATAGTAATAAATCGCAGAAAATCGAACAAAGTTAAATAATGATCAAAATTTTTACCTGGGTGCGATTTTAAGCTACATTATTACTATAGTTCATTCGCTCTAACTTTAGGATGACATCACAACTGGATAAAATGCGAAATTGCCAATGTTAGTTCAATTCTAATGTATTTAATGAAAACTATACGAATATTCCTATTGGTAAGAGGAATTGGTGGCAACATTGTACAGAACTTCCAACCTTTGTGTTGAATGATAGTATCCTTCGAGCGCAATTCTAGGTATTCATTTGCCAACACTTTATTACTAAAATATATGTCATCTTAAAGTTAAAGCGAATGGACTATAGCACATACCCTGTTAGGTTTTTAAGCTGTTAAGTATGGGCGCTAGCTACGTCGAATCTAGTAAGGATGTCTGCTGGATGACGAGTACCGCAAGCGATTTTAATTACAGAGCATTCTCTTAGTAAAATGGATATCCTTTATAAAAGGTCGCCTGTATAAAACACAAATACAATTCACCTTGCTGAAATCTATTCTAAAATAACATTATTTCAGCATTTCTGTGAATAAGTATACATACAACAATTTGAAGTTTACTTACATTAATAGTCAGGTTAGTGACCTAGAGATATTCCTGTAACAAAATACATACATCAAAACCTTTATAATTAAATATCACAATTAATTACAATTAAACCTGCAATGTCCAGATCTGATGCACATACTGATGTAACACTATGGTGTTACATTTAGCAATGCTTTAAACAACCACCATTATATATAAATGCCATTACAGACAATATCTAATTCTACCTAAATTGACTTGCAATTACGCCTTCATCGAGCGTTTGATCAAAAGTTCATTGTGCTAAGAATAATTTATCCAATCATCGGGTAGCTTAATTCCAAATTTACATTGCTGGTAACCAAACTGTGCCGATATCTGTTAGTATTGTAGGTTATGTCGTACGTTTGTGCTCACCACGTAAGACCCTTATTTATTATTCCATAAACAAGGGGTGTTTAACGACAAACCAAACCTTTTACTGTTTACTCCCACATCTTGGTGTTGATGATCTGTAAGTATAGTAGAATTACTTAAGAGCCAGTACGTCATCATGCGCACACGGCTAAAACGGTGTCAGATTAGTCCATTGTTTATAAATAGGCGTGTTCGTTCAGCATATCAGTGGCGTAGATATATTTATTTCTTACACTTTCATAGTTTTCTTTCTGTTTTTTTGTGTTTTATACTTTGCTTATTTGCGTATTCGCCATGAAAATTTAAACCACCAACAAAATAAAACTTGATTTTAGAATATTTACTCTATGGGAGTTTAATAAAAATTATTAAATCCGCTACGTCAGTGACTTTCAAGGTTTGCGCATATGTCAAATGACGTACAGGCTCTTCTTAAATAAATTCTACTCTAACTAATTTGGTTTCAGCGGCTGTCTGCCAATGCCGTTATCCCCACTTTCTGTGCTTCAAAGAGGTATGCCATTCATGTACCTAACACTTGTCAATGGTTTAGGCATCGTGTTCCTTTATGTAACTAGTTTTAAACATCATCATCAGGTCTTGTTTTGGAACAGGTTAGACGCGTACCTCCGTTGTTGTTTATTCTAAGCTAACTTATACGTTTCCCTAAAATTCCCACTGCCTACATCTTTCAGTATCTGTGTGCAATAGTCTGATCCACGTACAATTTTACCTCTCTTTTTTCCTATTTCCGCTTGTAATATATCCCGTACTAATCTCCAATTGCCTTAGAACGTGTCCTGCCCTTCTATTTCATCTATTTTGTTTTCCATAGATATCTTTCTTCCCCTATTATTTCTAAAACCTTTTTGTTATTAACTTTGTCTGTCCATGCTACCATCACCATACATCTGAAGCACCACATTCCAAAAGGCTTCTACCTTTTTCCTGTCTGCTTCTACTACTGTCCCTATTTTATTGTCACAAAGTACTGTGCTCCACACATATGCTTTCAACTATTCCTTCCTTGTTTCTATGTTTATTGTCTTCGAACATAGCCGCTACTCTTTCTTGATACATCAAGGTTCCCTTCTATTGTTTTGTAAATATATATCCTATTTTACCAATATTCAGTGGTATGCGAAGGGATTAAGCAACCTGCGGTTACCAAGATCGCCGATCACTTAACCGTTCGCCAAATTAATAGTTTTCTAATAAATCCTTTCGTACAATTAGTATTAGTTGAGAATATTGCAAAACCAACACCTGTAGTTGTTTGTAATAATCAGTAGATGTAAGTGCAGATGTTTTTTTCGTCATTAGATTTCCCTCTTGGAACTGGTTGGAGGCGAACCTTCATTGAGTTCTATTTTGTGCTAGCCTAAACATTTCCATGAAATTTCCACAGCTTAGATGCAGCTCGATTCCCTATCTATTGTTTTCTAAATATACACCTTATTTCACCGACACTCAGTGGTGGGTTTTAAACATTGTAATTATATTGTATGAAAAAGATTAAATCACCTGCAACTTAATACCTGTGAATTTTGCCTATATAGCGTCTGATTGTATTATAAAATGGAATTAAAGTGTGTCTGTGGTTTTCTTTGTATGTGCAACTATGCAATATTGAATTTAATTAATTTTAACTAACATTTCTGAAAGTTCTTTTTCTGGTTGGGAATATATATGAATAAATTTATAAATATTTATAATTATAAATATTTGGTATATACTTTTGTGATTCTAAATAATTTATGACACTACGATCACTCCTACTTTGTACTTAACTGAGATAAAGCATTTGTCTTTGTCGTTTTTGAGATTATGATTTACTAGAACGCCAATTTTATTAAAATGCAATACTTTTAAACACTATTATACATGAAATCATACTTATACACGTTGTTTCAATATTGATTAATTTTGTTAAGATTAGTGTTTCTCTTTTCGCATTTGGTTTTAGTTTAACGTAACGCCAAAGCGTTACATGTTCATTCGTTTACAACAGTAAAATATTGCGTGGCACAGTTTAAAGGATGCCGTACGAGCTGCAATGACGAACATCGTAGTGATGGAGCAAATGAGGTAACCGCGCCAAAAATAATCAAGAAAATACACTAAATGGTGTTGGCTAACCATCGATTGAAAATGCGCGAGATAGCAAACATGTGTTACGGTAATCCGTGCGGACAAGAAAAAAGTAGAATAAAGTGAAAAAGCAACAGTAGCCCGCACCGAGTACCGCAACAAAAATAAAAGAAATCGAAAGAATTGGTTCCATGCTAGCTAAAAGCGGCGTAGAGTGGGGTATGTTACACAGAAAGAAAATTGGAAACCTCAAGAAATGAATTTTATTTAAAAATATCTAGTTAAAACCATAATACAAAAAGAACATTTACAACACCTCTAATTAGAAAAACACGTTACAAAAGCAAAGGAGAACCATCCAGTCACGAAACAGTAATTTCTGCAAAATATCCCAAAGAATTTATAGTACAAAAATTTTCACCAAAAAATAAAGACATTCCTGATATTTTTATGCACATTATCACAAAGAATTTTCAGAGTATTAAAAAAATTTGACACAAAAATAATTAATAAATTCCTGATATTTTTCACACTTATCCCGAAGGATTTTCACGGCACCAAAAATATATTGATGCAAAAGAAATAATTAGTACCTCTTTGTTATCAAAATAGGTAAACGATTAGTGGGTTAAAAAAAAGAGCTACTTACATTTTTATCGCAATTACTAGTATGTCTCTGATCGAATGCATTCCTTCAGTCGACCTGGGTAATAACATTACACCTAAATCGTTGGATAACTCTAAAAAAATGATATAAGTAAAAAAGGTTTATAGATCGTAAGGGTTAAACTTAATTGCTATAATCATTACTAATAACAGCTGTCACCACATTGTATTCCGTGGGTCTTGATCGAAGTGAAATCCATTTCCAATACAAAAACGAATGATTAAAAAAGAATTCAACAAGAAGAAAATCCAAACCAAATTTATTGCTGGTGAAGTAATCGGCCGTTGTATAGAATTTAACAAGCGGAGATGACGTTTTATATCTGCTTACACATAAGACTACAGCTAGCAACTCGTCAATATCCAACCCGTACACTCAAGATAATAAAGACAATTTTGGCATTCTAGTATTTCGTAGCTACTCCATTCTCAAAGTACCATGTTACGATGTGATTTATCTTCTGGATAGATACGACGGATTGTCGTAATCGTATAGCATTTTCACTGCAAAGTTATCAAAGCGAAGCACGCTTTCTGAAAATCAAGGTATCGTCACAGAATAAAGGCCTTGCGCTCCTATTCACGCAGTATTTGCATCGCCTGAGGCTATCGTTTTAACCCCGATAACCTCCTCGTAGAAAATCAGCACCATAATAATCATGCTTTCAATCATCGTTTCGCTTGAAACCCGTCCATGTTTCGGCAAAACTTCGCAGAAATCGTTTTTCGCAAAAACTTTTCTGTCGACCATAACACCCACATGAACAATAGTTCCAAAAACATTTGTTGACAAGAGGACGAAGTGAACTGCCTTGATAAACATCAAACGTCGTTAACCTCTTCGCCGTTAATACGTACCCAAACAACTAAGAGTGCCTGCAACCAGCTCTGCAGATTCATAGAGGTAGGTGTAATATAGGTTGCCTATCTTCAGTATGACAATAAAAATTTATTATTTTTGAACTATATTCGTACGCGGACTTGTAGCAAACACGTTACAACCTTGTAATTTTTCATGGAAAACAAAAGCTTTAGACAAACCTAATGAAGAGGCGTATATATTTAACCTTCTCAGGAAACACCTGTCAATCCTTAAGGACAAAAAGTTTTAATGAAATAGACACCAGATTTAAATGCTATAAAAGTATTTCTGAAACACGCGTTTTAATAACATAGATACCAGCTTTTTAAGAATGTACCGAAAGATTAATTTCTTATATTTAAAATTATAATTACATGAGCTAATAAAATCTGAGATCTAGCATGTTATCAACAGGATTTTTTAATCTATTTAAATGTGTACTAAGAACTACGATCGCAAATTTTACGGTTAACCCAAACTAAGTTCAAAGTACCTTGAATTTTTCAACTGAATATTTACTAAGATACTACAGGATGATGAATAAGTACTCGTTTAAATTGACGGAAGACTGCCGAGTTCTCTAATACACACAATTAACCGTGGGAACAATACGGGATTAAGAGATTTGAAATTAAATTACGCGCTAAATTAATCAATTTCAAGGGCGAGATGCAACACATGATAGACATTTGAAACAGTGCTGTATATCGTATATTGATTGAAAATTTGGATATGAAAAAATTATGCAGAAAAAGATGGCCACGATTACTTACAATGGAAACCAAATCATAGGGATGTTTCATAAAATTAACAACATTTAATCTGAAATTATGTTTTTGAATAGGGGAGTCCCACAAGAATCTGTGTTGGGGCCCTTGTTATTTATAATCTATGTCAATAAATTAAGTTTTGACAATGCCGTTGCGTTTGTAGATGATACGTCAGTCCTAGTCGGTTCTGCTCAGAAGCACAATTTAATAAAATCAGCCAACAACCAAGTAAAGCAAATGCAGCATTATTTTTATAATATTAAGTTAGTACTACATCGTTTTAAATCAGTATTTATACAATTTAACATATCACATAAAATCAAAGGCTACTTATCACTAATAAAATTAACTGACTAAAGTTTAAGTGAGGTTAAAAGCACAAAATTTCTAGGGGTAACAATTGACGCTAAATTAAATTGACATGGGCATGTATTCGTAACCTCTGTAAAAATTTACGTGCTAGTTGTTTTGTCATTAAGTGTCTTCTTATCAAATTGGATAACTACATAGTAAGAATGTATTAGTTTGCAGCCTTTTACTCCTTAATTTTATATAGAATCTGTTATGTACAGTTTTGCCTCCAGTAAATTTAGCCAGTAATCCACAGAGAAACTTGGTGAAGTACTCCGCTAAAAATCCTGTTTCAGTAGAATAATGAAAATCTCCACTGTACTAACAAAAATGGTGGTCGACTAACTCCGCTGTATTGGCGGTGTGTTTGAATAAGGGCGGCTCCGTGGCGTAGTGGTATGTGTGTGACTACTACGCCCAAGGTCCCGGGTTCGAATCCCGACACGGTCCGCTTGAAAAATGTTAGGCGAGCATTTCTCACATAAATACACCTTCGTTCGGATGGGAGGTAAAATGGAGGTCCCGTGTGTGAGTGTTGTCACGCACGTTAAAGATCCCTACCTTGATTGGAACAGCAAGGGTTCGGCAAAATTTAAAATTTTTTAGGTAAAATAAAACTCTCTTCCTGGCCAATGTAGTACCTTCGGGTGGAGCATTGGAAAATCACATGTAAGGTGTGTTTGAACATGTTCCCGGAATGTTATTGGGTGTGAAATAAGTCTTAACCGGATAGTATCTTGGACGCCACTTAATCTCGCAGAGTTTCTATGGAAAAGCCCTAAAAAGAATAACAAGAGGGTGAAACCTGAAATCAGGAGAGTGATTCTGGCTTAAAATTTACCTAAGAAATTGTTTAAAACATTGTTGATTAAACATATAACACACACTAACCATAAAAACATCAATAGACCTAATTAAAACTGCTAAGTGGAAGGAAGATTTCTAAAATTAAATATTAGATGACCTGAATTTTCAATCACGCTCTAGGTAATTGCAAAAGAATTTACCACAACAAAACTGTAACTACACCTTCACAATAAATTTTAAAAAACAAATATAAACAAGTTTACACTATTATACGCGATTATGTTTTTAACTGTATTACACACACACACACACACACACACACGCACGCACGCACGCACGCACGCACGCACGCACGCACGCACGCACGCACGCACGCACGCACGCACGCACGCACGCACGCACGCACGCACGCACGCACGCACGCACGCACGCACGCACGCACGCACGCACGCACGCACGCACGCACGCACGCACGCACGCACGCACGCACGCACGCACGCACGCACGCACGCACGCACGCACGCACAGCACGCACGCACGCACGCACGCACGCACGCAGCACGCACGCACGCACGCACGCACGCACGCACGCACGCACGCACGCACGCACGCACGCACGCACGCACGCACGCACGCACGCACGCACGCACGCACGCACGCACGCACGGCAACGCACGCACGCACGCACGCACGCACGCACGCACGCACGCACGCACGCACGCACGCACGCACGCACGCACGCACGCAGCACGCACGCACGCACGCACGCACGCACGCACGCACGCAGCACGCACGCACGCACGCACGCACGCACGCACGCACGCACGCACGCACGCACGCACGCACGCACGCACGCACGCACGCACGCACGCACGCACGCACGCACGCACGCACGCACGCACGCACGCACGCACGCACGCACGCACGCACGCACGCACGCACGCACGCACGCACGCACGCACGCACGCACGCACGCACGCACGCACGCACGCACGCACGCACGCACGCACGCACGCACGCACGCACGCACGCACGCACGCACGCACGCACGCACGCACGCACGCACGCACGCACGCACGCACGCACGCACGCACGCACGCACGCACGCACGCACGCACGCACGCACGCACGCACGCACGCACGCACGCACGCACACGCACGCACGCACGCACGCACGCACGCACGCACGCACGCACGCACCACGCACACGCACACGCACACGCACACGCACACGCACACGCACACGCACACGCACACGCACACGCACACGCACACGCACACGCACACGCACACGCACACGCAACGCACACGCACACGCACACGCACACGCACACGCACACGCACACGCACACGCACACGCAACGCATGCACGCACACGCACACGCACACGCACACGCACGCACACGCACACGCACACGCACACGCACACGCACACGCACACGCACACGCACACGCACACGCACGCACGCACACGCACACGCACACGCACACGCACACGCACACGCACACGCATACGCATACGCACACGACACGCACGCACGTACACGCATACGCATACGCACGCACGCATACGCACACGCACACGCATGCACGCACGTACACGCATACGCACGACGCATACGCACACGCATACGACATGCACACGCATCACGCACACGCACGCACGCACACGCATACGCACACGCATACGCACACGATACGACACGCACTACGCATACGTACATACGCACACGCATACGCATACGCACATACGCATACGATACGCACACGTCATACGCATACGCACACGCATACGCATACGCATACGCATACGCATACGCACACGCATACGACACGCATCGCACATGCACACGTAACGCATACGCACACGCATACGCATACGCATACGCATCAACGACATGCATACGCATACGCATACGCATACGTACATACGCATACGCATACGCACAACGCATACGACAGCATACGCATACGTAGCAATGCATACGCATATACGATACGTACGCATACGCATACGCATCATGCATACGTACACGCAATACCGTATACGTATACGCATACGTACACGCATACGCATATACGCATACTGCATACGTACATGTACTACATGCATACATGTACATGCACATGCATACGTACATGCATAGCATACGTACATTATATGATACTATCATATACATATAACATATATATATATATATATATAATATATATATATATATATATATATATATATATATATATATATATATATATATATATATATATATATATATATATATATATATATATATATATATATATATATATATATATATATATATATATATATATATATATATATATATATATATATATATATATATATATATATATATATATATATATATATATATATATATATATATATATATATATATATATATATATATATATATATATATATATATATATATATAATACACACACACACACACACACACACACACACACACACACACACACACACACACACACACACACACACACACACACACACACACACACACACACACACACACACACACACACACACACACACACACACACACACACACACACACACACACACACACACACACACACACACACACACACACACACACACACACACACACACACATCCCAGACTTTTTCAGCAAATATTAGAAATAAAATATATTACAGTTTTTTCAACTAAATTCTTAACCTAGTCATAAGGTAAGTTTTATAAATCCATGCAATGAATTCAAAATGTTCATTTATTTACAAATTTTCGTGAGTATAGTTTCATAAAAACCTGATGAGCGATTGTTGATTATATCTAAGACCGACCTCATTAAATGCCGCTATCTACTTTGACTCTGAAACTCTCAAAATACTTATGTCTAACATAAAGTTGTCGATTTGAGAACCAATGTTTCTCTAAAATTAAAAACAACCAAGTTGGTAGGGTATTATCCGAAAATGTTTGACTACTTTGTGTGTTCGATAATCTATTTTCAAATGCTTAACCTATTCAAGTTGCATGTTGATCGTTTGCATAGTAAGCATGAAGTGCTCTAAGAAATTGATTTTCCTTTCATAAAATATTTCGAGACATCTTTGGCAGGCTTCGGACAAGTGAATTAAGACTATAGATTGAACTTATGTTTGTATTGTTTTCTCTATCTGATAAATATGTACAATTAACTTGCGGATAGGTTAACTAAGCTTAGAAACCGGGACTTTTTATTTATTTAAGTCAGTATAATTTGTAAGTGACCTATCTGTTCTCAGACAATGAGATCATCGGCGCCAGCACAATGCATTATTAATCGAAACAAATGAATCATAAAACTGTAACAATTTAGAACGAAATTACGATGGTAATATCATTTTCTAACCTTTCAAACCTACCATAATGAATTTGACAACCTTTGAGTATGAGCAATGTATGATACAAAATTAGTTCTACCTTACATCAAAGATACACATAACCTAAAAATTATATTTCTTAAAGGTTTAACCCTATTGGTTGGATTTACTAATACATAAACTGTTGAAATGAAATAGGATTATAAACGTTTCAAAGGAACGTCACAATGCATTGCTTTGGGCAACTCTGCATACAAAAGTAGGGTTTTGTAATGCGATGCACTACGTTAATATTAAATTCGATATGAAACAGATAAAATTTAAATTTGAAAAGACAAAGTATATGGACACGCTTTGTATAAAAGTTTCGTAAATAATTATTCTTAATTATTCGGGATATTTCAATTTTGTTGCTATAAAGAAACGCAATTTAGATATGACAGTACAAATTTAACTTTTAACTACATTGTGTGGTAAGAATGAAAGAGGCGGTCACTTTAATAAAACCACAAGGCAATCGTCGAAATGTGACAAGCACGCATAGATAAATATATTGTAATAAATTGTAAACTATGAGAATGGCAAAAAGCATCGAATAAACTCGAAACAGTGTCTAACTACTTGCTGACAATAATAAAATATGATATATAGTAAGAGTACAATAGGTTTGTAAAACATAACGGAAGTAGAACTAGTCCTTTATATAGAACTCGGTTTCTGGAACGTTAAAAATGTAGTAATACGCGCAAATAGAATAAGAGGCATGCGAATGGTAGAAGTCAGTTATATATGACTCGTTGACCTGAAAGATCAATTATGTAGGGGTACTTGAAGGTGTGATCGCGGACGGGGACTCGCACTTTTCTGAACGAGGTCATGGACAAGTTAAGCACGGAAGGTGAAAACTAAGGGATGTTAGTTTGGATTTAAAAATGTAAGGAGGTGAGGACATTGTAAAGAGTTGACAGAACATGGCTAAATGAGAGAAATACGCGGCCTACGATAAATTAATTAATCTTACGTTTGCGGCTTGCAAAGTACTTTTGAAACATCTTCGGATGAAATTAGCATTGTTACGACCATTTGAATGGTGCGAAACGGGATCTGTTCGTCCCGCTATTAACTTGGAATTTTGGGGTTGTAACTGTTGTTCAAAAAATGGAAAAAATAGAAAAGTATAATATTGACCACATGAAAGGGTTGGTGTGCACTGGACATTTTTGAACTGTTATAAAGAAATTAAACTGTAAGTAATATTATAGACATACTTCATATCTGTGTGAACGTAAATCTGTTTGACATTTTTCGACATATGACGTTAAGTAAACATTACAGTGATAATTTTTTTAATTAAGGGTTTATCGACGGAATGAATGTGTATTAAATTTAAGGATTTAATTGATTTCGGAAATAGGTGTAGTCAGTGAATTGTAAAGGATATCCAGTTACCCCAGCGATAGTCTTATTTGGAAGGAGTATTTTATTTTGAGAAATTTAATTATGCCCAACTTTACAATACCAAAGCAAGATAGTTTTATGCAGAATAACAACAGTCTTCCACATAGAAATGACACCAAAAGCATTACGGTGACGGATTGTTTGGCACTCCTCGATTTTGACAGAGACAAGGCTTTCAGGGTAAATTCTACGTAGTGTAGAATTTTTTAACTTTAAGCCTTGCCATTTATTATGTTTGTATTTATTTATCTTTCATTATTTCTTTTCTTTTTATCTATAGGAATTCTCTCGCGCTCAACTGCAGTTAGCCGACGCACCCTTATATTATTACGGGGTTCCCACGCCTTCAGGTTAGATCAAAATTAATTCATTTGACGCTTATTTCACATGTATCAGTTTTTAAATTATAAAAACGTGCACTGCAGATTCTTATGGGAGCAAAAACAAGAATGAGCTGCATACAATTGTTCATCCAATGTTAAATTGTGACCTTTCACTGTGTTTTTGTGTACTAATTACTGGTTTATGCGAAAAATATATACTTGAATTTTCTAAACTTATGGATACTCCTTATTACAACACAGGCAACAAAAATACTCTAGGGTTTCCTAAGCATAGACTTGTAAAATTTGAAAGCAACCCGAAGTACTTAGTCATTCAAACGTACAATAAATTGTCTGATTCCTATAAATCTTATTGCTCTTATGTGGATTATTTACAAGACAGTGATTTTTAACGTTATTTTATGGATTATTTATTTATTACTTAGGTGTCTATGTATTTTGATATTGCTGAACTTTGTCGTGATACTGTATATTATATAACGTTCAACCGCATCCCAATAAAACCCCGGGTAAATAAAAGTCATAAAACACTTACACCGTTCATGGCCGTCGTCCTCCGGGAGTAGGCTCTCTCTGCCCTTGTTGTGGTTAGTAGCTGTTTCTTCAAGTGTTTCTGCTGGTGATGCCTTGCTGGATAGGTTAAAATGTAGGAACGACGATAGTCGAAGCACTCACGTGAACAATACACGGTGGGCGGTAAGGTAGTGTTAACTCTACAGAAGGCGGTACGGTAATGTTTTAACCTATGTTGCATTCCTCACATAAAACATCTACCCCCCTCCAACCGAAATCGAAGTGCTTCCGCTTGCATTGGTGGGAACCAAACTTGTACCCATTGAGAACTTTTATGTCAGTATGCTTGCGACCTCAAAGATAAGTTAGTGACGTCAACAACCGTGCGAGCATCAACAAAGCATGGTTTTCACGGTATCAGCGGTATTGTGATAATCTGCGGGGAATTTCCTACGCAGAGTTCTAAAAAAGACCCTAATCCTAAATTAATACACTAATACCAAAGGAGCTTTAAAATATACCGTAACAACTAATGATAGTGACTATAAATTTGTTTAAATTGTATTTATTGACTTGGCTTATTTGTTTATATTATGGCGCTGAGGACTAATAAAATACTTAATACTTCACTGCATTCAATATTGTTAATACACTTCAATTCAGTGATGCGACCGTACCTATCCAACGAAAATAACGTGATCGCACCTGGACAGGGGATTACAAATCCATGCGTGCTTGAGATCGGTTCGGTCTAATATATTCAGTGTGATTTATAAACTACTTAATATTATTACTAATCAGGAGCACTAGAAGCATCATGTACTATATCTATGTAAACTTGACTACAGACTAAGTGAATGTTAGGGTGTCAGACTGTGTCAACAACCATCTGTTTCCAGTGCCAGCCACATTTGGACTTACACCTGTTAGGATTAAACCTATAGATAACAATTTATATATTTGGCATACTTCTTATACTGTAACGAATACAATTATCTGCTTCATAAAAATACGTTTTTGTTCTAAATATCTATTTAACAAATATCTATTATTAGACAGAAAATATTAAATTCCGATAGTAATAATATATTACCAATTCATACATAGAGATCCACTTATATTTAAAGACTCGAAGTAAAATTTAAGATTTCTTCTATCTGTATGTGTATTAATACAATATTCCCATTCTGCGCGTGCTTGGATAATAAAATTGCCTCGTGGCCAAGGTTCATCATTTACCATCTGAATGTAGTCAGCGAAGCAAGTGTTGAAACGTGGGCTAGCAAGTTTAAAAAAACATGCCGTCCCAAAGAGAGAGGTGCAATGGTGTCGACGGATACCATGGCCTCGATTAGTTGTTGTATCGACCTAAAGTAACCAAGAAATATATCTACGGTAGGTGAATAATTTTCAAGTTTACTTCCAAATCATTTTCCTCGATTCTTTTCAGCGCAAGTAAAAATGTTTATACAATATTGAAATACAAGTAAAAGTTAACAAGTATTATCGAAGCAAATTTCAAGTCCAATTTTGAAACGCAAATTTTATAGTATTGGAACGCAAATTTTATGTAAGCATGTAATGTATCAAATTGTGGAGCGATAAATCTTTCGTATATAATTGTTATGGAACACAGAAGCACAATTGGTTGTTAGTTGTATTGAAAGTACAAAGTCTCAAATGTTGCTATGCAAGATGGTGGAAGTTCTGCAGATGTTGTTTTGTATAGAAGTCAAGCCCGTGCATGTGCCAGTCGCGAGCATCTGTTTTTGTAAGTACTCAAGATGGTTGGCGAACTTGGATGCCTATCAGATTGTTTGTGGTGAGTCATCCCCAATTTTAGATCAATTTTCATTTCATGGAACCATTACTTAAAATGTACAAATAATTTTTGTAAATTCTATATGTTCATTTAAATTGGTTCACGTAATTTTTGTAAATTCTGTATGTTTATTTAAATTTTTGTAAAATTTATATGGTGATTTAAATTAGATACGTAATATTTTATTCAGAATTTAATAGTTGAATATTTTATAAATGCTCTTATAAACACAAAGAAATTTCTATAAGATAATTTTTGAATTTATAAGGTTATACTAAAATGTATTGGTAACTAAACACGTCACGTTGAAATTTCTTTGTCACATTATAAAATATAATTTTTTAGCAGTACACCCGAAGTAAAGTTTAATTCAAACAATAAGTGTTTTTGACCTTTGATTCCATCAATTAAATCAATTAAAAATGTAGTTCTGTAATCTACGGAAAGTTAGAGCATTTAATCAATTAATTGTAAACCCGAAAAGGATCCTATTCAGGTATCATATATAAATTGTAGAATAATAATGAAAACACTATAAATAAATTTTCAATTATAAAATTCATATAAATAATCAGAAACTAATACTAGACCTTAATAAAAGTAATTATCTCGAAAGTTTCAGTACATATAAAATTGTACAAATGATATATATATATATATATATATATATATATATATTTTGTAAATCAATAGAAAAAATAATAAGTTGTTTTAAAGCTTTCTTTCATTGAAGTCAACACTAATTTTTCTATAGAAGCAAACAACCACATTTATGAATTTTTTGTAGAGAAGAAAGATATATTATTGGTGTTAAGTTTAAAAATTTTCTGAAGTATAATTTTTGCTAGTTGATCTTTCTATAATTTATTTTTTTGTGATAAAGTGACTAGGCTCTAATGTAGCCCTAGTTCAAAAATGTTTAGAAGTGATTAAATTTTCAGATAGTACGAGATCGTCGTTTCCAATTCAGTTTGCAGAGTCATAAGTAAGTATCATTTTTCTATGTTGTGCTCGTCAAGGATATTTTTTTCTTTTCAAAGATTTCCGTATCTGATCTTCGGATTGATTCTTATTATAAAAATTATTAAGATACGGTGGCGTCCATTAAAAATTCTTTTATTATCGTATACCATCCTACGACCCCTAGCTCAAAGCTCTGCCCTAAGTTGAAGAAGCTTAGCTGGCTGGAAGATCTCTGTACAGGGTCCTTTTTTTACTCAAAGTCATTTACTATCCTATTTACCCTGGGCTTAAACGTTTAACAGGAACCCCTCATAATCTCTTGAGGCTCTGCCGCCTATAATGTAGAGTAAATACACTATATAAATCTATAGAGAAAAAGTGTGTAACAATACATGACAACAAGTAATCTTGAGATCTTTGTTCAAACTCTGCTACAGTTCTTTCTCCTAGAATATATGTGAATACTGTACATACATAACACTGTATACATAGTCTAAAATCCTTAAGTGTTTAAGCAAAAGGATTGAAAGCGTTACATGAGAGAGGTAAATGAAAGAGTTAAAAGAATGAAACAAAAGCGTTCAAAGCGTTAAATAAAAAAGTTTAAATAGTTTAAAGAAAAATGTATAAAAACAAGACGTGTTTGTTGTAATGGCCATATGGTGTAAGATAGATAATCAAATATATAAGTATAATTACTGTCTGGCAACAGTGTAGATAAGTGTAACGTTACCGGTCTGTAATGAGAACTTAGTAGTAGAAAGAGGTAGCGACTCTTCTGCAAACAATTCAAAAACCCCACTACCATTTTCTAACTATAAAGATTCAAAAATCGTTAAACATTTAATACAATTTTTGTGTTTTAAGAATGATTGATGAGAATATATTTTAGTCCATCAATAACAATATTGCAGAACCGATTGGTCTGCTTCTGACCAGAATAATTACATTAGAATGTAAGTGACGCGCTTGTACACAAAAGATGATTGATGGTGCCTTAGGTACCTCATTCTGCAGATGAACTTGATTGACAGGAACAAGAGTTTTGCATTTAAGAGTTATTTAGATTACAATAGGAAATCTTGAGAATGTTATTTGCATATTTTCTGGTATGTTCTCGAAATAACTAGTACCATTGAAATTTACATAAATTTCCATCATTAATATTACAAGTCAGTTTTAATTGAAGATTTCATATGAATTCTGATAGAAGTTTTGATTATAATACTTGTTCTAATTTAAAGTTTTGAGATTCGCACATATTTGATATTACTGTTGAGATAAATTACTCTGTGTAATATAAATTTCTGTAGTGATATTATAAATTAATAATTAGTGCTTGGGTAGTTAATTATAGTGCTTCGATATTAAGTAATTAGGAAGATAGCAGAGTGGTTTTAAAAAGATAATACTTGTTCTGTTAGCGATTGCTGGAAATAAATAGTAGTGAGAGTTTTTAGAATTCCATTATAGCTACAAGTGGTTGAAAAGGCTTGTATAATCAGTTTGAAAATAAAGAACTGTTGATTGTGCAATAGAGTTATCGTTACAATAGTACGCAGCTATTGAGAATTCGTAGATGAAGAGCAAGTATTATTTGTTTTGTATGACTTTTCTTTTGACCACAATTCAAGTAGCCTAATAAACATATTTATGTATGTTTCAAACTAGGCTCGATATCTGAATATGAGTAAATTCAGTAAAATATGTTAAATAAACTTAAATAAACAAGCATAAGAGCAAATGAACCAAAAAGTGCTAAAGAGGATAAGGCTTTCTTACTAACTGGATTTGAATAGAACATCATACATGCGTTACAGTGCCCAAGTTTCAAAATCATAATCAAAATAACTGAATTTAAGCAGCTGGTGGCTGCTAATTTCAATTTTTGATTATTTTTACTGAAATCCGCAAAGCTTGACGTTTACACAACCTCAACAAGCTTGTGGACTCTTATCAGTTTTTAAGGCTTCTTAGTGAAACATAAGAGACTCATTTGTTAAGACATCAATTTTTACTATATTTTGGAGTTATTTATGGTGAAGGTTGAGAAATTATACATCATATGCTGTAAATAATAAATCATTACATATAATTCACTTTGTTTACATTAAAGCATTATTTTAATGTTTTAGGGAGGCATTTATATGTTTCACTTGTTCGACACCTATGCTGCTGGTCTTTCACTACTCTGCTCCGCACTATTTGAAGCAATAGCAGTATCATGGTTTTATGGTAAATATTACAGATAAACTGTATTTAGAGGTAGCTTAAATTTACATTTGTTTATAGGACTTGATAAATTTACCCAAGATATTGATGCTATGATTGGAATGAAACCGTCCTTATACTGGAGGATATGCTGGAAGTTTGTCAGTCCGCTATTCATAATCGTAAGTTTTATTTCTACTGTCTAAAAGGATCAAGTAGTATTAATAAGCTTCAATACACATGTTTTATACCGGACATGAAAATTCTATTTACCGATTATTATAGTTTTTATTTTGTATTCATGGAGTCCTCAAAATTAAGGTAAATGCAATACCTTTTAGTTTCTCCAAACTTGCACTATTGAATATTATCAGCCAATCAAACTTGATAGATGAAACTAGTTGGTTTAAAAACTTGATTTATTGTCATTTTTTATAGATTCAACGGATGCAAATTTAAAGAAATACAATAACAAATATATAAACGTAGTAATAATAAGCTCGAGCTCCAAATAGCTTAATCTACCGAGCTACAAGAATAGGTAAATGTCACTATGGCAGTTTCCCAGTGACCTTAGACAGAAAGTGGCATTAGGAATGACAACCTTAACAGTGTTGAATATGTCAGCTATGGTAGACATAATAAAATTGTAAAGACAAATGCGCAGGTTTCTAATTCCTTAAATAATAATTGGGGCACATTAAAAACAATTTAAATTATGAACGTAATTAATTATTAACTAATAGCGACTAATCTATCAGCAATTACTAAATATCAAATGAAGTAACTTTTATAAAAAGGCCTTCCTGCTTATGGAATGCATGCATGTGAATATTATTTCACTTTATTTTTATCTATACCCACCTGTTGTAACAACTTATAACGACACATAAAATGTTGCTAAATCAGTAACAATTTGTATATAAATTAAACTATCTATAGTTCCTAAACGTGGCATATACCATATCAATATCCTTGAAACTAGAACACATAATTGAAACAACTCTTGTGGTTTTAAGCATTCATCCAGTTGGCTCAGAATTACAGTTCAATTTACCAACAGATTGACAAATATTAAAGTGTTCATATAGTAACAAATACAATAAACAACCAACTCATAGATTATTCTTTAAACTTAAAAGCAAAATAAAGGTTTAAAAAGTAGCTGGTCTTTTTAGCAAGTTTTATTAAAAAAATATGAAAAGTATTTGCATAAAATGATTCTGATACTGATTTATACAAAAACGAGATAGATTACGATATTAACATAAAATTAGAAGATTTTGAAATACATTCAGAAATTATTTGATGTAACATTTGGAAAATTTCATCATGGCATTCAACATCCAGCGAATTGAAAAATAAAGAAAATTAGTGGTTAATCAAAGACTATAGAATGTAAAGTGAAATTTATAAAGATACATCATCCATCTTCAAACAGTGCGAATTAATGATGATTGCGTGGATAAATCTTGCACAAATGTAAAATATGTAACCGAATATGTAAAGGGAGTAAAATGACTACGACTACACACAACTAAGTCACATAAAGAAACGTACAATAATATGACATATTTATAAAACGAATGAGGCAATAAAATCTATAAACAATTACAATTCAGAAACAATTCCTTTTCATACTCTAGTTTCTAAATTAAAACATTACTAATTTATAATTAAGAGGTTGCCAAAATCAATTACATTACAAACTGCCAATTTATTAAACAACACAATTAACAAATTTATAAAAGAAAACTCAATTAGTTCTTGGAATAATCTATTCGTATTTCCTTACAACAATTTTTAAATAGTTCTAAAATAAAAAACAAATAATTCTGATTCGTTCTCCTCCCAGATTGTAAATAATTTAAATTAAAGAAAACAATATTAATAATAACATCAACAACGATAATTTATTATGAAGAATAGTGGATCATTTTCCTCGAAAAAGTTAATAAAATATCAAATAGTGATATCTCAATTGCTATCAAAATTCTGTGTTCTAGTGAATCTTTAGCGCCTTTTGATTATAATACCTTTTCAGAATCGGAGAAAAAACATCCAAAAGTAATATCAATCGCTGACCATAGTTTTAATGAAGGTAATTCAGAAATACAAGTTTCACAAGAAGATGTACTAATTACAGTAAATTCTTTTTGGCCGTTGCATTTTCAAGATTTATTGAGTTTATCAACAGGCGTCGGGGGGTTAAAACCTTTTACTGTCGTTGACGTTATTTTGCAATGCAATGATAGGTAGTTCTTGTTCTCAAAATTTGTCCTGCCTTGTATGGGTCTTCCTTATGTGTTTAAAAAAAAAGATAACAGAATACATCCTATTGCAATTGGTTCATTTTTGGGGCACATTGTCGCTATACTTTCTTGTGTGGAAATTCAAAAACAGTTGTCATCCCGTTCTAGACTAATTCAATTTGGCTTCAGAACTTCTAGAGGTAGTGAAGTAGTTGCCCATGCGACTATAACGTATATAAGGTTCTTTTCTGAAGACACGAAAAAAAAGTTCTATTAAAGCCTGATTTTAAAAACGCATTTAACAGTATGATCAGACATATCCTGCTTGATTTGGCCAACAAATACACGTATAATGTGAGTAAGGACCGCTATACTTGTGGTTACATCACCAATGCTCCACCTGAAGGTACTACATTGGGTTTGAACCCGAAAAATTATGTGCCTCAAATAAATTGTACTTCAAAATTAAGTAATCAATATATAAAATGTATAAACTAAAATTAAAGCTAAGGTTCAGATAATGGTACCCATAGCGGTGATCAACAAATACACACCAAATTTATCCTTCTTTATTTAGCAATCCTCTTATTTGAATTTCGGTTCTGGAATAATTTAATCAGAAAGAGGGGTTGAACAAAAAGATCCTTTTGAATTTAGTTATTCACACAATTACTAAATCAACAGGATCTGCATTTAATACTTGGCATCTAGACGATGGCTATATAGGAGAAGGTATAATTGCATTTTAGGAGCACTTGAAATAAATAATATTACCTTTCTGATCGCTTAGGATTAGAGCTAAATTATAATAAATGTAAATTGTTCTTTATGTCTCTACTAAATTCAGATAATATTTCACAATTTAATGAAATCACGCCCATTATCTAAATATGTTGTCCTAATTGGACTATACTTGGTTCACCCTTTTCAACAGAAGCATTTAACACGCGTAAATGTAAAAATAGAAGAGACACTTAATCTTTCACTGGCTAATCTCAAATAACTTACCTGCTCACATTTCGTTTTTCATTTTAAAAAACTGTTTGGTAACCTCAGAGTTGTTATATACTTTAAGATGTTATCTTACATGTCCAAAACAGAATTTATTGGAATTGTTTGATTGTCTTTTACGTACGTATTTGGAAGAAGTTGTCAATGTTTAGTTAAATGATATACAATATGGCTACAAACAACAGTCTCTGTAAAGAGAATAGGGCTTGGTATGTCTGTTGAAACCGTTTTCGATGTCTTCATTTCTGTCTTTGAATGCATCATTGGCCCTAAATAAAACATAAGTTCTATTGATACCTAATTCAAATTTAAACAACACAAGTTATGTTACTTAATAGGAGAAAAATTGAGGCTTTTAAGAACTGAGAAATCGAAAGTAGAACATATCTGCTCGAATCAGCTACCTCCCACCTGATAAGTCATATATTCGAGTAGTATCCTTGAAATATGCTGGAGCATGGTTGGATGTTCTACAAGCTTCGAATTTGAGCACACTTTTAGACAACAATTTCTTTAGAATTGCTATTGGTTTAAAGTTTTGGACACAATTATGTATTCCACACAGTTGCGTCTGCTAAGCATTATTGAATGGAATGGGAACATATGGTTTGAGTTCTCACTTAACGACAATTTAAGCACAGTGTCAATGATTTCATCCACTGTGCTTTGGTTTTTGCTAAAGTTCCAACAATCCTAGAGCTCAGTCATATATGCAGAAATGATGGAAAGTGCTCAGCTGAAATTACACTCGTTCTGTGAAAATATGATAAAGCAGCTGTTTGGGATTTTTACTTGCTATGATACTCGCCCCATCACATGTTATGGAATGTTCAAATAATGCAGGCTTAGTCACTAAAAAAAATGTGAAGTTGTGAAGACAAAAAATATTCAAATTTAACTGATCCATACCTATTCTCCCTTGTCATAATGGAAACTTTTGAAGTAATCGGAGTTCTTGCATAAAATTTTATCAGAGAGATTGGCAAACGAATAACTTAAAATACATTAGAACATAGTGTTATGTGCTTCATATTTCAAAGAATAGGTCTACTATTCAGCAAGGAAATGCCACTTCAATTGTAGGTAAAATACCTCCCTTAAAATATCTTGAGAAGCTATTTCTCATAACTCATGAGAACTTTAAAAACTAGAAAAAAGTTCTAATCAAATAGATTTAAAAAGTACTGATTCAAATATACTGTATACATCTGATTTACTTTCAACTCAGCAATCATTACAACTTGTTAATATTTTATGTCATACTAGTTCATTATTGTGTATTTACTGCTTAGTTACCAAGTACATATTAGTGTACTTTATGCTCGTGCAGACATAAAGTGCACTTTATGACCGTGCGAGCATAAAGCACAAAAGAAAAAGTTTGTGGTTAATTTATTAAAAACTTTTATTAATAAAATTACAAAGTATGAAAGAAAATTATTGTGCAATTATCTAATTAACATTACTTATTTGAATTCACGTTAAAATGGCAATTTTGGAACGATCTGGTGATTTGTTATATTTCCTGCAGCAAACGTTGATTCATTTTTCATTACCTGGTTATCAAAATTTTGTAGAAAAGGGCCAGATCCAGAAGGTGTGCTTGCCAACATCTTTGGAACATCATTTTTTAACGATAAACTGTCCTCTAAATATCCTTCAGCAACTGATGTACTCTTCCACCACCATGGGGTTTTAACGTGGTCATACTAGCTCAAGCATCTACCAAAAGAGTTATCAATGTTCATTGCAAACAGTGATTTATGTACTTTTCTGAATCGCTCAAATTTAGATATTTTGCAATAATAGACAGTATTTCCCCAAATGTCTTATTTACCACTGGTTGTACAGTACAGTGACTCGGTCTGTAGTTAAAAAAAAAGTTTTTCTGATCAACCATGTGACTGTAAGGACATGTATTGTCTTATGAGTTTCAAACTGTTCATTTTGTCATCGTCAATAAGGGTAAAAATGCGCATTTTATCAGATTTTGTGTTCGATACATTCACCATGAAACTGATTGTCGATCTTCTATGTGAGTAACTAGCAAATTCAAAAATTTTTCTTGGGGACACGCACCAAATACATCCAATAATAATGCGTCTTTAATAATCAAGAACATTTAATTCGTTTCATCTTGAATAAATTTTAAAATATCTTCTCTGGACAGACAATTAGACTTTGTTGACTGGTATCTTTTTTTAATCCCTGCTTCAAATTTCACCTAACTTATGGTATCTGGCAATTTTAATATTCTTATTTACCATTCAAATTTTCTTTAATATTGAATATTTGGACCATAGGAGCTCGGGGAAAATGTTTCAGTGAGATTACCAAAGTAACCAAGCAGTATAATTCCATTAATAACCATCCGATTTAATAATTTGTCATATCCTTTGTAGTTAACGTGTCTTGATTTCTTCAGTAGTAAGTTTTGCATTGATTTTTCCACTTTTCTTTACAATTCGATCAGGAATTTTAGAACTTTCCTGCATTTTGACTTTCTAAGTTTAACAACTAACAAAATTTGTTTATGCCAAGAAGTACGGTATTTCCCTGGCAATGATAGTGACCTCTATGAAAATCAAATGATGTTTTAGGATTTTTCTCAATATTGCTTATATTCTAGATGCAATAACAAACCACTATGGCATAAAAATTTACACTGTGGGTATCAATAGATGTTTAGGCCCTCGAGAAACTTACAAACCTTTGGGTCAGAGGCCTCCGGGTTTGTAACATCGTCGCCCTCAAGTCATAATCATCTACTTGATACCTTTGGTAAATAATTAACTATTAAAGATAATTCACCAAAAATTAAACTAGTTTTTAATTTTTCTAACAAAAATTGAAAATTAAACATTACCTTAAATTCAAACTCAACAGAAGATTTAGGAATAAAAGATAAAAATATTGTTAATACTTGCATCCTGAATGGTGATGTTAATGGTAGAGTTTATAAATGAAACACATTCGATTAAAATACTAAAGCAGTGTTCGATTACTATAAGATGCGGATCACAGAAACATTATTAGTCCTAAATTACTCCCTTGTGGAACTCCTGATATTATCTGAAATCGAGTCAATGTAGAGTTGTTATGGCTTACGTATGGCTGTCTGTTCTGTAAGTATTCTTAAAGAACACCAGTAAAGGTTTAGAAAAACTAAACGCTGTCAATCTTTTTAGCAAAACATCTTGACTACCCCGGTCAAATGCCTTAGCAAAATCCACGTAAATAGATCAAACTGTCACTTTCTAGCTAGAACCTCCCTCATATATTCTACAAATACACTTAAGTTCGATTGTATTTATCGGTTTGGGATAAAACCGTGCTCATTTGTAAATAGTACTCTAATGACGTCTAAAAATTTTTGCATGCAATACGTGTTCAAAAATTTTTGCTGGTGTAGAAAAAATAGAGGTAGGTCTATAGTCAGAAATATCATTAATTGCACTAGATTTATACATGGGCGTCATTTTTGATAGTTTCCACTTTGTGGGAAATACTCGAGACTCCAAGGACAAGTTGAATATGATACTAAGTGGACGTTTAATAAAATCCATACTTCCTTTAAAAATATAAGATGGTATTCCATCAGATCCAGCAGATCTCTTTGCCTTCATTTTTGTTATTGCTACTCCAACGCCTTTTTCTATTATTAAGCTAAGGTGAAACATATCTAACACCCTATCATTCATTTCTGAGTCGTGATTTAATTCATAATTTGATTCCTCACCGTAGTCGGATAAAAAATAATTAACAAACCCATTTACAATCAACTCTAGCATATCCATCTTGCCATAAACAAAATTTTAAGCATCATGGTATCTATATTAGCGACAAAAGACCAAAATGTTACAGGATTCAAGGCAATCCCTTCTTTAACATCACTGCTATATTTTTTATGAGCTTTTGTAAATATTTTTTTTATTTTGCTAATGGGAGTCCAAATCATGCCATAAGAAAGGTGGATGTATTTTTAAGCTTGTGATGAAAATTCTTTAATATTATATCAGCAATTATTTGCTTATTGAACCAAATTGGAATATTTTTGTTTTTTGCCAAATAATAAAGAATACAATTTTTCAGTATATCATACCAAACGTTATACAAAGCATCTACTGTATCATTTACATCCATGCACCAGTTGAGAAAATCAAAATTGACATGCTTAAATGAATTATACAACAATAAAAAAATCTGTTTTAATGATTATTATAGTCTTGTAGGTTCAAGCTTTAAATATATTTGTTTCTTTACTTTGATTACAATAAGTAACAGGGATGATAGCAATCTGGTTCAACAAGACTATCATCCTATACTAGTACATCTACTACATTCACTGTGAATAGTACCAAATCTAATGTTTTTCCAGTAATGTTAATTATATTATTGTACAAAGTTAAGCCACAAAAGTTAATAAGTTTATCAACATTCCTGTAAATAGGTTGTCTATATTAAAACTAAATTCAGTAGAATTTCCAAGGATAAGTAGAAATCTTCAAATAATATGAGTTTCGCATCTAGAGAGAAACAATAATTGGACAATATATTAAAATATTTGTGATAAACATCGGCTGTTGAACTTAGGGGAAAATAATTAACACATATTAAATAGGTAATGGCCTTTAGGTTAACTTTCACCAAGACTTACCTCCAGGCCAGGTCAAATTTCTATCTTTATTGATGAATACTTCTTATTTATTGCTATAAGAACTCCATCTTCCCACAATTTACTGCCAGAATCTCTATCTTTTCTATAGACGATCAACAAGTATTGCTGAATAATGTATTCCAGCGTGTACCCACGTTCCACTACAACGAACAATATCAAAATTATTGTTTAATATATTTGTGAAAAATATTTGTGTTATTTCTTAGTGTTTTCACATTTTGATGAAAAATCTCAACCTCTTTCATAATTTAGATCATTCCAGAACTTATATGTTCAGTTAAAACTCAGGAAGAACAATTTTAAAACAAACGAAAATACATATGTATATAAATCGTAACCTATTTTTTCATTAAAACAATTTCCTAATATTAGTATAATTTTATTGTATTTTGTGCAATACGGTATTTCAATGTTTAATTTATGTAGAGGTTGGAGTTGGTGAGTGTATGTGCATATGTGTGGGTATCAGAGTGTGTGTGTGCGCGTGCGCGCGTGCGTGCGTGCGTGCGCGCGGGTGCGTGTGTGTGCACATGTGGGTGCATGCATGCATGCATGTTGTAACCTTTGCTAATTATTTACCTTTCTAAAAATTAATTAGGCTAAAATTTTCTTGCTAAAATATAGTTGGACTGCACTCTTATCTCAGGGACTGCAGTGGGATTCTTTGAATTGTTATTCCTACTAGTAAAACCATACACTTGATTTAATCCAAGTTCAATAAGCAATAACACAATGCCACTATTTTAGTGAGTAGAAAAAATATATTATTAATAATAAATCGCTTTTCAACCAATGATATATACAACCTAATTATTTTATAAATGTTTTTTTTACAATATTTGCAGAATTGAAATGTTGCCACTAGAACAACAAAAGTATTTTAAATCGAGCTCGTTATGATTGTATCAAACTTGTACGAAATTGAAGTCCTTAGATTAGTAATTAATTCAAGCAAAAAATGGAGGTTAATGAAATTTCATGTACTGCTTTAAAATTTTTTTACTGTTTTAACTACTTATAGAATTAAAATTTTACTATTATAAGAGGAATAAAATTTGTAGTACCTGTTTGCGTGTTTAGTATGTAGATAGTTATTGCCACCTGATAAATAGGTTGATAGCGATGTTATCTAGGAGCCTCAACCAGAATTTCCTATTATGGCTCCAACAAGGACGACACCTGTGAAGATAACAGCTTAAAAAACACAATTGGACAGCGTGCACGGCCAATGGCTTTCCATAATTTACGACTCCATCACCAAAATGCATTTTGTGGATTCCATGCAAAATAACTTATTAAACTGTAGATTGGTCATACTGACAATTGCTAACAATACTCTTCAGAAATGATGGCTGCATTGCAGGGTGTGTTCAGAGTGGCAACGGATTGTGTTTGAGATGTCCTAAAGTCAGGGGTTAGAATTCACCATGTGCAAATTGTATTAAAATAATATGTAGTTCTGATGCCAGAGCGAAAATGCCAGTATCAAAATTATTTCCACGTGCTTCCGTGAATAATTGATTATTGTGTGCTTCTCGCAATAATTTGATGTCATGTGAACCCGTAACTAAATGCTGAAGTGAAAATCCTTCATCAGATTTACCAATTTCAAATTAATAAAAGCGAAGTAAACTTACCCACTTTCGGCTTTGCACATTATAACAAAGTGAACAAACTAAGTTATGAGCACCTAAGTAATTTATGCTTTTCAGGCTAAGCTCAAATTCACAATTAGGAAGACCCATTTTCGTGCAGTGCTTAAATCAAAAAGGAAGATAAAATTCGCGTATCTAACAAAGTAGATAATATCCCTCCCAAGCACAGATGGTTTCTAAAATCTACAAACAAAATGTTGTTTTCAAACAAGACACGTTCCTATGAGGTCTGTATGTATGGTTGTCTATCTATCAGAATAAGTAGAATACATTGCCTACTAACAAAATTGGTAACATAAAAATTCAAACTGTTACACTGTGTACATGCATACGTGCGTGTGTGCGCATATTGATATGTGTTGAACAAAAATATTATTTTGGTCAACAAGCTTTGCTTGAACAGTTTGACCATTTTGACTGGTTTGCATATTCTGAAGAACACCACTCCCGTGTATGTTCACATGTTTAAACTTCTAGCAAAAATTTATCTGTTACCTGGACAGGGCACAGAATTTTCCCATCAGTACTCCTTGCTTTATTTTTACCGACTAATGTCTGCACTTCCTTTAATAACAAAAGCTTCTTTGCAGTTATCAGTAATCGACCAGCATTATGGAATGCTTAAACAGTTTGAAATTTTTATAAGTATATTAATTAAGCAATAATAATATTCTATTTTTAATTATAATTTTGATTTAGGAATAACGTTAAACTTATAAAAGTATTAATCAAATTCAAAATTGGTTTTTAAAGATTTATATTGTATCTTCACGTGTTAAACATTTTTTAAAACTTAGGTCAAGGAATTTATTTAAATATGTATATTTTTAGGGAGTTGTCCTATTTGGACTGATCTTTTCAGAACCTCTAAAATACGAAGACTATTTTTATCCAAATTGGGCATATATGATTGGATGGACTTTAGCTCTTTCTTCTATATTTATGATTCCAATTATGGCAATAGTTCAGATTGTTAAAGCACCTGGTACATTCAAGGAGGTAAATAAATTTCAATCACTAAACTCCGCTATTATTGAAATTTTTTTTCAGAAACTAGCAATTTGCATTACACCTGTTGAAGATCATGAAGAATTAAGGGAAACTAAGTTGGTTAGTAGGTTCAAAGCAAAACACTGGCTCTATGTATAAGCCTACCTGACTTACCTCCTATGTAAATGTTATTTTTATGATGCTTCGTGTGCAATACCAATAAATGCATGAAATCTTAAATAGGTATGAAGACAATAAGTAATTCTTATTGGTAACATTTGTTCAGTATTATGGTAATCATGAGTAGTTAAACATATTGGTGTTACCTATATCAAATAACATTAGTACAGTTCTACGATTATAAAGGAAATCAGAGGTCCTGTGTATACAGAGTTTGTTATCGTTAATTTTTATTAAACAACCACATACGTTTATATACTAATTTTGATTGGACATAATGTTACAAAATGTGGAAGCATTCATTAATTACATGCAGAAATTTTACAGTTAATTTCTCTTTTCGAAAATTGCATTGTTCTGAATTATTTAGACTGCTTTAGGAACACTTTCATAATCTAATATTTGTGTCATAGGGTAAACTGTCCTACAATGAACCATTTTTTGTAGAACATTATACTCTGGAGCATTAATTCGTTTTTGCACGGGGTGGGGGGTAAAAGGGACGCATCCTTTGGTATCGCTACATCAAAACAGTCATTCTATTCATTATAATTTAATTCAAGTTTTTTTAAAAATTGTAGATTATTACGATTAAGTAACGACCACTATTAACGAAGTAAAGGAAAACGCTTTGGTTTCATTTGAAGGCATATTACTTAAATAGGTTTGAACACTATCATTTTACAAAACGAACTGAACAATATTGCTGTTTACTGGTAATAAGCTTAAATGACTCTTTTAAATACATTCTATTCAATGTTGAATAAATAGTTTTTACTAAGTTTATTAAACCCAACTCGTCGTTTACTTCATCTTATTTTAAAAGCAATTATCTTGTCTAAAAATTACTTTGAAAATTGCCTTCAGTTTTGAAATTTTTACATTTTGTGTTTTAGCAGTGAAATTTAAATATTGTTTGTTTTATACTCGGGGGTGGGTAGGGGGCATTTGACTGCCACCTCCTGCTCCTCCTCAAATGCCCCCTTGCCTATACCATTTCGAAATTTTTACAATAATATATTAAAAATGCATTTAAGCAGTATCACTGAAACATTAACATAGCGCACAAATGCTCGTATGGACACCAACCACGTGTTTTGATACAAACATTTCTTTTTTTAAAACTCTCCGGATGATTCACTGTCCACCATTTAGTGGACACAGTGAACCACCAAAAGTGAACGATGGTGTGGAGATTTGGGAATCAAACTGCACTTATATGATAAAATCAATAACTATTAGTAAATCAAAATATACAATATTTTTAAAATAAATGTGACAAGAACGAAACTTTTTAGCACAACTTAGTTATTATTTGGAAAGTCTCATGAATTAAATAGGTAATAAAAGCTAACTGTAGCACTTTGAATAAAATCTCTAACGAATACTAAAACTTGAAAAGTTTACACGAGAAAAATAAAAAAAATTTTTGAAGCCTAAACGTACTACCATGTTTAAGTGGTTTTGACAGAACCAATTTTATGTCCCTTATGTATACAGGCGCTACACCGGCAACATGGGACCAAGAGAACATACACTGTGTTACAAACTTCATTTTTAAGAAATTCTTCCTGGACCTTCAAAACTTAACCTATGTAATGCACTAAATTTTTGTTTCTTTGAAACTCCACCACTACAAATTCGACTTGGACAAGATACCTTGTAAGTCTGCCCGACTACTCTCCTACATTTCGCAGATCTTCTTCCTCAGGCTTTCCATCTGTTGTAGTGTCATAACCTTCTAAGCTATGGAGCTAAATATAGAGCTACCTTGCTGTACTTTTCGTACTACTGACTTTGCTTCTTTTTCTTACCTCTTTTTATATCTAATCGTTTTTTCTTGGCCTCTTTTTTCATTATAATTTCATCCTTTTCTGGTATGTCGGTCGCAATTAAGCTTCTGCTCTTTCGTCTATTCTTTTTGACATTTTTTTCTAGGCAACGCTTTCAATGGTGGTCGAAAATTTGTTGAAGTTAATAAGTATTCTAGATTTATTTTCTGTTGTTCGTTTTCTAATTGCTCAACCATATTTGCCACATTTGCTTGAGGCTTTATATTTGCTCTATCTGTAGTATCAGAGGTCTCATCAATGTTTTTGTTAGAGTGGTATGTTAATTAGCACCGACAGAATTTAAATTGCTTTCTTTAGTAAGAGGATGATCAGTAACTGAGCTGCGCAAAAAATCGGTCTCTGTGAAAAACGATCAATAAAAGGGAAGCATTTGTTTTGTGGAAAGAATTTGTGATTGCAATGAGCGTCATGGCTTTTGATGTGCTACACCAATGAAAGCACCTTCATCGCATATTGTTACAGGATGAGCAGGGTCACTCATCATCCATGAATACATGCTTACATTGTAAAATTTGAAAGGCTTGAATAAGCTGAAATCAAGGAACTGTGATTAATGACTCGAATGCGGTGGTAATGTGAGAATTGTAACTTTTTTGGATTTTGCCAGTAACAATAATTGTATAGACAAATGGGAACTGTGATTATCAATAATTATTTGTCAATGATGAAGTATTTTTTATAAAGTGCTTCATAACTTCTGGAACTAATTTAGAATCATATATCTGCTGAGTACTGCCAAACCGGGAGTACTCGGAGGCGTGCCTTTTGTCATGTGGTTTTTGAAATTCTTCCGGGGAAAAACTATGACTGGCAGTAGTGCCTGACCACTGCAAACTTTTGCACATGTTGTTGATAAAGTCTCCCTTTCACCACTAGTTAATTTCAAAAGACATCTTATGCCTTTTGATGCTTATGCTTTAGATATTTTTGAACAGTAGTTGTGGCTGTTTTGTTCAAATTAGAAATACGTGTTCCATTGGAAAAATTGGGATTACGTTTTAGAACGAGTTGTAGGTTGCTGAAGTATTTATCTTCGCTAGGGCAATTAAAACCTGATGCTCGGGCTAAGCTGCAACCCTATAAAGCTCAAAGAGTCAATTCAGGGTGCCGCTTGAAAATTTTACCAGGTTTCCAAGATTCAGGGATTTTAAATTTATTTATAACAACAGTCTCATATGCCAATTTTCAACAATATATATTAGTTAGGCCGTAGAAGATATATGCAAACTCTATGAAATATGTTATTGACGTTTCTTCTTGCTCCGAATTAAAGATTTAATTAACATTATAGTTAGGTGTGAATGAAATAATGTCTTCATCTCTTAAATTTTTGCTTTAGCATAATACCACCTTAACATTGCAAGTACTTTAAGTTTGGTGGCATTTCTTAAACTTTTACTGCCTTCAACAAGCTCAAGAGCAGTTTTCGTTTGGTCCTCCATATGGTACCCTATTTTATGTGGCTTCCTTGTGTGAGCCATAATTGAGTCAAACCCTATAAAAAAAAAATACGTTGCAATATGTGAAAAGTGGTATTCGTTAGTATACAAATCGTGGATAGTACACAATGAATCATATGTTGTACACAGTAAACCATGGTTCAACATGTACCACCATGCTACGGTTCACTGTTGAATATGATGCCACTTCTATAAAAAAGTTAAATTCAATATAAATTTTTAATCAGTTTAAAGGAGTAATTGATGGTTACTTAGATATATAGATGGACTAGGCACAAATTGCATATCGTATTTTACAAATAGGCGCAAAAATCACAAGAACAAAAAAATTTTTTTTATTTTGACAGGATTTCTATTATCGACGACACATCCAACTCAAACTAACATTTAGCCTCAACTGCTCGCCTGCACAATGGTGGGGTAGAATTAATATTTCGTTTGAAGACATATTTTGTTTTAGAAATTGTATGTTTGTAAATTGTAAAATTGTTAAAAGCATGCTATTTAAAATCTGGTAATAAATGTTCAAATTTTTCAATTAATTGAGGAACCGATATGTTTATTTTGTTACGTCGCTTGATCTTTACTATTACAGATTTCTCTTTGCTGGTTTCATTTTGGAATTCGATAGACCATTGTGAGCCTTGAATTTGTAACATTTTTATATTGTGTGATATACTGACTTTTTTTTACACTGTTGACATTACTTCAACACACATTTTATATTATCTGAATAACAAACTGTTGAATCAATTATAGTAGTAAAGTTTTTATATGAATCAATTTTATAATACACCTGTTTGTTTAAGATGTACTTTATGTTGGGCATGTTTAAACCGGAGGGGGACACAATATAAAAAGATGTACATTTAAGAAAGACTGTTGAGACTTTCCCCTCATACAGGGTTCTTTTTAAGTGAGTGAAATAGAGTAAATGTTAAAAGTTATGCTTCGTATAATCCTTTAATGCAATAAATTTTAGTAAAAATGTAAAAGAAATAATGAAACCAACTCGTATAACTAATTATTAATTCAACCCTACACTACTTAAGACAACTAATTATATTCCCTGCGAAATAGAACATATTAATTGTCTTTGTCCTTAAACATACTAAGTCCGAATATCTAACCGTAACACAAGTAACCTGACATGTTCTAAACTATACTTGACCCACAACCGGATTGTTTACTTTTCTTGTAGATGATAAACTCGCTGGAATGTTAAAAGCTTGGCTCTACGTTTGACCCAGCACGCTGAATGTCTTACTCGCACAAGCCCTAGGTATCCATCAAAATATTAATCAGGATCGTTCCTACCTTATAGACAAACTATCCTTTGGGGGTGATCTCAGCGAGCTTCCCCACTAGGCTGCATTGTTAAAAACACAACCCCGTCTGCACTTTGTTATTCACAACACTTGTTTACATTTTAGTCGTACTTTCGCACTACTTTCAAACCGACAGTCTCCGGCGTCTCTTTATAACTAACTTAACAATACTCGCAGAGTTTTTTGGGACTCGAATAAAACAGGTTCCTACCCTGCACTACACATCTTATACTACTACTATCTTATACTACTAAACAAGAATGGTTAAACCTAATGCTAAAAGGAATATTATATAGTACAACTACTGGCGTGGCACACTGTGTAAAATACCTTTTATCATGAATGCCGTATTTTTTTATGTAATCATTTAACGCTATGAAAAAGCATTCTTTTTGTACTTGCTGCTTTTTAGCTGTTTTAGAACTTTTTTCCCTGCATATAGGTGGCTGTTTGAATTTTCTTCCAAAAATGATTTTATAGATATCGATGTCTCACCTAATATACAATCTTTTCTTCTTATTCTATTTAAGGTTCCAGAACGTTTTATAAGATAACAGCGTTGAAACTTTATTTATTATTCTCAACTTTTTTAATTTAGTAGCGGCTACCAGTTTTGCATATTCGGAACGTTGAGTTTCACAAGAAACAATCTTTTAATTTCTGCTTTTTTAAATATGAAATAACTTATTCTGCAATAAAAATCTTCTTTTCATAGGCGAAAAAAATTGTAACCTAAGACTTCCATACGATTTCATTAGTTTGGTGTATAGTGATGGACTTTTGGTTTTATTTCTTAATCTACTAAGTCTGCGTTTATAGCGCTCTACTCTATGTTTTGCCAACACGAACTTTAGGTCTCTATATGTTTTACTTCTAGTCCTATTTTTCTTTTTGCGTCCACATATTTTTCTAGAAGAAAACAAAGTTGATAAATGTGGGTATGCTTGTTTCTTAGAATCGTTGTCAGGGAAATCTTTTCCATTAACTTTTGTTGTTGTATTAAATCATTTTCTTTTCTCTAAATTATTGAGCTTTATCTTTTCCTTGCCCCCTCACTTTTCCCTATTCCCTATCTGACATATCCTTTATTTTCTTTCGTTTTGTCTGGTTATGTTTTCAGCACCTTGATCTGAAACATTATAGCCTTTTGTCGCCACTTTTCTCTTAATTGTATTCTCCCCGTTTGACAACTGCTGCAGTACTTAATATAGGAGTTTTTGCTTTTATTTTATTTTCAAAGTTGACTGAATGAACACTATTCTTAACAGTATCACTAGTAGCAATCCTTTTCTTATTTGAAAAATCTTTAAGCTGTATTTTAAGAATGGAAGGTGAGTCCATGTTTCACCTTCAATATAAAACTATTATGTTTTCAAAAATTACTTTATATTCATTTTGCCCAAAAAAAGTACAATTATGAAGCTATATACTTTATAACATGATGATTTAGCAGAAACATAACTACGGTCTCTCACACGTATAACAACTGTGTGGTACAAGTACATCTTCAATACTGTTAATGTGCAGATCAACTTTCGTAATATCTAAAGTTGCTTATTATAGTTCGTTTTAGTGCGAAATTTAAAACTCTGGAACAGGTTAAGTTGCAATGGTATTTAAATTGCTTATTAAAAAATGATAATATTTTGATTTATCTTAAAGAAGTAAACATTAAATTTGGCATATTAGTTTACCAGAATAAATTTAAAGTTGTAGGATTTTATATTAAGTTATACTTCTGTGTGGGGAACATGGAATTGTTGTTATTTTTTATAAGCTGTTTGTGCTACATTTAAAATCTGCTGTAGTATGTTTCCTTGATTTATTCTTAAACACAAAATTTACTATTTAACGTTTTGCACTGTGAAATGCACTGAGTGCATATTTTACTTTGCTACAATAGGAAAACATAATTTGTCCCAATATCAAATTTTGACTCTTACAGCAAAATTTCAAACAAGAGAGCAATCAATAGAGTTTTGCGAAATCTAGGCAAATTTTTTAAAACTAAGTTTATACTGGAAAATATCTGCTAGAATATTTTATTTATAAAATATGCCATGAAAGTATTAATTAATATTTTAGAACACCAACATTTACAATAGCAAATATGCAGTAAAAATAACTAAGAATTAAGTAAAATTCAAGCTAATACATAAAATATATTACAAACAGCAAAGTTTGAGGCTGTTTAGATACCGTCGTATTGTTTGGGAGACTGATTGATAAAAGGCAATGCAGCAATATGTGCCTTTGTATGGGGCAACGCATTTATCAAAGTTTCTATAAAATGCCGTCAAAATGGAATATAGCAAATTTGTGGTACTCTATCACACGTATAGTGTAAATTTTGAATTTTTTAGTTTTGAAACTTTTTCATATTTTCTTTTGTAATGCCAGATTTTAAACACTGAAAATTTTGTATTTGGACTTTTCTACAGCTACTGATTTCAGTTGATGAGTGGACTGTGTAGTTTTAATAGTTCAATTATTTCTTATGGCATTGTGCAGTTTTACGTAGCAGTCTTTAGATATCAAGCAATATCCCCTTAATAGTCACGAGTTAATACTAAACTTTTTATTATCCAAAATTAATTGGAAATAGGTATTAGTTATTAAGTTACAAGGAAATGGGGCTGCACTACAAATGGTTTGAAATGCACAAACCATGGGAACTTGAACAAATGCAAATTTAGAAATATAAACTGATGAGGAAAGTGTCATTATTGTTAAATAATAATAGTTCTACGTTTTTTATACAATCTTCTTCACATTTTTTATTCGTAAACAGTGACAGTGCTCAAAGATGTTTATCATGTGTTACATTACCTCATATCAATTTTAAAGGTGCAGCAGTATCCAATAGCAGAGCAGTACTACCTCTAATGTTGCACACTCGTGGGAGTAGAATTTCAAAACCTACTATAAAATACAAAGGTTAACACACTTTATTTGCCATCTTAATTAATTTGTACTTAGTGATCATGTTTTCTAGTTGTTTGTGAGAAACATATTGTGTTGAAAATTATTTCTCAGGTGGGTGTATGGTGAATCCATGATTACAATAGGTTGCATTTTAATAAGTTAGTATGTGGTGTAAAGTAGTAATTATGTCAAAATAAATAGAAAGACTTGTCAAAAAAGGATTCTATAAAAAGGAAGTTTTAGTTGGTGCATCTATGCAATTTGCGTTTGAATTGTTGCCTTAAAAGCGATTCTTGGTATGTCCATTTAGCTTAGCGTTCTTTAGAATCAAGTTTTTTGGACAATCTTAGCCGGATGCAGCAGGTAGCAGTACAACGATTATGAAACTATTGATAATATAGAACAATCTGGTTTATTTAATATTAGATTTTAACCTATTACAGCAACGATTCTATTCTGATAATCAAGCACATATTGACATAACAACATATTTTTTCTAATTGGCACGTAACAGCATCTTGGCAGTTTTCTACTACAAGTATTGAAATAGCTCATAATTTTTATTATAGATCTTCACTTCATAATTCTTCACAGCAGGAAGCATATTTACAGTGCATTTGTCATGAGGTATTCAGACAGTTTGCACAGCGTTTATTTTTTGAAGCTTAAGATGCAACTGGACACTATTTTGATGATTAAGTACAGGTTCATTCAAACCTAATTAATAAAATAACTTTTAATTGAACATATCTTCTTCTTTTTAAATGACAAATCCTTCAGAAAAATCAACTATTTTAAAACCAAAATAGCATATTAATTTAACTCTCTATCGAATATCGTTCCCAATAGGGAGCCTTATAATATTTTTCCTACACTTTATTATTATTGTGTTTAAAAATCTATCTAAGGTAAATGTTTTCTGTAAATATATTGATTTTACACGTAAATTTGTTTGTCCTCTAATGGGAACATTATGCATGTGAGTTACGGTATGTACATAAAGCATTGTGGTATTTATCTACTAAGGTCATGGACGATTTCAAGACAATAGAAGTCAGGTCATTTAACAGAAATCAACATATACAGTATCAATACACGATTTACCAAGTAAAAGTGAAGACAAATCTCTGATGAAGAATCTCTGTAACTTGTGCTCATTTTCAAAATCGTAGTGATGTACGTAATAACAACTATGATACAGAAGATCAAGTTCCGTTCACCCAATTATTTACGGAACAGCACCAGAACTACGATAAGAGCAATATAAAATGGAAAAACTCGAAACAAGACATTGATAACACTACAACCACTTTTGTGGAAAGTGAACTTTTTGCGACGAGCAAATTGTTCCTTTCAAAAATAGAATTAGTTTGAAAACATACAACCCTACAAAAACTCACAAATGGGGGTACAAAATGTGAGTGCTGTCAGGAGTATCAGGTATGTCTTACAACTTTGAACTTTTTGGTTACAAGGATCAGTGCACTCATCAAGGTGTACCTGACCTATATTCTGTAAGTAATGTCATTGCTCGTTTATGTAGAACTGTATCTCCTAACATAAACCATGAACTCTATTATGACTAATTTTCCTCGATACCTTTGATTCTGTACTTGACTAGATAGAAAATTCATATTGTTTCCACTATGCGAGTAAATCGATTAAAAAAATTTCATCCTACAACTGAAAAGCAAATGGAAAGGAAAGGGTGAACAATAATTGAGGAAAAATCGAGAAGAGTCGACAGTCTTGATATCCATGTTGTTCAATGTGTTGTGTGTAAATTTGATGCTAACGACCTGAAATTTAATAGAAATATTTACAGCCAGATAGCTCTAGTAACGAGAAGAAGTTCAATAATAACAAAAAATCTTTCAGAGATGTACAATTTTAATACCTGCAACCTTCTTGGAAAAGGGTTTGAACCATTGGGCGTCAACTGATCTAATATTATAATCTTAAGTAGACAGTGAATAATATACTGAAGGATTATTTCTGAAATTGACAGGCCGATAAAATCGTGTTTACAATGACTTTCTTTTACTACGTTTAACCTAAGCACAAATAATAAAAATACTCCACTCCAATTACTTTAACCTATATTACAACATGATCATTGTACACAAATAAACTAAACTCTACCCTGAGTGGCCAACTTGTATATTTAAAAAAGAAAGCAAATCTTTAGATTAATTCACTTGAAATATCCAACAAATTGGATGTATATGTAATTATTTTGAATACAATTGTGGTGCTGGTTTTGGTTTATATTGTGCTCTTATTCAACGAGCACCCATGTAAATGTCTAAATACAAATAATTCAATAAGTCAACAGTAAAATATAAAACATGCAGTGGTGAATAGTTAAAAATTTTATACCACATACAGCTTTTCTCTGAGTACAGGGTTCAACCACCTTGTTGAAAGCAAACAAACTTTAGGCTCCATAATACAGGATTCAACTACTATTGACGAGGTATTTACTAACTAAACACACTCCAGGTAACTGTAACTTATAGAATTCCGCAAATCACTTGCATTTACAGCAGCTTTTATTCACTGTAACCCAATTTTATATCATTGCTATGCAGATTACTTAGCACCAGTTTTATCTGCTTTTGTACAGAAGCGGCGAGCTTGAATTCACAATTAAACTGCATGCACGTAAATTATTTAACATCCCTCTCCATTATGCGATGTCGGTACTTACAAGCTGTTTTATTTTAAATAAATCCCCAATTTAAACTTAGTCACACGGTTTGTGTGAGTTGTGCGGAACTTCAGGTTAGTGTAAAGGGTATCTTGGTGCATGAAAAGTATGTATACTGGCATTGTTACATGGTCTGTTTACTATTAACATCTGCATAGGGGTTTTTGTCTTTATGTACATAAATTTGATGAATTCATGTTTATTTAAATTAATTACAATGTTTTCAGTAACGTTTCTATGCCCGGGAATATTTTTCAGCTCCACGCTTGTAAGATGATGCATTATCAAAAATATGTTGATCTTTGTCGGATTTAATACCTACGTTTAATGCAAAGTCCTGATTCTTTAAATTACTGGTTAAGAAAGAATGTACTACATATTTTCCCATGGATTTGAGTATTATATCTTAACAATTGATGCAATAATGCCATTATAAACTGTGACCTACCAGAGTTTTTGGAAAATTATTTATGCAGCTTTTTACTACAGTTACAAAACTAGGTAAAATTGAAAAAAAATCCCTGTTATACCATTTATATCTAATTTCTGCGCTAACGTTACAACTGGTTTGATAAGAAAATAATTACGTTGGATTCTTCATATACGACTTATATACCTATAACAAAAGTGAAAAGGTTTTTCAAATAGGCAACATCAGCAAGGAGGTAAATTGTCCTGACATTGTTTAAGTGTATAATTGACATATATGTGTTGTCTCTCCCCACAATTCTTTATTGGGGTTGAATCCAATAAAAGTCAAAGGTAAGTGATATCATAGGATTTTCGACCACATGCTTGATGTAGCGATCACGATTGCGTTAATTTTTGATAAAAACTAAAAAGGCAAATTGGTTTCAATGATAAAATAGTTTCCTGGTTGAAATTTAAGACTGAAGTGGCTAGAGAACTACACAACAAGGGTATGAAGACCCCTACTGAAAGAGCACGCCCAAGTAATGAAATGTTTTGAAGCCTACATGTTCATTCAGAGTGATAATATTACACATTAGCGTGTAGGGACCACACAAAAGGAAATATGCAAGCATCAGCAGTGAAATGTTAAATCTAGAGCGAAATGCTTAAAATGCAATGTACATTTATGCTGCCACTCAAAGAATAACTGTTTTGCAGAATTTCGTGCAAAACATATTGTAGTAGTTTATATGCTTAATGATCCCATATAGGGGAAAAAAATGTTACAATAAATAAATTAATTAACAATAACTTATGTTTTTCCAATGCAGATGATATTTTAAAAGGTTACAAGAAATTATCGATTTTTTTAATATTTTTACAATTTCACAATAAACTATGCAATAGAGGGTTAATATACATAAACTGTAATGACGACAAATTATGCTGAGTGTAATGCAATATGTAACCCAATTTGCCTTAAATTTTTGTCTGGAGGTACAGTAATTAATAAGTTGTTATAAGTTACGAAACGTGTATTCCAACAGAACATATTACCTAGAAGGTTCTTGAAAATATCTATTATTATATATATTGAACAAAAATAGATTTACATCTAGAATATATATTCACACTGTAAAACTAAAGAATTCTCGTAGGTTATGATTTTTCTTCAAAATTGTTAATATTCTTTTATAATCCTTAACTATGCCTATAATTTCACTTGATATTTACAATACAGCCTTGTATTAAACTACACAGTTTGTCTTTCACATTATGATTAAAAAGGAGCTGCAATGAAATTTTCATTATCTAAAGTAGTCCATAAAGGCAGCCCGGGCAATCCCTTTTCATTTCTGCAAAGTATAGAATTGTTTAAATGTATCAAATATATACGTTTTAAAAACCTTTTCATCATATAGTGTGCTAGCACTGTTTTCCATATGTGATGATTGTTTGGTTTATAATCTTTCGTTAGATGTGATACTCTTGTACATGATCTTATATCCCTGTGCATTTTTTGAAGTGATCTTTTCATGCGATCCTTTTAGAAAATACTCATACCGTGTAGTATGTTCTTTAGCCCATAAAAAATTAGTCGTGAGAGATAGAGGAACGTATATATATAATTTGACAAAGAAATGTCCTTCACACTTTCATTGTTTTGCATGTATACAACAAGAAACCTATTAAAATTAATTGAAACTAGAATTTTTTTTTTCAAAACAATGTCAAAATAACTGCACTAAGCAGATATACCAGATGAATATTTAACTAAAACAATTCAACTTATTAACATATTTTTTAAAATGCTTATTCAAAAAAATCAACTACTATAAAGGATGTGCCATATAAGATTTTTTAAAGTTTTATAATACATATTTAGGTAACCAGTTTTGAAAAGACTAATTTTATTTAACAAATGTAATATTTGTCAAAATGAGCGATCGCAATAAGCAAGTTTTTTGTGATGTTATGTAACGTCAAATTTTTTTATAACTGTTAGGCCATTACATCACTCGTGATGTAATGAAATTTTATGTAAATGAGCACTTAGGTAACCATAGATATTTACATAAATATCAATCAATCCATAGCAGAGCTTAGGTAAAGCGATGAAGCTGAATTTCTACATTTAAAACCGTACAATCCTTTTGTTATATTTTAAAGTGGGGTTAGATAAAATATTGTACTTAACACGTCAGAAACACTAATTTTATTTGACTCACGTAATTTGCAAAACTTGCTCACTGCGTTTGCTCGTTTTGGCAAATATTACATTCGTCAAAATTAGTCATTTCATAACTTGTTACGTAAATATCTATTACATCATTAGAGGTGTAATGAACTGACAGTTATACAAAATGTGAAGTTTTGTAAGAACAAAAATATAATTAATATTTAACATTTTGTAACGGAGTTAGATAAATACTATCGATTGATAATTCAAAAATTTATACATTTCTAGAATTTTTGATGGTTTAGCAGTAAAAGAGTAAAACCACACTGCTCTCCCTTACTGAAATCCTGGATATTATTTAACCAGGAAAACAATGCTTTCTGTAACTCTAAAATTTGTAATTACTATATTCGTTTCTTTTCCTATTCTAATAAGGCCACAAATCAAGTGATTTACAAGTTGTAATGTAAAATGTCTAGAATGTTGTTCTATATGTTTAACTACTGGTGGTTTATTAATATAAATATTTATAGGATTATAGTATACTATAGAATTAAGTTTGTAATGTATATTCGTGTAAATTATGTTGAATATTATTAGTAGCTTAGCCCTATTTGTGTATTTGAGGCAATAGCTAATTAATTAGTCATAAGTAAAAGATATACTTGTTAGTGAGTAAATTTTTTATATAGAAGCTTAATTTTATCACTAGTCTAATATAATAAATAACATCAATAGTAGTAATATCGTTAGTATGCTAGTTAGGAATGTTCAAATGTCATAAACGTTATTTCCCATCATAAATTGTGTAATCGTAGTAAATACCTATACATTATGTAGTGATAACTAAAGGCTATACATATAAATCGCTCATGTATAACAGCTGCTTGATCTATGTGATATTGTTATATGTTATATAATTCAAAAATATATTTATCTGTAAGTTAAATAACATATAGCTTTGGCTGGTCCAAAGCCTGTACTTATTGCTATACATTTATAAAGCATATACTTAATTGCTATTATTGTATATAGTACAGGGAATGGCAGGTTCCTCAAGATTTTAAAATTTCAAACAATACGCCTTCTTTGTTTGTTATTTTGAATCAACAAGTATAATAAGTCGAGATATATTAGGCAATATATGTATGTTAATAAAAAAGTTATATACACTACAGCCATAAATATTAACAATAATTGTGTATAAAATTTGACAAGACAGAAAATAAATGTTGTTTAGAGACTTGAAGCGATTTTTATGTGTGCTTATTTTACCCCAGCAGCTTACAATTAGCAGTTGCTTTATAAGAAATGTGCAGAAGGTAAGTAATAAACTAATTGTTCAATAAATATTAGCACTATTGTGTTCATCTCACACAGACAATCAGTAATATCCACAACTTAGACAATGGTAATACAAAATTTTCCAAATTTTATTTTTGTATATTACATTTTTATTTAAATTATTGTTTCACAAACATAGCTAACACTATAATCAAGGGGTTACGACATTTGTCATTTCTACATACAACACGCCATATACTTCTTGACCAAACATAGCAAGTTTATACCAAACCCTCATGAAAAAGCTACATTGTAGCATCAAAAAAACAAATTATCAATAAATAAATATAAATAATATTGCCTTACTATAAATATTAATATCCCGAATACTTACCACAAATATACACTCCCAGATAGCAATTTAAGCTTACGACAAACTTGTTTAACACTTGTTGCTACAGAAAAAAACCATTATCATGAGCTTGTTTGTGACAAGATTGTAAGCTTGCAAGAAGGTTTGGTACGGATGCTAGTTGACACCTTTATAGGATTGTTACAAGCTTGCGATTGCTGGATTACAACACTGTAGAGAGTATTTGGTAATCTTAGAACAAGCTTAGGAAAAGGTTGTAAAAGATATTTATAATTGTACAATAACCTTGTATTAATAAACATTATGGCAATCTCAAAACAAGGATAGCAAAGCAGAGCTTTAGCAATCTTGAATAAAGCTTATTTTACAAGGCATATTGCACCATTATGGTTTTAGTTTAAAGTAGGTATATCACACTTATTTAAAACTGGATATTACCTGTAAGACTTCATAACCAAGCCATCAAGTTCAATATAGCCAGTCTATTATTTTTAATCCGCCAAGTAAAAGTTTTAACACATTTTCTACTATAACAGCAAATATATTATTTCTATCATTTACATAATACTGTAGTTTGTGTTAATAACTTTTGTCACTATTTTAATTGTGTAAACCAAAATTTTAGCCCAAATTTCTTGATTCATTATATAAGTATCTCCATGTGTTGTTTGCGATAGACCTGATAAAAGAAAAAAGTTTTGATATTAAGAAATTGCTTTCAATAATAATAGGAATGTCATACTTTATTAATTATCATCATACCGAACATGATACAAAATTTAGGCATGTCCATAACCACTCGTGGCAATTTCCACACATTAAATTATCAAAAAGTCCCTCTTACCTTGCACATAAACAAATAGGACAAATATCTTAAACCAAAATTTTATACACATAAATTCCCACATAAAAATATGGTACATTAATCTATCAAAAGAGATCAATCATCAACTTTTAATAATTTAGTTCGTGTAGTTCACAGAAAATACCCATATAGCACAAAAGTCATTACACCAGTTATACACAAAACAATTAAACAAATATCAGTTGCCAGGACTTCATTATTGCACACGGATCTATTCTCTTTCATCAACAACTGCTGCTTTTATCAATGACTGCGCCTTCAGGAACATCCCCAATCTGAATCCCACCAGCCGTAACTGCACACTGCTATGGTATTCTCACATCTATCAGTTTGACGGTACATCCAAACTCCCCAATTCTGCTACTGGTCCCATTTATCATTGGTAAACAACCAAATCACTCAATCACTGACTTCTACTCCATCTTAAGTGCATGCTTCACACCCTCCACATAACAACATAACATCAAGCAGTCTGTACTTACTTATTCACTTTTACTGCACATTAAAACATTTATAATTACATCGCTGACTGCTTGTTGCAACTCAATATCAACTTGTATCGGTTGTATATTACAAACTTGACTTGCAGCTGTAAGCTAATTCACCACGAAGAGTGTAAAAGGTCAGAGAGAGCTCCACCACAAACTCCTGGTGTTTATATACACATTTCTACCCCCCTAAAACTTGCCAATTCCTCAAATTTTGTATAATACATACTAATAACTTCCAACCGTTTTCGATTTCTCTGTAAAATTGTATCCAAACACCAACCGCCATCGAAATCTTAGAAATTGGCCAATACGAACAAATAAATTCTAGGTATATCTTTCAACCGACTCGGTTTTCTCTGAATTTCCTACTGGCAAAAGTTATCGTTAAAACACGTCTCTACTGCTATATCTGTCTGCTTTTAACACAAGCACTCAATCTCCTATCCCTTACTTTGTATAACCACCAATTTGTTTTCACTCCACTACCATGTCTGAACCCCAAGCTCAACGAACTTCGTGATATGTCTCTCTTTCTTCCACTCATACTATCCAAAATACCCCTCTTTATTTACCATTAACAACGTGCCTTTTTAACCGACAAAAATGCCCTACTCAACTATGTCTATGTCAATACTTGGTATTTCTATTCTACTTTTATCCCTTCTAAAAATTAACCTTTCCTTGTCTCGTAGTTGAAAACCTGCAAAAATAACGCTCTCCAACTAAATATTACCCTCTCTAAACAACGTTCAAAATATGTGTATCTCACTTCTATATATTCTATCTGATATTCTTTCTTTTTTTGCTGTTCTCTCCCCAATCAACTAACACAACACGTGATATCTTTATCCTACTTCTACTCATTCTAAAAATTAACCTTTCTTTGTCTCGCTGTTCTGTTGTATAACTGACACCAGGCGGCTCCGTGGCGTAGTGGTATGTGTGTGACTACTACGCCCTAGGTCCCGGGTTCGAATCCCGATACGGTCCGCTTGAAAAATGTTAGGCGAGCATTTTTTGCAAAAATACACCCTCGTTCGGATGAGAGGTAAAATGGAGGTCCCGTGTGTGAGTGTTGTCACGCACGTTAAAGATCCCTACCTTGCTTGGAACAGTAAGGATTCGGCAAAATTCAAAATTTTTCAGGTAAAAAAAAACTTGCTTCCTGGCCATGTAGTACCTTCGGGTGGAGCATTGGAAAATCACATGTAATGTATAACTGACATCTACCCTCTTTCAGTTATATATTCTTTTAACGAGGCTATAAATCCATTATAATTGACAGCTCCGACCAACGTTTTCTCTCGTAATACCCCAAAAATCGCGACGGTTACCCTAGTTGTTTCAAATTAACGATATTCGGAATGTTTTGTTATTATAAACAATACGCAGAACTACAAACAGTTTAAAATGCTCAAGCTTCTTTCAGTATACGTCGATAAATAAAGATGCTATTGAAAAATTTTCTTATGCTATAATTTAACTTTCGAAAGTTACATATGAAATTAAAAATGCTAAAGCTTTATACTTATACTATACACTTATGAACGACGATACTTAAATATTTCTTGTTTATAATATGACTTTTGAAATGCTATGTTACACACCCGCTATGACGCCCCAAGAATGTTTACATTAAAAAGAATTATGCTAAACTAACTTCAGACACTGAAATTTTTCAGTAAAATTATTAATTTTTATCCAAAAAGAATCTGAAAGGCGTTTCCAATCGTAGATGCTTATTTCTACATACTGAATCACTATCTAAATTTATCAAATGAGTTAATAAAGCTGTTTAACGTTCAAATACCACAGAAATATATATTGTGAGAACGTGTGCCCAATTTACATAGCTATTTTAAGGCAAAAATTTTGTTTATTAAATACTGAAGAGGTACCTGTCACCAATTGCAACAATATTAATAATAATATTGATTTTGACAAAACTGACGTAATCAATAATAATTTTAAGAACAGTACCTTAAGTGAAAATTTTCTAAATAATTCTATTTTAAATACTGGAACTTGGCAAATTAGACCCATTTCTAATGGCTTGGTATTTAATATAAGTAAATGCAAAACGATTACTTTTAATAATAATAAATTAGAACACTGTGGCACAATACAAATTAAAATAATTAATACCCTTTTACCACAAAAAATATTTTTAAAAACTAAATATGTGTTTCGACTCATGTTGTCATCATCAGTAGTAAACTAGAAAATAAAACGCACTAAAAATTTAAAGTTGTCCAGGAAATCCTTCTGAGAATATTCTTCTCACCACATAGGCTGAAGTGATTCATTCCAAAAAACAATTTACTAAATTTTGTTTTGAACACCTGAGGATATTCTCCTCACTAAGTAAGCTGGTGATCTCTGCAAAACAAAGTGAATTGTTGCCTACAAAACCACTTAATTTAAACTAAAATTAAAACTGTTTTAGCGGAACTTAAATTAATCATGCGTTCCCATTGGTTGTTAAGCCAATAGAGAAAGCAATTCAGATGACACTATTGGACCCTTATTAGTATTTAAGATGGGTTCTTTGTATTTAACTATTTTGATTGATTCATATGCATTTAGGGAGGAATACGTTGGCACTGCCTTCGACAGTCTGACATCTTCTAGTTTGACCGGGTGGTTGATTTCAAAAAAATGTTTAGCGACTCGAGAACTTTCATATTTACCATATTTGAAATAAGCAACGTGCTCTTTAAATCTAGTTGTAACATTTCTCTTAGTCTGACCAATATATTTTTGAGAACATCCTTACCCCGAACAGCTAATCTCATAAATCTCTAACTTTTACAGCTTATTCACTTTGTTTTTTGGAATACTTAACAGATTTCTAACTTTATTAGTATTATTAGAAGAAATTTTGAAATTGAATTGTTTAAATATTTTATTAAGTCCCCTAGTGGTGCTGTGAAAAGGAAATTTGACAAATTTAACAAATTTGACTAATTCATTATTGGTGCTAGGTTGCAAAGTCGTTGATTTACGGATGTTGTTTCTATTATTACATCTTCTTAGATATTATCTACGATAATCGCAGAGAAATCATTGTGACAACCACTGTGAGAAGCGATAAGTCAGTGAGTTAATACCTGAAACAATTGGTCTCATCGACTTATCTTTCTTGTAAATTTTAGGCAAGCAGTACATTTTTGGAATTTCAGGGTTTGAAATTGTCAATTTTAATTTTAATGTGGGTGAAATTAGGTTTGGGCATTCCTTCAAAACAGACTGTTGTTTTTACCATTTTATTTAAAGGAATCTCATTTTCCTCTTTCTGACTATTCGTCTATAAGGACCCTTAGACATGAAAGTTTCTACTCTATCAACATAGTCCTGTTTGTCTAGAAAAACATATTGCCACTAGTTATCAATATAAAATCAATAATGAGAACGTTGTTCATGTATCTACAATGAAAAATCCAGGCATAATATTTATTTCACACTTTAGTTTCAAAAAACATATACCGGCTATTTCTAACTTAGGTGCTAGGAGTTCTTCTTCTATTATTAGAAACTTATGATTTTCAAAATTTATGTCCTACTACTGGTTTATAAGTTAGTGAGATCTCAAATTGAGTACGGTTCTATTATTTAGTCTCCTTAAGCAGTAACTACTTTTTAATATGTTAGAAATGATTCAAAATAGATTTCATTGTTACATATATTATAGCATCACACATACCTACCTGGCTTATTCTATATGCATCTCATATATTGATCAAATACAAGTAATTCGCGAGAAAATTAATGTTAACGTATCTAAATTAATAAATAGAAGATACTACTTAAACAAGAAAATTATAAGGCAATGTTCATTTTCGCACATTCATTTTAACGTTCCTATCATTAAACTGCAACCTGATTTTTTATTATTTGTTACTACTCCATCAGGGTCTTCTATTAATACAGTTTTGAAAGTGATTAACCTTATACTGAAGCATAGTAAAGACTTTGACAAGTATGTTTAAGATTTGTCCTAAGGAAATTGCTAAACTATATGATCTATTGTAATGATAATTTCTTCTGTACACATAACTGATTCTATTTTTCTTTTTTAGTATTAGTGATGTTCAGCGCTATGTAGCCGGGGGTTGTAGTCTTTATTTCTGGCCGATTAAAAATAAATAAATAAGGAAATAAGTATCGAATAATCTTTCTTGCATAATGGTGGACCAGCTCTATTTTGTTTAAATATACGGTCACTCAGAAATAAACTAAATAAATTGTACACAAAGATGAAGCCGCTTCTCTAAATCTTCAATGATATAATTTAGTGTCATGTTTTTGCAGAACAACATCTGTGGTTACATTCATATGTAGGGATTACGAATGTATTGTATTAGAACATATAAACACTATGTCTGTAGATTCTTACTGCAAAATGTCCACAATATTTTTAAAATCCATTAGGACTAGCAATAGCTGTATATCTTGCTCTTAGAGGCAATTAAAAAATTTCTATGAAAACTTTGAACTTGGCTTTAGGTCATATCAACTTTTCCAATAAGGTAATTTTGTGTGGAGTTTTCAACATCTATTTCAACTTAAATGACAGAAATTCTAATCTCCTATGAGTCTTTTTATCAACTTTTAATTTGCATCCCAAAATTTTTTTAATACACGCAAAAACAACCGCTAGACAATATATTCACAAAATTTTACTGTGATGATTATTATGCTAGTAAATTTTATCCTGTCATTAATTCATTATCTGAACATAGTGGTATTTCTATGTTACTTCCAAGTGACATAAATAAGCAGGTTGCCAAACTTGGTAAGATGTATCACTACTGAGGGTTTGCATTATTTTTTCAATATATTACAGGATGCCGATTGAAGTTTAACAGAGAGGTGTGATGCTGCAGGAAATGATTATTTAGTATTTTTAGTGATTTTTCAAACTTTGTTACTGCATTCTGTGTGGACAAGAAAGAAAAGTAAAGTAAGTAAAGAAAATTGCCAGCATCAAATACTGCATCAAAGAAAAGGAATCCAAAGAAGACCGTGCTAGCTAGAAAGTCGTAGAGTAGGGTGTGTCAAACAGAAAGAAAAAGGAAATTCAAAAAAGGAACTTTATTTATAAACATGTTACAGAAACCAATCCATGTAGAAAACAACATTTGTTCAATACATATCCCGAAAGATTTACACAGTATAATATCTACGCAAAAATAATTTATACATTCCTGTCTTACCTTAAACCAAATGTTACCCTCAATCATAATATTTAGAAAACAACAAACTGAAAATTTAAAGTGAATCGTTTTCAATCACTACTTTCCATCCTAATATATACATAAATCAGCAATAAAAAAATTATATAGTGAACTAATTTCAATCACTTGTTTAACCCCTATATTAAATCTTTGATATCCAAATTGTCATAAAAACCATATACGTACATATTGTCCACAAGTAACCCTTGATAAGTAATAAAAAAAATGTATCCGTAAACTACAGCAATAGAAGAAAGTATATACAAAAAATGTAATCGTAAACTACAACAATAAAAGAAAGAAGCTATCTACAGGTTGAAATACGTTTTGCTGAAGCTGTAAGAAAATTATTAGGAAAAACGTCACATTTGAATAATAGTGTACTCTAAATATTTATGGTCGGTCAATGTAAAACTTAATCTTTAAATAAATACCCAAATAGTAACAGTCATTGTCATAAGCACAATCCCAGGATCCGAGTGATGCAAATTTAATCTCAACATTAAATTCCAACATGTGATATACCAGATAACCCTATTTACTTGTAGATCAATTCACTAGTCCTACAATCACCCATGTGCTGTCTACAAAAAAAAAAAGGTTAAGATCAAAGTTGTACAGAATAAATAAACTGTCCATTCACATTTTAACCTTAACACCTTGTGTTGGAATTTTGGGAGAAATATTGGTTTTTGTCCTTGAGCTTAACGATTGTGCCCTTTTACGTTCAAATTTGAAACTTAAAAATATTTTCCAGCAATTTGTCATGGCCACTTCACTTAATAACTTTTTCCACAAAGCTGTAGGCCTTTTACTTTATGATATACGGGCTGCGCGATACACTTGGTGAAATACCCGGTATATACTCTAAGCACAAGTCATTGTAAGAGCAAAAAAAAATTTCTTTTTATGACAAGACCAACTGCAACTTGATTCTTTTTCAAGTAGCTATCAAAATGCTGAACTATAGTAATACATGAATTTATTCTAACACTCTCCTAAATGAATGTTTTTCATGTAATGTAAATTAAATAACACAATATCTACAAATATTCCAAACAAACAATAAGAGATTTTTCCCGTAGTGTAGTATAATAAAATAATAAAAAAAGTTTAACATACCTTTCATTCTCATCTTCCAATGCAGCTATTCAGAAAATGGCTTTGGTAACGGCTTAGTGAAAATGTCTGCCAATTGTTCTTTCGAGCAAACCTATTTTGGTTCTATAAAACCATCATAATATTTTTCTTGAACAAAATGATTTCACATGTCAAAATGTCTGCTTCGTCAATGAAATTCAAGTTTCTATTAGGCTGCACTTTAATTATCTACGAATAACTGAATTGAATTTGCAATATTTTCTCCAATATCTAAAAATAGCTTATATAACAACAGCAACTCTTTTGTGGCATATGCAGCAGCAATATATTCAGATCTTGTTGTGGAAGGAATAACAAAATTTTGTTTCTGACTTGACCAACAAATTGGAGCTTCTGCCGATATAATAACAAAGCCGGTTATTGACGTCCTAAAATTTGGATCACTGGCATAATCTGAATCATCAATCATCAACGGAGTAGGGATCTTCAAGAAATTCCAGGTAACGCTTTAGAATTTGTTGTTTTTGATAAACTATGAAGCTTATTGTGATGTGTGAGAGTGAACTATGATGGTATTTTACATTATTTTGCTTATTGAAAATAATACGTATAACTAACTTTTATTATGGTATTTAAATAGAAATCTAAAGGAGTATATAAAGCTAATTAACGTTCCATCAGGAATTTAAATTTATTGTTAAGAGTACATGGGTTTGTTTTTTGTTTACAGTATGCTAAGTAAAAAGCATACATTAATCATAAAAAAACTGGGCTATCATGAGCTCACCATACTCCAGAGTGTCCTAATTAAAATTAATTATAAATAAAGAAAGAAAAATAAGGTATTATTCAGGGCCCATTTACTCCGGTTACATTCAATGTGTTTGATATTTCAAGTTAAAATTCTGGACTTTCCAAAAATAGAATTTGTTGAGGTGTAACTTGAGCACTGAGATGTAGATAATCTTGAATTTTTATTTGTAAATAGTGGTAAATAAATATTGTATGATTGTTGTATTATTTTGTGGTTTTATTGAGAGTGTGCGTGAACGATAAAGAGTATGATAGTGAATATAGGTATCTATATATATATATATATATATATATATATATATATATATATATATATATTTTAAACACTCTGGTTTATAAAAATTTTTTGAGTGTCTCCAAACATCCAAATAAAACCCAACATCTTCACTGCTTTGTTAATCATGTAGTTGTAGTGAATTCTAAAATTCATTTTCTTGTCAAGCAAAATACCAAGTCCATAACAGAATTTACTCTGACTTCTTCATTGCCTTTGTGGTACTTTGAACATGAACAACTAATATTCCTAGTGATTGTCATTACTTTACATTTCTTAATATTCATAGGTAACTTATTGACATAGCACCATTCATATACCGCATTAATGTCTAGTTGTAGATTATGAACACTAGATCGATCAACTATAACTGAAAAGATTTTCAGATCATCTGCAATCAATAGAAATCTACTATGTGTTATAGCAGATCAAATATCGTTAATGAATATTATAAAAATAGTGGCTCCAGATGACTACCTTATGGTACACTAGATGTTACATTTATTTTCCTAGAAAGATAGTTATGCAATTTTACAATTTGTTTTCTATCAGTCAGGTATGATCCGAACCAATTAAGTAGACTACCATTAAACCCTACAGACTTAAGTTTATCACAAAGGATAGAATGCATTACCTTGTCAAAAGCTTTTGAGAAATCAGTAAAGACAACATCAACTTGGTGGAGATTATGTTTTGCTTCCAACACACACTGTGTAAAGACCAGTAGGTTTGTTACCATTGATCTATCTTTACAGAAACCATGTTGTTCGTCGATAATTAGTGGTCTAAGTTTAAACTTAATTTCATCACGTCCAATGTGCTCAAACAACTTTGGAATGGCACTCATTATACTAATTGGTCTATAATTCTGAATGTCTGATTTATTACTAGACTTGTGTATTGGAGTAATGTAACTACATTTCCAATGAGTAGGAAAGATTCCAGTCCAACGGTCTATTAAATAACATTTGTATTGGCTGGGCCAATGCAAATTTGCATTTTTTCAACAAAATAGGTGGTATGTTTGCAGAACCTGGGCCCTTTTGCAGATCCAACTCTTCCAATTTATTCACTAGTGCCTCTAAACTAATATAACAATTACGAATGTTTACTGATGTGTTATGATTTGCATGTGTATTTTTGTTTCACAAGATTCTTTTGAATAGACTGATTGGAAATGATCAGCAAAAAGATTGACAATGCCAGTTCCATTTTCACATATAGTTTTCTTAAAGAACATTCGTCTTGGGATACTATGATACTTACGTTTGGCATTTACAAAATTCCAAAAGAGTTTAACATTACTTTTTATGTGATTTTCAGTATCACATACATATTTGCGTAACATTCTTTGGCTATTTCTTTACATTGAGAGCGTACTTGTGCAAATCTTCTATAATCTTGCCATAAATTCGATTGCTTATACAATTTCTATAGCCTCTTTTTTTCAAATACAAGGCTTTACAATTCCGCAGTAAACCACTTTTGGAATGCCGAATTCCTTATTTTACACTTGGGTATGTAGTATTAAATAGCCATGTATAATTCACTATAAAATGTATCCACTACGTGATCTATTGACATTTGGATTGTTTAACTAGGTGCAGTTGTAATATGTTAGGAAACTGTTCAGTCCATCATAGTTTCCTTCTTGAAATTGTAGACTTTGTAACTATAGTTTAGTGTATCAAATTTCTTCCCAAAGGGAATAGAAATACTTAGTGCAGGGGTGATGTGAGTCCAGGGATAGTAAAGTATCTATAGCATGGGTGACTCTCAAGTGAGCATCTGATGTAAAAACTAAGTTTAACAATTTACCATTACAATTAACTATTGTGTTTTTTTGATGTAGATTATAAAACGCAAAAGATTCACTGATAATATGAGTAATGGTACCTGTACCATCCATTACACTGCACACACCTAAATTATCATTAAGCCATTGTGCATTTGGAAGATTATAATCACCAATAAAAATAAAAGTATTTGAAGTAATACTATCCATTACAAACTCTACATTAGTACAATGGTTTTTGTACAAAGCTAAGTTCGATAATAGAGCTAAGTAAATACTTCCCACAATAATATTTGTATCACTAATTTTTACTGATATAAATAGCTCTTCCAAGTTTTGTTGTGGACATCTAACGATTTGTGGTAGATATTCCTTTTTTATCGCAATTAACACTCCACCACCTTTTGATTTAACACTAGTGGCTTCAGAGCGATCTTTTCGAAATATTAAATAATATACGAGCTCCAATTATCTGCAATATCATGTGAGGGACAGGTTTCAGTTAATATAATTATATCATAGCTGCATAAAAGCACATTTTTCATAAGCATCGATAATTTCGTACAGATTCCACAAACGTTTTGGTAGTATACTATCAAAATTTTCTAAGAGTCTGACACCATTTTGGATATTTGTACTTTGCCATTTCTTATTTATGTTGGAGGTTTTATTGGTATACCTTCCTCTAAAAAATTAGGTGAGGTTTTGTTTATAGTATTTGCCTTTTGGGGGTTTAAAAACAAATTTTCTGACTATGATATTGCTAGGCCAGTAGCTGGAGTTCAGGAATTGAAGTTCTGTGGCACACCCCTGCACGTAGAATTCTTCAGTATTACCTTGTTTAATATAAATGCTATGTGAAAACCAAAAAGGTATTTAGTTCTCACGTAACTCCGGACATTGATTTACGACTTGTGGTTTGGGAATTTGCAAGGATTGAATTCCCCATGCTTAACCTGCAACTGTGCCCACCAATTTGTGTCAGACCATTAACTATTTTAGAGCTGTTGCGTCGAAACAAAGGGACTTTTACTACCGGCCATCCTTGAGTGTAGACGTTTTTGTGAAGAGTTAGGACAGTCAATGAAGTGGTCTATTTCCTTTTCGTTCATTATTACTCACCGTTCTAGAAAATATTGGCGCTTCGTCGATAGGAAAGTTACCGCTAACCAAACAAGGGGATATCTGGACGCCACTCCGAGATTAATAACGCACCGAAAATAGGATAACTATGGGGTAAGTGGTAGCTTTAAAATTTGAAAAGGTGTTTGACGCCCGGGTAATTTAATCTAGTGTAAATTTGAATGTACTTTATATAATTTATTGGAGTGTATTATGTAGTAAAATTAACATTACAGTTAACGTTACAAATTCTGATATTTGACGAACAAAATGCAAATTTAAAGCAGGAGTTTTCAATTAGATTGAGATGCTACTATCAAATACAACTACTTTACCCTAGATGACACTATAGGTGCTAAAAGTGTTATTAATATTAGATTGCTTCGAGGAAAGTGTCTAAGTTATAAAATAAATCGTTACAGATCATTATCACTAAAAACTCGGAATTGAAAGCAAAATAAAGCTTTCAAAGCTCCAAAGCTCTAAAGCTCCAAACAAGTCACTCTTCTTCGACGTTTTTTTCATTTTTTAGGTTAGTACATAAAATCATCGTTGGAAAACTGTGGCCTGCAGAATCATTTTGGTAATTCGATGAAAATGTATCGTGTCTGTGACGTATAATGTGCTTTATTTGTTCCGAGGGAGATGAAGTGAGCTGAGCTCACCAGGATTAATGTTGTTTGTTTTTGTAATTCCAGGCTACTTTTCTATCGTACTATCTGAAGTGTGCGTAACATTGTGTAGGTAAGGCTCCTTGAGAGATTTGTCGCCGATCTTGTCATTTTCATCGAGTGAATCTGTTCATCTTCTATTACATTTTCATTAGTTTGGTTAAAATTCGTCATGAAGCACTGTTTGGTCCGGATTTGTGATGAGTCCCATTTTCTGTACTATCATCATTTTGTGATTCTCTGCCTCCAAATTTAATAAAGCCTAGTAGACGTACTTGCTCTTTTTTGGCACTATGTACTTGTTTTTTCTTTCTTTCCTCATTTCAAAGACACTTACATTTGTAATCCATTTCAAAATTGCTATTGGAACTATAAAAAGAAAAATAAGAGAATTAAAAAACGAGATTGAAAGAGGACGAAATAGTCAAACTTAACCGGATAAACCAACTACTGTAATCTGCTCTAATTACCCCAAATGTAGCCTATACCTGTGGGTTCTAATGCTTCCCAATAGAACTTTAGTTCATTTTTATCCTATCGCTATAAATTTTATTAATTATTGCATTTAATTACGCAACATGCATAATTACATAAAAAAAGTCTGCTGCAAAATGAGGTAAAATATTTCTTAGTAGCGTGGAAATATGTCATTGTTGAATTTTATTTTTTTTTCTAATTTTAAGTAAATGATATTTTTCTACCTGGTTTGGTGTCCGACGGAAAATAATATCTACTCTTGCTAATACTACACTGCCGAACTGCCACTGCTGACACCACCAACGCACGATCAGTGAACGCTGCAAAACAAATTCTATACACTAAGATGAACATACACAGTAGCTTGCTTTCGGCAAGAAGATCGAGCATGTGCTGGGCTTTCGTGATGGATGCAGCCACAGCCACTTGATCTGACATTCTAAAAGTCGCGCACCAGAACCAATACTACCGCTTGTCTGTCGTGACCGCAGTCGTATTGATGCCAAATTGCCAATCTCAATGTATTCAGCATATCTTCTTTGGATTGGCTGTTTGCAGGTTGGATTACGTACTCGTGTGACAAACCTTTAGCAGTGTTTTTTTCTGTTAGGTATATATTTAATTTTGAACAGTATCCTTAATGTACCTCTTGATACACATGTAAGTATGCAACCCAAGTTGTTCCTGACAAACTTCATAAACGTCATAGAAACGCAGAAATGCCCCTTAATAATAGACTTGTCTATCAACACATTTTAAAATCAAATAGATTCGCCCGGAATCTCAGGTTATTAGAATACAAACAATACTTATAATGATCAAGGAGGCGAGCATTAAAACATTTTAGCGTAGGCTTCCTTTTAGTCGCGTTACTTCACAGAAACACGCGTAAAAGTTCAAAATCAATCCAGTGCGCGAATTTCATTTTTTTTTGTCAAACATTAATTACATTCACTCAAAGCCGCACTATAAATTTTCGAACACTAAAAGAAAAATCCGCCATCATTATGCTGTTCCATGCCTCATATCGCCAATAAAGGAACCTGCACAATACACGGCACCTGCATTGATTGACCTGTCACATCTAGCACCGTATTCAGGCTCCGATCCGATACATCATACGTCTGTAGCACCACATTTCAAAGGCTTCTACCTTTTTCTTATCCGCTTCTTCTACTGTCCAGGCTTCACAGCCATAAATGTGCTGTGCTCCAAACATATGTTTTAAGCAATCTTTTCCTTGTTTCTATGTTTGTTGTCTTCGAACATAGTAGTTGCGTTTTCAGCACGACCTTGTGCTAACCTTTGTTTTATATCTCTTGCGCTTTTCTCATCTTGCGGTATTTGGCTTCCTAGGTAACAGAAATTCTTAACCTCTTGTAAGTTCTCATTACCTATTTATATTCTTGTTTTTGATTTATTTTTCTCTGCTTTGCATACTAGTAATTTAGTTTCATTGTTTTTTAATTTTTCTACCGTATCTCTCTGTTAAAACTGTTTCCATTTCATTAACAGCAGCTTCTAAGTCTTCCTTGTTAGATACTAATACCGCTGTATCATTTGTAAATCTAAACATAACAATCTTTTGTCCTTGCATAGTAATTGCAAATGTCTTCCTGCATTTGACAGTATTCATTGCCTCTTCGATGTACCAGTTAAAAATTAATGGTGATAGGGCACATCACTGTTTCACCTCCTAATATTTACTTCTCTACGTTCCTGCTCTAATTCTATTACACTGTTGTTTGCTCTTTGTATAAGCTATGTACTATTCGTCTATCCTTATATCTCATTCCAATCTTTTTGTGTATTTCGAACATTGTTTTCCATTTTACATTGCCGTATGCTTTTTACAGATGTACAAACCCTATATTCACGTTTTCCTCTTTTCTATTGTTTTCTCCATTATCACTCTGAGCTAAAATAGCCTCCCGTACCTCATGTTTCGCCTAAACCCAAATAAATCTTCTCCTAGTACTTCTTCAATTCTTGTTAAAATTTTTGACATGGCTGTCAAACTTATTGTTCGAAAATCTTCATATCTATCCGCGCCTTTTTTATATAGTTACTACGATGATACGTTTGAAATCTTTGGGTATCTCATCTGTCTCATACATATAGCTTATAAGTTGGAAGAGATATTCTGTTACTGCTTGTCCAGCAACTTTTAGAGTTTCTGCTTGCAACTTATATGTACCCGGCGCCTTACCATTTTTTAGACCCTTTAATGCTAATTCAAACTCATCTCGAAGTATAGGATATCCCAAGTCATCATTTTCAATGTCTGATTCTTGTTCTAATGCTGTTAGTTGCTCTCGTGCATATAAATTCCCTATATATTCTTACCATCTACCCACTTTCTCTACATTTTTTATAATGATGTTTCCTCCTGCTATATGGTTTTATATCCCTAAAATTCATTCTAATTAGTTTGTATGCTTCATCTGTCTTTCCTATTTCCATCTTAGATTGTACCTTTTTGCACTTTTCATCAATCCATTGTTCTTTAGCTTTTTGCATTTGCGAATAATTTTGCATTTTATGGCTTTGTATCTTTGTTTTCCTGTTTCGTCTGATCTATTTTTGTATTTTCGCTTTTCTTCTGTTAAATTCAGGATATCCTTTGTTATCCATGGTTTCTTATTTTCTTTTTATGTATACTCCAGAATATCTCTGGACGCCAAGCCTAAGCTGGATTTAATGTTATTCCATTCTGTTTCTATTTCCTTAGAAGAAGAAATTTTTTCCCATATCTTTCAGCAATTCATTTGTCTTTTTTCAAATCTTTCGTGGATATATTTATCTTTTAGTTTTTCAAGGTCAAAGTGCCTTTTTCCGTTTCTTTTTTTCAAATTTTGAGGTATAAGTGCGGCCTTCATAATTATGATGTTTTATATCTGCTTCTGAGTAGCATCCACAGTCTTTTAGTTGATTCATAAACCGTTGTCTAACAAGAATGTAATTTATTTGATATTTTCTGTCTGCTAGCATCTTCCAGCATGATGTTGAAATAATGTGTTTGTGATGATTAAATTGTTCTTGTCGTAAAATTCTATCAGCCTATTTACGCTGTTGTTACAATGTTCCTAAACTAAATAAACCTACTACCGCTTTTTCCGTACCCTCACCTACCACTGCATTAAAATCCCCCGTAATTACTAAACTTTTATGTCATTTTACGTATCTTAGTATGTCTTAGATATCTTTGTAGATTGCTTCGACCTCTTCGTTATTGTGGCTAGAAGTGGGCATGTACACTTGTATTATTACTGTGGTTACCGGTTTAGATTCTAATCTAACCATGAATACTCTTTCGTTCTTTAGCAAGTAAATTTCTACACAGGTCTTATCTTTTTTCGCATAACTATGCCCACACCCGAATTTTTTTCCCCTACTCCTGTATGAATTATCCTGAAGTCGTCACTCCAAAAGTCCGCTGCCTCTGGCTACCGAACTTCGCTGATCCCTACTATACCTAGTGCTAACCTATCCGCTTTAATTATCAGGCTCTCTAGCTTGCCTACTTGCTTCATACTTCTAACATGCCACGCTTCAACTCGCAAAATGTTCCCGATTCTTTTCTGAACTTTTCGAGCGCATCCTCCGAAGTAGTCTCCTCGCGGAGATCCAATGGGGGACTATTTAACTCCGGAATCTTTTAATCCAGAGAATGACATCGTGTTTATTACAATTTAAGTACGCTGTGTACTTGGGAGGTAATGTGGTAGTTTTCCTTTGCCTTCCACATCGCGGTAGAGTATCTTTGACTGTCATACTGACCCCTATGGTCTCTGCCAATCTAAGTACCAAAAGAGCCGTTACCTTTTTCGGGGACCTGTCTTAGTCTACTACTTTGATTGAATCTGTAGCTTGGCCCTTTAGCGCATTAGAACACGCAAGCCATTCTATCTGTTTTAGTAATCTAGAACTTTGTCAAGGTGCAGGTCCATTCGTAACGGAAAGTATATTGATAATAGTTTTAAAACAAAATTGAACATTATATTCAAAAATAAGTCATCGCAACTTAAAAATATATTAACTTTTTCTTTTTAGTTTTTTATTAAATTTTCCAATGAGAAACAACAAACAGCTCGGGTCTTAAATAGAGCCGTGCATAGTGTTACGTTAAATTTCCAAAATAGATTGATTTCTGCATGCTCTTTATAAATATTAAGTTCCAACTGCTTCGTTCTATGTTTATTTAGAAACGCCCTATACATTTTCTAACTTTCCACTCATTAAGCGATTTAACAAGTTCGACTACCTTCCAATTGAAATGAGTACTTATTTAAACGTCCTAAAAAATTTCATTACGTGTTTAGTACAACGTTAAATACTTGAAATCTATTCTGTTAGGTTGATTTGGTTTAGCAAAGGTTAAAAGCTTCGCCTTATAAATTCCCTGAAATAAGCAAACACCTGTTTATCGTAAATAAATACTTTTAATGCTTTGTTATGTATACTCTTACTATGAAGTAATAAACGCGGTATTTCGTTATCGTGCAAGTGTTCAACTCACTCACGTCTACGAGCAATAAAATTGTTGTCCAGTTATCAGTTCTCGGGAGTATAATTAGAAATAGTAAATCGCTATGGTTTTATAAAAGGAGATAGGCTACCGTTATACAATTAGTTAATATAAACTCTACCATTAAGTTGCAAACATACCTAACTACTTGAACAGACCTTGTTTTCTCATTCGGACAAATTCATGAAAGTCGTAATGTGTATTGAGGCCTTTTGCTTTCGTTAATTAGATCTTGTCTGCAAACCGCGTTCTACAAATTCTTTACAGTGGTTGTCTTAAAAATACTTTTGCAGGTGCTCCTCTTAGAATACTTTACATTTTATCGATGAGAATTGGTTTTTGAAACGAAGACGCGTTACCTTCTCTACCTATGTATACAGACCGAGCTTCGAGAGAGATTCTATTCCAGACAACGTCCTTTCCCGTAAAGGAACTCTGTAAGGTCGCGGTGCTACTTAAGATGTTTTCTTTTAAAAGGCATTGCAGCGTTAAAGTCAAACTTAATACAGTGAAATTGTTTCATAGAGTATCAAACCTGCCGGCAAATCTAAGTACGCACTTACAGATCTTCTACGATGGTACCAGAAGCAGGCAGTTACTCTTCTTTTTTCTTGATGCTTCTATGAAATTTGATCACCACGTAACTGCTTGAGTTTTTTTCTTACTTGTGGTATGGTACAATAAATTACAGACTACTGGCAAAACTTTGCACTCTCAGGATAGTGCACAAGTAATTACGTGATTGGTTTTTCGAGCCACAATTTAAATAAAACGAAGCTTGCGTTAGAGCAATTTTACTTATTTTAAATTAATATTAGAAAATGCTAACGTCAATAACTTGTTTACTAAATTCTAATCTAGATTCAGTCCAACACTTGCTTCATTTTAGTTTAGGGTTGGGCTACTTCAGTTTACGGTTACGTTATTACTTTTAGGAAGTGCACTTTAAGTAGCAGATAATCAGCGTTCTAATATTGCATATTTGTGTCTAATTTTCTTCTTACATCTATTTAGGGCTGGAAACGTTACGTAAGTGTCTTTGTATGTGTTATTTAGATTTTATTACGTGACTGGGAAATAACTCCTAATCTACATCTGCTTAAATGTATATTTCTGTTGTATTATATACGGATTTTCTAGTTACCGCTTGAAGCGAGCGGATTTGTTTTTCAGTGCTCCCGTTTCTGCAGTAAACAAGTAAGTTTTTTGCTATTTATTATTGCTTTATTATAGTTTAAGCTTTGCTTTTTATTATATTTTATTTTTTATTATTGTGTGCCGTTAATTTTAATATACAGGGCATTAAATAAAACCAAAATAATAATTTAATCCGTTAAATACTAAATAAACCGCGTTTTAACTTAAATTTTAACTAAAATTCGCGTTTTAAAATAAACTAAATCAAATTTCGGGCTAATAAATCAAAAACCAATAACCAAACACCCCTAAATAATTTCAAAATAATGTAAAAAGGCGTTTTAAATAAATTTATTGGAAAGTCTAGTAAATCGGGTTAAAAACCGCGTAAAACAAGCAAATAAATTCGGGAAAATTATATAACGTGCGTGTAATAAAATAACAAGTTAAAAACCAAAATCTAAGCCCTTTTGAATCAAACAAATAACTAAAAACCGTAAATTTTAAAGTAATTTGAATATAAATATTCCATTTTTTAAGTACACGTGTACTTTAAGCTTCCTTAAAGTCGATCTTTGGGTGTAATTAGTGGTGTAACATTTGAAGGTTGAGTAAACACCGAGTAAACAAGCGGTAAGTGCTTCCGGTACGCACTCCAATAACGCGTGTTTCAATTAGTATGTTTCTAAATTTAAAGTCCGGTATTTTATAGATGTTTTCTAGGTAACTAGCTAGTTTGAATTTTAAATAAATAAATACAGTTTTGTTTACGGTACATTTTTAATCGAGGTATATATATTGGGTTTGTGATTCTATTTTATCTTTGTTGTTATTTTGATTTTAGTGTTTGTTTTATCTTTGATAAATTTGAAACTTCATTTGCTGGTTTGAAAATTTGAATTAATAAATAAATTTAAATAAATAAATACTGGGAAGTTTACGGTTCATTTTAAATCTAGGTATTTTATTGAAACAGCGTTTTGTTTTGTACTTGCTGTTGTTTTGTTGTATAGCTGATCGTCTTAACTTCGTCTTAACTTTGAGTATTTAGCTTCGAAACGGTCAGGGCGTTTTTGATCTGGGTTTTTGTTTCTGGTTGTCGTTTGTTTGTATGATTTTTCAGCATGGTTGTCCACCGAGATGAGGAGCCGCTGCCGAGGAAGAAGAGGGGCGATCGGCCGGAGTCGGTCAGGGGTAAAGCAGGGTCGGTTGCGTAGGTCGCAGTGAAGGAGCTCGCGGTAGTCGTTGAGAAGCTGGTGTCGCAGCCTGACGGGGAGGTAGTCGTGTCGCAGGTGGAGCCTGGGTTTGCGGTGGTGGAGTCGGAGGGGCTGGCGCCCTTTGTGGGTGGAGCCGGGTCTGAGTCGCCTTCAACATCGTGAGCAGAAACGTAAGCGTTGCGGTTAGCGATCTAGACGGGCTTGACCTCCTTATGTTCAGGGCGAGGAAGGCGCACGGCCTCATCCAGAAGCGGATTTCTGTAACTTCGGCGACGATCACCGTCGATGACAGGAGGGTGGTTCGCAACGCCGCGGACGAGCTCCGAGACGTTTTGAACCAGCTTTTGGGGATGGTTAGAGGTCTGAGGATGGTGCGAGGCGAGGTGAAGGAGGCTGTTGTGGAGGTTGCAGTCGCAGCGGCAAAAACGGAGCAGGTCGTTGTAGGACGGGGCGCAACAGCAGGTCGTTTAGTCCCAGGGGTAGTTTTGTACGCCGGAGAAGTTGTCAAGAAGGCAGCGTCGACGGTTGCGGTCCATGTCAACGCCAATCCAGGGGTCAAAGAAGACGTCATGGTGACGTTAAAGAAGAGGGTTGATCCTGCCAAGGATGGTTTTGTTGTTGTCGGAGCACGTCGGACGCGTAGGGGTGGCGTTGTCGTCGAGTGTGCAGGTCGAGAGGACGCTCGTAGGTTGCAGTCGACAGTAGGTGGGGCTTGTCAAGGTCTGACGGCAAGGACCATCGAGAAGAGGAGGCCGCGCAACGTGCTCCCTGGGGTAGAGAGGGAGATGAAGAAGAAAGAGCTCCAGCAGATGTTGCTTGCTCAGAACCCCCGCTTCAGGGGGCTGAGGTTTGAGGACGAGGTTAGGGAGAAGTTTAGGTTTGGCGGCAGAGGACCCAGGGATCCGTTTCCGTTGGCCAGCGTTGTCTTCGAGGTGTCGTCGGAGGCTAGGAGGTGTTTCTTGGCGGATTCGGTCAGTCTAGGTTGGTTGCTACGAGTTCGGTCACAGGTCAGCGGAGTGCAAGAAGCGCATGCAGTTTTGCGGTAACCGCGCCGAGATTGGGCATGAGTTCAAGAACTGTAGGCGGGCAGTTTCTTGTTGTGTGGTCTGTACGAGGTCGAACGACAGGGTTGGTAGTGTCAGGATCGATACTCGTCACGACGCCAAGTCCAGCCAGTGCCCCAGGATGCAGCGTTTGAAGGCAGTCATCACCAGAAACATCGACTATGGATCCTAGGCCATTAGATGATGTTCAGAGGAGGTCGTTAATTAAATGTGCGCAAATTAATTTAGGTAGAGGCAATGGGGCTACAATTAATTTCGTTAAAATAATGAACGAAAATAATATCGACATAGGGCTTATACAGGAACCACACCTGTATAGCCACAAAATAACAGGTTTTGGGAGGAGGTTACCGTTTTAAATACGGATAGCGAGCGACCGCGTAGCGGAATAATAATAAATAATGGGACGTGCGCCGGAATAATCCTAAACAATCTGTCGAATGAGTTCATAGCCACCGCAGAAATAAAAACGGGGTTGGATACGTTTTACGTGATAAGCACTTACCTTCCGCCGGTCGATTCCCAGCGGGAGAATCCTCAAACAGAGGACTTAATAAATCAAATTGAAGGAATCCTTCGTAAAATCGGTAGAAATAAAAATCTAATTATCGCGGGAGACTTTAATGCCAAGTCGCCATTATGGGGTAGCCCTATCGAAGACGATAGGGGCTCGCAGGTTGCTGATCTTTTGACGGAATGAGATCTTAGTGTGATAAACACTAATGATTCACCTACGTTTGAGGCATAGAGGCAGCAGTTTTATAGATATTACTGCAGTTTCGCACGAAATGTTAGAAACGATTTGTAATTGGAAATTAAGGTCGGACGAGGAAACGCTCTCTGACCATAAATTAATAACATGGGACGTTGAAACCAAAACAAGCACAAACGAGCAGCTAACTATATTTCCGCGGTTCTGTAATAAAAAAGCAAATTGGGAGCGATTTAAACAAAAATTCGGCGAAAGTATCCCTGTGCTCGAAAATGAGCTATTTACCTGCCGAGAGGCAGACGAAGTAGAAACACTCGCGAAAAAACTAAACGACGCGGTGGTAGACGCGTCGTCGTATTCCATGCCGCAAAAGAGAACATTTAAAGACAGCGTACCCTGGTGGACCCGGGAACTAACCACCAAGCGGGCAGAAACGCGAACCTAAGACGCCGCTATCAACGCGCCTCGGGAGATATAAGAGAACAACGGAGAATAGAATATAATCAAAGTTACCGCGAATATAAATTATTAATAGAAAAAACGCGAACGAATAAATTTCAAGAATTCTGCACGCGAAACTCAGAGAAAGAACCCTGGGGAACCGCATACCGCGTAATTAGAGGAAAACAACAAAAAATCGTACTCAGTAATATAAAGAAAACAAATGGCGAATACACGGAAGGTTTTAAAACCACGGCGGAATATTTACTAGAGAAATTCTTCCCATCGGATAATCCCGAGGGAGATGAAGGGTCGCACGATTTAGTACGTCGGGAAGCAACAGAGGCGCAAGGAACAGGTGCCGATAAGGCAATCCTAGTTCACGAGGTCGTCAGGGCTCTTAGGAAGATGAACCCTAAGAAGGCACCGGGGCATGATGGAATCACTTCAGACGCAGCTCTGGAGGCGTGCCTGTTAGCCCCGTGTGTCTTTGTCGGGTTGTTCAATCTTTGTTTAGAAAGGGGAGTTTTTCTGCGTTGCTGGAAAATCCAGAACGTGAAATTTATACCCAAACCTAAAAAGGCGGATGAGTCAGATCCGGGCAGCTATCGTCCAATTAGCTTGCTACCGGTGCTGGGGAAAGTTTTAGATCGCGTTATGACTACGCGTGTTGAGCACCTAGTACGAGACAGCGGCGGTTTTAATAACCGACAGTTTGGTTTCGTGAAGGGAAAGTCGACTATCGAAGCGTTAGAGTTCGTTGTCGGGTAAATTAAGCAAGCGAGAGATGCTAAAGAGTACTGTGTCATTGTTGCTTTGGACATTTCAGGAGCATTTGATGCTGCCTGGTGGCCATTAATCGTTTGCGAGTTAGATCGTAGGGGTTGTCCGCGAAACTTCATGTCTTTGGTCAAGAGTTATTTCTCGGGGCGATTGGCACAGGTTGAAATTCCGGGTGAAGTTCTGTCGCGTGAGGTGGAAAGGGGATGCCCGCAGGGGTCATGTTCTGGTCCCACATTTTGGAAGTTTTTGTATGAGAGCATCTTTAGGGTCAAGTAGCCCGCAGGATGCTCAATCGTTGGGTTTGCGGATGACACGCTTTTAATAGTAAGATCGAGATTGTTAATGGATATGCGCACAAAACCGAACTAGGCGCTTAATAAATTAGACCAATGGTCGCAGGCGGTAAAATTAAAATTTAACACGGCGAAGTCGGAGGCGCTTTATTTCGGCACGAAACCAGGAGAGAGACCTCCTAGGCTAGAGCTAGGAAGGGAGAAAATCCCGTTTAAAGATTGTATTCCCCAGCCCAGCGTCAAGATAGACGATAAATTAAATTGGAAAGCGCACGTACAATACGTAAAAATTAAAGGCGGCGAAATATCAAATAAAATTATTGCGGGCGCTAAAATAAAGTGAGTTTTCAGGGGCGAATCGCTGAGGACGGTTTATGTCGGAGAAATTGAGCCGGCAATGCTGTACGCAGCTTCTGTATGGGCAGAAGGTTGTAAAGTCAGGAGGTGCGTCAATTGACGAGCGTACAACGCATAACCGCGTTAAAAACGGCGAGGGCGTACAGGACCACCTCCTTATCGAATATGTCGTTAGGGAGATTAGAGATATGGCGATTAATAAATATTGGAAAAGGCGCGAAATTATTGAAGATCTTAATCTTGATAATAGGGAAATTGCAAGAAAGATCGTTGTATCTGACTTGGGGCACCCGGCTGATATTAGAGGAATCAGGTTGTCGAAGGTGATGAGGACGCGATGGGTATCAGAATTTATACAGACGGTTCACGTATGGACGATGGGCAACCAGGCGCGGCGTTTGTCGGCAGGAAAGAGAGGTGTTTCGGTTTCAAACCAAACTCGCGAACTGGAGCACAATTTTCCAGTGCGAATTGGTAGCGATACGAAAGGCTATCGATTACGTAATAAACCATACGGGCAGAGACGAGTATTATATAATCAGTGATAGTAAATCGGCGCCGACGGCTTTAACAAACATGAATACCTCGACAGACCTCCAAGCGGACGTCTGGAGGATAGCGCGTACGGCGCTCGAGTTTCGATGTATAAAGTTCTGTTGGGTCAAGTCGCACAATGGTAACGTAGGAAACGATAGGGCTGATGCATTAGCTAAAGAGGCCACGACGGGAGACTTTCGAATATCACATTCGTCGATACCGAAGTCTTTGATTAAAAGAAAGCTGCGTGAAAAGTCAATCCGACAATGGGAAGAGAGGTAGAACAACGCTGCCACGGGCAGGTTGACCCACAAATTCATACCGAGCTTAGAAGCTAGAGGCAAGATCAAGGTAAAACTCGATCATAAGATGCTTCAGTTGATAACAGGGCACGGCGCCCTGAAAGCGTATTTACATAGGTTCGGGTTAACCAACAACGACCGCTGTGAATGCGGTGAGGGCGCGGAAAGCGCAGAGCACGAGCGTTTCGACTGCCCGCTTGAAGCGGCAAATCGAGGGTTGGCTGATACGAAATTAGCTATGGTAGGTCTAGCATGGCCAGAGAGCCTAGAGGAAGTCGGGGAAGTGGCTAATCAGAAGGCGTTTTGGACAGCCTTTGGGGAGTTCGCAGGAAGGGTTGCGAGATTAGACGATGATAATCGTGTGTAAGTCGGAAGGGGATGGTGGGAGGATTGAAAAATTATAGATTTTGACCTGGCGTGATTTCGACATGATAAGAGCATGATAACCAAAACCTGCAAAAAAAAACAAAAAAAGCAAAAAAAAAGAAAGAAAGAAAACCAATAATAATAATAATTAAATAAGTATACCCAAAATTCTAATATGCACGACGAACACACCACTAAAACAATCACTGTTCTACCTTCTACGCGCGGAAAATCGGGAATAAACGAAACAAATAAATAACAACAAACTAAATCAGGAAACTTCATTATTTTAAATAAGTGTAATAAATAAAGAAATAATAAAATAGAGTGAAACCGCGCATCCCCCCAGGACTTAAAAGTGAAGTGATAGTGATTGTGATCCCCCCAGAACGTTTAGTGCATATCCACCAGGACTTTAACAGTGCATATTCAACTCCCCCATAAAAGTAGAAAACAAATAGATGTAGGTAGACGACCAGATCTTAGGATGCTGGAAAAATTTATATTGGAGGTAAGAATAAAATTGTGGCGGCTGTATTCGCATGAGCATTGGTTTGTGATTTTAAACAGGTTTTGGAATAATCTAACAAGCACGTTTTTGTGTAATGGCACTAGTCGATATAATGCTCATGCGAGTGCACCTGATAATGTATTTGCTTTTGCTAATATATGCACTGTTACATGCTTTTGCTTATTATATGTTTATTTATATATTAATATTTATTTTTACATTTATATTTTTGCCTGCATTGTATTGTTTTGTGGCTTGATTCGTTTGACGTTCTGTCGCCAATTTTTGGTCGCAGTATATATAGAAAAGAAGATTGTATATATAATATGTCAGTTAGGGAATGATAGGGAACGTTAGGGACAAATTCAAGGTAAAATACTTACATCAGGGAGGACGAATTTGTAAATTTATATAGCAGGCAAAATAGCTGGATCCACTATTAATGCATTTGGCAAATGCCTAGAAATTTGAATCCATTTTAAATTAGCTAGCTAGATTTGGATCGTTTTAAGTCGACCTTTCAGGTCGCACTGGTAAGCAGAACTGGCGGCTGCTATCCGGTATTACGGATTCCTCCCCCTCTCATTTTTGCTCATCTTGTTGATTGGGCACACTCCAAAGTCAACGCTAGGGATACCATTATTTAAACCCTATTTTTAGTTTTTGTTTCAGTCTGTTAGATTTTTATTTAGGGTGGATTAATTATGAAGTTAGAATAAATTAGAAGCACGTTTATTTTTCGCGTTTAAACTCAATGTAGTACCTTCGGGTGGAGTATTGGGGACGTGGCCGCAAGTATAGCGGCCCTTATTCAAATTATAATGTATTATATGCGAGTTGACGCTTTTGTTTACATCATATTGTAACAGGACGATTGCGGAAATGTTCGAGTTGGTTTTTGTAAATATTCCTTTCGATGCTATGTTTGTTAACAAATGGTTTGTAAATAAATTCACTCACTGAGGTTTCCAACTTTTTTTCTGTGTGACCCACCCCGCTCTACGTGTTTTGAGCTAGTACGGCATCCAATCATTTTCGATTTCTATTCTACCCTTCCGTTTTGTTGCAGTATTAGGGGCGGACGGTTATCGCTCCTTTACTACTTTCTCTCTTGGTTGCACGGAATATCGTAATAATGGCCGCACCTGGGCCCCTACGAGGCCTTGGGGTGTTTGCCATGGCTGCCGCCTCATATCGACGGCTCTGATAGTTACCATTGAATTGTGGGCCTGAATTTATACACTTGTTTTGTTCCTGATGCTTTTTTGACTGGAAAGTGAGTTCAGTTTATATTATTTTTTATGTAACCTACCAGCATCAGTACAACATATATAATTAAAAACGGGTAGCTTAAGCATACATAGTAATTGTGTTTAAACATCTAGTTAACAGGTTTACTCATCTACATATTTTGAAATCTTCACTACAAATCTTATACGGAAATTTATTTGACCGCTAAGAATTTTAAAATACAATATCACATAGTTTAATATCTGATAATAATATATAACTGACATAATATCGCCATACCTAAATATAATAGTTTATCAAAATTAAAAACAGTAATAAAAAAGTAACTACTTATCCATTAAAGAAACTTGAAAATGGCTTACACAATGTATCACAAAACTAGAGTTTGATTAACGACAAATAACAGTCTTTTACGTTTACAAAACAGAGCTCACGTCTTCCTTTCGGTCCTCCTTGTCTTTCTTCTTAAAACGCTTTCTTCGCTTAGAATCTCTCGTTTTAGGGGATCTTTCCAAAAGAAAAAGTGCTTCATGGAAGTCATCAGAACTTAAGTTAGATTCTTGAATATGTAAAACCGAACTCAATGCTCCATCAGTCGACGACCTTGGAAACATAAACACTTCCTTTTCACGCTCAGGTTCATTGGCACTTTTTGATTTGGCGTTATCTTTTCTAGACGTATTGGAATTCGGCGAACTGCTTTGAGAACTATCTTGCATATTATTTCGAGCTACTGTAACAACCTCTGAAAACCGATCGGGTGTACACTATTATTAAGACTATGACTAGAAATAGTTAACGAACACGATGATATAGGCACAGGAACACTTAAACTAGATGACCTAGATTGTCTACCACTTGTACAAATAATAAATCCTGGAGATTTTGGTTCCGGAGTACGGCATATAGACACTCCGGAAATGAAAAGTGTTGGCGATTTGGGTATGCCGGTTTCGGATTCATATTCGTTAGAGCTGTCGGTTTCTATTGGTTGGCATTTACTGCTCCTAGGTGATGAACTTTTACCACTTTTCATCTCTGAACCATTTACAGGATGCTGACAGTTACGCTTAGGTGTAGCGTATGAACCCAATAAAAAGTTAGTTGACTTAGACACGCTCGAATCCTTTCGAGTCTTGTGCTTGAGTGCATTTGAAAACTGAAAATCTGCTTTATGACGAACAAATGACAGTTTCTGCTTGAGTAACATGGCATGATCTGAATGTCTGCGCAACCCTTCTTGTATACACAATTTATCAGATTTAATAATCTTAGAATCACTAAGCAAACTGATTTCCTTATTGACAGCCATTCTAGTGAAACAGCTCGATTTTGGCAAATGTGCCGAACATATCTTAGCCTTAATGGACGTAAAACAGTTATGTTTCCTAGTTTCTTCATTAATTGATATGTTCTTAGAATTGCTAGAGTCTAAAGGTAAATATGGAAGATCGGTTGCTGCATAAGGAAGCTCACCCAAATTCGGAACGATATCTTTAAAGTCATTTTGGCAATTTATACTAACACTGGATGTTTCATCTGAAGTGGATTTTAGTATATCGCAAACTTCAAGATCTGCATTAAATGAATCCGATGTGGTTGTATCTTCTACTGAACTTTGAATTTCCTCAACATGTGGCTGGTGCAACATTAAAAGCTTCTTTGTTCGCGTTGAATCCGAAGCAAGTACTAACGTCTTTTTAGCTACTTCCTCGGGTTTTTCATCATGCTGTATACTATGATCGGAGTCCAGGTGGTATCTAGGTTCGTCGCCATTAAGTCCTGTTTGGAAATCACAAAAAGATCGTTTTGTGCACAGATCACCAGTTGAGTGAGACCTTTTTAATTTAATGTCAGCATTAGCAAGATCATCATCATCTGGAAAGGCAAAACCATTTTCATGAATTTCTGATATTTGAAACCTTCCGTCTTCGTTCCCATTGCATGGTTTAAAAAAGTACTCTTTTTCTCTATCGTTATCACTGCCGAATAAATTTAAGTTTACTTCAAAATGTTTAAAATCAATTTGCTGATTGGCTAAGGACTTTAAAAAAGTATCTACAGTTATATCAGCATTACTTCGTTGATACAAACTTTGTGAAGTACTAACTGCACTTTCTGCGCCACTTCTTTGTCTGTTAGTTGGTGTAGCTGACGAATCTTGTAAACTCAATTGAATTGCTAATTTTAGTTGATCGTCACTACTTTCTGTGCTGTTGTTTGAAACGCTAGAGCTCTGATCAGGAGTTGTAGCATTTGCTTGTTTTAGACGATCTTCGATCATTTGCAGTCTTGACATTTCCAATGCAATTATTAGTTCTACGTTAAAGTCTGATGACAAGCTGTATTCTGAAAGTATAATAGTTTTAGAAAACAATTAGTAAGTAACACTGTTGCTATAATAAATTAAAAACCTTTAACAGTTAAAAATTGAGTATCCATAGCATACTGACGTCAACAATAAAGGGCGGTAAATTGGCCTTATATGGGTCTACTGTAGCTATTCCTTTAAAAATTAGAAATTTAGAGACCCACTAAAGCAATCGATGCTATAATGGTATTCTGCAAACCTATATTTCAGGGGTCTGTTAAAATAATATAATATTAAATAAATCTTTTATAATTTTGCAAGCACATTTTGGCAACGCTGCAAAGATTTGCGTTTGGACTATTTTATTACTATTTGTATTGTTACTGTCTGCGTTTCTTTACCACTTCTAGCCTAAAACCAGTAAAAGGTGGGGTTTAGATTTTTTTTATAACTTCTATAATTTTTTACCCTTTTTATTTCTTTTATTTCAATGATGCCTTGTGTCCCATGAACTACTATCCTAAAAAAAGAAAACTTAATTGCATTTTTGGAAGACAACATAATTATGTGAGGGGGAAAATTTAATCCAAGGAAGCTCAAAAACAATGAAGTAGTTTCGGGTGGAGCATTGGAAACTCAAATGTAGAAGGTTCAATAAAAGGCGACTCCAAGGCTTAGTTGGTTCGGGTGTGACTACTAAGTGCAAGGTCTCGGGTTCGATTCCCGACACGAACCGCTTGAAAAATGTTAGGCAAGTATTTTTCACAAAAAAGAGACGTAAAATGAAGATTCCGTGTATTAAGTGTTGACATGCACGTTAAATATTCCCACCTTGCTTGGAATAGCAAGGGTTAGGCAAAATTCAAATTTTACAGATAAAAAAAAACTCACTTCGTGTCCAATGTAGTACCTTCGGATGCAGCATTGAAAATTCAAATTTAGGGTAGGTTCAAAAGATAAATATATATGGAAAACGCTGGCCACCCACAATCCAGTTTGGTAATAAGTAAATACTAATAATGTTGATTACTTTGTCAAATCATCTACTAGTACTTCGTTTGCTTAATGCAAATCTGTACCTTTGCTCAGTGAGTAATTGATAGCCCCCACTTGCATAAAAATGCAAAGATGCTAAAATTTTTTAAATAAGGTGACATTGCGGTACTTCTCCACACTCCATCTTCACACACCACCTTCACTTTTACCTTTACCGCCACCTCCACACTACCTCACAACCACCAGTCTTGATCCAGTTGTCGCTTTTCTCCGCCCAAGGTCCCGGGTTCGAATCCCGACACGGTCCGCTTGAAAAATTTTAGGCGAGCATTTTTCGCAAAAATACACCCTCGTTCGGATGAGAGGTAAAATGGAGGTCCCGTGTGTGAGTGTTGTCACGCACGTTAAAGATCCCTACCTTGCTTGGAACAGCAAGGATTTGGCAAAATTCAAAATTTTCCAGGTAAAAAAAAACTCGCTTCCTGGCCAATGTAGTGCCTTTGGGTGGAGCATTGGAAAAATCACAATCACAATCACAATCTTGGTAAAATTTGTAGACTTACCTATATATTTTTATTAACGAGCACCGCTAAGTCACACAATTCTCAAAAGGTATTTCTGATCAACTTACAGATCCTTCGACAACTAAGTTTCCGCAATTTACTTGCTTGTCAAGCATGTTTGTGCCTTATCATTTTAAGTTGGTTTCTATTTCGAATGTGGAATATATTCCACATAGAAACCATTTTAATCTTAACTTTTCTGTCTATAGGATTACCACTTTAAATCTAAGAATAAAAACAATAAAAAAATTGAAGAATTGATTAAATATGTACATGTTTTGTATAATACCAGCATCCACTGTTACATCCGTAATCGGGTGAATCGGAGATAGCCTATCCTCTAAATAATTGCATAAGCGATTGACGCATCAAATCTTTTATGTATTGGTTGGGGTAGTATATAATTATTTTTAATAATGTCAAATAGTTCGCATTGCTGCTGCCATTGATCAATTCGTAGCTTGCCCGACTCCCACTTTATAGTAGGATGTAATCCGTAATCCTTCTCTTCATCTGATGTATTATTACCAGATACATTTGTTATATCATCTACAATTTTTCACAAAATTATTGGAAACCCCTACAATTTATTTCTTGCAATTTGTAGGTTATTTGTTCTTGCAAATGGAATATCTTAAAGCACTCGTATTCGGTCTAAAAATAACATTTCAGCCATCTGAATTTTTAAATTGAACGAATTCTCGTTTTCAAAATTGCTTAGCAATCATATACTTCTATTAGATGCATCGGTATTTAGCTGTAATTTGAACTCTTTATCCAGTTGTATGTCAACAACACAGTCTCTAAGAGTTACTCCATTTAATCTGATGTATTGAGAGCCTTGGGCAAATAGTCTGATTTTAAACTTGCGAGAACTAACATTATGTCTGTATTCAGTACTACAATTTTTTGTTAAAATTTTAGAAGTTTTTCTTTAAAAACCCATCAGTGTATAGGAAATGTTAAAATAGTCTTCTATTTAAAGGACTGTGTTGCTTTTTGTGATGCTGTTGATGAAGCTTTAGTGAAAGAGTTTTTAGAAAATAAAGAGAGATGTAATTGTGTTATGCTCGAAATAGAGCGAGAACATATATTCTGTTCCCTCTATACTACGCAAACTCCATGTTCACTTCTACCTCTATTTCTACAAACCACCGCCACACGCCATCTCCACCTTTATACGCCACTCCAACTGCACATTTCGTCACAACAACCCGTTTTGATCCAACCTTTGCTCTCCTCTCACACCATATTGGTACAATTTGCAGAGTTTTTTTAACGCGTACCACTAAGTCGAATAATCCTCAAAAGGTATTTTTGATCAACTCGACGATTTTTCAATAACTAAGATTCCGCAATTTGTTCCCTTGTCACGCATGGCAGTTCCTTCTTATTATAACCTACCAATGTTGTTTGTGCGAAGAATTTATTGGAAAATTATCAATTCGGCAAATGTCCAATTGTTGGGGAATCTTGTTCTTGGTAGCTACACGTTGTTTAACCCCCTTCACATATCACTAAATATCAGTGAAATAGGGTATATATTCAGAAAACAATAGAAGGGGAACCGAGCTGTATCTAACAAGAAAGAGCAACTGTTATGTTTGAAGACAAAAAACAGAAACAAGGAAAAAATCGTTGAAAGCATATGTGTGGAGCACATCACTGTACGGCTATGAAATAGGGACAACGTAGTGATTGATGTACTATTGTAATATGGTTCTTTGTCTCTATGTTTTAGTAGCTTCTAGTTGGGTGAACTCGTTATTGTTATCGCCTGCAGATATAGTAAGAACTTATATAACATTCTTGCCATTTTATACGTACGTATATGCAGCTGTGTAAATGTAATTAATTAATTGTTTGCTGTGCCAATACAGGTTGTTATTAACTATATTGGTTAAATGACACCTAGTGTGTTATCCTAAAGTATGCGGCAATAATTAAGGGATGTATAATAAAGTAGTTATTTTATTTACAGAACACTTTTTAGTTTGATTGTTACTAGATATAATTTTTCTTAGTATTAGTACGCGAGGAGTGCAGAATTCAGATGTTTGCCCTTAAACTGGCAGTTTAATATTGTTTTGTCATTTAAAAACATAAAAGCAATTTAATAGAGTTATATTTTACATGTGTTTTAGCGTTTAATTATCATTTCAGGTACTGATGTTCTCAGAAGGGCGAAATGGGTTGGGTGTCTTGGTGATTCGTTTGTTATGTGCAGTTTCTGCACATAATATTTACCAACAATTTCGACCGCCTTCGTAAGATCATAAAAATCATGGGCCTATATTCGATTCGTTTTCTTGCCGCACCTCCACAGAAGGCTATTATAACACCTGGAAGTGAACACTTAACACATTTTTGGTTTGAGATAAATAAATTCGTATAATGATATTTTTATATTCAGTCAAGTGATACTAAAATAATCTTTCCTTCGTTTAGAGTTACTGCAAATGTAAAATAAACTGAACAGGTAATCCTATATAATGGAATTAACAGTATAAGGTGCCAGATAACTCAGCATCTGTCGACTACGAAAAGTTGTTGTGCCCCACCCGTGAATTATCGACACCTTCGAGACCATGCTTTGATAAACTTAAAACAGGAAGGTCATGCCAAGCTGTAAGGCTTACTGTTTCTTTTCTGCATCGTTTTGATAATATCCCTCATGAAAAATTTGGTCTGACCTTTCTTTTGTAAGTTTTCTAAGGTTACTTATTGTACAATTGGAGATCTTACGGTGTGGAAATTGAACTTACTTTGCTTAAATCGTTACAATATGCTAAGGACGACAGCTGTTATTTGTTTCGGCATGAATTATATTATAAGATTAACTTTGACTGTTTATAAACCTTTTTATATAAAAAATTTCAAGCTACAGTATTGTTTAGGTGTGACATTATTACCTAATATTTTTTTACAGTTGCTGCGAAATGCATTTCGGCCATATTACATTATTGTTTTGGTGTTTACTTTTCAGAAATTACTTTTATATATATATATATATATATATATATATATATATATATGAAGTAAGATGTATCTGTAAACAACTCTTATGAAAATAATAAAAGCCATTGACAAATACAAATCGGGCTGGTAGTTATATAGCCATTAACAAAACATTAGCTTTATTACTTCATAGGGGAGGAAACATCCACTGACCATGGTTTCGGCTTTTTAGCCTCGTCAGAGTGGAATAGTACCCAAGAACCCTATGAAGTAATCAAAGCTATTATAATGATATAATTTCGAAACAATCACTGTACTATGGCAAAAGTAAATAAAACCGCCATCAGGTGATAAAACACCAACACTACTAAAGTGTGGAAGTACAGAATTGAACCGAAACTACATAATAAATTTTATAAATGACTATAAAAGTACGTCATGCCTTTGAGATTTGCGGAATGTTACTGCAAAATTTATTTGCATACGTAACAAACCTTCTCGTGGCGACACCCGTGTTCATGCCCCAAGGGCAATTCAAATAAACAAAGACAAGTTATTTGCAGTCCGCAATAAGAAAATTGTATATGAAGTAAGATTTTACTTCATATACAATTTTCTTATTGCGGACTGCAAATAACTTGTCTTTGTTTATATATATATATATATATATATATATATATATATATATATATATATATTGCCGTGTAACTTCGCTGTAGCTTAGTACTTTCTCAAAAAAAAAACATTCGAGAATTTCACACTATAGAAAATTTTTCAAAAATCGTCATAAATAATTTCTTACCCAGATTCTTGCTCCATCAACTTAATTACTTCAACAGCTCCCTGGCTAGCTCAGTTGGGCTTCCTCTTGGATACCTAGATTTACTATCATACTCTTTATCGTTCACGCACACTCTCAATAAAACCACAAAATAATACAACAATCATACAATATTTATTTATTACTATTTACAAATAATAATTCAAGACTATTTACATTTCGGTGCTCAAGTTACACCTCAATAGATTCTATCTTTGTAAAGTCCAGAATTTTAAATTGAAATATCAAACACATTGAATGTAACAGGAGTAAATGGGCCCTGAATAATACCTTATTTTCTTTTTTTTATTTATAAATTATTTCTAATTAGTACACTCTGGAGTATGGTGAGCTCATGATAACCCAGTTTGTATGCTTTTTATTTTGCATACTCTTACCACAAACACAAAAAGACCCATGTACTCTTAACAATAAAATTATAAATTCATGAGGAATGTTAATAAGTTTTATATACACCTTTAGATTTATATTCAATTACCATAATAAAAGTTAGTTATACGTATTCTTTTCAATACGCAAAATGACGAAAAATACCATCAAAGCTCACTCTCATACATCACAAATAATATCCACAGTTTAAAACAAACCAGCAAATTCTAATGCGTTACCTGGAAACTTGAAAATTCCATCTCTGTTGACGATGTAGTTAAGTTCCTGCACCATCGGTCTCGTGGTTCTGCTCTGCTTGCCGCCTCTAGCTATTTATAGATGAACACCATCTAAGTTGTGCTGCATGCCATTCATTCAAGATCCATCCAAATCCAAATCCAAGTATATTACACTTTTTTTATAATTGCATAATTTAATTTACGTTACTTTACTTTACTTTACGAGCTTGTTAAAATATCTGTTGCACCTAAGTTAAATTTCAACCCGACACTATCCGCGTCTCAAACTATGAGGCCAACACTGTACTATTTAATTTAAATTTTAAATACTTACAAGCTCGTGGTACATTTCTGTACGTAGTAAGCAATCCAAATTAACGAAGCCAAAGAGCGAAGTCAAAGAGCGCGATCAGAATACCAAAAAGAGCGATGCTAATTCTCTTAGAGTATTTATACAATTCAAAATGCAACCTCTAGGCCACTCTTCACGCGAAATACTTCATTTAAAATAATACTTCTTCAAATTTTGGTATAACCGTTTTCAAAATCTTTGAAATTTAGCTCGTTGATACGATATTTTCCGAAAAACCCGCGTTCAATTTTTCCCGTGTTCGTCTGTTGTACAACTAACTATTTAGACCAATGATATATTCAGTGACGGCTTAGAAACCCCGCCTATATTAACTCTATTCTTCTCTTATGCATATTAGATGTTTCCTTCTAACCTTGTTTGAGTGGTAGAAAATCGATATTACTGTCCGCGTTTCAAACTAACGCACGTGGACTGAATACGTACGTTTTGAAGTGAAATGCTATTATGACTGTCTCATTCCGAAGCATATCATTGATTGTCCATTTCTTTCTGCGCTTTAAGGAAATTTTTGGTTAGCATTTATGCGTACATCCGACCGTTTGCACAATATACTCGAAACTTGTCTTTTATCTACACAAATAAGGGGAACATGACCTTTCCAAAATATGCAGGTGTTCAATTAACGAACGTTTTAAAATAACATTTCTAGTAGTTTGCGTTTCAAGGTATTTCATATATTCGCCGTGTTCGTTTGTTAGTAAAGCGTTTCGCCTTGGTATTATCGATTTTTCATGCTCTTATGCGTATTAGACGTTATATCCCTTTGAATTAAACTCAATTAAATTAATTAATAATTTGCATTGCCTTATACAATTTATTTTCTTTATGAACCTAACTAAATTTTAATCCCTACTAGTAAAATTTTGTTAATACTTGTTACTTTAAATTAACTAAATGAAATAAATTTCGCACGTAAATTTTAGTTGTTTCCTCTATACAGGGTGTTTAAAATTGCATTGTTTATGCCTAAATTTAACCCTTTAAAACCACTACAATATATATATATATATATATATTCCTTTTACGACTATTTTTAATATAAGGGAATGTTAAATATGTAAAAATCGTGGTAAACAAGTGGCTAGAAACAATCCGCTATATATTCTTCTATTAATTTTGTCTTATGTAAATATTAGGTATGAGGGTAGAATTAGTGTGGAGTAAGCCAGTAATGTATTAATTATTTTTGCGTCGATGTGTTATGTTTTGGATGTTTTGAATAAATGTTTTTTACACCGATTGATTTTCTTTTTTTGTAACTCGTATTTTAATTAGAGGTTTTATAAATAAAACCTTTTCTTGGGGTTTTCCTTTTCTTTCTTTGCGACCGTCGCCACTCTGCGACTTTTTAACTAACACGGCATTCTTGGATTGCTTTTTTTTTTGTTGCGGAACTCGGTGCGGATTATTTCCTTTGCTCACTTTACTTTTCTTTCTTGTCCGCACGGGATACCGTAATGCGTATTTTATTAAACCCCCCTTCTGTTACCGTAATTCGAGCGAGCATTACGTTACTAATTTCGTTTTTTACTTATTGGCTTATTGGCACGCTTACGGATAAAAACTGGCAACAAACACTCAGATTACATCTGATGAATGCATTCTTTTTGCATACAGAGTGTCTCATATACGAAGCGATAACATTATATATCAGAAACGGTAAAAGGCACAAGAGCACTTTGCTGTGAAGATTTACTAACACTATGTTATTGAAACGTTTATATAAAAAAACTTTTTCCTTTTCTCTTTTGAAATTGTTTGAAATAGAATTCATAAGCCCCACAAATCAAAATGATATTTTAGTTTTCCTGTATAACTTAAGAAGGGCATGAGATAGTGGCCATTTTTAAATCATTTTAATATACTCCAAAGCAGGTCACTTTATTTCCATTAAACTGACTCAAAACCTCTTAGCGTTTCTCATATAGTAATGTTAATTCTTCGTATATGAGACAATCTGTATATATTTTATGAAACTTGACAACGATTACGAGGGACAATATTTATGTATTGAGAATAGAAAGAATAAACAAATGAATTTGAGGAAAAATACTTTTATTGCTTTTCAAAATAATCGCCTTTAAGATTTATTCACTTTTGCATGCGATTGAACCACCCTTCAAAGCACTTTGTCCAGTCAGAAGATAGTAGCTCTAAAATACGCGTTTTGAAGACCTCAACCGTTTCTTTGGGCGATAAAATTCGTTGTCCACGCAATTTATCTTTAATTACTGGAAACAAGAAGAAGTCATTGGGTGCCAAGTTGGGGCTGTAAGGCGGATGATCCATCAATTCGATCCTTTGTGTGTCCAAATACTCGTTTGTTGGATGTGATGTGTGTGAGCTCTCATTGTCATGATGCAAAATGATTTGTCGTTTTGGGATGGTTTCTCTCAATTTACCAAAAACTTCAGGCAAACAAATGGTCGTATACCACGCTGAATTAACGGTCTTTTGATTTTCGAGAGCCACAGTTGCCGCAGGATCGGTTTTCGTGAAGAAAAACGCCACCATTTGCTTCTAAACGCTTCGAGAACCAACAACTTTTGTTAACTTTGCTTCACATTGAAACACCCAAACTGCCGACTGACCTTTTCTTTCTGGCTCATACACATAAATCCCCGACTCGTCACCTTTGACGATGTTGTATACCACTTTGGATACACCACAGTTGTATTTTGAAATCATTTTGCAGCACCAATCGACACGAGCATTTTTTTGAACATCTGTCAACAAATATGGAATCCAACGCACACACAGCTTCTGAATACACAAATGTTCGTGCAAAATCTTATGAATGCTGGTCATACCAATGCTTAAACATCTCTCGATTTCTTGATATGTCACATGACGACCTCCTTCAATTAGTTTTCGCACAGCATCGATATTTTGCGGCACAACGACCGATATTGGAAGACCTTTAACTTCGTCCGTGAGCGAACTACGTCCACGTTTGAATTCAGTGTACCAGCGATATACAGTGGCCGTGGATGGCGCTTCATCGTCAAAAGTTAAATTCAGTTGAGTTAGACCATGTCGAAAGTCATAAGAAATCATAGCTCAAAAATTTTCACGAGTTAATTCCATATTTTGGCTGAGATGAAATTTTAAACACAAACAGTGCTCGTACATCAAAACGTTCTGAGTTCCTATAACCTCAAAAATGTCGAACTTTACGAAGGCAAAATCATATTTCACCTGGCAATACCGGTGTTGCCAGTTCTCAATACATAAATAGTGTCCCTCGTAATCAAATTGGGTTATTAAATTTTAATGTTTATTCTATGTCTAAGGCAGTGGGTAATGCTTATTGTTCAATTACTAATTAGATGCTGCTAAACACTTCAGTATGTATTTAATACAATAAAAAGATTGCTCAGCCATGGTTTGACCTGCAGATTTTATAGGATAAATAACACACACTGACGACGTACAAAAATATAAATTTTGTGGGGAAGAAAACCCTATAAATTAAAACATACATACAATATAAAACTAATCGCAGGTGTAAAAAGTACGTGGATATGCCATAAATCATATAGCAATAAAAAACCAACTTCTTTTGTTATAACTTTCTCAGTTAACACGCATTTCAGTTCAAAAATAATTTTTGCAATTTGCACTTTGACTAAATATTTAAAAAGGCTGTTAGTAAAAAAATTTTACTCCTTGTGTTGTATTTTATATCATAAAATTGTACTGCCTTCTAAAGAAAGTTGAATCGCAATCTCAGAAATTTTAATACTAAAGAACAGTAGTGTGCTTACAGTAACCCTCATTGAAGACCTACACACTTTTTCTCAGTGCTTAGGTCGAGGGCAGGTTAAATAAATGACGCTAAACATTCCTCGTTGCAGTAGTTGTACAGAAAAATACAGTTGGTGACGTACTGCGAAAACAAATCCCACTTAAGAAGGATGAAAATTATGTTAATTTTTATCTTCAGACATACATACAATTTAAAATAACCACAATTTACCTTAGATATTTACAGAATTATAGCAACAGCTTCGCGATAACAAACTATTTTTGAAGTACTTACTTCCACAGTTTTTCCAATTACATTGAGGTCCACATTGATGTTCATTTATATTTGGAGAACTTCTACTTTGAGACTGAGACATAAAACCTTCTTTATCCTCATCAGATCCATAATCAGGCCAATCACAGTTTTTAACCAAGTACTTTCTTCCAGTATGTATGGCTTAGTTTGCTTCCATCTGCATATTTCTTCTTATGTATTTTTCTTTGTAGTGGGGGAGTTTCCGGAGGAATTAATCCTTGTGCAACTGCTCTAACAAATTCGTGCCGTTTTCTTCGAGCTAATGTTGAAGTTTGAACGATTACACCTTTAGGCGTTTTGAGATATGGACGAGCTATCATTTCACTTAATTTTTCAGTAACTTCTTCTAATTCATTCTGAAAACAAACTTACGAATATTGGCATGATGTATTAGTCATACCTGCATGAACTCAAATATGGATTTGTTGTATCCATCATCCTCTAAGTAATATCCATATACATAAGAACCACAGAGAACTCGGCGCGCTTTTAATAACTCTCGTACACCATCTTCTATAAATATCGTTCCTCTCTCCTGATGCTGTAATATAATGTTATATAAATGTTTTGTTTAATACAATTGTAAAATCAATCACGAAGCCGAATTATATTAGACTAAAAAATATTTCCTACACTGGCGGCTCAGTAAAAAAAAGACAAGTCTCCCAGCAGTATGGACTTGGCACTTGACCTTGAATGCATGTCATATGAACAATGCATTTTCTTAGCGTGGTTAAGAGCAGGTTTGAAAGTAACGCCCTGAAACTGATATTGGTAAACATAACATTGGCATAACTTTACGTTACATATTTTTACCTATTATAGCCCCATATTATAGATAAACTATGTGCAATGTTTATAACAAAGTCAATAGAAATAAATTATTATAACTTTTCACGTTTTCCAACAAGACGAAAAAACGATAAAATTCAGGTTAAATTTCTTATTCTAAGATTTCACTTGTGAAGTTGTCATCAGATCAACGTCAGATGCCAAGTCCATACTGTGGGGAGACTCTCGTAAAAAAAAGTTCCTATATCTTATACATATGCAACTGATAAATGTCACCATGCTGTTTTTGTAAGAACGTCAAAAAACAATACACTTCTTCCAATTTTCTATAGAGAATATTATTAATCTTACATTTTGGGCTAGACTGGTAAGACATACAGTTATAGTATTGTATAATGAATTACATAAAAGCTAAAAAATAAAACATCTTCACTACACTTGTTTCCTTAAGAGGGCTTTATATTATACACGTCACGCAAACTCAGAAAGAAAATTTATGATAGCAACAGGTACTTCGGATTTTGTTGTGGGTGATGGAATTCAACAACTGTTCGACAAGCCATAGTGCATCATTAAATATTCCTTTTCCTTAGAAGATACCCCACCGTGTATCATGAACCACAAAATTAGAAAGTACGCAGCACGCATTCATAACATTCTGCAACACATAATGAACTCACTCCGAAATAAGCAAGTAAATGTAAAAATATACAGATAAAAGTAGATGAATAATTTACGATGACTGTCAGAACGTAGAAGCAAGGAAAGCCGAAAATTCCAATGCCCCGTTATTAATAAATATTACCGGTGAAAGAGTAGTTGTGTATACAGTGTGTTATTGAACGCAACCACGAATATTTGTGATTGTGAAGCTCACTCCGAGATGGCAGCATACAGAGGAGCAGGAAAAAATCTACGGCATGATTGGGACGAGAGTTGTGCCTAAACCTTTTAACTGATAGCAAAGAATCGCGGATTGCAACTTCGGCGTCTTACAACAACCATGCAATCCACCAACAACAGAAGCGCGGGGTATGTACTCCTTTCATATTTTCTATTAATTCGCTCTGACCTTATTACCTAACTAATAAAAACGCACTCTACCATTTTTTAACTGGTACAAATAGGCTATTTGCACGACAGTGTTGAGTTTCACTCTGACACAGCTAACATCAACCGTTACAGGTCGAGTTGAGAAAAAAAGACCTATAGACCACGAGAATATTCCAGGGAGGCACAAATGCAACTAAAAATTTTTATGGACACTGTAAATAGAATGAAACACTTAATTCGAACAAGATGTTTGACATCATCATTAGGTCTTCAGTCCTGGAACTGGTTAGACGCGTACCCTCATTGTTCCTTATTCTGGAATGGAGCAGTGTGTAGGATCTTTGCTTTAACAACGGCTGAATTTATATACTCTCCGAACTACCTGTATCAACCAAGGCATCTGCAAAAATATCATTTAATTTAATTTTGATAGACGATTTAGTTAGACTGTGGTAACATGAAACTCATCCAGTGCTGATGAAATTGTTCACCTAGTCACTTGTTCAATGTTTGAGGATCTGCAAACAGTAGCCCAATGGCTTTGTGAATGCTAATCCGTAGTATGTCCAAATGCGTTTACCAGACGGTAGTGAATTTACGGTCTCACTTAGACATCTGGCTTTCTTAGGCTGAGAGCAAAGTATGACTACAGCTTATATGCAAGAACAAGAAGACGTTCTTCCCATTTTCACTTCTCGAGAAAGTATTGAGTCTAGTCCTGACCTTGAAGCTTCATATTTTTCACCTAATGATGTGTTGCAACCCGGAAAATCCCTTACAGTATACGCATCACCAACGAATCAAGCTGGACTGGTTTCAAAGGAGGTCAAAGATCCAATACGTCAAAGAAGGCCTCCTTCGTATCTAAGTGACTATATTCGGTAGACGGGAAGAATGTGGTAATAATTGAAAATACTTAAGGTAGATGTGTTATTTTGTTTCTGTAATGTGAGTTAATGTCAAGAGTTTGAACTGTTGGGTGCTTCCATGCACAAAACAGACTTTGTTAAAGTGTCTGTATCAATCACTGCGTGCTACCATACTTAAGTATAATGCAACGAGCATGCATGCCAAAGACAAACCCACACCTATGTGAAACACGAACCACGCTTAAGTAAGCTTGATGTAATTTGATGATGCGTACTCTCATGTACTTGGCAGATATGTCGAAGTCGACTTCTAGCCGTCATGGAGTGATCGAAGATGAAAATTATTATAGAGTATGAAACTACATTAAGTCTACAAGTTATGATCTAATACGTCTCTTAGTGCAAGAATTAGCGTACTGCCACAAGCTCAATTGTGGCGTTATTATTTTCCTATCACCTGTTTGCTTAACATTTTTGAAAGTAATAAATCTTTGAATTATTTTAACGTAAACAACTCGAATTTGTTCAATTGCCCGGTGTAAGTGCTTGTTTGTTATTTTATTACTTCGTATTTTTTGAGCTTGTGTTTGCAAGATGTACCTTATGATTTTAGAGGTTGATTTATAGTCGGTTGTTTTGGGCGGTTCCAAAATTTTAGAGCTGGCCAGAATTCATTAGTATTTGGTGGAGGGAAAGGTGTCTAGGAGGCTCTCAATGGTAGTGTGTAGTTTTTGTTCTAAGTAATGGGCTAGTTCCTTATATGTGATCAATCAGCAGTAAGCTTAAATTTTATAAAATCTTAATCTTTTAGGTAATGCTTACAATTAGCAGCACAGCAATTTTCGTAAAAATTTTAACTTAATGCTTGAATGTTGAATTTTATTTGTGAAAAATTTGAAATTGTGTTATCGTGTTCGAATTCTAATAATGCGAAAATGGTGAATGGAGGCCGTAGTAGCTTAGTTCTATATTCGTTAAATTAATGTTGGTTCCGGAATTTACGTTTAAGTACATAACTAAAGTAGTTAACTCAAGTATGGCGAAGAGCAATAACGAGAAGTTTGAAATTATTTGTACATGGTCGTGTGTGTGCTGGTCTAATTATCTCGGAAGCAAATTATTTTTATTTGACGCGCATGGAGGTATGTTATTTATTTGTATGAGTTCTCGCGTTAACCCTCATGTGGGGTTGCGCGTGTTTGCGCAGTAATCAAGAACGGCCTATTTTATTTAAAACGTGCATGTTAATATTGATTATCCGTTCTTTACTTTCTTTACTTCAACATTATTTTTAACATCAAAATTCTACATTAGTAATTAAGTTTTTAATGTTAGTAAAACAAAAATTTGTGAACGATATGAACACTTCGTGACAAATAATTTATTTTTGTTAAAAGATTTTAAGTTCAGTAATAAAATCAATTATTTAAAGTTAACAGTTTAATTTATATGTAGTATGAAAGGAATAAATACCAACGGATGATCAAATCCTTCAGCATAATGAACTTCAATTTTATAATTTGTATCTTATGTTTACAATTTTTTTTTTGTTACGTACACAGAGAACATTAAATTCAGAATTTCTAGTTTATTTGTTTTGGCCGTTGAATCATTTGTTTACCAAGGAATTTAAAGACACCTAGCTTTTATCTGCAAGAGTGGAAGTTTTTCTAAAGACCGATCCGAAGGTAAAAATATAATTCTTTGTTAAAATTATATTTGTATAATTTTATAATTTTCTAATAATTGACATGGTATAAGATTAATGAAGTTAGAGAGAGTTTTGCTGGTTGCTGACTTCAAGTAGTCTTTTGGTTTGTGTTCATTTGACGTGGAAGCAAGCGTGTGCTTTACCTATTTTGGATTTACAAAGTTTAGATAAAAGATAATGTATTAAAAGTGTTCAGCAAAAATTAATGTATTTCATGTAAAACCTTTGGAAAGCAGAAATTAGTAATTGCCGTTAAATTTCATCTTTCATTTAAATGGGTCACTAACACCAGTTCAATCATTAGTTTGGTGGCGCCCTCTCCCTTTTTTAGACTAGATCTATTATCCTTAGCTCCCCCTCACTCACGCCTCTAAGATCTAAATCCCATTTACTTTCGATATTAATTTCATTTCCTCTGTCCGCGAGATGACCTAAGATGGAAAAATCCTTATTAACATCTGGACTGCGCTTTCAGGCAAAATTTCACCATTTAAACGTTTCCTATACATTCCAATGTAAAAAGTGCCACACAGTAAATAAACTTTTATAAATCGTTACCTCTTTACTTCTTTCAATAAGCACTGCCGCACACTTGTAACTGACTAGTGGTAAATCAAGTTTTACCAACTCTACGGGACAAATAGGTCTTTCATTCCGCTTTGAACAATACATTATTATTGTAAACACAATTTCCTTGAATTCGATCTAAAAAAATTAAACTAGGTTATAGTTTGAGATTTAAGTTAAAATTTTAAATTTATAAATCTCTTACTTTGGGTGATTTCCTTTTCTTATCTACGAAATTTGCATGCACGAGAAACGGATTAAATGAAAAATCCATGTCAGTGATAGATGGCGTATATCGCAAACTGATTGCTGCGCATAATGTGATACAGGAATATTGGTATTGTCGCGCAGGTATGTAGATAAAAGTGGGCTTAGGTGGAACAGATTGACCTTCAAATTTATCGACACACTTGAGTTGACAACCGTAAAACAAAGTTACGTTTTTAAAGTAACCGTGTGTGTCGAGATTTAAAGCAATTAGGAAATGAAATTTGAAAGGAAACATACTCCATGATGTAAGACTATTGCTGGAGGTGATGCATGCTATTCTAGGAGAAGTCCCAGAAGTCATGGCGCCTACTGGTGTTAGCATTTTAAAGATCTTTGTGCGGCCGACTTTCCGTCTTGTGGTTGATTATTTCTTGCTCCATGTGTATTACCATCTAGGAGTGTTGACATCTACAAGTGCGTTCCACAAGCACAAACGTTCATGGTCTCATTCATAAACATCTCTATCGACACAAAATACACAGTTTATTGGAAACAGAACATACCGCCCACCAAATTCACTGTATCTGAGAAATGGGTAATGTAAGGTTAGGTCTAAAAATGCCTACCTCCTTCTTTTTACCTTCCCTATATGCCTATCGCCTTTTCATTTCCGATAGCCACCGTGTGGTCGCGCGGGGGGGAGTTCCATAGACACATGGACCGCGTCTCTAGGAATCTTTTATTAGGTCATGCGGTGCCGCTGTCAGCCGCGCGTGGCCGCTGACAGTGTAAGTATATATGAGTGTATGTATATATGAGTGTCTGTATATATGAGTGTCTGTATATATGAGTGTATGTTTTATCGATCTCAAACACCTCTCAACTAGACACCCAAACAAATATCCAAGGAGTTTTCAAAATAATTTTAAAAGCCAAAAGTATTCCCAAACACTAGTTCCACTTTTATAAATTTGATTAAAGCACTGCGTAGATATTAAATACTAATACCTGGAATCCAGATACAAGCGCCGCCTTCCAGCCGTCCTGAAGCCAAGTGACCAACTGCAGGCACCTCCTGTAAATAATAAGTAACTCGAGCAACTGGTAATCTCCAGACTATAAAACTACTAATATTTCTACAAATTTTATGTTATACAAATACTCAGATAACTCCAATTCCACTATGCTTTCGTCTTCAAACAATAACGGTACAGACCAGCACTCCCTCTTTTAATTAACTTTTATTCGCCGTAAAACTGCTACTATTTGCTATCTCCAGGTACAACTTGACTTTCAAAACTTTCTCGTAACTTTTTAAATGTAATAAAACTCATAACAGTACAAAAACACGTCTATTTTTTAGTAATATAAATTTGAAGTCCATTATAAAATAAAAACCGTCTTCTTTTGTTTTCGTTGCCATAGCAACTATCTCTACGCACACTATGTAATTTATAATTCTTAATAATTGATTAATAATACAGTTGTTTTCTCTAGATACATTCATTTTCTAGATGGTTTGTAATCCAGTGATTTATGTAATTGAACTTTTTACAATATTGAAAATAGCTAACAAACTTTGATGGTTCAGCTTTTAAATTGTACGCAACAGACATTTATGTCTTATTCGGTAAACGTCCTGTCATTACATAACCAATCTTTAATTGTTAAAACATATTCAAACTGAAATTGATTTACAAATTTTACGGGAGTATCACTTAACTCCTTAAAATTTTAAAAGCGTGCAGTATACCAAGCAATTTTGATATTTGTTTTACATTCAAATGGTTCTGAAAACGCTAACTCCAAATTAAATTTCATATACGTGCAACCATAACAATTAAAATACGTATACAATGCAAACTTATAACTAGCTTAGCCTGGTCTATGGCCGGTATATGTTGTTGAATGCAATGCAGTTTCAAAAGCTTTATAAATTTATAAACGTGGAATAGTTGTTGTTAATTTATAAACCAAAAATACCTGAAAGAAAATACTCAAACAAAACCAAATATACCCCCATTCTAGTAGCAAAGTCGTTTCGAAGCCCTATTTAAACATTTTATAAGCCCACCCCCTTCTTGACAGTATAATATACACCTTTAGATTTATATTCAATTACCATAATAAAAGTTAGTTATACGTATTCTTTTCAATACGCAAAATGACGAAAAATACCATCAAAGCTCACTCTCATACATCACAAATAATATCCACAGTTTAAAACAAACCAGCAAATTCTAATGCGTTACCTGGAAACTTGAAAATTCCATCTCTGTTGACGATGTAGTTAAGTTCCTGCACCATCGGTCTCGTGGTTCTGCTCTGCTTGCCGCCTCTAGCTATTTATAGATGAACACCATCTAAGTTGTGCTGCATGCCATTCATTCAAGATCCATCCAAATCCAAGTATATTACACTTTTTTTATAATTGCATAATTTAATTTACGTTACTTTACTTTACTTTACGAGCTTGTTAAAATATCTGTTGCACCTAAGTTAAATTTCAACCCGACACTATCCGCGTCTCAAACTATGAGGCCAACACTGTACTATTTAATTTAAATTTTAAATACTTACAAGCTCGTGGTACATTTCTGTACGTAGTAAGCAATCCAAATTAACGAAGCCAAAAGAGCGAAGTCAAAGAGCGCGATCAGAATACCAAAAAAGAGCGATGCTAATTCTCTTAGAGTATTTATACAATTCAAAATGCCACCTCTAGGCCACTCTTCACGCGAAATACTTCATTTAAAATAATACTTCTTCAAATTTTGGTATAACCGTTTTCAAAATCTTTGAAATTTAGCTCGTTGATACGATATTTTCCGAAAAACCCGCGTTCAATTCTTCCCGTGTTCGTCTGTTGTACAACTAACTATTTAGACCAATGATATATTCAGTGACGGCTTAGAAACCCCGCCTATATTAACTCTATTCTTCTCTTATGCATATTAGATGTTTCCTTCTAACCTTGTTTGAGTGGTAGAAAATCGATATTACTGTCCGCGTTTCAAACTAACCCACGTGGACTGAATACGTACGTTTTGAAGTGAAATGCTATTATGACTGTCTCATTCCGAAGCATATCATTGATTGTCCATTTCTTTCTGCGCTTTAAGGAAATTTTGGTTAGCATTTATGCGTACATCCGACCGTTTGCACAATATACTCGAAACTTGTCTTTTATCTACACAAATAAGGGGAACATGACCTTTCCAAAATATGCAGGTGTTCAATTAACGAACGTTTTAAAATAACATTTCTAGTAGTTTGCGTTTCAAGGTATTTCATATATTCGCCGTGTTCGTTTGTTAGTAAAGCGTTTCGCCTTGGTATTATCGATTTTTCATGCTCTTATGCGTATTAGACGTTATATCCCTTTGAATTAAACTCAATTAAATTAATTAATAATTTGCATTGCCTTATACAATTTATTTTCTTTATGAACCTAACTAAATTTTAATCCCTACTAGTAAAATTTTGTTAATACTTGTTACTTTAAATTAACTAAATGAAATAAATTTCGCACGTAAATTTTAGTTGTTTCCTCTATACAGGGTGTTTAAAATTGCATTGTTTATGCCTAAATTTAACCCTTTAAAACCACTACAATATATATATATATATATATATATATTCCTTTTACGACTATTTTTAATATAAGGGAATGTTAAATATGTAAAAATCGTGGTAAACAAGTGGCTAGAAACAATCCGCTATATATTCTTCTATTAATTTTGTCTTATGTAAATATTAGGTATGAGGGTAGAATTAGTGTGGAGTAAGCCAGTAATGTATTAATTATTTTTGCGTCGATGTGTTATGTTTTGGATGTTTTGAATAAATGTTTTTACACCGATTGATTTTCTTTTTGTAACTCGTATTTTAATTAGAGGTTTTATAAATAAAACCTTTTCTTGGGGTTTTCCTTTTCTTTCTTTGCGACCGTCGCCACTCTGCGACTTTTTAACTAACACGGCATTCTTGGATTGCTTTTTTTTTGTTGCGGAACTCGGTGCGGATTATTTCCTTTGCTCACTTTACTTTTCTTTCTTGTCCGCACGGGATACCGTAATGCGTATTTTATTAAACCCCCCTTCTGTTACCGTAATTCGAGCGAGCATTACGTTACTAATTTCGTTTTTTACTTATTGGCTTATTGGCACGCTTACGGATAAAAACTGGCAACAAACACTCAGATTACATCTGATGAATGCATTCTTTTTGCATACAGAGTGTCTCATATACGAAGCGATAACATTATATATCAGAAACGGTAAAAGGCACAAGAGCACTTTGCTGTGAAGATTCACTAACACTATGTTATTGAAACGTTTATATAAAAAAACTTTTTCCTTTTCTCTTTTTGAAATTGTTTGAAATAGAATTCATAAGCCCCACAAATCAAAAATGATATTTTTAGTTTTCCCTGTATAACTTAAGAAGGGCATGAGATAGTGGCCATTTTTTAAATCATTTTAATATACTCCAAAGCAGGTCACTTTATTTCCATTAAACTGACTCAAAACCTCTTAGCGTTTCTCATATAGTAATGTTAATTCTTCGTATATGAGACAATCTGTATATATTTTATGAAACTTGACAACGATTACGAGGGACAATATTTATGTATTGAGAATAGAAAGAATAAACAAATGAATTTGAGGAAAAATACTTTTATTGCTTTTCAAAATAATCGCCTTTAAGATTTATTCACTTTTGCATGCGATTGAACCACCCTTCAAAGCACTTTGTCCAGTCAGAAGATAGTAGCTCTAAAATACGCGTTTTGAAGACCTCAACCGTTTCTTTGGGCGATAAAATTCGTTGTCCACGCAATTTATCTTTAATTACTGGAAACAAGAAGAAGTCATTGGGTGCCAAGTTGGGGCTGTAAGGCGGATGATCCATCAATTCGATCCTTTGTGTGTCCAAATACTCGTTTGTTGGATGTGATGTGTGAGCTCTCATTGTCATGATGCAAAATGATTTGTCGTTTTGGGATGGTTTCTCTCAATTTACCAAAAACTTCAGGCAAACAAATGGTCGTATACCACGCTGAATTAACGGTCTTTTGATTTTCGAGAGCCACAGTTGCCGCAGGATCGGTTTTCGTGAAGAAAAACGCCACCATTTGCTTCTAAACGCTTCGAGAACCAACAACTTTTGTTAACTTTGCTTCACATTGAAACACCCAAACTGCCGACTGACCTTTTCTTTCTGGCTCATACACATAAATCCCCGACTCGTCACCTTTGACGATGTTGTATACCACTTTGGATACACCACAGTTGTATTTTGAAATCATTTTGCAGCACCAATCGACACGAGCATTTTTTTGAACATCTGTCAACAAATATGGAATCCAACGCACACACAGCTTCTGAATACACACATGTTCGTGCAAAATCTTATGAATGCTGGTCATACCAATGCTTAAACATCTCGATTTCTTGATATGTCACATGACGACCTCCTTCAATTAGTTTTCGCACAGCATCGATATTTTGCGGCACAACGACCGATATTGGAAGACCTTCTTTAACTTCGTCCGTGAGCGAACTACGTCCACGTTTGAATTCAGTGTACCAGCGATATACAGTGGCCGTGGATGGCGCTTCATCGTCAAAAGTTAAATTCAGTTGAGTTAGACCATGTCGAAAGTCATAAGAAATCATAGCTCAAAAATTTTCACGAGTTAATTCCATATTTTGGCTGAGATGAAATTTTAAACACAAACAGTGCTCGTACATCAAAACGTTCTGAGTTCCTATAACCTCAAAAATGTCGAACTTTACGAAGGCAAAATCATATTTCACCTGGCAATACCGGTGTTGCCAGTTCTCAATACATAAATAGTGTCCCTCGTAATCAAATTGGGTTATTAAATTTTAATGTTTATTCTATGTCTAAGGCAGTGGGTAATGCTTATTGTTCAATTACTAATTAGATGCTGCTAAACACTTCAGTATGTATTTAATACAATAAAAAGATTGCTCAGCCATGGTTTGACCTGCAGATTTTATAGGATAAATAACACACACTGACGACGTACAAAAATATAAATTTTGTGGGAAGAAAACCCTATAAATTAAAACATACATACAATATAAAACTAATCGCAGGTGTAAAAGTACGTGGATATGCCATAAATCATATAGCAATAAAAACCAACTTCTTTTGTTATAACTTTCTCAGTTAACACGCATTTCAGTTCAAAAATAATTTTGCAATTTGCACTTTGACTAAATATTTAAAAGGCTGTTAGTAAAAAATTTTACTCCTTGTGTTGTATTTTATATCATAAAATTGTACTGCCTTCTAAAGAAAGTTGAATCGCAATCTCAGAAATTTTAATACTAAAGAACAGTAGTGTGCTTACAGTAACCCTCATTGAAGACCTACACACTTTTTCTCAGTGCTTAGGTCGAGGGCAGGTTAAATAAATGACGCTAAACATTCCTCGTTGCAGTAGTTGTACAGAAAAATACAGTTGGTGACGTACTGCGAAAACAAATCCCACTTAAGAAGGATGAAAATTATGTTAATTTTATCTTCAGACATACATACAATTTAAAATAACCACAATTTACCTTAGATATTTACAGAATTATAGCAACAGCTTCGCGATAACAAACTATTTTTGAAGTACTTACTTCCACAGTTTTTCCAATTACATTGAGGTCCACATTGATGTTCATTTATATTTGGAGAACTTCTACTTTGAGACTGAGACATAAAACCTTCTTTATCCTCATCAGATCCATAATCAGGCCAATCACAGTTTTTTAACCAAGTACTTTCTTCCGAGTATGTATGGCTTAGTTTGCTTCCATCTGCATATTTCTTCTTATGTATTTTTCTTTGTAGTGGGGGAGTTTCCGGAGGAATTAATCCTTGTGCAACTGCTCTAACAAATTCGTGCCGTTTTCTTCGAGCTAATGTTGAAGTTTGAACGATTACACCTTTAGGCGTTTTGAGATATGGACGAGCTATCATTTCACTTAATTTTTCAGTAACTTCTTCTAATTCATTCTGAAAACAAACTTACGAATATTGGCATGATGTATTAGTCATACCTGCATGAACTCAAATATGGATTTGTTGTATCCATCATCCTCTAAGTAATATCCATATACATAAGAACCACAGAGAACTCGGCGCGCTTTTAATAACTCTCGTACACCATCTTCTATAAATATCGTTCCTCTCTCCCCTGATGCTGTAATATAATGTTATATAAATGTTTTGTTTAATACAATTGTAAAATCAATCACGAAGCCGAATTATATTAGACTAAAAAATATTTCCTACACTGGCGGCTCAGTAAAAAAAAGACAAGTCTCCCAGCAGTATGGACTTGGCACTTGACCTTGAATGCATGTCATATGAACAATGCATTTTCTTAGCGTGGTTAAGAGCAGGTTTGAAAGTAACGCCCTGAAACTGATATTGGTAAACATAACATTGGCATAACTTTACGTTACATATTTTTACCTATTATAGCCCCATATTATAGATAAACTATGTGCAATGTTTATAACAAAGTCAATAGAAATAAATTATTACAACTTTTCACGTTTTCCAACAAGACGAAAAAACGATAAAATTCAGGTTAAATTTCTTATTCTAAGATTTCACTTGTGAAGTTGTCATCAGATCAACGTCAGATGCCAAGTCCATACTGTGGGGAGACTCTCGTAAAAAAAAGTTCCTATATCTTATACATATGCAACTGATAAATGTCACCATGCTGTTTTTGTAAGAACGTCAAAAAACAATACACTTCTTCCAATTTTCTATAGAGAATATTATTAATCTTACCTTTTGGGCTAGACTGGTAAGACATACAGTTATAGTATTGTATAATGAATTACATAAAAGCTAAAAAATAAAACATCTTCACTACACTTGTTTCCTTAAGAGGGCTTTATATTATACACGTCACGCAAACTCAGAAAGAAAATGTATGATAGCAACAGGTACTTCGGATTTTGTTGTGGGTGATGGAATTCAACAACTGTTCGACAAGCCATAGTGCATCATTAAATATTCCTTTTCCTTAGAAGATACCCCACCGTGTATCATGAACCACAAAATTAGAAAGTACGCAGCACGCATTCATAACATTCTGCAACACATAATGAACTCACTCCAAAATAAGCAAGTAAATGTAAAAATATACAGATAAAAGTAGATGAATAATTTACGATGACTGTCAGAACGTAGAAGCAAGGAAAGCCGAAAATTCCAATGCCCCGTTATTAATAAATATTACCGGTGAAAGAGTAGTTGTGTATACAGTGTGTTATTGAACGCAACCACGAATATTTGTGATTGTGAAGCTCACTCCGAGATGGCAGCATACAGAGGAGCAGGAAAAAATCTACGGCATGATTGGGACGAGAGTTGTGCCTAAACCTTTTAACTGATAGCAAAGAATCGCGGATTGCAACTTCGGCGTCTTACAACAACCATGCAATCCACCAACAACAGAAGCGCGGGGTATGTACTCCTTTCATATTTTCTATTAATTCGCTCTGACCTTATTACCTAACTAATAAAAACGCACTCTACCATTTTTTAACTGGTACAAATAGGCTATTTGCACGACAGTGTTGAGTTTCACTCTGACACAGCTAACATCAACCGTTACAGGTCGAGTTGAGAAAAAGACCTATAGACCACGAGAATATTCCAGGGAGGCACAAATGCAACTAAAAATTTTTATGGACACTGTAAATAGAATGAAACACTTAATTCGAACAAGATGTTTGACATCATCATCATTAGGTCTTCAGTCCTGGAACTGGTTAGACGCGTACCCTCATTGTTCCTTATTCTGGAATGGAGCAGTGTGTAGGATCTTTGCTTTAACAACGGCTGAATTTATATACTCTCCGAACTACCTGTATCAACCAAGGCATCTGCAAAAATATCATTTAATTTAATTTTGATAGACGATTTAGTTAGACTGTGGTAACATGAAACTCATCCAGTGCTGATGAAATTGTTCACCTAGTCACTTGTTCAATGTTTGAGGATCTGCAAACAGTAGCCCAATGGCTTTGTGAATGCTAATCCGTAGTATGTCCAAATGCGTTTACCAGACGGTAGTGAATTTACGGTCTCACTTAGACATCTGGCTTTCTTAGGCTGAGAGCAAAGTATGACTACAGCTTATATGCAAGAACAAGAAGACGTTCTTCCCATTTTCACTTCTCGAGAAAGTATTGAGTCTAGTCCTGACCTTGAAGCTTCATATTTTTCACCTAATGATGTGTTGCAACCCGGAAAATCCCTTACAGTATACGCATCACCAACGAATCAAGCTGGACTGGTTTCAAAGGAGGTCAAAGATCCAATACGTCAAAGAAGGCCTCCTTCGTATCTAAGTGACTATATTCGGTAGACGGGAAGAATGTGGTAATAATTGAAAATACTTAAGGTAGATGTGTTATTTTGTTTCTGTAATGTGAGTTAATGTCAAGAGTTTGAACTGTTGGGTGCTTCCATGCACAAAACAGACTTTGTTAAAGTGTCTGTATCAATCACTGCGTGCTACCATACTTAAGTATAATGCAACGAGCATGCAAGCCAAAGACAAACCCACACCTATGTGAAACACGAACCACGCTTAAGTAAGCTTGATGTAATTTGATGATGCGTACTCTCATGTACTTGGCAGATATGTCGAAGTCGACTTCTAGCCGTCATGGAGTGATCGAAGATGAAAATTATTATAGAGTATGAAACTACATTAAGTCTACAAGTTATGATCTAATACGTCTCTTAGTGCAAGAATTAGCGTACTGCCACAAGCTCAATTGTGGCGTTATTATTTCCTATCACCTGTTTGCTTAACATTTTGAAAGTAATAAATCTTTGAATTATTTTAACGTAAACAACTCGAATTTGTTCAATTGCCCGGTGTAAGTGCTTGTTTGTTATTTTATTACTTCGTATTTTTTGAGCTTGTGTTTGCAAGATGTACCTTATGATTTTAGAGGTTGATTTATAGTCGGTTGTTTTGGGCGGTTCCAAAATTTTAGAGCTGGCCAGAATTCATTAGTATTTGGTGGAGGAAAGGTGTCTAGGAGGCTCTCAATGGTAGTGTGTAGTTTTTGTTCTAAGTAATGGGCTAGTTCCTTATATGTGATCAATCAGCAGTAAGCTTAAATTTTATAAAATCTTAATCTTTTAGGTAATGCTTACAATTAGCAGCACAGCAATTTTCGTAAAAATTTTAACTTAATGCTTGAATGTTGAATTTTATTTGTGAAAAATTTGAAATTGTGTTATCGTGTTCGAATTCTAATAATGCGAAAATGGTGAATGGAGGCCGTAGTAGCTTAGTTCTATATTCGTTAAATTAATGTTGGTTCCGGAATTTACGTTTAAGTACATAACTAAAGTAGTTAACTCAAGTATGGCGAAGAGCAATAACGAGAAGTTTGAAATTATTTGTACATGGTCGTGTGTGTGCTGGTCTAATTATCTCGGAAGAAAATTATTTTTATTTGACGCGCATGGAGGTATGTTATTTATTTGTATGAGTTCTCGCGTTAACCCTCATGTGGGGTTGCGCGTGTTTGCGCAGTAATCAAGAACGGCCTATTTTATTTAAAACGTGCATGTTAATATTGATTATCCGTTCTTTACTTTCTTTACTTCAACATTATTTTTAACATCAAAATTCTACATTAGTAATTAAGATTTTAATGTTAGTAAAACAAAAATTTGTGAACGATATGAACACTTCGTGACAAATAATTTATTTTTGTTAAAAGATTTTAAGTTCAGTAATAAAATCAATTATTTAAAGTTAACAGTTTAATTTATATGTAGTATGAAAGGAATAAATACCAACGGATGATCAAATCCTTCAGCATAATGAACTTCAATTTTATAATTTGTATCTTATGTTTACAATTTTTTTTTGTTACGTACACAGAGAACATTAAATTCAGAATTTCTAGTTTATTTGTTTTGGCCGTTGAATCATTTGTTTACCAAGGAATTTAAAGACACCTAGCTTTTATCTGCAAGAGTGGAAGTTTTCTAAAGACCGATCCGAAGGTAAAATATAATTCTTTGTTAAAATTATATTTGTATAATTTTATAATTTTCTAATAATTGACATGGTATAAGATTAATGAAGTTAGAGAGTTTTGCTGGTTGCTGACTTCAAGTAGTCTTTTGGTTTGTGTTCATTTGACGTGGAAGCAAGCGTGTGCTTTACCTATTTTGGATTTACAAAGTTTAGATAAAAGATAATGTATTAAAAGTGTTCAGCAAAATTAATGTATTTCATGTAAAACCTTTGGAAAGCAGAAATTAGTAATTGCCGTTAAATTTCATCTTTCATTTAAATGGGTCACTAACACCAGTTCAATCATTAGTTTGGTGGCGCCCTCTCCCTTTTTAGACTAGATCTATTATCCTTAGCTCCCCTCACTCACGCCTCTAAGATCTAAATCCCATTTACTTTCGATATTAATTTCATTTCCTCTGTCCGCGAGATGACCTAAGATGGAAAAATCCTTATTAACATCTGGACTGCGCTTTCAGGCAAAATTTCACCATTTAAACGTTTCCTATACATTCCAATGTAAAAGTGCCACACAGTAAATAAACTTTTATAAATCGTTACCTCTTTACTTCTTTCAATAAGCACTGCCGCACACTTGTAACTGACTAGTGGTAAATCAAGTTTTACCAACTCTACGGGACAAATAGGTCTTTCATTCCGCTTTGAACAATACATTATTATTGTAAACACAATTTCCTTGAATTCGATCTAAAAAATTAAACTAGGTTATAGTTTGAGATTTAAGTTAAAATTTTAAATTTATAAATCTCTTACTTTGGGTGATTTCCTTTTCTTATCTACGAAATTTGCATGCACGAGAAACGGATTAAATGAAAAATCCATGTCAGTGATAGATGGCGTATATCGCAAACTGATTGCTGCGCATAATGTGATACAGGAATATTGGTATTGTCGCGCAGGTATGTAGATAAAAGTGGGCTTAGGTGGAACAGATTGACCTTCAAATTTATCGACACACTTGAGTTGACAACCGTAAAACAAAGTTACGTTTTAAAGTAACCGTGTGTGTCGAGATTTAAAGCAATTAGGAAATGAAATTTGAAAGGAAACATACTCCATGATGTAAGACTATTGCTGGAGGTGATGCATGCTATTCTAGGAGAAGTCCCAGAAGTCATGGCGCCTACTGGTGTTAGCATTTTAAAGATCTTTGTGCGGCCGACTTTCCGTCTTGTGGTTGATTATTTCTTGCTCCATGTGTATTACCATCTAGGAGTGTTGACATCTACAAGTGCGTTCCACAAGCACAAACGTTCATGGTCTCATTCATAAACATCTCTATCGACACAAAATACACAGTTTATTGGAAACAGAACATACCGCCCACCAAATTCACTGTATCTGAGAAATGGGTAATGTAAGGTTAGGTCTAAAAATGCCTACCTCCTTCTTTTTACCTTCCCTATATGCCTATCGCCTTTTCATTTCCGATAGCCACCGTGTGGTCGCGCGGGGGGGAGTTCCATAGACACATGGACCGCGTCTCTAGGAATCTTTTATTAGGTCATGCGGTGCCGCTGTCAGCCGCGCGTGGCCGCTGACAGTGTAAGTATATATGAGTGTATGTATATATGAGTGTCTGTATATATGAGTGTCTGTATATATGAGTGTATGTTTTATCGATCTCAATCAACGCCGAGTGCAGGATTGCACTTACATGCCTTCCCGGTCCCTCGTACTGTTTTAATTAACGGGTTTGCTTCACGGGTCTCTCTTTTTTAGAGGGTACGAGTATTTTCCTATTTAACTGCTTTGCGGAGCCACTCTTTTGTATCTCTACGATGGAGGACAAAACGGATTAGTCAGTTGAAGAATTATACGCTATATTTTTAAAGCATATAGTTGTAGCATGCCTTGGCGTACTGGGGCGTTTCGGATCCATCTATTGTTATCTAGTTTTATCTAAATATCTCTATCTTACCTATTATATTTGGTAATAACTTGAGACTTTGCCTTACTTTCTTTTGCTGATTAAACGTTTGGTATTTATGATCAGACGTAGGAAGTTTTTGAGTATTGAGTGAAGAAGCTAATCTGATGGTTGCAATGTAATTTGTTAGGTTAGAAATGCAAAAACTAGTAAAATGGTACTGTTGGTAAATTTGTTAATTCACAACCATGTCATTAAAAAGTTTTTATGTGTATTTGTCAAACGTATAGTAACTTGCTCTTTTGGGCATTTTGAAATTTGGGCACTTTCTTGCCAATGTACAAACAGTTAAAATGCAATGCTTGTGTGATTGTGCACATAAAAACTGTAAAGTTAGCTTTTGGTTATTGTAAAATTGTTAAGCGACTTGTCGCACTTGTATTTAGTTGTAGTAAAGTGTTTCGTGCTCTCCGACAAATTTGTGCTGTCTATTATAACTGCGCTACATCTAAGACTCGTGTGTGCATTTATAGATGTAGTTCGATTATCTTGAGATTGCACATTCCGTTTCCTAGTTTACTCGCAAGACGCGTTGACAGTTGGAAAAACCAAGTGGCGCCTAAAATAAACATTTAGTAGAATGTAAGTTAGTTCATATGTAAGTAAGGCTCTAGACTTTAAGTTCCTACCGTGCTAAAAGTTTTTATCTTTTTTTAAGATTTTTTTTCTTTTATGGTTTGGTTGCAATTGTTACATGCCAAACTGGTCATGTATCATGTTTTAGGTTTAGAGATACTTTGTAGGTTAATTGCCGCGTATTTTTGAAATGATACGCTAACTTCCGAGTTGGTGACGGTCGAGTCTGCGCAGAAGGGATGCGGAAGTGCGTGAGTGGAAAAAGCGGGATTAATTAACTTGACATGGACTAAGCAATAACTGGTGCAAGTGCGGTGTAGTTTTTAAAGAAAAAGGTATGTAGTTTCCCTTTATTGTTCCGCTACCGCTTTCCTTTCAAACCCCTACGAGATGCAATAGGAAGTTCAGCAGAAGATAATAATTTGATGTTCAACACGGCGTAATCACAAAAACGACCCCAACACGTGGTGGACACTGAGATGAAGTTCCGAGATATACACATCACGAAAGTAATTTGAATTTTGCTTAAAATGTGCATGAAATTGACATAAATATAGCGATTGCATCATCCGGTTAAAATGTGGTCGGTATAGGTTATATAACGGAGTTAGAGCCCTGTCTAAATTGTAATGCGCGTAAATGTAACAAGTTACGCACCTGATATGTTCACGTACATGGTTTTGTTTGGGTTTCCTTACCTTCAGTCAATTTCAATCCAAGACTTTTGGCTAATAACTTCATCTTCATTCTCGCTCCTGTCAAAAGCGGCTCTTCCAACTTCTGACTATTTTCATGATTTCGGAAACGCGTGTAATAGTGTAAGAACCGCGACATTTCCTGCATCTGATTGTTCCTGTCAACTGCATCAGAAATTAAACTGCCTTGCTTCTCATCAGCCTTGTGCACCGCTTCAAATCGATTACAACGGAAATATCCACCAGTTGCTGAACTATGTCTTTTCCATGATTCTTGACACACCCAACAAAAGTCGAATTTACACTGAAATCATATACGAAGTAAACAATACAAAAATTAAACATTTAAAAAGTTTTATTTTAAATAAACAAACCTTCGAACATTTCATATGATTGCAGCCTTCATTTTTTTGGATCGGACTTTTACAGTTAGGACAGGGTTTTGAATTAGTAACTAACCATAAATAATTAGCAGCATCTTCACTTTCAGTACAAGAAGCTTTTAGCTCTTCTGGCTTTATTTCTGCAATCTTTATTTGCCATTCTTTCCATTTTTCACAGCCACACGGTGCATGGGCATCCCCTGAAATATAAAGCTTTTCCTTAAGCGTAACATATATTAATAGAATATTTTTACCTAAACACTCCCAACAAAAAAAATGAGCATTTCCGCAGTCGACGGCATGTGACGTTGTCAGAGCTGGCTTGCTAAATTTTTTATTTCCGATTTGCTCCATTTCTGGAAGTCTAACAGCTCTTCCGCATCCGGCAACAGGACACCATTTAATGGTTTTATTGCTTTCAACAAACGCCTATAAATATTATTGAGTTTATATTTTGCTTCTATAGTACTATACTTGTGAACGTTAAATCAGACATGTGTAGAATCAATTTAGGATAAATAAAACTATACGAATCTTTAAAAGTAAAAAGCAAATTACAAAATGAGCTATGAAACTCGAACATCCATTATAAGTAGATACGCAGAGTCGACACGAATCAAATTGTGGTCAGCTGTAGAAAGTTAAAAAATAGGCCTGGTTATGCAGTCGATGCGGTTTAAAGCATAAGTAATTAATAATAATTTGGACCAATGATTTTTAAACTGGTACTTAGGTTACATGAATTACTAACAATGCTTAGGGTTTATTTAGCGGAATTACGGGTGAAGGTGATACAGTGTCTTTCAGAAAGCAGAGCAAATTAATTATCCTAGCAGATCAGTGGACCCGACCAAAACCTTTAAGTCACTTAAATAAAAATAACGCGTTTCCATGGAAACATAATAAACATCAACATCCAGCCCGACAGACTCCATAAGTAAATTGACATTGCTTTTTGTATTTGAACCTAATACATTAGTGTGCAACCGAAAAAGCAAATCAATATTTTTTACACACAAGCTTAGCTTTTTACATAGATTTGAATATTATGAAAAATAGGGAAGGGGAGAAATGTTAGAAATACATTTAAATAAGTCCTCCATCTACCATTTACACAGAAATTTTATACTGTTTTCAAGATATTATCTTGTAACGCATTAAAAAACGCACTATGTATATTAAATATTCAAAACAACACTGAAGAAAGAGCATATTCAAATCAATGAAAATACTTAAACAGGTATTTGTAACAAAAATTGTGCAGAACATCTCAATCAGTACGTGCGCCTAGGTGCTCTCATATTAGCATTCAACACCAGTAAATGGCTTTTGTTGTTACAATGCCAAAAATCTTATTTGAAATGCATGAAAAAGACAATAATGTCTCCAATTTAAAATAAATTGAGGACACTGGAGGTAAACCTATATTACTAATAGTAGATAACATATGTGAATTCTGGCGCAAAATGGCTCATTCTTACATGTATTTTTCAATAAGAGAATCTAGGGTCTATTCTGGTCACTTTTGGTAGATACAAAGGTCATTCACCCCGTCTATTGATCTGTTACGTGCAGACCCCCCCCATCAGAGAGGCGTAACTTTCTCTACTGCAAAACGGTGCAAAACCAAAAAATAAAGAACTTAAATTTTACTTGAAATAAGAATAACTATGCGGAAAGCGAGATTGTATTTGAATGAGGAAAGACGGTTATAATTATTCTTTAACATATGTCATAAATGGTAATGGTTTATTTAGTTCATAACAGTTTCCAACAAAGGCAAAACTCACCAGATTCTGCTGGTAGCGATGTCTAGCGACATCAATTTTAATATTTAAATGCGTACACTGATACACAATTTCGAACTTAACGAGTTTTCATTTTTGATCGAAAGGCCGTAAATTTAGTTCAGTTAAATATATATATATATATATATATATATATATATATATATATATATATATATTGCTGTGATTCTCGTTACACGGTGAAATCTCCTCTGATATTCGATTTCTTACCTGAATATCGCCTCTTGAATCCTTCCGCCTCGGCTGCTCACCTAGTTAAAACTTTCATCCTCATTCATAAAAGAAAACACATTCCTACCACAAACATCAACTTTAACTCTATTTACACCAATATTCACAATACATTAAAATTTCAAAATTAAATTTCAGCATAAATTTCAAGTTCATATTTGTCATCATTTTAATTTGCATCCGGAATTAGAGTCCTTGTAGGATGCATACTAATTAAGTTAACAATATTTGCAGACCTGAGCATGAATAAAAGGGAGCATCTCCCACCCCTTTACGTTAATTTAACAGGTTAGTCTAATTGAGCTCAAAGACAGACCCAAATTTTCAGCATAATCAAAAACATAAACCTTATAAATACTCCTTTCTACTTATACAAGAAAATTTTACCTTAAAATTCAAAATTTGTTGTTTATACAAATTTACTACTGTCCATCTTTATCAAACAAATTATAAAGATATTCAACACACACCAAAACATCAAAGATCGAACAACAAAGCATAAGTTACCTGAAGGTTACTGCACTCGTGGTTCCAATGTACATCGTCCTTGCTAATCCCACCATTCCAGCTGGTTTATGTTTACGTCTTCGGATTTCTGACCGCCGTTAAAATTTTTCTACACCACCATTCGTCTAAAAAGGTTTCAGTGCTTCTCAGGACTTCATCTATGTATATCTAAATCTTGTTTTGTGGATCCAATCAAGTTTACGAATAACATTTGATTACTAACATTCCCGAAAAATAGCACTGAAATTCATAATTCTTTCACGCTATACCCAAAACTGCATACTTCTATTTATTTATTTATCGTTATTAATTTGGATAATTGGTACAGTAATACCCGCAAATATAACTAGACTTTATTACCTTTATTTTATCTTCTCTCAGTGCACTAATGCATAATAACTTTTATAGTAGCACGTAATCACCATCTATTCTGCTGGACGTATCGAATAAAATCAAAAAATAAAAAGCAAAACTGTTTGAAGTATCGCATAAAATCAAAAATAAAAGAGAGCTAAACTCCTATCAGCACGGGTTTATATAATGGCTCGCTTGCAAGTCGAATTTGTCCCGCGACGGACGATATTAAGAAATTCGCATTTTATTTTCCCTTCCGATGGCTCGGCACAATGATTCTACTGAAATTTGCACTCGTCTCGCAACACGTCCAAGAACAACTAATTAATTTTACATAGAAATTGTTATGTTTCCACCTCTCCTGTTTGCATCTTATTTCAACCTTAACCGCCAATCTAGTCTGTTCATTCTATCTACAACCTGTGCTCTTGTTTTGCATATTTCCCCTCATTTAACTACCACAAACTCGCTTTCTTACTTGCACTCATATAGCTTAAAGCTTATCAACTATCATATACATCGTTATTTCTGCAGGTGTTCTGAGTTCTAATACGCTGAAGGCTTTTGCGTGCCTTCCCTACGTCTTTTATAATTTCTCGATAGTTTTAGTACTTGGAATGATTAAATTAAATACAAATTGAACCTTTTAACTCTGCTTCTTTTTATAGAAAGCGTCTAGTGAATAATTTAAATCCTTTATTTTTAACGAAACGAATAAATTTTTATGCTCCACGGTTTTAATAGTGCGTATTATCTAATTAAATTCTACATTACTTCCTTCTACACGTTGTTTATGATTATATACAAACCCTACATTCTAATTAAATGATTTAAATCTACACAGTAGGCCTTTAATTAAGCGTACTATTTTCCACTGCTTTAATATACATGGTGTTTAACATTATCTAAACAATATAAACCCTATGTTTAGAAGTAAATGACGAATTTATCCAATATGCCTTTAAATGAAGCGTATTATTACCTAAAGCTTCCTCATATACGGTGATTAAAATTATTTGCTGTCGTTAATTAATTTTCTACCCTGGTCTAAATTTGAGTAATATATATATATATATATATATATAGTATATATATATATTACTCATATTTAGACCAGGGTAAAAATTAAATAATCACATCAAATAATGTTTAATCACCGTGTATAAGGAATTTTATTAGATAATACGCTTTATTAAAACACCGTGGAGAATAAAAATTCATGTCGTTTCAGTAAAAATATAGAGATTTAAACCATGTACAAGACGCTTTATATCAAAATTGAAACAGTACTAAAAAGCTCTACGTGTAATGTAATTATTCCGAGGAAGGAAACAAATGGAAATTACGTGCATAAATTTATATTCATTAACCCTATTTTAAGTAACCGGTAGTAAAACAAAGTGTACACATAATAATTAATATTTAACTTGTATTCGCTAAAAATGAAAGGACTAGAAGTCAATTTTAATTGGAGTTAATTAAACCATTATTAATAATAAGCATAAAAGTCTGTGAAAATCCAAGATTATAATACCAGAAAATAAAGCTCTGAGAATTAATATTATTTTGAACACCTGCGTAGTTTAAATATCACGTACGGCGAAAATTTTGTAGATAACAAATAGTTACAAAGAATCTTGGAGAAACCGTGGCTTAATATTCACGAGAAGGTGCGATACGGGGTTATTTAACCCAGATAGTCCACATGGACTGAAATAATCGATAATAAAGAATATCAATTTGCATCAATAAGAACAGGTTAGATAGAGACAGATAATATGCACAAGACCGAGACACATATAGTAAAAGGCGTGATTTAAGCAACGTCACGAGGGTCACAATTGGTTGAAAATAGGATGCAAATATCAGAGGTAGAAACAACGATTTCTATATAAAATTTAATTAGTTATTCTCGGACATGTTTGCGTGCCGTGTTGAAATTTCTGAGATTTAACTGGGGTGAGTACTAAATTCGTAAAAACCGACGCGCGGGCTACGGAATGGGAACATAGAATAACGAAATTCTAGAAACTGTCTGTTTTGGGGAACAGACCTACAGACAGGCTAACCGCTATATATACGGAGGTGAATATGAACAAGCTCTCTTAGATCTTCGACTTGATTGAACGCGTTATACAGTGCTTTTTAGTTTTCCGGTTTTAATATTAAATAATTTAAACAGTTTGCTCGAATATTATGTGATTTAAACAGCTTGTTCTTTACGTACTACAATGAATGTACGTTAGTGCACTTAGAAAAGAAGATACAAGGTAATAAAGTTTAGTATCACTGTACCAATTGGTAAAATTTACTATGACAAATAAATACACAAAAGTAGGCAGTTTTGGCGTATCTTGGTGAAAGAAGTATGAATTTCTTTGTTATTTTCGGGGTATTAATACTTAAATGGTGCATAAACGTGTCTGGATCCACGAAACAAGGGTCAGATATACACAGAGGAGTTCCGGAAAAGCCCTGAAACAACTTTAGATGAATGGTGATGGAGAAAAATTTTTAAAGCGTTGAGAATCAGAAGCCGTAAATATAACCCAGTTGGAATGGTGTGATTAACAAAAGGGACGATGTACATTGAAGCTACGAGTGCAAGTAACCTTCAGGTAAATTATACTATTTTGTTTGAACTTTGAGATGTTGGTGTGTGTTGAATAACTTTCTAATTTGTTTATTTAAAATGGACAGTAGTGAAATTGTACTAACAATAATATTTTAATTTTAAGGTGAAATTTGCTTGTTTAAGTAGAAAGGGGTATTTAGTATTGATGTTCTGGATTATGATAAAAATATGGGTATGTCTTTGAGCTCAATTAGACGAACCTGGTTAATTAACGTAAAGGGTGGTAGATGCTCCTTTGTACTCTGCATATATTGTTATAGTAATTAGTAGGCATCCTACAAGGACTTTAATTCTGGATGCACATTAAAATGAAAATAAATTTAATTTTGAAATTTTCCGATATTAAAATTTATGCTGAATATTAATTTTGAAATTTTAATGTATTGTGAATATTGATGTAAATAGAGTTGACGTTGATGTTTGTGGTAGGAATGTGTTTGTTTTTTATGTATGAGGATGAAAGCTATCTAGAGGAGCAGCCGAGGCGATTAACAGAAGAAAATCAACGAACCAGGTAATTTAATAACTTAGTAGGTTTCACAGCATTCTTTGATGCCCAATCTGTGGGGCTCGATTCGAAAAGCGGAGTACCCGGATGTTGGTGGTATCACAGCAATATATATATATACGTATTGTTTCTATAGCGGATACCTTGAGAATCACACTTGCCACACTTGATAACATGAACCTTGCTATAACTAACTTATTTTGTCCATTCGCACTATCACTTATTACATTCGAAGAGCAATACAAAATGTGGAGCGAATTGAAGCTCTTATAAATTGAATATAAGACGCCGATCCATGATTCCCGCCTTGAAAGTGGAAAACTTAAAGGAATGGAAAAGGATATGTACGCAAAAAAGAAAAGTTAATAATAGCAGTGCTTGACTTACAATTTGTATTAGGGAAATTATTAAGCAGTAAAGTAAAGTACAATTAAATTTAAAGTAATATGTCCTTGTAAAATGCTGTTAAATAATTATATTATTTAATTTAATTTAAATTTTTTATTATGTTGGTAACGAGCAAAGTTTAACAACGGTACGTTTAAAAATGCTGTTTTTTGTTTTGACGATAGCGACTCGAACTACTCCATCTTTACCGAGGTAAACCTCTTGAATTATGCATAGTGGCTACCTAGAGGAGGAGCATCGTCTTGATTAACAAGAACTAAAGTGCCCACTTCAATGGGATTGTCAGGACTGCACCACTTTTGTCGCCTCTGAAGCGTTTTGCATTTTTTCCAATAGGATCTCACTAACATGTCTAATAACTTTTTTCGGTTGAGCAAGTTAATTTTTTTATTTAATAAGTCAAAGGTGAGTAAATATTGTAAAAAGGTAGATATTAAACAAGTTGAAAATGCAAGGCATTGTCGCAACGAACTTCCAAATGTAGACTTACTTTAAAACAATTTAAAGAAATTAAAATTATTATGTTGTAATAATTATAAGTATTCAGATAAAAAATAAAATTTATTCCCGGGGGTGTCGGGTATCCGTGGTCAGATTTTGTGGGGGGTACCATATTTCGACTCAGCTATGTTAGGGCAGTCCAAATATGTATCGCACATTAATTTTGGACCTATTTGAAATTTTAATTTTCCCGACGGAATATCGCGGGGGCACGGCGTCCCCGTGGCCCGATTTCAACTGACATCAAAACTTAAGCTCAGGACACCGAGCTGAATCGATTGATGTATCACACATTGATGTCCGACCATTAGAAAGGCCTCGGACGGAAAGACGGACGACAAATCGATTTCATAAACGAACGAAGTTCGTTGAAAATGAGAAGGTGTAAGAATATCTGTATGAAGGTTAGAGGCCAATAAACAAAGCGGTCTAAGAATCAATAAACATTGCATTTGAGAAAGAACGGTTTGAAATTCTTCACATGACAATAGTTTTTTAGTTACACAAAATAAATGTGTCTTACAACTTTTTATATTCGATTCTCACATAACTCCAAAATGCGGAGCTCGTGGTGGAATTATTTACCATATGCGGTAATTTATAAGTTCTTTGTCTAAGGCGGTTTAGTAAATACAGAAGATAAGAACAATTTATATAAATCGTCTAATTGTTTATTGGCTCTGATAAAATCAGTCTCTTTGTCTAAATACAAGCAAGCAACAGGTCCGCGGCGAAAAATGAATCGTTTAAAGGCGGTGAGAAAACAATCAGAAGACAAGTCTGAGACTAATTCTATGTGTACCGCCTTTGTGGATAGACAAACAAAAGCAAATATCAGCCTGTTGTGAGCTAAAAATGAAAGGATAGAAGTCAATTTTAATTGGAGTTAATTAAACCATTATTAATAATAAGCATAAAAGTCTGTGAAAATCCAAGATTATAATACCAGAAAATAAAGCTCTGAGAATTAATATTATTTTGAACACCTGCGTAGTTTAAATATCACGTACGGCGAAAATTTTGTAGATAACAAATAGTTACAAAGAATCTTGGAGAAACCGTGGCTTAATATTCACGAGAAGGTGCGATACGGGGTTATTTAACCCAGATAGTCCACATGGACTGAAATAATCGATAATAAAGAATATCAATTTGCATCAATAAGAACAGGTTAGATAGAGACAGATAATATGCACAAGACCGAGACACATATAGTAAAAGGCGTGATTTAAGCAACGTCACGAGGGTCACAATTGGTTGAAAATAGGATGCAAATATCAGAGGTAGAAACAACGATTTCTATATAAAATTTAATTAGTTATTCTCGGACATGTTTGCGTGCCGTGTTGAAATTTCTGAGATTTAACTGGGGTGAGTACTAAATTCGTAAAAACCGACGCGCGGGCTACGGAATGGGAACATAGAATAACGAAATTCTAGAAACTGTCTGTTTTGGGGAACAGACCTACAGACAGGCTAACCGCTATATATACGGAGGTGAATATGAACAAGCTCTCTTAGATCTTCGACTTGATTGAACGCGTTATACAGTGCTTTTTAGTTTTCCGGTTTTAATATTAAATAATTTAAACAGTTTGCTCGAATATTATGTGATTTAAACAGCTTGTTCTTTACGTACTACAATGAATGTACGTTAGTGCACTTAGAAAAGAAGATACAAGGTAATAAAGTTTAGTATCACTGTACCAATTGGTAAAATTTACTATGACAAATAAATACACAAAAGTAGGCAGTTTTGGCGTATCTTGGTGAAAGAAGTATGAATTTCTTTGTTATTTTCGGGGTATTAATACTTAAATGGTGCATAAACGTGTCTGGATCCACGAAACAAGGGTCAGATATACACAGAGGAGTTCCGGAAAAGCCCTGAAACAACTTTAGATGAATGGTGATGGAGAAAAATTTTTAAAGCGTTGAGAATCAGAAGCCGTAAATATAACCCAGTTGGAATGGTGTGATTAACAAAAGGGACGATGTACATTGAAGCTACGAGTGCAAGTAACCTTCAGGTAAATTATACTATTTTGTTTGAACTTTGAGATGTTGGTGTGTGTTGAATAACTTTCTAATTTGTTTATTTAAAATGGACAGTAGTGAAATTGTACTAACAATAATATTTTAATTTTAAGGTGAAATTTGCTTGTTTAAGTAGAAAGGGGTATTTAGTATTGATGTTCTGGATTATGATAAAAATATGGGTATGTCTTTGAGCTCAATTAGACGAACCTGGTTAATTAACGTAAAGGGTGGTAGATGCTCCTTTGTACTCTGCATATATTGTTATAGTAATTAGTAGGCATCCTACAAGGACTTTAATTCTGGATGCACATTAAAATGAAAATAAATTTAATTTTGAAATTTTCCGATATTAAAATTTATGCTGAATATTAATTTTGAAATTTTAATGTATTGTGAATATTGATGTAAATAGAGTTGACGTTGATGTTTGTGGTAGGAATGTGTTTGTTTTTTATGTATGAGGATGAAAGCTATCTAGAGGAGCAGCCGAGGCGATTAACAGAAGAAAATCAACGAACCAGGTAATTTAATAACTTAGTAGGTTTCACAGCATTCTTTGACGCCCAATCTGTGGGGCTCGATTCGAAAAGCGGAGTACCCGGATGTTGGTGGTATCACAGCAATATATATATATACGTATTGTTTCTATAGCGGATACCTTGAGAATCACACTTGCCACACTTGATAACATGAACCTTGCTATAACTAACTTATTTTGTCCATTCGCACTATCACTTATTACATTCGAAGAGCAATACAAAATGTGGAGCGAATTGAAGCTCTTATAAATTGAATATAAGACGCCGATCCATGATCCCCGCCTTGAAAGTGGAAAACTTAAAGGAATGGAAAAGGATATGTACGCAAAAAAGAAAAGTTAATAATAGCAGTGCTTGACTTACAATTTGTATTAGGGAAATTATTAAGCAGTAAAGTAAAGTACAATTAAATTTAAAGTAATATGTCCTTGTAAAAATGCTGTTAAATAATTATATTATTTAATTTAATTTAAATTTTTTTATTATGTTGGTAACGAGCAAAGTTTAACAACGGTACGTTTAAAAATGCTGTTTTTTGTTTTGACGATAGCGACTCGAACTACTCCATCTTTACCGAGGTAAACCTCTTGAATTATGCATAGTGGCTACCTAGAGGAGGAGCATCGTCTTGATTAACAAGAACTAAAGTGCCCACTTCAATGGGATTGTCAGGACTGCACCACTTTTGTCGCCTCTGAAGCGTTTTGCATTTTTTCCAATAGGATCTCACTAACATGTCTAATAACTTTTTTCGGTTGAGCAAGTTAATTTTTTTATTTAATAAGTCAAAGGTGAGTAAATATTGTAAAAAGGTAGATATTAAACAAGTTGAAAATGCAAGGCATTGTCGCAACGAACTTCCAAATGTAGACTTACTTTAAAACAATTTAAAGAAATTAAAATTATTATGTTGTAATAATTATAAGTATTCAGATAAAAAATAAAATTTATTCCCGGGGGTGTCGGGTATCCGTGGTCAGATTTTGTGGGGTACCATATTTCGACTCAGCTATGTTAGGGCAGTCCAAATATGTATCGCACATTAATTTTGGACCTATTTGAAATTTTAATTTTCCCGACGGAATATCGCGGGGGCACGGCGTCCCCGTGGCCCGATTTCAACTGACATCAAAACTTAAGCTCAGGACACCGAGCTGAATCGATTGATGTATCACACATTGATGTCCGACCATTAGAAAGGCCTCGGACGGAAAGACGGACGACAAATCGATTTCATAAACGAACGAAGTTCGTTGAAAATGAGAAGGTGTAAGAATATCTGTATGAAGGTTAGAGGCCAATAAACAAAGCGGTCTAAGAATCAATAAACATTGCATTTGAGAAAGAACGGTTTGAAATTCTTCACATGACAATAGTTTTTTAGTTACACAAAATAAATGTGTCTTACAACTTTTTATATTCGATTCTCACATAACTCCAAAATGCGGAGCTCGTGGTGGAATTATTTACCATATGCGGTAATTTATAAGTTCTTTGTCTAAGGCGGTTTAGTAAATACAGAAGATAAGAACAATTTATATAAATCGTCTAATTGTTTATTGGCTCTGATAAAATCAGTCTCTTTGTCTAAATACAAGCAAGCAACAGGTCCGCGGCGAAAAATGAATCGTTTAAAGGCGGTGAGAAAACAATCAGAAGACAAGTCTGAGACTAATTCTATGTGTACCGCCTTTGTGGATAGACAAACAAAAAGCAAATATCAGCCTGTTGTGAGCTAAAACTTCGAGTGTTAGTTTAATTTTAACAGGACTCGCATAGTCAATGCCAACGTGAACAAATGCCTTTGTTTCATGCACCCGGAAGGGGGGCAGATCAGCCATTTTTGGTAAGAAATGAGAAGGCGATAAATGAAAATACGAGATACATTTCCAGTGGAAAGTATCCAAAAACGTTGTCGAAATATAGATATCAAGAGATTTGGGCTAGTATGACAATTTACATAATGATAATGATCTATAATGAGATCCACAATATGATCATTTTTGGCAATAAGACAGGATGTTGAATTTCAAAAGGAAGATCAGAATTAGACAATCCCCCTTTGATGTGTAATATCTAGTCTTCATCCAAAACGGTGTAACAATTTTATTTTTGGTTAATAAATCCATTCATAAAAGTGCAAGAATTATAAAACACTTTTATTAAAATAATAAGTAAAATACATTTAACAACTTTGGTAATACGCTAAAGCGGCATCTTTATGTGGTATTCTATGTATAGTCGAATATCTGTGTCTTCTATAGCGGTTTGCAGGCGCGTTTTGGTTGACAGCCCCCTCCTGGGACACTCCGTTCGTCCGAGCGAGTTTGATAATCAGTCGGCCATGCGTGGTAGAAGAGTCAAGATGTACGAAAAAACGCAGGCCGCCAATTTGCGTATAAATTTTGAGCAGTCGGGACACATCTTTGAATAGCGGTTGGTATCCTATGAACGTTATTAAATTGTCTAATTGAGAAATTTTATTTAGCGCAAGAACAACATTAAAAATGCAACTTTGAAAATAGGAAATCCAATCACTTTTGTTAAAACCACTTTGTATTACGACGTATAAAATGCAACTTAGAAAATAAGAAATTTAATCCTTTTTGTTAAAACCACTTTGTTTTACGACGTGTAAAAAGCAACTTAGAAGATGGAAAGTTTAATCAAATTATAGAAGACCATTTTAGTGTACAGCGTAAAGATGCTATTTGGTAAGGCAGCGTGATTCAACATATTGCAGCAGCTGACGAATGTATTGTGACTGCATTTAATTCGACACCTGGAACAATTCCATGTGGTGGAAGCTGTTTAGGATGAGCTGGGTCCACACAACAAGCAGTAAACTCCGCTTGATATAACAAGTACCTCATCAAGGCTAGAAAAGCAGTTTTGGTTCGTAGTTAGCTTTAAGAATCTTTTTTTTGGTGTTACACATTAGAAACACTTTAATTTGTTTGATTGTGTAAAAGTACGAATATTATAAAAATTTCAATTATTTGTTGAGCTGGAATTTTCCAGTGTTAAAATTATAATTCACTATTTTGATGTTTTAAGAAACACCACACGTGGTTCATTATGTACCGTTAGTAACAGCAACAGGTGTTACTGACGTCACTTGTTTGTCTGCAGTGTACTGCTGACAGATGTGTTCTAGAAAGCGAATGCTTCGAATAGCGTTAGTCCAAGTTGAGTAAACAAGAATATTTTTGTGATCTGCTTTTGTAGAAATTAAAACTAATACAAGTAATTTAGAAATGGAAAAACTTGAGTAGCAACATTTTTAAATGTAACCCTCCTGAACAGATCTGCACGGGTCGGACCTTTTTTTTGTGTAACAAGTTTACACTAAGCTGTAAAATGTTTGATTATGAATAATTTTGATAAACCTTAATTTAAAATTCACGAAGTCATTCAATTATTTATTAAATTTTGTTGCATTGCATTTTGTTTTAAAAGAGATTCTTTTGAGTAAATTATTGGTTCAAGATTAAAATTTTTATTTTGATCAAGTATGATCAAACCTAACTACAGGAAACTAATATCTTTAAGAGTAGAATTTTGATGCCAATTTTATATAGATAATATCTTTTAATATTTCTTTAGGTATGTTTGCAGGGACACAAATAGTGTTCCACTTTTCTATTAATCTAATTATTACAATTTCTTGCAGGAACAGCGTCTTATTTTGTTAAGACAGGTTTTTGTCATCGAAGGCGATTTTTTCTTTGGGTTTCCACGTCCGCCCCTTGAAACATGCCACGCAATTATCATAAATAAGTCAGGACTTGGTGGCGCCTATTTGTTTTAGATTAAGTTTGACCTACAATCAGATTTCGACTTACCCCCCCCACTTCTCATAGCTCTACCCAAGGAATAGACCCCTAGTTATGTCGGAAGACTTCATTACATTTGCTCTTAACGTGAGGCTTGTGTAGTTAGAGAAGAAAAACAGCATCAACGGGCAAAGATTCTTGATGTGCTTTGAACATAAATTTGCGTTACATAATTTATTCAGTTCAGCACTAAAATGAACAAATTGAATTGAACGGATAAAATACTTTTCAGCAATAATTAAATCCGAGAAAGCGGTAGTTTTTTAACAAAGCGAGTTACATATTCCCTATATTAAATATGTATTTAAAATTAAACGTTATAATTATGTAAATACTCCCTGTATGTTTGTTGTAGTTTGTTTAGCATTCTTCTTAATCTTCTTTGGGAACTAAACCACTCATAGTTTTTAAAATCATCTCTATTTACGTTTCGATCCATGACCTAGGATCGTTGTCAAAATAATAAAAACTTCATGGATGGAAACGTAAATAAAGATGATTTTAAAAACTATGAGTGGTTTAATTCCCAAAGAAGATTAAGAAGAAAGTTATAATTATGTCTTATATACATAGCATGATACATTGTATAAAGGAATGCAATATAATAAATGTGAACCGACTTCATACTAGGTGTAGAATAAGAGGTGATTACTTTGTAACACAGACGCAAGTTGACGAAGAAAATGTTTGCAATCTTCCGTATTACAAAACTATTGATCAACCTTCAAAGATGAATAATGTAACTTATAACATGCCAGAGAGTATAAAGAAATTGAACTGTTCAATGATACGTGGTTTAACTAATTTAGGCAATACTTGCTTTTTCAATTCAGTTATGCAATGTCTTGGGCAAACACCATATTTATTAAAATTACTTCCTGAAACATTAGAATCTCACCAATATTTCAAGCAACATCGTGACAGGTTAGATCCATACAATAAAGATTCATTGATGTTAGATTCATTTGAAGAAACTTCAGAAGAACAGCGACCCCTAACAAATATTTTAGTACAAACGCTAAAAGAATTACATAGTGATAGACCAGAAGCATACAATCCTAGCATGCTATTTTCAAAACTCAAACAAAGTATACCACAATTTGCTGAAGGCCGGCAGTATGACGCACATGAATTACTACGGAATTTGTTAGAAGCAGTGCGCAATGAGAATTTGAGAAGTCATCAAGCAGTAATTCTAGAGAAATTGAAACTTAGTTGCAAAGCAGATAAATCATCTTTTGAAAGTGATAAAAGAAAAACTGTAAAGTTTTATGAACATCAGTCCGAATTGATATTTCTCTCTGAACAAGTTTTCGAGGTGTCTTAGTCAGTAGATTACAATGCCAAGAATGTATGCATATTTCATATCGAAATGAGGTCTTTCATGATTTGAGTTTACCAATAACGGAAAAACAAATTCCTAAAAAAACAGAAGAATTGGAAGAAAATAAATCATCAAAACGTCTTATGAAGAAGGAAAAATACAAGACTAAAAAAAATAGAAAAGAACAAATAGACTACAAACAGGTAGTAGATAGTGTAATATTTAATATTAGTCGAGCTGAAGAAGTTAAAGAGAGCAATTCAAAATATGAATCGCCGGTTGATTTAGAAGACATCGATGAAAACACATCAAAACATGAGAAAATTTTTAAAGAAACTGACTCTTATGGTATTGTAGTTTACAGCCCCACAATTAAATCAATTGCTACAAATTACAATGAATCATCTTACGAAACGTTTTGTGGAAATAATAGATACTCCGATGACACTTATGACTTGTTTGACTACATAGGGTCACCTTTAACTTTTCTAAATAATAAAAATATTGCTACGAAAGGGGATTTAGAAAAATCACTTTTACTAAACGACGATACATCTTGCCGTTGTAATGGCGATAAGAACATGGATGGTTCTTCTAGAGATTTTAATATTCAGCAAGAAAAGAAAATCAATAAAGACTATAATATAAATGAGACTGATGGAAGCACCAGTATTCTAAGATACCAATGTGAAGAAGGCGAAGGCTCTTTGCAATCTTGTTTAAATGAATTCACGGCAAGTGAGTTACTTACCGGAAATAACCAAGTAAGCTGCGACGTATAAAATGCAACTTAGAAAATAAGAAATTTAATCCTTTTGTTAAAACCACTTTGTTTTACGACGTGTAAAAAGCAACTTAGAAGATGGAAAGTTTAATCAAATTATAGAAGACCATTTTAGTGTACAGCGTAAAGATGCTATTTGGTAAGGCAGCGTGATTCAACATATTGCAGCAGCTGACGAATGTATTGTGACTGCATTTAATTCGACACCTGGAACAATTCCATGTGGTGGAAGCTGTTTAGGATGAGCTGGGTCCACACAACAAGCAGTAAACTCCGCTTGATATAACAAGTACCTCATCAAGGCTAGAAAAGCAGTTTTGGTTCGTAGTTAGCTTTAAGAATCTTTTTTTTGGTGTTACACATTAGAAACACTTTAATTTGTTTGATTGTGTAAAAGTACGAATATTATAAAAATTTCAATTATTTGTTGAGCTGGAATTTTCCAGTGTTAAAATTATAATTCACTATTTTGATGTTTTAAGAAACACCACACGTGGTTCATTATGTACCGTTAGTAACAGCAACAGGTGTTACTGACGTCACTTGTTTGTCTGCAGTGTACTGCTGACAGATGTGTTCTAGAAAGCGAATGCTTCGAATAGCGTTAGTCCAAGTTGAGTAAACAAGAATATTTTTGTGATCTGCTTTTGTAGAAATTAAAACTAATACAAGTAATTTAGAAATGGAAAAACTTGAGTAGCAACATTTTTAAAAGTAACCCTCCTGAACAGATCTGCACGGGTCGGACCTTTTTTTTGTGTAACAAGTTTACACTAAGCTGTAAAATGTTTGATTATGAATAATTTTGATAAACCTTAATTTAAAATTCACGAAGTCATTCAATTATTTATTAAATTTTGTTGCATTGCATTTTGTTTTAAAAGAGATTCTTTTGAGTAAATTATTGGTTCAAGATTAAAATTTTTTATTTTGATCAAGTATGATCAAACCTAACTACAGGAAACTAATATCTTTAAGAGTAGAATTTTGATGCCAATTTTATATAGATAATATCTTTTTAATATTTCTTTAGGTATGTTTGCGGGACACAAATAGTGTTCCACTTTTCTATTAATCTAATTATTACAATTTCTTGCAGGAACAGCGTCTTATTTTGTTAAGACAGGTTTTTGTCATCGAAGGCGATTTTTTTCTTTGGGTTTCCACGTCCGCCCCTTGAAACATGCCACGCAATTATCATAAATAAGTCAGGACTTGGTGGCGCCTATTTGTTTTAGATTAAGTTTGACCTACAATCAGATTTCGACTTACCCCCCCCACTTCTCATAGCTCTACCCAAGGAATAGACCCCTAGTTATGTCGGAAGACTTCATTACATTTGCTCTTAACGTGAGGCTTGTGTAGTTAGAGAAGAAAAACAGCATCAACGGGCAAAGATTCTTGATGTGCTTTGAACATAAATTTGCGTTACATAATTTATTCAGTTCAGCACTAAAATGAACAAATTGAATTGAACGGATAAAATACTTTTCAGCAATAATTAAATCCGAGAAAGCGGTAGTTTTTTAACAAAGCGAGTTACATATTCCTATATTAAATATGTATTTAAAATTAAACGTTATAATTATGTAAATACTCCTGTATGTTTGTTGTAGTTTGTTTAGCATTCTTCTTAATCTTCTTTGGGAACTAAACCACTCATAGTTTTAAAATCATCTCTATTTACGTTTCGATCCATGACCTAGGATCGTTGTCAAAATAATAAAAACTTCATGGATGGAAACTTAAATAAAGATGATTTTAAAAACTATGAGTGGTTTAATTCCCAAAGAAGATTAAGAAGAAAGTTATAATTATGTCTTATATACATAGCATGATACATTGTATAAAGGAATGCAATATAATAAATGTGAACCGACTTCATACTAGGTGTAGAATAAGAGGTGATTACTTTGTAACACAGACGCAAGTTGACGAAGAAAATGTTTGCAATCTTCCGTATTACAAAACTATTGATCAACCTTCAAAGATGAATAATGTAACTTATAACATGCCAGAGAGTATAAAGAAATTGAACTGTTCAATGATACGTGGTTTAACTAATTTAGGCAATACTTGCTTTTTCAATTCAGTTATGCAATGTCTTGGGCAAACACCATATTTATTAAAATTACTTCCTGAAACATTAGAATCTCACCAATATTTCAAGCAACATCGTGACAGGTTAGATCCATACAATAAAGATTCATTGATGTTAGATTCATTTGAAGAAACTTCAGAAGAACAGCGACCCCTAACAAATATTTTAGTACAAACGCTAAAAGAATTACATAGTGATAGACCAGAAGCATACAATCCTAGCATGCTATTTTCAAAACTCAAACAAAGTATACCACAATTTGCTGAAGGCCGGCAGTATGACGCACATGAATTACTACGGAATTTGTTAGAAGCAGTGCGCAATGAGAATTTGAGAAGTCATCAAGCAGTAATTCTAGAGAAATTGAAACTTAGTTGCAAAGCAGATAAATCATCTTTTGAAAGTGATAAAAGAAAAACTGTAAAGTTTTATGAACATCAGTCCGAATTGATATTTCTCTCTGAACAAGTTTTTCGAGGTGTCTTAGTCAGTAGATTACAATGCCAAGAATGTATGCATATTTCATATCGAAATGAGGTCTTTCATGATTTGAGTTTACCAATAACGGAAAACAAATTCCTAAAAAACAGAAGAATTGGAAGAAAATAAATCATCAAAACGTCTTATGAAGAAGGAAAAATACAAGACTAAAAAAAATAGAAAAGAACAAATAGACTACAAACAGGTAGTAGATAGTGTAATATTTAATATTAGTCGAGCTGAAGAAGTTAAAGAGAGCAATTCAAAATATGAATCGCCGGTTGATTTAGAAGACATCGATGAAAACACATCAAAACATGAGAAAATTTTTAAAGAAACTGACTCTTATGGTATTGTAGTTTACAGCCCCACAATTAAATCAATTGCTACAAATTACAATGAATCATCTTACGAAACATTTTGTGGAAATAATAGATACTCCGATGACACTTATGACTTGTTTGACTACATAGGGTCACCTTTAACTTTTCTAAATAATAAAAATATTGCTACGAAAGGGATTTAGAAAATCACTTTTACTAAACGACGATACATCTTGCCGTTGTAATGGCGATAAGAACATGGATGGTTCTTCTAGAGATTTTAATATTCAGCAAGAAAAGAAAATCAATAAAGACTATAATATAAATGAGACTGATGGAAGCACCAGTATTCTAAGATACCAATGTGAAGAAGGCGAAGGCTCTTTGCAATCTTGTTTAAATGAATTCACGGCAAGTGAGTTACTTACCGGAAATAACCAAGTAAGCTGCGATGTGTGCACAAAGACACATAGCAGATCTAATAATGAAACTGTTTATACAAATGTCATTAAGCAAGTTCTAGTTTTCAATCCACCTACAGTTTTAATTTTACATTTAAAGAGCTTTAAGGTCTTAAAACTTCATTCAGCCAAAATGAATAACTATGTTGCCATTCCAATGTTACTAGATTTAGCGCCATTTTGCTCAAAACAACGTCAAAACATTGCAACGTTTAATTCTAGTCAATCTAATGTGTTGTATTCACTATATGGTGTTGTCCAACATAGCGGCTCAATTCACAGTGGTCATTATGACGCATATGTAAAAATAAGATATCCTTTAGAAAACAACAGTGACAATTGCCAATTTCTACATACAAATAAAAAACATATTTCGCCCTTGCCATGTAAAACTAACGAAGCCAACATTGAAATTCCTTTGGAAAAGTGGTACCATGTTAGTGACTCCCATGTGTTAGAGGTGCCTAGAAAAAAGGTCCTTGAGGCGCAGGCATACTTGTTATTTTATGAACGGATTTAGTAGTTTGTAATTTAAAGTTTTGTATATTATGAACAAGTTTAAATATATTATCAGCATACTAGGTATTTTTATTACAACTGGGGAAATATTTTTGAAAACTTTTTATAAACAAGGGGAAATAGTAAGTTTTCGGTCTTTATGCAGTGGGTCGGAATTCTTAAACAGTTGAATTATTTATTGAAAAAAAAAGATAAATGGCAAAATAGCAAAAGTACTTACCTTAATATCAAACTGTAAATATCTCCTTGCCATATCAGGACTAACCAGTTTTTCTATAACATCTATTGGAACCAATATATGACACTGATAAGCTGGACACATTATATGATGGGCATCCCCATCTTGTATCTTAATAGTTAGGTAGTTTTCCCAACAACTTTTACAGAATTTGTGCTTACACGGCATCGTTATTGACTTTTCACACTGGCTTTTTGAAGAAACACATATCTCGCACTACAACATTAAATATTGCAGGTACATGAATACTCACATCCATGCAAACAAATCATTACTATTGATTCAGGTTGTATCGTCGTTTCATCGCTATATTCTGGAGAAGCATTTGAATCACTAACACTTCCTTGGTGAAATACCGATGTTGGAGTTTGTACACCAGCTAATTCGCAACACTCTTTTGGATCCTTCATCCACATTTCCAAAAGCAATTCCTTGGACCATTCTAAAATTCTTGTTAAACAAATGCAACGTACCGTTTAAAAATACTTACCATTATTGCGAAGAAGAGCTTCAGCAGTAAACAACGGAATTTTTAACATATCTGAAGTGTCCACCAGCAATTGGTCTTTAGCTTCTTGAAGATCTTGACTTCTTAAACCGCTGTAAACTTCTTCTTGCGTTCTTGTTAGTTCATCTTCATTTACTGTATCGACATTGTCTGCCTGAAACAGTAAAATTATATAAATCAAATTTAGAAATCTTCAGGCGTAGATCATTCCACTAACGAGTGAAAGCACAAATTAATATGCAGATACTGTTTCAAAATTTCTCAATAATCACACATTTAAAATGTAGACACATTCAACGAACTTTTAGATAAACACCCCCACCATCGAAACATCTCAATTTCCCAAAACCACCAAATGGCGAGAAAACATTAACAATCACAGAAAAGGAAGTCAACCAAGCAATTTTAAGCTTTTTCAATGGATCAAGCGCTGGCATCGACGGTCCCAGAGCTCAACATTTAAAAGATCTGTTTTTTCCTGGAAATGGAGATGGAAATACACGTTTACTAGGATCGCTAACAAACTTTTGCAATTTTGTTTTACGTCCAACACAACTGGAGTTTGCAACCAATGGGGATGTGAGGCAGCCGTACACGCAACCAGAACTTTCGTGAAGAGTAATCAAACCACCAAGAAAGTAGCTTTGAAGATTGATTTCAGAAACACTTTCAATTCAATTAACCGTGATTCAATGCTACACGCTGTGAAAGCAATAAGCCCTACCATTTTCGCTTTCATTTGGCAAGCCTATTTCAATACTAGTACTCTTTTTTTTTGGTGACTCCGTAATCCCATCCATTTCTGACTGTCAACATGGAGACCCGGACGGTCCTTATCTATTCTGCATTTTAATTTACCCCATTATAAAAAAATTGATTTCTGAACTAGTATGTTTATACCTAGATTGCTGGAGAGCCGGAGTCTGTACTCAAAGATTTCGAAGTTTTGAAAAATAACTGCCAGGAAATAGGTTTAATCATCAACCCAGCCAAATACAAATTATATTTCTGTGGAGATATTGATGAAGACATTGCTGCAAAATTGGATTTAATTTCTCCGCAAAATAAATTAGTTCAGGAGTTATCATTACTTGGGGCCCCTATCACCGACAATTTTTTACAACCAGTTTGGGATAGAAAAATGAAGAAAATTAAACTCTGAAGCTAGATAATTGTCATATCGCTTACTATTTGTTAAGAAATTGCCTTGCCGTACCCAATATGACTTACCTTTTGAGGACCACGCCATTTTGAAAATTTACTCTCAGTTTTCAATAGTCAAATTCAAGGAACGCTAAAAAAATAATTAATTACCATTTATCTCCTTCTCAATTTACACGTGCCTCTCTTCCTGTTCGATTTGATGGATTAGGAATCCAACAACTAATCCGGATCGCACTGCCGGCCCTCCTTTCATCTATATATGCTGTATCTCGAGTTGTCAATTTGATGTTAAATCTTGAGGATACAGACAAGCCTCGAATCACCTTTCATGACGAAGGACTTTCGATGTGGAATAATTGAAGCGACAACTGTCTGATCCCGATGACACCTGCTTTACATAAAAGTTGGGATAACCTACTCATCCGTCATTTTATGCTACAAACTACACCTTCATCAGAATTAGAAAAGGCCACTTTACTAGCCATCGGGAAACCGGAAGCAAATGCTTAGTTGAAAGCCCTTCCTTCACATCCTATAGGTACATTATTAGATAATAACTCATTCACAATAACTATTGGCCTACGACTATGTTCTAAAATATGCAAACCACATATTTGTAAGTGTGGAGACAATGTAACAGAGTCTGGAATTCATGGCCTAAGTTGCTTGAAGAGTATCGGACGTTACTCAAGACACCAGGAGCTCAATAATATCATCATTAAAGCTCTAAATTCCGCAAAAATTCCATGTCATTTGGAACCAATTGGGCTGTCCCGAACTGATGGGAAAAGGACTGATAGTATTAACCTAATTCCCTGGAAAAGAGGACAATACCTCGTATGGGACGCTACTTGCACAGATACTCTTGCTCATTCTCACCTATCTGACTCAATCAACAGGTTCAGCAGCAAAACAAGCAGCTCAAGCGAAAATTAGGAAATATACCCCTGCCATCGATTCCAACTGCTTTTTCCTCCCTTTCGCAGTAGAGACCATAGGACACATTGGTGCCGAGAAGTAACGAATTTCATAAATAAACTTGGAAAACTTATCGCATCAATCTGGAGAACCTCGTTCACGGTCTTTTCTTATTCAAAGGATTGAAATAGCAATTCAGCGTGGAAACGCGATTTCAGTCATGAGAACTTTCCCCTCATCGGAGTGCTTATCAGAAATTTTTTACATTTTAAATAGCTCTTAAGTTTTTTCTTTTTTTTATATATTGGAATTTACACATGAAATGTTAATTTAAAATAAAATTAAATTGAAATTAATGTTATGTTAGTAAGAACAAAAGCAAATCTGTTTAGCGTATGCACTAAATTCAAAGACATGATTATAACTAGAACAAGTAACGTATATGCAGGCAGTAGTGAAAGCTAAACAGGCAACAAATATCACCAATTAGTCCTTCAAAGCGAGAGGAACGCTCAAACATTCAAACAAAGAAAAAATGTTATGCCGCTTTTTAAAAGTGAAAGAGGATATAAATACCGTGAGGACTTTTATCCCGTCCTATTAACTTTTGAATGGAACAAAATATCGATCCCGAACAAAAACATGTAAAATGTTGTCAATCTAACTAAGTTTTGACATAGAATTGACGTGTGTCACATAAATCAGTGTCAAATGGGCACTATTAATTTTTTTTCAAACAGAAAGGGTTATCTTGTGATGCCTTATTTGAAAGGTATTTTATTCTCTGTTCAACGCTTTTTCGCTTACTAAAATCCGATGAGTAGTTACAGAGTTACGAGAGATTTATTTGATATGTAAAGGCAGACCTACGTTGAAGAAAAATTGCCAACCATTTCACTGTAAATGCACATTTGGATATGTTTTGAAGAAAAAAACTATGTTGTATACTGACGGCAAAAAATAGAGGATATCAGTTTTATGAATATCACAAGTAAACAAACATTTACGGGTAGTAGATAATTTTGGTATATAGTTTAGTTTGGATTTGTTGTCTGGGCTTATTGAAAGAAATTGAAAGAAAAAGCTGAAGCAATTTTTATGTATGCTGAAGTCGGTCGTAATCTTCACGAAGCAGTGCGAGTCTTTAATAATCGTTATTCTAATAATATCATATGCAGAAAGTACTTAGAGAAAACTGGAATGTATTACACAGTAGAGAAGCAGGGTGACCATCAATTTCAGAAAAAGAACAGGTGCACATTATCGGATTTGTTGTTAATAAGCCTAAACAATCAACTGCCACAGTTGTCTTGGATTATGAAGTGTCAAAAACCACGGTAAAAAATGTTTAAAAAACATAAGTTTTATACCTACTAACAAAAAATACCACATCAACTAAAAGAAGATGATCCTGAACGAAGGATGAAATTTTGCGATCTAATGACTGCCCGTCTAATGCAGGATCCGTTATACTTAAAGTCTGTTTGTTTTAGTGACGATTGAATGTTTTCAACGAACTTCGTTCGTTTATGAAATCGATTTGTCGTCCGTCTGTCTGTCCGTCTGTCCGTCCGAGGCCTTTCTAATGGTCGGACATCAATGTGTGAAACATCAATCGATTCAGCTCGGTGTCCTGAGCTTAAGTTTTGATGTCAGTTGAAATCGGGCCACGGGGACGCCGTGCCCCCGCGATATTCCGTCGGGAAAATTAAAATTTCAAATAGGTCCAAAATTAATGTGCGATACATATTTGGACTCCCCTAACATAGCTGAGTCGAAATATGGTACCCCCCACAAAATCTGACCACGGATACCCGACCCCCGGGGAATTAATTTTATCAAAATTTCAAATAGGTCCAAAATTAATGTGCGATACATATTTAGAATCCTCTGAAAAACTGAATCGAAATATGATGCCCCTTATTTACACACACACACACACACACACAGCACACATACATACATACATACATACACACACACATATATAGCTTTTAAAATATTTATTCAATAAAATAAAATATATTAAAATGTCTCTTTTGTTGTTTATAAATTTTTGTATTTTATCTGAATACTTATAATTATTACAACATAATAATTTTAATTTCTTTAAATTGTTTTAAAGTAAGTCTACATTTGGAAGTTCGTTGCGACAATACCTTGCATTTTCAACTTGTTTTAAAATGGAACCGTAAACAGACAATGTGCGATTTTGGTATGGTGTAAACCCACATTTTTTCGGAAGGGTCACACTCAGACTCCTCAAAAAGTTAATGTATGGGCTGGAAAAATTTCTGGTTGAAAATTTAACAGCACCTCTGTATCTTAAGATGCTTCAAAATCAAATTCATCCGATGATTGAAGGAGTGAATGCCAATCCTGACAAGTTTAATATGCAAGTCATATTTCAACAAGTTTAGAGATTTCTAATATCGGCATTTGTCCAAAATTTAGTGCTCTGTCCTTATTCGAAATTATAATATGGTCAATGGTCGATGATGAAAGGGGTGCATGGTGAGTGGGTTTAAGTGGTAAAATGCTAAGATTACATGCATCCATCATAGTCCGAAAATAACGAACCTCGGAAGTATCGTTCAGTAAATTGATGTTCCAGTCTCCAAGCACGATTATATCTGTGTAATGCGGAGCATATTGAAAAATTATCTTCTCACCATCAACCAAAAATCCAATTTTTGGTGGCTTATAAACAACTCCAACAAGAACTTTTGCCTGCGCAGCTACAATCTCAAGAAAAAGAAATTTTGGACGCGCCTTATACATGGAAGGGGAGGATGCAATAAATTTACAATTAAGATCATTACGAACATATAAAGCTACCCCTCCACCACTTTTCCCTGTTCTGTCGTTTCGTATAATTTTATATCCTTTTAACTTGGCCAAGGAATCAGACAAAGTTGGTTTCAGGCACGTTTCTAACACAGCAACACAGTGTGGAAGATAGGACTCAAAAAGGTGAAGAAACTCATCTAAATGAGAAAGTAGTGAGCAGCATGGAAACGATTTCGGATGACGAGAGAGTGACTGACAAAGGAGGTCGGAACAAGACGGGAGGTGGCAGAGAGTAGGGTTGTTCTAGATTAATACCAACAACTCTTTCAGGAAAATCCAACTCAATTAAGCATAAATCAGAAAAATTTTCAGCCATTAATAAATTTCACTCAGACATATAAAAATAAGTATTTAAATTCAATTGTTGTAGAAACTTAAACCTTGTCAAAACCTTGCGTCTTGTAGAAAATTTTTTAAATGAGTATTACGTTAATTCCTGAAAAGCAAAAAAAAAATTCTAGAAAGCTACTTGTATCTACAAAAGCATTCGAGTATAATAAGCTTTTGCTCGATATAAGATAATTGTGGTTATTAAAAACTAGAATATCAAATTAAAATACTAAATTACTTATTTTATATATATAAAAACTTACAAAAACCATTTTGCTTTCTAACAACCGTGCAATATCGTGATGCATTCCACGTACAGCTAAATCACAGGGTGTTAACTTATCGTTATTTTCTGCAAAAAGTGGTGCTCCATGAGCTAACAGTAGTTCTACACATCTCCTTAATCCGTTTGAAGCCGCCCAGTGTAATGCGGTATTTCCATCCTACAAAATAGTCATTTAAATGTTACACATATTACTTAGTTCATGCATATGGTACTTTATCCTGCGACGCTACTTCTACCTTCTCTCTTCCACCTTCTTTTAACAATACGCCTTTCCAGAAAAGAAGCAATTGTACACAAGCTGCTCGCCGTTCTTGTGCACTAAAACTTTTGGTCTGATTCATCTGACAAGCACAATGCAAAACAGTTTCATTTAAACCGTTCTTTTTATTAGGGTTTCCTCCCAAGTCATTTAGAAAGGTTCGGAGTAAGTGCTTCATCCCTAAAACGGATCTTTGTTCAGTAATGGACCGATTTATATACGCAAAATGCATTCAAGAATTTTACCTTAATAAAATTTAAACCTTATACATTCATTTATACATAGAAGCAGAATCAATGTCTTATAAAACCCCAGAAATTTGTATTCATTGTTTGAAAAGCAGACATCGGCATTTTTCGATAGGCAATATTTATTTATTTTTATCACCTACGTTTCATATGATGCTACGTGGTTAGTATTATCATAAAATCCACTCGGCAACAGAACAAAGTTAAAGAGATAGTCATTTCAAATTTTTTACGTAAATGCTTTAGATTACATTACATTACATTAATAATAATGTAACAAGGGGTTAAGGAGGCTACACTCTGAAGAGACAATGCATTCAAATGACAATCAAGTGATTGAAAGTTACAGGGGTGTACTTAAAGACCAATCTAAAGCTTATAGAAAAGGAGCCACTCGGAAACTTCAGGAAATACTTGCGAATGATCCAGAATATTTACAAATTACTATATAAGGCTACATAGTTCAAAGTTTTGTTTAATTTGAATTATTATTATTATTATTATTAAATTAGTTTTGTTTATTCATCTTTAATCATACTTTGATGCAGGTAGTAACTACAAAATAACAATAATAATCCAGTTCGCATTTATGACGATGGATCTCTCTAGTTGTTTGTAAAATAATTTTTTTCTGCGAACTGGTTAATTTTGGGCAAAAAATTCAAGAGGCATTTTTTGTTTAGAATGAAATAAGCTATTGAAAATAAATTTTTAAATAGCAAACAAATAATAAGACAAAAAGTTACATTGGAAATAAATTTTAGGGGTTGCATTTTCCACCCCTTACAACCATGGGGTAAACCAAATAAATTACGGAGTAAGTGTATTTTTGATAGTAAAAAATGTCACCTTAATTTCAATTTTGTAACTTTTTTAGTGTTTGTAAAAAAATGAAAAACAAATTTTATGTACCCCCTTTAAGGGGCTGTATCTTAACAAGGGATGCTTGAATGAAGTTTCTTTATATAAAAGACCCTATCTCTTTTACAATGAGAAATCACTCCCTGAAATGTTTTACACTTATTTTGTTACACCGGTATATATATATATATATATATATATATATATATATATATATATATATATATATATATATACAGTGTGTACAGTATAAAATGCAGTACATGGTGATCTTGGAAACTGTAGGAGATACGATCTTGGTTAAATGGGACAAAAGTTGCATAATCATGAGGGTATCTCAGATCGGTTTTCAAATTTCAAAGAATTTTCATAGGTTACTAGATAGAGGTAAAAAATACAAAATGAACGATTTCTTTATTTGCTCGTAGTTAGTCTACTAATTGAAATAGAATGTTCAAATTTGGTACATCATGGTAATTCCCCAATGCGCTTCACATTTTCAACTTAGATTTTGTCTAGGGCATCTAGATTTTGCGTGACGATGTTCAACTTTTTATTTTTAAATAACCGCCATATTGGATTTTTACATTTTTGAAATGCTGACAAAAAACCCTTTCCAAAGAGGTATAACATGGCTATGTTTGATTGAATCAAAACACTAAAAATCACATAATTATGTTTTGGTCGTAGTAGGCTTTAATTTCCATTATGATAAAATTAAATAAAAACCCTTAACCACAATTCACTTGTTTGTTGTTGAGAACACCAGCCTGCGGGTGAGGAGAATATCCTTGATAGTGTTTAAAGCAACAATATAGTAAATTATAGGTTGGGAAGGTTCACTTCAGCCTAAGTGGTGAGGAGAATATCCTCTGAAGTGTTCCAGAACAACAGCTAATTTTTTTTTTTTTTAATTACAGGATTTCTACTGATGATGACCACATAGTGGTCGAAATACGTATTTAGTAATTTAAATATTTTTTGTGGTTAAGGGTTTTTATTTAATTTTATTTAAATCGTGCCACAGTGTTCCTATAGATTATTATTTTCCATTATGATAATGAAAATTTTATGAAGTTTATCAGAAATCGTTTTATTACACGTTATAATTCACGTAAAGAATTATGGAAGACTGATGAACGTTCATAGGGCTTCACGTAATATTAATAAGGGTAATTTTTGCTGGACTTTTGTTCATTTAGAGGGAATTATAATTATTGAAAGAAATTAATTCAATTATTTAAAAGTGATTCTATTTAAAGACATTATAAACACTTTGCAAATATTGAGAATACGATAGTAACTGTGGTTAATTGTGTTTTGCTTAAAAGGCATAGGAAGTAGATGTAAAAGGAAAAGTTTAAAAATTCTTTGTTGTATTGTCGCAGCTCTCCGTGCGTGGTTAAATCTGAGCTAGCCGAGGTATTAAAAAGTAAAATTAAAATAAAAATAAAAATTGACAAAAGGAAAATTTTGTAACTTTTTTATTTCACAAAAGGGGGCACCGGGTTATTGCAACGATATCACAGCATATATATATATATATATATATATATATATATATATATACAACTATGATAATAGGATTATTTAGGGGTATATAGGGTCACAAAGGTTGTACACTCCATGTAAACGATACTAAAGTCTAGAGAATTAAACATTTTTTTCATATAGAGTACGCAATTCGCCAAGTATACAAAAAGCAAATATGAAACACACTGCATAAAACTTACAACTAACTTTAATTATTGAAAGGAAGCTCATTCTTATGAATTCAATCACATTTAGTAAGATAAATAGCTTTGTACGCAATCCAATTCATTTTTAAGAATAGCAATGTATTCATAAACTTTAAATAAATACGCATCAGGAACATGGAAAGTCAAACAAACATGAAACTAATTTTTTTAAACTCGACGCATTAATGCTCACAATACACAGATCTTTCGAAACAAACATGTTTTATAAACGCAGGAAGTAAATAAACGCATTTAATTTACGTCATTATAAAATTTACCTACGTGATCTTCAATATAAAATCAACACATAATCCTAACATATTACGAAAACGAAAATAAGGAATCATACGTTTGACTACGTGCAAGTAATAAATTCCTGTACAAATAAGAGGACGTGACTTGAGAAGGTACAAAGTTTCATGCTCAACGGAATCCACAATACAAAATATGATGTCTACGGGATTTGCAAAAGCATTGCAACGAAATTTAGGATGGTAACTCCATGAAAATCCAATGGCTTGCACGACAAGACAAGTGCAACGCCTCAATCAACAAGATAAACTTGGTAAACCAATTATAACAAATGGGTAGGCGTACCTTTAAATAGCGCATGAGCTGATAAAGCGTTAGTCTTTATACAACCAAAGCACGCTCTGTGCATGTTTTAACCAAGCTAACACGCGAAGTTAAACGATCAAATTAAATAATAATATAAGTGAAAGTTGGTTATGGAAAATTCCATATACTAATACAAGTGCAAATATGCAACAGAAATTCGCCGTTGACATTTAAAACGGCATTAAGCATTACTTGAACTAAGGGTTGAACTAAGTATTAAACTGAGGATTGAACTAAATTCAACTAAGTAAACGATTAAGTGTTAAACTCAGCGTTTAACCAAGCTGTACTATCAAACAAAATCAATAAAAAAATTTAACTGAAAACAATCCAAGGATAGTGGTCAACAGCACGTAGAGGCAGTTTTAAGAATTAGGGTGCATGTAGAGACGCGTATTCACAACCAGGAGTTCAACAGGGAAAAACAACAGGTCAGGATAAAATTCATTAACAGCAAAGCATAAGGCATTAATTTCTTTTTAAACATCTAAATTTTGCATGCACTGAAATATTTATGTAAAAGGTCATAAAAATTTTTTAGTTGATACGTAGAAATTACGTAAAAGGGAAAGAAGGTCAGTGAACGTCCAACGTACTTCCAGTGGTATACAGAGTTATTTTTGCTGGCTTTAAACTGATTTAAGAGAGTCATAATTTGGGGACAAATTGATTTGTATTGTTACTTTGATTCAGCGAATGATATTATAAAGGTTGTGGAACTACAAATTGTATATATTTTGGTTATTATATAAATTTTGGTTAATATTGTTTACTTCATTCAGGTAGAAAAAAAGGGGGGCAAAACTTCTCTGCTATTGTATCGTCGTGCACTCTGTGTGGGGTTGAACTAAGCTAGGGTGGTAACCAGCAGTAGGTAACTGAACGTTAAATAGATCGGAGTACGGTGATATATATATATATATATATATATATATATATATATATATGTCTAGTTTCTACAATAAATTTTGAGTAATATAAGTTACAAACATTTTATGATTCCTATATAAGAAGTAATATCAGTAGTCTGGAGTATTCTTACGTTAAAACATGGAAACACGCGACAGAGGAATACATAAAATCGTTGCAGAAAGCTTTAATAAAGGACAAAAGGAATAGAAGAAAAAGGCGATATGCTGTCACTTTTCGCCTGCAGAGAACTCTAGAAAAACAAATGTTGGTTAAATTTAACAAGTCTAACATTTTCCAAGCACGTTTACTTTTAAAATTTAATCACAATAAAAGGATAAAGCGTCAAACAGATAGTCGTATTTCAAAAAACGTAACAAAAAGTCTGACGGATTGAATTACATTTATATGCCTAAAGCTTTAGATCTAGTAGGATTGAGTTATAAAAAACTCACTGATCTATTGTAGAATTACAGCCAAGACGCACCTACTACTAAAGTAGACAAATCTTTTACAAATTGAAAGAGGATCAATGTAGCTGAACAGGCTGGCTGTAAATGTCATACGACCTTTTGCATAAACTTGGTTAAAGTTCAATAGGAATTATGAAATTTTAAAATATTTCTAATTATACGAACTTATTATATGCAAGTAAAACAAAATAAATCACATAATGCTATTTGACCAATATACAGCTCGTAATAAAATATCTATGCTTTCCCACAAATTAATTTTTTAAACATGTTTCGTTACTCTTCTGGTAAGATTTTTAGGTCTACATGTAAGTAAATATAAGAATGGTGAAACAAATAAAATTAAAACGTACTTTTCTTATTATGAGTGTTTGATCGACATTGGCAAAACTTGTTAAATTAAATGACAAATTGCTGACATATAAGTCGTTAAAAGTTACTATGTAGTAAATTTAGAATTATTCAAAAGATAGGTTGCAGAAACGTAGTTCTCTATTGAAATCTTTTATTTTATTAACACACCAAAAATTGCTTCTTCAAATAATTCCAGAAATTTGATAAATGTGTATTACTTCAAAGATGGCCGGATCGAAAGAATAATTCAATTATTGATATGATCAGCAAAAGCAGATTAAGTTTGGTTTTCTAAATTAAAATTATTGTTTATAATTAGTTTGTATGTTCATTAAAACAAATTTTGAAAGCTCTGACCAATATAAAAAGAGTATTTTAGCAAGGAAAACGGGGATACTACGGGGGACACTATTTATGTATTAAGAACTGGCAACATTGGTATTGCCAGGTGAAATCTGAAATTGGCATCGTAAAGTTTGACATTTTTGAAGTAATAGGTACTAAGAACGTTTTGACGTGCAAGCACTATTTGTATTTTTTGCAGTGTTTAAAATTTCATCTCAGCCAAAATATGGAATTAACTCGCGAAAATTTTCGAGCTGAGATTTATTATGACTTTGACGTAGTCTAACTCAAAAACAAGGCATCAATTAACTGAATTCAACTTTTGGCGATAAAGCGCCATCCACAGCCACTGTATATCGCTGGTACACTGAATTCAAACGTGGAGTAGTTCGCTCACGGACGAAGTTAAAGAAGGTCGTCCAAAATCGGTCGTTGTGCTGGAAAATACCAATGCTGTGCGAAAACTAATTGAAGAAATCGTCATGTGACATATGAAAAAATCGAGCGATGTTTAAGCATTAGTATGACTAGCATACATAAGATTTTGCACGAACATTTGTGTGTTCGGAAGCTGTGTGCGCATTGGATTCCACATTTGTTGACAGATGCTCAAAAATGCTCGTGTCGATTGGTGCCGTAAAATGATTTCAAAATACAACTGTGATGCATTCAAAGCGGTATACGACATTGTCACAGGTGACGAGTCGTGCATTTATGCGTATGAGCAAGAAAGAAAAGGCTAGTCGGCAGTTTGGGTGTTTCAATGTGAAGCAAAGCCAATAAAAGTTGTTCATTTTTGAAGCGTTAAGAAGCAAATGATGGCGGTTTTCTTCACGCAAACCGGTCCTGTGGCAACTGTGGCTTTCAAAAATCAAAAGACCGTTAATTCAGCGTGGTCGACCATTTGTTTGCTTGAAGTTTTCAGTAAATTGAGAGAAACCAACTCAAAACGACGAATCATTTTGCATCATAACAATGCGAGCTCCCACACATCACATGCAACAAACGAGTATTTGGACACACAAAAAATCGAATTGATGGGTCATCCGCCTTACAGCACCAAATGACTTCTTCTTGTTTCTAGTAATTAAAGATAAACTGCGTGGACAATGATTTTCATCGCCAGAAGAAGCGGTTGAGGTCTTCAAAACGCATGTTTTAGAACTACCATCTTCTGAGTGGACAAAGTGCTTTGAAGGGTGGTTCAATTGCATGCATAAGTATATAGATCTTAAACACGATTATTTTGAAAAGCAATAAAAGTATTTTTCATCAAATTCATTTGTATATTCTTTCTATTCTCAATACATAAATAGTGTCCTTGATATCTTTATTGTGAACAATAAGATATTGGAGGTTGACAGATGGATTTGAAAACTATATCGATGTGATACTTATTGAAAATATTTTTAATTCAAGAAATATTGAAAGAAAATATGGTAGGTTACAGTATTTTTGCTGAGGATGAAGGGAGCAAAGTTGATAGGGCTGTTCAAGGAGTTTTTGATTTTTTAAGTAAGAAAGGGACAAATGTTGTTTGGATAACTGTTTTATATGTAATTTGTTTAACAATATTCAGTTTGTGGTTATAATTTTTAGCGGTCATGGGAGTGGTAAGTAATCTTCTAATTAAAAATATAAGACTTCTAAATTTGCAAGACCAAGGGTGGTTGGAATTGTGAGGAATGACAGAATCTGTGGTTGTGGGTTCTATATATGCTCAATGAGGAGAACTGTAATAAATCAAAAAAGGAAGAGTATTATTAAATTCATATTCTGAAAAATGTCTATTTTTGGATGAAAAGTATTGAGCCAGTTATGAAAAGTGTTCAAAAAATTAACAGAACCGATAGTGACAACGAAAATGTCATCGACGAAGCGTCCCAAAATAAAATTGTATCTTAAAAATGTGTATTTGCTTATAAAGTATTTTTCTAGATTGTCCATAAAGATTTCAGCTAAGTATACCCCTAAATAACCCAATTATCATAGCAATATATTATAACAAATAAATAGGGGGGGCTAGGGATGTTAGGAGTTGGCAAATATTGGTGCTTCAGTGATAATAGTCGTACTGTTTCGATACTCTAAACGACAGTTTACGTAAATACTTGTGTTCAACAATACTACAGGTGTAATGTCCGTGTGCTCTTTTGTATTGCGGCTGTAAATTTGAGCAAGTAGGATATTGGAATAAACTTAAACATACGGTGGCTAAGTAATTTTGTTGTGGCTTGGGTTATAAACACCGCACCGAGAGATCTTGTTAGTCATTCTTCCTAAGACATTCTACTGTATTTAAATGGAGAGCATATTCATTGCTGTTAGGAGAACTTTAGTCATATTTTGGTGTGTTGGATATGTCCATGTATGAATATAGTGGATGTGGAATTGGAGTGATTGTTTGATTAGGTAGATGTTTAAATTTAAGAGCCTATATTATGTATATAAACTATAGTCTGTTTTAAACTGTAAGTGAATTTAAGTAACTAGAGACTTTAGAAAAAGATTGGGATTCAGAGTAATTATTTGTCTATTTATTAAGATGTGTAAGGATATATAGGACATGTATGTAAAAATATGATATTGAATCAAGTAAGCTAAGGGTAGGAGAGAGTGATTTAAAAAAAATAAATAAGATGACAGATGATTTTTGTAAAATTTAATGGAATTTAAGTTTTTTAGTTCTGAGACTATAAAATTTTGTGATAATGTTAACCTCTGCGTATGTTATATTGGAAACCAAATACGAGATTGTAAAGAAAAGTTTATAATTAACCAAAAATATATTTGTTGGCGAGATGGATAGAGTTTCATTTGACCAGAATAATTTTCCCAGAGAGTAAAATTAACCACTGGAAAAAAATAAGACCCAAGAGAAAACGAAGCTTAGAGATATAGAAAAGATAGAAGAAGATAAAACCCACAAACAAACACCATCCACACAAGACTAGGAGAACCAGAGTCAGCACAAAACTTTAAGGAAAGTAAAAACAATTTATTAATATTTGCCAGTAGTATTAGTACTCGTAGTTAGGTAGGTGAAGAGGGAGTTTGATTATTACGTTACATTGTAAAGGGAACCACTGTATTTATGAATAACTGTGATCGGGATACAGGCTTTGGACAAGAAAAGTAAGAAATTTTCTTGATGTAATAAATAATAATAAGTAAAAATTTTGGTCTTTATTTATAATAGGGATAACAATACAAAACAGTAACACTTATTTGAAGTTACAGGTACGGATACGAAAGCCCTGCAGCAGCACAGGATAAGAAAGACACGTGGGTGAATCGTGTATGGTGTCAAATTCACAATACCCAGATAAACAGGCATTTGAGTAAGACCTAATTTATAAGTAATCTTAAAATTTGTTTTAAAACCATAATTTATTCAAATAATTGTATATGAAACGGACAGATATTTCACGTTTTGAACAGTAACCATTTTAAAACCATATAGGATCTGTAAGGGTAATTAAGGACAACCAAATAAAGAAAATTTTTATATACGCACGACAGAAACTGTTGCGATTGAACTCTCCCTGAGGTGTCTCATTGCTGGGGATAGGCAGCCGGTGCAAAGTATAGAACTCCAATTGTGTAGACTGTAGAGTCTTTGAATCTTGCTCGAAGTACTATTATATAAAATGTGACGAATCCAACGTGAGGCTCGAAGAATTATATAAATATATATATATATATATATATATATATATATATATATTTATATATATGTGAGTATATATATATATATTATATGGTAAATAATTTACCTACAATAATAATTATAGAAAGAAATAAATAATTTCACATGTGTTAGACATACTGTAACATTTATTTTCAATAATAATTATTTACATTGAATTACAAGAATAATGCGCTAAGCGTGCATTGTTCCTTATTGATCTACTTATATTAATATATCTGTGTCACATAAAGCTATTTCCAAGCGCATCTCTAGTTGTTTATTTCGTATTCCACGCCTCTAACGTCGCGACCACTCGGTTCTAGTTTCGACAAGTTAGTCGGCCGCTGGCAACAGCTTTATTAAGATGTATTTTCGGCTAGAGGCTGGCAACCTTCGCATCAATTATTAACTATTGAGATATCTTCTACTAACGGTTAGTAAAGAATATATTTTACGAACTAATTTAATTAGAATTAATTTATTTAGCGCGACACGTAGAATGAAACATGTAGAATTCGTCATGTAGGATCCAAAAATTTAGAATTACCGTTATTTAGGAACAGTCGATTTGAAATTTGTCTAATAAGAAATTTGTCTAGTAAGAAATTATGGATGTTAATTTGGATGCAGTTGTATCTAATTAGAAATGGCTGGTAACTTTGTTTGAAGAACGAAATTTCCATCTCAATTTATCGTGAAGCAACAAAAGCAGTTTTGGTTCATTATTAGTTATAAGATATGTCATGCATGTGTTTTAAAGGTTAGAGCACGTAAACTTGCTATTATGTTTACAACATGTAAATTGTGTAAATTTCAATTATTGTTGAACTGGTTTTATAAGCCGTAGAACAAAATTTTGTCAGATTAGCTTTCTATAATAACAAGCTTTGTTCCATTTGAACCTTCGATAATTTCAACGTATGTTTTCGACGTCATATTTTTTTTGTTTTGCACAGTTGACAGATGTTGTCTTGAAAGCAGATGCTTTGTGCAGCTGTAATGGAATTTAAACAAAACATTCTTATTTTTGTGATCAGCTTTTATCTATACATAAATTATTAAACGTAAATATGAAAGTTCAAATCCACGTTATGTAAGATTCTAGTAATTGTAATCTACCTGAAAAGATCTGCACAGGTTAGAACGTAATTCAGTGTGTTATGCTTACAAATTATTATCACTCAAATATTTATAACAGGTTCATGTTTAAAATATAGTTGGTTGTTTTAAAAAAAGTCAAAACTTTAACTTTGATGTAGTTGTTAATGACAATTTTTTTCTTGTTACAAAGTCCGAAATTTTAAAAGAGAGTTTTTTTAGTAAACAATTAGTTCAAATTTGAGACTTTTATTTTGGTCAAATGCAATCAAGTCTAATTACACATAGGTAAAATTTTTCTGAGTAATAATTTGATGCCAATATCATATTGGATATACATTTTTTATTCTTTTTATATTTTTATAGGACACAAATGTGTTCTACATTTTTATATATTTAATCATTCCAATCTCTTACAGGAGCTGCGTCTTATTTTAATAAGACAGGTTTTTGTTAACGAAGGCGATCATTTTATCTCTGGGTTTCCACGACCGCCCTTAGAACTGTGCTTTGCAATTATCGTAATTATCTCAGGACATGGTGGCACCTATTTGATTTAGATTGGCTTTGGTTTGCAAACAGAATTCGACTTACCCCCCACTTCTTATTGCTCTACCCAGGAAGAGACCCCTAGCTATGTCGAAAGACTTTTGGTTCCCTAGCGCCTTAATGTAAAATAAATAACGTTTCAGTGGTGCTTTCAGTACAATAGAACAAAAAGACGTTTCAGTCTTTTGTAAAGCAAAAGTCGTTTCAGTGACGCCGCAACGTGTAGGGCTAAGAAATTTGTTTGCTCAAAATTTATTTTGCTTCAAAATTTGTTTGCTTAAATTTGCTATTAGTTTCAAAATTTGTTTGCTTAAATTTGCTATTGTTCTTGAAATTTGTTTTGGCACAAATTTAGTTGAGACACTGACCTTCCTTCAGTCAGTTAATTACCTTAGTCAAATTTATTTTTAACTTTAATTTTATTTTGACCCAATAAAGATTTTGTTTGATATTGTTTTGGCAAAAACCTATTTTTACCAAATTCACTTTTTGACTTTGACCTTTCGTTGCCCAAAATTTACTTTAACAATTTTCGTAGGGCTTAAATCATTTAGATTTATCAATTTAATTTCATTAAAATATTAGACTATCGCAATCATGTCTGAAAAATTCCAAATTGTTTGTTTACTTAAAGAGGAACTGGAATATGAACTGAGAATCAGAGGAGTAGTGAGTGAGAGACCAGTTCTTGAAAAAAGAAAAATTTTAGGTAGACTATTAGCTAAAGAAGTCGATAAGCCTGGTTATCTGATTGATCTTTCGAGTTATGTAGTAGATTTTGCGACAGAAAGTAAAGAGATATCTGTTTCAGTTGAGTCAGTTCGAAATGTTTTGTCCGAATTTGACGGTGATTCGTCGGATTCAATTTGTAGGAAAGCTTGTTCAAGGTTGATTCACCTTTCTGGTCGAGTTAAACGCATGAAAATTCCTGTAATAAATTCAGAGGAAGCCATTAAGTTCAGAAATGCAACCGTAGCAACCATACTTACCCTATAAGCTGAGTTATATGATAAAGTCAATAAGAGTACAGAGTTCACTAATTTTGATCGGTCTATTGTAGTATCACCTTCAGTTGATAGTGTGCCTACCCATTCAATTTCGTATGTAACACCTTCTTTACCTATAGGTTTGTGGCCCGTAAAATTTTCAGCTGACCCTAAACAATTATATTCATTTTTAGATAGAGTCAGCGAATTAGCGCAATCTCGTAAGGTACCCGAAGCTGATTTATTTGGATCAGCATGTGAACTTTTTGTGGGAAATGCTTTGATTTGGTTTAGAAATGTGAAACATTCGTTGAAGGATTGGAATTCATTATTAGAACGTTTAAAGGAAGATTTTTTACCCGGTTTTTCAGATGATGATATTTGGGAAAAAATTAAAAATCGTCGTCAAGGTAAAGATGAAAGTATTGTTTTATTTGTTGCGCATATGCAAACTTTATTCAGTAGACTTACTAATGAGCCAGCAGAAGTAACTAAAGTTAGGATGATAAGAAAAAATTTGATTGTTGATTTTATTTCAGCACTTGCGTTGTCCGACATTCAAGATGTACCTACCTTAGTAAGGTTGTGCAAAAATTAGAAGAAGCTTCTTTGATGAAACTAAACTCAGTTTCTGCATCTTCGAGTAAGCCTAACAAGTCTTGTAGTTCTTCTAAGCATCCATTTGAGATTAAACATCCCGTTTTGAATGAAAAAGTTTATGCAGTTAAGAGTAGGGTTTATCAAAATAAATTAGTTAATCCTCAAGTACAAATAGTTGATAATGGTACTTCTGAGCCTTCAGTTTTTAATTCGTTTGGTCCTGATAAGAAAAATAATTTTGCTTATTGGAATTGCTCCCGTGGTGGACATTGGTTTAAAGATTGTAGAGCACCCAAACGGATTTTTTGTTTTGAATGTGGTCGAAAAGGTGTTAAGGCAACTTCGTGTCCACAATATTCAAAAAACTAGTAAAGCGGCAGGTGCATGGTGGTCGGCATTCTGTTTCGCGTGATAAGGCTACAGTTATGTTGTGTAAACAAGAAAAATATTTTTGCAAAGATGATTGGTCGAAATGTCTTACAGTTGTAAAAAATTTTTGTCAGATTTCTTCGAAGCCTAAGACTAATTCGTTGTTCATAGAAAAGCAGTGTGATAATCGACCTTACATTATGGTGAAATTGTTTGATAGGGATATTACCGGTTTTCTAGATTCCGGATGCACTACCTCAGTGGTTGGAGCCTTAGCTCTTTCGATAATTGAAAAGTTAGACTTAAAAATTTTTAGTTCAGCAAAGACAGGTATTACTACTGCTGATGGATCAGTAAAGTCTGTTTTAGGTTCTGTTGATTTACCAATTTGTGTGGGTAATGATTGTCGTATTCTTAATGCATTGGTGGTCCCGTCCCTACCTCATGCTTTTATATTTGGTAGTGATTTTGCAAAATTATTTGGTGTAGTTGCCGATTTTAGGAACAATAAATGGTTTATTCAGAGTAATATTGAGAATAGTATTGTGTATTAAGGTTCATCTACTAATGACTACTTGTTTGATTTGCATGACCTTTCGGATGTTCAGTGTGTGCAAGCACAAGAGACTATAGATTCATTCAATGAAATTAGCAGTGATGATAGGTTGGGACGTACTAACCTGATCGAAATGGATATAGATACAGGTAATGCTAAGCCCTTCCATAAGAAACCGTATGTAATGTCACCGTATATGAGTAAGATATTGAATGATGAGTTGGACGACATGCTTAGACTCAAAGTTATAGAACCGTGTATTAGTCCGTGGTCATCTCCAGTATTGTTGGTTAAGAAGGCAGATGGAGAATATCGTTTCTGTTTTGATGGTAGAACCTTGAACGAACTAACTGTTTACGATTCGTATCCGCTTGCAAATGTAGATAGAATTCTCAATATGCTGAGAGGTGCAAACTATATTTCGTCACTTATTTGAGAAAATCGTTTTGGCAAGTCCCTCTTAGTGAGTCATCTAAAGATAAGACCGCTTTTAGTATTATTTCGCGAGGACAGTATAGATTCACGTGTATGCCATTTGGGTTGAAAAATGCTGCGCAGACGCAACAGCGATTAGTAGATGCGATTTTTGGTCCACGTTTTGAACCTCATGTATTTTGCTATTTGGAAGACATAATACTATGTTCGTCGTCGTTTGAAGAACATTTGAAATTATTGTCAGAGGTTAAGCAACGTCTAAAAGAGGCTAACCTTACTATAAATATAGGAAAATGTGAATTCTTCAAAAAGTCACTTAAATTTTTGGGTTATATAGTAGGTTCAAATTCACTTCGTACAGACCCCGATAAAGTATCAGCTATGGTTAACTTTCCTCGACCGAAAACCACGACGGAAGTTAAGAGATTCATAGGAATGTGCAGTTGGTATCGTCGCTTTATAAACAATTTTTCGTCATTAGTTTCGTCCATTAATGATCTCGTTAAGAAAAAGAAAAAAGGTCAAACTGTAACTTGGAGCCCGGAGGCAGAAAATTCATTTGTGTTAATTAAACAAGCCTTAGTTTCGGCACCTCTTCTTTCGCAGCCAGATTATTCGGCCCCTTTTATTGTCGAATGCGACGCCAGTAACACTGGGTTAGGTGCTGTGCTGATACAGAATATAAAAGGAGAAGAACATGTAATTTCGTACGCAAGTAAAACCCTAAGCCGTACGGAGCGCAATTACTCCACCACAGAAAAAGAGTGCTTAGCAGTCATTTTGCTATTGAAAAATTTCGTCCGTTGGTGGAAGGAGTTCGATTTACAGTTGTTACTGATCATTTTTCGTTACTTTGGTTGAGTAATCTTCAGAATCCCACTGGAAAACTTACCAGATGGTCTGTTCGATTAAGGCAACATTCATTTGATTTAGTACACAGGAAAGGAAAATTTAATATAGTTCCAGATTGTCTTAGTCGTGCTGTTCCTGTAGAAAATCCTGAAATTGATTTAGTAGAGATCAAACTTGATAATGTAGGCTTGTGGTATGAATCTTTAAGAAAGAAAATTTTGTGGTCACCCAAAAGCTACCTACAATGGATAGTGGAAGATGGTTTTATCTTTAAGTTTATTCCTTCCAAATTACCTCATTCGGCGAATATTGTAGAGTGGAAGCACTTAGTACCAAAACCTCAGCGTAAAGATGTCATCAGATCATGTCATGACCCCCCTACTGCAGGACATTTTGGCTCTTTGAAAACTTTGTCTCGTGTCCAAGAATTGTATTATTGGCCAAAAATGATTTTTGATGTACGTAAGTTTTGTCGGAAATGTTTGATTTGTGGTGCTCAAAAACCACCAAATAAAGGTCCTCTTGGCAAGATGGGAAAGGAAAAAGAGGTTAGATTTCCGTTCCAAACCATTGCTTTAGATTTGATGGGTCCGTTCCCTCGTTCCAAACGCGGACATAAATGGCTCTTAATTGTTGGCGACTGGTTTTCAAAGTATTCGATTCTACAACCTTTGCGCAGTGCCAAGGCACATTTCATTGAAAAATTTTTAGAAGAAAAAGTGTTTCTTGTTTACGGCGTACCACAATTTGTTATTTGCGATAATGGTCCACAGTTGATTGGTCGTGTTTTTAAAGCTTTGTGTGCAAAGTGCGAAATCCAAAAGATTTGGTACAATGCTGTTTATGCTCCTCAATGCAATTTTGTGGAGAGGATTAATAAGACAGTTGGTACTGCAATCCGTTCTTACGTAGAAGAACATGATACGTGGGATATTGAGATATCAAAAATTCAGTATGCAGTTAATTCAGCGAAACACGAATCCACCAACTATTCGCCAAATTTTTTAGTCTTTGGTCGTCAGGTACCCTTAAGTGGAAAAGCTTATAGTAACATTTTTGAACCCGGTCAAGATGTAGATGTTGTTTCTAGCAGTAGACCTTCTTATGTTTTGGATCGTCATTCTTTGTTTGATATTTTTGGAAATGTCCGTGAAAATTTACATGCAGCTTATCAACGTTCGAGTAAACGCTACAATCTTAGAAGAAGAGACATTTCATTTCAAGTTGGAGAAAGAGTAAGAAGGACCAATAAGGTACTTTCGAGTGCTGGTGATAAATTCTCCGCTAAGTTAGCTCCAAAATTCGTTTTGTGCAAAGTTCGAAAAAAACATTCCAATTTAGTATATGAATTAGAGAATGAGGATGGATCAAAAGCCGGAAAATGGCATGTTAAGGACTTAAAGCCCTTTGCTGCATCAGATCCAGATGAAAATGATGATCCTGAAAATTAGTTCCAGTTCAGTCATTTCTTTGATTATAAGTAAATCAGTTGTTTGCTTGTTTCGTTTTGTTCTGATTTTTGATTTAGTATGGTCTTAACTAATACTAAATGAAGACTGTCCTTTGCAACTTATTTTGTTCGAAAATTTTGTATAGTAGTTTTGTAGTGTACATTGATGTACATACTAGTTAAGTTTGTCGCGCGTTAATAGAAGATATTATTAGAAAGTAGAAATAAGTCGACTATATATATAGTTAGTCCTGATTTCTACATAATTAGGTAGAGAGAATATTGGCATATTCTTTCCCTTGTTTTCGACCTTTCTTTAATTTTTGTTTGATAAGGTCAGAGGTTTGCATGGTGTACCTCACCATTTGATCCATCACTAATATGTGTTGATGTTGGAAAATTGGTGATAGGATAATCAGTAGGGTGAAGGAGATTCCAGCCCTGACTGGTTCGGTTTTATACTCAAAGTTTTGGGTTGAGAGATAATTGTGTAGGAGTTTAAGTTTAGTAAAAACAGGACTTCTGGCACCTTGAGTTATGGGGGTGATGTGCACTCAGTTCTGTTTTTTTGTAAGTAACCTGTTGGTTGGTTACTTTAGTTTTGATTATCACCTTGAGATGATAATATTTTGAATTGTGATGCTGTTTTGATATAGTAGCGTCCTTTTTGGTTGATAAAGTTGCTTGAGCTCCAGGAAGTGGAGTTGTTATTTTTGGGAAACTTAGATAATTTGTGTTGTGTTTAGTTATAGTTGGTAGATACTGGCTTCGGTAGGAGTAAGAAAGTTCTTGCTCTAGTAAAAGAGTTCCTTTAAATTTAAGATTAAATTGATTTTTTTTTGTCCCGTGGAGTGTTTGACTTTTTAATTTGACTTCTCTCGATTTTGACTTATACCGGTTGTGACTCCCCGATTTTGTCTCCCTATGGACGTTTGGTGCACGTAGTTACCGACACACTCAAATTTGTATATATTTGCCCCCCTCGTTTTCATAGTTTCGTAATTATTCTGGATGTTGAATAAATTAGTAATTCTGATTCGTAAAGTATGATGTTTAGTAAATATTTGTGATGTCAGTTGAGAGTTTAATAAAAGCTATTATAAAAAAAAATCTTTGTTTTTTTGCTTAAAATTTTTTGTTGTAAAAATAAGTGTAACATTTGTATTTTTCAGTCGTAATTTAATTGCATTGAATTACAAAAATAATGCGCTAAGCGTGCATTGTTCCTTAGGGATCTAATTATATTAATATATGTGTCGCATAAAGCTATTTCCAAGTACATCTCTATTTGATTGTTTCGTGTTCCCTCCTCTGACGGCGCGACCGCTCGGCTCTGGTTTCGACAAACAGTCGGCCGCCTGCAACAGCTGTGTTAAGATGTATTTTCGGCTGGAGGCTGGCAACCTTCGCATCAGCTATTAATCGTTGGGATATCTTCTAATAACGGTTGGTAAAGTATATATTATACGAATTAATGTAATTTGAGGTAATTATTTAGCGCGACCTGTAGAATGCGACCTGTAGAATGCGACCTGTAGAATGCGACAAAATATAATTCGACAATGTAGAATGCAACGATAAAGAATGGAACAAATATAATTCGTCATCTAGGTTCCAAAGAATTACCGTTATTTAGGAACAGTTGATTTGAAATTTGCCTCATAAGAAATTTGTCTGATAAGAAATTATGGAAGATAATTTGGATGCAGTCGTTTCAAATTAGAATGGCTGGTAACTTTGCTTGAAGAACGGAAATCCCGTCTCAATTTGTTGTGAAGCGGCTAATGCAGTTTTTGGTTCGTAATTAGCTGTAAGATTTTTAAAGTTTAGAACACGTAAACTTGCTTTTATGTTTTTAGTACACGTAAATTGTGTAAATTTCAATTAATTGTTGAGCTGGTTTTACAAGTTGTAAAACGAAATTTTGTCGAATTAGCTTTCTAAAATAACATGCTTTGTTCCATATGAATCTTCGATAAGTTCAACGTATGTTTTCGACGTCATATTTTTCTGTTTTGCACAGTTGACAGATGTTGTCTTGAAAGCAAATGCTTTGAGCAGCTGTAATGCAATTTAAACAAACATGCCTATTTTTGTGATCAGCTTTATCTGTACATAGATTATTAAACGTAAATATGAAAGTTCAAATTCTCATTTTGTTAGGTTCTAGTAATTTGTTATCTACCTGAAAAGATCTGCCCAGGTTAGAATTTAATTCACTGTGTTATGCTTACAAATCATTATCACTTTAATTTGTATAACACGTTCATGTTTAAAGTAAAGTTGGTTGATTAATGAAAGAAAAAAAGGAAAGTTAAAACTTTAACTTTGATGTAGTTGATTAATGACAATTTTTTGTTACAAGTTCCGATATTTTAAAAGAGTTTTTTTAGTAAACGTTTAGTTCAAAATCTAAGACTTTCATTTTGGTCAAATGCGATCATATCTAATTACATTAAGCTAAAATTTTTCAGAGTAATAATTTGATGCCAATATTATATTGGAAATATTTTTTTTATTATTCCTTTATATTTTTTTATAGGACACAAATGGTGTTCTACTTTTTTATTTATTTAATCTTAGCAATTTCTTACAGGAGCTGCGTCTTATCTTAATAAGACAGGTTTTTGTTAACGAAGGCGATCATTTTATCTTTGGATTTCCACGTCCGCCCTTAGAACTGTGCTTTGCAATTATCGTAACTATCTCAGGACATGGTGGCGCCTATTTGATTTAGCTTAACTTTGGTTTGCAAACAGAATTCGACTTACCCTCCCACTTCTCATTGCTCTACCCAGGAATAGACCCCTAGCTATGTTGGAAGACTTTGTTCTCTAGCGCCTTAATGTAAAAAAAAGCAAGACGTTTCAGTCTTTTTTAAAACAGAAGTCGTTTTAGTGGCACCCATCCAACGTAAGGCCTAGCAAAAATAGTTACAATCCTTTCGCACACTCTACATTAGTTGAAAATATTTCACAACAACACCTGTAGTTGTTTATAATAATCATCAGATTTAAGTGCAATTATTTTTTCGTCATTAGGTTTTGGGGTTTGAAACTGTTTGGACGTGTACCTCAACTTATTTATGTTCTGAGCTAGTCTACACAGTTCCATAAAATTCTCACAGCATCCTATATACACTCAATTCCCCTTATATTGTTTTCTAGTTATATGCCCTATTTCACCGAGATTCAATGGCATGTGAAGGGCGTTAAACAGCCTGTGGCTGTCGAATATTCCCCAACTTTTAGACATTTGCCGTATTAATAGTTTTCCAGTAAATCCTTTCGCACAATTAACATTAATTGAGAATACTGCAAGACCAATACCTGTTTGTTTATAATAATCATCTTTATAGATACACTTGCTTTTTTCGTCATTGGTTTTTCCATTTTGGGACTGGTTGGATGAATACTTCCATTCTAAGCTAGCATACACACTTCCCTGACATTCCCACATCCTACATCTTTCACTATCTGTGTGCAATAGTCTAACCTAAGTCTACCCCTACTTCTCTTTTTCCTTATCTCTGCTTTTAATTCCGCACTACTCCCTCATGTCTTAGTGTGTGGCCTATCATACTCTCTCTCCCTTTTTTTACTGTTTTCCAAATATTTCCTTCTTCCCCTATCATTTCTAGTACCTATTTGTTCTTAACTTTGTCTGTTCATGATATCTTCATCATACGTCTGTAGCTCCACATCTCAAAGGCATCTACCTTTTTTTTTGTTTGCCTCTCTTACTGTCCAGGCTTCACAGCCATACAGTGCTGTGCTCAACACATCTGTTTTAAGCAATTTTTCCTTGTTTCTATGTTTGTTGTCTTTGAACACAGCAGTCACTTTTTCTTGTTAAATGTAGCACGACCTTGTGCTAATCTTTGTTTTATATCTTTTGTGCTTTTCCCATCTTGCGTTGTTTGGCTTTCTAGGTAGCAGAAGATATCCTTAACCTCCAGTAAGTTCTCGTTACTTATTGGTATTCTTGTTTTTGATTTATTTTCCCCTCTTTTGGATACTAGAACTTTCGTTTCATTTCTGTTAATTTTCCTACCGTATCTTTCTGTTAAAACTGTTTATATCCCGGAATATTTCTGGCCGCCATGTCTAAGCTGCATTCAATGTTATTCTATTCGGATTCTTCTTCCGTAGTATCATAAATTTTTCCGATGGGTTTTAGCAATTCGTTTGACTTTTTCTCAGATGTTTTGTAGATATTTTTATTTTCTAGTTTCTCAAAGTCTAAGTCCTTTTTTCCGTTCCTTTTTTCAAATTTTTAAATCTAAGCGCGGTTTTCATAATTACGATGTTGTGGTGAGTGTCTATATTTGCTTCCGGGTAGCCTCTACAACCTGTTACTTGATTCCTTAACCGTTGTCTAACAATAATGTATTCTATATGATAACTACCTATATCTCCTGGCATCTTCCACGTGCATGTCTTCTAGCATGATGGTGAAATAATGTGTTTGTGATGGTTAAATTATTTTTGTCGCAAAACTCTACCAGCCTATTTCCCCTATCGTTTCTCGTGCTTAGGCCGAATAAACCTACTACTGCTCCTTCATTACCCTCAACTACCACTGCATTAAAATCTCTCGTAACTATTAAATTTTCATATATTTCATATATTGGTTTGTATTTATTAACTAATTGAAATTTATTTAAGTTACGTGTTTTGATTTTCTTTTCATTTCATTTTCTTTATTCGTGTTTGTTCATTGCAATAATATTAAGCAAAATAATCATCGCTGGTTTAGCGAGTGGTATGCTTGGGATTTGTTCACTTTTCTGATTCATAATTTATTTTTTTGTTCGTATTCTATTGATTAGTGTGTTGTGACGTTATTTTTTCTCTGACAACACAAACATGATAAATACATTTTTTATTATTTAACTTGCTTTGGTTGCTATAAAATATTAAAATGGATCAAATGGTGCCAAGAAGGAAACACGTGCTAAAACATATTCAACTAATCAACATCAATTTTGGTGGCGACTGCATTATATCAAAGGGGGCCTTTTGACTTTAAAGCCTCTTTTATTTTGGTGAGTGAAATATGGTTTATTCACACCAATTAGCGAATTGTAGATTATCAATATGTGCATTAACTTTATGTTGATTTTAAAAAACAGTATGTATTCAGATATTCTGTTACCTATACTTGTATTTTTTTATATCGTATATATAGCACGTGGGATGAATAAGTATGAATTAGTTAGCTGTTGTATTGCAAAAAGTAAATTGCATTTAAATCTGATTGGACAAATTTAGTATATTAATTCAAGCAATTTCAATAACCATTGCGTTAATATTTCAAAATCGCAAATACGGCATGAAATGAAATGAAATTAATTCTAAAGCGTGCTATTTAGAGAGTTTCCTGCGGTACGAAAGGCTTTTCAACCAATTTAATATAATGTTGGTCTTTGTGTGACAAACGCATTTATAAAGGTAGGTGATTAAATCCAGTGATCAGCGATGAAAAATTTGAGCTACTTAATTAATGGTAGTAAGTAACAATACCATTATGTTTTAAATAGTGTTTACATTACTCAGAAATCTGAACACCAAACACCGAATGAGCTTATGCGATGTACAAGCATGGAATGTTTGACAATCGAGTTACTAATTAAAGTACTTTTTGTCTTAAATTGAAACTTGTCTGCTACGGGTAAATGAGCGTTACGTTAACAAAGTTTAATTTGCCTTACGAGGCAGGAACCCCGTAACAATATAAGGGTGTGTCGGCTAATTACAGTGGTGCGTAGTGGATTCCTATGAAAATATAATAAAAGAAAATAGAAAAATTCGAAATAGAATTAATAAAGAAAAATAATACATAAAATCGATGAAATACAAAAACTACGTTACACTATCACATACCCCTACTTGTTATAATGGATGGGCGCCAAACCGTCTGCCACAGCAATCTCTTCCGGTAGTATTCCCTATACGGAAGACTTTTATTCCGCATAGGTCCACTTTGTAGCGGTTTCTTAAATTTTAGTCACATTATATTTACCTTTCTCCAAAATATCTTAAAACACTTATTAAATTTTTGGTCAAATTAAATAAAATTGAAAAATATCTCTTTCAAATACGATTCCATCACTGGAATAGGTGAACATTCTTTACAAATGTGTCTGTTCACCTACTTTTAAATAAATTCAAATAAAATTCAACGTAAACTTAAGTTCTTTCAGCATTAAACAACTTCAATATAAATACAAATATACTTTCCTTATCAAAAAAAAAAAATTGCTTAAGGTTGTTATAACGAACAGAAAACAGTTAAATTCCAGTTGCTTTTTCTATCATTTCATTGTCCATTCCAAAATAATAAATTTTTATGCTTTAGCTAACACTAAATTTCACTAATGAAGTTTGCAGTTAAAATCTATATACACTACTTCTATCGCCAATTAGTCCAACACAACAATTACTTGCACCTTGATTGATTTTGGTGTTATTTCAATTCCTTAAATCTGAGCATGTCCAGAAACCTTCACTATTTTAACTTCAGCTGACTCAACTCCCTTAACTCAACTCAATCTACTTATTTGAAATCCTCGCTGGTAGCTCTTTTATTACGGCACGCATACGTTTTTAAAATCTCACGCATGGTTCACCCATTTATCAAATCTACAAATTAAGTCCTACAAAAGCTCACGTACCGCTTTAAATATCCTCTTCTGAGAAAGACAAATTACATCTTAAAGCTAGATTCGTTCAACCTTACTTTCAGCTTAACTTCATATCAACCTCTAAGTCCGCGGTCACTTCTACCTTGTTACGTCTTTGTACGACTACTTTTTGTGTAATTTTATTACCGGGTGCAAATTATTAATTCGTTTTTCTGTCGGATCTAATCATTGTCATTTAATGTCTTCTTTTATTATCTTCGATCGAGAGTTTTGTCATAGTACAGTCTTCCTGTTGGGTTTATGGGACGAATTCCTGAATAGTAGTTGTGGTTTTATGTGATATACGTTCGTGTTTCCTTCCGTCTTCAGCAATATAAATATTGTAACATTTAGCAATGTATAAAATGATAAAACGACCTGCAATTTGATATTCGCTAGCTTCTTCTATTCAGCGTATGGACTTTTATATTATTTGACATGCTTTAAGTGTATCAAGGCGTTTTCTTTGTATTGCAAATATGTAACATTAATTTTAATTTCTCTTACTAAAATTTTTAAAAAGATCTCCTATATTTGAGAAACATATTAATTCATTGTTACCTACTTCGTAATTCTGAAGCTTTATTAAAATGATATGATTCCGCTATAAAAATTTGCTGAAATAAATATTTTGTTCCCTCTTTTTGTGGTTTTAAATAATTTATGAACCTAAATTCCGTTTCAATGTGAACTTAACAGATGAAACGGATGTTGTGGTTTTTAGCTTTTATTTTAATAGAACTATGAATTTAGTGAGATGTTTTGCTTACTGAACACCACTATATATGAAATCAGAACACATAGGGTATATCAATATTAAGTTGTCCGTTCAAGATTAAGTTTTTCTTTTTGCATTCGTTTTTTATTTACCGTAACACCAACGAGTTATAATAGTATTGGTAGTATGTAACAAAAATTATTGAAAACTAGTATTTCATTTAGCACTCGGAAACTTATGTCGCATTAAAAACATTCAATATCATAGTTCTAGAAAAATCAGTAAATCAGTAATAGCTGTAAAATAAAAAATTTTCAAAATTTAATTCATTATATAAAGAATGTGTAAAACGTTACCTTTTGAGAGTGTGTGTGTGTGTAATGTAATTTACGTAAACTGGACGGACGTTAATTATTTATTACTAAATAAACGACAAACACCCCTTAACTGAAATATATCTGCAGATCACATTTTAAAACTAGTAAAAGCTACACTCGATTCAGAAAAAAAACACGGCCGTCTATAAAAATCAAAGTCAGTAAAATAGAATGCTATATCCTAAAATATTTTAAATTTAAATTTAATCACTCTTGAATCTCATGGATTTTACAATTTTTCCCCATTTATAACACTTCTAACGTTAAATATATATTGAACAAAAGACAACGGTTTAGTACGTAAAAAGGGGTTAGTTAATAGATCAGCGACGTTAGATTTAGTATTAACGAAATTAATCCACAAACCACCTTTCTTTAATAATTAATTGCGTTATAGTTCATATCTAGATGTTTAGTGGAGTGATTGATAATAGCATTCTGTGAAAAATAAATGGAGGATTGATTACAGGTAAAATGAGCCTTGCGTTCATAAATTTCAATTTGTCCTGAAGAAGCGGGGACCCTGTAATAATATAAGGGTGCGTTTGCTAACTATATAGTGCGGGTATGGGTCTCCATGGAAGAAATTGTTAAAGAAAATAGCAAAATTGCGAATTAAAGCAATAAGAAAATAAAATGGCTAATATACAAATAACTACGTTTCACTATCACTTACCCTGGAAGGTTCTTTTTCTTGTCATAATTAAGGGCGCTAAACTATCTAGTCGTAGCAATCCCTTTTATATTATTCCTACACGGAAGACGATAATTCCGCATAGGCCGCTTTTGCTTCGGTTTTCTAATTTCGATCCACTTATACGTTACCAATCTTTTAGATATCTTAAAATGTTTGTTAAGTTTTGTCAAATTTAATAAAATTGAAAAATAAAATGCCTCCTACAAATAAGATTTCATCACTGGGGTAGTTGTATATCCTATACCAACGTGGCTATTTACCTAATTTTTAAATAAATTCAAATAAAATTCAACATAAACTTAAGCTCTATTAACATTAATATTTGAATATAAATACAAATATACTTTTCCTCAAAAAACAACTTAAAATCCTTAACCGCACTCTGGCCAGGTTTTACTAAAAGAAATCCTAAAGAAACCTTAAATCTGCTGCATCCATAATACTATCAGTTAAAATTTTTCAGTTTCTCCTATAAAATTACATGACATCTGTAAATTTCGTTTTCTGGAAATGTCGTTAACAACCAACATAGAAAACAGTCAAATACCAGCTGTTTCGTTCTATCCTTTCATTGTCCACTCCAAAATAACGTACAATCAATACATACATATTTCCTAATATTTTAAAATGTTATCATTATTCTTAAATTTAGCCAACACTTTTCCGCAAAATCATCGTTCTACAAAATAATCACTTTCATTTTATTAATTTCCTGTTGCATAAATGCAAAACATTTAAAGCTTTACATATTGGTGGTATAGTGTCTTTAAACTGCAAAAAGGAAATAAATTTTAAAATATTGTTTAGTATAATCGATTGGTCATCTGTTCGTCGTATTCAATAATTTTTGTTTTTTCTTCCTTTAAATTTCTGGAAAAAAAGGATTGATGTCTGGCTGGTTTACTACATCCGTTGCAGAAGTAATAATGTGCTCAAAACTTTGACTGCGACTATTAAAATCAATTGTAATAAATTTGAGATTTTGTGAAACTATTTGTATATTAAATGTAGGATTCTGCATTATTTTACTTACTACATTTGCGAGAGTTAATATATCGTGAGTAATATTATTGAAATCTCAGTTAATCAAAGAAGAACAGTAACTATTTATTGTAGATTTTATTTTTCTATACTATTTTCATCAATTACTATTATGTTAATCTTAAGTCAATTAGGGTAAATTCCAAAAGTTTCTATTGTCTTTCACTTTACTTTCATAATGATAGTAAATATAAAAACGGCTGTTTACAGTCAAAGATCAACTATTCATTCCTGAACTTTATAACTCGTGTTACTGAACTTAGTTGTATTACAGTTGTATTTGATTTGTAATAACTTGTTCACTTTTCAATCAGTACTTTTTACGGAAATTTTCGCTTTTGAAAACAAAATTCGTGTCAAACATAAAAAAGCATACAAATTTAAAGGAAAATATTTTTGAAATTAAATTTTCAGCCTGAACTCTCGAATCAATATCATTACTATCATCTTCTGAAATATCCGAAAGAGCGTTATGTATTTCTTTAATGATATTTTTAAGTGGTCTTATTACTTCAATTTGATTTTCCCATCGAGTTGCAAAAAGCGGATTTAAATCTAAATTTGCAGTATGTTTTCTTAATATTGCCCATCGTTTTACGGATACTGAAAAAAAGGTACAGTTTCTGTATTATTTCAAAAAAATTTGCCGTTTCAAATGAAATCTTGGCTTCATTAACTGCAAATTTAATGAATGCGCAGAACATGAAATGAAAAATGCTTTTGAATTTATCTCGATATTTTATGTCGCAATCCCTCGCATATTGGCACCTTTGTGATATACTTACCAACGTAAATTTGAAATGCTACTTTTAACTAATTTTAAATGATTTATAATACATTCGAGTAGGCCTTGACTACTAGTATCGATTCCATATTAAAGGCCTAAAAAATGTTTACGTATTTCCGAAATATTTATAGCTCTATTTGATATACAAATCTAATAATAGTAGTTAACTTGTTACGTTAACTTTTTGAAATTGAGTGGTTCTACGTTGGTTTTCACCTACCGTAATTAAGCGCCCCCTAAAAACGCTAATCTAAACTTTTTTGTTATTCTCAACTTATATATGCTTAACAAGTTCAATAAATACGTATTGAACCGTCCTGCATAAAAATTTCCTTCAGTACGTGGAATATATTCTATAACAGTTTATAAATTCTCGGAGATCCTATCGTTAAACCACTGCTAAAACACTAGCAACTTTGCTAAATTAGTTAAAACAAGCAAGCATTTGCTTCTCCTCATCACTTTTAAAAGCTATTTTTTAAAATACGCTCATTATTTCCAATAGTTTCTTCTACAAACCTTGTTCGAAACAACTGCTTTGTACAAATATTAAATACTTTAATTGAATGGGTTTTCTGCACGCTTAATGTAAAATTCTATTTTGTTATCTGTACGTGTTCGGTCGTTCAAGTTTTATGGGTAATAAAATCGATCTACTAATTAAGTTGTTCCTAGTATCCTCGTAGAGTGGATCGATAATAATAATACAAACTGAATTATCTTTGCCGTATCCCTGGTTGCATAATCGCTTAGGTGTTTTAAAATATATTCTGCTTTCCCATTCAAACAACGAAATTCAATAGAATTATTTATCGTAGTTTGTCTTCTTTATTGCTTGTATTCTAGGTATGTTTCGCCGTTGTTGTGTGGAATATATATTTTTACTTGCTTTCGTAGAAGATTTAATATTCTATCGCTGGGAATGGTTTTATGCTATCTCCCACATGGTTATGAATTTGTATATATACACAAATCGTGCATTTGAAAGCTCTTTTACTAATCCGACTTCTCGGTATACGATTACAATGCTATACAACGTCCTAAATTGCGGACTACGTTACAAATGCACGCTTACAACACGAACGATTATGTACATTATTCTTAAAGTTTGCGTTAAAGCATTTTTTACTGTTTACTTTTTTGTGTAAGTTAATGTTAACATCAACAACTTGTTATTAAAAATTTAATGTTACGTTCTCAAATTTTACGAGGTGCACAAAGCAGATGTTACTGTATTATTGTGCATGGATACTGTATTATTTCTTGTACATATTTGTTGCCAGAATGTTGTAAAATTAGCGCGATTTTTATCTAAACAACAAACGCCCATCTTACGTAATTTTCTTGGAAATCCTCATTAGTGTTCAAACTTGCGGAGTTTTATCACCTAACTATCTGGTTCCAGTTATTTATGGCGCGCGTTTTTGTCCTTGCTTCACATATGCTATTATTGTGGCGCATCGCTTCTCTCCAACAGTGAATGCGAAAATCATAAATAATTTTTATCAGTTATTCCAGGCATTTTACGGGTTTTTCAATGATCGGGCCGCTTCTTGGAATATAATGTTTATTTATTAATAAGTTCATGCGAATAGAGGTATTCTCCCAATTCCTCTTGAAACTTCTTTCTTAATCTCGTCTGTTCCAGAAAATTCTCTATTTAAAATAAATTTCTGTAATCCACAGGTTAATTAATTTAAACTTTAATTGCTTTTTAATAAAAAAGGGGTTGCATTTTATAGAAAATATTTGCTTTTGTTTTTCAGTTCCAAAAGATTAATATTAATTTTGGACTTTATAAATACACATTGATTGTAGTTTATTATGCTAAATGCGTAAAGTTTTTACTATTCTTTGTTATTTACAGAAAATGACAAATATTTGTATATGCATCGATTTGCATTCGCATTAAAATGCGTTTTACGTTATCTTACAATTAATTATTTCTATTTATACAACTTATGTCACTTTATATGTATCTACAATATGCTTATATCATACAGGGTGATTATTTATACATGCGCATTTTGGGATTTTGCATGGTACTTTAATAAATAAAAGTACGTTTGTATATTACAGGGTGTAACCCCAAATTTACGAAAATTTAAGTTTTTCCGGATTCTATTATATTTTAGTGGGGTTTATTTGTTGAATTTGGGTTTCAACGACCTCTCGTGACCCCTTATCACGTCAATATATAAAGTGCCGTGTTTTGTAGCTAAAAAAGAATGAAATGAGCCTCTTTGCTGGATGTCAATAAAAGTGTTACGAATTATTGCCTGAAGATGCCTGAATTACCTTGCTGGATTAGATTAAATAAAGCGAGGAGAATCCAACATCAAACTGTTAATGACATCAAACAGTCCTTAACAAACAGTCCCTCTAATAACATCTTAAGTATAAATAAAATTATAACTACTAGATACTAAAATAGAACCCATAAAATCTTTCTTTCTAATTAGTCTTCCTTTATGTACAAATTTTTAGAAATGAAAATGGATAATTTTCAATAATACTTCTTAATTCGATTTCAAACGCAGCTGATCAAATACATTCAATAAATTCTTTTATAATGATCAAATTTAGGCAAAATTCGACCTCCAGAGAAAATTTCAAAATTTTTCTTCTTCAAAAAAAGTTAACCTAATTCTTGCGTAGTGTAACCTATTTAACTAAATAAGCAAATTTTGTTTTACAAGGTTTTGGAACAGTCATATACTTGCTTTCAGCGGTGGATTATACTGGTGATCATAAACTTGTCCATGTTCAAAATCGTTAATTAAACTTCTAAATCCATATCTCATATCGTTATCAGTATGGTTCAATTACCACATCATCAATTGCATTCGCCACATATCATATTCTTCTGTTTAAATTAAACAATATCTTGTAAGAATTTATTGCTATTTATTCAAAACCCGGTTTCATTATTCACATTAACCCCAGTTCATGCACCCGCTTAACGTAGCTATAATTTTCAACGTATTTTTATTAACTTTTAGAAACCCATTATTATCGGGTGGATGTATGTCCTTACTAGTCGTAAAACACTCTAAACCCAATTAGGAATTGACCCTGATTGCCTTCTTTGATTCGTTAATATAGTATAAATCTTACTACGTCATTAAAATCTAGAACGCTCGGTAAATTTCTGGTTGGTTGCATTCATGCAGCTGATATAATTTTTCCGAAATGAGCTCGTGATGATACATAATTAGGACACTATCTTATTTAAATTGCTGTTGTCTTTGATTATTACATCGTTAAATATTCGATTGGGATTCTTATTGAGTAAAAGTTCAAAATGCTTATCTGCGATGTCGATTAATAACTGTCATGCTCGTTATCTATTTGATTTATTAGATCGTTAAAGGTCTTACTATAGTTCATAATTGGGATCATTTATTGAATTAACATTAAATGCTTATCTGTTTGCTTGATTAATTGGTCCTTTTGCTACTTGGTGAATGAATCTAGATTTTCAAATAATCCAAAAAAAAACGAAATACATAACTTGCATGTTTTGCATTGCTTTTTAATGAAATGTAATGAAATATGATACTTTTCAATCTTGCCATGAAATGGATATGAAATTTTTAATCTTGTTATGAAATGAACAGAGTGCGACTTTAATAATGTTTTAAAGTAGTACTTTAAAAAACACTGTTATTTAATACTTATGCAATATGCTCTATACTTTTTAGAATGCGTTTCGAATGTTATCGAGTGTTTTGTAGTTAGAAGGATATTCACGATTTTCGCACTTAGATACGATATACAAGGAGTTTCCAATTACGGCGTATGAGTATTTAGAGTATTAGAGTATTTAGAAAATTTTCCTTATTTTTCTCTGGTTTTGGAGTGTTGTATGTACACGGTATGGTGCTCAATGACCTTTATAGACCCTTTGTCACATCAGTATATATATATATATATACCCGAATATTCATATATATATATATATATATATATATATATATATAGTTGTGAATATTCGGGTACAACCGCCCTTTCGTATAATGATGCAATAACTATTAATTGAAAAAATAAAAATGATATGATGTGACTTTATACCTTGTTTTGCCCATTTTCTCTTACTCGCTCGGTGAAAAATTTGCTGCGGACTTTGCGAAAATTAAATTAAACAAAGAAATCTCAAGAGCAACCCTCAATGCTTATGAAAGTATTACCATAGTTAAAAGTATAGCATCGTGAATGAATGACGATAGAGGGCGATTAGAACACTCACAGTTACTTTCTTTATTGGTTAATTGAGCTTCACCTGATTACTAATAAGAGCGCAGTATCTGCATTCAAGCGTGAACAACGACTCAAGTATGACCACATTTTAAATATAAAATAAGGTTTAGTAAGGACACTTGTCATTTCAAAATTGATTTTTGTATTTGTCAAGTTTCACTTCAGCCTAATTGGTAAAGAGAATATCCTCAAAATTAGAAACTAGCAACAAGCTTTAATTTTAGTAATTGTAAAGTTTCACTTCAGCCTAGTTGGTGAGGAGAATACCCTCAGAAGTAAAACTAGCTTTAATTTCAGTTTAACTGTCAGTTTGGCAGTTATATGGTAGCTGTTTTTTTATTGATGATGACCAGTTAGTGGTCGAAATACATATTTAGAGGTGCTACATTGAAAAAAAAGAAAATCGAGGTAAAGGGAATTATACCCTAACATTAAACAATACGCCACAGGGTCTTTTTGATATTCACAAATAATTTTCTCTACGCAAAAGAATAACTTGTTTAGCTTAATCTACTTAATAATACAGGAATTATCTCTGTAGGTTTAAAACAAAGGTATACCTACGTTTTGGATTTTCATCGTTTTTGCTGGTATTCTTATCTCTACCGCTGTTTAAAAATCGTTTTCGTTAGAATTAAAGGCACTGAAAAATTTCTGCTTCCATTTTTAAATTTCCATCTTTTAATCAATATTCATACGTCAAAGTATTAGTTTACAAAAGTACATTTATTTTTATTTATATTGCAGCAACAAATCGTCCTTGCATTCCATAAAATAACTATGATCGAATGCCGACTGACTTATGATAGAAACTTCAATGCTAAATCTTGAATGCCGAATGAATGAATTCCGCTCCTCATTAATTCCATCTTCATATAATAAAATTCTAAATACACCATAGGTCTAGAACCTTCTGATTACATTCTAAAAGTACGAGTCAACCTCATGATTTAACAATCCACAGCGATTTTGAGTTTTATTATATCTAATCAGTTTTCAGTTTAAAATTTATGGCGACCATAAAACTTTTTCGTCCTTTATTGGTGATTAAAATCAATGTTGTTATCTCCCTCCTGCGAGCTTCTGCATAGCCAGTAAAATTCGTTATCTTATCTGATTTTATAGTTTCTCGGTGTAATCGTTTTCCGCGAATTGACATATATTCATTAACAGAAAATAATTAGCCGTTCTTTGCTTTTGATTTATAGCTTGAAGAACTCTCGAAAAGTGGTTTGTTTAAGTGAATGAATGCGGTATTTTTCGTTTTGTTTACATAACTATAATGAATTCGAAAATTCTGCATTTATTTGTCTTTCAAAACAGTGCATTACGTTTATTAAATGATATTCTTAAAGAAGATAGCTTGATGTTAATGTAATTTACACTTATTAGGACTGATAGAATTTTAAACCTATTTTATGGTCTTTATAAATGCAATAGAACTCGTTTTAAAGGTATTTTTGAAGAATAATTATTTACATGCAGATTTTTAAATTGGGGCTTTGTTCTTAAATGGTATATGTCAACCCTATATGTACTTAAAGCGGGTTTTACATGGGAAAACTTATATCTTGATAAAAAGTATTATACAGGGTAAAAATTAAATATTGAAAAATTTTAGTTTTCTTCTCTTGGAACGGTTTTCTTACAGAATGTAGTGCTCAATGTCCTTTTGTAACCTCATATATATATATATATATATATATATATATGTATATATATGTATATATATATATAAGTAAAAGTAATGGGATTATATATTAACACTGCTAGAAAAAGATCACAGTATTTATAGGCGCTAGCAGACGGCAAACCGTTGGTGTCGTATTTAGTTATACCACTACAGTTCGGCCTGGGTTTAGACCTTTTTTATTAATTTTATAAATTCAGTTTGTAATAGCCAAACGGCCTATGATATTACATGTGTAACATACTGGCATAATGCACATCATACCAACACTTCAAGTTCAAATTTTTATTACAACATAAAACCTTGTAGCTGTACTAATTACTATTCTACCAATTGCAATAACTAGTGTTTATATACCATTCTAAATTGATAAGGATTACATAAAGTTATAAACTTACCATGTTTAGCAGCGTAATGTAAGGCAGTATTGTGGTTATGATTTTCGCCGTAACTTAAATTGGGATCTAAGTTTTTCCTTAATTCAGGTGAACTTTGATATATTTGCATTGCAGCAAATTCATCGCCATGCTGTAGGTACTTCTTAAATTTTGAAGATGTGCTTCCCATTTTAATACTTCTAGTGTCTGTCAGCAAAGTTGAAAACTGCAGGTGCAATTTGTATGATGCACCATTGCATCCTGCTGTCAGGAGTCAAATAATGCAGCTGTAGCTTTTAAGTCTCTTATCTGTAAAACAAGTATCTGTTACTAACTTCTAAATTACAAAGTGGTTGTTGTATAAATAAATATTTAAAATATATAACAAGAATAACAACAACGTCACGAATGAATGAGATACACAGATACTTGCATTTTCAACTTTATGTATGGCAATCAATAATACGTTGCCTCCTACATGCATATGCTAATGTAAACTAACCTTTATAATATTTACATATTGCTGTACAATTAATACCAGTGAGTGGGTAACAAATAAAATGTTCACTTTTATCTATATTGTTTGATAACGAACGCGTATAGCTTATCTAAATGAAGGCTTATGGCTTTATTTTCTTGTTAATCCAAGTCTTATTTAATAATTTTCAACTCTTATTACAACAAAACTGCGTGTGTTTACATTGTTTACGTTATAATTATTATTGTTATTTTTAGACATTTAATTTATTATTCAAAGTTGACTGCTTTATCTAATCTAAACTGTAGGTTTACTGAGAAGAAATATTTATAAACGCATTATCATTTTATTAATAGATCAATAAATATTAGAAATCGTTTGATGAATGCAAAGCATTTTTTAATTGTAGATAAAATGAAGTTCAAATCTACATGTACCAATTCTGTCAGTTCTCCGCCACAAAACCATTTATACGTATTTTACAAAAATTAATAAATTCCACATAGAAGATTACTACAAATCTTAAGGTATTAAATGTTTTGATGAGGTACCGCAGTAGCTTGTCACTTCAAAAATATTATCCAAATTTTTATACCGGTCAATCTCAATTTTCTTATCTTTCAAGGCTATTTTCTTGTTAAGAGTTCAAGTTCCAGTAATCAGGCATGTGCGACGTGTTCCATACTGCGGCTCAGAAAGCAAATGCGTGACCTAAAACACGAAATACGTGTGATGGAGAGCTCACAAGTAAAATTCTTGACCGGAGGTAAAATACCCCCTCGTTCGGATCTCCGGAAGGGGGTACTTGGGGTTCGTCATCATAAGAACTTAAAGAACGTCTTAGATTAGCACAGAATAGAAAAGAAGTTGGAGCTGCGTCAAACCGACCCCTTAAGTAAGGTCGTAAACAAAATGATGATATTGAAGGGACAATGTAAAGAAAAACTCATATTTCAAGGAATGACATTAAAACCATTTAAACACTGCAAAGAATTGTTGGAATAATAAATAATAAGGTTTGAAAAAATACATATTAATATACAAATACACAAATATTGAATTCGAAGATTGTGCCTTCATATTTCTCACAAGATTTAAAGAAATATCAGATGTCGCTACACGCATTGTGTTCTCCAAGTGTGAGTCAATTATTCTTGTATGAGTTTTTCATTTAACAATGCATTCTCAAAAGTTGCTGCTCGCATTTATAGTACTTCCAAAATATGCTATTTTCTTCTGAGCAAAAGATGCGAAGATGTGAGTTTTATAAACTTATCAGTTGGAGAATATTTCCGATAAAAGTGAGTTAATGGTCCGTCTTTAAATATTGTTTTCAGATCGGTTATTTCTTGCAATTTAACTAGTTCCATTCGTGGAGTTTGTTCCACGTCGGTATCAAATAGAGATGAAAAAATTTTCAAACTTGTTTTTGGAAGCAAAAATCTTAAAATTTGGTGTTAGAATTCTCATTTATATATTTTAATTCGTTCGCAAATCTTCCAAACTTAATATGATTTTTGATAGGGAAATGGTAGGTATTACCTGTTTTTCATGGATTCTTCTAGAGCCGTACCTGGTTTTGAAATGACTTTTTATGTGCCCGTAAAAAACAATATCTAGTTATTCTTGGGTTTACAACATATAATTTAAATCATTAAGATGGGTTCTAAACGCAAAAACTCAGAGCTAACTTGTTTTTTAAGCTTTTGTCAGGTTCTCCTTCCACGTTAATAAATACAGTCACCTCGTATTTTAAATTATAAAATCATTTTAGCACCTTTCCTTTACTTAGTCAACGCACTTCACAATAAATCGTAAGATTCTCATAATCGGGCTGAACATCTTCCAGAAATTCTTGATATTGACGATGGTTAGTATTCTTGACGTAATAATATATATATATATATATATATATATATATATATATATATAAGAAAATACAGTACTCATTACATGCGTAAATGTAATTGCTTTTGCACACACATGTTTTTGGTATAGAATACAGTGGAATATACACAAATCGTCGACATCTATGAGCTTACTATATACAAGATCTGAAAATTAAGTAATAAAACTAGATGAAACAACACCTATATTTAAAAATTAAAGTACATTAGTATGACTTTCTTCAACATACTTCCCTTGAGCATCTATACATTGAGTCCAGCGCTTTTTCCAGTCTTTGCAACTCTTCAAGAACATTTCCACAGGCAGCCTGTGAAATACCCTCGGCACGGATGTTTGAATATCCGTTACCAACTCAAAATGGCTTCTTTTTACGGTTTGTTTGACCCGGTGAAATAGAAAAAACATCATATAAAGCAATATCAGGGAATGTGGGACCTGGGGCAACACTGAAATGCTTTTGAGGTCTATAAGTGCGTCACACTAAAGTCATCGCGTTGTCGCGATGAAGGATGTGCTTGTGATATTTGCAGGGACCCTAACGATTCTTTTTCGCAACCGTTCGAATACTTCGAGATAGAATTGTTGATTTACAGTCTGTACAGGTAGCACAAACTCCTTATGCATCACCCCTTTGCTGTCAAAGAAATAAACCATCACTGTTGTGACTTTTGATTTGCTCATACTTGCCCTTTTTGGTCTTGCTGATGCCAGAGACCAAAACTATCAGCTTTGCCGTTTTGCTTCCGGATCATGCTCAACAAATTTACTCTCATTGCCAGTAATTACACGATTCTAATTGGTCGCACCATTTTCGACTTGTTAAAGGCAATCTTGTGTGACGGACATGCGGACGTGTTTTTGTTCCTCTGAAAAGTTATTTCATGCACAAATCTTCAACCAACATCTTTGTTTCGCGGTTAATATTTGGTTAATCTGGCAACATTCGACTGCCGATTTCGCTGCACAAGAGCGCGCACACACTAAGCGTTGGTGTCAGTGCAAACTTTAACTGCACTTTTACTTCACGGCTCATCTGATACACTTTTTTAACCGTTTTTGAGCACTTGTGCCACCGGAATACCTCACAGCTTCATCATCGAACACTTAAACCACTTAATCTAACGTGTCCGTCGCAGATTCCCCAAGTCTCATACAAAACTTGATAGCGTACCGTTGCTCAATATTATATAGCTACATCTTGGTGACACGGACCACATACACAGACTTCAATAACACGACACAGCCGGAAAACTAAAGATCGTACGGGAGTTACAAATACATCTATTAATAGATTAAGATTAGGAGACGAACGAGTCGAAGTGTCAGATTCACAGTGCTATTTTTGCGCGGCAAAAAATCAGTCTCATTACATAGTTGTGCCACCCCGTAGTTCCAATTTGAGTCAATCGACAACACCTATATTTGGCCCAACCGTAGCTTGAGGCACCTTCAAAATACAAACGTTTTCATTCATAAAATAATTGTTGTCACACCTTTATATATTAACAATTAAGTTAAAGCATTCTTTAATTTTTATTTAACAATAAGTATAGCATGTGAGTTAAATATTTTATACGGTTTTTGTAGCGTATTTTTCGCGTTCTAAACGTAACACTTAACGATCGTATCTTTTGTTTAAAATTCACGTTGCCGATTGTTTCACGACGCTCTCGAGTTTTACTCAATCGTTGACAGACTAGCCGGGCTAGGAATTAGCTTTAGAATGTCGTGGGCTAAATTTGATCTACGTATCAACCTGAGAACTCAGTTGGGGCAGTATGTGACGTTCATTTTAATAGTTTCTGTATTAGTAAATTCCACTAATAGGTATAGGTTATTTCCCGTAAGAAATATAATATTTAGGTTACATGAATTTTTGGTCTAAAGAAGAGTTATTTTTGTATCTTATATAGTTCATATCCAAATGTTGTCAAATTCATTATGGCCACTTTGCACAAAATTATTACAGTTTTATTATTCATTTGCTTTGATGAATAATGTATATCATTGACGTCTATGATTTCATCGTCTGAGCGCAAATACAGTTCACGTGCAATTTGTACAAATACAGAATATAAAATATCCCTTTCTCTGACTTTAGTGAACCTTTCCGTAAGCTAATTTTGCATATATATTAGATAGAGGAAACGACACAAGAGCAACTTCAATTTGTAGTCTTAATTCATCTGTCCAAAGTTTGCCGAAGATATCTCGAATTACTTTATGGAGAGAATAATATATATTATATATTTTTTATAGAGCACTTCATATTTACCATCCAAATAATAAACATATAACTTGAGTAGGTTAGCTACCTTAAAGAATAGGTTATCGAACAGACTGAAAATGATCTTTAATGTTCGGATAAATACCTTGCCAGGTAGGTTGCTTTTAATTTCAGGGGCATATTCGTTACGGTGTTCAGTACAGAGAAGAAAGAAAGCAGTAAAGTAAGTAAAGCCTACACCGAATACCGCAACAAAACAGGAGATAAGGGTAGAATAGAAATCAAACAGAATTAGATTTCGGGCTAGTCATAGAGTGGGGTGGGTCACACAGAAAGAAAAATTAAATACCTCAGTAAAAGAGTTTATCACATATTATTACATACAGTCTCAAAATCTAATATTTACAAAAACCAAAAACGCACATTTACGTAATCGTCCTGTTATAACGTGATGTAAATAAAGCGTCAATTTGCATATAACATAATATCAAAATATATGTTTAAGCCAATATGGAAAATAAAATCTTAAAATCTAAATAACATAACCATTACATACCCATATACAACTATACTTACATAATGTTCAGTCCCTAAATAATAAACATTTTTCGACTAGTTTTAATCTCTCTGGACCTCATTAGGATGAAGTGGTTTTTAACCCTTATGAAACAATTGACAATGATAACTTCGAAAGGACTTCTGTGAGATGGCATAAGTAAAATAAGAACGCCATCAGTAAGGTTTTAAGGGCACGCTTCTCATGTCCTTTCTTTGTTTCAGCTGTATTGTTTTATTACAGGTGTCACGCGCTTCTTTTTGATAATTGTGTCTACACAGCGAAGATGATATTACATTTTAAGGTACTCCAGGCTCCAGGTAGATTTAAAATAAAAGAAATATGTACTACAAACTTCTGAATGTCAGCAGAAATTGATCTCCTTTATTTAACAGGTATAAAACAAAATATGTCGTGAAATTTAATTACATTTTGACCTAATTAAATATTACATAAATTACAGTATGTTTGCTGGTGATGATAAATTAAGTAAATATCATAAATACACTAATGCACATACAATAATGATACCGGGTGAAATTTTAAACATCTGGCTGGAGTCATAAAAGATTACAACCCCAATAAACAATAAGCAATGCTTTAGTAGTGATTTAGGAACATTAAGGAATTTAGTAAAAAATTGAGATTTTTAAATTTTGATTTTACATCCCATTGCATAATTCATATATATTTTATTTCATAAAAAGAGTTTTAAAAAGCACAGCCTTAAATCCAATAATTCTTCAAATTACAATAGAATGACAGTAACCTGTTTAAGGATTTATTCAAATAAATATTATGTTTCCACGTTTTTTACCAAACGCGGCAACCGTTTCATCCGTAGCGGATGGAATGTCAGCGCTTGTTTTTGACCTTGAAAATAACTTACCGAAATTACGTAATATTATGGGGGAATGTACTCATGGAAGTTCATATCACCTGCAGTGACTACATTTTAATTAAAGGCTGCACGTAAATGCACAGCATTTTTTTAAAAGACAAGGTCACTTACCACCTGCCAACATCTGTTTACAATGGGTTTGTTATCTATAAGTATACTGTTATTCTGCAGGTGGTAGGAAATATTGCAACTACTTTGTAACGTAACGTTTCCTAAGCAGCTGTTTAATTTTATAAGGCAAAATTTTATAGAACAATTACTTGAAAAATTTTATTAAATAACATTAATTTCAAATGGTACAAAATCGAGCTTGTTGAGAAATTTTAGAGCGTTTTAAATATGAATGCAGAAAAAATTTTGTGCAGGATTTTGAATGTAACATCATGTTACGTTTCCGCAAATCGATTGGATTTTTGTGAATTCCTATTGTATGTGATGTTTAAGTTGCCTGTATTACATTTGAATTGTTTATTATACGTGCATTTAAACTCTGGTTTTGTTTAGTGATAAGAAAGTTTTGTAGGTCGACGTTTTGATTATTGAATCGCTCTCTTTTGTTTAACGCTATTGACCTGGTTTGCATCTAATTGTTATAATCTTTAGGCCAAAATTGTAATAGTTTAGGCACTGTATCGGTTTCTTTTCAATTAAAAGACAAAGTCAAGATTATAACAGTTTTAGTAGTGCCCTCGTTGCCCCCCCCCCCTCATTCATTTATATCTGGCATAGATTTCTGGCAAGTTATGTCTGTAGTTCCCGACCTACGGCGTGGTGGTTAGACCTTTTCAGATTCCGATGCTAATTTAAATAGCTGCTTTATGGCATCTATTAAAAATCAATCTGATCTATCCCCCGAACAAGTTACTAAATTACAAAATATTATTGATAAATCATTTTTAAAAAGGGCTATAAACTTGGTTGTACTACTTTAGTAGAATATGAAATTAAAACCAGTTCTAGTCCGATTAAACTTCGTCATTATCCTGTGTCGCCTACTATGCAACAACACATAAATCGCGAATTAGATCATTTATTAGAAAAAAATATTGTTGAACCTTCATTCAGCCCTTGGTCAGTTCCTATTTTATTGATTAAGAAGTAAGATACTACTTACCGTTTTGTGGTCGATTACCGTCAACTCAATAAAGTTACCACTCTCGATGCGTATCCGCTTCCGTTTATAATATCAATTTTAGACTGCTTACGCAACGCTCAATATTTATCATCGTTAGACATCAAATCAGCATATTATCAGGTTCCCATTACTGAGTCTTCTCATCCGCTTGCTGCTTTTGCCGTTTTTAATAAAGGATTATTCCAATTTAAACGTTTACCGATGGGACTTCCTAACTCTCCTGTAACTTGGGCAACGTCTTGTAGATAATATTTTGACCCTTACGTATTCGTCTATCTTGATGATCTGATATTAGTCACTCCGACTTTCGATAAACACATGGAGATTTTAAAAGAAATATTTTCACGTCTAAAAATTGCTAATCTGACATTAAATAATGATAAATGTCAATTTTGCCGCCCCCAACTAAAATACCTTGGTTATGTAGTCGGCAGAAATGAACTTCACGTAGATCCACAAAAAGTAGAGGCCATCTTAAAAATACCTAATCCGAAAAATACCACTGAAGTAAGACGAATTGTTGGTTTAGCATCTTGGTATCGTAGACTTGTTCTTGGTTTTTCTGCCCTTACGGCGCCTATAACGGCATTGCTAAGAAAAATGTTCCTTTTAATTGGAGCCAAAAATTCGACGATTTTCTTCTACCTATTAAAAATCATTTAATCACCGCTCATGTGTTAATGTGTCCGAATTATGACTTACCCTTTTTTGTAACGACTGACGCCAGTGATTACGGTCGTGGCGGAATTTTGTCACAAATATATCCCGAAGGCGAAAAAGTAATCGCTTACATTAATCGCTTTCTTAGTAAGAACGAAAACAAATTTAGTACCATTGAAAAGGAATGTCTTGGTGTCCTTTTTTGCGATAGAAAAATTTAGACCGTACCTCGAAGACTTACCTAAATTTACGGTCAACACCGATCACTATAGTTTAAAGTGGATAAACAGTATAAAAGATCCTGTGGGTCGCATAGCTTCCTGGATTGTCCGTTTACAGCAATTTAACTTTGATATCATTCACCGTAAGGGTTGCGAAAATCAAGTCGCAGACGCACTTAGCCGTGCTGTTCACATAATGGACTCTATTTATATCAAACCTCCAGCTGATGTTACAGACGCTTGGTATCTTAAAAGTGAGAAAATTAACAACAATATCCTAAACGTTACCCAACTTGGGTATGTTATAAATTCTGAATTACGTAAATATGTAATACCTAAATATCTGATCTATCTGATACTTCCGATGATTGAAAAATAGTTCCACCTAAACAACTTAGGTATGATTTTATTAAGTCGTACCACGACATTCCTACATGTGGTCACGTAGGCGTATATAAAACTACAGCCAAAATTTTAAATAAGTATTATTGGCATGAACTTCGTAGCGACGTTAGTAGCTATATTTGAAATTGTGTAATATGTATACGACACCCGAACAAAAAGCTCCGTTAGGGTTAATGTTAAGTAAGGCTCCCAGGATCTATAAACCCTTTCAAATAATTTATACCGACCTTATAGGTCTGTTATCCCGTACCTCGAAAGAAAATGTGTTTATTCTTTCAGTTACTGATATGTTTAGCAAATTTAGTCTTTTGTTTCCTATACGTACTGCTACCGCACACAAAGTAACTGATATTATAGAAAATCATTATTATCTTGGTGTATGGTGCTCCCGAACAGATTTCAGTAGATAATGGTGGGCAGTTTAGAAGTGATTTGTTCAAGAATATGGCAAAGTCTTATAGTAGTTATATTGCGTATTCCGCTCTTTACTATCCTCAAACAAATATTTGTGAACGTGTCAATAGGGTAGTCAAAACCATGTTAACTGCTTATGTTACAGACAATCATAAAACATGGAATAAATACATATATCAGATTGGCCATGAAATTCGATCTTCTAAGCATGAAGTAACTGGTGCTACTCCTAATTTTGTAGTGTTCGGGCATGAAGTATCGCTTGAAGGCAGTCCTTGTTTAAATAACACTTCTAAAGAAATATCGGTTGATCGTCAGATTCGTTTTGACGAAAGAAATAAAGCCTTTCAGGATCTTTATGAAGATAATAAAGTGTGTCTTGAGAAATCGTACGAGAAAAATAGTAAGTACTATAACCTACGCCGTCGTTCAGAAATATTGGTTCTTGGTCAGAAAGCCTAGAGACGCGATCATGTTCTGTCTGATGCTTCGAAGCATTTTACCGCCAAGCTGGCACCAAAGTTTGTTGATCCTTTCACAATTTCTAAGATAGTTTCTCCTTGGACGTATCAATTTAAACGAATAATGTAGATGCTGGAACCTAGCATGTTAAAGGTTTTAAAGCCCAGCCTCCTTACAATTAGTTTTGTTGTTTTTTGGATTATTATGCCGTTCGATTTTAGCATCTTGGACTCAGAAATTTTGGCTATGACGTTTGTTGAAATTAAATTTTTGTTTCTATTTTTCTTCAATTTTTTTCTTTCATTCTTTTAGGGTATTTTTTCTTCAAGTATGAGGAAGATTTGTAACGTTTCTATTCTGTAAATCGATTTGTATTCGATTTGTGTAAATTCCTATTGTATTTGATGTTTAAGTTGCCTGTATTATATTTGGATTTGTTTATTATTATACGTGCATTTAAAATCTGGTTTTGTTTAGTGATAAGCAAGTTTTATAGGTCGACGTTTTGATTATTGATTCGCTCTCTTTTGTGTAACGCTATTGACCTGGTTTGCACCTAATTGTTATAATTTTCGTATTAAGATATATTTTGAGTGCCCTAGTTTAGAGATTTTTGTACGATTAGTGCTTTTTTTAATAGTACCGATTTTCGGGATTTATTGCCAGGCAATAGTAGTGACAATTTTTTTTTACAACGAAATCTGACTATCTAGGTATGAACATTTTTTGAAATTGTACTTTTATTAATTACTGTTCTTGTTACTATATTTTAGGGTTCCTCATTCTTCATTCGTCGTCCTTACTTCTTCATTCTTATGTTTTTCTTCATTCTGACTTTTTCTGTTAATCCTTGATCTATTCATTCCTTCGTATATTCATACATACGCTTACGTACGTATTCTTTTCGTCTTCGTTTGGTTTTGGCCGTGCTTGAATGTCCTGTTGGAGATCGAATATAGAATTCGTGATCTGTGGAGAACAACCGTATGGGTTTTGAAGAAAATAGAAATACCAGTCATTATCGCTTTCCTGGAGGTACAACGACCGCCAGACAATCAGATAAGTGATTTGATTTACAACTTCAATCTTATTGCATGAAGTCAACTTGATTTTTAATGTTCTATATTAATTTACATTATAGTTACGATTACGCTTAGCGCATTAAACGAGCTAAAGCTCTGTATGCATTACTGAAATATTTGTACGTAGCATTCACAAGTATTTATGTTCATTGGCTTAAATTTACTGTTAATTGATTTACATAAAGAATACTTATTAGCTACGTTTTTATGTTGAATGCAAATGCGATTGGTACCATACGCGATTGCGCTCGGTTATAATGCTGTTTTATTATTTAACACACACCTTAAATTTAAAAGACATACTTTTTTTGTGAAACGAAACTATGTTCATTCTATTATACATGTAAATTGAGTGTTTGTTCGAGTGTTTTGTTTCATAAATAAGATCGGTAAATACAGTTGTCCTGCGATATATACGTTTACTAAACATTAAGCTACCTTACCAGTTACGTCTTCGTGATTGACGTTTGTTATTTTGGTACGATTATGCTTTTTTACCAAGTCTGGAAGGTTTATGCGTAATTTCTGTTTGGTGATCCTTCCCGACGCCCTACCGAGTTATTTGTAGTAATAGCTTTTTCTTTCGTTATTATCCACGACCACACTCCTGAGCTACGCTCTGTTCGCATTAGGCCCTGGTTAATAGCTACCACAGTCAGTACCATCAGACCATTAGTTTGTTATACGATAACCTTGCGATATCCTGTTACCCCTAGTATTTTGAGGAGCGCAAATTGGCACCTGCATTGTTGGTGTTTTTCTATTTTAGGAAGCGTGTTACAAACAATAATAATATTTACAACAAAATGAGACTAAGAAAAGGAGAACTACATTAAAAGAATATTTAATTAGAAATTTTAAACATTGATGTATAAAATAAGGTACCTTTTATGCCAATCGTTTTAATTTAATAATATTCCAATAACAATAAAATATTTATAATAAAAGAAGAAGAACTACACTAAAAGAATATTTAATTAGTAATTTTAAACACCGATTTAAAAAATAACGTACCTACTAAGTCAATCCTTATAATTTAATAATGTGCCAATAATTATGATACTGAACAAAGCCACTAATTACTGTAAAAAGGAGAATTATGCTAAAACCGTATTATAATTAGTATTTTAAACACTGACTTAAAAAATGAAATTCCTGTAACATCAATTTTTTTAATTTCGCAATGAACAATAATACCATGATACCAAATAGATTAGAATAACTTCAAGATGATGAAGGCATTCACAAACAAAACAGAGGTTAGGTTGTTCTTATTTCTTCATTCATAAGCGCAGACATACGAAGGCTACATGTATTTCGATGATACTGCAGCGCCTCAAAGCGTTACTGGATATGCGCGTAATTTGGGTCCCATTATTCCCTATTTATCGGATGATCTCCTCTTATTTATCTATAACTCTAACCATCTTTTTCTTTAGTTTGTTTTTAATTAATATGCACTGTAACATATTCTTAAAATAAAACAGATAATTGTTATTTTGATTTACTTTTATCTCGCAAAACAAAGTGCGATGAACCAGTGCGAGAAAACGGTTACGATTTACTAATCTTTATACTACTCTTTTACCAGAGGTTTTGAAGCAGAACTCCATTCACAAATCAGTTGTGTGTTGTTATATATATAAGAAAACACGTTGTCTGTGACGAACAAACAGTTCTACAAGAACTTTTAAAAAACATTTAGAATCGATCATAAAATTATGGTTGAAGGAATATAAAAATTAACGAAGTCTGTAAGTAATGAAAATGTGTTGGTTTTTAAACATTTGGCAAAATTATATTGTTAAAAAGTAGCGTGCTATGCTTATAATATCTGCAAAATTGTTTTTATTAGGTTGAGTACGGGACTGAGGCAAATACCCATAATAAGTAAGTTGTAGTTTTTTATACTTTTTATAGATCGGGAATAGAAGTGGAATACTCGGAGAAGGATCCTTTATGCCAAATTATTCACAAGATAATGTAGTGGTGGCAAACTACGGCCCGCGGGCCGGATGCGGCCTGCAAAGCCTTTTCATGCGACCTGCCATGGGTTTCTAAATATTAAAAATTTTTATCTTTTAAAACTATTTTACGAAAAAAAGTGTTGTACAGATGTTTTCTGACGTTGCACGAACGTTTTCTTACGTTCTGTGAACGTTTTCTTACATCGCACGGACATTTTATTAACGTTGCACGGACGTTTTTGTGCATTTTTGAAGAATAATGACGTCATTTCCCGAATTTTCAAGGTCAACTAATTGGATTTGACGAATTTTGTTGGTTGTGTGGTGTGGTTATTTAAGGAAGTATTCAGTGGGACGAAATCAGAACCACATGCCATTGATTTCCAGAAATACCTACCTACCAGACTACCTGTTCCCGACCTGGAGTTTTGTAAGTACCGATTTTTTCTTAACAAATGAAATACCGCATTCCCCGGAATATAAGCCGCACTATTGATCTTGGAGACATGTTTAAGAAAAAATATTATTTCATAAAACATGAGATCAAATTTTTTAAAAATAGATATGGAATTATTGTTTTCATTGATCGTAGTAACAGTAACTGCAAAGCGCTGATTAATACTATTTTATTGGTATCTCTGATTTTTTGAAAATAGTTGTGATCGTTTCTTCTATGCTTCATTTAATGTTTTTGTATTTTATATGTAATGTAAAATTTTTGTTTATAATATTTTTGTTTTTTATATCTAATTAATATATAATTTTTTTATTATTTTAGGTAAAACAAAATTAATAACACAATGAGTAATTCCAATTCAGCAAAGAAAAGAAAAATAGATAGTGAGTGCCGAATTTTTAACTCTGAATGCACTGGAAAGTACTTCTTCACAGAAATAGAAATAAAGACCGTGTGTCTCATCTGTCGTGACAATCTGGCAGTGTTCAAGCAATACAATCTAAAACGGTATTTTCACACAAAACATCCTAATTTTGTCAGAATTTTTCGGATTCTGAAACAGCACAAGGTTAATGACCTGTTTTAAAAGTTAAAACAGGAGCAAACTACTTTAAAATGACAATCTACCATTAAAAAGGATGTCACCAAAGCAAGTTTTCTGATTGCAAACAGTATTGCAAAACACAATAAACCATTTTCTGATGGTAAATTTATAAAAGATTATGCTGGATGCAATTAATGTCCTGAGGCCAAATCAAAATTTGAGGCTATTAGTTTATCACGTAGAACTGTGGTACTCTCTGGCATTTGATGAAAGCACCGATGTTTAGGATATAGCTTAATTGCTAATTTTTATACGTGGCGTCCAGCACAATTTTGAAATCAGTGAGAATTGCTTTCAATGGAATCCATGAAAGATACTACCACGGGCCAAGATTTTTACGAAAATTTAAAAAGTGCTTGTCTAATTCTGGTTTAAACTTATATAATTTAGCCAGCACAACCACTGATGGGACTCCTACTTTAATTGGCAAGCATTCAGGACTAGTGAAATTGTTGAACGATCAAGTCAAGCAAAATTGTCCAGATCACACAGTGTTATCATTTCACCGTATCATCCATTAAGAAAGCATTTGTAAGTCTGTTCTTGATTTTAAACACGTTATTGATCCTGTGGTGCGTGTTGTAAATTTAATAAGAGCAGGAAGTCTCAATCACCGACGGTTTCGAACCTTCCTTGATGACATGGAATCAGTTTTAATGATTTACTCTACCATACTAATGTTCTCTGGTTAAGTTTACGAAAAGTATCGAAACGAGTGTGGAACCTAAAAGAAGAAATTCTGTTATTTTTAGATATGAAAAGTATTTCTGTGACTTGGTTAAAGATGAAAAGTGACTTTGTGACTATGTATTTGCTGTTGACATCATGGATAAGCTAAAAGAATTAAACACGAAACTGCAAGGTAAAGGTCTTTTTGCACATGAGTTATATGTGGCTATAAAATCATTTCAAGTTAAACAAGTGCTGAAAACTTTGCTCATTTCCCAATTTTGCAGACTGAGACTGCTTTGGCTGAATATTGTGAAAAATTTAGTGTTCAGATTTCCAAACTGAATGAGGAGTTCTTAAGAAGATTTATGGATTTAAAATCTCTGGAACAACAATTCAACATATTGACATCTCCCTTTAGCTGTGAGGTTGAAACAGCACCAGTTCCTCTCTAAATGGAACTCAACGACTTGCAGGCAGAAGGTGCATTCAAAGCAGACTTTGCTACTAAAACTCTGTTGAATTTCTATGCTAAGCTGAACTCAACCAAATTTTCACAGTTGAAAAACTTTGCAAGAAAAATGTGTTATTTTTGTCTCCACAAATATACGTGAACAGACCTTTTTACCATGAAAATCAACAAATTAAAAAACAGGTCACTTCTGACTTATGCCAACTTACAGCCTGTGTTGCGCATTAGTACCAGCAATTTGATATCAAATTTTAATAAACTTGTTGATGATTGTGGACAACTGCATAGTTCCCATTGATATATGCATTTCTTTTTTGGGGGAATAAAAAAATTGTTCAATGAGATTGTTGTGGTTTTATGTAAAAAAATTGACACGACGACCCGCGAAACATTTTGAACACACATATGCGGCCCTCCAAGAAAAAAGTTTGCTCATGCATGAGATAATGGGTAACCAAAATAAACAAAAGCGGGCAAAAATTGTAATCGTTCATAAATGTTAGATATACGGGTTTCGTGACCAATATGATTCCCAGTGGCAGCTTGTCCTACGAGCAGGTTATGCAGTACCTCATCAGTAAATTTGCACTTAAATTGTAGGAGTATATAAATTGGTAACATCCTGTTTAATCGTTCATTACATTTTGAATATTCCTATAAAGTGTGCTGCAATAATCAGTATCCGTACATGCTACATCATAGCATTCCGTGCGATAATAAAGGCTGTTTCTAATGTGCTTCATGGTATTTCTACATATAAAATAAAGTGATTGCAGTTAATACAAGATTTTTCGAAAGTGAAATAGGTTGATTGTTTAACATTGATTGAAAAGAGAGGTATCTGAGACAGGCCTCTAGTTTACAATAAAGAGTAATAGTCATAGATATGTATGGTTGTATAAATTTCCTGCTGACGGTGATGATAATTTCTGTGAAACGTGAGCTTTAAATCGTAATGTTTCTCTTTGTTTTGTCTTTAACCGCGCCGTTGTGCCAAGTTTAGAATATCGTAATTAATTGTTGAATCTGATTCCGACATAGGCTTAAATAAAAAATATTTAATAATCTTTTGCATATACCTACTGTTACTTATCTAGTGTGTGTGCGTTGAGTGCTTTATTTCGATTTATTAAATGAATACAAATTTCCTGTATTTGTTTGCGTTTCATGTACATACATACTAAGATCTGTTTTGTTTTAGTTTTATCAATTAGTTTTCTTGACTAGCTTTTTTTTATTTTCCTTTATCCCACTTGTTTACCCCATTACTCCAATCTCTACCTGGCAAGTTTTCCATGTTGGTTCTTATTAGACATGGGCAAATGAATCGAAAGGTACAAGCTTATTCAACTGATAAAGTAGAGCAAGGTTACGTAAGTATCACTATACTTGACAAAAACTGTTCTGCCTCATCAGCTTGTCACGTCACGAACCGGCACTGGTGCTTCCACTTCAAGTAGAGCTTAAGAAAAGTATGAACTTACATTTACTTGCATTGTAAGTAGGTAATAACTAGGGCTGGGTCGGCGTATCGATATATCGATACGTATCGATACGACCCCCGTATCGACCCCCCCGATACAGCAAAAAATAAATATCGATATATCGATACTCGATATGTATCGATACGTATCGATATGTATCGATACGCAAAATCCGGTATTGCCCACCTCTATATATATATATATATATATATATATATATATATACTTATGTCACAAATATTAAACTTAAACTTTAATTATTTTGATAACAAACAATCTTAAGTGAAAGATCGAATTGTCAGTAAATACATTATTTTAAAACGATCTTGTGATTTTATTCCCAAAGAAACAGTAAAAAAATTTATAGATGCGTATCGATTCGTATCGATAGGTATCGCTACGTCTCGATATGTATACTTAATATACACATCTAAATGTTCAGATACGAATCGCTATATATATCTATACGTACCGCTACGTATCGAAATGCATCGATACGAATCGATACGTATCGATACACACCGATTCGCATCGATACGTATCGATACGCATCGAATCGAATCGATACGTATCGATATGTATCGATACGCACCGATACGCATCGATACATATCGATACGCATCGATACGTATCGATACGCATCGATACGTATCGATACGTATCGATATATATCGATATTCGATATATCGATACATATCGATATAGAATATGTATCGATATTCGATACGCAAAATCCCGTATCGCCCACCTCTAGTAATAACCACATATATAGTTTTAAACCTCAATTTTTAGCACCAACTGAAAATCCCTTACATTTGGGGCATGAAGATCACATTTTTTGGAAGATCGATAACGGTACACGAAAGGGTAGGTTAAAAGGCTTTTTTTTTATTAAAACGAAAAAATGTTTGATCTTGCTTACATCATTTTAGTTTATACAGAATTAAACAATTTTCCTTAATTAAATTGTGTAATAATGTTTTGAATATTATAGTGGTTTATGTTTTAGTATCAAATTCCGACAAAATAGCAGATCCAGAATTCATAGCTGCAACAAGAACGTCTCATGCACCTAACTCATCCAGAGTGCAAGGTAATGACTAAAGGTATATTCCCTGCTCTCCGTTAAACAAATAATTTACATTAAAACCCCAGCATTGTTGTAGCATAGCAATACAAAAAACAAACATCCCGTAAAATTAATAAAATTCACGTATGTTCTAGTAACTTAAATCTGAAATTGATTAATGTTCAAAATTTACCTCCTTGTACTTGCAGCAGGGACCTTGTGTAGGATAAAAAATATTGAAATTGGCTACAAATTGTAATTACATCACTTGCCTCATAGTTTTTACTTGGCAGTACATGTTTCACTTGCCTCTATTCAAGTTTTGATGTTTTATCTTACTAAATAAAATACAGTTATGAAATTTTCTATCTTCATTTGAATATAATCTAATCTATCAAGATTTCCTATTCTCTAGGTTCAATAAGTTCCAGAAAAAGAAAAATTAATGGACAAATGCAAGGATTAGCCTATTTAGACGCGTTTGACTATCAATAAAGAAAAAATAAAAAAAAGAACTGGAATTGAAAGGAACAGGGTTGTTCATAGAGGAGAGGAAAGTAGCTCTTGTAGAAAAGCAAACAAGAATCGGCGAGTTGGAATTAAAAAGGCAATTTGAAACGCAGTAAAAACTCAATTTTGAAATTCAACAAATCATTGACAGTAGAAAGTAAACATTGTTAATTTAAAATAAGTTTTATTAGTTTCTAATATGTTTTTACTTCTAAAACTGCCATTATGACCCTAAACGTACTGGCCAACAATCTAACTTGTTCAAACTTGACTATTCTTTAGAGATCCTAATAGCCAATATATCAAAACATGAGGGTAAGGCTATCGTAAAAACTTCTTTTTTTTATCTAAGCGTTATATTATTCTAAAACTTATAAAATTCATTTACAAGCTTGATAATAAAGAACTGTTATTTGCGGAAATAGAGTTTTTGTTACTCTGGTGTCAAGTAATGGGATTGTAGTAAAAAAAGCATTCGAAAGTGTTCCATTTGTATGCCTGTGACTTGTAACCAAAAACAGAAAATGGACAACGATATTCTTTCCATTTTGAAAAACCTCAGGTCGGACATGGTGGAAAACTCTGCAAATCTGACAGTAAAGTAAAAAGTAATACAAGTTTCACAGAAAAATTACAAAACCACGCAGAGAAACAAGATCAATACTCTGCGAGCTTGGCAGTAAAATTAGAAGAAACTAACACGAAATTAACAGAAAAATTACATGAAAATACCATAAGCCTCACAGAAAAACTAAACAAGACAGCCGTAAATCTACCAGAAAACTACTGTCAATCGAGGAAAGAGTTTATGTAAGAAGCTATAAAAACCGCGAAAAAAGTACTATAGAACGCAATAACCGGCGAACAAGAATTAATTGAAAATTACAGACAACTGAGAGGTGAATTTGTGTAGAAAACTATAAATTCTGTGGAAAACATGGAATCTAACTTTCCCCGTGGCATATGAAATTGAAAACCAGGCTTTCAGAGAATTTATAAGAAAACTCGCATCAGCAAGAAGCATTAGGCATAGTAGGGATTAGGGAAGTTCGGTGGTTAGAGGCGGGGGATGTTTGCAACGGATACTTTAGGGTAATACATACAGGATCAGAGGGAGAAAATTTGGTTGTGGAGATAGTTATGCCAAAAAAGTTAGGACACTGTAAAAAACTACTCACAGAAGAATGAAAATGTACTCATGCTTAAATTAGAATGTAAACCGATAAATACAGTAATAATACAAGTATACATGCCCACCTCTAGTTACAATGACGAAGAGGTATAGGTGATCTACAAAGATATCGAAGACATACTAATATTCGTAAGATGACATAAATATTTAATAATTACGGAAATTTTAATGCAGTGGTAGGGAAGGAGCGATAGTAAGTCTATTTAGTTTAGGCACAACAAATGATAAAGCCAATAGGCTCATAGAATTTTGCGACAAAAACAGTCTAACCATCACAAACACGTTATTTCATCATCATAAGTAGAAGATGATTCACGTGGAAGATGCCAAGAGACATAGGAAGATATCAAATAGATTATCCTCTTGTTAGTCAACGATTTAGGAATCAAGTAAAGAGCTGTAGAAGCTACCCACAAGCAGATGTAGACACTGACCACAACATCGTAAACTTAAAAATGCGAAAAAAGAAACGAAAAAAACCCCCTTTGTCTTTGAGAAACTATAAGATAAGATGCCCACAAAAGATTTGAGGAAACGCCAAATGAATTGTTGAAAGACATGGGAAAAATTTCTGTTATTATGAAAGTAGAAACAAAATGGAATAACATTAAATCCAGTTTAGATATGGCAGCCAGAGATATTCTGCGGTGTAAACAAAAAGAAAATAAAAACCCTGGGTAACAAAGGATATTCTGAACTGAATAGTAGAAAGGCGAAAATACAAAACATACTAGACGAAGCAGGAAAACAGAAATACCAAGTCATAAAATGGAAAATTATTTGCAAATGCAGGAAAGCTAAAGGACAATGATTTGATTAAAAGTGCAAAAGAGGTAGAAAATGATATGGAAATAGGAAAGTTAGACAAATCTGAGAAACTAATTAAAATGAATTTTAAGGATATAAAACCGTATAGCAAGAACATAAGGAATGCGAAAGGAGACATCATTATGGAAAATGTAGAGAAAGTGGTTAGATGAGAAGAGTATATAGGGAATTTATATGCAGACCAGGGACTAAAAGCACTAGAACAGAAATCCGACATTGAGAAGGATGACTTGAGATACCCTATACTTAGAGATGAATTTGATTTAGCATTAAAAAGTTTAAAAAATAATAAGGCACCTGGTATAGATAAGGTGCAAGCAGAAACACTAAAAACCGCTGGACAAGCAGTAACAGAACGTCTCTTCTAAGCTGTAATCTAAATGTATGAGACATGAAATACTCAAGATTTCGAACGTACCCTCATAGCCACTATACCAAAAAAGAGGGGCAAGAATGTGAAAATTTTCGAACAATAAGTTTAACAGCACATGTGTCAAAAATATTAACTAGAATTGTACATAGACGAATGGAAATAAGAACTGAAGAAATACTAGGAGAAGATTAATTTGAATATAGGCGAAACAGGGGAACAGGGTAGGCTACCTTAGCTCTGAGGGTGATAATAGAGAGAACAATAAAAAACTGAGAAAGTGTGTATATAGGATTTGTAGATCTGGAAAAGGCGTTCGACATTGTAAATTGGAAAAAAATGTTTGATATACGCAAAACGATTGAAATGAGCTTTGGGGATTCACTAATAATACGTAGCTTGTACAAAGAGCAAGTTACTGTAATATATTTAGAGCAGCAACGTAGGGAAGTAAATAATAGGAAAACGGTGAGACAGAAATGTGCTTTTTCTCCATTAATTTTTAACTTGTACATTGAAGAAGCAATGAATACTGTCCAATTCCGAAAGATATTTGGAATTAATGTAGAGGGTCAAAAAATTGATATGCTTATATTTACAGATGATATAGCAGTATTAGCGTCTAACAAAGAAGAGTTAGAAGCAGCTCTTAATGAAATGGGAACAGTACTGATGGAAACCTACGGTATGAAAACGATAACTTACAAGAGGTTAAGGAATTTTGCTACCTAGAAAGTCAAATGACGCAATATGGGACAAGTGCAAAAGATATAAAACAATTATTAGCACAAGGTCGTGCTGCATTTAACAAAAAAAAGCAAATAATATATTCAAAAACAACAAACATAGAAACAAGGAAAGGATTGCTGAAAGCATATGTGTGGAGCACAGAGGACAGAGCACATGGACAGCAAGTGAAGCAGACAGGAAAAAGATAGAAGCTTCTGAAATGTGGTGGTACAGACGTATGATGAAGATATCATGGACAGATAAAGTTAAAAACAAAGAGGTTCTAGGAGTGGTAAGAGAAGAAAAAAATATAAAGAAAAGAGTAAAAAACTAAAGTGACAGGTATGAGGCACAAATAGGAAAAAAGAGAGGTATAGGTAAACCTAGGTTAGACTATTGCACACAGATAGTGGTAGATGTAGGCTTTGGCAATTTCGGGGAAATGCGTAGATTGGCTCAGAATAGGGAACGATGGAGGTACGCGAGTTATGTATCCCCAATTATCTATATATATGTATTGAATATATTGAATCTAATAGGAATTATTAGAAATTGTTAAATAAAGTATAAGTTCATTGCAACATTGTAATACAAGGATAACCCAGAGAGGTTATCGACAGTTCATGTGAACGGACATGCAACTTTGCATCCAAGAGGGCAGTGATACTGCAGGTGGCAGGTCACAGGCGGTCAACATACCGCAAATACTTAGAAAAAACATTATTACATTGTAACAAAGTGTAAAGCAGACATGAGATCTGCAAGTTCCCACAGCCGTGTGAGGGGCAGGTTATTATAAAAAGCCCGGGAGCTCAAGGCCCGGCAGTCAGTTTTCAAACGCCATACTTCGTTGTTCAAACTACTCACCTTAGTACAATTATTATATTTTTTGGTTAAAGTTATTATGTTACTAGTTATTCAAAATTTCATTGTAATTTCTGTTTCAAGTTAAAATAAATTTGTTAAGAGTTTTCGGAATTGTTTTTAAAAACACCGCTCCAAAGGCCCGAACCTTAACTGGCGCAGTCGTAACGGATGTCAAAAGGGCACTAAAAATCCAAAAATCGGAAGATTGGTGACCAAGAATTTCAATTCGCAATTTTGACAGAACCCAAACCAGGTTGGAGGAAAAACAAAAATCGTCTAAATCCAGCAACAAACCAGGTTGGAGGAAGAACAAAAATAGTCTAAATCCAGCAACAAACCAAGGTGGACAAGATACAGCATCGATCGAGCCCACAAAAGAAACAGATGAAGAAATTAATGTAAGTTTATTTCCATTTATACCAATTGATCTCACAAACTATAATTGATATATGCTAGTTTTATTATTTTATTGATTACCATTTATTAGCATTTTATGAATTTTATTTTATGCCAATATTTTCTTGAAAATAGTTACAAAGTGAATTATTTTCAAAACGTGACTGTATAAAATTTTATGAGACGAATGTTAAGAGTAAAAGAGATTTTCTTTCAAAAAGCAAAAGAGACTTGATATTTAAAAGATTCTTACCACAATTATTAAAACAAACTCAAAAATAAACCAAAAATAACTGACGCACATCCATTAATACCGAAATTAACTACCGCGAAACAAAACGCACATTTAATCCGGTAAACTAAAAACACAGAACGCAAATTAATTCCAAAGCCAAAGCTAATTCTTCAAACAAGCAATTACGGAACGATTATTTAAACCATTGACCTCTATAATACTGTATAAACTACAGTAAAACACTGCAAACATATCAGTAACTTAAAACCAGCGTGCAATCTTTACCTATGATAAGCAAAATTCGCGAAAGAAGCATCATTTAATACAAACTTAAAGCATTGCTATTGTACAGTATAAAGCAACGCAGTTTTGCACTAATACCCACAAGTAATTAATCCATAAAAGCGCATGAAATTACACCACAGCGATCTATAAATAAGTTGCATTAGTACAAACACGGATTAAAAACTAAACGGTCATCGTAAAAAGCTTTAATTAAAAACGCTCATAATTGCACCTGAAAACCAACAATACGGAGAGATCCAATTACCAACAAGCATTATAATTGAATACCGAGAGATCTAAGAATAAATAGACGTAACATTTATGCAAAGCAAGTAGCGAGTACAGAAGCAAATTATTTAATTCCTATAAACTGAAAACGAAAACCTGTAGGTGTTAATTACCTCAACGTTTATAAGTGTACGCGATTAAATAACCAAGACTACATCTATTAGTATTTAAATTAAAACGATAAAGTGCAAAAGTAATTAACCTGCAAGTTATAATTAGAATTCAAGACCGACGAACTATACATTTATGCAACTCAATTAAAACCCACGGAAAGAGTATTAACAAATTAACAGAATTAAACTAACACAAAGCTAAGTAAATATCGTGAGAGCAAATATATTCACTCCAGACTCTTCAGAAAGCAGAAACTTAAGACAAATTAAAAGCCGCGAGATAAGAAACAGGCAAATTCAAGACTACGGTAATTAAATCAACATTATCGAGTATAAATCCCACACATTCATTACCGCACTATGTAACTAAGCACAAGTAACAGCAATTACGATTCTAAAAATAACCCGACGCAGTCTAAACTTAAAATTAACAACTCCAAACCAAATTAATGCTACAAATAGAAAAATTAATCTCAATTTTTACAAAATTTGAATTTACCCAACCTAAATGATAAATTAAAAAATCTAAACCAAAAATAACGTTTCAAATAACAAAAATCAACCCCAATTTTTACAAAATTTCAAATTACCCAATCTAAAAGGAAAATTAATAAAACCAAAGCAAAATTAACATCACAAATAGCAAAACTAACCCCAATTTTCACAAAATTCGAAATTATCCAATCTAAAAAGAAAATTAATAAAACCAAAGCAAAATTAACATCACAAATAGCAAAACCAACCCCAATTTTTACAAAATTCGAAATTATCCAATCTAAAAGGAAAATTAATAAAACCAAACCAAAATTAACGTTTCAAATAGCATGATAAACACCAATTTTTACAAAATTCGAAATTATCCAATCCAAACGGAAACTTAATAAAACCAAAGCAAAAATAACGTTACAAATAGAAAATCAACCCCAATTTTTTACAAAATTCAAAATTACCCAACCCAAACGGAAAATTAATAAATCCCAAGCAAAAATAACGATATACATAGCAAAATAAACCTCAATTAAAATTTTTTTTTTTTTTGAAATTACCCAAAATCGAAAGCAACGCTTAACCAACATGAGTAGCACAGACATGAAGCTTTATTTGGAAACAATCCAAATATTTGATGGTACGCAAGCGCAGCTTGCAAATTTTATTGGAGCAGCCGAAATGTTCCTAAAAACCTTCTACAAACCCGGAGATAACGAAAGAAATTCATTGCTTATACGCTTGATAATAAGTAAACTAACCGGAAGGGCACTAACCTTAATCGCCAGTAGGGACGATCTACAAGTATGGCAGGAATTTAAACAACTACTAATTGCATATTTTGGAGATCAACGTATCATAAAATGCCTGGTACGAGACCTAATAAACCTTAGAATGGAACACAATCAATCCCCCTACCAATTCGGAATGAAATGCCAAGACGTGAGAAGTTTAATCCTAACAAAATTAAAAATCGAAGAACCCGATCAAAACGTTAGACATTTAAAAACAAAAATGTATGACGAAATGGCACTGGACACGTATATAAACGCTTTACCAGAACAACTATCGGATAAAATCAGATTCCAACGACCCCAAAATCTAGAAGAAGCTATGAACCTAGTAATAGAAGAAGAAAATGTAATGTATTACCGCAACAGACTATACAACCCCAACGCGAATAAAAGTTATTCACCAATAAAAACTATACAAGCCACAAGACAAGCAATCCCTCAACAAAAATTCACACCCTTCAACGCACAAACAAATCAACCGCAAATTAATAACCCAAGCTTCAACAATACAAATTTTAATAACCAATATAAACATTTTTCAAAACCAACGTTTAACCCAACTTTTACGAAACCCGCATTCCAACCAAGATTTAATCAGAACCTAAACCAACAAAAACCAGCATTCAACGCAAACCCCAATAGAAATACACCAATGAATAATAATAACCCTAATAATTATTATAAACCAACACCAATGGATACCTCATCTGGTAACGCCAGACAAAATACCAAGATAACACATATCCGACCAAACCCTCATCAGAAACGCAATTTTACATCGGAAGAACTATTTCACCAAGAAGTAGAAAAATTTGACACTGACCAGAATAATTACATTGAGACAGGTACGAACGATGAATCAAACCATACAGAAATTTATGAACGCGACGAACAATACGAAACTTACGAGGAGTACGACAAAGAAAACTCGAACTCAAATTTTCAAATGGACCAATTCATAACCGACCAAACTTAATAAACTTAAATAACATAAATCACTTAGTATTACCATACATAGAAATACCCCACGCCGAATTTAAACTATTAATCGATACCGGATCCTCAAAAACATTAATTAGCCCCAGGACCGTACAAAAACATTATTTAGATTACGTAGAAAGAGAACCATTTAAAATTAAAACAGCCCATCAAACAACACTACACCAATTTATAGCTAATATACCCTTACCGAGAACATTTAATGTTAAAATGAAACATAAATTTTGTGTATTCGAATTTAACGACAGATATGAGGGCGTAATCGAAATGAACCTCCTAAGAAAATTAGGAGCCAACATTGACATTAAAATCGTTTATTAAGGACAAAATACGGAAAAATCCCCATTAAATTTCAAAACACACAAATCGAACAAAAATACACAATAGAACCCCGAACGGAAAGAAAAATAAAAATCCCAGTAAATTCTAACAAAAAAGTAGGAATAATAAATCATATGACATTTCAACAAGGAGTAGAAACCCCAACCGCTTTAGTACAAATAAAAGATATTAAATTCAAACGACTATCCCGTAGAATTATCATTGACAGACCCAATTAACGTAGAAGAATTAAATTTTAACGAAATGGAAATAGACGAAAATTTAGAAAACGATTAACACCCAATAGAACATGACGAAATGTTAAGAGAAAATTTAACTAACATCCGCTTTACCACCGACATCAATCAAGAAGAAGAAAGAGCAATTAAAAACTTATTTTTTGAATACCGCGACATATTCCATTGCGAAGGAATACCATTAACATTCACCAACACAGTAAAACATAATATCGAGTTAACAGACAATAAGCCAATCTTTACAAAAGCATATAGACTACCTCCTGCAAGCCAAGAAGGAGCTGACAGACAAGTAGCAGACTTATTAGACCAAGACATAATCCAGCACTCCAATTCACCATGGAGCAGCCCCGTGTTAATAGTACCTAAGAAATTACACGCAACCGGAAAGAGAAAGTACAGAATGGTAATAGACCATAGAAAGTTAAATGAAAAAACGGTAGATGACAAATATCCACTACCAAATATAACCGAAATTTTAGACAAATTAGGCAAATGCCAATATTTTTCAACATTAGACCTAGCATCAGGATACCATCAGGTAGAGATGGAAGAAAAAGACATATCAAAAACAGCCTTCAGCACACCTAGAGGACATTACGAGTACAAACGAATGCCATTTGGATTAAAGAACGCACCCGCTACTTTCCAGAGAGTCATGGACAATATATTACGAGGAATACACAATGAAAAATGCCTTGTATACCTAGATGACATCATAGTTTATTCCACATCATTGGTAGAACACATAGAAAGATTGAGAGAAGTATTTGAAACACTTAGACAAGCACATTTCAAAGTAGAATTAGACAAAAGTGAATTTTTACTAAAAGAAGTATAATGTAATAACACCCCAAGGAGTAATGCCAAATCCCGACAAAACAAATGCAGTTCTGAATTACCCATTACCAAAAACAACCAAAGAAGTTAAAGGATTTCTAGGACTTAGTGGTTACTACCGCAAATTCATTAAAGGTTAAGCTCAGATAACCAAACCTCTAACAAATTGTTTAAAAAAGGGAAACAAAATTGAACACACCCCGGAATTCATTAAAGCCGTAGACAAAATTAAAAACATATTAACAAATCACCCTGTATTAGAATACCCAGACTTTTCAAAACCATTTATACTGACGACAGACCCATCGAGTGTAGCACTAGGCGCAGTATTGAGCCAAGGAAAAGTAGGTAGCGATAAACCCATCAGCTACGCATCCAGAACCCTAAACGAAACCGAACAGAAATATAGCACCATAGAAAAAGAATTATTAGCCATAATTTGGGCAACAAAATATTTTAGACCTTACTTATATGGACGAAAGTTTTACATATACAATGATCATAGACCATTAGTATGGCTATGCAAACTGAATGAACCGAATTTAAAATTACAACGATGGAGAATCAGACTCGAAGAGTACGATTACGAAATTATATATAAAAAAGAAATTTATAACAACAACGCAGACGCTTTAAGTAGAATCCAGCTCAATGCATTAGAAACGGAATCCATTATAGGAAACATAGACGAAGCAGAAATAAGGGAAGATCCAGACGAGATCGACACAAAACGAAGAACCAAAAAACGCGATTAAAATTTTAAACGAAGCAATCGATATGAAACCCAATCAATTTATAATAACCGAAGTTTTAAATAACCCCAATCCCGTAAAATATACAAAAGTAGATAACAAAAAGATATACCAAATTCAAATAACTAAAGATGACAATGAGGAACAAATAATTAAAATTCTATAAGAATACACCCCCGAAAAAAAACGATTTTATTTTTATGTCAACACCGAACATTTATACCAAAGATTTTCAGAATTATACATTAAATTATTCAACAACTCTGGCCCTGAACTCATCAGATGTACTAGAAAATTAATAACATTAGACGACTCTGACGAAATAAACGATGTAATTAGGAATCAACACGAAGGAAAAACCAACCATCGTGGAATTAACGAAATAATAAAGCAACTTGTAAGACGTTATTATTTTAAAGACATGAAGGAATTGACCACAGATTTCATTAACCAATGTGAATTATGTGACAACGCGAAATACGATAGGAAACCCCCAAAGATACCCTTAATGTTAACCAAAACACCCGACAAACCATTTCAAAAACTACATGCCGATACTCTAGTAGTAGAAGCGCAAAACTATCTAACAATTGTAGACGCATTCACAAAAATAGGCCAAGCAATACCAATCACATCCAAAAATAGCAATTTAAAAATGAGACAATACAAAACACTTTAGAACTTCACAAAATAAAAATTTATTTCATAACGGAAAACCACCCTGAATCAAACGGACTAATTGAACGATTCCATTTAACCCTGTTAGAACAAATTCGATTATTAAGGATAAATTATAAGAAGGAACATACAACCAATTTAATATTATACGCACTAATCGCCTATAATAATACAATTCACTCACCAACAAATTTTACACCTTTAGAATTAACCTTAGGACATTCAGATTCACGAAATCCCTATGACATACACTACAACAAGGAAGTATATCAACAATATGCGAAAGACCACAAAGAAAAACTAAAAATAACTTATGACAAGGTAAAAGATAAATTAGATAACGATAAGGAACGTATCACCACAACCCGAAACAAAAATACCGACGCAAATAAATTTTCAATAGGACAAACCGTGTATGAGAAAAACTTTCAAAGCAAGCGACATAAAACGGCACCCAGAAATTTAGGACCATTCAAAATTAAAAAAATATCAGATAAAAATATAGCAGTAGTAGACAACGGTAAAATAACAAAGTACATTCATTTGAAAAACCTAAGACACCCTGTAATTTCAGATGGACAATCATCACCCTTACCGTCAAGCTCCGCCCAGGTAGAACGGACAACCAAATAATGATATAACATATAAAAACAACCCCGGTATACTACCAAATAAATTAGGCAGTATGCAAAACCCAATTAACATTTGCAAAATTAAATACCCTACACTCTAGTATTATTGAACCAACCGATTTATTAAAAGAATTAATAAGCATTAAATCACTTATAATTAACAGTAGATTACCTTTCGATGTAACAGAGACAAACATTCTAATATATGAAAAGATAGCTGTAGTAAAAGGCTACATTAAGAATAACGAAATAATATTTTTAATAGAAATCCCGATAGTAGAAAGTAACAATTATAATTATTATCATTTATTTGCTTTTCCAACGAAAGTTACTAGCACATACCAAGTAATCATACCCAAAACCAAATTCCTATCCCTAAATGAACTGAGATATGGTTATACAAACAAAAAATGTACTGAAGTAACACCAAACCAATACTTATGCCAATCAATGACGACAACAACCATTCAAGAAGACAGCCCTTGTGAAGTACAACTATTAAAATTTTCAAATCATTACGAAAACTGTGAAGCCAAACAAGTGCAAATAAATAACATGAAAATTCAAAAAGTTACAGAAAACAAATGGATAGCCATTTTCCTAACAGAAGTAGTAGCAACCATCCACTGCAATCAAGATGAAAATAACCAAGCATTAATCGGAAGCAAATTAATTACCCTCAAAGAAGACTGTTATGTGAAATTGAAAGAAGAAGTAATCAGAGTTTATCAAGATCCCATAGCAACAAAGAAACTTGCAAACCTACCGGAACTACAGTTCAAGATAGAACAAGAAGACGAAGAAATAATCAAGAAACCCATGAAGCTAGAGCATCTAGACTTAGACGACCTAAACCACGCAATGAAATTAGTGGAAAGTTACAAAGAACATTTAAGTGAACTCAAAACGCCAAAGTTACATTATGATAACATAAGTGTTTGGACAATTGTGTTAATCATTTTAATAATTTTTGTAATTATGTATGTATTTTACAAAATGTACCTTAGATATAAGAATGAAGGAAACAGTTCTAGATTTAAGGAAACAAAGAGAAATAAAGAAACGATAAGTATACCCTTAGAAATAATGAATTTTAAATGAAATTGAATAATGAATTTTATGTATTTAAAAATTAAGTAATTTTTCATTTACGGTGGGAGGAGTTATGTATCCCCCAATTATCTATATATATATATATATATATATATATATATATATGTATTGAATATATTGAATCTAATAGGAATTATTAGAAATTGTTAAATAAAGTATAAGTTCATTGCAACATTGTAATACAAGGATAACCCTGAGAGGTCATCGACAGTTCATGTGAACGGACATGCAACTTTGCATCCAAGAGGGCAGTGATACTGCAGGTGGCAGGTCACAGGCGGTCAACATACCGCAATTACTTAGAAATAAGATTATTACATTGTAACAAAGTGTAAAGCAGACATGAGATCTGCAAGTTCCCACAGCCGTGTGAGGGGCAGGTTATTATAAAAAGCCGGCAGTCAGTCTTCGAACTCCATACTTCGTTGTTCAAGCTACTCACCTTAGTACAATTATTATATTTTTTGGTTAAAGTTATTATATTACTAGTTATTCAAAATTTCATTGTAATTTCTGTTTCAAGTTAAAATAAATTTGTTAAGAGTTTGGAATTGTTTTTAAAAACACCGCTCCAAAGGCCCGAACCTTAACTCGCGTCCAACCAGGTTCAGGGCCGAAGATCTAATGATGATGAAATAACTGTTTACATGCGAGGGAGCAAACTGGCACCTAATAATGATACACAAATTTTTAGAAAATGTAAAAAGTTGATGCCTACTTCACGCTTTTAGGTAGCATGAGGCCATTTTTTTCAAATAACTTGTTACAGGAGAAAGTGCAAAATTTTGTTTCAACGTCGGAAAATAGCGCGTAATTGACGCTTAATTAATATACAAGAATTTTTAGAAGATTAAAAAAGTTGCAGACAACTTAACGCTTTTAGGTGTTTCAAAAAAATACTTTTTTCAAATAATTTGTTACATGGGAGGGCGCGAAATTTTATTTCAACAGCGTACAATAGCGCCTGGTTGGCGGTTAATTATCATGATAAAACATTTTTAAAAACTTCAAAAAGACTGCAGCCAGCTTCACGATAGGTACGTCGGAGAAATAGGTTTTTCAAATAACTTGTTACATGAGAGGGTGCGAAATTTTGTGTCAACAACGTAAAATGGCGCCCAATTTGCGCTTAACTATGATTCAAAATTTTTTAGAAAACTCAAAATAGTTATAGTCAGCTTCGGGCTTTTAGGTTACTCGTATCGTTTTTTTCAAATAACTTGTTACACAGGAGGGTGTAAAATTTTGTTTCAACGGCGCCATAATGCGGTTAATTGGAGCTTAAATATTGTACAAAAAATTTTTAGAAAATCAAAAAAGTTGCGGCCACTTCATGCTTTTAGGTAGCTCGGAGGCATATTTTTTCCAAACAACTTATTACACGAGAGGGCGCAAAATTTTGTTTCAAGGATGCAAAATGGCGCCTACTTATAATACAAAAATTTTAAGAAATTCAAAAAGTAACAGCCAGTTCACGCACCCAAAAGAAAATTTTTAAATAAGTTGCTAACAAAGATGGCGCAAAATTTAGTTTTAGTGGTGTAGAATGGCGCCTAATATGGCAAATTTTTTTAAATTCAAAATAAGTATGGTTTCGTAAACTTGGCTTAAGGAATAATATTTTACATATATGTAGTTTGTTTTTTAAGGTGTAGAATTTTGGCGCCTAATTGTCACTCAATTATGAGACAGAACTTTTTAAACCTGAAATTATACGGATTCATGAACTTGGTTGGAAAAATCTTTTTTGAATAACTTGTTTGCCAAGAGTGAGCAAAATTTTGTTTTAGCGGTGCAAAATGGCGCCTATTTGCCCCTAATTATAACACAAATACTTTTTAAAAATTCAAGAAGTTGCGGCAACTACATGTACTAATGCTTGTATGGTTTTAAGTTTTGTAATTGTATATACATCTATAACGCGGGTAAAAATATTTATTCAATAAATCTCCGTATTGTTCGAACAGTTTTCGTTACGTTGTCCATATTCCCTTACTTTCAAGATGTTTGGAGTTTTAACTTTAAAGTTTTAAATTTCAACTTGAATATAAAAGCGCAAAGAATTCCTCTGAGAAACCGCTTCCATGGTTTAATCTAGACTCGAAATCCAAATGCGTTCTTTGATTAAATAAATGTTTTTATATCGGTATCCCTTTTATGAACTTGCCCACTACCATAATGGCAGATACGTGACATGCGTGTTCTGCAAATTTTATACACATATGGCAGAATTTATTCACAACAATATTAACGTTTACTAATACATAAATATTCTTTTCGTATTCAAATAGTAGGATCGATTCGCTAATATTTTTCACCCAATTCTATGAGACCCTTCCTTATTAGCAGTCTACTTGTTGCAGCGTTAACTAAGTACAACAGCTGTGCACGATGCTTGTTTGTAACAGAACGAAATTGGACAAATGAAGTTTAGAATTAATTAGGGGACTGGACTGCATATGTACATAATTTATTTTATCACCGGATACGCCACCATGTAAACCATAATGACTATTTCTTTGTTTATTTTTAATGAATTCCATCGTTTGTATTTAAAGAAACGTCACAGCGCGAATCGAAATTTCTTTGTAACGTCAAATATATGCCTGTACCAAGGTACCACATAAACACAAAATCAAACATGCAGATCAGCAAAATTTAAATAGGTAAGAAAACTGTCATTGTTGCATCAATTTCCCATGATAATTGTGTTCTATCATATACATTAACCTACACTGTACTTACTAGATATTTTTCAGGCTTATTGTTGAACATTTTCACAATAAAATTCAGCACCACTAGAATAATAACTTGACATCTTTATACTACTGTCGAATGTCTAGCAACGGCCGATCGATTATATAGACGCATGCGTTAGCGTCGCGGCGACAGACGCGGTTATTTTGAACGCGTTATTTATAAATAAATTTGTTTGATTTTTTTTGTAAATTTTGTGCAACTGCAGCGGCAAAAAAGAATTCGAATTTGATGGTTTTATGCAGGTTTACTATTTTATTAGTGAAAGCAAGGAGCAACGAAACTAGGTTTGGGAAACTTTTCAGTTGCGTTGATTGGACATTGTCTTTATTTGTTAAAATTCAGTTTTAAAGACAATAGTTACGACTATTCTAAAACTTTGTACTGTAAAACGGAAGCGAGATTCTGGCGTGGAAGTTACGAGCGAACTATACGTATTACGCACCATACAGACCTTTTGTTGTCGGTTTCTAATGACACGTGCCATAAGAAACAAGTCCCTTATATATAAATATGTAGTGATGTAAAAAGGAAATATTACCAAAGTATTATTCGCGAAAATTAGGTAGAGTGAATGCTCCAGTAAACAGCCATTTAAGGACATACTCTGATTTAGATATAAATATAAATTATTTCATTACATTCAAAACACATTGTAAATAAACAGTTATTTGAAAAGTAGACTTTATCCAATTTTCTAATTAATTTTTGTGTGTACGCAGAAAGGACGGACGTAGCAGAAGAAAGATTTACTAATAGCTAATAGTATTAGTTTGGATAATAGAAAAAGTTTCTTAAAGTCGTACGTATGGAGCGATCTATTATACGGTAGTGAGACTTGGACAATTAAAGAGGTAAGATAAGAAAGGTTAGGAGAGATAGAATGATAGGACACCAGTTAAGACATGAGGGACTATTTAATAAGGTATTAGATTATAGACTACCAAATAAAAATAGACTATACTCCATTCCAGTTAAGAAGGTAGTAGATGGCGCTTGTGCTTGAGTCAGATTTACACAGATCAAAAATTTATTAGTTGCTGTATTTGAAAAGTTGCCGGCGTCGGTTGTATATTTACTATTTTGTGACGATAGTTTTTCAAAAATAACAATGCAAATGGCTGACTGTATTAGTTAATTTTAAGTATTATTGCATTCAGTAATTGCAATTTGGTGTTCTTCTTAAGGAATAAGACCACATTGGTTTTTGAAAATGATTTTATTGACGTTTCGATCCTTCTCCTAGGATAGTTGTCTAAATAATAACAAGGAGTATTTATAATTTGGTATTAAATTTCAGAAGATAAAATTGGACTTGGAACTACATTAAGTTTAAGACGGACGAAACTTAGGGCAAATTCATAAAGCACATAGCTACACTCATACTTAATCAATGTTTCATCTCAACTTTTAGTATTTTTCCGAATACCAAAATTGAGATAGAGCATTACTAAGTATGAGTGTGGCTTAAGTGTGCTTTATGAATTTGCCTTTAGTCTTTACTTAACAATTATGGTAGAAACAAACATTCACCTGGAGTTATAGAATGCTTTAATAAAATTCTGTCAGTTTCATTTTTCGAAAAGTTGTAAGTTTGTTAACAATGATTGAAATTAAAGCAATGCATCGATGTTTATACAGATTTTTATTTATATTTTTGCAAGATTGAGGTTTTGAATAAATACATCCAAGAAACACGGTTTTAAAACATATCAAGCATTATTGAACTTTATTTTCTACCTGTTTGGTTAAAGTTTAAATAAAATATTAATATAGAACAATATATAAGCTATTTTTAATTAAACACATCACAAAATATCAAAACAATGATATCACAAATTTATATTTAATCTACGTCCATATCATCCCCAGAGGTATCTTCGTCGTTTGTTGTACTTTCATATCCAACATTTATTACAATTTGTTCGACAAGTTCTTCGACAATGCCATCCAATTTCCACATTTTTTCTTCTTCTTTAATTGTATGGCTAATACAATTAACCCAATGTCCTTTATCTATGGCTGCAATTCCTTCATCCAGAAGCACCTTCACGTCGTTAATTTTAAAAGTAGAATTGTTGGTAGCTACATGCTGCTTTACTCGAGCCCAAATCAGCTCAATTGGATTTAGATTGCAGTGGTATGGGGGTAACCTTAATACAGTTCTGCCAGAGCGTTTTACAATTTCGTCAACAACATAAGGTGTCGGGTGAGCTAGAGAGTGCTGCTTTACTAAAGCTAATAATTCAACTTTTAATAGCTCTTTGGTAACTTCAATGTGTTTTGCGTTTAACCAATTATAAATTTGTTCTTTCCGCCAACTTTGATTTGGAACCTTATCGGCTTTGACGCTGTGATAAGGAGCATTATCAAGCACGATTACACTATCATTATCAAGAAGAGGTAATACACCTTTCAACCAAGTTGTAAACGCTTTACCGTTCATGTCTTCGTGATAATCTCCTAAAACGATAATTATGAACTCAGAGGCCTAAGTTGTTTATAGTGTTAATACGCTACCTGTTTTTTTTAGATTGAAAGTTTAAATATGCACCATTGACAAATCCCATATCACTACCCATGTGCGCAACAATTAATCTCTTGCCCTTGCCAGAGGAATCTCGTATACCAGTCGATAAACCTTCGATTAATGCATGCCTTGCTGTTTTTACAGTGGTGTTTTGCCATACCTTGTTCTTTACATGTCCAGCATTCACCCACGTTTCATCAGTATAATAAATTCTTTTGCCTTCAGCTCTATACTTTTTAATTGCAGTTAAATATTTTCATCGCCACAACACAATTTCAGGTTTTTCAATTAAAATTGTTTTTCGGCTACGCTTTCCATATTTAAAACCCAATTTCATCATTACCCGATAAAGTGATTGTGCGACTGAAGTTTGGTAAAAAGTCATCATTGTTTATTGCATGTAATACTTTCTCTAAATTTGGTAATTCATTTCTAAAGTAAAATGCATGAACATGCCGTCGAATCGCACATCTTTCAAATTCTTCAAGTTTGTCGTAGATTGTTGTACGCACTCTTGTAGTCTTTGGCGAGGAATCAGTACCAGTAGTTTCAATTTTTTTTTTACAATATTCCACATTGATCGAACACCTAAACCCACTTCTAACGCAGTTTGCTTCACAGATTGCGTTTTGGATGCATTTGTGGAATTTTTCAAATATATATTATAGGCAATAAGCTTTTGCCCGCTCATAACATGTTTGCCCTTCGGATTTTTAATAGGTTGGTGATCCATAATTAAATAAAAGTCTGAAAAGAATTCATTGTTAGTATTATATGCTTATCTTTAATGAGACATGATTACCTTATTATGAAGACACTGGTGTTTTATAGCTATCACAAGAACTGTTTTGATACTAAATATAAAATTAACACAAATTAATAAGGCCGAGCAAAATTTCAAAGGCAAACTAATAACAAAATACAATAAATAACAAAAACGAAAATATGAAAAGGCAATAGCAAATGTCAAAATGCCAATTGACAATCTGTCTTATAATAAAAATGTTCAAACAACCAACACAAACATACGGGATATTTATACTTGTGTACACTTGGCTCATCCATCCACCAATGAGAATCGCTAAAATTCAGTCCTATCTTTTTCTTCAGTACCTTCTTAACTGGAATGGAGTATAGGAAGACCTAGATAAAGCTATATTAGTCAAATTATTAGAGATATAGGTTGTGAAAGGTATGTAGACCTTTTTAGACTAACTCAGAATAGAAAAGAATTTAAAGCTGCGTCAACCCGACCTTAAGTAAGTTCGAAAACAAAACAAAAAAAATAAATAAAAATCAGTTAACTAAATGTCACCATGGCATAACTCACAAATAGTTAGCGGTCTCGCATGTTGGCAGCGATTCGTTGCTTAAGCCTTACCATAAGATACAATTTAACACTTTTCCTGTTTTGGATTGAATAACCAGGTAATATTTCATTTCCTTATAAATGGGAATTATATAAAGATGTTGGAGTTCCTTAACAAACATCAAGTTGCTAATATCTATGTAGAGCCAGGTATATAAGGAAAAGATAGAAGAGTATAGGAAGACCTAGACCAAGCTATATTAGTCAAATTACTAGAGATTTAGGTTGTGAAGGGTATGTAGACCTTTCTAGACTAACTCAGAATAGAAAAGAATTTAGAGCTGCGTCAGCCCGATCTTAAGTACGTTCGAAAACAAAACAAAAAAATATATAAATCAGTTAATTAATGTCACCATGACACAACTCGCAATTAGTTAGCAGTCTGGCATGTTGGCAGCGATTCGCTGTTTAAGCCTTACCATAACATATAGTTTAACACCTTTCCTTTTTTGGATTGGATAACCAGGTAATATTTCATTTCCTTATAAATGGGAATCATATAAAGATGTTGGAGTTCTTTAACAAACATCAGGTTGCTAATATCTATGTAGAGCCAAGTATATAAGAAAAAGATAGAAGAGTATAGGAAGACCTAGACCAAGCTATATTAGTCAAATTATTAGAAATTTAGATTGTGAAGGGTATGTAGAACGTTTTAGATTAGCACAGAATAGAAAAAAGTTAGAGCTGCGTCAAACCGACCTTAAATAAGGTCGAAAACAAAATGATGATGATGATGTTGAAACAATATTATTTTTGAGCTCCGTCAAGCCACATTATGTAGCGACAGTGAAACATTTAAGTTTTTTTATGTTAGACTTAGGGGATACCTAGGCAAACATTTTTCTAACAAAAGTCATGCAGAAGATCTAGATTTATCTGTACTAACACAAACTGACTTTTTTAGACTTCCGGACTAACTCTGAACTCTATCTTCAGCGATTTTCAGAGACTATCAGAAGGGTCGTTATGATAAATACGGATGGGTCAGGTGCCACTGTACTTATGCAATATATAAAAACAAGAAATATCGCCAAGAAAAATACAGGAACCTCAACGAATATATTCTGTTATTGGAATACACAAGGAGACAGCAGTTTGCGCCTCAAAATAAAAAATCAATAAATCGGACAGGTTTTGTACATCTATCGGTTTTTTCTTTTGTGTAATAGTGCATAGACACTCTACTTATTAAATTTATGCACTTCTGGTTTAAATATAATTCATAGAATCCAGTGACAAGTATGGACAGAATAAACACTATTTCTTAAGTGCTTCTTTGAGTGTAATTAACTTTTTCTAAGTCTATAAAAAATCAAGGCTGTGGAGTATCAACACATATATATTACTGAAAAATTTTTCTGATTTATTCTGACAGACAATTATTATAAGCTTTCTGAATGTTCAATTAATTTTATATATTTATATTGTTAATCTTGGACAATTTTAATAGAAAACCCTCTAAAGCAAATAGATACTATAAATATCATTAACACAAATATGAACTTTTTTTGTTATCTTTTCAGTACTGACTAAATGACTCACATACATACAAAATTAGTTTTGTAATAAGATATTTTAGATTAGTAAACTTAAACTTCGGTAAATAGTTATCATGTGTAAGCAAGTACACGACTATATTATTCATAATGCAAATTCATAACGATTTTGTTAGATAAACAATTTTATAATGCATAATTTTGATATGAAACAATGTTTGAAAATTTAAATTCATAATTAAATATTATCACAAAGATGTTAGTTTACATGGGTTCAAACTGCCAAGGTTGCGGTTTAACATGACGTGAACGTCAAACAGATGACTGTCTCAAAAAGCAGATCATTTACCGACTTTGAATTCAGGGCATGGCTGCTTACAGACCAGTTAACAAACAAGCCCGACCCACATGTGGACCCCGAAATTGAACAAACACACGAAAAAAGCAGTTGTCTACATTGTTGTAACAACGCCTCGTAAACTAGAACCATATTGCAAGTTTCCAATGCGTAATCGTTTTATACGCAAATATCAGTTCTCAAGTGTTGCTTCCGAATTAAAACATGAGGAACGTATATATATATATATATATATATATATATATATATATATACAACAGGTAAGTATTTTATGACCTTATTTTATTATATAATATAAGTAATGGGTTTTAGGTCTGCTGGATGATTAATAAGACTCTTTTTTATTATCTAAATTTTCGAATATATTTATATTCTTCTTCAGAGGTACTATAAAATATACAAACGCATTAACAATAAATAATTACATTTAAGATATACTCACTAAATTGAGGTTTAAAATATATATAATGGCATCAAATATATAAATAAAAATAAAAATTCCTTATCAATGCACATCATAAATAAAGACCATCAAGTAAATTTCCAAAATGTCAAAATTATTGATAGAGAAAAACGAAAATAAAAGAAAATTTTTAGAAATGTGTTATATTTACAAAATCCCATATACAATGAATAAGATGACGGATGTTGATGATCTAAGCTCTATCTATACATACCTTCTAAATTATGAATATATAAATAATAAATTTAGCACAAAAAAGGAAAATGATCAATTATAGGTTGTTTGTTTTATTACCACAATTAAATTTAAGTGATATACAAAGATTATTGAAACATTAATGATATGTTTGAATATTTTAATACATTAATATTTACTAACATATATGTATGTGTAGGTGTATGTATACGTATTGATGAAGGTTGTATATTTATTAATACGTACAGCATGATGTACATGCATACAACTATGATATAAAAAATAACAAAAGGTATACAAAATAACTGCCAAAATTTAAATGATATACTTCAAAAAAGAACATCTTAATATATACAAAGTAATTTTAGTATATGTTTCAACAGCCCTTTACATTTTTTATTTTTATTTTTATTTATATATTTGATGCCATTACATATATTTTAAACCTCAATTTAATGAGTATATCTTAAATGTAGTTATTTATTGTTAATGCGTTTGTATATTTTATAGTACCTCTGAAGAAGAATATAAATATATTCGAAAATTTAGGTAATAAAAAAAAGTCTTATTAATCATCCAGCAGACCTAAAACCCATTACTTATATTATATAATAAAATAAGGTCATAAAATACTTACCTGTTGTGTGTATATATATATATATATATATATATATATATATATATATATATATATATATATACGTTCCTCATGTTTTAATTCGGAAGCAACACTTGAGAACTGATATTTGCGTATAAAACGATTACGTATTGGAAACTTGCAATATGGTTCTGGTTTACGAGGCGTTGTTATAACAATGTAGACAACTGCTTTTTTCTTGTGTTTGTTCAATTTCGGGGTCCACATGTGGGTCAGGCTTGTTTGTTAACTGGTCTGTAAGCAGCCATGCCCTGAATTCGAGGCGGATTATTTGAATAATTAATTAGTTCCTATAATTGTCGTTCCTTATTTATACTTTAATTTAATAATTGTCGTAGTTTTGATACCTTTGGGCACATCTTGTTCGCACATTTAATAGTATAGAAACCTTTGAGTATAACGGTAAATTTACAATACATCCCTTTTTCTTTGTTGTAAGGATTAGTGGTAGGTCGGTTTACTTTATGTAAACTAAATTTATGAGCGTGTATTTTAAATCCTTACCTAATTTTTCGTCGTCAAGTTTGATGAAGCACTCGGGTTCATCCAACTTAGTATAACAAAGGGGTTGTTGGTATTTATTTGAAACATTAAACGTTTTGTTAGGCGATTAATAATTTAATTTCGTAGATTAATTAGTTGTCGTAGCGTATTTGAGCTACACATTGATTTTACGTTAATTTTATTGTCGTTCATTAATCAGATATAGTTATATCAATTGATAAAGGCATTCTTAAATCTAAGTTTGTAGTGAAACGGTTGGATCATATATACAGTAAGATTAATAAACAAGAAAATGTTTTTATTGCTGTAATTAGAGCATCGATGAAAAGTGTCGAGCAAATTGAAACTCATTTCAAGTGTTTTTGCAAGGATATTTTCTTTGAAGAGGAAAGTGAACAATTGGGCGAATTCTCGGCTCTTAGAGTGAAAATCAATGATTATCTATTAGATATTCGTATTATCGCTGAACAATGTGAATTAGATCTCGTAGAAAATAAGCCTCAGGTGGAAAATAGGAATAATTCTTTGTCGATAAATAGTGGTATTTGCTTAAAACACGTATCAGTGCCGCGGTTCTCAGGTTGTATTTCGAACTTTAAAAGTTATTATGCAATATATAAGCGATTGATTCATGATTATATCAGTTTGCCCCCTGTCGAAAAATTTTACTATCTCGTAGATACACTATATGATTCGTCGCGTGCGTTAATAAAGCATTTGCCATTAAACGATTGTGCATACGATAAAGCATATAAAATCATTACTAATCGTTTTCAGTCCAAGAGGTTATTACTTTCGACATATTTTAATGCTCTCGAAAAATGCCCAGGTAAGTTCCGCAGACTCGCACACGGAACTCCGGCAATTAATTAGTTGTTTTGATGAAAATATATTCGCGTTAAAGCAGATGAAAATAGATCTATTAGATTTCATGTTGTTAAATCTGTTATCAAAAAATTAGATATTAAAGTTTTAAAGCGTTTCGAATTAGAAAATAGTGACGAGATTCCCTCGTTCAAAGATTTAAGGTCGGACATTGAAAAACAACGTAAACTATTGGAAATAAATGACATTGCTTCAGGAACATACTTAAAATCTCGAGATTCCGTGAAACAAAGGAAAAAAGAAAAGTTCGTTAGCATTTCGGCTGAAACTTTTTTAGTTGGTACCACCAATGATGGTAAAAATTGTAGTCTGTGTAAAGCTGTGCATCCTAGTTATAGATGTAAGCAGTTTATCGATAAAACTCCTCAAGAAAGATTTGAGGTGGTAAAGGTTAAAAATCTTTGTAATAAATGTTTAAATACTTCACATTCGGTGAAAAATTGTAAGTTAGATTGGTCGTGTAGAAAATGTCAACAGTCACACAATTCGTTACTTCACTTTGATAAACGACAAAAATCGGTGTCTCCACGTAGACAAACTCATTGTCAAAGGTCAGCGTCTCCTCGAAGAGCGGCGCCTAGATTTTCTTCTACTAGTAGACCTAGTGAAGACAATTTGTCGTCGGCGGTTGTGCATAAACAATTTGCCACTAGCTCGTTAATTTCGACGTCATTAGAACATACAACCACGCTGTTAGCTACGGCAATGGTGTCAGTGCTCGATTATACAAGAAAATTGCAACCTGTTCGTATAATTTTAGATAACGGATCTATCACTGTTCAAGAACTTGGCTTGAATTCGTCGTTGGTGGCTGGTACACTATCCTGTGTAGTCAACCCCTTGGGAGCAAGGTCTCCAGCATATGAAATTGATTGTTATATTTTACCAAATATGTGTAATCAATTACTTTCGTCGTCTATAGGGGTCAAGGAATGGTCACATACTCGAGGTTTGGCTTTAGCAGACCTAATTTTAATATTCCTGGTAAGATTGACATGCTACTCGGAACTGAAATCTTTGCTCAGGTTTTGTTGAACGAATCTTGTTGAGGTGTCGCTAACGAGCCAGTTGCTATTAAAACTTCCTTTGGTTGGGTGTTAACGGGAAAGGTCGTTTCCCCGAATAATTCTATTACGTCGTTGTGTGCTTTTGTTGAGTCCTTAGACAGCGACATTCGTTGATTTTGGGAATTAGAAAATATTCCCTTCAAGAAACACCTTTCTCCTGTAGAAGAAAGGTGTGAAAAGGAATTTGTGAAAAATTATAGACGTAACAAGGACAGTTTTTTGTAGTGTCTTTGCCCTTTAAAATTTCTGAACCCTCATTCGTGGCTACGAAATCGATTTCTATTAAAAGATTTTTGTCATTAGAACGTCGCTTGCTAAAAAATGCTGAATTGCATTCGGATTATAAAAAATTTATGGAGGATTATTTGAAAAGCAGTCATATGGCTCAAGTGGAATCGCCTGAACATTCGTCGGTTCATGAAAGAATGTATTACATTCCCCATTATGCTGTACATAAGCGTGATAGCACTACCACCAAATTGCGTGTGGTTTTTGATGCCTCGTTGTAACGTTCCGTTTATTTTGTTATCTTATATTATAGAAATATGTATATAAAGTCAATTAGTTTGTGTAAATAATTCATCAGTTTAAAATATAACAAAGAGCGCATTGCCCGCACATTCCTTCATAATTTCGACAGTTTTTTGGAGGTTATCAAGAGGGCCGAGGTCTGTGACGTTTATGAAGTGAAGTTTGTCAAGTCGAGTTTTTGTGATATAAAACAAATCGCTTAGAGCAGATTTATTCAGTTTTTACATGAAATATGTAGTTACAATATTATAGTAAATCGATCGTTTATTTTGGTGGTTCAGTGGAAGTTATAATACAAGTGCCGAGTTTTGATTGTCGATCTTCGCTAATAGCGTCACGTGCTGCACGTGGTTAATCATTCTGTTGTAGGTTGATGCATCCTCTTTTGTTGTTTACGTTTTAGAAGTATTAATTAATGCCAATGAATTTGGGAGTTACTGTCTAGAGGATGAATGGAAATCTCGTTACGTTTGCGGTAGGCCCGTAATATAACCCAGTTGTTGGGGATCAAGTAATAGATTAACTGTCACGTGTTTAAAAGTAGAAAACTCGACACCCTCAAAGATACCATCCACCTTACAAGGTAAGCGACTGTATTCGTAGATTTTACAGTGCAGCCCCAAATACGTCGATTATAATATTGAACATTTGTGCAATTAAATTAAGCACAACCCGTACATGAAGTTGTGTTAATCCCTTATCATCGAGTTCTAAAAGTGTGTGCGCTTTATTGATACTTTACCGTTGTCGCGAACAACAAACAGATTTAATCAGTATAAATAGTTAAACCATATTATTTCCAATTAAACGCAATATTTAAGACAGTTGTACTGATACTTCCATTTATTCAACATTATTATGATTACCTATTTGCTGAATTAAGACCACCATTTACATTTTGAATTGAAAGTTATAGTTGCCGTTAAGTTACTAGCGTAGGGTTGCATGCACACGGCGTCCTACGCATTACGTTTCAAATATTTTATTAGTTACTGTGTAAGTAGAGCAAGTGGGGGTGTCCTGTGCACTCAACTCCACCTTAATTTTATTACACATTGCTTTACTGGCCAGTACACCTTATAGTAATAATAATTGTATGCCATTTACTTTATCGACAATATTACTTGTGGTAATGTTTACATTTACTTGTTCATATATGTATGTGCCATATTTGTTTATGTAACCAACGCATGTATTTATTTCAGTCGTTGGGATTTGTTAATAGAATTAAGTAAAGTTGTCTACGTGCATTATTTTAGTAAGAAGTTTATGTTAGTAGGGTGAATTCAACCTCTCTACTCTGAGAGATTTTCTGAGGATTTTATGTTAAATATTGAGCTGCAAGGAGTCTACCGACCAGTGACGAGATTCTCCTTTTGTCATCTAGCATTGTGACATTACTGGTGGTGCCCACCCGATTTTTGACGTTTTACCGAATTCACATCTCATTATAATTGTCATCTTAGGGCATTTAGCAATCCCAATCTACGACTTTTGTCTGACCTACCCCTCACCGGCTAGAGCTAGGCCGCTCACGGGTCCCGATCCGTCCCTTGGTGTCGTAGTGCTGAATTGGCCCGTAACATCGTGTCAGGATCAATCTAGAAATTTGTTAAATGATAGCTTGGTTATTGGTCCTGCTCTGCAAAAAGACATTGCAGTTTTGTTATTGCACTTTCGTGTACATCCTATCGTAGTTACAGCTGATATTAAACAAATGTATCGGCAGACTTTGGTTAAAGAACTCATCGTGATGATCAACGTATCGTCTGAAGATTTTCTCTGTCGGATCCTATTATGAACTTTAAATTCAATACTGTGACTTATGAAGTTTCGTCGTCGCCTTTTTTGGCCTTGTGTACTGTTCGAGAATTGGTCAGGTTAGAATCGATTAATTTTCCTTTCGCGTCATCGGTATTGGCAAGCGATATCTATGTTGAAGATTTAGTCACTAGATGCAATTCGATTGAAGCTGGAAATCAATTAATTGGTGAGTTGAATAGTATTTGCACTAGTGGTGGTTTTCAATTAAGAAAATAGAATAGTAATTGCCTGGAAGTGATTTTCAACTTGAAGGAGTCCCTGTCCAGTTCGGAAGCAATTACATTTCAAGCGTAGTATTTTGTCAGCTATTGCAAAAATTTTTAATCCGCTCGGTTTGATGGCGCTTTTAGTACTTTTCGCTAATCGTTTAGTTCAAGATCTCTGGTTTTTAGGCTTCGGTTGGGACCAAGAGCCGCCATTGTAAGTCGTAGAAAAATGGAAACATTTTTTGGGTGAATTGCCAGCGGTTTCGAATATTGAGATTACGCGTCGCATCGTATGCAATAATTTAAAAATGGTGGAGTTGCATGGGTTCTGTGATGTTTCTGAAGCCGGGTATGCAGCTGTCGACTATTTTCGTTCGTTTGATTTAGAAGGTAATATTCCCATGTCATTAGTATGTGCAAAATCGAAGGTTGCCCCTATTAATCGCGTTTTATTGTCCCGTCTCGAATTGTGTGCTGCCGCACTTTTGGCAGATTTAGTAGATTTCGTCAAAAATACTTATACAGATAGTTTATCATTTAGTAGTATTTTCGTGTGGTCAGATTCCGCTGTTGCTGTGTCTAGAATTAGGTCTTCCTCTCATAAGTGGAAGACATTTGTTAGCAATCGCATTTCGCATATTCAAAAACGTATTCCTTCATCTTCGTGGTTTCATGTTAAGTCCCAGGACAACCCTGCGGATTGTGCCTCACGTGGACTTATGGCTTCAGAGTTGGTTCATCATCTATTATGGTGGATAGGGCCTTTCTGGTTAGTGCGTCGTAGCGAAAAATGACCAGTAACGTCGCTGCCAAAACTTATCGACTCATCTCAGATGGACATCGAATATCGTACTCTGTCGTTGACAGTCGTTATGCCTGAAAATTTCTTGGATTTGTTATTGGATATATTTTCAAAATTGCTGAAAATTTGTAGGAATATTACATGTATTCGTCATTTCATTCGTATAGTTCAATGTCCGGCGGATTTGCGTTCAAAATATTTTGATGGTTTGTCCCTAGCTCAGCAGCAAGAGGCTATATATTTATTGATTAATTGAGACAAATGTTTTTGCCGAAGACATTGCAAATATTAAAACTGGAAAACTTGTCGGTAAACAACTAGGTAGCCTTAGTCCATTTTAGATAGTCTTGATTTGTTGAGGGTGGGCGGTCGCTTGCGTAATTCAGAGCTATCGCATTATGCAAAATTTCCAATTTTGCTTCCTCGGTCGCATCGGTTGACTGAAATTATTATATTAGATTGTCATGAAACACATTTACATCCTGGAAATCGAACAACTCAATTTTTATTAACTCAACATTATTGGATCTTGTCCGCAAAGAGGGCTATTCGGCAATGTTTGAAATCCTGCATTCGTTGTTTTCGTTTAAACCCTGTGACTTTATGCCCCCTATGGGGAATTTACCAGTTTCTAGCTTAATTCCAGGTAATGCGTTTTTACACATACGGGAGTCTACTTTGGTAGACCTTTCTCTGTCACGATGAATCGATATCGTGGCGCAAAATTATTGAAAGCGTACATTTGCTTAGTTATTTGTTTCAGCACTTATATAAGTTTGCCGGTTTAGGTTTCTTAGTTAATAGCTATAATTATTTTTGAATATAAAATGTTAGTTCATACTTATTTTGGTGGGCGGGATATTTGATCTCTTTGGGGCACCTTTTCGTGGTTAATATTAAGTCTTTTTAAATTCGTAGTTGTAAATCAAATAGCAAAGCTGTCATTCCTTGTCCCGTTATATCCTGTCATAAAACCTCCTTTGTGCCTGAGAAATTAAGTTGAAAAAAGGGGTAGTAACAGACCTTTTCTCATAAATATCGAAGCGAAACGGTTCTTCGTTCGATAAAGTAAGTGAAGTCAATAGTGTCGCCGAGTAAATTTATCGATAAATCCCTAAAAAACACAAGTGATAGTGCATACGTCACACGTCCAGTAAGTCGCTTTACAGTCCAGTTCGTTGAAAAGTAGGAAAGACACTTATAGAACAATAGAATAACGCGGAGGTAAGTCGATACATAAAATTATAAGACGCCCGCGCATTAAAAAATGGTTATAATCGCATCTGGATGCCCATACCAAATGGTTGAAAATGAATATTGGCATTTTTTTTTAGTGCATTGGGACTTTCCTATACTTTACCGATAAGACATAATCAATCAAATAAACTGCTAGATGAAGACTTTATCAATATACAGCAATGTTAATGATCAAATAAAAGTGCAGACTTTTTATCTTTGAAATGCGATGGATTGTCAAATATACGAAATGAGGTTGTAATAAATTTTACTGTTAATATCCCATACCAGCGCTTTTAATACCATGACTACTGGTGCTGAAAAAAAAAATTATAACAGAATTCATTCACATTACTACATATTCCTTACACCTACTGGTTGGTGATATAACGAAATTAAACTCCTTACACTGCAAAGGAATTACTGACGGCATTACTGGATCACATAAAAATTTGGTCGCCTTTAATAGTATTCAACAAAACAAGTATGGTGAAATAAGAACTTTGAAATTACCAGTTAACACTCTTTGGGGGATCTAGATGAAACTACTCTGAAAGTTTAATTAAATGCAAACAGGCATTACAGATTTTAATTAACCATGACACTAAAGGTATAAAGATTTTGAGAACTACAAGGACCACATCTTAGATTATGACATTTTTTGGGTGAGGCTGGATAGATGCGATACATTCTGCAATCAATAGTTAAGTGGATTACTATTTTGGAGAGTAACTGGTAAAAATTTTCACACATCTACATTACGGTGAAAAACATTAAATTTTTGCATCAGGCTTAACGTTAACCTATTGTCTTTTAAATTCAACGCAGAGCACAGACTGATACGTTTTTGACAAAAGAAAGTGAATGCTTTCTCAGCCATTATTTGTATCAGCTTACTTATTGGATTAACGTTTTTGCGACTCTGAATTAACAAACCAACAACACATCAAAACTATGCAATATACAAGGTGGTCGGGGAGGAAAGGAAAACATTTTAACAGGCGATTTTAGACCTGAAAACAAGGCAAAAAGTTCATATAAACATATGTCTGGAAATGCTTCGTTAGCGAGATAAAGCTAGGGTAAGATTTCGCTCAGAGTCCTACTCCGGGGATTAAATAAAACCGGACTGAAACCATTAGAACGGTAATTAATACAAACATTTCATCGTTTCCTATAAATTTTGACCTGAAAAATTAAATAAACTAGGTACCAGAACTGTAAGTCCCCTAATTTGTAAAACAACTTGCTTAAAACACAAAAATTTACTGTTAAAAAACACGTTTTTACGTCTGAGGCGCTATAATTTCATTAAATGACTAACAAATGCTTAAAATCCAAGAACAAAAATTGTAGAGAATTCAATTCTGAGAAAATGTACGTTGAGAAAACTGACGTTGATACTCTGCAACTGAAACTGTAGCATCGCCACTACAAAAGTCATACACATAAACCATATCTGCATATTCGGCGTGAGAAAATACGTGAGGCATTATTAAGAGAAATATGAAACAAAACCGACAAATTTCTAAATACACATTGTTACGTCATCATCGAACAATTTGGTATTGGTGACAATAAATACCATTAGTGCGGGTACCCTACAGTTTAGTGAAACATTTATGCCGGCAGTGGGAGTGTGTGAAGTGAAACAGTCGTACTCGAACCGTTACAGAAGACAGTTGTATGAGAGCTTTTGGAAGCGACACCACACCAACCGTGCGTGTTCTTGGTTGTCCGCTAACCTTTTGTGTGTGACTTTTATTGCCCAGAGCGGCACAGGCTTTAAGGTATTTATATCCTTTATTAAGTAGTTTGTTGTAGTTGCTTTATTTATTACATAACCGCTACACTGCCATCGGTATTGCTACAAAAAGCAATTGGTCCTTCCCTATAATTACCATATCTAGATCACCTCATCATCCCACAAAATTTATTGGTCCATACGATCCTAATTTAACTAGTCCTATGGTTTTATACGCATGTCCTAAATTGAATATTATTTTGCATTTCAGCGAGCGTGTTTTTAATCATTTACTTTAGCTTTAAATTTGTGTTAAACCCCATATTTAGCGGGTTAAAATGTGTAAATATTAGCTATATACTTTCGTTAAATTAAATTAAGCGATTTCGCCGTAATTAAACCAGCAAGCGTTTAATTATAAACAAATCCTTAATATAAAACTTGCTAATTTGTATTTAAAAACCATTGCACGTTTTGTATTACACGCAAACCTGCTCGGTTTGTAAACGTATAATATTGAATACATCTGCAAAGGGTAATGAAGTTGTAAAACTGCAACTTTTCTTGCTATATGTAAGCCACATGTTGTAAATGTTGGTGGACCCTCTGAGCTTTGATGTAAGGCCGCCCGTTGTAAACTGTAAATTTTATCTAAACGCTTTGTAAGAATTTGACAAAACGCTAGGTTTTCAACGTGTTTCTTAAGACCCATTGCAGGCTAATAGTCATAAACGTGATTTATTGATTTATGCGTTATTTACATTTTCGTGCTTGAACAACAACCCATACTCAGCGCACAGCTGAGCGGTTACCGTTTACAGCATTGTATTGTAGGTCTTTCAGAATAAGAGTGTCATTATGGCTCCAAAAAAAACACATTTGGCAGAACTCGAATTACGTAAAATACGGATTATCCAGATGTTGGAACTTGGCAACGCTATACAAAGTGATTCAAGTTTAAAAACGTTATTCCATATTCAAACAAGGGGAGTAAATGAAAGAGGTAGATACAGCTTATTATTGCATACTGCTTCATCTTGAAACGCTGCAAGAAATGCGAGCACCACAAATTATTGAAAGTACATCAAACAGTACGGCAACAAAATTATTACCGTTAAAGCTCCCACATTTTAATAATGAGGTAACTGAATTCCATCCTTTATTGATTTATTTGACAGTCTGGTTTATAATAATGCGTCATTGACCAATATTGAAAAATTAAATTACCTTATTAATTGCTGTAGCGGGAATCTTTGAAAATTATTAAATCTGTACCTGTTTCGGGGGATAATTTTATTATTTCATATAATGCCTTGCGTGAGCGATTTAGCAATCCGCGTTTATTAGCAACTTTGCATTGAAAGGCTATGAAAGACTTTCCACCTTTAAAATCAGAAGACCCTAAGAAACTTAGGGCACCTATTGATTGTTTTTCAGAGAACCTTGCTGTTCTAACTAATTTAAAATTTCTTACTGAACATTGGAACTTCATCCTGGTCGATTTTCTTTTAGAAAAACTCGATCCGTTTACTAGAAAACGCTTTGAACTCCAATCGGATCCGAAGCAAATACCTAACTTCGATGATTTGAGATATTTTTTAACTCAACAATGTGCAGCGTTGGAAACCTTTTCTTCAACCGCACCTGTTTCTTATTCGACGACTTTCCATACATCTCACACATCAGTGCCTAACAAATCGTCAGCGTTTCAGTTTAAACCAAGAGTTTCTTCTAACGTAGGTGTCAATTGTTTCTAATGAAAACTCCGACAGAACGTTTCGACATTGTCAAACGCTTACGCCTTTGTTTAAATTGCTTACGAACAGACCATGCGTCCATGCAATGCAAATTTTATAATTCTTGTCAAACTTGCGCCAAGCCGCATCATACCTTGCGACATTTTGAAGCGCAACCTGCTTCTAGCAGTTCAGCTGAACCGACCGCTACACCTATGCATAAAAATGCCAATAGGACGCAGTCAGCCTCTCCTATTCCGGCAAATGTTTTGTCTTCACAGACGAATTTAAATCCTGAGGTTACTGTCTTACTCTCCACTGCTGTTGTGGAAGTTCAAGATCGTTCTGGTAGATACAAACCGATCAGGGTACTCTTAGACCCTGGCTCCCAAGCTAGCTTTATTCGACACGATTGCGTGAGCAAACTTTGGCTTCCACGCATACGTTCTCAAGTTCCGATTTATGGACTTGGGCAGACAACTTCAGCGGTCAATAGGGGTGCCGTCAGCTGCACCATTTGCTCTATTTTAGACTCTGAAAAATCTCTAGAAGTCACAACTTTTGTGCTTTCGTCAATATCTGGCAAATTACCTAGCGTTGAAGTTCCTAATAATTGGGAACACTTATGCAGCCTGCACTTTGCAGACCCGACCTGGAACTCTCCAGGAACTATTGACATGCTCCTTGGAGCAGATGTTTATCCGTTCATCATCAATGGCGGTGCTATACATGGCAAATTTCTTCAGCCTGTCGCCATAAATACAATTTTTGGTTGGACTATTATTGGTCCCACAAAAAGCTTGCAGTCTGATACTGTCCAAGCATTTTTTACTTCTGTAGAAGATTCTATCGACCAGACCCTAAGGCGGTTTTGAGAGATAGAAAAGTTGCCATCCAAGCCTTATACTTCTCCACAAGAAGAAAAGGCAGATTTGATTTTTGAAAACACGTTTTCTCGTGACCCTAGCGGTCGTTTTATTGTTGCGTTACTGTTCAACGATACTTTGCCCGTTTTTGATAATTGCTTTAAAATGGCTTAAAAAGGACTATTTTCGTTGGAGCGCAAATTGCATGCTCAACCGGAGCTACGCGCCCAATACAACAATTTCATGCAGGACTATCTTGATGCGGGTCATATGGCATTACTTGATTCTCCGCCCGTTGGGAACGATAATTATTTTTTACCCGATCACCCTGTGTTTAAAGAGGAAGGTCATATTTCTAAAATTCGTGTAGTTTTTGACGCCTCTGCAAAGGCTAAAAACAACGTGTCACTTAATGACACTCAATTGGCTGGACCTAGTCTCCAAAACGACATTTCGTCAATCTTACTGAAATTTCGTACTCATCGTTTCGTTTTTACTTGTGATGTTCGCCAAATGTATCGACAAATTTTGGTTACCGAAGAACATCGTAAGTTTCAATTAATTGTTTGGCGGTTCTCCGCAGAAGAACCCATTCAGACTTATCAGCTTAATACAGTGACCTATGGTATTGTCATCGCCTTATCTAGCATTAAAAACCCTTCAGCAATTAGCCATTGACGAAGGCAAAAGGTTTCCGTTAGCCGCTGAGGCTATACGGTCAAATATATATATATATTAACGATTTTGTCGCCGGTGGAGATTCTATACAATCGGCCCGAGAAATCAAAGATCAACTTATCCGACTCTTACATTCGGCTGGGTTTGAACTTCGAAAATGGAGTTCTAATTCAGCTTCTATTTTGGAAGGCATTCCGTCAGATTTTTGCCAATATACTTCTCTCGATTTCGATTCTGACGAATCAATAAAAATATTAGGTCTTCAATGGTCACCTACAGAAGATATTTTCTCATTTCGGGTTAAACCATTAAACCCAATATGTACAAAGCGCAACATACTTTCGCAAGTTGCCAGAATATATGATCCATTAGGGTTTTTAGCCCCACTAACACTTTTTGCAAAACGCCTAATCCAGCATCTGTGGATGTTAGGTTTAAATTGGGATGACATCCCACCAGCAGACATATCGTCTCAATGGCAGCAGTATCAAGAAGAGTTGCCCCCCTTCGGATCTTTTTACTTGTCATTTGCATGGGTTTTGCGATGCTAGCGAGGTAGGGTATGCAGCGGTAGTGTATTTCCAGTTCATAAATCAAACTACTGGAGAAATAACTGTACAATTTGTAACCGCTAAAATAAAAGTAGCTCCAATTAAGCGCATTTCAATTCCACGTTTGGAATTATGTGCCGCCGTTTTATTAACCGATTTACTTTCTTTTACCATTCGATCTTATCAAGGCTTGATTGAAATCTCCGATGTTTCAGCGTGGAGTGATTCTACGGTCGCTCTCACTTGGATACGTTCTCCACCTTTTCGTTGGAAAACTTTTGTGGCAAACCGTGTTAGCCACATTCAAGAAATCATTGCACCTAGTCGATGGTTTTATATTAAATCTTCGCGTAATCCGGCTGATCCTGCATCTCGGGGATTAATGCCAAGCGCGGTTATTTCATGTTCGCTATGGTGGGCGGGACCTGAATGGCTTCACTACCCTAGTGACTCGTGGCCGCCTCAACCAACATTGTCAACCTCAATTGCTGAGGTAACTACGGAAAAGAAGATCCTAACATTTTTCGCTCAAACAGATCCAAACGTCATTGAGATTTTACTAAGTCGCTTTTCATCGTTATATAAAATCCAAGGCATCGTGGCTTACATTTATAGATTTTCTAAACCTATCGCTCAACGTCATACGGGTCCCTTAACAGACATTGAATTACACAATGCTCTCATGATTATCGTTCGGCATGTACAAAATGTTACATTTTCAAAGGAAATAGCTTCGATCAAGGCAAACTGTAAATTACCTAAAAGCTTGCGAAAACTTTCTCCATTTGTTGATCCACAAAATATCTTAAGAGTAGGTGGGCGCTTGACACATTCTTCGCTTTCCTATTTCGAAAAGTTTTCTGCGTTATTGCCTCAGCGACACCGATTAACCGAACTTATCATTCGGTCAACTCATGAAAGGTATTGCCATCCCGGTGTTAATACCACAGCGTATCTTATCCAACAGAATTTCTGGATCCTTTCTATTAAAAATTCAATCCGAAATTATTTATCATCATGTCATAGATGTTTTCGTAGCAAACCGGTCCTGGTAACTCCTCCTATGGGAGACCTACCGGCAGCACGTATTACCCAGATCAAACCGTTCAGTATTGTTGGTGTTGATTTTGCTGGCCCTCTTTTTATAAAGGCTAGCCGCCTACGAGGCTCTAAAACTCTTAAGGCCTATATTTGCATTTTTGTTTGTTTTGCCACTAAGGCAGCACATATTGAACTTGTTTCGGATTTGTCGGCAGACGCGTTTCTTGCCGCTTTGCGACGATTTATAGCACGTCGAGGACGCTGTTCTCAAGTATTTAGTGATTGCGGTACTAATTTTGTAGGTGCCTATCGTCAGCTTACGAGTTATCTGCATAGTGCAGTAACCTCAGAAAAGATAAAGTTGTCGTTTAATCCACCTAGCGCCCCTCACTTCGGTGGCTTGTGGGAAAGCGGTGTTAAGTCGGTAAAGACACACCTAGCTCGCGTAATCGGCGAACAAAAACTTACCTTTGAGGAAGTTTACACAGTTCTTACTCAAATTGAATCTGTTTTAAATTCAAGGCCACTCTGCGCTTTGATTTCGGATCCAAATGACTTGCGTTGCTTAACACCAGGTCATTTCCTAACTATGGAGCCTCTTTCTGCACCACCAGATGAGGACCATTCAACCAACGTTTTATCATTAAAGAGCAGGTGGAAACTCCTGCAAAAACTCCATTAAGATTTTTGGGCTCGCTGGAGCCATGAGTACTTACATACTCTGAATCAGAAAGTTAAATGGCACTCTAAGTTAGGTGTCCGACAAGTTGAAAAGGACACTATTGTCCTCATCAAGGACGACCAGCTTTCTCCACTTCAATGGAAGTTTGGTCGTATTATTAATACCTTTCCCGGTGCGGACGGTATTATTCGTGTCGCTGAGATCAAAACTGCACATGGCACATTAAAATGACCTTTGGTCAAACTAGCGCCGCTACCGGTATTTTAATTTTATTTTATGTTTAGATGTATATACACATTTCTTACATGTATGGTAGTATATTATTTTTAAATATTTGTTTATTTTCATATATATATATATATATATATATATATTTATATTTTGCATAGTTGGTAATATCGCTCGCTGTAGTGTACTACCCTATCTTTCGTTACCTGTTTTCCTAGCTAGGTCACATCCCATGTGATTTCCTTCACCCAACCTACTTCCCTCCTTTTCAAAAGTCTATGAATTTGGTGGGCGGTATGTTACGTCATCATCGAACAATTTGGTATTGGTGACAATAAATACCATTAGTGCGGGTACCCTACAGTTTAGTGAAACATTTATGCCGGCAGTGGGAGTGCGTGAAGTGAGACAGTCGTACTCAAACCGTTACAGAAGACAGTTGTATGAGAGCTTTTGGAAGCGACACCACACCAACCGTGCGTGTTCTTGGTTGTCCGCTAACCTTTTGTGTGTGACTTTTATTGCCCAGAGCGGCACAGGCTCTAAGGTATTTATATCCTTTATTAAGTAGTTTGTTGTAGTTGCTTTATTTATTACATAACCGCTACACTGCCATCGGTATTGCTACAAAAAGCAATTGGTCCTTCCCTATAATTACCATATCTAGATCACCTCATCATCTCACAACACACATTGAATTTTAATTTAATTTAAATTATTGATAAACACATTAAATGGTAAATGTAATTTGAATTTAATTTTTCTCGCAAATAAAAATACAATAACACTAGTCACAACTATAGTAACCAAGCGCCTACAAATAACTCAGCCAACAACTTAATATTAAAGTATTAAAATAATAAATAATAAAACTCAATTGAAACTGATCAGCTGACATGCTACAGTAACAGCTGTTGTTATTGCATTCAGACTATTCAGAGTGCATTTGCTTCAGTGTTTGTTTTCTTACAATTAAATTTGAATTGATTAATTTAGAATTTGTTTGCTATTGACTTTATTTACATACGTCTTCTCAGAATTAAATTTTCTACCATTTTTGTTCTGGGATTTTATGCATTTGTTAGTCATGGAATTATAGCGCCTCAAACGTAAAAAACGCGTTTTTCACAGTAAATGTTTGTGTTTTAAGCAAATTACTTTACAAACTAGGGGACTTACAGTTCTGGGACATAGTTTATTCAATTTTTCAGGTCAAAATTCATATGAACCGATCAAATGTTTGTCTTAATTACCGTTCTAATGTTTTCAGTCCGGTTTCATTCAATCCCGGGAGTGGAAATCTGGTCGAAATCTTTCGCTAGCCTTATCTCGCTAACGAAACATTTCCAGACATATGTTTATATGAACTTTTTGCCTTGTTTTCAGGTTTACAATCACTTGTTAAAATGTTTTCCTTACCTCCCGGACCACCCTGTATAGATAATGTAAATTCAAATCATCCACGATTCAAAAATTTTAAAGAAACTATATATCTATAACTCTCCAACTATTTAGCAAAGAGTGATGTGTAGACTCCGATTTTTGTATGAGAAACAGTTAAAAACAATAGTATAACTTGGCGGAAAAGAATTTACTGTGAAACTAAACTTAAAGATTTGGCGATTGTAATTGTGAGATTACCTGTGTCTTCTGCTGCAACTGTGAAATCATTTTTGCATTGTAAGAGAAGGAATCGCTTAACTACTGAAAAGTTGAAAACTAACATATGTCGCACACAACTCCAAATTGTTCTGTGAACAAAGAGAACAAAATCCCAATACTGCGTTTAGATTTACTTCCTTTATTTGAAAACTTAGATTATCCAGGAGGATGTAGCAGTGCAAATAGCAGAATACAATTTACAAATATTTCACAAAGGCGTTACCGCAATTCAAAGATAAAGAAAAGTATAACTAAACTACACTAGTCTAGAATACGAACGCGAGAAAATATCTCTTTATTACACGAATTCGAGTTTAGGTAAAGAATTTTTTTATTCAGATGATGAATAAAAACAATTGGTGACTGGTTCAGATGTTGCACTGGGGAATGTTGAAGAGAAGTAGTAATATTTAAATAGGTTAGTACATTTTAAGTTTCAATGTAACAATGTTGTTTATGATAGCTTTTCCGCAGGCTGCATTGAACTAAATAATATGCGTAATATTAACAAGAATGGGTGGCGTTTAAAACATAATATTATTTACCTCAATAAAAAGTTAAGATACCAAATAAGATGTTTCACTTTGTTCGTATTTCCCATTATAACTAAAAATATTCTGAAAATGAATTTCCATTGTATAGATCTTGACTCCTACAAAATTACCGAAAGTTCTAAACGAAAAATAAATTACAAGTAATCTAAATTCAATATTAATATGTAAGAAATAAAAAATGACACAATAACTGACATACGTTATACGTTTTATAAGTTTTAAAGTAGACTCGAACTGATGCAAAACTTACTATGGCTCCTACGTCGAACTTTAAATTACTTGTGTCGTTTACCTTTCAAGGCCATACACACTAGATAATTTCCATTGTATACAGATAAGAAACGTTAAGGTGAATTATAAATAAATAAATATGATAATGATAATCTGCATATATTATCTAAACATATAATGTTGTAATTTAAAGCTTATGTAAGTAACTTGCTATATGTTTATTCCTTCAGACCGTTCCGTCTATAATATTTTAATATTTGTGTCATTAAGAAATCTCTTTCAATCGTTATTGGCATGAATAATTGAACCCGATTTTGAGCTAGGTTAGTTTTCAATCGTTTGAAAATGTACTTTAATTCTGAAAAAAAAGTACTCACTTTATGGATAAAATTAACATGTACAGGGTGTGATAACAGTTACGTAGTTACAATGGAATTTACTAAAAGCTGTCCCAACGCTTTATTTTCAGCTAATCGCTATCAGTAGAAGTGCTGTCTCCTTAAACTACTATGATATCTTCTTAATTACTTACTATCGAAGCACCGTAATTAACTAATCAAGCATTATTTATTAATTTATATTATCAATACAATAATTTATATCAACGGTAATTTATATCACATCTTTCAAAGCTTTAAACTAGAACATACTGTAATCAAAGCTTCAATCAGAACTGACCTCTATAATCCATGACGTTAATTTAACTCGAAACTTCCAGTTATTTTAAAACGTACAAGAAATTATATAAATAACATCTCAAACGTATCTCTTGTAATCTAAATAACTCTTGAATGCAAAACTCGTACCGGTCCATCAAAACCATCTGAGAAATGAGGTGCTGCCGGAACCTATAATCATCTTTTATATACAAACTTATAGCAAAAATTTCAATGTAATTAGTCATGTCAGAGGCAGATCAATCAGCGCTATACTGCCCTCCTCTTAAAGCTATTGTCCCAGAAGACTCTGTGACCCGGACGTTGGAAGCCCTTGTGGTAGTAAAAACAGTCGAAACTATTTCTGCAGTTCCATGTTGACAGAAGTACTAATCAACACTTTTCATAACAGGCGCCGTACCGTTTGGATTGTACCGACACTGCAAAATGTGTATCCGGGATTTCTGGAACACCACCTTTAGCAAATTTTGCACCAACCTCGAGTTCAACCCATCTAGCCCACAACCGATTTTGAGTATGGTCAACCTATTGACTTCAAATTCGATCATCTGACCCTTGAAGTCCACTAACGCCTTCTACAGATTCTGGTAATCCGATTTACCAGAAACCTGTTACTTAATCATCAAGTAGTAGATGCCCCGATGTCGGCCCATTAGCTGTACAGCCTTTTTAACCTCTGGTTATTGCCAGCGAAGTTGATCAAGATCATCACATTTATTTTTAAACGCCCCAGCAAGTCATCGTGTCATACCGAAATCCGCCGTTACGCAATGTACCAGAGAGTATTCCAATTGCACACCGAATAGATTATCTTGAATCCCCTCCGTAACCCCAAATCTCGCTTTGCCTATACCGCTGCAAAGAGACATGAACTACTCATGACCCATTCCAGATTTTCCTTCATTCCCACAAGCGTACCTGTTCGTTCGTCTCACTGCTTGCCGTTCTTTGGCATTATTGTCACTATCACCATCGTAAGGTGCTAACCGTATAATGTGCACCCCTATTGTTCTTACTTTTAGGAACTTACGTTTTCGATATACCACGCTGCTGATCCTTTCTACAATTTCGTATGGACCCTCCCAACATCTTTGTAACTTTTGCGACAGTCGACGCATCCGTATGGAGTTGTATACTCGGACGCGGTCGCCTCTTGGAAACGAAACTCCTAGGTCTTGTTATCATATCTGGTCTTTATTCGATTACGTACAATTTGGACATTTTTCCTAACATCACCATGGATGTAGTGCATCTTGCGTTTGAACTTCTCGACGCAGCTCTGTCCCACGATGTCATCTTCGGACCTACACCCAAACTTTGAATCATATGGTAGACGTATCTCGCGTCCCAGCTTAGCACATGCAGGTGACTGCTCTCATGGATCGAGGACCAATAGGTCATAAAAATAATTGCAAAATTGGTTCGTCTCTCTGATGTTGGGAGACCACCTTGGAAAGGTGCTTGACTAATATACAGTTCATGCGTTCTACTACACCACCAAAATGCGGGAGCAATTATGTTCGGGTTTCTCTCATCCCCAGCAACTGGCAAACTACTTGGGATACCGCTGACTCTAAACTTCTGCCCTAATCGGCACGCAACTCTATAGGAACATTAAAACAGCAGAACAGTTCCTTTACTAGCACGTCAACGACGGTTGCAGTTTCATGGTTTGGTATAGCATACGCTTTGGTTCACTTCGTGAAATAGTCCATGGCTACCAAGATGTACTTATTCCCGTAGTCGGTCTCAGGGAATGGTCCGGCAATATCGATTGCCAGTCTCTCAAAGAGGATTTCCACATTGTAATGCTTCATTGAAGCCTTACAGTTTTCCAATGCTGAGCACAGCTGACACTTACGGCACCACTCTTTTACATCGTCCTTGCAGCGTACCCAATAAAATCGTGCTTAAACTTTCTCTAGAGTCTTTCCAAAGTCCCATTATTCAGTTGTCCTAAAACCTCCAGCATTTGACTTATGGAAAACACCACCTGACGCGTATTCAAGGATCCATCCCATTTTCCAAGGATAGCAATAAGATTTCATTATCTACATTTAGGGAAACCCCTTTGTGCCCATTATGACTTTAGGGTGCTACTCAAGAGGCTATTGTCCTGCCAGAATGGACATTCCCCACTGGTTTTAAAACTCAGAGTGACACCTAGGTTTTTGTCATTCTCCTATTCCATTCGCAACTGTGCTACGTACCTAGACGTAGCCGGAAGAAACGTAAATACCAGGCTAACTACCAGACGCGAAGAGTGGGGGATTCACCTACATACCAAAAAGAACAAAAAAAAAATACGTCGCCCACGATTATCTATTAACAATAAAATAAAAAAAGGATTTTGTAAAAAACAAGCAAAAGAAATAATTTAAGCATTACAATTTCAAAGCAAAATATTTGATTTCTGCTTCAAAAATCTTCTGCAGCTTCCCTGGCGAGCTCAGCTGTGCCTCTTCTCGGATACCTAAATATACAACCATTCTTCCTTCACACTCGCACACCATTCAATAAATAATACAACAATCATCCAATCTTTTATTTACCGCTATTTATAGACAAATTATTCACATGTATAAAAACAGTTTGGTACACTAATTACAAACTCAAAATGTGATATGTTTTTAAAGTCCTTGATTTGCTACTTATTTGCAAACAAATTTAATGAGATATGAGTAAATGGGCCCCACATATTACCCTACATTGACTGTACACTGGAGTATGGTGAGCTTATAATAACCCAGTTTATTTAGTATATGCCTTTTACCTTGTAAGTTTTAAAAACACCTTTTTTTTCAATATTTAAACCCCAATAAATTGTTCAGTACATGTATCTTTTCCAATAAGTTTATATAACCATAAATAAACCCCAAAATTCACTCACTCAGCACCAAAATTTTACAAAAGTTTATCAGACAACAGAAATTTGAAATAAATTACCTGGAGAATGCTTCAGGCTTTCATTCCTTCGACGACGATCACCAGAAACTCTTGGCTTCGTGATCGTGCGCTGTGATATTCGGCTATTCACAGACAATAACCCCAATAGCGAGCGAAGCGCCTCGTTTCAAAGTACCATTCCATAACAGCATACAATTCTGGTTGTTTGTGATGCTTACCCCATATATTATACTTCCATTTATTGATTTTTTAGCTTAATATAGTAGTAGCCAGACCTCTATTAATTTAATATACAGTACTCTTATTTCGCGTTAATAAATAGAAGGCCACTACTAATAATTTTACATGTGCTAGCACTATATTTACTGTAGTATTTACATATCTAACACTCACATAACAAAAACTCTACTAGAATGTTGGTCTATCGTAGTAAAGTAGTATAAAAGCGACGCGAAGACAAAGAGACAAAAAAGAGACCCTTAATAATTTCCGTTCAGTATTTATATTAGTTCAAAATGCTACCTCCGGACATACTTCAAGTGAAAAGCTTATTTTTGAATTTAGATTTTACAAATTTTGATACAACCGTGTTGAAAATTCTTGAAATTTACTCCGTCTATGTGCCGTACGTATCCGAAATCCTCCCACCTGTCGCGTTTGTCTACGTTTGGAAAACTGTCGGTTCTTAACCAATGATAATATACTCTGTCGTCATAAAACTCCGCCTGTACTATCTTTATCTCTGTCTGATGCATGTCTGCTGTCGCGTTCAAAACCCCACGTGAGTTATAGAAAATCGATATTGCTGACAGCTCAACTCCACTCCACGTGTATTAGTACGTGCGTTTTCAATATCAACGCTTTTATTTTAGTCTCTATCTGTAGCATACAACTGATCGTGCATCTCCCTTGCTCTTTAAGAACATAGTTAGCTTGTTATTCAAACTAAACTGACGGTTGAAAATATTTTCTATGAAGTACTGTCTTAATATGCTCATAATTTCGACGAATGTAACCCTTTTTAAAAACGCAGGTGTTAGTTAATTATCGACCGCTTACCACAACAATTCTTAAATTTTATACTTCGTCGTATCCGATACAACTGACATTTGTTTGTTACAACGAACTTTTGCCTTGGAATTATTGATTTTCCTACCCTAGTGGGTTTTCTTAAGCTTTTACGAGTTGGACTAAAATAAATTAAAATTAATTATGCGTATTCTATTTGTTTTAAAACTGTTTTTCCTTATGTAGTTTTAACCTTTCAATGATTAATTATAAAAATACGTCAATACTTGTCCGTTCTCCTTAAATGAATTAAATAAATTTTGCGCGTAAATAATTTGTCCTTTTCTCTATACAGGGTGGTTGAAATTTCATTGTTTACCTCAAGTTTAACCCTTTTAATCCACAACAATATATATAAGAAGTAAAATAATACAAGGCCCTAGATATATAAGAATATATATATATATATATATATATATATATATATTGCTGTGGACTCGGGACAGTCTCTGGATTCTCTATTTAAATTCGTGCCCCACCTGGGTCAACATATAATTTTCAAAAAAAAATAAAAAATTTTAAAAATTTCTTACCCCTCTTAATGAGATCGCCTTCAAATTCCTTCAGCTTTCCTGGCTAGCTCAGCTGGGCTCTTCTGGAATGCCTAACTTTACAGACATACTCTTTCACACTCGCACTCCATTCAATAAAATCACCAAATAACCAAATAATACAACAACCATACAACCTTTTATTTACCCCTATTAATAGATTAATTTTATTTACACATGTGTTAAAACAGTTTGAAACAATAATTATTATTTCAATTTATGTTATGTTTTTAAAGTCCTTGGTTTTTACAGTGATTTTTAGACAATTCAATTAAATAGGAGTAGAAGGGCCCCACATGTAACCCTAAATTGACTTCACACTGGAGTATTGTGAGCTTATTATAACCCAGTTTAGTTTGTTTATTCCTTTTTAACCTTTGCTAAATTAAAACAAAATTTACAGACGCGTTTACCCTTTACAATTCAATTTATATCCTAAATAAAATTTTGGATGTTCTAAATACACCCTTTTTCAATATTCAACATCAGTAAATTGTCCAGTACATGTATTTTTTACAATAAGTTTCTACTACCATAAATATGCCACCCAAAAAAAGTCAATCACACAACACAAAATTCCACAAATGTTTATAAAACAACAGAAATTTCAAATAAATTACCTCGAGAATTCTTCAGACTTCCTTCCCGTCGGAGATGATTGCCAGAAAACCCCTCGGCGTTGTTTCCATTTACTGTGCTTCTCAGCGGATCCACAGGCCTGTATCAAATGATACCTCTGCAAGCTATGCGCCTCCTCTCACTGTACCATTCCATATATCATGCATACAAACTTGATTACTTGTGGTGCTTACCCCCATATATCATGCATCCATTGTAGTAGTCGGACCCTTTTTTTAATTTAGTACGCACTACTCGTGCTTCACGTCAATAATTAGAGGTCCGCTACTACCGTTTTATACTTGCAACCATTTACAGTAACATTATTACACATACATAAAATACTCACAAAAAGCTTTATTATCGTAGTCTGAATCGGTATTGAGCACTTTATCGAAGTAAAGAAAAAGAGACTCTTATTACCCTAGTTTGGGTATTTATATTATCTTTCAAACCCCCTAGTGGACGCGCTTCCTTCGAAATGCTTATTTTCAAACAAATTCTAAAAATCTTGAACGCAACCGTCTCTGAATTCGTAAAATTTCTGCCGCCGTACTTGTTGTATACCTCAAATTTGCTTTCAACCTTTGCGTGTGCGTTCGTTTCTAACACTGTGGGCTTTCGATCAATGACAGAGTTTTCTGTCGTCACCAAACTCCTCCTAAGCGCTATGCATCTCAGTTCTAAGCATGTTTGTTCTCTCGTTCAAAACCCCACTTGAGTTACAGAAAATCGATATTGTTGACATCCTATCTCAACTCCACGTGTATGCCTTACGTGATTTTCAATCCCAACGCTTCTATATTTGTCTCTATCTGTTGGATATTACCAGTCGTTCATTTCACTCGCTCTTCAAGATACTTGTTACCCTAGCTGTTTATCCAAACTGACGGTTGAACATAATTTCTATGAAATCTTATCGTAACATACGCTCGACTTCTTTGAACGTAACCTTTAACAAGCAGGTGTTTCTGCTAATGATCGACCGTTTGAATATAACAATTCCTCAACTTTCTACTTCTTCGTATTTGTTAAAACTGACGTTGGCTTTTACAACGAATACATTTGCCTAGGAAATTATTGATTTTTTTACGCAAACACGTTCCCTTATGCTTATATGTGTTTGATTAAATAAATTATGGTTAATTATGCGTATCCTTGAACTTCTATTTGCTTTGAAGTTTTTTTCCTTTCTGTGATCTTAACATTTCAATTATTAAATATAAAAATACCCTAATACTCGTCCGTTTTCACTAAATAACTTAAATTAATTTTGCGCGTAAGTAATTTGCTCTTTTCTATATACAGGGTTGCTGAAATTTTATTGTATATATCCTAATTTACCCCTTTGAATCCACAACAATATATATATATATATATATATATATATAAATAGTTATTAAAATGAAATGAAAACCCAACTTTGTATTTAAAGTTGAATTACCATTTCAAATCGAACTAGTAATTGAAAACCACTAAAAGAACGGCTACAGCAGGACTTGAACCTGCAACCTCTGATTTTCCGGATCAGTGCTCTAACCAATTGAGCTATCTAGCCTAATTGTTTAGATAATGTTAAACTTAATACTACTGAAGCTTGGCTCTTGTTAACGATTTTTCAATTACGTCTTGCATTTAAGGAAATTGAATCTAGTTATATACATAATTCATGATCAAGTTATTAGTACATGAATTATGTATATAACTAGATTATAATTAATATATATTAAGCATTCATTTGCATTCCAAATGTGGATTATTCTTTTCTATTAATATATATATATATATATATATATATATATATATATATTGTAACAATTTTATTTTTGAATTAATAAATCTCTTCATTATAGGTACAACAAATGTTAAAACACCTTTATTAAGTAAAGTCGTAATACGTTTAACAATTAAATTACATTTAAATAGCATCTTGAGTCGTTAGTCTATTTGTTTTGGATGTCGGTGTGCGCCACAGCCACTCGCACGCGCGTTGAGAGGATTGACAACTCCCCCCTTGGGATCCTCCCATCATGCGAGAGCGCGGGACAAGCACTCGGCCATAGATTAAAGCAGCAGCAACATGTATAATAAAAGAATGGCCAGTGACCTGCGGGTCGGTTTAATTGTGTGACACACTTTCTGAATAACGCGCAAAGAAAACTTAGGAACGCAAAATTTAGGAACAAAAATTTAGGAACACAGATTTAGCAACGCAAACTAAGATTACAACTAAGATTAGACGATGAAAGATTACGCTACACAGTTTAGGCGACAAGAATTTAGAACTTTGAATCAACGTTAAGAAAACCACATCACTGTAACACGTGTATTTAGAGGATGGAAAGCAGATCTAATTAGTAGGAGGTCGTTTGTTGCTCCGAGCCAAGATACTACTTTGATTTGATATTTGCAGTAAGTTCCGCACGGCGATGCACTTCCCAATCCAGTAGAGGAAAACCGTTTTGTCTGGTTCGTAGTAGCTTTAAGAAATTCTGTTGTGCTTCATTCTGAATGCACGTTATTTTGCTTCGATACGTAGAAATACGATTTTGTTATTCACTTCATTTGTTACTAAGCTGGATTTTCCAGTATCAAATTTAAATTTCACTCAGTTTAATGTGTAAGTAACAACACGTTGCTTCAGCATAACCTAACAGGTGTTGGTACGTCACTTGTTTGTTTGAAATATGCTGCTGACACTTGTATCATCGGAAGCAGATGTTTAGTATTATATTACTACCACCTTTGAAAACGAGAATATCCTTGTGAACATTCTCATTTAAAATGAAATTAGCACATTTAACTTAACGAGAAAATTTTGTTTTTTAATTTGTTATAATGTAAATTTGTTATAATGTAACCGACCGAATCAGATCTGAATGGGTTAGAAAATATTAGTGTAACCAGTTACACTTGTATGTTTGTTGTGGTTTGTTTAGTATTCTTCTTAATCTTCTTCGGGTATTGAACCACTCATAGTTTTTAAAATTATCTTTATTAACGTTTCGAAAATATTTTGAAAACGATCCTAGGTTATGGATCGAAACGTTAATAAAGATAATTTTAAAAACTATGAGTGGTTCAATACCCAAAGAAGATTAAGAAGAACAGTTACACTTTGTTGTAATATATTTGATCAAGAATCAGGTTGATAAACCTTACGTTAATTTTTTAAAGTAATTCAAATAATTATTTAATTTTATTGCATTGAATGTTATTTACAGAAAAAGAGATTCCTTCTAGTAAATTATTAATCCAAGCTTAAAGTTTTTTATTTTGATCAAGTATGATCAAACTTAACAACCGAAAAGCAATAAGAGTTGAATTTTGATGCCACCCTTATGTAGAAAATATTCGTTTTGCATTTTTAGGCATATTTGAGGGACACAAACAGTGTTCCCATTTTCTATGTGACTTAATTATTATTCTTTCTTACAGGAACAGCGTCTTATTCTGTTACGACAGGTTTTTGTCAGCGAAGGCGATCTTTTTTCTTTGGGTCTCCACGTCCGCCCTTAGAAATATGCCATGCTATTAACATGAATTAATCTGGACTTGGTGGCGCCTGTTTGTTTTAGTTTGAGTGTGACCCTCCCCAACAGATTTCGACTTACCCCCCCATTGCTCATAGCTCTACCCAAGGAATAGACCCCTAGTTACGTCGGAAGACTTTGTTTCACTGGCACCCATGCTTGGAGCTTGCCATATATTTGATTTGTAATAATTTGTTTCACTGGTGCCGGTAACGTGAGGCCGTTGAAATAAGAAAATTTGTTTCACTGGCTCACAACGTGGGGCTGGTGATTTAGTGCTTCAAAAAATACGTTTCACTAGCGCCCAACGTGTGCGGCGTCGAGATTTGTTTGTTCAACGTTTGGGGCTTCGAAATTTGTTTGTTCATAATTTGATTTACCTCGAAATTTGTTAGTTCAAAATTTAATGTACTTCGAAATTCGTTTGCTCAAAATTTAGTTTGCTTCGAAAATTGTTAGTTCAAAATCTATTTTGCATTGAAATTTGGTTGTTCAAAAATAGTTTTGCATCGAGATTGGGTTGCTCAACGGTTAGGTGATAATTAGGTTTGGTTGTTTAAAAGATAGGTTGTAACGTTAACCCCCATACAGTCAATTAATTAACTTGGTCAAATTTATTTTTAACTTTCATTCTGTTTTGACCCAATATAATTTTTTTGATATTGTTTTGGCAAAAATTATTTTACCAAAAACACCTTTTGACTTTTACCTTTAGTTGCCCGAATTTGTTTTGATAATTTTTGTAAGGTTCAGATCATTTAGATTTATCGGTTTGATTCCATTAGGCTTTTGTAATCATGTCGGAAAAATTCCAAATTGTTTGTCTACTTAAAGAAGAACTGGAGTATGAACTGAAAATTAGAGGAGTAGTGAGTGAGAGACCAGTTTTGAAAAAATTTTTTTTAGGAAGATTGTTAGCTAAAGAAGCTGATAAGCCTGTAGTTTGTTTTGCTTGAGTCAATAAAGAACATTTTTGTCCAAATTTGATGATAAGGCTAGAGACTCTATTTGGAAGGTACATTGGAGTGAGCTGTCGTCGTGTCATTTGAGAATTGCTCTTGTGCATAAGCACGTTTTTGATTTTGTTAGCAGATTTTTGTTTAGATCGGCATTGCAACGCAATTTAGTCTAGGCGGAACTTGTCGTCGTGGTTGGTCGCTCAGCAGTATGCTAGTCCAGACGAGACTCAGGAAGAGTTGGTCGCTCGGCATTACATAAGTCTAGACTCGAGGTGAGTTAGGCGTTCTAGAATTTTTTTTGCATCATTTTTTTTTGATTTGATGTAAAATTTTGGTATTGTTAGTCTAGGTGAGACTCGTAGAGGGTTTGTCACTCTAGCATATGTAGGCGTTGTGAAGCATTGTAGTTGTTTCGACAGTTCAATTGATAGTAGGGTGAGAGTGTACCTAAACACTGATTTTTTTTGTTAGCTATTGTCATGATTAGTTTTTTTTATTGATGATTCATAAGCAGGAAAATCGCTTTTAGTTGTTTGTGACTGGTTCTCGAAGTATTCGATTTTACAACCTTTGCGTAGTGCCACGGCACATTTGATTGAGAAGTTTTTGGAGGAAAAAGTATTTCTTGTCTACGGAGTGCCACAGTTTGTTATTTGTGATAATGGTCCACAATTAATTGGACGTATTTTTAAAGCTTTGTGTGCAAGGTACGAAATTCAAAAGATTTGGTATAATGCTGTTTATGCTCCCCAATGCAATTTTGTGGAAAGAATCAATAAGACAGTTGGTACTGCAATTCGTTCATACGTAGAAGAACATGATACGTGGGATAATGAAATATCAAAAATTCAGTACGCAATTAATTTAGCAAAACATGAGTCCACCAACTATTCTCCAAATTTTTTAGTCTTTGGTCGTCAGGTACCCTTAAGTGGAAAAGCTTATAATGATAATTTTAAACCTGGTGAGGATGTTGATGTCGTCTCCAGCAGTAGACCTTCTTATGTGTTAGATCGTCAACTTTTGTTTGATATTTTTGGAAATGTCCGTGAAAATTTGCATGTAGCTTATCAACGTTCGAGTAAACGCTACAATCTTAGAAGAAGAGACATTTCATTCCGAGTCGGAGAAAGAGTTTGGAGAGCTAATAAGGTACTCTCGAGTGCTGGTGATAAATTCTCCGCTAAGCTAGCTCCAAAGTTCGTTTTGAGTAAAGTTCGAAAAAAATATTCCAATTTAGTGTATGAGTTAGAGAATGAAGATGGAACAAGAGCAGGGAATTGGCACGTAAAGGACTTGAAACCCGTTGAAGCTTTGTATCCAAATGAAAATGATGATCCTGACGATTAGTTCCGGTCTGGTCATCTCTTTGATGTTAAGTAATACAGTAGTGGTTTGCTTTGTTTTGTTCCGATTTTTGATTTAGTGTCGTTTCATTAATTTTGAATATTTTGTTTGATAAGTGGAACAAGTGGTTAAGGATTTTGTAGGTTTTGTAGGTTTGAGGTGTGCATTGGTGTGCACGCTGGTCGTTTTGTTCGCGCGTTATTCGGAGATGTGTTTAGAAGATGTCGTTGACAGATATCTTTTAGATGTAGAAGTAGGTGGGCTATGTAAAGTTGTTAGTCCTGATTTCTACATATCGAGGTAGAGAGAAGATTAAGTTATTCTTTCCCTCGTTTTGACCGTTCGAAATTTTTTTGTTTGATAAGGTCAAAAGTTTGTTTGGTGAGCTTCACCATTTGGTCCATCAATAATGGGATCTGTTGTTTGTTGGAAATTAGTGATAGGATAATCAGTAGGGTGTAGGAGATTACAGCCCTATCTGGTTCAATTTTGTATTTGAATTTTGTATGTAACCTTATGGTTAGGTTACCTTAGTTTTGATTATCTCTTTGCGATAAAGTGATAATATTTTGTATTTGAATTTGATAAGTAGCCTTATGGTTGGGTTACCTTCGTTTTGATTATCTCTTTGTAATAAAGTGATAATATTTTGTATTTGAATTTGTTAAGTAACCTTGTGGTTGGGTTACCTTCGTTTTGATTATCTCCTTGTAATAAAGTGATAATATTTTGAATGGTGATGCTGTTTTGATGTGGAAGCATTCCCTTTTTTTTTGTAGATAGAGCTAATAGAGCTCCAGGAAGCAAAGTTTTTTTTGTGGAAGTTGAGATAAATTGTGATATGTTTGGTTACAGTTAGTAAATACTAGCCTTGGTAAGAATAAGAACCTCTAGTTGAAGGATTATTTTGAGTTTGGATTTTGATTAATTTTTTTGTCCCGTGGAGTGTTTGACTTTCTAATTTGACCCCTCCCAATTTTGATTTATACCGATTGTGACTCCTCGATTTTGTCTCCCAATGGACGTCAGGTACACGTAGTTACCAACACACTCGAATTTGTAAATATTTGTCTCCCTCGTTTGAATAAATTCGTAAAAATAGTATTGATAGTTAAGAAGGTAGATAAGGCTAGTATATTTAAAAAAAAATTTTTTTGTATTTGTTATACTTATAGTTTATTCCTTGGAAAAATTTTTTTTCTTTTAGGAAAGGGGTAGTGTAACAATTTTATTTTTGAATTAATAAATCTCTTCATTAAAGGTACAACAAATGTTAAAACACCTTTATTAAGTAAAGTCGTAATACGTTTAACAATTAAATTACATTTAAATAGCATCTTGAGTCGTTAGTCTATTTGTTTTGGATGTCGGTGTGCGCCACAGCCACTCGCACGCGCGTTGAGAGGATTGACAACTCCCCCCTTGGGATCCTCCCATCATGCGAGAGCGCGGGACAAACACTCGGCCATAGATTAAAGCAGCAGCAACATGTATAATAAAAGAATGGCCAGTGACCTGCGGGTCGGTTTAACTGTGTGACACACTTTCTGAATAACGCGCAAAGAAAACTTAGGAACGCAAAATTTAGGAACAAAAATTTAGGAACACAGATTTAGCAACGCAAACTAAGATTACAACTAAGATTAGACGATGAAAGATTACGTTACACAGTTTAGGCGACAAGAATTTAGAACTTTGAATCAACGTTAAGAAAACCACATCACTGTAACACGTGTATTTAGAGGATGGAAAGCAGATCTAATTAGTAGGAGGTCGTTTGTTGCTCCGAGCCAAGATACTACTTTGATTTGATATTTGCAGTAAGTTCCGCACGGCGATGCACTTCCCAATCCAGTAGAGGAAAGCCGTTTTGTCTGGTTCGTAGTAGCTTTAAGAAATTCTGTTGTGCTTCATTCTGAATGCACGTTATTTTGCTTCGATACGTAGAAATACGATTTTGTTATTCACTTCATTTGTTACTAAGCTGGATTTTCCAGTATCATGTGTAAGTAACAACACGTTGCTTCAGCATAACCTAACAGCTGTTGTTACGTCACTTGTTTGTTTGAAATATGCTGCTGACACTTGTATCATCGGAAGCAGATGTTTAGTATTATATTACTACCACCTTTGAAAACGAGAATATCCTTGTGAACATTCTCATTTAAAATGAAATTAGCACATTTAACTTAACGAGAAAATTTTGTTTTTTAATTTGTTATAATGTAAATTTGTTATAATGTAACCGACCGAATCAGATCTGAATGGGTTAGAAAATATTAGTGTAACCAGTTACACTTTGTTGTAATATATTTGATCAAGAATCAGGTTGATAAACCTTACGTTAATTTTTAAAGTAATTCAAATAATTATTTAATTTTATTGCATTGAATGTTATTTACAGAAAAGAGATTCCTTCTAGTAAATTATTAATCCAAGCTTAAAGTTTTTATTTTGATCAAGTTATGATCAAACTTAACAACCGAAAAGCAATAAGAGTTGAATTTTGATGCCACCCTTATGTAGAAAATATTCGTTTTGCATTTTTTAGGCATATTTGAGGGACACAAACAGTGTTCCCATTTTCTATGTGACTTAATTATTATTCTTTCTTACAGGAACAGCGTCTTATTCTGTTAAGACAGGTTTTTGTCAGCGAAGGCGATCTTTTTTCTTTGGGTCTCCACGTCCGCCCTTAGAAATATGCCATGCTATTAACATGAATTAATCTGGACTTGGTGGCGCCTGTTTGTTTTAGTTTGAGTGTGACCCTCCCCAACAGATTTCGACTTACCCCCCCATTGCTCATAGCTCTACCCAAGGAATAGACCCCTAGTTACGTCGGAAGACTTTGTTTCACTGGCACCCATGCTTGGGGCTTGCCATATATTTGATTTGTAATAATTTGTTTCACTGGTGCCGGCAACGTGAGGCCGTTGAAATAAGAAAATTTGTTTCACTGGCTCACAACGTGGGGCTGGTGATTTAGTGCTTCAAAAAATACGTTTCAATATATATATATATATATATATATATATATATATCTACTAAGGTATTATAGGCAATAAGATGAAGCAACAACTTAGACTTTTATGCAAAGCCCAAATTATCTTTTCAAATCGAGTTGGTAATTGAAAGAAGGAAAATATAAGGTGTCAGACAGGATTCAAACCTGCATTTTAAGCTTTCCGGGCTGATGTATTTACCAACTACCAGGACTGATGATGAAACAGAAAATTATACAAATCTATGTCATATATGTCGTTATATATCAACCTAACTTTCAATTATGTTTGGCATTGTTGTCAATCATATCTGACAGTGTCAAGTTTTTGACCTATATCAGATATAGAGAAGCGACGGCCAAGTTAATTAATTAATTATCAAATGGGTGTGTGTATGTGTGTGTGTGTGTATGTGTGTGTGCGCGCGCGCGCGTGTATAGTTAATAAGATGAAATAATAACTTAGACTTTTATGCAAAGCCTAAATAATCATTTCAAATCGAGCTAGTAATAGAAGGATGGGAAATAGAAGGTCTCGTTGGCGTAATTGCTAAACGCACGGTCCTAGAACTCTTGTTACTATTGTGATGATTCATCATTGAGCGCGATCAAAAATGTTTAGATGTTTCACTTTATCTGAGTTAGGTGAAAGATAAGTATTTCGACACATGCAGATATGTTACATTTTTTTTGTATATCAGGAGAATATTGTTTACCAACATTTGATGTTTGTACATAACAAATAAACCACAAATAAACTCAAGACACAATACTCCGATGAATGGATCAGGTCTACAAAACCCATTTCGAAATTAGCTTATCCAGTGTTTTTCTTTACTTTTTAAAATTCTTACTAAAAATTGTTGTAAGTTTAATATTTTTACCTTAAAACGCTTGTTTATAAGAAAGTATAAGCATTACCATTTTTTTTTACTGCTGATCAGTTTTACATGTTGCAAAAGGAAATGCGGACCTCGTTTATAAATTATTTAAAATTATCAGTAGAATATAATTTTATTAAATAGAATTTATTTTTGTTTATTGTAAATAAAAATTCAATGGAGATGTTCTTTCTTTGTCTTTGGAGACCCCCTATCTCCGCCTTTGTAGTTAGCATGGCACTTCTAGTTTTTTTTATCTTTTTATACGTTATCGTGATTCTTAAGGGTCCTTGATTTACTTTACTTTCGGTTTCTGTCTGTCCCGTGTGTTCTATGGTAGCAATTTGTTATAAAAAGGTCTTTTCTCACGGGAATAAATATTTATATACGGATTTAAGATGAAAATTAGAGCTCTCATGCAAACTTTCTCAAAGGGGTAGGTAACATTTAGTACTTTTAAATAGAAAGGGGTCGCTTGCGATAGTTTATTTAAAAGGAAATTTATTTGTCTATTTAACAGTATAGTATTTTTCTACGGGAGTAATATCAAAAGGGAATTTGAGGAGAAAATAACCGTTACTACAATGCATGTTCGAAGTGACATCCTTGTATTTCTTCGCAATAACGTAATCGAATATAAAAGTTGTTGTCCAGACCACTAGGTGGAAAAATAAACACTCAGAACACTTGCACTACAAAACGATACAGAAAAGACAGCAAAAACCACTAGGTTAACGCTGATTACTAGATGCGCCTTGAGAGGGCAGGATTCAACCAGGACAAAGGTTGTTAACTGAATTTCTTATCATCTCATCCTTAATAGACCGAATTTCTTGAACTTTCCTGTTCTTTACATTAAAAGTTTTCAGTCTGTTTAGATAAACTTTTTGTTTTAAATTCTCCCACAGAAAACAGTCAAGGGGTGTAAAATCTGACGATTTCGCAGTCCATTCTATACAGCCCCTCGACCAATCCATCGGTTAGGAAATGTTTGATTTAAATAATCTTTGACGATTCTGGCATAATAGGGACTTGCCCCATCCTGCTAAAACCAAATTTGTACACGTTCGTGATCATTTGGAAATATGTGTAATAATTGTGGAATTACGAATGTTTGTAACATATACAAACAGCTGGAAGCTTTGCTGTTATTTGAAAATAGTAAGGGTCTATTATTAAGTTATTAATAATACCTACCCATACCGTGACTTTTTGTGAATACTGAGTGTGTGCTTCTATAATCCAATGAGGATTTTCTTGAGCCTAATATCTACAATTTTGTTTGCTGACACTTCCATGTAAACAAATGGTAGCTTCATGAGAAAAAAGAATTAATTTATCAAATTGCGTTCTCATCCTGCTTCCTAGATAGTTCTTCGCAAAACTGTAGACGTCTATCCGGATCACCTTCGTTGAGCTTCTGTACCAACTGAACCGTATACGGATGAAATTTTTCAGCCTCCAATTCGACGAACTCATCTTTGACTGATATCATTTTACACTGCAATTTGTCTCGTTTCCTTGTGAGGGTTGTCATGTACAGAAAGAATTACGCCCAATGATACCTATTCATTAACTTTTCGATGTTTACCTGATTTTCGAATATCATTAACACTTCCGGTTTTTTAAAACTTTCTTTTAATATTACTGACACTGAATTGTGCAATATGCCTATTAGGATATTTTTGTTTGAACATATTACACACTTCTCTTTTTGGGTTCTAGTTTTGTTACCACACCCAATCATAATTCAAATTTTGATTCTTTGTTTCTCAGTGAGTCGAAATATTGCAGTTACACTAAAAAGTAACTAATAAACAAAATTTGCTTATAGTACAACTGCCATGTAATTTGCTTTTGTCGTTCACCAGCCAAATAGGCGGCTGCTGCGTTTTTCGTGCTTAATTTTTGTAATTTCAATGGCTAATAATACATGAAACATGAAAAATACTATACGATTAAATAGACAATTAAATTTCCTTCCAAATGAAGATATCGCAAGCCACCCCTTTCAATTGTTATTTAAATTTCAGGGCATATCATGGGAGCAACAAAACAGTAATAGAAGTTTTTCAAATAATTTAATATTTCTTTGTTTTTGGTATTGGTTTTTTAGCCTAAATCTGGAACAAACCAAATTAAATTGGCTATAACTTTTTCTTTTTTTTAATGTTATAAGTTCGATATTACTACCGAATTATGACTCCACATATTGCAAACAGTTGTGTTTTTGCTGAAAGTGTAGTTGCTACCTACAAACTTTATTTGCTTATAACTTTTCGTTTTGATGAATTTTAGAGCGTATCTTGACTTAGAAGAACACTAAAATGATATTTCAAGATAGCTTACTATTTTAATGTGTTTGGTACTAGATCAGTGTAATCTGATGCCAATCAAATTAAATTATCAGAATCTTTTCGTTCATGATATTACAGATTTGTCAGGACGGAAGAGATTAGAACGAAATGTGATATTTCAATTAGCTGAGTACTTAGCTTAAATTGATACCAATCAACTTAATATGTTTATAATCTCGGAAATTTTCAAAATTGAAAGATACTATTTTCCTCAGATATCCGAATACACTAGCACACACAACAGCAGTGGGTGGAGTGGGTGTATCAGCAACTGCAAGATGCTGCTATGTATTTATACTTTGAAATTGAAAACCTCGAAAAATAAAACTGACTGAATTCGTTTGTCGTTTTCAGGGCTGAGTAGATTACGTAAGGGTGCTCCCCTGTTCAATGTTTCTGCAAGCAATATTGTTCCACTATTTGATTACATATATACACGTCATTACTCAAACTCTATATGATCAAAGGATTATCGTTATTGAAGGTGCTTTGATGTATGTGCAATGTGGGGCTTAGAACATATACCCATAACGTTATAATTAATGCCAGGTCGTTAGTTTAGATTAACGTATGAACTATAACTAATATGTTTCTCTCAAAATAACTCGAGTTAGTGATTTTTCGGAAAATAGAAATGACGAGCATAAACAAGATGCCGAAACGCCATTTGAATTCTGTTAGTTCACCGTTTGGGTTACAGAATGCAGTTTTTAATAAAACAGCTAGCAATATTTGCACATATCTTCAGGATCGGTGCAAAAGTTCTCGGCGCCCTCACTAAATGTGTATACTTACACACTCTGTTTCAAATGAAAAAGGAAATACAGTATTGCCCGAAATAAACAGTACTGAAACTAAGTTGGTGGTGTTTTTATGCGTGCGCTGTCACACTCAAGTTAGCTAGTATAGACCTGTCAAGTAAACCTCAAACAAGTAATTAGTAGGGCCTAATTGTTAAAAATGATGTTAAGTACAGAGGAGAAAGTGTTTCTGGTAGAGCATTATTTTCGTTCATACGGAATCGGCCGACGTAATGGTGCAAGTTTGCTATACGTGTCTGATCAATTCACACAAAGGTTTAATAAACGTTCTCCAAGTAATGCTGTAATTTTGAAGGTTATTGAAAAGTTTAGAAATACAGGTAGTGTATTGTGCCAACGAAAAGGAAACTCGGGGCGTCCCAGGACAGTTAACAACAACAATAACCATGAACGTGTTTTTGAGCAAATCTTAGAAAATCCGAAAGTCAGCCAGGCAAGGACAGCGTTACAACTTGATTTAAAAGAACTTCCTTTCAAAGAATCCTGAAGGAGCTGGGTACATTTTCATATGTGATTCAGGTACATCAACAACTACATCCTCGGGATTATCGCAGTAGAGTGGAATATTGCGCCAGAATTCTCGCGTTACAGTATGAAAATCCTGAATTTTTGAAAAATGTTTGGTTTTCAGACGAAGCACATTTTCACTTGTCAGGCTATGTGAATCGTCGCACAAATCGATTTCTGGGCTTTGCCAGACCCGATAAGGTTCAAGAGGTTCCTTTACATAGTGAAAAAGTGAGCGTCTGGTGTGCTGTTTCCGGACACGGAATCATTGGTCCGTACTTTATCGAAGAGAATGGTAGGCAAGTCACACTTAATCAACAGAGGTACAGACAAATTTTAACACGATTTATCCCTGATCTACGTCAATTCTGTCGTGCACGTAACTTGGCATTTCGAAACCAATTTTTTCAGCAGGACGGGGCAACTTGCCATACTGCTGCCGCAATTCGTCAATTTCTTCAAGAACATTTTCCAAGCAAATTCATATCACGATTTACTGACTTCCTTATCCTTCACATTCTCCAGACCTCACACCTCCAGACGCATACATTTGGGGCATGGCTAAAATGCCGTTTTCAAACGGGCACCACAAACCATCGATGAATTAAAGGATGCCGTTAGAGTCTTCTTCGCAGCCCTGAGACAACCCTTATTCAATAACATGACCAGAAACTTAGAACATCGTTATGAAGTCTGTCTCGAACGAGGAGGTGCACATTTAGAACATATAATAAAGTGTCAATAATATGTATTTTTTAAATATACAAAACAATTACAATTTCAGTACTGTTTATTTCGGGCAATACTGTAATACCATACCTTTTTAAATTAAAGTAAATTAAATTATTGCTATAAATTCTGACTTGATTAAAAGAATTCGAGACGAGTAAAACAAAAATACTTATTTAGAATTAGAACCTATAAAAATCTGGTAAGTAGAATTTCTAGCGTGATTAAATTTTGTTTTTATAATTGAGCAAATAAAATTTATAACCATAAAAATAGGTATACAGTTAAGTGATTATAACCAATCCAAACAAATTTAGCTTTTACTTGTTACAAAATATTTAAATTGGAATGTGAAAATTACATAAGGGAAGAAAAGCTTTAAAGTACATAAAAACTCAAGGATTCGCATATTTAATTGTAATTTCTGTTAATCAAACGCATGAAAGCAAGAAGGGAGCGTGCTTGCATAAAAAAATCAATATTTTCTAACGCAAATGTATTCGTTTTAAAAGCAACGTTCTTTTACACAGATACCACGAAGGAGAAAATCTAGGAATTGTTATTTTCAAACGATCGATAATTTCAAGAAACACCTGCTTGTTAAATGTTACGTTCAAAGAATTTGAAACGAACGTTAATATAAAATTCCATAGAAATTGTTTTCAACGGTCAATTTGTATAAGCAACTACAATAACAAATATCTTAAGGAGTGAGTGGAATAAACAATCAATAATATACGACAGACAGAGAAAAATATAAATGAAGCGTTGGATTGAAAGTCATGTAAGATATACACGTGCAAAGGCGAAGGACAAATACTATATCGAATTTTTGTAACTAGAGGAGTTCTAAAAAAAGACAACAAATATGCATAGAACAGAGATGGATAGCGGATAGGTGGAGCATTGTGACGACAGGAAATTATATCATTGGTTGATAACCAGAAGTTTTCGAAAAGAGTGTATACGGTAAGGTGTGAAACGAATTCTATGTAAACAGCACGACGGACGGGAAAATTTTTTCAGAATCAAAATTTTAAGAAACGAAAACAAGCTTTTCTCATGAAACGAGTTCCACTAGGGGGGGATTGGAGAATAATATAAATACCCGGGCGAAGATATTAAAGTTCTCTTTCCTTCCATCGTGTTCTGAATACGGGTTCAGACCTATAACATATTAGTAAAAGCTTTCGATTATAATTGGTGTTCAGTAAGGTTACGTTAGACATCCTGTAGACAAACTGTAGTAGCGGACCTCAAGTTATAGAAGTGATTGCACGAGTTGGTGCTTATTTAAATAAAAGGTCCCGCTACTACGACAAGGTGATTATATGGATGGATGATTTTTGGGGTAAGCAGACCTAAAAACAATTTGTATGCGTGAAGTATCTGGTATGGAATGTTACTGTTGAAATGAAGCTAGTATCTTGGAACTAGTACAATAGTGGTAGGGGAGATATTAGGTGGTGGAGATCTGTGGATTTTGGCATCAGCGTAGTAGATGGACACAATGACGAGGGGTTTCTGGTAGCAATCTCCAGCGGTGACGAAGAATGAAGGTGTCTCCAGGTAATAGATTTGAAATTTCTGTTTTTATATAAACATTTGTAGATATTTTGTGTTTATGTGTTTGACTTATTGGTGACGTATTTATTGTTTTAAAAAAACTTGTTTAAAAAGGTACATGTGCAGGACAATGTAATAACTTTGAGTATTGAAAAAGGGTTTATTGAGCATCTATATAGAAATTTATGCAGGCTATAAATTGTGGTTGTAAGGAGTAAACGGGTCTGTAAATTTTTTTCAATAATGCAAGGTTTAAAAATCATTTACTAAAACTGGGTTATAATGCGCTCACAATACACCAGTATGAAGTCAAATTAGGGTTACATGTGGGGCCCATCTACTCATATCTACTCGAATTTGTTTAAAATCATTTTAAAATTAAGGAGTTTAAAGCATTCAATAAATTGAGCTGGTAATAATTGTACCAAATTATTTGTACTCATGTGTAAATATTTTATCTGTTAATATGTGTAAATAGAAGGTTGTATGGTTGTTGTATTATTTTGGTAATTTCATTTGATGGTGTGTGTGTGTGAGAGAGGTATGTACGTAAAATAGGTATTCAAGAAGAGACCGATTGCTGAGATAGCCAGGGTGAGCAAAGAAATTCGAAGGCGTTCAAATAAAAAGGGTTATAATTTTTTAAAGAATTTTTTGAATTTTTCATGTAAGGCCCAGGTGGGGCACGACTTTTACTGAGTTACCACGGCAACTTTTATGACGGCCCAACGCTGGGGCTCGATGTTAAAGCTGATTTTTTGACGATCCACGACACTTTTATGGTGACCCGAACGTGAGGCTCGAATTCCAAGTAGAATTTCAGAATTTTATTCCAGGAAACTGACGAGCTGAGAGAGAGAGAGTGTGTCTCGTAGAAATTTGGAAATATTTTGAGTGTGTGTTTAAGTGATTGAAACGTATGTAGAGAAAAGAGTGGTTAAGAAGCCGAAGAGTTGAAATTGGAAGTGACGAAAGTGCGTTATTTGATAAAGCAGGAAAAATAAGGGAAGCCGGAGAAAGTGGGGATCAGTCGAGGACGGAATCAGGGAATCAAGGAAATGAGATGATAATGAGGATGCCTGAAAGGATGAATGAGATATTAAGCGGGGTTAGAGAGGACTCAAATAGAAAATTTGAACAGATGAGTGCCGAATCGAACAAGAAGTTTGAGGAGATTAGGGAAATGGGTAAAGAATAAAAAATAGAGTGGAATAGATGACAGAAACTTTAAGTAAAAAGATCTACCCAAGAATTTAACGAATTCAAAAATAGCTTGACGATAAAAATGGTAGAAGTTAAAAATAGGGTGGATAAAAATGAACGCGATATTAGAGGTTTGAGTCAGGAAATGGGACAATTACGGACGAAGGTGAGGATCTTCTGTGAAGATGAAATTAATGTTAAAATGACTGAGGTGACAGACTCATGTAGGGATCAGTTAGGTAGGGTAGAGAGAGAAGTGAGCGGAATTAAATAAAATGTATCGACGTTGATGGGGGATGGTCCCAGATTTGTAACAGGAATATGTCACTGGACCAACAGATGAAATTTTATGGGGATAGCAGGGTAAATCCTCAAATTTTTATTAATAACATTAGAGGTTTGGTTTCTAAATTTTTTGATGAACAGGCAAAGCTCAATATTGTAAAAGCGTTGCTGAAAGACCATACTGAAGCCTGGTATAACTTGATAGGACAAGAGATTGAGGCATACAATGACTTTGAGGACAGATTTTTAAAACAGTACTGGAGCGACCACCGACAGGACCAGGTACGTGGCGATTTGATAATGGGAAAATTTAAAAGGGAATTTGCAGGAAGTAGGGAGCAATATGCTATACGAAAGTATAGCATAGCTAAGCAGTTGAATCCACCATTGACCGACCGACAAATTATAAAATAGCTTTCCCGACATTTTGAGGTTGAGGTTAGGCAACATGTGGCGTTGCAAAATATTGTAGATAGGGAGATGTTTTTCGAGTACCTGCAGAGGTATGATGACGTAAGCAGTGGACGACCTCGGAAACCAAGGGAACGACAGGTAAACACGGTTAGGTTCGACAACAAAAGGGACAGCTGTACAAGACGGGGGACTAATTTCCAATATAACCGACAGAACTGGGAACATAGACGGACATTTTTTAGGAGTAACAGTGTAGGTAGGGGACCTGCACCAAGACAGGAGGTAACGAGACAGAACAGTTCGCCAAACATCGGGGGGCCACAGACGACCAACCGTAGAGAAAGTGACAACACAAACAGAGCCGAGACGCCGCGGACATATGCTGAGGTGGTAGCAAGACCTGGACCGAGTAGGGAGACCAGACCTGGACAGGAATTTTAGACGAGGGCAAACCATTAGACATCACAGCGTACAAATATGAACATCCGAAGGAATTTTTAAAGATAGAGGAAGAAGTTGAGCCAGAAATAAAAGAAAATTTTTGTTTGCCTATAATTGATGTTAAAATTTTTGAGAAAAATTTAGGTGCGTTGTTGGATTCAGGAGCTGAGGCGAGTTTAATATCGGAGGAATTCGTCAATAAAATTAAAGCAAAAGTGTGTGACAGGATAATGCCAATAAAAAGAAGTCACCTGGTTGCGCCGAATGAAAAGCGATTTGCTGTTGTGAATAGTGTAGTTATTTTAAAAGTAGAGTTAGGTACAGTAAGCTGTGAGCAGGAATTTATAATTGTACCTGGGTTAAAGTTTAAAGGGATATTAGGGGTCGATTGTATGGTGAAGTTAGGAGTAGTAATAGATATGGAGAGGAAAGTAGTTAGGATTGGGGATAGAATATTGCCCTGGAAGGCAAGTTATGAGGTCACAGAGGATGACATGGGATATGTATTAATGTTGTAGAGGTAGATGAGGAAGAGGTGAAAGAGATCGTCACAGGTGAATATACTGAGGAAAAGTTAGAAGAGGTACAATTTATAGTGAGCAAAGAGTCTGAATTAAGAGGAGTAGAGGCGAACTCAGCATTATGTTACACACAAGAGTTAAAAGTAGGCATAAGTGAGATAAGTGGCAAAGATAATTTTGGTATTTTTGATTTAGGAGATTTTTATGGTGTGAAGATAGTACATAAAGATTCTAGAAGAGATGAAGAATTGTCTATAGAGGGAAAAGATGAAGATGTTAAAGTAGAATCGTTTGGTTTGTCCGCATCAAAGGGAATAATAGTGAGTGAGAAACAGACAAGTATAGGGACTGAAGAAGAAATATTTAAGAGTCAGGATAGTAAGGATAGTTTTATGGTATATGAAGAACTAGGGATGATAAGTGTAGAGATAAGGGAAGGAAAAATAGGGATGAAGTTTATTAAGATAGTGAGAAGAAAAACATGGGGGATCAAGAAAAGAGTCAGATTTAAATAAAGAGATGACTTAATGGATAAAAATACAAAAATAGGTGAATGGTAGAGTTGAATTTAAATAGATAGAGATAGAGATAGGTGTATATAGAAAAGTAGAATTAGGAATAGGATAAATAAGGGAAAACAATTAGAGGTAAATGTAGAGATAGGTGTATAGTTAGTATAATAAATAGATAGTGATAGTAATAGGTAATGGTAAATATAAAACAGTAGTACATAAGCAGAAAGAACTTACATAAAAGTGAAAATAAGTAGAAAAGTATAGAAGAGGGGTACATTAAAAGGCAATAGTCGACAAAAGGTAAAGGAAAATATATAGGATAAAAAGCTTAGTGATAGATAGAAATAGTTAACAAGTAGTGATACGTGTGAATAGTTAGTTATAAATAGAGATAGGTGTAGATAGATAGAAATAATTAGAGATAGATAGAAATAGGTAGAAATAGGTAGATAAGGAGTGATAGGTTGGATAGATAAATATAGATAGAGTTAGGTGAGTAGATAGGTGTTTAGAAATATCATGTGAGATTAGGTAGTAGGAATTAGGTTATATTTAAATTCAAGAAAACAGATTGAGTTTTCGTTGAATTGAAATAAGGGAATTATGTTGTGGATTGAAAGGGTAAATAGGTGTAAACAATGAAATTTTAGCAACCGTGTATATAGAAATAAGAGCAAATTATTTATGCGCCAAATTAATTAATTTATATAATAGATACGGGCGAGTATTAAAGTATCTTTATATTTAAATTGGAATGTAAAACTTACATACAGGAAGAAAAGCTTTATAGTACATAAAAGTTCAAGGATACGCATATTTAATTATAATTTCTTTTAATCAAACGCATGAAAGCAAGAAGGGAGCGTGCTCGCATAAGAAAATCAATATTTTCTAACGCAAATGTATTAGTTTTAAAAATCAACGTTCCTTTACACAGATACTACAAAGGGGAAAATTTAGGAATTGTTATTTTCAAACGGTCGATAATTTCAAGAAACACCTGCTTGTTAAATATTACGTTCAGAGAATTTGAAACGAACGTTAATATAGAATTCCATAGAAATTGTTTTCAACAGTCAATTTGTATAAGCAACTACAATAACAAATATCTTAAGGAGTGAGTGGAATTAACAATCAATAATATACGACAGACAGAGAAAAATATAAATGAAGCGTTGGATTGAAAGTCATGTAAGATATACACGTGCAAAGGCGAAGGACAAATACGATATCTATTTTCTGTAACTAGAGAGGTTCTAAAAGAAGACAACAAACATGCATAGAAGAGAGATAGATAGCGGATAGGTGGAGCATTGTGACGACAGGAAATTATATCATTGGTTGATAGCCAGCAGTTTTCGAAAAGAGCGCATACGGTAAGGTAGGAAACGAATTTTATGTAAACAGCACGACGGACGGGAGAAATTTTTCAGAATCTATAGTTGGTACGTTCAAAATGTTAAGAAATAGCTTTGAAAACAAGCTTTTCTCATGAAACGGGTTCCACTAGGGGAATTGGAGAATAATATAAATACCCGGGCGAAGATATTAAAGTTCTCTTTCCTTCCATCGAGTTCTGAATACGGGTTCAGACCTATAACATATTAGTAAAAGCTTTCGGTTATAATTGGTGTTCAGTAAAGTTACCTTAGACATCCTATTTAAAATTATAAAAACTGTAGCAGCGGACCTCAAGCTATAGAAGTGATTGCACGAGTTGGTGCTTATTTAAATAAAAGGTCCCGCTACTACGTTATGGTGATTATATGGATGGATGATTTTTGGGGTAAGCAGACCTGAAAGCAATTTGTATGCGTGAAGTATCTGGTATGGAATGTTACTGTTGAAACGAAGCTAGTATCTTGGGAGAAGTACAATAGTGGTAGGGGAGATATTAGGTGGTGGGGATCTGTGGATTTTGGCATCAGCGCAGTAGATGGACACAATGACGAGGGGTTTCTGGTAGCCATCTCCAGCGGTGACGAAGAGTGAAGGTGTCTCCAGGTAATAGATTTGAATTTCTGTTTTTATATAAACATTTGTGGATATTTTGTGTTTATGTGTTTGACTTATTGGTGACGTATTTATTGTTTTAAAAAAACTTGTTTAAAATAACTTTGAGTATTGAAAAAAGGTTTATTGAGAATCTATATAGAAATTTATGCAGGTTATAAATTGTGATTGTAAGGAGTAAACGGGTCTGTAAATTTGTTTTCAATAATGCAAGGTTTAAAAAGCATTTACAAAAACTGGGTTATAATGAGCTCACAATACACCAGTATAAAGTCAAATTAGGGTTACATGTGGGACCCATCTACTCATATCTACTCGAATTTGTTTAAAATTATTTTAAAATCAAGGACTTTAAATCATTCAATAAATTGAGCTGGTAATAATTATACCAAACTGTTTGTACTCATGTGTAAATATTTTATCTGTTAATATGTGTAAATAAAAGGTTGTATGGTTGTTGTATTATTTTGGTAATTTCATTTGATGGTGTGTGTGTGAGAGAGGTATGTACGTAAAAATAGGTATTTAAGAAGGGGCCGATTGCTGAGCTAGCCAGGGCGAGCAGAGAAATTCAAAGGCGTCCAAATGAAAGGGTAAGAATTTTTTTAAGAATTTTTTTGAATCTTTTATGTGGGACCCAAGGTGGGGCACGAATTTACTGAGGTTCCACGGCAATTTATATATATATTTATATATATATATATATATATATATATATATATATATATATATATATATACAGGGTGTCCACGTCCTCCGTGAAAGTTCTATAACTTTTATGTTATTCAAGATATCAACTTCCGTTTTTTTTATATGATAGCCACGGCAATGTTGCACAATTTAAAATTATTTTTACCTATATACAGGGTGTGCCAATATGGTTTTTTCGTGAAACACCCTAGATTTGATATTATATTCTAAAAGCTCTTTTGATGCTCATCAAAATTATATAGAGGTACTATAGGTCTACAATGGACGGTTTGCTTTTTATGAGTCATTTTGTGTCAAAATCATGTCAACTTTGAAAAATTGTAGAAGTTTTTGTATTAAACTTGGAAAGTTGATTCTTTCACAACATAATTTTCCACATCTTGTTGAATTATTATTGATAGCGCAATGTCCTTGTTTTTACTTTTTATTGTACAAAGTGGAGCAAAACTCAAAATGAACAAAAAGTTAATTTTTTTAAATGGTACCCGCCATATTGGATTTTGCCATTGAATAGTGCTTTTGTGGAGCTTTCTATTGATATATAATTTTTCATAGGTTACATTGGAAAAAATTCTGAAAAATTGAGAAAACAGATTTCTCTTAGGCAGTTTTCATCATTAAAAAAAAACCAGTAGGCTACTGTCATCAAATCTGATATCAAATATCCAGTGCCAAAAGGGCATAACAATAAATAAACTTTTATTCATTAATGGCAGACATAAACAAGCTTTAGCAATAACTAAGCGTGGAAAAACAGTATAATAATGTAACGAACAAGAGTAAGTTGACTACAACAAGTGTTTAAAAATATTACCATTTTGTTCGATGCAGACTGCTAGTCTTCTGATGAACAAAATTCGTACTCGGGTCAACATTTCTTTATCGATTGAACGAAATGCTTCCCTTATTCTATCCTTCATTTCATCAGGAGTTGTTGGTCGAATTTTATAAACTTTTTCCTTAACAAAACCCCATAAAAAATAATCCATCGGGGTTAAGTCAGGAGAACGTGCTGTCCAAGCAATAGCTCCACCTCTGCCAATCCATCGATGAGGATAGTTTTCATTAAGAAAACGACATACAATTGTAAGATTATCTACGGGACCACCATCGTGTTGTATCCACATGCTATTTCTTGTATTTAAATCGACATTCTCCGACAAAATGGGGAGATCGTCATCAAGAATTCGCGGATACCGTTCCCCATTTAAAATACCGTCGAAAAAGCAGGGACCAATAACATGGTTACCAATAATACCTCCCCATGCATTAAGGGACCATTGATCTTAATGATCAACAGTTCTTAACCAATGTGGATTTTCGGTTGTATAGTAATGCATATTATGCCTATTGACTGATCCATTGCTTTTGAACGATGCCTCGTCAGTGAACAAAATGTTCGAAATGTAATAATTTTCGGCAAACACACCACTCATTCTACTTGAAAATTGTATGCTATTCTCAAAATCACCTCCTATAGTTCTTGATGAAGTTCGATGTGGTAAGGGTGAAATTGATGTTTCAATATTATAATGTTTAGGCTGCTTTTTGAAATATCAGTTACTAGCGCGATTTTTCTGGTGCTCAGATTCGGATTTTCTTCTTCATCAACAAAACTTTTAATTCGGATTCGTCGTCAATTCGTTTTGATATTCTTTCACACTTAGAGTATGCAACGTTTCCAGTAGCTTCAAATCTGTCTCGAAACTTTTCAAAGGTTACAGTTCGTGGCGTTCTCAAGTTCGGATATTTTTGATGATAGATTCGACTTGCCAATAAAGGGTTTCGATCAGCTTCTCCAATACAGTATATCTTATTAATTAATTCTTGACGTGTGAAATTCATTGTGACATCAACAAATTGAACGGATAATTTTTAAGATAATTAATATTGACAAGATATGTCAGATTTGATGCTAGTAGCCTACTTAGTTTTTTCTCTGTAGTCTCAAAACTGCATAAAAAACGTATTTTCTCAATTTTCAGAATTTTTTCTCATGTAACCTATAAAACATTATATATCAATAGAAAGCTCCACAAAAACGCTATTAAATGGCAAAATCCAATATGGCAGGTGCCATTTAATAAAATTGATTTTTTGTTTATTTTGCGTTTTGCTTCACCTTGTATAATAAAAGGTAAAAACAAGCACATTGCGCTATCGATAATAATGCAACAGGATATGGAAAATTATGTCGTGAAAGAATCAACTTTCCAAGTTCTATACGAAAACTTCTGCAATTTTTCAAAGTTGACATGTTTTTGACATAAAATGACTCATAAAAAGCAAACCGTCCATTGTAGACCTATAGTACCTCTATATAGTTTTAATCGGCATCAAAAGAGCTTTTAGAATATGATATCAAATCTAGGGTATTTCATTTAAAAAACATAACTTTGGATTTGAAACCATATTGGCACACCCTGTATATAGATGAAAATATTTTTAAATTATGCAGCCTAGCCGTGGCTATCATTTAAAAAAACCAGAAGTTAATATCTTGAATAACATAAAAGTTATAGAACTTTCACGGAGGACGTGGACACCCTGTATATATATATATATATATATACATATATATATATATATATATATATATATATATATATATATATATTAGTAAATGGTTGTTTAATATTTTTTGGGTATATAGTCCAAAATGATTAAAATAGATGATTAATTTGAAATAGGTTTATTTCAACTTGACGTTTCGGCACATACTTTGTGCCTTTTTCAAAAGCTATAAAAGAATGGAAATAGCAGAAAATATATAAATATACAGATGTAACTTACTTCAAGTATTAAACACAAGTAATTGAAATTAAAACGAAAAATGATTGACACTTAAAATTATATACAAAATTATACAGTTCTGACAAAAGGTAACGTTGGTAACGAGGATTCATAGAATTGCAGTTTCAAAAATTGCAGGAGTATGTTACAGCATTCAATATCTTTCTGTATTTTTAAAATTTTGTCCATGCTGTAACATACTCCTGCAATTTTTGAAACTGCAATTCTATAAATCCTCGTTACCAACGTTACCTTTTTGTCAGAACTGTATAATTTTTGTATATAATTTTAAGTGTCAATCATTTTTTCGTTTTAATTTCAATTACTTGTGTTTAATACTTGAAGTAAGTTACATCTGTATATTTATATATTTTCTGCTATTTCCATTCTTTTATAGCTTTTGAAAAAGGCACAAAGTATATGCCGAAACGTCAAGTTGAAATAAACCTATTTCAAATTAATCATCTATTTTAATTATTTTGGACTATATACCCAAAAAATATTAAACAACCATTTACTAAAATATCACCAAGTAGTCCATTAAGTTTTGAACATTATATATATATATATATATATATATATATATATATATAATATTATTTATTATATTGGTAAGAAATAGTTTACCTCGAAACAAAAGCTAAACAATAAACGACAATTGTTTGTACAACAAACGTCAACGAGCTTCAATCATATCTATTGCACATGCAATAAATTGTATTGTTAGTTTGTAAGTGAAGCATCAGTCTGATACTAAATGGCAAAATTTGAAAATTACGAAAAATACGATATGCTAGTTGCATTTATTGGGTCAGCGAGAATTCATCTATCAGCAAAAACTTTATATTTTAACAGGTAATTGTGTAACTAATAGCAAATAATATTTCTATGTCGTTTGTAAATAATACTGGTATCCTGAAAAACGACAACCTAATATTAACATGTTTAAAAGGTTAGATAGTAATTTACAAGAGTTTGGCTGTTTTGACTAACCTAGAACGAAACAGTATGCAGTTTTTAATCAAGAGCAAACTACTGTTGCAACCATAGCATGTGTTTTCTTCACGGTGACTCATATTTTTTCGCATAACTATCCTTATATCTGAATTCACCTCCTCTGTTCTTGTATAAATTATCATTATGCCTCCGCTCCAGAAATCCCCTGTCTTTGGCCGTCGTACTTCGCTAATCCTTATTATATCTAATACTAGCCTATGTATTTCTATTTTTGAATTTTCTAGCTTGCTTCATGCTCCTAATATTTCACGCCCCGACCCGCAACATGTCCCCAGTCCTCTTTTCGTCTTATTAAACTTACCTATCACATTGTCCGAAGTACTCTCCTCCTGGAGATCCGCATGGGAGACCATTTTAACCCCGGAATTTTTTATCCCAGGATATGACATCATTCTTTAAAACATTTTGGTACGCTATGTACTTGGGAGGTTATGTGGTGGTGTCCTGTTGCCTTCCACGTCGCAGTAGTGTGTCTTAGAATGCCACACCGACCCCTACAGTCTTTGCCACTCCAAGTAACGAAATTGAAGACCTATCGTAGTCTATGGTTCCTCACTAAAGACCCCACTAATTTGCTTAAACCTATGTTCGGTGTGTAGCTGATTTGAACACGCAAGACATTTTACTCGTTCCTGTATTCTAAAACTTCTTTTAGGTGCAGGTCCGTTCAGAATGGCTTTTGTTAAATATACTTCAAAAATTTTGTTTTATCTTTTTGTACAGTTATTCAGAGGAAAGTTTATAAGTTACTGTAGGTTTACTAGTAGCAATACTGGTGTTTTATAGGACATCACAAAAAATACATTTGTATTTGGGGCAAAATGTTAAATTTAAAAATCTGTATTTAAATAGAGTCTCCAGCAAAAATATATTCCAGGGAATTTGTGTGGTTTTCAATAATCTTAGGGATTTATTGGGGTTTACTCTTATATTATCTGGGTAAAAAGTGTGTTCTCCATTGGCAACACTACTTCTCAACAAACCAGTCAGGTAGCAGCATTTAATGTGAGATCATCTATTGTGTGCTAACGTCTCAAGTTTACCTAGCTTGATTGACATTAATAATAATATATGTATTATCTAGATTGCATTTCAGTGTCGTTTTTATTAATAAAGAGTGACTAAATAATTAGAACGGTTAATCACCGTCATTTATATGAATTTGACCCTACCTTGGCAAATAAACCAGACACTTAATTTAAATTTTAGAATGTTCTAATCAAGTACTAATTCATTTGTTTGTAAATACATGCGCTTAAAAGAATTATTATACTAATATTACATTGTCACAGACCTTGTTTCGTGACACTCCACATCTTATAGGAAAGGCGCGCGACCACAACACCCGTATATATAGCTTAACACGGCTCGCCCCTTTTACGATAACCACAACCTCTAACATAAAAATCGCGCACGCTGATTGGCTGCGCGTCACTCTATCAGTCTCAAGGAAGAGTATACAACCAGCCGCATTATGACCGGACCATCACTGGACTCAGTCATCTAGCGCTTCCCTTAGCCTAGAGACAAACAGTCGAACCCTCAACGCTTCATCTAGCCTAAGGAACCACCGACGCCGACGCCCTGGCGCTTCTCCTAGCCCGGAGCACCGTCGAAGAAGACCTCGACTCTGCTCTGAGTCCGAGATAGCACGTCAACGCCCTGGCGCTTCTCCTAGCCCGAGGCACCGTTGAAGAAAATCTGGGCTCTGCTCTGAGCCCGAGGCAGCACGTCGACGCTAACACCGACGTCACCACGCTGCATGGGCAACGCCTCGACGTAGAACCAACCCTCGTCTACCCAGACGACCCCCAGAAGGTTTGCTGTGAGGACGGCGTACCGAGACGCCGCGGACCGACGCCAATTCTTGTAAATACTTCCGTCTGTATATATATATATATATATATATATATATATATATTGTAGTGGTTTTAAAGGGTTAAATTTAGGTATGAACAAGGCAATTTCAAACACCCTGTATAGAGGAAACAACCATAATTTACGTGCGAAATTTATTTCATTTAGTTGATTGAAAGTAACAAGTATTACCATAATTTTACAAGTACGGATTAAAATTTAGTAGGTTCGTAAAGAAAATAAATAGTATAAGCCAATGGAAATTATTAATTAATTTAATTGAGTTTAATTGAAAGGGTTATAACGTCTAATACGCATAAGAGCATGAAAAATCGATAATACCAAGGCGAAACGCTTTACTAACAAACAAACACGTCGAATATATGAATAACCTTGAAACGCAAACTCCTAGAAATGTTATTTTAAAACGTTCGTTAATTAGGCACAGGTGCATGTTTTGAAAGGTCAACTTCCCGCTATTTGTGTAGACAAAAGACAAGATTCGAGGTATATTGTGCAAACGGTCGGACGGTTCGCATGAACGCTAACCAAAAGTTTCCTTAAAGCGCAGAAGGGATGGACAATCAATGATATGCTTCGGAATGAAACAGCATAATAGCATTTCACTTCGAAACACACGTATTCAGTCCACGTGAGTTAGATAGCACGCAGACAGTAATATCGATGTTCTACCACTCAAGCGAGGGTAGAAGGACACATTTAATATGCATAAGAAAGGAATAGAGTTAATATAGGCGGGGGTTTCAAGACGCCACTGAAAGTACTATTGGTCAAAATAGTTAGTTTGAAAACAGACAAGCACGGGAAAATTGAATGCGGGTTTTTCGTAAAATATCGTATCAACGAGCTAAATTTCTAAGATTTTGAAAACGGTTATACCAAAATTTGAAGAACGAATTAGTTGAATTAATTGTTTTGCGTTAGGAGGGTTTGGAGAGGTTACACTTAGAATCGTATAAATACGAGAGATGAGTTATTAAGTTTCTCTTTGACTTCGCTCTTTGACTTCTTTAATTTGCATCGCTTACGACGTACAAAAATCTACTAACGAGCTTGTAAGTATTAAAATTTATAAATTAAATAGTACAAAGTTAAATTGTTGGCCTCATAGTTTGAAACGCGGATAGTGTCGAGTTTATATTTAACTGAGGTGCAACTATTTTAACAAGCTCGTAAACGTAAAGTAAGGTATGCAATAACAAAAAAAAAAGTGTAATATACTTAGATTTGGATTTGGATGGATCTTGAATGAATAGCATGCAGCACAACTTAGATGGTGTTCATCTATAAATAGATGGAGGCGGCAAGCAGAGCAGAACCACGAGACCGAGGGTGCAGGAACTTAACTTTCTTTGTCAACGGAGTAGGGATCTTCAAGAAATTCCAGGTAACGCATTAGAATTTGCTGTTTTTTTTATAAAATATGGAAATTATTGTGATGTGTAAGAGTGAACTTTGATGGTATTTTGCATTATTATGCGTATTGAAAAGAATACGTATAACTAACTTTTATTATGGTATTTGAATATAAATCTAAAGGTGTATGTAAAGCTTACTAAGGTTCTTTATGAATTCAAATTTTTATTGTTAAGAGTACATGGGTTTTTTGTGTTTGTAGTAAGAGTATGCAAAGTGAAAAGCATACATAAAAAAAATAAACTGGGTTATCATGAGCTCACCATACTCCAGAGTGTGATAATTAAAAAAAATATATAAATGAGGTATTATTTAGGGCCCATTTACTCCTGTTACATTAAATGTGTTTGATATTTCAATTTAAAAACAAGGACTTTACAAAGATATCATTTATGGAGGTGTAACTTGAGCATCGAAATGTACATAATCTTGAATTATTATTTGTAAATAGTGGTAACTAAATATTGTATGATTGTTGTATTATTTTGTGGTTTTATTGAGAGTGTGCCTGAACGGTAAAGAGTATGATAGTAAATCTAGGTATCCAAGAGGAGGCCCAACTGAGCTAGCCAGGGAGCTGTTGAAGAAATCAAAGTTGATGGAAGCAGAATCTGGGTAAGGAATTTTTTTTTGAAAATTTTTCTTTTTGGTAAATTCATAAATGCTCGAATGTTTTTTGAGAAAGTACTGAGCTAGAGCGAAGTTACACGGCAATATATATGTTCTAGTTTGTAATCACTGTATATGTATGTTCTCGTTCAGCTTGTAATCTTTGTAGTTTAGTTTGTAATCACTGAATATAAATATGTTCCAGTTTAGCTTGTAATCACTGTGTGTATATATATATATATATATATATATATATATATATATATATTGCTATACTATTCGCGGAATTTTCTTGCCCCTACTTTGGGCTGTTATTTTTATTACTATGAACTGGAATTCTTGATCCCCTTCGTTGTGCGCCTTATTAATTTTCTACGTACTCTAAATTATTGGACCACCATTTTAATATTCACTATTAATTGTAATTATCTCCTCCTCCAGCTGTCTTCTTAATATTGCTATCAACTGGACTTTATCTTTAAACAACTTTATCTACCAATGGCAAAATTCGATACGTTACCGCCTTGCGGGTTATCAATTTCCTATTCAACTTGTGGCTCCGCCTTTGTACTATTTAAATCTTATGACCTCGGCTAGCATTTATTTGGAATTATAAAATTCAGTAAATTTCGATTTTATATAATGAAACCAATATGTTATGTACAGCTTTTGAAATTATTTGTAATACATTTTTAAATTAGTTAACCTTATAAATTTCATTTATTAAGAACCATCTAGTATGTACTCAAAAACTCAAAGTCACCAAAAAAAAACTTATTATCTTTATCAACAAAGTGTTGAATATTCTAAACCTGTTATCATATTACTCATTCTATACGTCTGCAACCTCTTTTGTTGACCTTTTCACAAGCATATCATATTTAGCAAATTCAATATTAAAAATAAAATAAAAATTTATATAAAAAAACAAATGTCTTATAACTAAAAATCTGACCTGGTTTTATCTTTTTCACATCGACGCTTCCAATAAAAATGATCTTCCCCAATTCTGGATTCTATTCAAATTATTGCCATTACACTATGGACCACCACCATTAAATTATACACCCCAATTTATTTCAATTCTTCAAACTTAGACTTTTATCATTCTTGCCCCAGACTTAAAATTGTAGTTTGTTTCACCCCTGTGCTTCAAGATTGTATTATTCTTCTTTTCCCCTGGACATCTAAATTATATTACTGTATTTTTCCCTTAACATCAGAATCATAGTCTATTTCCCTCAGACCTCGAAGCCCTATTATTTTTATGTCTTAGTTTACAATAAATTCATTAAGAACGTACTTACGTTTAAAAGGCAATTATAATCTTCATATTCGCACTCATTTTATTTCACTTTTATAATTTGTTTTAATGGCAACGCACTTCGGCCTTCGTTGAGTTCAAAACTGACTTTCTTATCAAGGTGCTTGCTAATATATTCTCGAATTCCCACTCCATCCGTGGGTATGGTCTAGAACTCGTCGCCTGTTTCTGACCAATCAAATAATTTCATTTAGAGCAGTTTCTGATGTAATGCTCCACGATTCCCCATAATCACAACCTGCCCGCAGCTGTCTTTCGTTATCAACATGCTGTATTTTGATAGATTGCTTGCTTTTCCATAAACAACTGATGCCACTCGACTTTAAATTTTCATGTTTACATGCGATTCATGCAATTTTTAATCATTTCTCTTATCAAAATATTTAGATCTTTGTACGCATTTATATTAACTACCTGAAACTCTATTTCTATATCCGTATTAATTTAATCATCTGGAACTCTTTTTCTTAATGCGTGTCTAATTACACTTTATCATTTATTTCTAAATATACGCGTGCTTCCACTGAAAAATATCCTTATTTGTTTTACCTAAATTAACTAAACTTTATCTACAGGGTATTTAATATTTACTATCTACTTAAAACATGTATTTCTCATTCCTACGCCAACTATGCGTCTTCCTATGTTTACCTGCGTCGCCCGAAAACTATTTCTACTTTATATACAGGGTGTTGACTACTAACTATCTACAAACTATGTCTATTTCTTAATTATTTCCTTAAATAAGTGCAGTTTTCTGCTGCCTATTCTAATTACTCATTCCTGAACGACCTTTACTATAACGTGCACCCTTAAACAACCCCTTATCACAGCAATATATATATATATATATATATATATATTGTTGTGATTTTCATTCATAAAAAAAACACATTCCTACCACAAACATAACCGTTTACTCTATTTACACCAATATTCACAATACAGTAAAATTTCAAAATTAAATTTTAGCATAAATTTCAGCATCATAAAATTTCAAGTTCAAATTTGTCATCATTTTAAATTGCATCCAGAATTAGAGTCCTTGTAGGATGCATACTAATTAAATAAACAATATTTGCAGACCTGAGTCTGAATAAAAGGGACCATCTCCCACCCCTTTACGTTAATTTAACAGGTTAGTCTAATTGAGCTCAAAGATAGACCCAAATTTTCATCATAATCAAAAACATAAACCTGATAAATACTCCTCTCTACTTATACAAAAAAATTTTACCTTAAAATTAAAAATTTGTTGTTTATACAAATTTACTACTGTAAATTTTTATCAAACAAATTATAAATATATTCAACACACACCAAAACATCTAAGATCGAACTAAAATGCATAATTTACCTGAAGGTTAATGCACTCGTGGCTTCAATGTACATCGGACTTGCTAATCCCACCATTCCAGCTGGTTTATGTTTACTTCGTCGGCTTTCTGGCCGCCTTTCAATTTTTCTACACCACCATTCGTCTAAAAGGTTTCAGGATTTCTCAGGAACTCATCTAAGTATATCAAAATCTTGTTTTGTGGATCCAATCACGTTTACGAATAACATTTGATTACTAACACTCCCGATACATAGCACTGAGATTCATAATTCTTTCACGCTATACCAAAAACTGCCTACTTCTATTTATTTATTTATCGTTATTAATTTGGATAATTGGTACAGTAATACCCGCAAATATAACTAGACTTTGTTACCTTTATTAATCTTCTCAAGTGTACTAATTACTTTTATTGTAGCACGTAATCACCACGTATTCTACTTAAAGTATCGAATAATCAAAAAATAAAGAGCAAAACTGTTTGGAGTATCGTATAAAATCAAAAATATAAGAGAGCGAAACACCTATAAGCATGGGTTTATATAATGGCCCGCTTGCAAGTCGAATTTGTCCCGCGACGGACGATTTTAAGAAATTCGCATTCTCGTTTCCCTTCCGACGGCTCGGCACAGCGATTCTACTAAACATTTGCACGCGTCCAAGTTGAAATCTAAGAATTTTCCACACGCCTCGCAACACGTCTGAGAACAACTAATTAATTTTGCATACCAACTGATATGCTTCCCCTCTCATGTTTGCATCTTATTTCAACCTTAATTGCCAATCTAGACTGTTTGTTCTATCTACAACCTGTGCTCTCGTTTCACATTTCCCCTCGTTTAACTGCTAATGCATCCCATCTCGCTCGTCTCTATACCACAAACTCGCTTTCTTACTTGCACTCATATAGCTTAAAGTTTATCGACTAACATACATCGTTATTCTTGCAAGTGTTCTGCGTTCTAATACGCCGAAGTCTTTTATATAATTTCCCAACGTCTTTATAATTTCTCGATAGTTTGAGTACTTGGAACGATTAAAATTAAATACAAATTGAACATTTTAATTCTGTTTCTTTTTATAGAAAGCGTCTAGTGAATAATTTAAATCCCTTATTTTTAACGAAACGAATAAATTTTTATGTTCCACGGTTTTAATAATGCTTATTATCTAATGAAATTCTATACAAACCCTACATTCTAATTGAATTATTTAAATCTACACAGTAGGTCTTTAATTAAGCGTACTATTTTCCCAAAGCTTTATTATACACGGTGATTAAAATTATTTGATGTCGTTTATTAATTTTTCTACCCTGGTCTAAATTTGAGTAATATATATATATATATATATATATATATTGTTATGGATTTAAAGGGTTAAATTTGGGGTAAGCAATGCAATTTTAAACACCCTGTATAGAGAAACAAACAAATTATTTACGCGCAAAATTTATTTAATTTATTTAAAATAAACGGGTAAGTATTGACGTAATTTTATAAGTAATGATTGAAAAGTGAGAAGTACATAAAAAAACCAGTTTTAAAAACAAATAGAAACGCATAATTAATTTAATTTATTTTAATTCAACATATAAAAGCATTGGAAAACACACCAGGGTAAAGAAAAGGCAAAAGGTGTCTTGGTAACAAACAAAGACGTCAGTACGGTGAAATATAGACTCCAAGAATTGTTGTTTTAAATGGTCTATAATTAAGAACACCTGCATGTTTAAAAGGTTAGCTTCTTTGAAATTAACAGCATAGTAAAGCGGGCTTTATAGAAAATAGTGTTCAACCGTCAGTTGCTTCGAATCAACAAGCTAACAAAGTTCTTAAAGAGTAGGTGAGAGGCACGATCAGTAATATGCTACAGATAGAGACGGATATAAAAGCATTTGTTTTCAAAACGCACGTACTTAATCCACATGGAGTGATGTGACGCTGTCAGCAATATCGATTTTGTACACCTCTAGTGGGGTTTGGAACGCGACATCAAATATGCATGACAGAGATAAAAATATTAAAGGCGGAGTTTCATGACGACACAAAACAGAATCATTGGTTGAAACGGATAGTTCTACAAACGGTCAAACATGCGACAGGTGGAAGCGAGTTTCGGATTATACGGCGCGTCCACGAGGTGAATTTCTGGAAGCTTTAAGTCGGTTATATCAAAATTTGCAAAAGTGTTATTTTAAAATAAGTTTTTCGCGTGAAGTGTGTCTTAGAGGTGGCATGTTGAACGATATAAATACTCTGAGAGAATTGGGAGCTTTCTCTTTATATTCTCATCGCTTTTAACTACTTACAACGACAGACCGACGTTATAGTAGAGTTTTTGTGAGTATTAAATATATTCATTATACCGTAAATGTACTGCTAGCACTTATAAAATGGTAGTTATGACCTTCTAGTTATTAACGTAAAGATACGAGTAGTGTAGTAAAAATCAAATTAACAGAGGCCCAATTACTACCATACCTGGCTAGTAAATCAATAAATAGACGCATAATATACGTGAGTTTGAATGCTGTTATGGAATGGTATTTTGAAGCAATGCTTGGTGCATATTGGGGTTTTTATCTATGAATATGTGGAGGAGCAGAGCGCATAATCACGAAGCCCAGAGGTTCTGGAAATCATCGTCTGAAGGGATAGAGGCTTGAAGCATTCTCCAGGTAACTTATTTGAATTTTCTGTTATCCGATAAACTTTTGGTATTATTTAGGTGATGTGTGAGTGAGTATTGGAGTTATTTATAATTATTAACGCAAGATACGTGTACTGGAAAATTACTGGGGTTATTTAAATTATTGAAAAAGGGTGTATAGAAAACTTATTGAATTTTATGAATATAAATTGGATTGTTAGGGGTATATGGGTTTATTAGTTTTGTAGTAATTTTATGCAAGGTAAAAGGCATACATTAATAAACTGGGTTATTATGAGATCACCATACTCCAGTGTGCAATAAATATAGGGTATTATTTGGAGCCCATTTACTCATATTGTATTAAATGTGTTTGCAAATAATAATTTAAAACAAGGACTTTGAAACATATCACTTATTGAGTTGTAATTAGTGTCCAAACTGTGTATACCTGTTAATAATTTGGCTGTAAATAGCGTAAATAAAAAATTGTATGATTGTTGCTGAGCTAGCGAGGGAAGCTGCTGAAGATTGTTGCAGCAGAATAAACAGGTAAGAATATTTTCATAAATTTTTTTATTTTTTTTGAAAATCAGTGTTGACACTGGCGATGTCAAACTCATAAGTCCACGATCCACAGAAATGTTATGACGGCCCAACGTTGGTGCTTTGAATGATTTTTAGCGAGTTCCAGAGCTATGTCCCATACCACAGCAATATATAAATATATATATATATATATATATATATATATATATATATATGTTCTAATTAGTTGTAATTGCTGTATATATATTATCTAATTTATTCTACCTGTCGCCATTTCGAATGGACCTGCACCTTGCCGAAATTCTAGATTAGTAGAACAGGTGAAATGGCTTGCGTGTTCTAATGAGCTAAGGAGCCAAACTACAGGTCCAACCAAAGTAGTAGGGTCGTTAGTGAGGAACCAGACTAAGACAGGTCCCCGAAAGAGGGCAGCGGCTCTTTCGGTACTTAGATTGGCAGAGACCTTAGGGGTCGGTATGGCAGTCTAAGACACACTACCGCGATGTGGAAGGCAACGGGAAACCACCACATTATCTCCCAAGTACACAGCGTACCTAAATTATAATAAAATGATGGCATTTTCTGGGGTAAAAGATTCCGGAGTTAAAATAGTCCCCCATTCGGATCTCCGGGAGGAGACTACTTCGGAGGATGCAATCGGAAAGTTAAGAATAAGAGTCTGGAACATTTTGCGAGTCGGAGCATGGAATATTAGAACTATGAAGCAACTGGGTAAGCTAGAGAACCTAAAAATCGAAATGAATAGGTTATCATTAGACATAGTAGGGATCAGCGAAGTTCGGTGGCCAGAGGCGGGGGATTTTTGAAGTGGAGACTTCAGGGTAATTCATACAAGAGCCGAGGAAGGAAATTTGGGTGTGGGGATAGTTATGTGGAAAAAGATAGGATACTGTGTAGAAAATTACTTACAAAAGAATGAAAGAGTACTCATGGTTAGATTAGAATCTAAACCGGTAAACACAGTAATAATACAAGTATACATGCCCACCTCTAGCTACAGTGACAAAGAGGTAGAAGCAATCTACAAAGATATCGAAGACATATTGAGACACGTAAAAGGACATAAAAATTTATTAATTACGGGGGATTTTAATGCAGTGGTAGGTGAGGGTAGGGAAGGAGCGATAGTAGGTTTATTTGGTTTAGGCACTAGAAACGACAGAGGAAATAGGCTGGTAGAATTTTGCGACAAGAACAATTTAATCATTACAAACACATTATTTCAACATCATGCTAGAAGACGATATACGTGGAAGATGCCAGGAGATATAGGAAGATATCAAATAGATTACATTCTTGTTAGACAACGGTTTAGGAATCAAGTAAAAGACTGTAGAAGCTACCCAGAAGCAGATATAGACACTGACCACAACATCGTAATTATGAAGGCCGCACTTAAATTAAAAAATTTGAAAAAAAGAAACGGAAAAAGACACTTGGACCTACAGAAACTAAAAGAGAAAGATATTCAAGAAAGATTCGAAAAAAGGTCAAATGAATTGCTCAAAGATATCGGGAAAATATCTGATACTAAGGAAGTAGAAACAGAATGGAATAACATTAAATCCAGCCTCGACATGGCGGCCAGAGATATTCTGGGGTATACACAAAAAGTAAATAAGAAACCATGGATAACAAAGGATATCCTGAATTTAATAGAAGAAAGACGAAAATACAAAAATAAATCAGACGAAATAGGAAAACAGAGATACAAAGCCATAAAATGGGAAATTATTCAAAAATGCAGAAAAGCTAAAGAACAATGGTTTGATGAAAAGTGCAAAGAGGTACAAACTAAGATGGAAGTAGGAAAGAGAGATGAAGCATACAAACTAATTAGAATCAATTTTAGGGATATAGAAACGTATAGCAAAAATATAAGGGACGCGGGAGGAAATGTCTTTATAGAAAATGTAGAGCAAGTGGGTAGATGGCAAGAATATATAGGGAATTTATATGCAGGAGAAGAACTAACTGCATTAGAAAAGGAATCAGACATTGAAAATGATGACTTGGGATATCCTATACTTAGAGATGAATTTGAAATAGCATTAAAGGGTCTGAAAAATGGTAAGGCGCCGGGTACAGATAAGGTGCAAGCGGAGACTCTAAAAGCCGCTGGACAAGCAGTAAAAGAACGTTTCTTCCAACTTGTAAGCTATATGTATGAGACAGGCGAGATACCCAAACATTTCAAACATAACATCATAGTAACTATACCAAAAAAGAAAGGGGCAGATAGATGTGAAAATTTTCGAACAATAAGCTTGACAGCACACGTATCAAAAATATTAACTAGAATTGTACAAAAACGAATGGAAAAACGGGCTGAAGAAATACTAGGAGAAGACCAATTTGGGTTTAGGCGAAACAGGGGAACCCGGGAGGCTATATTAGCTCTGAGGGTGATAATGGAGAAAACAATAGAAAAAGGGGAAAGCGTGTATATAGAGTTTGTAGATATGGAAAAAGCATTTGACAATGTAAAATGGAAAAAAATGTTCGAAATACTCAAAAAGATTGGAATGAGTTATAGTGATAGACGGATAGTACATAGCTTATACAAAGAGCAAACAGTAGTAATAGAATTAGAGCAGGAACGTAGAGAAGTAAACATCAGGAAAGGGGTGAGACAGGGATGTTCCCTATCCCCACTAATTTTTAACTTGTACATTGAGGAGGCAATGAATACTGTCAAATGCAGGAAGACATTTGGAATTACTATGCAGGGACAAAAAATTGATATGCTTAGATTCGCAGATGATATAGCGGTATTAGGATCTAGCAAGGAAAAGTTAGAAGCTGCTCTCAATGAAATGGAAACGGTTCTAACAGAGAGATACGGTATGAAAATTAACAAAAGTAAAACTAAAGTACTAGTATGCAAAGGAGGGAAAAATAAATCAAAAACAAGAATACAAATATGTAACACGAACTTACAAGAGGTTAAGGATTTCTGCTACCTAGGAAGCCAAATAACGCAAGATGGGAAAAGCACAAAAGATATAAAACAAAGATTATCACAAGGTCGTGCTATATTTAACAAGAAAAAGCAACTACTGTGCTCAAAGACCACAAACATAGAAACAAGGAAAAGATTGCTCAAAACATATGTGTGTGAAGCACAGCACTGTATGGCTGTGAAGCCTGGACAGTGGGAGAAGCGGACAAGAAAAAGGTAGAAACATTTGAAATGTAGTGCTACAGACGTATGATGAAGATATCATGGACAGACAAAGTTAAGAACGAAGAGGTACTAAAAATGGTAGGGGAAGAAAGAAATATGTGGAAAACGTTAAAAAATAGGAGAGATAGGATGATAGGCCACATACTACGGCATGAAGGAATAGTGCGGAATATACTAGAAGCGGGGATAGGAAAAAAGAGAAGAAGAGGTAGACCTAGGTTAGACTACTGCACACAGATAGTGAAAGATGTAGGCTGTAGGAGTTTCAGAGAAATATGTAGGCTAGCTCAGAAGAGAAATCAATGGAGGTACGCATCCAACCAGTCCCAAGATGGATAAATTAATGACGAAGAAAGTAGCTGCACTTAAACATGATATTTATTATAAGCAACTACAAGCATTGGAGGGGCAATATTCTCGAATAATGGTAATTGCGTGACAGCATTTACTGGAAAACTATTATTTCGGCAAATGTCTAAGTGTTGGGAGTTTTTGGCAGCCACAGGTTGCTTAACCCCCTTCAATAAATCTCAGTGAAAAGGGCATAATATTAGAAAACAATATAAGGGGAACCGAGCTGTATTGCTGTGTGAGAATTTCAGGGAATCATGTAGGTTAGTTTAGAAAAGAAATAAGTGCAGGTACATGTCCAACCAGTTTTGAGACGGGAAACCCAATGACGAAAAAATAAGCGCAGACAAATCTGATGATTATTATAAACAACTAGTTGTTTGTTGTTAAATATCTGCAACTAATGTTGACTCCGCGAAAAGACATATTGGAAAAAATATTAAATCAGTAAATGTTCATGTGCTGGGGGAACTTGGCAGCCACAGGCTGCTTACCCCCTTTCGCAACCACTGAATGTCGGAGAAATAGGGTATATAATTGTAAAACAATAGAAGGTGACCGAACTGCATCTAACAAGAAAGAACGGCGCCTATGATGAAAGACAACAAACATAGTACAAAAAGTTGTTGAAAGCGTATGTGTGGAGCACAGCACAGACAATATGCCTTCGAAATACGAGCAGTCTGAAAAGCAGACAGAAGAACAGTAGCGGCCTTTGAAATGCCGTGCTTCAGATGTTTGAGGATGGACAGACAAAGGTAATAACAAATAGGTTATAGAAACAGTAAGGGAACAAGGATATCTTTGGGAAAAAAGTATGAGAAATAGAAGGGCAGAATACGTTTTAAGGCATTTTTGGGGAATAGTATGGGATATATGACAAGCAGAGATAGGAAAAAAGAGGTGGATGTAGACCTAGATCAGGTAGTGATAGATGCAGACTGTGCAAATTTCGGGGAAATCTGTAGGTTAGTTCAGAATAGGAAACAATGTTGGTACGCGTCTAATCAGTTTCAGGACTGAAGACCCAATGATGATGATGATGATTCTAACTGTCAATATAAATATCAACCCTCATTGTTATCCAAAATATTGTTGCATAATATTTTGTCATCGTAAACCCACGCGTATAACAATATCTAACTATTTCCTTAAAAACAAATGCAGTTCAATACTGTGCTTAATTTCGAGTTAATTGAGGGTGACGAAGTTTGTGTGTCTACTTAACTACTGTCAGTGTTGGTATGTTGTTTATAAATGATACGAAAACTACGCGCAACTATGATTTTTGCAGTTACAAACACCTTTACAAGAGACTTTAATATCCAGTTGCTCAGCTATTAGAATCAAAAGCTTATAACTTTCAGTTTCATGTTTCTAAAATTGTTCAAAATCCCATGAATAATTTCAAAACGCATTTCACCCTATAAAACGGGGATTCACTAATCATATTTGGACCTGCTTGGGACTTCATCTAACACATTATCAACTTCATGAATATTTAGTTGCAAAGGTTTTAATTAAGTTGGCATTTCCTTTACATCAAAACACTAAACACACAGTAATAATCCCTGTATGATTTCGTGTTGTCACCAGGTATTATGAAATACCCAGAACAATTTGTAGGCATATAAAAGCTGTCTATAGTGACATATTATGTAATATATTCTCCGAGAAAATAACAGGCATCAATCAACTTGAAAGATTTTTACTACTACTGCAGCCGCTCAAATATTCATCTATTATGCTATAAAACATACAAATGCGCATATCATTTTGTTATTCTTTCGTTATTACATAGAGTTTTCCGCGTATTTCCTTGTTGAAAAGCGCTTGCGCGCGTTGGAAAACTATATAGGTATGTTACGATGCGTTCCATCCACAGTTTCCTTAGAAAATGCAGCGTGTGGTGTGCTTTTGCGATAAAGGAAAAGACGCGTGTAACGACGGCGGCTTCTTAATTATTATAGACTATTGCAAATAATCAGACTAAAACTATTAAGGCGAATTAGTTCTTTGCAGAAAATGATGTCACCTAAATGTAGATGTGACTTCCAAATATTGGGTTTTAAAACAAGCATCGTTTACATTTTCACTTAGTTAGCTTCCAGCTCAGCTTTTAATTACAAAGTGTTATTGAACAGCTTAAAACGAAGTTCTACACGGTATTCGAAATTAAAAAGTGTTCGTCGGAAAATGCAGGCAAGAAGTTTATCGTTCTTCAGACAGGGTGAGAAAATTATTTGTTTACACACTTAAAATTTATAAAGCAAACAGTAAAAGGCGGAAATATTTTAAAATGTTGTTTCTTTAACAACCTTTATTTAAGGCACTTGTTAAAAAGATTTACAATACAGAATTTGTTGCAAATTGTATTGCGTGTCTGGCTTTACTTTATAGGTTCTTAAATTTTATGTACGGATTGAAATGTTAGCTGTTATTAGTTTCTACTTTTCGCGGCTCTAGTTAATACCTTAATTGTTTAGGAAAACTAATAATTTCTAAAACTCTGTTAAAATTACAGAGGTAAATTGTTTCACTGGGATATGAAAAGACTCCGTTTTAATTGCAGGTGATACTACTTGTACAATTTCACTGCAATGCAATTAAGAAACGATAATTTAAAAATTTACTAAACGAGTATTTACTGGGTCAAAAGTATTCTTTGAATTCCTATCAGAGTCACTTAAATATTCGCAAGCCGAACTGTAACTTCGCAGACTCATTTATGTCGCTAAATTTTAAAGCAGACTCTTAATTATCTTAAATGGAAGACAAGTCCATTAACAGCTTACCGTAAGAATTTTAGGATTCGTGATTTTGTTGTTATATAATGTTTATTTTTATGTATTTGTATATACACCATTTGTCAATATGATGATAAATCGCAAGAACCTTTTTAGAGAAGTAGTCCTAGGGTGGGATTAGTTTGAAAATGACCCATGTGTTCAGTAAAATCATTGTGAGGTATACGACTAATTGAGCAGCTACTCGGGTGGAGTACAAGCTAGGGCATAAATTAAGATTCAAAAGTATTTATAAACCAGAAACAAGGAGACGTCCTAAACGAGGGGCGTTGAGACGTTCAGACAATTATAATAATTAATTAACTTTAAGATTGTTACCTACATTATAACACTGCAACTGTCAAGTCGATGGCTGCATTTGAAACGCAATGATTTGTGTTTGATAAGAAGCTAACCAAATTCAAAACAAGTTTGAAGTCATAAATAGTATATTAAGAACTGCTATAACTTATCAATTTCATGTCTTCTCGTTTTTCTAATCACGTCTGCAATAAGGGTCATGTCATTAAACACTTAAGTTCCTTTATACTTCTATACAGATGAAAAGAAATTACATTGACAAGAAAACTTTATTTTATGCTTTTTATATAAATAATTCTAAAATCCTGCAATTACAACTTGAATTGAAACACATGGTAAATTTCCATGGACAACATACTAATATTTTATACAAAAATCCGAGTTCCCATATCGTAGTAGAAGAACTTCCTAGATGTAGACATATTGAGTACAAGAATTTGCCAGTATTCTCAAATTAATGTCAATTTAGTTTGCATGTCATACATCAACAATAATATTCTTAATATTTTTCACTTGTATTTGTATTTGAAAAAATTTCTAATCAACCAGAATTTTTTTACACATTTCATCAAGATAACAATATTTTGAAGGGGAACGATTACTTCAAAACTTGCAAGTTTATAGGTAAAACAGAACACTAATAATAAAAATAGTAACAATGATAATTATTTTATCACCTCGTCCCACTGAACAGTATAAATGTGAACATAAATTTCTATTTTTCAAAAATGTAAAAACCCACCAAAACTAACTTTGCATTTTAAAACGACAATACTGTACCAAATAAAAATTGTAAACTATGTGCCTAAAATAGAGTACCAGAGCCTTGACCACTGCATACTTTTCAAGATTATGTACAAATGTACATATAAAATATAAAAAGCTAATAAGAGGAAGATATTGTTGCACGGCTAGGAAACGAAATCAAAAATGCAAAAGTAAACTAAAAAATAGAACAACATTAAAAAATTTTTCAATAGGGTATCATTAATGCTAATGTAGCAATAATGTAATTACTGGTTGTGTTATTTACTGTGGTTAACAGAATCCTCACAACGCTGGACTGAGCGCTTGCAAGAAGTAAGTACTTTTCAAGTATAGCATATATTTACTTTTCTTAATGATAGTTTTCAATTGATCAATTTTCTTCTTTTTTTTTACGTTTTCATATATTTTATATTTTACACTCTAGACTTTAGCTATTAGTATTATCCTATAAATGGAATTTGATTTTTATGGGTATATATTAATAATGTAATATAATAAAATAATAACAAAATAAATAACAATAATAATAATTGTAATGATTATAATTACCTTAATAATAATAATAAATAATCACTCAGGGACCTGTTACCTCCCAAACAGATGCGAACACGGCAAACCCGAGGTATCCAAGCTAAGCTGTCCGCTGTCCTACACTTTTCTATAAAAATTCATCAACACTTTTCCTATTCAACCAACCCTTTCCTCTCCCTTCTCTTCATTCCCCTTCCCCAAAACCAAAAAGAAAAAAAACCCTCAGAACCTAAAGCCAAGCCGTAAAGCAATTCGCGAAGGCTGAATGGCACCGGAGGTCAGAACGGTGTCATAAGTCGATGCCTGTAGGGCATCAGGCGATACCCTACAATAATTAGCCGTACTTGGGCAATGCGGCTCTGCTTAGTCAGACTGTCCATACATTACATGTGATTTTCCAATGTTCCACCCGAAGGTACTACATTGGCCAGGAAGCGAGTTTTTTTTACTTGGAAAATTTGGAATTTTGCCGAACCCTTGCTGTTGCAAGCAAGTTTTAACGTGCGGGACAACACTCACACACGGGACCACCATTTGACCTCTCATCCGAACGAGGGTGCATTTTTGTGAAAAATGCTCGCTTAAAATTGTTCAAGCGGACCGTGTCGTGATTCGAACCAGGGACCTTGGGCGTAGTAGTCAAACATATACCACTACGCCACGGAGCCACCAGAGACTGACCATACCATGGTACTCGTAGGAACGCGATGGAATTGAATAAAAAAAGAAAAACCAAAAGCCAAACGACACCGAGGTCAGGAATGTCGTATGGGACACACAACTGATCAAAAAAACACGACCGTCGCAGAAATAGTTGAAAACCCGAATAGTGGTGTTTTGCGAAACATGTTGCCCGCAACCACACTAGTTGGATCACAAAGACAGCGAATGAGATCAAATGAAGTTAATCAAAATCTCATTCTATGTTACTACCAAGCAAACCATTGCGAAACAAACCTTACAAATTACAGATCTCTATTACACATACCATTCACAAACAGTTACCCAGAACTACAATTCATCACAGAACAAAAACGCCCACACCAAGTACGAGTAATAACCAGAAACTATAGAATACCACAACCAAAACTAAATCACATAAAAGAACAAATACAAGTACAACGGAAACTACAAAACAACAACCAAACTGAAACATACACCAAAACCAAAATAGAAAATGAAACACAATAACATGCAGAAACACATAATAATCAGAAATAAAAACAAAAACCACACAACAGTCACACAAAATAACACAAAATACAAACAAAGAAATCACAGAATTTGAATAAAAATTTGAAATAACATGCATAGAACTCAAGACACAAGCAATGATTTCACACGGTGCATACACAAAATACTAGATAACCCAAATATAAATACAACAATTGCATACATCGGCACAAGCATAGAAAATAAAATACAAAACTACACAACTATGGAAAAACAATAAACAAAAAAAAAAGCAGTACCCCCATGGCAACATGGAATACAAACAAAAATACTAAATCTGAGAAAAGACATAGGACAGCTAACACAATACTTAAAAGAAAAAAAATATCAGAAACGAAAAGTAATAGGAAAAATATCGAAAAAAAAGCAATAGAACAGCTAGACGACAAGAAGCAAAAACTACAAACACCACCCGAAATATGTTACGAAAATCGTAGCCATACGTTGAGTATGTTAGACATTTGGCTACGGTATAAAAGTAGACTGAAAAAAAAAGAATGACCGGGCTCAATCGGCGAGTAGATCGAGTTTCACAAGACCAAAAGTAATTATATTGCCTGAAATAAAAAACGAAAAGTTTGGTTCAACCTGCAATAAAAATATACACACTAATTTATAACAGAAAATAAATTGCTTATTGTATTGAATCGCTTGTAATTTAACGATTTGGTTAAACTATATAGCACAACAACCGAGAAAATATTTACAATTAAATCTTACTACAATGTCCTGCAACCTTGGCGTAATTGAAAACGTTTTCTCTCACCCCAATTGACATAACTCGAAACTGATTTTAATATCGGAAAACAGGGTATATATAACAGTAGTAAGTCAGGAATTGCTTTCTGTTATCTGTTAGGTTGATATATATATATATATATATATATATATATATATATATATATATGAAGAATAAGCAATTTAATGAGTCCTAAAATAATATCAAACAATGAAATTTAATGGCGAGTGACTCAATATTAGCCATATATATATATATATATATATATATATATATATATATATATAAAAATATATAAAAAAGGATCGCCGAAACGTTAAGAAAATAAAAATAAACTTTTGAATTTCAAACCAACTTTTATTCCTTGGACTTCATACCCAAAATACTACCACCTTATCATTAATATATATATATATATATATATATATATAAATATTGAATAAAATCTTGGTATTTTTGGGTGAATTGCTTATATAACTAAAAGTTTCAATGAATTTTACTTTATTTACTTTACTAGTTTCGGAGAATTTGTCCCCTTTGTCAGAATCTAAAATAGTACATGACAGTTAAATTAATAAATACAACAATAGTTAATTACTTTAGTAAATGCGTAAAAATACCTCAAAAGTAACTAACAATGAATATAAAAACATATCAAGCTTAAAATTAACATTTTAAAAAGTATACATTTTTTTTCTAAATATGACATATATCATTTTGATTTCTAAATTTATAAATGTCAAAAAATGTATATTTTTTAAAATGTTAATTTTAAGCTTGATATGTTTTTATATTCATTGCTAGTTTCTTTTGAGGTATTTTTACGAATTTACTAAAGTAACTATTGTTCGAATTATTAATTTGACTGTCATGTACTATTTTAGCTTCTGATGAAGGGGACAAATTCTCCGAAACTAGTAAAGTAAATAAAGTAAAATTCATTGAAGCCTTTAGTTATATAAGCAATTCATCCAAAAATACCAAGATCTTATTCAATATTTATTAAATATCGCTTATTAAGGAAGACAGTATATATATATATATATATATATATATATATATAAACAAAGACAAGTTATTTGCAGTCCGCAATAAGAAAATTGATATAAAGTACGATGTATCTGTAAACAAACTCTTATGAAAATAATAAGAGCCATTGACAAATACAAATCGGGCTGGTAGTTATATAGCCATTAACAAAACATAAGCTTTATTACTTCATAGGGGAGGAAACATCCACTGACCAATGGTTTCGGCTTGTTAGCCTCATCAGAGTGGAATAGCTCCCAAGAACCCTATGAAGTAATCGAAGCTATTATAATGATATAATTTCGAAACAATCACTGTACTATGGCAAAAGTAAATAAAACCGCCATTAGGTGATAAAACACCAACACTACTAAAGTGTGGAAGTACAGAATTGAACCGAAACTACATAATAAATTTTATAGATGACTATAAAAGTACGTCTGGCCTTTTGAGATTTGCAGAATGTTACTGCAAAATTTATTTGCAAACGTAACAAACCTTCTCGTGGCGACACCCGGGTTCATGCCCCAAAGGCAATTCAAATAAACAAAGACAAGTTATTTGCAGTCCGCAATAAGAAAATTGATATAAAGTAAGATGTATCTGTAAACAAACTCTTATGAAAATAATAAGAGCCATTGACAAATACAAATAGGGCTGGTAGTTATATAGCCATTACCAAAATAAGCTTTATTACTTCATAGGGGAGGAAACATCCATTGACCAATGGTTTCAACTTGTTAGCCTCATCAGAGTGGAATAGTTCCCAAGAATCCTATGAAGTAATCGAAGCTATTATAATGATATAATTTCGAAACAATCACTGTACTATGGCAAAAGTAAATAAAATCGCCATCAGGTGATAAAACACCAACACTACTAAAGTAATAAAGCTTACGTTTTGTTAATGGCTATATAACTACCAGCCCGATTTGTATTTGTCAATGGTGGTTTCAGGTCCATCAAAGCGTGTTTTGTATGAGAGTGTTCTCACACCACGCATAAATCTAACTTCTACCATATTAGAAAGATATGGTCTTGGATTAATTTTCTTTAGTTTATATACAGAAGTTTCGTCTTCCCATTCAACAAAATCATTTACAGATAATTCCATTACTTCGGTGTTATGTAATGACTTTTTAACTGCATCTACAAAATCAACGAAATCATTAACTTTCCCTTTCCGATTTCGAGATCTTTCCACTGTATGATGGAATAAATCCACGGCCATAAAAGTGTGGCTAGGCTCAAAATTTCGTAATATTACATTATCTACATTTAATTCCATACAATTCACGATATATACAAAAAATGAGAATAAACACCAGTTCTTTTTCTGACTGAAGCAGTTGTCTTAGCCAGATAGTAACATTCTTAGCATATCGGATTTTTTTCAAAAATGCATATATGGTGTTGACGATGTCTTCTTTCTTTTGCCCCAAGATAGCTTCGTGCCACAATATAGAAATTGGAAGAAAGCGATTATTATTGTCCACATGCACAAAGCTTTCATTAAAAGTTATCAGTAGTGAGGTAAAAATTACTTCTTTGAATTGGTCGTAACTGAGAAGCATTATTACCTTTAAAAAATCAACAAATTATATTTCGAACCCTAAGTCAACAACTGTATGATATTTTATTATGGCTTCCGTGTATTGTAACTTATGATCATTGAAAGTTTTACATGCAATGCAATCATCGTTTAAATTATGGGAGCTTTCTTTTTTATGAATTTCGTACTTCTCGCAAGTATAGCATTCTTCATTTCCAAGCATTGCGAAAGAAATATTTAAGTCGCTAACTATTTGTCGACATAAACTGTAAGAACAAGTAATACCATACTGTTCTTTAAAACAAGCGTACATCATATTTATTGTTATATCGCTTGGCAAGTACGAACGATTTGGGGCATGAGCTCGTCTGTGGTGGGACGTTGTAGAATTGAAGGATTTGACATGTTTAATTATGAAGTCACAATCAAATTTTCTAATACTACCACCCTGTCTGTCCTGTTTGGCTTTAAGTTGTAAATTTGTTTGTTGCGGTATGGTTCGAAGAGGTTTATCATTTTTGGGTGATAACCCAACGTCTGTAAAAAAAAGTTTTACATACGTCTTTTTTAATGCCATCTGAATTTTTGAAAGTGTAGAAATATATAAATTTACGTCTGGACTTACATCCGCCCATAATAGTTTCACGTTTTTTTTTGTAATTCTTAAAGTAGGGTGCCACGCAAACGTTTTTCGTTCTTGCTTTGACATATTCCAAAACTGGGTATTGATGTATTTACATTTAGTTAGGGAAATCTTTTTTTTGCACGCACAATTACTATTTTCTAAGAGTTTGTGTTTCTCAGCAAGTTTAACCTTTTTAGCTACTTCTCGAACATGCAAGGTTTCGTCAGATTTTTTCTTTTTCCGTAATTCCCCCTTTTTAGTAATTTTTTTTCTTTCAGAGGTATCTATGGCATCTGATACTAGTGTGGTACTAGTGTGCACTGGATGGATTTACAAAAACAATGTCACAAATAATATTAATTTTTGTTCTCTTCATGCGTCAGTTTAATATATTCCGTTCGTAATGAATCTGTAGTAGAACTTGAGTCTGATGAAGGAACATACTCTTTATCCCTGTCATCGGAGATGTCAGATTTCATTTCAGATACATTATTTTTTGAGAGCTCTGGGGCATCATTAACAGAAATTTTTTGTAAAGCAAGATTTACTAAATACTTCCCTCGCAAACTCATGCGTGACATCTGAAAAATAATACCATAGTACACAAGTATTTGTTACCAAAGAATAACTATCATATATGCAAAATATACTTACCACCTTTATTTGTATTATTTTTAATCATTTTTACTACTTACAATATTAGCAAAAGGATGGTGGTATTTAAGGTTAGAATAATGAATTTTGAAGACCCTCTAACGGCAGTGTCTAAAAGTATCATCATAGAAATGTTAGATGGAAAAGCAGTATTTGCAAAATTCTCTGTAGATACGACTTTGCGCGCTAATGTTTGTAGTTATGCTAACACACTTAACAAAGAGGGCCTGTTTTCACTTACGGTTAAAATCTTAGTAGAGAAATCTCTAGTTTGGTTACATTTACGGCTTCTGTATTTAACAAGCAGTTTAACTACCTAGCAATGTGTTCTTATAGAGTAATAACTGCGTTTTGACGAAATTTGTAGATACGCCCATTCGAGTTAACACGGCAGTACAGTTTATTGTATGAAACGGTTACGTAATCTGTGTAACCCTATACTTCTGTGTTCTAATTTTTCAACGTCCATTTTATTACTTTGTATGCAAGATGTCTGTGGTTTCCCTTTATGATAATTGAAACTGTCTATGAACAACTCTCATATTGCATGGAATTTATTAAACCAACTTCCTAACGCTCATATTTGAGGTGCATATTAATGAGTTCACTTACTTCCTTTATAATTCTAAAATCTTTTTGAAACAAGACATGCTTCCACTATAAAATTTGCTGTTATTATGGATTTGTTTATATTCGTTTAGTTTAAAATAATTTACAACCTTTTATTTAAGTTATTTAATGATGTTGTGCGTTTCAAACTACTTCCCCCCTTCCTCATCTGGCTTTTATTTCTCGTGAAACCCAAACGTTACGAATGTTCTCTGAAAATATCTGAATAGAAATAAGATCAGCAAATTTTTGAAACCGACAACTACTAACAAAGGTGCTAGATTTGTTAAGATTCCCTTTCGTAGAACCGTTTACGGCTAATAAAAACTGTTTTGCAGGGGTGGATTGAAAATCCTGCAAGCAGATCGTTAAGAGCCCGAAACAGACCTATAAGGTAATAACAAACAAAAGGTGCCAAAAACTTGATTATGATGCCGAAAGAGCCACGAAACCCCAAGTTCCAAAGGTCTTGGAAAATATCTCACCAAAAAGCAAAAAAATAAGCTATAACATCGTCAACTACGATGAACAAGAGACTATATTTTAGAATAGCTTAAGCGCAAGCTACACACAATATATTCAAAGCGAAACAACACTAATGTGATTATGCAAACACAAACGCACTTTAAAAAACACGCCATGAATCAATGAACGCTTTAAATTATAAAATACACAATCATATGATATAAATCCTATCGCGAACAATATCTTGAAGCTATCTTTCACTTGTTAACGAATACAAATAATATTCAAAACTAGCCGCAAATGGTTTTTCACTAATTTGCAAATCATAAAATACTGGTAAAGGAACAGCCTCACAATAATACAAATACATAATGGCTTTTTGCTTACGGGTACGCAACAAACTTTAATTTGAATGGAAACTTACTGGGATAGTACATAAACTACAAGCCGTCAGTCTCTCGCCACTACGTAAACCTAGTATTGCAAAGTTAGTTATAATAAATTAAACTTGCCTAGACGCTGCAATCATTAGCTAATAGATCGCCGTGCTGTTATAAATCTGTTAACATAATTTAAATGCGGTAGTTCGTGGTAGATTAGTTCTACACAGTTTTCAAATACAAAGAACAAGGTAGTATCACAGTATCCCAATTACTAAACTAACTATATATGGGTAAAATCATGAATAACAGTGATTATGCAATTACTTACTCATCCTAACAAACCGTACATACAATATAGTTACGTATACAAGCGGTAGACAGGAATAGGAATCAATATTCGCCGCGTCCTAATAATTTCTTAATCAATTAATGGAACTAGTACACACTAAGCACTGGCTTTCAACATACAGATATTAGACGCAATACCATAGATCGTCAGTAATAAGTGGCTACTGTAGGGAAGGCGCACAGTAGTTATTCTATCGGATTGGTAGCAGCAACAAACTAGTACTTAAAAGCTACTATAAAGAAGTATAGCAGTATACAAACCTGATACCAATAAAGGAAACACGAGGACCCTAAATTAATAATTATAGTTGAAAAATTGCAAAAGAATATGGTTTACATTAACATTAACATTAATAAATTAACAAATAACACAGAACAACTTTGAACTCGTATAAGAGAAAATTCTGAAATGCAAGAGATTAATACAAGAAAATCTATAAACGTGGCTTACCCAATGTGAAGTAAAAGCAGAGAATATCTGCTAAGCTGTATTGGGGGTTAAGAAATAAACGTATAAACTAATGAAATATTAAATTCTACTTCTTAATAATGATAACACATCCAAAACCGCTACAAGGCGAAATTTAAAAAAAAAACGAACGAGACTGCTTTTTGAGACGGCCATCGTGGGAAGAAAAAAGAGAATAAATACCACAGCAGGTCCTTAGAAACTATATTGCAATTAGAATTGCCAACTTAACTAAGCATCAGATGTAATAAGTACCAAGAACTAAATTCGGAAATAATATTTGCATTAATATATAGAAAAATGTCAATAAATAAACATATAAAATCAACGGTCTCAATTTTCCAATTCAGTAGTATGTCTAGTTTCAAAAATGTGCGAGATAAGAAATACGGAATGTGTTCTGTAAATCTAGTTGCTACATTTTGCTTATCCTGGCTAATGTATATTTGAGAACAACCTGATTCCAAACAACCAATTTCATTAATTCTGGACTTTATTGCAATTTGTTCACTTAATATATTGACTTGACAAACACTAAAAATACGTAGTTTGTGTCAGCTTTCTGCAAAATGTTCTAAAAATATTATATGTTGAGGGATTTTTAACATTGTGCTTATAATTCATTTTTATATGGTGAAGATCATCAGCCTGCGTACTTGCTATATAGCTTCTCAGGTCAGTAGAGCTTGTACTATTTGAATATATATTAGGTGAAGTTCTCCAATATTGTATTTGTAGTATTTATACTTATTAATACTTCAATATTCCACCCTGAAGTCTCATATTGACCAGGAATTGGCTATTTTACTAGCAAGTTTAGAATCAAGTTAAACCATTGCATATCAAGCAAGGAAGAGGTGTTTAACCTGCTTGATAATATATACATAGGACGTACAGTTAAGCTTTAAACTTAAGCATGGCGCATTTTTGTGGAAAATGAACTTCTAAAATCTTTCAAGTGGTACGTGTCGGCAGTAGGACTTAAGTTGTTGTGATTAGTGATCAGGCTCAAATCTAACTAACCTACGAAGCCACTTACTCTAAGAAATACTTAGCTTCGTGATGTTATGATTATCAAATACCGAATCATTTATCTTAATTAAGATTTTAGTAAATTGACTACGGGCTGCACTACTTTGGTTAGTGGATCCAGTTTCTCGAAGTCTATAAAATTGTTTGACTAAATATAGCGTTAGAAGTAATAACAGCATAACGATATTTTTGTAAACAAGTACCCACGCAGAATTTAAATGTACATAAATAAATATGCTTTCGATTGTTTACATAATTCATAATCGAATCCTTAACCTTGGTAAATTAAATTTCAATGTCCAGGCTTTGTAAATCTAATAAAGTAAACACTATAAACTACAATACTGATGAACGTTTTCTAATCTCAATGTCTAGTTCAATGGGTTTCATAAATACATACTCCCACAAAACAAAATGAACAATTCATTAATAACTAATAAAATTACAGTTAAATGCTTTTAAATGAGGACATGAAGTTTGCCAGCTTGAGTCTACGTTAAATAAGGGTAATTTAACTGGGAGCCAAACTGACCAAATTAGGTATCGGGTCTTTGTCGATTTTTCTGCAATTATCACCACGTTGAACGCCCGGTTGCTAAGCTCTTAACACATTAGAGTTCTTTGACTTCCCTTTATAAATGATAACCTTTCGCATATTTCTTGATACCTGTACACAAGTAATTAATTAATCGTTTGCGTCCACTGTCTAGTTTCCGTTCTGAACCTAGTATTTGAAAGTTTTACTGTCACCGTCTATATTCTGTAACATGTCATTTTGCCTGAGGCATATTGCCATGTTCCAGCTAAATAACCTTTCAGTTTCACTACGGTTATTCACTTCTGATTTGAATTTATTTTAATACATACATTTGTAATGTTTTAAAATAAACAAGTCTTACTTTTTTGAAACAATTTCGGTTTTATTCAACAATCTTGAATAATTTCCTTTCTCTTTAAAATACATAAAACGCATACAAATACGTATTTATAAAGTGTTACTTTTGTTTATTAGCGGTTATGTTACCACAGACATAACTTGTGTGGATGCGATTCTGTCATTGCAATTTATAACTCCAGTCTTATTTATTGCTTCTGGCATTATCTTAGCGTTCACCTGTTTGTTGACCGGCTGTTAAATTGTTCATTTGATTCTCTGATTTTCAATGATCCAGCAGTAATTTTGTTTGTCGTAAATTTCCAATTCTGAACCAATTTAAGGTATGTGTTTTCTAGAATATATTTAATAGTTTCTTACAAGATAAGTTTATAGGATATCTCTATGAAGCATTCTCTTCACGCTGTACTGCAAGAACCCATTTTAATTGAAAAGGTAATCAGATGCAAACAAATTTAATTTCTGTTTGTTGTTGAAACACGCCGTCATTATATATCTAATACTAATTATTTTAGGGTCGATCTTCGGGATACCTGATTTAATAATTAAATCAAGTATACAATTCAAGGTACCGGCGTAATTTTCTAAATTCATAAATCTAATTTTACTTCCTACCTAAATTTTCTTGGATCAAAAACCTGCAAAGAAGTTTTATATCTATAATTTGGAATGCAATCTTAGTGTACGTTTATTTACTTTTAAACAAATGATGTTATTAGTCATAAGTTTGTTTCCTGAAGGAGCAGCGAATTCTACCAGCTGATAATTTTTTGGTTAGAAGATCCTGTGATACCTTAAGAACTTCGTTGTTTGTTACCTGATTAGGAGTAACAAAATATAACATATATTACTAAATCGTTATGTTACACACGCAGGTATGTTCTATTTCTGTTCTAATTTGACACACTTGTCAAAGAAGTTAAAATATTCTCTTTAAATTATAGTTTGCTTTATTAGAGACTGTTGATAAAAAAAATATAATTAAAAATGCAAAATTATTAAAACGGCATTATCTAAACTACATTTATTGAATCTCTTAAATGTTAATAAAATTTAAAATACAAGGTTACGCTTTATCAGGCAAAAGTTTCATGAAATTTTTTGTCGTAAATTACCTTATCTATTGGATGTTGCATTTAAACAATTAATTGATGCATACAAATATTTGGTTAATTCTTGTTTTATGTACCTTTAGAGTGTTATAGCATTTTGTTACGAAATTGAAAATTATTGTAGTGACAGCTTATACTTTAAATTCTTTTTTTTTGCAATATTTTCAACAATTATCAATTGTTAAAAATTAGCATTGTATACCGAGTTATGAATTTGTTTTACGATACAAAATGGAATCCAGAATTTATTTACAATTTTGTAAATTTTTTTTTATAGTAACAACTGTACTGCATTTAAAGTAAAATCTCGAATAATCATTATACGTTGGTATCTTGTTTCTTTCAAGTGTTTTATTTCATTTACAGTGTATACTTATCTTTCTTTTCAGCCGTGTTTTCAAATAGTTTATTTAACAACCCTGATGATTTTAAGTTTCATGTTGTTCTGCGCAAACCCTTGTTAGCAGAGCCAGAGTGTGTTTCACATTTTGCTTGTTTGTATTTTTCGACCACCAGAAGAAAGTAACAATTTAAATGATCAACGACATTGTAATAATATTACTGTTATCTTGTCAGGGCGTTACTTTGTATTATAATTACATTTGTTCTCTTATAACATTAATTTGTTCACATCCATTGAAAGTTGTAGAATGCTCGCCTATTTTTAGGATAATTATTGTTTAAAATAAATATTGAGAATCACACTGTTAGTTACTTTTTAATTAATCTAAAACCTTTCTTAAAGTAACATGATAACGCTACGAAAATTTGCTAGTGTAGTTATTCTGTTTACACAACTTAACTCTAGTAATCACCTATGCTTGCATCTTTGTATACGGAGTTGTTAGACGTAATATTGAAATCTTCTTTTTTTTTACTGTTCTCAAATAAGTTATTGATCTGAGTTCCGTTCAACTATGTATTATACAAAAAATATTTCTACGCTTTTGTGGTTTAGATGTATTGATTGACTCCTGTATAGAACTAAAAATTATTGATGTGTCATGCTTAATGGAAACTACTAATCGTGATATTATAATATACAGGATACAGTCGTATTTCTTCTGCCCGGTTACGATAAACTTGCTCCTTTCCCATTCGGTTTCTATCGAACGCAACGCAAACGCGTTACATAGCTTCTTTCAGGCTGGTTCGATTAGACTAGTATTGTTGTCTGAAAAGTCAAACCAACACCTTCGCCCAATTTTGTTTTCGTTCTGCACATTTAATTTAACCTACATCTACATAATGAAACTTCTAAGTCAATAACGTAAAATTTGTCTTACAAAGGAGCTCACTCACGTGCAAGAATTCAATGTACTACATTCAGGTGAAGTATGGAGTACGGCCGAAAAGCAACCCTCTTAATCAAATTATACTGTAATTACTAAGGCAAGTAGACCGTTTGAGCTTCGCTCAGGCATCTAATAAAATTACGCATCTAGTAATGGTTGAAAAATCGTTAACTATTTCCTAGTACACGAAGATATTTAGGCCTTGATATTCGCGGAATATTTCATTCATATTCGTGTTTCTTAGCCTAAATATATTATTAAGCGATCCTTTATGTTTACTTTTGCACACCCGTTTTCACCCTGTCTGCGATAAATTGCACCCGCTATTGTATAGTAGAGAAATTTAAAGTTCAAAGTTACTGTGTCGATTATGGAAGTACGAGAACATGTATAAATCTTAGAAGATTAGATAGTATTAAATTTACGCTGCGGAATACGGCGTTGTGAGTTTAGTCGTGAAATGAAATGGGTTTTGTCAGATTTCCTGAAACACAAGTAACTAAATTATTTATATTAAACAACATAGTGCCATTTCAAAGTGTGCTTTACTTTCATTTTATATCAAGAAAAGAATTTCTTATTTAGAATTTCTTGGTTTTGGAATGCTTTTTGTTGTGTAACACGGTAACATAATTAAATTCCAGATCCTCTAAATTAGCGCTTGAATTATTACTTATGTCGGCTTATTTAGAGTATCTTTGCACTAAGCATTGTAATAATTGGCTCATAATATCTCTTAATAAACGCCGTATGACAATAATGACTTGTGCTGAACTTAACCTAGTTTGTATTTATATACTAAGTGTTTATTTTTAGTAGAAAATGAGTGGCATCCAGGAGCAGCGCCGCCGCCGCGCAGCGCTGCAGTTGCCACAATCTTTGGACGTTACACCCTCCACCTCGGAAGTCACAATTGTCACATTCACCATCTTGACATATCTGTCACTTGACACACCCGCCATCTTACTTACGTCACAATTTGTGTTCTACGTACTCTGTATAGAATACATCACACGATTGTTAGAAGAAAAAAGGTGGTTATTGCAGGATTCGTATCGGGGTCGCCTTTATGCAAAGCAAGCACTTTATCCATTAGATCAAGACAGTCATGTGTAAATTATTACTAGATCCGTTTCTTATTAAAACTGCACAATTATTTATACAACTTTATTAAAAACAATACATATACAATAGATTACTTATTTGTAGATAGATCTACTAACAAAATTCATTTCTAATAAATACATTATAATTTGAATAAGGGCCTGTATACTTGCGGCCACGTCCCCAATGTTCCACCCAAAGGTACTGCATTGAATTTAAACGCGAAAGATAAACGTACTTCAAATGAAAATCTAACTTCAAAGTTAATCGGTCCTAAATAAAAATCTAACAAACTGAAATTAAAACTAAAAATAGGGTTTAAATAATGGTATCCCTAGCGTTGATTTGGAGTGTGCCCGATCGACAAGATACAAGCAAAAGTAAAAAGTGAGGGATCCGTAATACCGGATAGCAGTCGCCAGCTCTGCTTACCGGTGCGACCTGAAGGGTCGTTTTAAAACTATCTAAATCTAGCTCGCTAATTTAAAATGGATTCAATTTTTCTACGCATTCGCCAAATATTTTAATAGTGAATCCAGCTATTTTGCCTACTATATAAATTAACAAATTTGTGCTCCCTGATCTAAGTAATTTATTTTATCTTTAGCCTAAATTCGTCGCTAGCTTTCCCTATTATTCCCTAACTGATTTATATTATAATTATAATATTCACAATTACAATATTCGTTCCTATACAATTGCCTCCGAGGAGATGGTCCTGTACGCCCTCGCCGCTTTTGTCGCGGTTATGCGTTGTACGCTTGTCAATTGACGCATCTGCCTGACTTTACAACCTTCTGCTCATACAGAGGCTGCGTATAGCATTGCCGGCTCAATTGCTCCGGCATAAACCGTCCTCAGCGATTCGCCCCTAAAACCCCACTTTATTTTAGCCACCGCAATCATTTTATTTGATATTTCGCCGCCCTTACTTTTTACGTATTGTACGCGGGTTTTCAAATTTAATTTATCGTCGATCTTGACGTCGAGATAGGTAATAGAATCTTTAAACGTGATATTCTCCCCTCCTAGCTCTAGCCTAGGGGTCGCTGTCTGGTTTCGTGCCGAAATAAAGCGCTTCTGATTTCGTCGTGTTAAATTTTAATTTTACCGCTTGCGACCATTCGTGTAATTTATTAAACGCCTCGTTTGGTTTTGTGAGCATATCCATTAACAATCGCTATGCTACAATTAAAAGCGTGTCATCCGCAAACCCAACGATTGAGCATTCTGCGGGCAACTTGACCCTAAAGATGCTCTCATACAACAACTTCTAAAATGTAGGACCAGAGCATGACCCCTGCGGGTATCCCCTTTCCCCTCGCGCGTCATGCCCAGGTGCCTTCTTAGAATTCATCCTCCTAAGAGCCCTGACGAACTCGTGAACTAGGATTGCCTTATGGGCACCTGTTTCTTGCGCCTCTGCAGCTTTATCACTTTCGAGATTATCCGATGGGAAGAATTTCTCAAGTAAATATTTCGTCGTGGTTTTAAAACCTTCCGTGTATTTGCTATTTGTTTTTTTTATATTACCAAGCGCGATTATTTGTTGTTTCCCCTTAATTACGCGGTATGCGGTTCCCCAGGGTTTTTTTCTCTGAGTTTTGCGTGCAGAATCCTTTCTTCGTTTGCGTTTCTTCTATTAATATTTTATATTCGCGGTTACTCTGATTATATTCAATTCGCCGTTGTTCTCTTATTTCTCCTGAGACGCGTTGATAGCGGCGCCTTAGGTTACGCGTTTCTGCCCATCATCATCATCATTGGGTCTTCAGTCCTGAAACTGGTTAGACGCGTACCATCATTGTTTCCTATTCTGAACTAACCTACAGATTTCCCCGAAATTTGCACAGTCTGCATTTATCACTATCTGATCTAGGTCTACATCCACCTCTTTTTTCCTATCTCTGTTTGTCATATATCCCATACTATTCTCCAAAAAAGACTTAGAACGTATTCTGCCCTTCTATTTCTCATATTTTTTTCCCAAAGATATCCTTGTTCCCTTACTGTTTCTATAACCTATTTGTTACTACCTTTGTCTGTCCATCCTCAAACATCTGAAGCACGGCATTTCAAAGGCCGCTATTGTTCTTCTGTCTGCTTTTCAGACTGCTCGTATTTCGTAGGCATACTGTCTGTACTGTGCTCCACACATACGCTTTCAACAACTTTTTGTTCTATGTTTGTTGTCTTTCATCATAGGCCGTTCTTTCTTGTTAGATGCAGTTTGGTCACCTTCTATTGTTTTACAATTATATACCCTGTTTCTCCGACATTCAGTGGATGCGAAGGGGGGGTAAGCAGCCTGTGGCTGCCAAGTTCCCCCAGCACTTGAACATTTACTGATTTAATATTTTTTCCAATATATCTTTTCGCACAGTCAACATTAGTTGCAGATATTTCACAACAAACAACTAGTTGTTTATAATAATCATCAGATTCATCTGCGCTTATTTTTTCGTCATTGGGTTTCCCGTCTCAAAACTGGTTGGACATGTACCTGCACTTATTTCTTTTCTAAACTAACCTACATAGTTCCCTGAAATTCTCACACAGCAATACAGCTCGGTTCCCCTTATATTGTTTTCTGATATTATGCCCTATTTCACTGAGATTTATTGAAGGGGGTTAAGCAACCTGTGGCTGCCAAGATCCCCAACACTTAGACATTTGCCGAAATAATAGTTTTCCAGTAAATGCTTTCATGCAATTACCATAATTCGAAAATATTGCCCATTCAATGCTTGTAGTTGCATATAATAAATTTCATGTTTCTTCTATTGTTTTCTAATATTATGCCCTTTTTCACTGAGATTTATTGAAGAGGGTTAAGCAACCTGTGGCTGCCAAGATCCCCCAACACTTAGACATTTGCCGAGATAATAGTATTCCAGTAAATGATTTCACGCAATTACCATTATTCGAGAATATTGCCCCTCCAATACTTGTAGTTGCTTATAATAAATATCATGTTTAAGTGCAGTTACTTTCTTTGTCATTAATTTATCCATTTTGGGACTGGTTGGATGCGTACCTCCATTGATTTCTCTTCTGAGGTAGCCTACACATTTCCCTGAAACTCCTACAGCCTACATCTTTCACTATCTGTGTGCAGTAGTCTAACCTAGGTCTATTTCTTCTTCTCTTTTTTCCTATCTCTGCTTCTAGTATATTTCGCACTATTCCCCCATGCCGTAGTATGTGGCCTATCATCCTATCTCTCCTATTTTTTACCGTTTTCCACATATTTCTTTCTTCCCCTACCATTTTTAGTACCTCTTTGTTCTTAACTTTGTCTGTCCATGATATCTTCATCATACGTCTATAGCACCACATTTCAAAGGCTTCTACCTTTTTTTGTCCGCTACTCCCACTGTCCAGCCTTTACAGCCATACAGTGCTGTGCTCCACACATATGTTTTGAGCAATCTTTTACTTGTTCCTATGTTGGTGGTCTTTGAGCACAGTAGTTGCTTTTTCTTGTTAAATGTAGCACGACCTTGTGCTAATCTTTGTTATATATCTTTTGTGCTTTTCCCATCTTGCGCTATTTGACTTCCTAGATAGCAGAAATCCTTAACTTATTGTAAGTTCGTGTTACATATTTGTATTCTTGTTTTTGATTTATTTTTCCCTCCTTTGCATACTAGTACTTTAGTTTTACTTTTGTTAATTTTCATACCGTATCTTTCTGTTAGAACCGTTTCCATTTCATTGAGAGCAGCTTCTAACTCTTCCTTGCTAGATGCTAATACCGCTATATCATCTGCAAATCTAAGCATATCAATTTTTTGTTCCTGCATAGTAATTCCAAATGTCTTCCTGCATTTGACAGTATTCATTGCCTGTTCAATGTACAAGTTAAAAATTAGTGGGGATAGGGAACATCCCTGTCTCACCCCTTTCCTGATGTTTACTTCTCTACGTTCCTGCTCTAATTCTATTACTCCTGTTTGCTCTTTGTATAAGCTATGTACTATCCGTCTATCCCTATAACTCATTCCGATCTTTTTGAGTATTTCGAACATTTTTTTCCATTTTACATTGTCAAATGCTTTTTCCAGATCTACAAACCCTATATACACGCTTTCCCCTTTTTCTATTGTTTTCTCCATTATCACCCTCAGAGCCAAGATAGCCTCCCGTGTTCCCCTGTTTCGCCTAAACCCAAATTGGTCTTCTCCTAGTATTTCTTCAGCCCGTTTTTCCATTTTTCTTTGTACAATTCTAGTTAATATTTTTGATACGTGTGCTGTCAAACTTATTGTTCGGAAATTTTCACATCTATCCAAGACTTTCTTTTTTGGTATAGTTACTATAATGCTACGTTTGAAATCTTTGGGTATCTCGCCTGTCTCATACATATAGCTTTCAAGTTGGAAGAGACGTTCTTTTACTGCTTGTCCAGCGGCTTTTAGAGTTTCTGCTTGCACCTTATCTGTACCCGGCGCTTTACCATTTATCAGACTCTTTAATGCAAATTCAAACTCATCTCTAAGTATAGGATATCCCGAGTCATCATTTTCAATGTCTGATTCCTGTTCTAATGCTGTTAGTTCCCCTCCTGCATATAAATTCCCTATATATTCTTTCCGTCTACCCACTTTCTCTACATTTTCTATAATGACATTTCCTCCCGCGTCCTTATATTTTTGCTATACGTTTCTATATCCCTAAAATTGATTCTAATTAGTTTGTATGCTTCATCTGTCTTTCCTACGTCCATCTTAGTTTGTACCTCTTTGCACTTTTCATCAATCCATTGTTCTTTAGCTTTCCTGCATTTTCGAATAATTTCCCATTTTATGGCTTTGTATCTCTGTTTTCCTGTTTCGCCTGATTTATTTTTGTATTTTCGTCTTTCTTCTATTAAATTCAGGATATCCTTTGTTATCCATGGTTTCTTATTTACTTTTTGTGTATACCCCAGAATATCTCTGGCCGCCATGTCGAGGCTGGATTTAATGTTATTCCATTCTGTTTCTACTTCCTTAGTATAAGATATTTTTCCGATATCTTTGAGCAATTCATTTGACCTTTTTTCGAATCTTTCTTGAATATCTTTCTCTTTTAGTTTCTGTAGGTACAAGTGCCTTTTTCCGTTTCTTTTTTTCAAATTTTTAAATTTGAGTGCGACCTTCATAATTACTATGTTGTGGTCAGTGTCTATATCTGCTTCTGGGTAGCTTCTACAGTCTTTTACTTGATTACTAAACCGTTGTTTAACAAGAATGTAATCTATTTGATATCTTCCTATATCTCCTGGCATTTTCCACGTATATCGTCTTCTAGCATGATGTTGAAATAATGTGTTTGTAATGATTAAATTTTTCTTGTCGCAAAATTCTACCAGCCTATTTCCTCTGTCGTTTCTAGTGCCTAAACCAAATAAACCTACTATCGCTCCTTCCCTACCCTCACCTACCACTGCATTAAAATCCCCCGTAATTATTAAATTTTCATGTCATTTTACGTGTTTTAATATGTCTTCGATATCTTTGTAGATCGCTTCTACCTCTTCGTCACTCTAGCTAGAGGTGGGCATGTGTACTTGTATTATTACTGTGTTTACCGGTTTAGATTCTAATCTAACCATGAGTACTCTTTCATTCTTTTGTAAGTAATTTTCTACACAGTATCCTATCTTTTTCCGCATAACTATCCCCACACCCAAATTTCCTTCCTCTGCTCCTGTATGAATTACCCTGAAGTCTCCTCTCCAAAAATCCCCCGCCTCTGGCCACCGAACTTCGCTGATCCCTACTATGTCTAGTGATAACCTATTCATTTCGATTTTTAGATTCTCTAGCTTACCCACTTGCTTCATAGTTCTAACATTCCACGCTCCGACTCGCAAAATGTTCCCGACTCTTATTCTTAACTTTCCAATCGCATCCTCCGAAGTAGTCCCCTCCCGGAGATCCGAATGGGGGACTATTTTAACTCCGGAATCTTTTACTCCAGAGAATGCCATCATTTTATTATAATTTAGGTACGCTGTGTACTTGGGAGGTAATGTGGTGGTTTCCCGTTGCCTTCCACATCGCGGTAGTGTGTCTTACACTGCCATACCGACCCCTATGGTCTCTGCCAATCTAAGTACCGAAAGAGCCGCTGCCCTCTTTCGGGGACCTGTCTTAGTCTGGTTCCTCACTAACGACCCTACTACTATGGTTGGACCTGTAGTTTGGCTCTTTAGCTCATTAGAACACGCAAGCTATTTCACCTGTTTTAGTAATCTAGAACTTCGGCAAGGGGCAGATCCATTCGAAATGGGCGTTTCTGCCCGCTTGGTGGTTAATTCCCGGGTCTACCAGGGTACGCTGTCTTCTAATAAATACAACGTCTTGTCGTGCATAAGTTAAATTATTATCTTCATGTAGTAGGCAATGATTTGAATGGTAGTTCTTCATTCACAGTTAGTTTAGACTTGAGACACCTAATACTTCCACATTTAGAACTTTACAGCTGGACAGACGTCTGAATCTGAATCGTAGCTTTTCCAACCATTTCATATAAAAGACGGAATGATCTTTTACAATTATAGTGCGAGAAAAACTATTGATGAATTTTCCCAGTCAGGTTCATGTAACTGCTTTCGAAGCCATGCAGTATGTTTCTTAAAATCATCACTTAAGTAGGTAGGATCTAGACGCATTTTCAGTATTTCGTGCTATATTTTCGCTTTCTACGTCCAAAACTGCCACTTCTTTAACAAAAGCATTGTAATATGTAGGTTGTAGGCCTCGTTTATTGCACTTTACAGGTTTGAACAGTTCGGTACTCTACAGTTAAGATGAAATTCTGACAGACAGCTTTATATTTTGATATGCGTACAATCTCGCCAACGCGAATGCAATTTGTTTTGGCTTGCAATACCTTTGTCGACGATCAGAACTTTTACTCTTTCTGGATGTTCTTTTGATTCCATAGGTGACATCCTAATAGCTCAATGTGGTGTGTTATTGTATTGCTTTATAACTGTAGGCAAAATAACCAACTATCGATAACGGTCTTGCAAATAGAATCTTTTGTACAACTTGCTTTTGATTTTTCTAATCTATCTTTCGCAAAATCCGGCTTTGATTACGGAATACCTTGAATAATAATATATCCTATATTTCTTCATAAATTGTTTAAATGAGCGATTATAGAATTCAAGTCTGCGATCTGTTTGCAGATCGACTTTTGTGATATATTTCTTATCATGCGACATTTTTCCAGTATTTTTTGATTGCATTTGTAACATCCCGGCCAGTTTTATTTTTTAATGGTTTGGTCAGTGATATTTTGTAAAGCAATTCAATACTAATAGTATACACCAGCACCCATTTGTTACGTTACTTCGAGGCAGCCACGTTGGGCGCCAAATTTATGCTACGTTGGCTCGTAGCCGTGCGTAACCCAAAGAAAATCAAAGAAATGACCGGGCTCAATCGGAGATTGGGGGGGGGGGTTGTAGAAAGCAGACCAACATCTATGTACGCGGTTGTAAGGACTTAGTAACGATACCTGCAATAAAAAAAATTAGAATAGTAAACCTGCAATAAAAAAAAATTAGTCCTGCAAACCTGAAATAAAGAAAAAGCATAGCCTGCTGATCGAGCATAGATTGTTCAGTACTTTGTAGAATGAAAAAAAAACTGTTTAGATAATCTATATAATATAACAACGGTAAAAGCAATACAAAAAATTTGTAGTACAAAGTGAGGTAATATTGGGGAGTAGCAGAAACGTTTCCTCACACACCATTAAACATAGATCAGACAAAATTTTAACAAAAGATAAATAGGTAAGCACAATTGATATGAGTCAGCTAGTATTGTTGATTCTTCTTTTTTTTTGTTTCTTAATCGCATGCAATTCTATGGTAAAAGGTATCAGAACGACAAAGATATGGCAAAACAACGGATAGATATTTAAAGTACATAGTAACAAGTAGGAAATAGTTCAACTTACAAAAGGTCCTTCAGTAACGCTTCCTTGCAATTGAAGTGTGGGATTCACGATGTCCGGCACTAACGCAGCACTTCACCCTTGACTGGGAGGGTGTTGATGGAACTTATCACACGTTACCCTAATCACACCTACGTATTTCACTGGTGTTAGCAGCAGACACTATCACGCGACGGAACTATGTAGCATTGATAAATTTCTTGTTAATTCTATTTCCTGAAACAATAATTTCGAAATATTCTGTAGCACTAGTTTAATTTCAACTGGGACCAAATGTATATTATTTTCATAAACTTAAAAAAAAAGTGAGAAACTTCAACCAATACCTTTGTAAACCGGTAATCGGTTATGTTTCGCAAATAACGAAATTTGCGCAAGCAATGATCTATTTTAGATACTTTGGGGTTGGAAAATTCAGAAACTACAGTATCAACTGTATTTGGATAATCCAAAGTATGCACTACTCTGATAAAAAAAGACAAGGACCGCGAAACTAAATCGCACACATCGTTTAAATATCAAGAGACAAAGCACCAACAAAAAAACACAATGAGTAAAGCACGTGTATCACTAGAGTAAGTCCGTCAAAATGTTCCGTAGAACACGCGTGCAGGTCGAGTTTAACAAGTTCTACCACTTTTATTTCCAACAGAAACTCAACCGAAAAACAATTAGTAAGGCACGCGTAAGCAATAAAACCGTCCGTCAAATGTCCTTAAAACACACGTGCGTCGACCAAACACGTTCGCCTATAAACCATACTCCTTCAATCGGAATTAGCACTACACGTACTACAGTTAATATACAACTTTTATTTCACAAGAAAAACAACTAAAATCGTGTCGTGCTTGTTCATGAACAATTCGAAAATTCATATCGCATTAATTCTCACTATTTTCAAAGCAAAAAGGAAAACAGTATTTTTACCGTAATTAATATATAGGAACAAAGAAAAAACTACAACTGCTCATCCGTTTATTCAACTCGTTGCTATTACCACCTCTTATCGTCTCTTATCTAGACTTGTATATCCACATAAGGAACAAAATTTATATGCACGGCAAGACAAGAACGATGCAATCCACTCATTATAATACGACGCATTCGCCTAAGGAGTTAATAAATATAAAATATAGAAATAGTAGTTACCGAAATGTATTTACTAATTGGGAAAAAGCGTAAAATGTTAATGCTATAAAAATGCACGTTACACATTGTTCACGAAATGTATTTACTAATTGGGAAAAAGCGTAAAATGTTAATGCTATAAAAATGCACGTTACACATTGTTCACGAGAGAATAAGAATGGAATTCCTTAAGTCTGATTCGATAAGATTACGTATCGAAGCTTAAGCACGGTATGCCTGCGAAGAAAATTTTTGAGGTCTGCTTTAAATAATTCTTCGACGATGGTTTTCCTACTCATGTCTTGACAATATCGACTCTAGCCTGTTCTTATCATCAAGTTTTCCATACTGCTGATATAATACGTAACAGATGGTGATATTTCGAATTTAGAGTTTTGAATATTTATATTAGGCATATTTACTTTTTAATGTCTGCTGCAACTCGCACATTAAAATGGGATATATGCCTTTTCTAATTTATCAAGATTTTTCCATATTTTACAATGCATACTCGTGAATTTAACGTTCAGGTGTGCCTTTGAATAACGAACTAAAATGTTTCTTCAATTCATTGTCCAGGAGGTGTTTACTTGTTGCATCCGTTTCTTCAACTGGTTCACCGACCATTGTGATTTCTTGCATTGTATACTTTGGCTTTAAGTTGAGGGTCTACTATGCTTTTCATATAGGGCGAGAAGGTCAGATTTACGAGATTTACTGCAAACTTTTAATTTATGCAATCGGTGTCAACCAAATTCTTTCCACGAAAACTGTTTCCGCTTCTTGTTAAAAGATAATTGTTGTTCCTTGTGTAACCAGATCTGTATAGTATTTTAAATTGACAGTGTTATTTATTGCGGCGGTATTTCGATAACTAAGAGGTAGAGAAAAGTGGACATTGTATAGGCAAATAATGATAATAAATAACAATTACTTCAAAGCACTTACCTTTGTAAATATAGCAAAGCGTAGCATATTTATTTTATTGCGGGCGTTCAGAATGGAAAATAATAGGAGACTCTCTTTGTCCTCTCCATAGCAGGTAATAAGACAGTTCTTGCACATGCGAAAGGACACAACATAGTTTTTCGATATCGCGGCACTTACAATACACAGGCGCGGTGTTTGAAGTAATCTCACGGTACACACAATGACATTTGAATATACCGGGCGGAGGTAATAATTAAAAAATTTTAAACGTTTAAAGTAAAGCAAGCGGTAAATTACACACAATTATAAACGGGACAGACAGCATTTATCAATCTTTTTGCTGCATATCGTAGCCTTGGCCGTCTGGTATTAATAAAAATCTTCGATCTGGTTTGCGTTGTCTTGCTTCTTTGACTTTGCGCTTCACGTGTCCAAAATGATCAATAGGTACTTAAAACCAAACAACTTATTATTGACCGTATAAGTCAGATTTGGACCGGGTCACGATTTTTTGACCCGGTGACTCGAAAACAGACTGACCGGGGACCCCGTGAACCGGGACCCGAACTTACCCGGGGATCCGAACTGACCTGGTAACCCGAAATGATCCGGTGACCCAAACTGACCCGGTAATTCAAAGTGATCCGGTGGCCCGGTGACCAGAACTGACTGACCTGGTGACTCAAGCGCAGTGATTCAAACTGATCCCAAATCTAAACTGTTCCGAAAACACGAATTCAATAGGAAAATTGAAAACACCAAAGCGAACCCAATACCTAAATAAAAATTAGCCAAGAGCGAGTCGAGCTCGCACAATTAGGATTCCGTACCGATACTTCAGGAAAGAACAGCCAATAGACCAATTTCTCAAAACAAACTTCAAATAAATACTATTGAAAGGGGCAAATCAATCTGTTTCCAATCAATTATTATACTTTTGCAAAAAAGTTAGACGATCCTTTTGGAAGTGGGCCATTTTGCGTTCAGTATTGCTGAAAACAACTAACAAAACGTTTGACCACTTTCATATCTTTCAATAACATTTTGACACGAATAATCTTAAATAGATACTTATAATTTTTTAAATTAACAAGAGACTTTAACGTCTAAAATATGCCACAATTTTGTTACAAATTTAGACAACTGAAACAATAAACCAATTACGTATTGTTATAGGTTTGAACATTTTATGTTTGACACTTTACACGCGTTTGACATAAACAAGGTAACTTGATTTGTATGAATCATTCTACAGCGATCAGAAATTTTACAGATAACTATGCTGGTTTCGAATTAAATGTAATAGCTAAAACACCTTTTCTTATGCAAATGCAATGTTTTTTTTATTATAATGGCTGAGTCATCATCATCATTAGGTCTTCACTCTCGGAACTGGTTAGACGCATACCATCATTGTTTCCTATTCTGAACTAACCTACAGATTTCCCTGAAATTTGCATAGTCTGCATCTATAACTATCTGATCTAGCTCTACATCTACCTCGTTTTTCTTATCTCTGCTTGTAATATATCCCATACTATTTCCCAAAATGCCTTAGAACGTATTCTACCCTTCTATTTCTCTTATTTTTTTCCCACAGATATTCTTGTTCCTCTACATTTTTATAGCTTATTTGTTATTATCATCCTCATACATCTGAAGCACAGCATTCAAAAAGACTACTACTGTTCTTCTGTCTTCTTTTTTATACTGCCCGTGTTTCATAGGCATATTGTGCTGTGCTCCACACATATGCTTTCAACAATTTTCTTCTTGTTTCTATGTTTGTTGTCTTTCATCATAGACGCTGTTCTTTCTAGTTAGATGCAGTTCGGTCGCCTTCTATTGTTTTACAATTATATACCCTATTTCTCCGACATTCAGTAATTTACATAACTATCCCCACACCCAAAATTCCTTCCTCAGTTCCTGTATGAATTACCCCGAACTCTCCACTCCAAAAATTCCCCGCCTCTGGCCACCGAACTTCGCTGATCTTTACTATGTCTGTGCTAACCTATTCATTTTGAATTTTAGGTTCTCTAGCTTACCTACTTGCTTCATGCTTCTAATATTCCACGCTCCGACTTGCAAAATGTTCCCGGTTTTTATTCTGAACTTTCCGATCGCATCTTCCGAAGTAGTCCCCTCCCGGAGATCCGAATAGGGGAATATTTTAACTCCGGAATCTTTTACCCCAGAGAATGTCATCATTTTATTATAATTAAGTACACTATGTACTTGGGAGACAATGTGGTAGTTTCTCGTTGCCTTCCACATCGTGGTAGCGTGTTTTAGACTGTCATACCGACTCCTATAGTCTCTGCCAATCTAAGTACCGAATGAGCCGCTGCCCTCTTTCGGGGACCAGTCTTAGTCTGGTTTCTCACTAACGATCTTACTACTTTGGTTGGATCTGTAATTTGGGTCTTTAGCTCATTAAAACACTCAAGCCATTTTACCTGTTCTAGTAATCTAGAGGTGTAGGTCCATTCGAAATGGAATGACTGGGTATAGAATTAAAAATTTAACAAAGTAAAATCTAGACTTATGAATCCTATTATATGGAAATAAGTTTGAAAATGACACGAATTTTACTTGAAATTTTTTTCCCAGAAACTAATACACTATCAAAAAGACCTGCAGTTTTCCAATAATCTATGACTCAATATCTTAAATTTGAGGTGTTCTTGTTGATTAGGTACTAATATTCTACCTCTTATAAAACTATAAGAACACTGCAATTCAACGAAGAATTATTCGTCTATGAATGAGTTAAAGGAAAATTTTAGCATTGACTGTTATAAGTGATGATTAAATAAGTGTTGCCGCCGTGTATGCTAAATTGTTAACTGTTAAATAATTTTAAAATAATTTTTATGCCCTTTGTCGTATGCATTATGTATATTTGTTTACGCAGACCTGTTATTTTACTGGCCGGTATTTAAGCATTACAGCAATCGAGTACCTATGCGCACGTCATTGTCAGGAGCATATACTGCTAATACCTAGTCAAAACCAGGTCACCAAGTCACCGGGTCAATACTAGGTCAATGGGTCAATATCGGGTCATCTGACCCGGACACCCGGTAAAAAAGTAACCCCGTCTAACACTGCTCTGTACTTGTAGCTAATAAATTTAATAATTATTGGACAAGGTTTATATAAATGCAACTGACCGACTCTTGGAAAACGATCCATAAAATCTGGCCGAATCTAAATACTTAACTTTTCTTTAAATATCTTGATCACCTCCTGTTTCAAGTTTCTGCTTGCATCTTCTGATATGCAAAATACCCGAATGCTACTGCGCCGTGCATACTACTCCAAATTATCAATTTTTTCTTCACAGCTTTTGAAAATATCCGCGAGTTTATTTTTGAAGCGTTGTTGTAATTGTTCTAGTTTCTGATTAAACTTATCGAACAGCTCGGTTGCAATTTTATCTATTAATGCCTCGTTTAACGCAAAGTTCAGTCTCACTTATGATTTCTTTGATCTCTTTTTATTTTTGTGTGTAATATCCATATTTATATTGTGAATCTTATGAAATTTGCTTGTGACAGTGTGTTTGCCAATAGTTTGATAATTACTACTGCACTATTAAATAATCACGAAATATCGGAGCAACAATGAAAACACGTCTATCGTCGTGCATGCTAGACTATTATGTAAGTTTATGAACGAATTATTGACTTTATAATGTATGAAATAGTATAAAGGTGTTTGAACGTTAGCGGTGGTTACACTAAAAGATAATTAAAAAAATCTAAGTTCTCATGTGCAGAACTTCTAACCAAACTTACAGAAATGTTGTTATCAAAAATATAAATATTACATATACATTAATGAAAACAAGATGTCGAATAACTCGAAAACCTTTCGACTTAGAGCATCGGTGCTTTGAGAAAATATGTTCAGGAGGTATGGAGCTATGAGAGCTATGAGAAAATATGCTAAAGAGGTCGATATTAACCTAAAACTTTATTTATTTTTTGCTGGAGTGAAGTTTATCATAGTCAAAATTTCGACTTTAAAGTCGAATAACTCGAAAACTAAATGAGATATCGAAAAATGGATAGCATATTCTTAATCAGCGTAAAAAACTGAACAAGATCCATATATCAAATGTTTGTAAAACGAAAAAAACGTGCAACGGACGACGGCGGCGGCGACGGCGACGTAGCGATCCTATTAACCTAACTTACTTCGTAAGTTTGGTTGATATGTGCCTGAAATTATCGTGTCTAAAATCGACTATTGAACACAATAGTTGACGTTTATTTCTATAGCTGTTTAGACATTTGATATTGTCTTTGTTTCGGGCATTTTTGGTCTAATATACATTGAAAAATAAATCGTTAAAGCTTATTTGTCTATTATAAAAGTGTTACTTAGGCGTATAAATTCAACATACCACCTGTACCCCAATTCTCGAGTGTATGGGAATCTTTTGCAGTAGTGGAATATATTCTCATACCTTTTCCCATAGGAATGCCAAATGCTATTCTCGACTGGCATTGGAACTAGAATTCCCATAGGAAATATACTTGTACGTATGTCTGCTTTGAAACAGAATGTTTAAGTGATTCGACCAATCAAAGCGTTGAACAGGCAGTAGGTTTATGGAACGCAACCGGATCCGAGGATATAATTGTTTCTACAAAGAATGGTTGATAGCATAACCGTAAACAAGTTAAACAATGAATAATAATAATAAGTTAAATTCCAAATCCGGTCATTTAAGCGACAGCCAAAAGACCCGTTTAATCAAGTTTCTGGAGAACGATGAGTGCCTAGGAAAATGCAAATTTAATAAACGTATTAATCAAGCAATTAAAAACTAATCTTAAATAACTAAACTTTTTATAAAATTTTGGAATAATAGTTAATTTTTCAAATTCGAGGCTATAATCATAAATGACATAATTCCGTATGTGATTCATGAAGGTGTCAACCTGCAAAAAGTAAATTCCTATGCTGAAACGTCACATTCCAACGCTAAAGCCACTTTTCCATGCTATATCACCATGGGAATCTTTTCCAACGCGTGGCGTTGGAATATTTTCCATCATGTCAAGTGGAGAATACAAACAGTTTACTCTCATAGGAATGACGTCACATTTCTCATGGGAATAATGTCGAGAATTCACCCTCTGGTGAAGTAAGGAGATGCGATCGAAAACCAACTTTTCTAATAAAATCATTCTATTTACAAGAGTAGTGCACTATCACTGCTTACCGAGAACCATCTAATACTACACATGTGAAAATGATTAACAGAAATCTTAATTTGCTCTTACTACAAAAAGTTTTTTTACAGGATTAACCTGTAAGAATATTTCTTTTCCTATAGAGATGTCTCATAGCTAACCATATTATTTAGTAACCCATGTTCGCTTTTGTACACCCATTTCCACTCTATGGCAGCTTAATTTACGCTTGCTATTGTATTAGGGCGCAACTAAAAGAAACTGTTTACTGCTAAGCTAACAATGCATATATAACTTACATAACAAGATATCATTTCAGGAGCAGTATATTTATGCGGTAAAATATGCTGTTAACCCGATACGTCTTTTCGCCGTGAAATGAAATGAGTTCTGTCGGGTTTTCTGAAACAAGAGTAACTAAACCATTCATTTTAAGCAACATAATGCAATTTCAAACTGTACATCTGCTTTCAGGGCGTATCAGGATAAAGAATCTCTTATACAGTGTTATTTAGTGATGGTATATATATATATTTTGTTAGTAAACCACGCAAACATAATTGAATTTTAGACCCTTTAAATTAACATTCAAGTTATAGAGGTTTCCGTTGGGACTAAAAGGCTTAATTACAGTGTTCTTAGCACTATTAAACCAGTAACATACAATTATTTAAAAACCTCTTCATCGTTTAAATAACTCGATTAAAACAATGGAAACGATAAATCACTTAAACAAATATGATGAAGTTTATTGCAGTTGTCAATGTACCATGAGTAAGTACTTATAGTACTAATTAACAAGTACTTCAATTATCATGTACCAAATAATTCATATTGTTACTTTCTCGACACCAGTGTATCGTACTTCCATTTTATAATTCTTTGTTCGGTCCATTACAAGTCTAACATTCACAGCAGGGTCGGATTTAGCTAGCGCGAGGTCCTTCGCATAACACCTACCGCGAGGCCCTTATCCTTTAGGGTGTGTACTAGGGATTACTGTAATATATTACCCGGGATGGCTCACTTCCGCAATACTGTCACATTTTGGCCCGAAATCTCTAGTAGACTCATGGAAATCCCTCGCAGTCGCATTAAAATTGTCCAAAATCGCGGAAATCGCACAGAAATAACCCCGCAGCCTTTAGAAATCTCCCGCAGACTTCAGAAATTCTTTGCAGACTCTAGAAATCACCGCAGGTTCCAGAAATTGTCCGCAATCTTTAGAAAACGCTAAAAACTAATTTCGACTTCCAATGTCTTTTTACGACAATTCTACAGAGTAAAATTGGTGAAATGCGATAAGAAAATACAATTTATGCTTGGTGTTTTTCCACCGGAATTAGTTAATATTTCAAAACAATCAATCAAATGAGACTGCCCTTAAATTCTTACCACAAAGCTTTTAAGAACTATATAACAACTTTGGAATAAACCTTTTTTTTTCAAAGGACTACATATAGATTTAAAATAAAAGAAATGTTCCGAATAAAAGCCTCAAGGTAGACGAGGCGTTAATAGTAGATATTTCCGTGACGTCAGTTCTTTGTTATAGTGTGGAGGATATAGGTTCTCGGGTTATTGTTAGGAATGGTTTACTACTAACAAGAATGAAAACACACCAAAGCAGTATTATTAGACCCTGCAGCTATAACAATATTCGCAAACAAAATTACAACTAAAAACAAATCTCATATTTAAAATTCCCATTCTGAGCGGACCTGCACCTTGACGACGTTCTAAAATACTAGAACAGGTAGAATGGCTTGCGCGTTTCAATGAGCTAAAGGGCCGAACTATAGGTTTAACCAAATTAGTGGGGTTTTTAGTGAGGAACCAGACTAAGACAGGTCCCCGAAAAAGAGCAGCAGCCTTTTCGGTACTTAGAGTGGCAGAGACCATAGGGGTCGGTATGTCATTCTAAGACACACTACTGCGATGTGGAAGGCAAAGGGAAACCACCACGTTATCTCGCACGACGTATTCAAATTGTTATTAATGATAATGGCATCCTCTCGGGTAAAAAATTTTGGAGGTAAAATAGTCCCCCATTCGGATCTCCAGGAGGGGACTACTTCGAGGGATGTGATCCGAAAGTATACAAAAAGATCCGTGAACATTCTGCGAGTCGGAGCGCGGAATGTCAGAAGTATGAAACAAGTAGGTTAGCTAGAGAACCAGAAACACGAAATTGATAGGTTTGCATTAGACACAGTAGGAATGAGTGAAGTCCGCTGGTCAGAGGGCGGGGGATTTTTGGAGTGGAGACTTTAGGGTAATTCATACAGGATCGGAGGAAGGAAATTCGGGTGTGGAGATAGTTATGCGAAAAAAGATAAGACGGCGTGTAGAAAACTACTTACGAAAGAGTACTCATAGTTAGATTTGAATTTAAATCAGTAAATACAGTAATAGTACAAGTATACATGCCCACCTCTAGCTACATTGAGGAAGAGGTCGAGGCGATCTACAAAGATATCAAAGACTAAGATACGTAAAAGGACATGAAAATTCAATAATTACAGGGGATTTTAATGCAGTGGTACGTGAGGGTAGGGAAGGAGCAATAGTAGGTTTATTTGGTTTAAGCAAGAGAAATAGGGGAAATAGGCTGGTAGAATTTTGCAACAAGAGCAACTTAACCATCACAAATACATCATTCCAACAGCATGCTAGAAGACGATACACGTAGAAGGTGCCAGGAGATATAGGAAGATATCAAATAGATTACATTATTGTTAGACAACGGTTTAGAAATCAAGCAAAAAACTGTAGAAGCTACCTGGAAACAGTTATAGACACAGACCACAACATCGTGATTATGAAGGCCCCACTTAAATTTAAAAATCTGAAAAAAAAGAACGGAAAAGGCACTTTGACTTTAAGAAGCTAAAAGATAAAGATATCCTTGAAAGACAAAGAACAACCTAAATTTTATTATCTCACCGTTGATCGATACTGTAGTTCAACAACTACGTTTTAAATATTTTAGCCGTAACGGCAGAACCCGGGGAGATTATACGAATATTATATATTTTGTTACGTTTATTTTTCAACATAAACTAGATACCCTTTTTTCCCCTGGTTAAGTCATTACCCGCTCCAATAAATTCCATTTCTCTTCTTAAATTCTCCAACAATACCCTATATAGTGTACCTGTTCAGAATAAGCCCGCTTTAACATAATTTTAACTCAAATCCATTTTGCTTTCAAAACGAAAGTTTATTCGATAAATTAAATAGTCAATACCTTGTTTTAGGTATCTGTTAAATTGTTAAATATTCCGATAACGTATAATTGCTTTCTCTTGTGTTTCCCGTCTAAAGACTTGTGGCAAGAATGGATCCTACTATTATTTGATAGCGTGTTTTCCAGTTTGCTAATCGCGCTTTGATAATGCGAGGATTGCAGTTCAAACTCGTGTTATTTCAACCACTTTTTAATTTCATTCTGCAGCTTGTGCGTTGAAATATTTTTTACATTACTCGTTCCAGTACTTCAAGAAAGATGCAAGTTTTTTTGTTCGAAAAATAAGAGGTATCTTGCGTCCCTTAGCTGGAGGCTAAATTGGTTCTCTATTAAGGCCCAACTGTTCTTTGCCACAGATCAACTGCCGTTGCCTGTAGATCGCTAGTGCCGTTATGGTAGCAGGTAAATAGATCCCGACGACCGTGGCGATGCGGTGCTGATTTACTCAGGATGGCGTACAAGTTAAGTATCCCGACACATACAGGTATACAACTTTCTTTTCTTCTTTTCTTTTGCGTATATCAAGGGAATATTTCTTACCGGCGTTTGGTGTAGTTACGTTATAAGAAAGTGACACTGTAGGACTATTGTTCGTTGTTGCGAATTGATATTATCGCTCTACAGGTGTGATGTACCATTGTTAAAAATGTTTGACAAAAGTTCCCACACGCTTATTCTGTTCTACTGATTAGTTTATTTTACACACGGTATTAGGTACAATTTAAAAGAATGTTTGACAAAAGCTCTCACACGTTAATTTTTTTTTACTGATTAGATTATTTTACAAAAGGTATTATGTGCAATTTAAAAACGCTTGACAAAAGCTCTCACATGTTTATTTTCTACTGATTAGTTTTATTTTGTGTAAAATACGAGATGCGCACTTCGTATCTAAAGTACTAAATTGTTCGTATCACATAATTGTTTGCTTTGAAATAGTAATGCTTAATTTATTTCTTTTACTTGTTTGTACAGAATCCTTGATCTATTTTTATTGTTAAAAGATAATCGTGGGCGATGTGTTTTTTTTTTTTTTTGGTATGTAGGTGAATCCCCCTAATCTCGGTGTTTGGTAGTTAGCATGATATTTACGTTTCTTCCGGCTACCTCTAGGTACGTAGCAATTTTTTAAATAAACCCGGCACCCTTAAATGACCAAACTTTAATACAATCCAAAATAACGTTCTCAAACACCAGCTAGCACATAAATGGGCCAACATCTTTACCGCCACTTTACAACTTTACAAACGCATTCAAGTCAAGTTGCTAATCACCCATGACTGTTATAATCATACAAGAACCAGTGGGCTTTCCAATAGCGCCATCTAGTGAGGATTAAACAAGCATGATATTACTTTAATAATTCTTATATAAATAAATACCGGCCGTCTAAAAATTAAGCAACACAAGTAACTTGTTTATAATGTATCTTTGAAATTTCGGTCCTAGAAAAGGTTTAACGTATTTAATGTAAACGAATGGATTTCCTAAGATAAATCCAAAATGAATGAAATAGAAATAAAGCTTATATCTGCTATAAAATTGTTCTAGCAAATATTATTAAGCAAATTAACGCAACAGAAGTGCAACAAATAGATGCGACTTCAAAAGCTAATACTTTTGAAATTATATTTTGTACACTAATAAACAAATACTTTTCTATACAAAGTGTTTCATACTATTGTACCATAGGATAGTTGCAGATACAAGTTATGAAACTATAACATTTCTTTCTATCAAGTGATTATCAATGATTCCGCACCAAGTATTGACCGACAACACGTGCTGAAAGTGTATTTCTTTCAATGCAGTAATTTTCAGGGTATAGTGGGTATTTTTTCAGTTAAAAAGTCCAGGCCTGGCAAAGGTCACTTTAACATTTTTTATTTATTTTATATATTTATTTGTTCCAACGTTTCAGTAGTCTGCTATCTAAAATTTAAGCAGACCCGGCTTTCCTCTAGAAAGTAACCGTCAGAAAGGTGCGTGTGTGTGTGTTTGTATGTACGCGCTTGAGGACATGTGTTATGTGTGTGGGTGAAGCTGTGTGTGTGCGAACGTGTGTTGTGTGTGTATGTTGATATCCGTGTTCCGTTCCCTTTTTAGAACCGAACCATCGGCACCAGGAAATCCCAGTCGTCATGGAATAACGCTCAACGGATATTGCCATATCAGTCCGGACCATCGGCAGTCGGAAATCCAGATGTTGAAAAGGCAATGTAAGTGTGCGAATAAGGTGTTTGTGTTTGTGCAGTGTTTGAAAGGTGATTTGTGTGTTTGTCTGTGTATGTGTGTGTGTGTGTGTGTGTGTGTGTGTGTTTGTGTGTGTCTGTGTGTTATTTGCATCCATCTTGCATCCTTCTCTAGTACTAGGACCATCGACAGCCGGAAATCTAGTCTTCGGGAAAGAATTCTTAGCAGATGTACTTGAAGTGTGTTTGAAATGTTAATTTGTGTTTATGTTTGCCCAGGTTATCAAAAGGTTGGATTGAATTCATATAATTTTGTACATGTTGAACTTATACTATTACATAAAAAACTGGTTATTTCAGAGGAAAGGATTTGTTTGTTGTATTATTTACCTCAGGTATGTGTAAGTTTGGTTCTTAAAATTTTGTGTTGGTAAAAAGAAAAGAAATTCCCTATTCTACTACTTAAGAATAACTTATACTACTACTGTTAGTTATTATTTGTTAGGGACAGGGTTTCTAATATATAGGAGCATGCGAATTCTACATATTAGGGGGTTGGGTTGTTTCAAAGTCGGGTTGATGATTTGATCTTGTTGCTTCTGGTCGTCAAGAGAAGAATTGGTGAAATTTCAGGAGGTCGGTTTCCGGTTTCCGGGGCAGAGCCTCGGTCCGAGGAAAGGTGATACCTTTATGTTTCTGTCCGGGTAGTTTTGTTTGTGTCCTTTATCCGTCGAGATAACGTTGGTGAATGAGTGACGTGGTTTTTGCGTGAGTGCATTTAAGTGTGGAAAAAGGTTTTTGTTCCAAATCATCGCGTGTAGGGTCTTGTTTAATAATGTTTGTCTATGTGCGTAGAGGTACGGTTGCAAGTCATTTAACTCGAATACTAGATGTTCCGGTGTTCTTATTTCTCTGCACGCGCATATGCTGTTGTCAACTAAATTCATGGATTTTCTGCATGTTAGATAGGGTCCGTGGTTAGTTAGGTAATGAATAAATCCTCTACTGGGCACCAGGTATTTGGCTTTTAGGTGGTCTATGATATTTGGGATTATTCATATACTCTTCTACCGGTTGTGCTTTGATCCCATCGTGTCTGCCATTCTGCAAGTATGTAGTTCTTTATTTCCGTCCTTGTCGTGGGCAGTTGGTTTGTGTTTAAGATGCGTTGTAGTTGTTCGTTGTCATTGTGTGAAAGATAGTATATTGCAGCTCGCTGTTTCACTACTAGGTCCAAAGTCATAGTTCCACTAGTACATGAAGTGAATCATGTGCCGTAGTCCCATAAGCCCCTGTCAGTCGCAGTAAAATATTTCGTTGTGTACTGTTCATTTTTTGTCTAGGTTTGATTTGTTAAGGCGATGTCCCCAGGCGCTTGCGTCATATAATACCATAGCCTCGAGCACACTGTTGAGATAAAGTCTTACGCAATTAAGTGGTATCTTATAACTCCTTTGAACCAGTGTTGCGATGTTTTGCATTGCAGAAATTGCACTTGCATACACGGTGTTTATATGTGTAGAATATTTTTGTTTAATGTTAAACCCAAATATTTTGTGTTTTGTGTCCTACTTATATTTACACCGTCTAGTTTGATGGTGGGGTCCCTTGCCAGGGTTACTTTCATTCCAAGGTATGTAGTTTTTTGTGGTATTATAGTCATTTTGTTAGTTTTGCACCAACTTTGTGTTGGGTTTAGGGCGATGTCAGCTTTATGTTCGATTTCCTTTCTGGAATTGCCTTCAACCACCAGCAAGATGTCGTCTGCGTATGCAATCATCGACAACACTTCGTCAACGGTGTTCAGCTTTTCCAGAAGTTCATCCATTACAATATTTTAAAATAAGGGCCCGCATATAGAGCCCTGCGGGCAACCTTTGTTTATATGTTTGGTAATGCTCTCCGTGCCTTGTAGGGTTACGTACCTGCCCCTACAGTAGCTTCTGAAGGAATGGTACAGTTGTGATGGACAGTTTATGATCGTAAGTCTGGTAAAAAGTGAAGGCCACCAAAGGTTATTAAATGCGCTTTTTATGTCCACTAATATGAATTGGACTTTAACAGTAAAATATGTATTTCTTAAGAACCTACGGTTTTCGTTTCCTATATTCAACAAAATCGACAGAATTCACAATAAATCTTGCGTAGCCATTACATGATAAAGAAAATTTTTGCTATTGAGAATCCGTGACATTGTCGATTCACTTATAATAGCAGTTGCTAAATATCTACCGCATAAAAAGATCGTCCGCAATAAGAACCAAATAAGCTCCTTTTTGCGCTACTGTTACGATTCTCGGTATGTTACCCGGATTCTTCTCATAACACCAACTTCTTTTACAGAAATTAGTGTAAATTCAGCAAACAAAAATTTTTTCTATTTAGTTGAAGTCTGTTCGGATATCTTCTAGTAGCAGAATCATGATTCTAATTTTCCTAAGCATAGATTTAGATCATTTATTTTAATTTATTAGTTGTAAATTGATTATGTCACAACCTCTCCCAATGAAAATCAACTAAGTATTTTGACCACAACGCTGAAGAGTGTATAATTGAAGGAGGAAATACCATAAAATGAATAATGTCTTCGTTAACTGCTACAAGATTGTATTTAAAAAATCTATATAAAACAAACATCTGAAATAATTTCTAAAAACCCCTAATAATTTATGGAAACTATGTTAGTTGTATATATAAACCGAACAATGTGACAGATCAGTTTGGGTATGAATCCACAGCATTATTAAATAAATTATTGGGCCCGTTGCTAAAATAAATACGGTTAATATCTATACGAAGCAAGTTAGAACAGGTAGTGCTTATTTAGATAAATATAGTGTAGTCGTCGTGTTAAGAAAAAAATGAGTTAGCAAACATTGCAGTAATTATCATCAGTGTCTTTTGTTGCGAAATTTGAGTATATTAAGAGTTTACTGTAAATAATTATGAATAATCAGGTTTATATTGGACCTGATGAGAGACAGTTAGTATTAAAGTTCATACCAATAGAGTACATTTAATTATTTAAGTTTGACAGAAAGAATTTTGTAGCTGTGACAAAAGTAACCTTTCATTAATCGTATCTATTTGGCGATCGAATGCAAACTAAACCCGTTTGCAGAAATCGCCATACATTACGTTATGGCTTATTTCCCAAAATAAATTTTTACTTTGAACATCCTATGTCTTTCTAATCAGAACTCCAAGAAACAAACCTTATAAGAAAATATCGGCGTATCTTGATATCTAGACTCCCAGATTGTTTTATGGCCCATTAAGTATTGGGCACGCAATAATATTTGTTTTAAAAAGTCTCTATCTTTTAAAATATTAAGCTCTAGACTTTACTAACTAAATTTTTGTATAGATAGGCAAAATATTCCAGATCTAAGAATCGTAGGTAACGTCATACCAGATACCATAAGTTATAATTTCTAAAATGTTAAAGCTATAGTGCACATTTGAAAATCAAAAATGACTTGTTTGAGAAACTACAAATGGGCTTGTCTTAAGCTATAATGATGTAATACATATATTGAGATGGTTTACATGTATATAAAGCTACAATTTATCAAAAATATTTTTTTTTGGATAAAATATAATATTCATAATAATTCTGTTGTTTATGTAGTATTTGAAGCTTTTTCTCCTTAAACGATATTAATATTTGGAGTATTAAAATTAGTTTATAGTTTAACAGCTGACTGATGTTCAAGGGCGCAATACGTTACGCAAAAATCAATATTACTATTTATAGACGTAATAACTATGAAATAAATTGCCAGTGTTATATAAAAAATCGAACAAATCGTCTTTCGGGTTTTATTTTAGGTTAATGGAAAACTACGTGCTACATGTTTCTATTTTATATGTTAGACTCATTTCAGGCTCTAATCAAAGTATTATAATTCGGCATAAATGATAAAGAAACACCCAGCGCTTCTAAATCTACTTTCACATCTTGATATTGCATTTTTATATTTGACAGCGTTTCGTATATTCTTGGTAGAACGAATATTTTCCTATTTGCCACAAATTAAAGGTGGAAAGAAAAAATTGCTGTTTGTATAACGGGGCACAAGGTGTAATATTGTAACATATAGAAAACGAAAAATTCAATTTTGTAGAGCGTTTCAAATTCTAAACCTAGTTATAACGTATAACACAATATTTGCAAATAAGTATACGTCTAAATTAAAATTTGGAATATTCTTATTTCGCGCCGATCAACTTAGGAGTCCCAGGGGGAATTATCTCTTAACGACTAGCATAGAATATAGTGAGGTTCCCGGTTTTGCAACAGACTGGGCTGTGATCAGTTTGTAGTTCCCGATGAAAATAAAATGGCGCCAATAGCAATAAAAGACCACAAATGACCACTTATTCAGAAAGAACAAGTTAGTCTCTGCAACTAAACTTAACTGTTCCTTATATTATTAATAGTCCAAGTTGATCAGGCTCAATAAAAACACAAGATGTACCCAATGGTTACGTCTAGTCTTAAATTAATATCTCATCATCATTAGGTCTTCAGTCCTGGAACTGATTCATTGTTTCCTATTCTGAACTAACCTACACATTTACCTGAAATTTGCACAGTCTGCTTCTATCACTATCTGATTTAGATCTACATCTACTTCCTTTTCCTATCTCTGCTTGTTAAATATCCCGTACTATTCCCCAAAAATGCCTTAGAACGTATTCTGCACTTCTATTTCTCCTATTTATTTTCCACAGATATCTTTATTCCCCTACTATTTCTATAACCTATTTGTTATTAACTTTGTCTGTCCATGCTATCATTTTCATACATCTGAAGCACCTGCTACCGTTTTTCTGTCTGCTCTTCCTACTGCCCGTATTTCATTGGCATACTGTGCTGTGCTTCACACATATGCTTTCAACAATTTTCTTCTTGTTTCTATGTTTGTTGTCTTTGATCATAAGCGCTGTTATTTCTTGTTAGATGCAGTTCGGTCCCCTTCTATTGTTTTATAATTATATATATATAATTATATATCCTATTTCACCGATATGCAATGGTTGTGGGGGGGGGGCAGCAAGTGGTTGCAAAGTTCCCCCAGCACTTAAATATTTGCCGATTTAATATTTTTTCCAATATATCTTTTCGCACAGTCAGCACTACTTGCAGATATTTTACAACCAACACCTGTAGTTGTTTATAATAATCATCATATATTGTAACGAATACGATTATCTGCTTCTTAAATACACGCTTTTGTTCTAAATATCTATTCCACATTATTAAACAGTAAATATTAAATTCCGATAAAAACAATATATTACTAATTCATACATAGAGCTCCACCTATATTTAAATACTTAAAGTAAAATTTAAGATTTCTTCTATTTGTATGTATCTTGATACAATATCTCCTTTTCTGCGCGTGCTTGGATAGTAACATAGCCTCGTGGCCAAGCTTCATTATTTTACATCGGGATGTAATCAGCAAAGCAAGTGTTAACGTGGGCCAGCAGGTTTTAATAAAACATGCCGTCCCAGAGGGAGGTGAAATGGTGTCAACGGATACCATGGCCTCATTTTTAGTTGTTGTGTCGACCTAGTATAATCAAGAAAAATATATCTACGGTAGGTGAATAATTCTCAAGTTAACCTTCAAATCATTTTCCCCGTTTCATTTCAGCGCAAGTACGAAATCATATCGAAAGCAATCAATCTTTTGTATATAATTATTGTGGAACACAGAAGCACTTTTGGATGTTGGTCGTATTGAAAGTATAGTTTTAAATGTTGCTATGCAAAAGGGTGGAATTTTCCACATATGTTGGTTCGTATAGAGGTCAAGCCCGGGCACATGTATCAGCCGCGCGCACCTGCTATTGTAAGTACCCAAAATGTTTAGCAAATTTGGTTGCGTGGCAGATTGTCTGTGGTAAGTCGTCCTCAATTTTAGAGCAATTTTCATTTCATGGAACCATCACTTACAATGTACAAATAATTTTCAAAAATTCTATATATGTGTACTTAAATTTGGTACACGAAATTTTTGTAAAATTTTATAGTCATTTAAATTAAGACACGTAATATTTTGTTCAGAATTTAATAGTTGGATATTTCATAAATGCTCTTATAATCACAAAGGAATTTCTATAAGATAATTTTTGAAGTTACAAGATTATACTAAAATGTATTCGTATCTAAACATGTGATACGTTGATATTTGTTTGTCACATTATAGAGTATAATTTTTTGGCAGTACACTTGAAATACAGCTTAATTCAAACAATAAGTGTTTTTTTGACCTTTGATTCCATCAAATAAATCAATTAAAAATGTAGTTCTGTAATTTACAAAAAGTCTGAGCATTTAATTTATTACTTGGAAACTCGAACAGGATCCTATTCAAGTATCATATATAAACTGTAAAATGATAATGAAAACAATATATTTCTTATAGACAATTAACATAAATTTTTCAATTATAAATTTCCTATGAATAATCAGAGATTAATACTAGCTCTTAATAAAAGTAATTGTTTCGAAAGTCTCAGTACATATAACTTTGTACAAGCGATGTATATGTATTTTTTTTCAAAATAATAGAAAGAATAATAAGTTGTCTTAAAGCTTTCTTTCATTGATGTCATCAGTAATTTTTCTATAGAAGCAAACAACCACATTTATAAATTTTTTGTAGTGAAGAAAGATATATTATTGGTGTTGGTTTACATTTTTTTTAAGTATAATTTTTACTAGTTGATCTTTCTATACTTTATTTCTTTGTGATAAAGTGACTATGCTCTAACGTAGCCCTAGTGTAAAAATGTTTGGAAGTGATTAAATTTTCAGATAGTACGAGAACGTCGTTGCCATTCCAGTTCGCAGAGTCATAAGTAAGTATTATTTTTTTATATGTTGCTCGTCAAAGGTATTTTTTTCTTTTCGAAGATTTCCGTATCTGATCTTCGGATTGATTCTTATTATAACATTTATTAAGATACGGTGACGTCCAATAAAACTTCTTTTATTATCGTATACCATCCTACGACCCTAGCTCATAGCTCTGGCCTAAGTTGAAGAAGCTTAGCTGGCTGGAAGATCTCTTTAGAGGGTCCCTTTTTTACTCAAAGCCATTTACCATCCTCTTTACCCTGGGCTTTGACTTTAAACAGGAACCCCTCATAATCTAGCGAGGCTCTGCCGCCTATAAGGTAGAGTAGACACACTATACCTTTTGAGAAAAAGTATGTAACAATTTTTCTGCGCGTATTTTTCGTCATTAGGTTTTCTGTCTCAAAACTGGTTTGTCACGTACCTCCACTTATTTATATTTTGCGCTAGCCTACGCAGTTCCCTGAAATTCCCACACAGCCTATATACAACTCGTTCACCTTCTATTGTTTCCTATTTATATGCCCTATTTCACCGAGATTCAACGGTATGTGAAGGGGGTTAAGCAGCCTGTGGCTGTCAAGATCCCCCAACACTTAGACATTTGCCGAATTAATAGTTTTCCAATAAATCCTTTCACACAATTAACTTTATTCGAGAATATTGCTCAACCAATGCTTGTAGTTGCTTATAATAATCATCATGTTTAAGTACAGTTATTTTTTCGTCATTAGGTTATCCATCTTGGGACTGGTTGGATGCGTTCCTCCATTGATTTCTATTCTGAGCTAGCCTACACATTTTCCTGAAATTCCTACGGCTTACATCTTTCACTATCTGTGTGCAATAGTCTAACCTAGGTCTACTTCTACTTCCTTTTTTCCTGTCTCTGCTTCTAATATATTCCGCACTATTCCCTCGTGTCTTAGTATGTGGCCTATCATCCTATCTCTCCTCGTTTTTACCGTTTTCCACATATTTCTTCTTCCCCTAGTATTTTTAGTACCTCTTTGTTCTTAACTTTGTCTGTCCATGATATCTTCATCATACGTCTGTAGCACCACATTTCAAAGTCTTCAACCTTTTTCTTTTCCGCTTCTCCTATGTCCAGACTTCACAGCCATACAGTGCTATGCTCCACACATATGTTTTAAGCAATCTTTTCCTTGTTTCTATGTATGTTGCATTTAAACACAGTAGTTGTTTTTTCTTGTTAAATGTAGCACGACCTAGTGCTAAAATCTTTGTTTTACATATTTTGCGCTTTTCCCATCTTGCGTTATTTGACTTCCTAGGTAGCGGACATCCCTAGCCTCTTGTAAGTTCTTGTTACCTATTTGTATTCTTGTTTTTGATTTATTTTTTCCTCCTTTGCATACTAGTACATTAGTTTAATTTTTGTTAATTTTCATACCGTATCTCTCTGTTAGAACTGTTTCCATTTCATTAAGAGCAGCTTCCAACCCTTCCTTGCTAGATGCTAATACCGCTATATCATCTGCAAATCTAAGCATATTAATTTTTGTCACCGCATAGTAATTCCAAATGTCTTCCTGCATTTGACAGTATTCATTACCTCTTCAACGTACTAGTTAAAAATTAATGGGAATAGAGCATATCCCTGTTTCACCCTTTTCCTAATGTTTACTTCTCTACGTTCCTGCTCTATTTCTATTATTGCTGTTTGCTCTTTGTATAAGCTATGTACTATCCGTCTATCCGTATAACTATTTCCAATCTTTTTGAATATTTCGAACATTTTTTTCCATTTTACATTGTCGAATGCTTTTTCCAGATCTACAAACCCTACATACACGCATTCCCCTTTTTCTATTGTTTTCTGCTTTAGCACTCTCAGAGCTAAAATAGCCTCCCGTGTTCTCCTCTTTCGGCTAAACCCAAATTGATCTTCTTCTAGTATTTCTTTAGCTCGTTTTTCCATTCGTCTTTGTACAATTCTAGTTAATATTTTTGACACGTGTGCTGTCAAACTTACTGCTCGAAATTTTCATATTTATTCACGCCTTTCTTTTTTGGTATAGCTACTATGATGTTACGTTTGAAATCTTTGGGAATATCACCTGTCTAATACATATAGCTTACAAGTTGGAAGAGACGTTCTGCTACTGCTTGACCAGCGGCTTTTAGAGTTTCTGCTTGCACCTTATCTGTACCCGGCGCCATAGCATTTTTCAGACCTTTTAACTCTAATTCAAACTCATCTCTAAGTATAGGATATGCTAAGTCATCATTTTCAATGTCTGATTTCTGTTCTACTGCTCTTAGTTCCTCTCCTGCATATAAACTCCCTATATATTCTTGCCATCTACCCACTTTCTCTAAATTTTCTATAATGACGTTTCATCCCGCTTCCTTCATATTTTTGCTATATAGTTTTATATCACTAAAATTCATTCTAATTAGTTTGTATTTCCAATTTGCATCTTAGTTTGTACTTCTTTGCACTTTTTAGCAGTCCATTGTTTTTTAACTTTGCATTTGCGAATAATTTTCCATTTTATGGCTTTGTATCTCTGTTTTCCTGTTTCGTCTGATCTATTTTTGTATTTTCGTTTTTCTTCTATTAAATTCAGGATATCCTTTGTTATCCATGGTTTCTTTTTTTTTGTGTATACCCCAGGATATCTCTGGCCGCCATGTCATAGCTGGGTTTAATGTTATTGCACTCTGTTTCTACTTCCTGAGTATCAGAAATGGAATCCTTAACTGGAGCATTAATTAAATCAAACAACGAAAGTATAGAAATTGATAAATATGAACATGCGCGTAGATTTATAAAATTCGACTTGAAAAATGATTTAACAGTTAATGAGAAAAATGATTCAATGCCTATAATAAAATAACAAGTACTAGGAAGAGAGATTAAATTATTTTTAGACACAGGAGCTGAAGCAACATTAGTAAGTGGAGGTTTTATTAAAGATAATTCAGAGCAGTTAATGCAGAAAGTTATCTCTATTAAAAGAAATAATTTAGTATCGCCGAATAATAAAAAGTTTGCGGTTATAAAGAGTACTATAGTTCTGAAAATGAAGTTCAGAAAGATAGTGCCAGGGTTAAGAGCCGATGCCATTCGGGGAATGGATTTTATTAGTAAGATGAAGGGTATAATAGATCGGAGAATAAAGTGATGGTTATGAGGATGCATGGGACGAGGAAGTCTATATAGAGATAGAAGGAGATTGTATGAATTTGAATCAAAAATGAGAAGGAGATGAGAGCTAAAGGAGATAAGAGTTTAAGTCTTAGGTGCCCTGGTGAAGTTGAAAAAAAAGTTCTATCAATTTTAGAGAAAAAGTCAGACTTATTGGAAACTGCAGAAGATAATGATGAAGGGAGGAAGATAATAGATGAAATGGATAAAAATAGTATGATTGCATGTGTTGAAAAGGAGATAAAAAACTTCCTCTGAATGCAACTCTTAAAAATTAAATGAATAAAGGTAGTAGATAACGATAAAATAATTTGAAAAGCAAAGCTTAATAATTCTTTTGACATAATTTCAATTATTGAATCAAATCTTTCTGTGAAATGGCGTATGTACAAATATGGAGTAATGGCGTTTGGTTTGTCGGAACATTTATTTAATTATGCTGATGTAAAACGGAATTGGTAGTATAGGAAAAAGAAAGGGATAGGTGAAGTGAAAGAGGACGAGGGAGTTGAGAGCATAAAAGTAAACCAGTTTGAAAGAGAATCAGAGGAAGAAGAAAGAATTGTTGTTAAATGTCCAAGTGAAGTTAAGAAATAAAGTGAGGCGTTATTAAAGGAGGAATCTTATGAATTAGAAAATAAGGAGTCAAAGATTGCTGTAGATAATGAATACAAGTTGGAAGTTATTGATAGCGAATCATTTAAGACTAAAGTTTATGCATGTAAAGAACATTGATTGAAAGATGTGCATTTAGCAAATAACGTAAGTAGGCTAGATGTGGAGATTCTAGGCTACAATTATTATGACGAGTAGTATAGCTAGGTAGGTGCTGAGTCAACTTCTTGAAAGTTTTATACGCTATATTTTTCCAAGATTGTGATAGTTTATAGAAGAATTCTATACAATATGATGAGTAGTGCATGCAGGTGAAGAGAGTTCTGTTTGAGATAAAACTTGATGAAACCGTATGCAAATATGAAAAAATTAAAAATATAAAATAGTTATGTTAAATTATATGTGATGTTCGAATAGAGTTAAAGAAAGTTTAGTTAATTATAGGATAGAAATAGATAGATTATTAGAAAGAGAAAAGCTATAGAAAGAACAGGATTATTCGTGTGTATGATGTCTTATAGAGATAGTTGTAGATAGTACGTAGTTAGAAATAAAAATGATAAAATTACTCATTCATGCGGTAAAATGGTACAGATTTTAACCTTTAAATTTTAATTTGGGGAAATGAGATGATAGTGAGGTCACGAGAGATTATTGAAACCAAATTCTATAAATACAACCCACCCAAAGAGAAGAAAACTGGAAAAAATTGGAATTCCCGAATATCTATTTTCTCCTCACACTGTATAAATATATACGCCTTTCATTATCATTAAAATACAAAAGTCATTCGTTGCACTCGCGTTAATACAAAACATAAAAGAAAGTTCTTATGTAATCAATTTTCCGTGCATAAACATGCGTTCGAACACTTCAATTACCGTAGAAGCAAATCTTTTTGCATTTAAAAATACAAATCCATACAAATCTTATAGCAAAGCTTAAAATAATTATTTCTAGAATTTTTAAATACGTCATCAGTTACTAAGAAATGTTGTATAAATAGCCAATTATGAATAAACGCCTTATTAAAATGCAATAAAATGAAATCGAGAAGGATAAGGACCAGTTTAATTGTTCTATATATTTCAATAAGAAGGATTTAGGCGCGACCATTAACCTCATGCGTTAGAAAACGATCGATTACGCTCTACGATTTTTGTAAAATCTTAACGACTGCGATAGTTTGACGCTAGTTAGATCATAAAGTGTGTCATTCCCAGAAATATTCCATCGTTCAGCGGTGACTAAGATTTGAGAATACAATGGAATAATGACTTATTGAGATTATTTTGTGTATAAACGAAGTAATTAACCTTCAACATTCATTTCATTTTATGAGATTCACCATGTACGTTTGAGTAAAAATTTTATTCGCGATTCATTCTTTCCTAAACAAAACAATATGTAGTATTCGCAAAGATTGCAATTTAAGAGATTGACCATGTAGACTTACAATAAAACGTATAAGTTTGAGTAGTTTCAGGCATAGAAATTATCAAATCCAATTGTATGATGAAGCATCATTTGTTTTGTAATATAATGAGAAAATTGTCTTCTTCGATACAAGAGCTACTCCGAAGTTAATTTAAATAGAAGATGCACTTTTGCAAACTAGTGAACTGATGGAGATTTAAGATGGAAACGGGAAGCTTTCAATACCATTAATCACGTTTGAAATGAGATTTAAATAATCGTTATATGACCATAAGAATTGCAAGTATAAATTTTAGAATTCTTTATTTGTAACTGATAAAAATATTCAAATATTTGCAAGTTACAATAAATCCTAATCATATAACTATTTTTATAAGCGGATAATTACCAGGAAACCGTGAGGTCGAAGTTCGAAGCATTTTTGACCTTTAATAAATTATCTGCCAAGAGTTATTGGCCAATCATCCTTACAAGCATAGAAATAAAAGATGTGCAAATTATCCACGCAGAAATTAAGAAGGTGTTTGTAATTTTTAACAAGCTTCGCTAAATTTGTGATATAACAACGACCTTACGTTGAAGCACCTCTAAATTTTGCTGTGATGAATCCCGCATTAAAGTTCCGCTAAAAGAATGCTGTCACACGGTACAGAATATTTTAAATTTGAAACTAACCGAATTACCTTTTTCTTTAACTTTTTTTTGCCTGGCTAGCTCAACGGAAGTAATGGTATTTACAAAATGAAACCAAACACAACAATATCAAAAAGCATCTATACATTCAAAAATAATTTTCTCTTATACAAAAGAATATAGAGCAGTTTACCGCTTAAATGTGTACATAAAATTATTCCTAAGCTATTACTAATAGATCCATACCTAAGCTTTGTTAAAAGTACAAAATCTTCCTTAATTAATAGCTGGTTAATTTGCCTATTTCTTATTATCACGCTTGTAATGTATTTGACCAAAAACTGCTCACTTAAAATTTTTTTAAAAGTCACAAGGCTTCGAACTCAACTTAGAATTTGAAATAAACTATCGGCTTCCCAAATAATAAACAGGAAAACTTATTCCTACTTAAATTCAAATCACAAATACACAAATATCGGCTAGAAACAAAAGTATCTAAGCTTAATATTTGTAAAATCCAATAACGCTTATCAAGTTCTGGTATTTAACGGTCATAAACACCTTCTGTTTCTATTTTTAAACTGACGTCAAAGTCCCTGTTTGCAAGGTTTTCCATATTATTTAAAATCTCCATTTAGGACATCAGTTTGCAAAAGTGCATCTACAATTTAATTAATTAATTTAGCATTAAAATAGCTGTTTGTATCGAAGAATGTCCCGTCTTCATCGTATATACAAAATCAAATAACTGCATTTAACAACTTGCATATTTTAAACTATTAAAACGTATAAATTTCATATTGTAAACTGTGTAAAGTATTGTGGCTGTATAACTAACATTACATATTACTTGATTGATGCGAATTAATCAATGAATTTTACATTGTCGGTTGCGAATTAAACGTAGAAGATTACATTGTCGATCGCATAAATTGAAATGAATGAATGAATGCCATTTAATAAAGTTTCCGCTTATAGACAAATTATCTAATTACGTCATATTTCTCCATAGTTTTTGGTATTTAATTCGGATCTTAGTCACATACGTAGTGTAATATTTTCCGGAATTCCACCTTTTCAATCGTCTGGTTAGTGTCAAACCGCCTCGGCCGATTGATTTACAAGCATAGCAATCGCTGTTTAGCTGTTCAAGATACGTGGTTAATGTTGCATCTCATTCTATCTTTCAGTAATGCGAAAGTTATAAAATTAATCCTTATCGATTCTATGAATATTTAATGTTAGCACGACTTTCTAGAATAAACGTTTGCTTATTTAATTCATTTATACGACCTTTCTAACGAAATATAACGAATTTACTTTTATTTTTCTTGAAGCTTCTAGAATGTGTTTTATTTAAAATGTTACACGGAAGTTAATTTAACTAATTGCTTCATTTTTTGTTTATCTTTTGTAAGCAAAATATTGCTATTCCTAAGGATTATAAAAAAACGAGTATCTGTTGTCACGGTAACTAAAAACGTATTTTTAATGCATATTTTGCAATAAAGGTAAATGAATGGATTTATATCTTAAAAAGTAATACATGGAAAAATTAATGGCATTTGCTTTTATACCTACACACATAATTAATAAGAGCTTTGTCTTTTTCTAATAATTGATTTTATTTACACACACGGCTTGTATTATTGATTTAAAATTGGGGTTTTTAAATACCCGGGAAGTGTGTTTTTTTATAATAAATGAATGACTTTGTACTTATCTCTTAAAGTAATTACTTACATACATTGGAGTCAATTTAGCTAATTAAAGCTTCAATTTGCTAAATGCAATAAGCTTGATATTGCTTTTCGCAAATATTTAAAACAGTTTTTTGTATTTATATCTTAGAGTGATTATTTGCACGCACGGAATTGTGTTTTCGCTTTGCACTTTAATGGCTAAAAAGTACGCTTGTATTATACAGGGTGGAACAGTGAATCCTCGGCTTTGGGTTTCAATGATCTCTCGTGATCCCTTTATCACGTCAATATATATATATATATATATATATATATATATATATATATAAATGTGTTAATAGGGTCATTTAGGGGTAGTTAGGACACAAACTATAGCGCACTCCACATAAAATACATAAGGGCTCAGGAAACGAGACAGTTTTCTGAAAAATACAAGAAATACGATGATTAGACTGGAAAGTAAATGAAAACGCTCTGTATATAAATAATAATCATAATTAATTCAGTTAATGAAAAATATTTTGAAGACTTATTTGAATAAAACAAATTCAAGTCATTAATTATCATAAACTCAAGCTGAAACGCGACATGCGTGGATAACACAACACCATTACATCAAGAATCCTAATTAATACAAGCAGGTTTAATAATGCGTAGGATAGCAAACGCATATAATTTAATGCATACATTGTATTATGTCTACGTGACTAGAGAATTAAAATCGACACCTGATTTATTGGAAACAAGCAAGGTATGGTAATTAAAAATTAAAGTTCACCAAATTTATTTGAACAAACAATAGTTTATTTATCTAGAAGTATGAAAATCCAAGCGAATCAATGCTATTAACTTGAAATCGTACGTAACAAGAGGAACGCGTTGATGTTAATATACAACAATAATACCATGGGATATCCGAAAACCCGGTATGAAAGTTTATACAAACAACGAACTTTGCGCTTGTCAATAGATAGACGGTGTATTTAAATATAACCAGATTTGTAAACAAATCAGTTCATCATGATGTAAAGTATAGTTCACGTCTCTGAAAACGAAAATATTCACGTAAAGTGAGCAATTGCAAAGTGTAAAATAATATCGCTAAATATGGAAAATTGATGGGTTTGTCGTTTTCGGCTTAAATAGAAAAAAGTAAGTAACTAAAAGTTGTTTTAATGAAAATTCTAATATTAACCTTAATAAAAAGAACTCTAAAGAATCACTGGAGACAAGTCTAAATGATTACGGGAGACAGCTCTAAACAATTACGGGAGACAAATTTAAATAATTACTGGAGTCCAATCTACATACATACGGGAACAAGATTAAATAAATGCTGATGCGATTATTACTGCAACAAAAGAGGAAATGCAACAAGCATTTACTTCGATGATTAATAGTGGAGTTTAATGGAGTACGCTAGTGTATTTAAGGCGATGCTATGGGGGTAGCACACAACGGTTGTACCAGAGACTGATTTAAGCTGAAAAAAACAGGTTAGCCAATCTGAATGTTTATTATTTTATTTGTGGATATTTTATTGCACTTTGCTAAACTGAATTACTTAAGATTTAACATTTAATTCATACATATTTTCGAATTTGCGAATAAACACAATATATAAAAATTATTTATCAACCGCATTTCTGGTACGGAATACTGAGCAATTCAATATTGTTAAGCTTACTGATATAATTTATAAGATATATATATATATATATATATATATATATATATATTATATATATATATTGCTGTGAAATCCTCCCTCTGTATGCGGGAAACTGGGTCCTTTCAACAAAAAAATTCTAGTCCCACAGATTGGGCGTCATAAACGGCTGTGATCCTCTTTTCGCCTCGGCTGCTCACCTAATGTTATAAACCTCCTCATTCATAAAAAAAAACAACACATTCCTACCAAAAACATCAACGTTAACTCTATTTACATCAATATTCAGAATACATTAAAATTTCAAAATTAAAACTCAGCATAAATTTCAGTTTTAAAAAGAATTTCAAGATTAATTTTATTATCATTTTTAATGTGCATCCAAAATTAAAGTCCTTGTTGGATGCCTACTAATTAATATAACAATATAAGCAGACCGGAGTCTGAGTATAAAGGGAGCATCTACCACCCTTTACGTTAATTAACCAGGTTCGTCTAATTGAGCTCAAAGACATACCCAAATTTTCATCATATTACCGAACATCAAAACTAAATACTCCTTTCTACTTCAACAAGCAAATTTCATCTTAAAATTAAAATTTTATGGTTAGTACAATTTCACTAATGTCCATTTAAAGTAAATCAATTATAAAGTTATTCAACACACACAAAATGTCAAACAAAATAGTATAATTTACCTGAAGGTTACTGTCCTCGTAGCTTCAAAGTACATCGTCCCTTTAGTTAATCACACCATTCCAACAGGATTATATTTACGGCTTCTAATTCTCAACGCTTTTAAAATTTTCTCCATCACCAGTTGTTTTGGGCTTTTCCGGAACTCATCTATGTATATCTGACCCTTGTTTCGTGGATCCAGACACGTATTTGAACCATTTAATTATTAACACCCCGAAAAATAGCAAATAACTTCATACTTCTTTCACCAATATACGCCAAAACTGCCTACTTTTGTGTATACATTTGTCGTTGTAAATTTTGCTAATTGGTACAGTGAAACTAAATTTTATTACCTTGTATCTAAGTGCACTGAAGTACATTCATGTTAGCACGTAAATAACCAACTATTTTGAATCACTAAAATATACGAGCAAAATTTTACTTTCTTTTATCAAACTAAAATGCACTGTTTAACATCTTCAATCAAGTCGCGGATGTAAGAGCTTTTAACGCCTCGAATCGTCAAAAGTCTAAGAGGGCTTGTTTATATTCATCTCGGTATATATAGCAAAAAGCCGGCACGTCGCTTTTGTCCTCAAAACGGGTAATTCTAAAGAATTCCTCATTCTATGTTCCCAGTCTGTCGCTCGCGCGTCGATTTTTACGAATTTTCACTCGTCCCATTTAAATCTCAGAAATTTCAACACACGGCACGCAAGCATGTCCGAGAAAAACTAATTGACTTTTATACCGAAATTGTTGTTTCTACCTCTGATATTTGCATCCTATTTTCAACCAATTGTGACCCTCGTGACGTTGCTTAAATCCCGCCTTTTACTATATGTGTCTTTGCTTGACGCATTTTCTCTTTCCTTTTCTAACCTGTTCGTATTGGTGCAAATTGATATTCTTTATTATCGATTATATTTTAGTCCATGTAGACTGTTATCTGGGTTTAATAACCCCGTATCGCACATTCTCGTGAATATTAAGCCCCGGTTTCTCCAAGATTCTTTGAAACTATTAATTATCTACAAAATTTACGCCGTATGTGATATTTAAACTACGCAGGTGTTCAAAATAATATTAATTCTCAGAGCTTTATTTTCTGATATTATAATCTTGGGTTTTTACAAGTTTCTATAGATATTATCTGTACGTTTTGTTCAATACCGGTTATTTGAAATAGAGTTAATTAAGATAAATTTTGCACGTAATTTCCATTTGTTTAGGAATAATTACATTACACGCAGAGCTTTTTAATACTGCTTCTTTTGATATAAAGCGTCTTGTACATGATTTAAATCTCTTATGTTTAATGAAACTCATAAATTTTTATGCTTCACGGTTTTAATAAAGCGTATTATTTAATGAAATTCCTTATACACGGTGTTTAAAATTATTTGGTGTGATTATTTAATTTTCTACCCTGGTCTAAATATGAGTATTTTCCCCATATTTGAATACAAATAATCCCACTTTTTTGAATTCAAATATAAAACATTTATACTGCTAAAACAAATTTACAAAAAAAAAATTGCCTATCTCTCTCTACCCTTATCTATCTAACTTACCTACTTTGTCTCCAATTCAAAAAAAAATATTTACAGCTACCCTATATCCCTATCCTATTCCTAACTTTCACCTAATTCTATAAACTGAAATTATCCCTAACTTCATCCTACTCATCCATCTAATCCTATATACATCCTATATACCTATCCTATTCCTAACTTTTAACTAATCTTCACTATACTTTACTTCATCCTACCTAATCCTATATGCCTATCCTACTCTTCCTCTATTCCTAACTCTCCACTAATCTTCTATGAAATATCTACACTTAACCTATCTTATTTTCTTCCTACATTTACTCTTTATTCTCATCCTAAACCTATTTCTAATTATCTCCCATATTTATCCTATACCTAGCTCTATTTTCTATAAACACTTACTTCTACTCTTCTATATACACCTATTCTATCCCTATCCTATTTAAATCTAACTCTCTTCTTGACCCTGCAAGACTTTCTTCTCACCATCCTAATACTCTTCATCTCTATCTCTCCCCCTTCTACATCTATACTTAACATCTCTATTATCTCACATACAATAAACTTATCATCCCTCTTATCCTGACTCTTAAATATTACTTCTTCTTCAGTCCCTACACTTGTCTGTTTCTCATTTACTATCATTTCCTTTTCTGCCGACAAACCCAACGATACTACTTTACAATTATCGATTTTTCCCTCTATGGAAAACCCTACGTACCTTCTAGAATTTTTGTGTAATGGAATCCGCCAGAATAAATTCCTTAAATCTACTTTATTAAAAACAAACTTGCCACTTAACCTCGTCAAAAATAATTCTGCCTTCACCTGCTCCCGATATGCTGCTGTTGCTTCTACCCCTACTACTTCTGCATGTTTTTGTACTAAAGCTTGAACTTCTACTTTCCTATCCTCTGGACATCTTATTGTGTTGATCTGTTTTACTTCATCATCCTCTACCTCTACTACATTAATACTAAACCCCGTGTCATCCTCTGTGACTTCATAACTGCCCTTCCATGGCACTACCCTATCCTTAATCCTTATTACCTTCCGTTCCATATCTATCAACACCCCTAACTTCATCATACAGTCAACACCTAAAATGCTCTGAAACTTCAGTCCAGGTACAATTACAAACTCCTGTTCACAGCTAAAACCTCCTATATCTATCCTAAGCACCCCAACACTATTTACTACAGCAAACTTCTTTTTATTTGGAGCTACTAAATGGCTACGTTTTATAGGCATAATTCTATCACAAACCTTATCCCTAATTTTGCTGACGAATTCCTCCGATATTAAACTCGCCTCTGCCCCTGTATCAAGCAATACTTCTACATTATTTTCAAAAATTTCTAAATTAATAATTGGCAAACATAATTTTTCTACAGTTTCTGGCTCTACTTCCTCCTCAATTTTGAAAAATTCACGTGGATGTTCATATACATTTAAACAGAAATCTAGTGGTCTGTCGCGTTCTAAAAATCCTGTCCCATCCTGTTTTCCGTGCTTGGTCCTGGTTGTCCTTCTACAACCTGTGCGTACGTCCTCCTCGTGTTAATATCCGTGTCCCTGTCTCTATTCGGCGTGCTGGTCACAGTCCTGTTTACCTCCGGTAAACTGTTCTGTCGCGTGTAACTAGGTCTTGGCGTTGGTCCCCTAGTCGCACTATTGCTCCTGTATTCCTGTCCTCGTCGTTCCCAATTCGGTCGAAAATTTCTGTTGTAGTCAGGCCGTCTCGGATAATTCGGTGTCCTGTTGTCAAACCTAACTGTGTTAACGTTTCGTTCTCGTATCTCTCTTGTCCGTCCAACACATACATCGTCATATCTCTGTAAGTATTCCAAAACGTCTCCCGTTCTGTGATGTTTTGTAAGGCCACGTGTTGTCTAATTTCCAGTTCAAAATGTCGTGATAGGTACTTGATTATCTGTCTGTCCGTCAATGGTGGATTCAGTTGTTTGGCCACACTGTATTTGCGGATGGCATATTGCTCCCTAGAACCTGCAAACTCTCCCTTAAATTTTCCTGTAATCAAGTCGTCCCTAATCTGATCCTGTTTGTGATCACTCCAGTAATGTTGTAAAATTTGTTTTCAAAGTCCTGATACGTGTCTATGTCCTGTCCTACTAAATTGTACCATGCCTCCGCATTGTCCTTTAATAAAGCCTTTATCGTATTTAGTTTAGTCTGTTCGTCAAATAAATTTCCCACTAGATTTCTTACACTATTAATAAAAATTTGTGGATTTACCCTGTTATCGCCATAAAACTTCATGTGTTGGTCCAATGATACTCCACCTGTAGAAAATCTGGGACTATCCCCCGTTAAATTTGACATGTTGTATTTGATACTACTAACTTCGCGTTCTACCCTGCCTAACTGATCCCTACATGAGTCCGTTACTTCAGTCATTTTTATATTAATCTCTTCTTCACAAAAAATGCGTACTTCGGACCTTAAATGTCCCATTTCCTGTCGAAGACCTGTAATATCACGCTCATTTTTTCCAACCCTATTTTCAACTTCCCCCATCTTTACGGTAAGACTATTTTTAAATTCTGAAACTTCTTTATTCGTCTTGTCTATTTTCTCACTTAGGGTTTCCCTAACTCCTGTTAATGTCTCATTCATTCGGTCAAATTTTCGATTTGAGTCCTCTCGCTCTATTCGATTCATCGCTTAGCTGTTCTAATTTTCTATTGGATTCCTCCTAGCTAATCGCATTTCCTCTAACATTCTCATCATTAACTCATTTCCTTGATCCCCTGATTCCGTCCTCGACTGATCTCTACTGCCTCCAGCTTCTTCCATTTTCGAAATTTTCTCACACAATGCACTATCGTCACTTCCAATTTCCACTCCTTGACTCCTTAACCACTCCTTTCTCTGCATACGTTCAAATCACTCACACACTCTAAAAATACTCTTAAATTTATACACAAACAGAAACTCTCTTTCTCAGATCGCCAGTTTCCTGGAATAAAATAACAAAAATTTTATTTGGAACTCGAGCCCTCACGTTGTGGTCGCCAAATATGCTGTGAAATCCTCCCTCTGTATGCGGGGAACTGGGTCCTTTCAACAAAAAAATTCTAGTCCCACAGATTGGGCGTCATAAACGGCTGTGATCCTCTTTTCGCCTCGGCTGCTCACCTAATGTTATAAACCTCCTCATTCATAAAAAAAAAACAACACATTCCTACCAAAAACATCAACGTTAACTCTATTTACATCAATATTCAGAATACATTAAAATTTCAAAATTGAAACTCAGCATAAATTTCAGTTTTAAAAAGAATTTCAAGATTAATTTTATTATCATTTTTAATGTGCATCCAAAATTAAAGTCCTTGTTGGATGCCTACTAATTAATATAACAATATAAGCAGACCGGAGTCTGAGTATAAAGGAGCATCTACCACCCCTTTACGTTAATTAACCAGGTTCGTCTAATTGAGCTCAAAGACATACCCAAATTTTCATCATATTACCGAACATCAAAACTAAATACTCCTTTCTACTTCAACAAGCAAATTTCATCTTAAAATTAAAATTTTATGGTTAGTACAATTTCACTAATGTCCATTTAAAGTAAATCAATTATAAAGTTATTCAACACACACAAAATGTCAAACAAAATAGTATAATTTACCTGAAGGTTACTGTCCTCGTAGCTTCAAAGTACATCGTCCCTTTAGTTAATCACACCATTCCAACAGGATTATATTTACGGCTTCTAATTCTCAACGCTTTTAAAATTTTCTCCATCACCAGTTGTTTCTGGGCTTTTCCGGAACTCATCTATGTATATCTGACCCTTGTTTCGTGGATCCAGACACGTATTTGAACCATTTAATTATTAACACCCCCGAAAAATAGCAAATAACTTCATACTTCTTTCACCAATATACGCCAAAACTGCCTACTTTTGTGTATACATTTGTCGTTGTAAATTTTGCTAATTGGTACAGTGAAACTAAATTTTATTACCTTGTATCTAAGTGCACTGAAGTACATTCATGTTAGCACGTAAATAACCAACTATTTTGAATCACTAAAATATACGAGCAAAATTTTACTTTCTTTTATCAAACTAAAATGCACTGTTTAACATCTTCAATCAAGTCGCGGATGTAAGAGCTTTTAACGCCTCGAATCGTCAAAAGTCTAAGAGGGCTTGTTTATATTCATCTCGGTATATATAGCAAAAGCCGGCACGTCGCTTTTGTCCTCAAAACGGGTAATTCTAAAGAATTCCTCATTCTATGTTCCCAGTCTGTCGCTCGCGCGTCGATTTTTACGAATTTTCACTCGTCCCATTTAAATCTCAGAAATTTCAACACACGGCACGCAAGCATGTCCGAGAAAAACTAATTGACTTTTATACCGAAATTGTTGTTTCTACCTCTGATATTTGCATCCTATTTTCAACCAATTGTGACCCTCGTGACGTTGCTTAAATCCCGCCTTTTACTATATGTGTCTTTGCTTGACGCATTTCTCTTTCCTTTTCTAACCTGTTCGTATTGGTGCAAATTGATATTCTTTATTATCGATTATATTTTAGTCCATGTAGACTGTTATCTGGGTTTAATAACCCCGTATCGCACATTCTCGTGAATATTAAGCCCGGTTTCTCCAAGATTCTTTGAAACTATTAATTATCTACAAAATTTACGCCGTATGTGATATTTAAACTACGCAGGTGTTCAAAATAATATTAATTCTCAGAGCTTTATTTTCTGATATTATAATCTTGGGTTTTACAAGTTTCTATAGATATTATCTGTACGTTTTGTTCAATACCGGTTATTTGAAATAGAGTTAATTAAGATAAATTTTGCACGTAATTTCCATTTGTTTAGGAATAATTACATTACACGCAGAGCTTTTAATACTGCTTCTTTTGATATAAAGCGTCTTGTACATGATTTAAATCTCTTATGTTTAATGAAACTCATAAATTTTTATGCTTCACGGTTTTAATAAAGCGTATTATTTAATGAAATTCCTTATACACGGTGTTTAAAATTATTTGGTGTGATTATTTAATTTTCTACCCTGGTCTAAATATGAGTAATATATATATATATATATATATATATATATATATATATATATATATATTTACCCCTTACTTACCTTCTTATACTTTGTATGTGGTAGTATCTAATTTGTCAATGAAAACTATAACGGCGCCACAACAAAAGAATGATCGGAGCTTCTATTTTCAAGACCTCCTTTTATTTCAAACTACAAGTTTGCCAAATTCAATCACCACGGCTATAAAAACTCTAACTTCTTTAAAAATACAATCAATCTCAGGGTAATTAATAATTTAATTGTAAGATAGAATCTATCTTGTGCGGGTTCCATACAAGATAAATCCTATTTCAGAATTTCTAACAAACGCCGGTTGTAACTTATAACTCAATGTAATGTAAAGTTTTGTTGGTTAGTGTGTTCAATGATGCAACTTTTAAACAAGTGTTACTGTTTTTTATTTTTGAAATTTTTATACCTGTAGTTGCGTCCAGCTGATGTAGTCGTCCTTACAATCGCCTGGTTGTATTTTGAATTTCCGCACGTATCTACTCTACAAGAAATATGGTTTGTATTAGTATTGAATTGTTTTAGATTAGTAATTAAATGCTTTAAAATTGATACTACTTATTCTTGACGTAATGTGATCCGCCTTTTACTCAACTTTGCCTTCTGTACTTCTCTCTTGTTAAATTTTTCAATAAAACGCAGCTACTCTCCCATAAACTGTGACTTCTAAATTGCCACCAGCTACACCTAAACTTGAGCTCTGCTATGCTTTCTTGATTATTTTCGATTCAGGTTGAGCGTTTTTCTTCTTATAGACTCGTTACTCAGCTTAAACTGCTTTTATAACTCTTAATAATTTTTGAGTTCACTATAATTTTAATTAAATAAGAAATGAAAAGTGTTCTATAAAAACTGCTTTATTTTCAAAAAATTAATTGTTCACTCTCAACAATCTTCCATATCACCATGGTTTCTGCTCTCTTTTGTTTTTTAAAAACCCAATGCCCACTATTTTAATTGTAAATGCTTCAAACTGCTGTCTTGATCAACATGATCAGACTTCAAATCCACACTGGTTTTATACTTCACATTTTTTAAATGACATGGTTCTAAATATTTGATTTACAATAATAATAACATATTAAATTTATAACACAATAACATAATACAAGCGTTTTAAAAAAACCTAACTACATTTTTACATCAATATTTACAGATACAAGTTTTGGATTATATTCATTTTAGCTACATGCATCATTTATATCTTTGTTAGTTCAGGGTTTTAGAGTCTTCCATCACTGGACCTGGTATGCTTGAGTGAGATCTACAGCCACCAACAACTTGGAGTTGTATCATTGAACCCAACCAACTTTTGTTCTATATACAAATGTACAACTGAATAAAACTGCAATAGCTCAACATTGCTAAACTTATTAATACCTTTTAACCCCTGCCCTTGGATCCGTTACAATATATATATATATATATATATATATATATATATATATATATATATATATTTATAAGATACAATTTGTGTTTTCAAGTAATTTATTGATTTCATTCACTACCCATATAATCCTTTCAAATCTTATCTAGTCACATACGCTTCGATTTGCAATGTTATATTTCATGCAATACCCTACATTTTCTGCACCTGCAATGATAATTTGAGGTTTCCTTTACAAATCGTATACCAAGCGATGCGAACATATTAATCTATTTTCAGCCACATAACGCTTACGATTAATAATGGTAGATTGAAGTCCTCATTATCCACCCACACACTGTTATTTATGAACAAGCAATAAGCCCTAGTAACATTGATTACACGAATAATTATTTCGTGTACAAATCCCAATATATTACAAATTTCCAAACATACATAAGGAGTAAGCTATAGCAATGTATAACAGCACACTCAGGGGTAGATACACTTATACTTATTTCAGTCTGCACGTTTATTAATCGTGATAAGGGGTGAATTTCAAATAAGGCTGAAATTTCAAAGCGTATCGTTGAATATTTAATACATTTTCACATGCACAAAGAAAGTCATATTTTTAGGAAAGGGAAGGAACAGATTTAGGGAGTTTTAAAAGCTAGCGGCGACATAATAATTCGCATTTTAAACTGATAGTGTTTTGTTTACAAAACAGTCCAATAAAATTCATTATGTTTAGTCACGCTAAAATCTTTATGTGATAAGAACATAGAACAAATTTATACTTTATCCCTTATGATGAAACCTTTAGGCTATCATATCAGATTTAGTCACAAAATGTAAATTTCTTAATCTGAACCATTAGGCAGTTTAAGTATAATTTACCAACTGCTTTATAAGTATTCAAATTTTTCTGTATCAGATTATATTTAGTGCGCTAAAGAACTTTTTAGCAGGTGCGCGAACTAGCACCTTAGCAAAAGACGCATATTTTATAACCGACTTTATTTTATTGCCTACAAAATATGCCATAACGCGCCCTAAGGTAAACAAAAGTGTCAAACCAGTTGTAATATAGAGTCGGACGACACTAAGTCCATAAATGCAGTAATGTTCCGATTAAAAGCAATCATCATCATTAGTTCTTCAGTCCTGGAACTGGTTAGACGCGTACCTTCATTGTTTTCTATTCTAAACTAACCTACACATTTCCCTGAAATTTCCACAGTTTGCATCTACCACTATCTGTTCTAGGTCTACATCTACCTCCTTTTTCCTATCTCCGCTATTTTTTTCCACAGATATCCTTACTCTCCTACTATTTCTATAACCTATTTGTTATTAACTTTGTCTGTCCATCTATCATCGTCATACATTAAAAGCAATACAGAGTGAAAAAAGATTCTTAGCGGTTGCGTCGTATGTATCATAACCAACATGGTCAATAGGAAGGGGGTATGTAGTATTAGGCGTCGCCGTGGATCAATGTAGTAAGCGTGAGACTACGGATCCCAAGGTCCTGGGTTCAAATCCCGACACGGCCGACTGCTTGAAAAATGGTAGGTGAGCATTTTTCACAAAAATTACGCCCTCGTTCGGATGAGAGGTTAAATGGAGGTCCCGTGTGTGAGTGTTGTCACGCACGTTAAAAATCCCTACCTTGCCTGGAACGGCAAGGGTTCGGCAAAATTCTAAATTTCCAGGCAAAAAAAAACTCGCCTCCTGGCCAATGTAGTACCTTCTGGTGGAGCATTGGAAATATAAATGCACGGTATGTAGTATTACTCGGCACACAATACTCCCACATACGCTATTATATGATCAAATACAAATTTGTATAGTACTTCCACACGCTCTTAAGCAAGTAAATCGTTTTTGCAATAAAATTCTACCAACCAAAAAAGCGAGCAAAAATGACATTTAGAACTTCAAATATTTGCGTGGAAGTAAACGATAGCTTAAAGTTTTGCAAAGAGACACACAAGACGCACATCTCAATTCATTTCAACCTTTTCTTTTTAAATCATACATAAAGGTTGAAATGGATTTTCCTGGTAAAAACTGCGCTTATATACGCATGTTAGAATTTTGTCAGAGTGATGTATTGCTTGGGCTCATTGTGTCACGCCTGCTAAGCGACTTTAAAACCATGGTCTGTTTGCATAGTGTAGGCCTGTAGAACTCGGTGTAATGGTACTGGTACTGTGATACGTTCAATTTCCTACTTGTGAATTTCCTTCATTCTTTGATTCAAATACCACTTCATTTGTAGTCATATTATTCACAACGTAAAATACATCAGCAGTTTTTATTGTTAAAAATCCTAATTTCTACTTATATAAATATATAAATATTATATAAATATTGTTTTAGATTTGCAATTGATCAGCTAAGTAATCAACTTTGCTATATATATATATATATATATATATATATATATATATATATATATATATATATATATATATATGTAAACTATAGGCTGTTTAATTAAAATATTGAGAACTATTTAGTTCGAAAGAAATGCTTCAAGTAAGGTGTACTTATTTCTATTCCTGACGTTTCAAACCTCTTTGGGTTCTTTTTCGAAGGATATAAATTTACACTATCATTCTAACTTCAACTAGCGAAATCTTCAATAATCCATACTGTAAAAACATTTAAAAGATAAAAAAATCTTAAAACTAAAAATTAACAATTAATGTGAAAAAATTTTGATTGAAACGTATCGAAAAATATATATATTGGTGTGGTAAGGCCGTACTGAAAGGATTACTAAAAGGGCGATATAAAAAAGGCCGCACGTTGAGGTGTCGCTAAAAGAGTGATGTGACACGGCCGCACATTGTGGTGCCAATAGAAGAGTGATATGAAAATTATCTCTCGTTGGGAGCGTCGCTGAAAGAGTGCTGTGGAAGAATACTTCTGATTTGTAAACTTGAAATTGTTCACTTTCCTTCGTTTCTAATTTTGCCTGGTTAGCTCAACGGAATTTACGGAGTTTTCAAAATGAAATAAAATGCAGCACTATCACAAAGCATTTACACAATATAAATATCTTCATTCATACAAAAGCATATACAACATTGTTTTTTCAAACATAAAATAATTTCTAAGAAATCTTTGTTACAAACAAAAATATTGTTGCTTACCTTATTTTACATTTACAGAATAAATTTATTCTTTTGAGGATCGTTTACCTGGTTATAAATTATTTCCACGCTGGTAAGATTTGTTTCGGCCAGAAAAAATCCTTGAAACTTAATCTATTAATGGTCAGAGTATTTCGAACTCTGAACACAAACTCCTGGTAAAAAAAATCCCTCACACAAGAAAAAGTATTGGGACTATCTTAAACTAGATCTAAATACTCTAATAGCAGTTAAAAATAAATCTCACAGTAATACTTGCAGAATTCACAAAGCGCTTCCAGTAATTAAAAATTCTCTTATTTTAAATTGATCTCCAAATCGGCTTGCAAGTTTTTCCAAATTAAAATTCCTGATTTCCAACAGCACTTATCAAAGTACATTTTTGGTTAAATCTTCTCTTCGATTATTTATTACATCTTTAAAATAGCTTTATACTGAAGAATTCTGCCATTTCTTCGTAATTAATAATTCTATTTTTGTATGTAATTTGGGTTCATCACTTCAATATTTATCCATTGCAACCTCGCAACTATGTTTTACTGTAAACTTCTATATAATGTAACGGCTAGCGTTTTAAAATAACATTTCTTGATTTACTTTAAGCATCGACTGCATCGGATCAAATTCAATGAATGAATCCCTCGAAACGATGAGCGCTTCTTTACATACAAATTGTCTATTTTCGAGAATATTATCAGTATAATCTAGAACATTATGATAAATCGTTTCTCGGAATACCCAATTAACGTAAAAAATTTCGACGTTTTATTAACTTCTTATTTGTTCTAGGTATCCGTGACGCGTTTTTTTATCCTTGTCTCACATATATTATATTTGCGACGCCGCATACTAATGGAAAAGATAATCGATTATTCCAGGGATTTTGCAGGATTTTTTGATGTTCAAGCTGCTTCTTAAAATAAAAATGTTTATTTTATGAGTTTATACGTAGTTTTAAAAACCGATGACTAATATTCTAGAAAGTTCTTTATTTAGAATCAAATTGCTGCAATCCACAAGTTAATTAATTTACTTTGGTTGCTCTTTAATGTAAAAGGGCTTGCGTTTTATAGTAAATACACGAAATTATTTATATTTATGCTAAATGCGTAAAGCTATTTACAGCAAATTTTATCAAAAATGTATAGATTTGCATTGGCATCGAAATGCGTTTTACGGTATCTTACAATTTACATATTCAGTTTACGTTACTTGCTATTTATTTACAATATGCTTATATTATACAGGGTGATTATTTATACACGCGTAATCTGCCTTTCTGCATGGTATATCAATGAATAAAAGTACTCTTGTATGGAATTTCTTTTTAGAATTATTATTTCAATGACCTCTCGTGACTTCTTATCACGTCATTTCATATATATAAAAATATATATTTTACACAAGGTAAGTTATTATTTCATCTTATTAACTATATATATATATATATATATATATATATATATATATATATAAATATATAATTCGATACTAAATTAATATTTGTTTGTAGTTTGTTTCTTTCTGACCACTTCTAAATTTACGTGTGAGTTCTGGTTTGAAAATCTCTATATAGTGATTGGGAGGTGTAACGCTCCCACCATTACTGTCGTAACTGTTGGCAAGCACCCCAGCAGAATAAACGATGTAACCACTAGTCTGCCACACAAAATTCTTCTAGTATTGCTAAATATTTTGTTTTATGACTTAAACTATTATCTATTTACGTTTGGTAAAATTCACTGTTCACGTTTTGTAGGTGCTTTCAGTTTATGACACAGAGCATCCTCATCATCACCATTAAGTCTTCAGTTTTGGAACTGATTTGACGCGTTTCTACATTGTTTCTTATTTGAGCTAACCTACACATTTCCCTGAAATTCCCACAGTTTGCAACTTTCACTATCTGAGTGCAATAGTCTGATCTAGGTCTACATCTACCTCTCTTTCTTTCTATATCTGCTTATAATATAGCAAGCAATATTCCACAAAAATACCTTAGAATGTATCGTGTCCTTCAATTTCTACTATTTTTTTGCTTTCTACAGATACCTTTATTCCCCTACTATTTCTATAACCTCTTTCTTATTAACTTTATCTGCCCATGAATGAATGTATTTCCATGTATTATCATACATCTGAAGCATAGCATTTCAAAAGGCTTCTTCTTTTTCCTGTCTGCTTCTAATGCTGTCCCAATTTCATAGGTGTGCGGTGCTGAACTCCACACATATGCTTCCAACACTTTTGTTTATGTTTCTATGTTTGTCGTCTTTGAATATAGCCGCTGCTTTTTCTTGTTATATACAGTTCGGTTCCCCTATTATTGTTTTGTAAATATACACCTTATTACACCGCTATTCAGTGGTATATGAAGGGGGTTAAGCAGCCTGTGGCTACCAAGATCTCCGAACACTTGAACAATTGCCGAATGAATAGTTTTTCGATAATTTTTTTCGCACAATCAGGATTAGTTGAAATTATTGCATAACTAACACCTGTAGTTGTTTATAATAACCATCAGGTTTAAAAGCAATTATTATTTCGTCATTAGGTTTTCCGTTTAGAACTGGTTGAACGTGTATTTCCACTGATTTCTATTCTCAATTGGCCTACACATTTCCCTGAAATTGCCACTGCCTGGATATCGTTTGGTTTCCCTTCTATTGTTTTGTAACTATATACCCTATTTTACCGATATTCAGTAGTATGTGAAAGCAGCCTGGGCTACCAAGATCCCAACACTTGAGTATTTGCTGAATTAATAGTTTTCCAAGAAATCCTTTCGCACATTCAGGATTAGTTGAAAATTTCGCAAAACTAGCACCTGTATTTGTTTCTGGTATTCGTCGGGTTTAAGTGCAATTAGTTTTTCGTCATTAGCTTTTCCGTCTTGGAAAAGGCTGGACGCGTACTTAAACTGATTTCTATTGAGCTGGCCTACACAGTTCCCTGACATTTTTACTGCCTAGATACAGCTCCGTTCCCCTTCTATTGTTTTCTAAATATATGCCCTATCTCACTGATATTTAATGGTATGTGAAGAGGGTTAAGCAGTCTGCGGCTACCAAGATCACCCAACAGAGACATTTGCCAAATTAATAGTTTTCCAGTAAATTTTTTCACACAATTAACATCAGTTGACAATGCTGCAAAACCAACACTTGTAGTTGCTTATACTAAACATCAGGTTTAGGTAGAATTATTTTCTTTTCGTTTAAGGTTTTCCGTCTTTGAACTGGTTGCACGTGTACCTTCATTGATTTCTATTTTGATCTACCTTACACATTTTCCCTAAAATTTCCACAGTCTACATCTTTGTGTGCAATAGTCTAACCCAGGTCTATCTCTCTTTTTTCTTATCTCTGTTTGTAATATATTTCACACTATTCCCTCATGCCTTAATATATGAGCTATCATCATGTCCCTCCTATTTTTACTGCTTTCCACATATTTCTTTCTTCCCCTACCATTTCTAGAACCTCTTTATTTTTAACTTTGTCTGTCCGTGATATCTTCATCATACGTCTGTAGCACCACATTTCGAAGGCTTGTATCTTTTTTTTTGTCCGCTTCTCCAATTGCCCAAGTCTCACAACCGTACAGTGCTGTGCTCCACACATATGCTTTCAGCAATCTTTTCCGTTTTTTTATGTTTGTTGTATTTGAACATAATAATTGCCTTTTTCTTGTTAAATGTACCACGACCTTGTGCTAATCTTTGTTTTATATCTTTTGCGCTTCTCCCATCTTGCGTTATTAGGCTTCCTAGGTAGCAGAAATTCTTAATCTATTTGTATTCTAGTTTTTAATTTTATTGTCCCCTCCTTTGCATACTAGTACTTTAGTTTTATTTTTGTTAATTTTCATACCGTATCTCTCTGTTAGAACTATTTCCATTTCATTAAGAGCTGCTGCTAACTCTTCCTTGCTAGATGCATTCTAATACAAGAAATAATAAATGTTTTTTTTTGTTAAGATCCTTCTTTTAAATAATTTGACGCACGTGTCACGTGTGACCAAATGTGATTACTTTGGTATGTAACAAATGTTTCGATACTTATAAAGATGAAAATTTCCTCCTCTCTTTAATGAATTATAAGGCTGCCATAGTTGACCACCCGTTATTAGGCGGTGTATGTCTTTATTAAACCACCCAAATTTTCTATTACTTTACAGTTTAATTATATAATTTGGTACGGTGTGGTTTGTAGTGTAAGTGCCATCCCACAGCGTCTGCTAATACATTTTTGAATTCCTACGCATTTAGTCCATTTGTAGGGCGTTTGCACAATATTCCAGGCTTTCTGTAGTGCTACTGTGATTCTACGAGCTAGATTAAGAATACTTAAATTGAATCAATTGTTGTATTGATTTTGGTACGTGGTGCACCGCCAGGGTTTAATAGTACTATACTTAAATATTGACTTTGAGGGGTGTACGTTTTGTAACCTGATTCTATACTACAGTTATTGCCAGCCAATGGTGAATACTGGAAATAAACAATTTACAGTTACTGTTGTGTAAATAATACTTTTGGAATTATAATAAACAAAAATCTGGCCCTTTTATTGACTACTGGTTCTTTTCTTTCTTAATATTGTTTATGTATATGTATTAATATTGCTTTTATCTTAACGGGCCGAATTACTTCTTAGGCTCTTTTTGTTTTCAATTTTCTTTTACTCCCCACCTCCAATCTACAATTGTAGTTAGCAAGGCATCATTTTTATGATATAATGACGCTTAAACGTAACAACTGGGTTTGCTAAAGTTATGTTGCTACCCACTGGAAGCGGACTCATCGTAGCAATGCCATTCTTCATATAGTTGCCGAGTATCATTTATACAAATGCTTCCAAAATCAACTGCAAAGCATGTGTCAACAATTGCTCGCGCACGGATTTTGTCTCCGATTAAAAACTTTTTGCTTCATTCATATCATCAGCATTTCTACATTTGCAATTCTCTGAAAATCAGCTTCCCCATAATAAAGTGGTTTTGGTGATCTTCGACGACAGCTAATTATTGAATATATGTCGCTAAGTATATTTTTTCGTTGCAGTGAAAGCCATTTATTGTTCGATAGTTCACACGCATACAATGGTTAATTGAATTTTATAAAAAAATTAACTGTTAATTACACCACTCAATGATTAGTATCTACTAAAACTAAGGGAGCGTTAACATATGATACCCGTAAGAGGAACGGGAAGCAAAGGAAAAGAACAAAGTTAGTAATGGAATGCTTGGACGAATTATAGTAACCAAACTAGGCTTACAGCATTAAATAGTTAAAAATGGTTATTTATCAAACTCGTAATATTTCTAGAATTCAAGCAACCTACGTACCGTGCAGGTGTGAAGTAATTGCCGGCTGTTGCCACAATATTTACTTACGCAGGCGGTGAAGGGTTTTTATAACTTTTCCAGAAGTAAAGAACCGCTACACCAAAAGGAAACAAAGTATTACTATTAAAACCTAAAACATATTTTTGAAATTGGTTGACAACTGTATCTCGATTTTGTAATAGTATATTTTATAACATTCTTAAGCATATAAAAAAATTGATTACAACCGCGCGTATACTTCAATGGTATCGTAATACAACTTGTGCACCCGCTTGACAACAGCATAAAGATTTTCTTTCTAAGTGCCTGGCTAAATTTACAGTTAATAGAACCACAGTGAAGAAACAACAGTTACAATTTGTAATTTAAATTAGGAGTTTTATGTAGGACATACGCGAAATACACTTTATAAAAAATATTTTTAATAAGGTATTAGTAGGAAGCATGGTTCTGAAAACCAACACTCGAGAATATAGTGATAACGGAACAAAAAAAGCAAAGTTCTATTTTATTTAAAATAACAACATTCAGAGAATTTTTGACTATCAAGCACATGCTTACATAGGGAACAAGAAAGCATAATATATCAAATGCCGACTCATAAACTAAATAAAAGGACTTGCAAAATTGGTTGCCTAACTAAGCTATTATAAACAGGAAACCATGAAAGTACAGCGAATCCGTATATTTAAATAAATAGAAACTGAAGTTGTCTTTAAAGCAAGGAGGCAGTAAAATTTAAAAGTGCGAAATCGAACGTAACACATATTATCCTTTTTTTTTACAATTTTGCACCGTTGCGTAACGTTGACACCCAAAAAATAAAATAAGTCATATTCAATATTATAAAATGAAACAATTTCCTTTCATTATATAGTAATATTTTATCTTTATAGTGGGATTATAGCGGGATAAAATGCGTTTTCTTTCAGATTTGCAAGCGACATGAAACGACAAAAAGTAGTGCAAATACTACTACTTCAAACTTTAAATATCAAGATACAGATTGTACCTTCTTTTTTCTTATTTGCACAATATAATTCAGTTCAACGAACAAATCCCTAAAAAGGAAATTATTGAAATGGTTCAACGTATAGTCTATGATAAACAGGTAACGCTTTATCAAGCCTCTGTGGTTAGAAATTATTCATGCGATTCATCTGGATTAACATCATCCTCATATGTGCTCTGTCACGCAAATATAAGCTACAAAGAGGAAATTTCAGTCCAGTATTGCATATTGCTTCTATGTAAATTTAAATTAACAACGCTCTCACAATTGGAGGTCCCTTCTATTTTGTTATGTTTTAGAAGAGAAAGATGTAGCGTATTTACAACGTAACACAAATTACAGCTAAAGTAAACCTGTGAATGCACCCTAATGAGTGTTCTGTTTACCGCAGAGAAACTATTTATCGAGTAAACTGTTTATGTAATAATTACAAAAGTTTTTCCTGAATATTTACAGGGTATTTTATAGTGCATTTTGTAAAGCGGCGAGTTTTATCGGTTTGGACCCTACCAAATATGAAAATAGAATTGTCATTGATAAATATCAATTAGTAATGAGTTATAATTATTTATGGTTCCGGGTTGGGACCGTGAACTTATATATTGAAATTGAAAAGAAATTGAAAAAAACGGAACTCTGCCATTCCTTGACGTTCTGGTAGAGCGCAAACCTAACGGACGACTAGGTCATTCCGTATATCGAAAACCCACACACACAGACAGATACCTACATGCGTCGTCACATCATCACCCCTCACAAAAATTATCGGTAATCAACTGTCTAGTCCACCGTGCAATGAAAATTTCACAACCAGAAAACTTATCTAATGAACTGGCCCATCTTAAAACTAGTCTTATAAAAAACGGCTATCGCACCTCAGATATCGGCAGAGTAATAAACCGACATGTACATCCTACACGAACCCCTAAACCACGCTGTAATCTCGATACACGATCTTTAGCAATCCTTCCATATATACACAGAGTAACAGACCGAATTGGCAAAATTCTACGTAAATACAACATCAAAACAATCTATAAACCCACTAATAAAATTTCACAAATATTACCAACCCCAAAAGATTCCGAAAATAGTCTTAAAGCCCCAGGCGTATATAGTATACCCTGCAGTTGCGGTCTAGTATACATAGGAGAAACAGGACGGTCAGTACAGACTAGACTAAACGAGCATAGGCGATGCTTAAGAACAAGCCAGTACAATCGCTCAGCGGTGGCCGAACACCAACATGAAACAGGCCATACCATCAACTTCGACAAGACGAAACTGATTACCAGAATTCCATTTTTCTACAATAGAAAAATTAGAGAATCCATAGAAATCAATAAAAATTCTAATAATCTAAACAAAGACGATGGCTACTACCTTACCCCTATTTGGAAAACAAGCCTATGTTCACAACAGCGGAACCGTGACGTTCACTGATCCACTACGACACTCCTCTCTATGCATGATCACTTGTGCATCAAGTTCTCGCCCTATATAAACCACCACTTTCGCTAATTTCACCAGTTACTTCGCCACAAGACACCTTTTGGCTATGAATGGGCTAGTGAGTCTGCTAGTTCAGGAGTAACTTTTCTCTTTACACTGTGACTTGTCTATTTAATATTATCATTCTTAACTTTTAATATATTTATTGTCTTGATGAAGCCCCTTACAAAAGTGGGCGAAACGTCGACCTTAATTTATAAAATGACACGGTCCCAACCCGGAACCATAAATAATTATAATGACTCCGGCCGTGAAAGCCTCCGACAATAGTAATGAGTTACTATTTTTAATTGGTTTCTAAACGTCTATATTCCATTATTACCAAATATTGTACATTTTTAGGACCCTTTAGTACCAATTGTATTGTATAACTACATCGACAATATGCCGACGTCAAAGCTTCGATCTACACTCATCTCCACTAGGCACCAAAAGAAAAAAGTGGAACATGGGTAAATGATATTGTTCACATTATAAAATAAAGGAAATTAACTACCGCCATTAATCAAGCGATAAAGCTGTAAATATACCATGCAGAAGTAAAACGATAATAATTAAGGGTAGCTTGGAGCTATTCTAACGCCACATTCTGTAAAGGTTGCATCATTCAGGACGACTTTAGACGCTTACGTAAGAGATCAGCCTATATTTTCAATCAAAAGTTGCAACCAGAGGTATCTCGAAGCTTGTGGACGTGTGAGGTTGCAGGGCTTGATATTATAAAACTCAATCCAAATCAAATACAGAGGTCAGTTGCTCAATACTCATTTTAAACGTCACCATGTTAGTCTAATATCCAGTGGTGTTCAGTAGTCAAGTATTGCAGTAAACAGACGACTTTGAAAGTTTATTACTACTCTAAAGACAGTAGACAATTAGGGTGTTTTTAACATAGAGTAAATAATTAGAATCAATTAAAATGAAAGCATATATGAAACTGGAATGGTATTTAATGACAAATTGATCATAAATCTTAACAATTTAAAAATCTTGGTATATAGATTTAGAATGTAATTTTGATGTTTAATGGTACTGAAAAACTATAAGGACTTTCGACATGGGTGAATGATTACAGGCTAAACAAGAAGCCACCCAACGACCAGCATAGTTTACACAGTAAGATAAAAACCACATTGATCTAAAGTCTCAAAAAGGACATTTCTGTTAGTCAGTAAAATTAAGTTACCTAAGATTTTGTGTGCAAGTCTTTGTGGGAGAGAATAATTTGATTTGATTTGATAGGTTTTGCCATTATACAAAAAATTATTAAACGTAACTGATCAGATACGCTTAAATTCGATTTCAAGGGGAAGTTGTTAACACTATCCGGCAAATTTTTTTAATACATATTAAGATTTAAATAAAGAATGACTTGTGAATTAAAATCCTAATTAGAAAAGAGAGATATGCGACTCTATTTTAGTGTAAGTGAGTGATTACCCAGTAGCTATAATTTTTTTAATGTTAGGTTTAAGATTTTATTCCTAAAGCAAAACCGTTGTGGCGGTTTTGGACAATATCTTTAAAGTTTGTGCTGAAAGAAAATTGTTTTTCCTAAATGTAAAATAGTTTGTTAAAAAAAAGCTGTGGTGGATGTAGTAATTTTGATTTGAAAGAATGTTTGTTAAAGAATATTTTGTGTCATTAAAAGTTTGATGTTTGATTCTAGTGGTTTGATTTAAACTAATCTACCAAAAATAATTAGGGCAGCATTTTCACTAGATTCAGCTACAGATCACAACAATTATATATATATATATATATATATATATATATATATATATAGATATTACTGTGGTTCAGTAGGTCATAAGAGGTATTAGGTAGGTATTAACTAACTCTGTCGCTTTGTCATTATCGTACATAAAGCCGTACCTCCACCTGTTGGTCTATTTACGTTCTGGGACGACACTTCGGCTTTATCTCGCATACCTTGGACTTTTCACCAATTATTTAGTTCAAATATTTGAATGCATGCCTTAACAGTCACGTACGCCTCCCGCATATTGTGGTAATTTCCAACTTTTGCTTTTTATTAACTCACGTATTCGAATGTTCGTTAATTATTATTATCTTTATTGCATCGCCTGGTGCTTGTTTATTTCTACATGATATTGGATTTTTGAACAAATGTGATTTCTTCCTCTCGCGTACGATTTTCTAATAATGAATAATTTAGATTGCGTGTACGATGATATTTTTAACGCAATTGTTTAATATTTGTAATGTCAATTCATATAGGTTTCTCGGTGATTTAATTTTGATGCAGTTTGTTGCGTTTTCAAATCTTATCTTTACTTGTAAACTACTCTTAGGTATTTCTATGTTCTTATGGATTTAATCCCGTGTATTCTATATACAGTGTACTCTCAATTAACAATATGTAGGGTGACCGATTTACTCTTATAATTTCTGGAATTATGTGCTCTTCTTAAACTGGAAGTTGTTTTTATTTATTCTACGATCCCTATGACTTAACCTACACCTAAACTACCCTATTATTATAGCAATATATATATATATATATATATATATATATATATATAGAATAAGATGAAATAATACTTTAGACTTTTATGCAAAGCCCAAATGATCATTTCAAATCGAGCTAGTAATTGAAAGAAGAAAAATATGAGGTCTTGGAGAGGACTTGAACCCGTATCTTGGTATTTCCGGTACAATGCGTTTACCAAAAACGCCACCGAGACCGACGACGACAATTGGGAAATTTACAAATTTAAATCGTGTACACAACTATACATAAACGTAACTTTTCATTACGTTTGGCATTTTTGACACTTATACCTGACATTGTTAAAAATTTGATAATGGCAGGTATGATTTTCAAAAATGCCAAACGTAATTATCAAAAATTGTCAAAAATTTGACAATGTTAGGTATGATTGACAATAATGCCAAACGTAATTGAAAGTTAGGTTTATGTATAGTTGTGTACACGATTTAAATTTGTAAATTTCCCAGTTGTCGTCATCCGTTTCGGTGGCGTAATTGGTAAACGCATAGTATCGGAAATACTAAGATACAGGTTCAAGTCCTGTCCAAGATCTTATATATTTTCCTTCTTTTAATTACTAGCTCGATTTGAAATGGTACAAAAGATTGTTTGACAATAAAATTGTGCAGCACAAAATTTAGATTTTATTTTAAAATACAATGAACGGTATGTAACAAAAAAAAACAAACAAGACTTGCAATTATATTTTTGAAATGAGAATTTTTAAAAGCTTTAGCTGTCTAAATCCAGAAACGTAGTATCGTTAAGCTTACCAATGACACTTAAATAACTTGATGTTCTGGTCGTTTTTGATCATGCGTTTGTATCCAAAAAGCGTTGTGACAGCTTCTTATAAAGTTTTTAAATCAACTATTTTATCACAGTTACTGAGGTTATTAGTTTTAAGTCGATCTATATCGTTACAAAGTGAATCATTCATGTTTAAGTAAACTCCACAAAGTACCAATTATATGTAAATGCGTATACATATTTCCTTTATAATAAATACAGTTATTTAGTACCGCAAACGTAAAAAAATTCGTCTTAGGAAGTTTTCATTGCTATACAGCATATGACTATCTACTAAAAGCATCTTGAGATTCAATCGAGGAGTATAGAAAGTATTCTTGTAATAACTATAGTCGCTTTAAATCGATTCACAGCTGGCTTCTGTATTAATGCGTTACTAATGTGCTTTATACAAGTTTGACAAATAGAATCAAGTTGAGCTAAGGCACAGAAGAGTGCCATTTGGCGTGTTCCATTAGAGAAAAAAGCAATGTGAACAAGCCGGTAAGAGCTGGCTATTCTGTAAATTGTTTTCGAATTCTCTAATGGTTTCATAGATGTTTTATTTTAAGGGTTAACTGCTACAATATGCTGACGCGAGTAACAACAAATATTTACAAATATAATAAGTTATTAAACAGATATAGGTTATTTTAGTCACACTTTATTCATATCGGGATAATAAAAGAACCATAATTAAGCCTTTGGTATTCTCAGTCTGCTCTAACCTTTTGAATCCGAAGGTGTTATCCTAAAACAATTTGAAGTTATGAATTTTTTGTATCTTTATTGTTGGGTTCTTAGTCCGCAGACTAGGTTTATGCAGCTCTCCATGCTAAGCTATCTTAAGCTAACCTCTTCATTGATACGCAACTAATATATCATACATCCATCTGAATTTGTTTATCATATTTAAGCGTTGGTCGGTCTCTACCATATTTACCCATCACATTTCCCTAATATTAAGATAAGCAATCCTGTCTTATATGCGTTAACACATTTTCTATCCCTTCTTTTATTTACATTTCGCCACAGAGCTCTCTTCTAACGGATGCACCTCAATGCCTCCTCATTTGTAACACGATCTACCCACTTCATTTTTAAAATTCGTCTATAACACCTCATTTCCAAAGCCTATATTATCTTTCCATCAGTGCTGCCTATCATCTACGTTCCACTTCCAAACAAAGCCACGCTCCATACAAAAGCCTTCAAGAATATGTTCCCGATACTTAACTTCTTTTTCAGATATGCTCTCCTTGCTTGCATCAGCATACACTTTATGTCCCCTTTGCTTCAGACGTCTCTTTATATGTTACTATTCAAGTAACATAATTCCTCCACATCCTTCAATGTTCTATCTCCCAATCTAGTGTTCGCTGCTTCACCTGATTTTACACGATTGCACCCAATCACCTTTGTTTTACGTTTATTAAAGTTTATCATATAATCATTCTCAAAATATTCCCCATACCGTTCAACAAATTTTCTAGATCTCTTGGGAACCTGATAAAATTACAATATTATCTGCAAACCTTAATGTCTTAATTGCTTCTCATTGAATTGTTACACTTTTCCCAAATGTTTATCTTTTGCGGTAACTTCCTCTCGAATAGAACTCGTTCTTACCGGGACGATGCCAACCTTAATGTCTTAATTGCTTCTCATTGAATTGTTACACTTTTCCCAAATGTTTATCTTTTGCGGTAACTTCCTCTCGAATAGAACTCGTTCTTACCGGGACGATGCCATCGTCATCAAACCATGCAAATAAAAGTGTATGTCCTCAAGAAAGGTAACGTCTGTCGTTTCCTTTTGCCTTCAGCCGTGCATTATTACCAACACACCTATGTCCTGTTCATAGAGTGCATGACAGACAAATAAACAAGTACGAGAAACCAGAATGTACGTTGGAACATAATTCTTTAGAAATTTGAGTTAACGGTCGTAACAAAGGCTGCGAAATAGCAAATGTTTAAAAACAAGTAAAGACGGAATATCTATAGCATAGGTTAAACAAGGAGGAGAAATAACAAACGTTGGATAGAACAGACAAGTAAAACGCGCGATAATTTGTAGAGGCTAACCAGAATTTTATGTTGCTATAGTGGGATTTTAATAAAGACGGTAAATATAGGTTAGACGAGGATAACATGCTTGGATGATAGACCTACGATAAGAGAAATGGTCTGGATTGGCCGATTGAAAAAGGGAGTGCGTGAAATTTCTAGAAGGTTGCGACCGTTGTGTTTGTTAGTCAGTGTTTCGGACTAAAAGCGAAGTGGAATGAGAAATTCTGAGTTTTAGAAAGATCGTTGCATGTTAAATTTTCAGTATCGGTGACAGTGGTAGTGCTTTTTGATAGAAACGGGATACAAGAGGTGTGTTTCAACTATTATAAATACACTAAAAGACGTAGTGGGGTTCTCTTACTCCACTTCTTAGGTCCGCTTCAGACTTATATAGTAACAAAATTTATAAATCGGTGTTAGTGCAGTCCGTTTTAATTTAAAAGTGTGAGAGCACGAGTAGGTGCTAAGTTGTAAACGATGCTGTAACTTCATACAAAGGACGAACAAAAGATGTTATTGAGGTAAGCGAGCCTAGATAATTTTTCGGAACGAGGATGTTAGGTATATGGTAGATTCAGAAGGCAATTAATTTATTTTGGACAATTATATGGGTAGATATATTGAAGGCGCCTGCAGAGAATTGGATAGCGTGTGGAAATGAGTTTGATGTACATATAGCAGAAAGAAGTTGGATGGAAAGCAATGACGAGGTTTGGTTGGACGACATCTTCAGAGGTGACGGTGCAAAAAGCTTACTCCAGGTAATGAAATTAGTTTATTTTGTAATTTCTTGAACATTTTGTGCTGTTATTTTGTGCTAGAGTGATTTGACACATTGGGTGTATATTTTATGACCATAAAATCTGATTTGAAGGTTATATGAAAAAGAAATTTGTATTTATTATTTGAAGGTTAGAAAAGAATTTAGAGCTGCGTCAAACCGACTTTAAGTAAGTTCAAAAACAATACAAAAAGAAAAATAAAAATCAGTTAACTAAATGTCACCAGGACATGACTCACAATTGGTTAGCGATCTGGCATGTTGGTAGCGTTTCGTTGCTTAAGCCTTACCATAACATATAATTTAATAAACGTCACCATGACATGGCTCACGGTTGAGTAGCGGTCTGGCATGTTGGTAGCGTTTCGTTGCTTAAGCCTTACCATAACATAATTTAATAAACGTCACCATGACATAACACACAATTAGGTAGCGGTCTGGCTTGTTGGCAGCGATTCGTTGCTTAAGCCTTACCATAACATATAATTTAACACTTTTCCTTTTTGAAGCGGATAACCAGGTTATAGTTCATTTCCTTATAAATGGTAATCATGTAAACATGTTAGAGTTCTTTAACAACCATCAGGCTGCTAATATCTTGTAGAGCCAGCTGGATAGGAAAAAGATAGCAGGATATAGGAAGACCTAGACCAAACTATATTAGTCAAATTATTAGAAATTTAGGTTGTGAAGGGTATGTAGAGCTTTTTAGATTAGCAAGAATAGAAAAGAAGTTAGAGCTGCGTCAAACCGACCTTAAGTAAGGTCGATAACAAAATGATGATGATGATGATTTGAAGGTGTAAATAAATGACGTAAAATTTTGATGTAAAGAGTAAACTGGTCTTTAGAGTTGTTGAAAACAAAGATGCGATTTATTTATGCATTTAGAGTAACAGGATTTATACTGAGCTCACCATAGACCAGAGTAAATTTCAATTTAGGGTTTGAAGATAGACCCATCTACTTATATAAAAAAAATTGTTAAAATAAATTAAAGTCATGAAATTTAAAAGAATTCAATGGTTGAGATTGTTCAAATTTTATGAAGCTGTATATCTGATTTGTAAATATTGAGCTGGTGACGTAAATTTTTGATTTGTATAAATAAAAGGTTGTATGTTTCGTTGAATTATTTGAGTGGTAGTTTTAATTGGTAGTCTAAGTGAGAAAGAGTAAAAATTGGATGGGTAAGTATCTGAAGAAGCTGGAAGCAGAGCTAGCCGTGGTATGCTGATTTAAGGGAGCTTTCCAGAGATATTGGAATACTTAATTTTTCAGGAAAAATTTATGACGGCCCATTGGTCGGGCTCGATTTTAGAGCTTAACCACGGCAATTTTATGGCACCCAACGGAAGGGCTCCAGGTAATCTCGATCTCCACTGCAATATATATAAAGCTTAGGTGGATTTCGACTATAAAGATTTGACATTATAAAGTAAATATTGGGTAGTAGTTAATTTGGGCAATTGGTAAACTCTTTTAATCGATTCAAGCTTTCAGAAAATTTATTTTCTTCATCGGGAAAACTATAATAAGAGGATTTCAAAATTTCTTGATACATAAATTTCTTACTTACGATTATACAGTCTATAACTGTAATATATATTAATAAACATGCATTTGCATTCCTAATGTAAATTATTCATCTTCGCTATTAATAGTAATATACTTACACCTTTGTATTATCCGAACGCAACAAAATGGGATAATTAAGTTATTAGTACATAAATTATGTATATAATTTGAATCAATTTCCTTAAATGCAAGACGTAATTGAAAATCGAAAATAAGAATAAGCTTTAGTAGTATAAATTAACACCTTCTAATTAATTGGCTGCATAGCCCAGTTGGTTAGAACGTTGATCCAGAAAATCAATGGTCGCAGGTTCAAATCCTACTGTAGCAGTTCTTTTAGCGGTTTTCAATTACCAGTTCGATTTGAAACGGTAATTCAACTTTACGTAAAAGGTTGGGTTTTCATTTGATCTTATAACTGTAATATATATTAATATACATGCATTTGCATTCCCAATATGGATTATTCTTCTTCGCTATATATATATATATATATATATATATATATATATATATATAAATTAAAATTAAATTGGTTGTTTTTAAAGTAATACCTGTTATTTGCTATTAATAGACGATTCATTTCAAAATGCAAAAATAAATGTTTATAAATGTCTTCCAAATTATTCATAACTAAAAGATGTTTGGTAAATTAATAATGTTTATCCTCAAATTTTAATATCACTAACCTTAGTTCGAATATGAATTTTTAACTTACAAAACACATTTTGTGCTTCAAATGACTGTTTTGTTAGGTTGAGTACGTAACCAATACTATGAGAGTACTCGTTGGGGAACGAATACTATTTGTACGTTCACAAACGTAGAAAATTTTCAGGAATTGACTTTCTGACGATGTATTCGTTTATGACGTCACGAACGTATACTTTCAGTAACGAATGGATTCGAGAATCGCTCTCTTGTGTGACCACGGTAGCAGACGTTCCACTCTGTAGAATAGAATCAAGTTATATATGTATACTCAACATGCTGCTTAATTATCGCCGTGGCATTTAAGTGCATGATAACACATTGCATTAGCGTTTACCTCTTATCCTACCCGCAAGGTTTTTGACGTTGAAATGGAACTATTGCCGCAAGCGCCATGGACTTAAGTGTAGTCAGAGGCACTAACACAGGCTACCACATTTACAAATACGAATACCAAAGTACACCTTAAACAACAATAAAAAACACAACTAATCATTACCGTAAATATTTTCTTTACTTAACAAAACATTAGTATACTTTTTGAAATTACGGTACTGTATACGTCAAAAGGTCACTAATTATACGAGGGCCATTTTTTTCAACCTCCGAGAGGCTATAAATAAAAGACAAGTTCATATAAAACAATAATTTTATTACCAAAAAATTGGTACACTTACGGTTACTTTTCGACATAATCACCGAAAAGATTAAGACATTTGTCATATTTGTGGACAAGCTTTTCAATACCCTGTTCAAAGAAAGTTCCCGCTAATGAATTCAAGTAGTCCTTGACGTTGGTTTGAAGGTCCTCATTGGTTTGAAAGCGCTTCACACCAAGCCACATCTTTAGGTCAGGAAGAAGATGAAAATCGCTTGGTGCTGTCAGGACTGTATGGCGGATAATCGAAAATGTCCCATCCATCGAGAAGCCGTTGAGTTGCTCCAGCAGTGTGTGGACGGGCATTGTCGCGGACCAGAACAACTCCAGCGGTCAGTTTTCCTCTTCGTTTGTTCTGAATGGCTCTACGCAACCGTCGTAAAGTTTCACAATAAACAACTGCAGTGATTGTGGTTCCGGGCTCCATAAACTCCACAAGCAACACACATTGTTTGTTCCAAAACACAGTAGCCATGGTCTTTCTGTTGTTGAAGGTTTGTTCGAATTTTTTTGGTTTGTTTGGTGAAGTTGAATGTACCCATTGTTGTGATAGTCGTTTTATTTCCGGTGTGTCGTATTGAATCCAGGTTTCATCCCCAGTCACGATTGATTTCAAAAAGTTGTCTCCTTCATCATGATAATGCTCAAGGAACTCCAACGCTGACGCAATTCGTCGAGTTTTGTGGCCGTCCGTCAGCATTCTTGGGACTTAACGTGCACTATGGCCCTGTAGAAAACGAATCACACTTCGCACTTCACACTTGGCGGGAGCATCGATAATAGCGGACATGTCAATAATGGCGGAGTGTGTAGTGCAAAAGCTGCGCAGTCGCCTACAGCGCATGCCCGTTTTCTGCTACCCGCGTAGCGTCTGCACGGTGCGATCGGAGGTTGAAAAAAAAATGGCTTTCGTAGATAAAATAATTACACAAATTGATACCATACCAAAGTAAAAGCACAACTGCCTTTAAAAAATGTAAATACTATGTCTCGTTTTCAAATTATGAATTAAAAATCAAAAGAGCAATAAGTACCAATATTGCAATTACACTAATTGATGCCCCATGCTTAAATATGTAAATAATTGTTTTTACTAAATTTAGTTATGCTCAACCTTTCTAAAGATATAGACTAAAGAACAAAAGGGAACAGGATAGTAATATAACCATTCACCAATCGATTCATCATACTAGAATAAGAACTCAATCGTCTTATAAAAATTTTAATATTTTACGTCTTTATGTTGTCATCAAAAAATTTTTTTAGACATAATGTCCTAAATACCGTTTATTTCGAAAACTTCGAAAAAATAAATGCAAAATCTCCTCAACACGTCCGGTTCTGGTTTGACATTCCCGACCCATACAATGCTTTTCATGGCGATAACTTTCAAAATAAAAATTATAAATGGCGAACCGTGCATGCATTTGTGCATTATAAAGCTAAGGTTTTGCACTTACTTGAGAACAGTTTAGGCACTTTCAGACAACTATATTAATCCACGTTTAGACACTATAACGCAGGCCATAAACTTTAACGCGACGTTAAACTGAACCGCATTAGAAGTGAACTTGGGTGCAAGAGCGAATAACTGACGATTTTTGGGTAAGCAGAGTCGTATATAACAACAAACATATTTAGTGAAGATGAGATGGTAATTACGATGTGAGTGTAAGATGTGGAAGGTAGAATTTGGAATGTAAAAGTGGAAGCTGAATGGTGAAAGTTGGAAGGTATAGGTATAAAATAAACCATTATTCTAAATTTTCTGCGACTAAACCCACTTTTGCAAACGATTCTTGAGAACGATAAGAAACAAGCTGTATAAAAGATTCTATTTGCAAAACAGCTATAGATGGTTGGATATTCTTCCTAAATATGAATACAATAATGTACCACACAGTAGTATTAAAATAATTTAGTGAGTCATGGTGGGCCATAATGGGGTTGTCTCCATCACATGTCGGGGTTGGTTTCATCAAATATGGTGATTGACTGCGTCACATGTCGATGGTTGGCTACGTCGCATGTTGAGATAAAACAACTAAGAAATTGCTGTTTATTTATTATTTTTAAAGCAATATTTTTTAACAACGAAAGCACGAAAACTATCTCATGTAATTAATTCCTGTTTGTATATTATATGCATATTGGCACCCATATGCTTAGTCTTCCATTGATATTTTTTTCAGATAACAACCGAGACGGAAAACTTACTGCGGCTACGTGTGGCTGATATTCGATCTGCAGAGTAGATAAGCTGTATGTGTATTAGATAAAAGTCGTTCATTTACTAATACTTCGCCATAAGAAATACTAAAGTCCAAAAAACCCATTGTTGGTAAATACAAAGATCGTTCATTTCAATTAGCTCCTGCATTGAAGAATCACGTGACTTGATACCGACATGACGTTTTCATTGACATGATGCCCGATATGGCGTTTGACATCGACATGTCACTGTGCGTCATGTGGTTCTTAAACTTAGGAGTTTAGTGATGTGAATTATCTTCGTATTTTCGAATAATATTCTTATTGTGTTTTAAATTTTATTATTGGGAAATATATGTAAAATGAAAGATTTTTATCTAGTACGCCTATAGCTTATCTACTTTGCAAATTTACCAAGCTTTATGGGCAAATTAGTCTAAGTATCGTCAATGCAAATCGCATCCCGTAATGAGTTAAAACATTCAACAGTTGATTAAATTGCGAGTTGTATAAAGAGGAAGATTGTTGCTGACTGATCTCATAAACATGATATAATTGCGTAATAGTTTCTGAATTTTAATTGGATCTAAGATATAGAAATACACCTTCTTGGAAGTAAGGATAGACATTCGACTTTGACAGGTGTCTATGTAATTTATTAGATTCTTATTGTTTAGCTGCTATTCCACTACGATACATTATTCAAATACAATTAAAAACTTTATCTCACTTTTATTTAAATCAAATGAGTTAATCAAATTTTATTTTTTAATCTTTCAATATGCTGCTAAATTTCGGAGGATCCATTACGAGAAGAGCTTTCAAAAGATGTGGTTTAACTGTTTGACATGTAGTATGATATGATAATAGGAAAGTTGAAACTGGATACGCAAAGTTCGTTGGATTGCCATTTATAGTAACCCTCATCTTTATATGATAAGGAGTTGCGTCCGTCCCTTTCAGCATGTCATTGAATTATGGACAGTTTTGGGTATGAATATAACAGCGCTGCCAATAAGTACAACGAATGGGTTTTAATACCCTTTATTATGAGGTGTAGTCTATTAAAATTTAAAATAATGCTAAGAGGTATAGAACTAACAGTTCAATGCCCTGTTCGAAGTAATGGAGATATTACAATAATTACATTAGAGTTTTTTATTGTCTCCTTTACAGTTACATTGTCGTAAAGGAGCGTGTTTTTTAGAAATGAAGTAAACAAAGTTGGCGGTTTTTGTCCTGTAGCAATTTTTCCCGTGACACTTGAGTGATGGTCAAATCATCAATAATGATATGATTTGAAATATTCATGTGATATCTTTTGAACTATTCAGCACCTTTAATAACACCGAGCCCAGACGCAAGAAAGTAGTCAACGAAAATAGCACAAAATGTTTGCTCCATAACGATCGCGAACAAATTTGATATATATTTTACAAACTTCATAGGAACTCTAAATCACCTTGTGTCTACCATTAGAGATGGTTTCGGGCCGGACCGGGCTTTTTAAAAAGCTCGGCCTTGTCCGCAAATTTCAACACCAGCCCGGCCTGAAAGTCCAATCCGTGAAAAATGATCAGCCCGGCCTGAATTCGGACCGGGTCGGACTGAGTCCAAATTTGAGACTATTCATTTCATTTAAGTCAGGTTTATTTAAGCGTCCAATATTTAATAGTGTCTGCACAATTGGAAATAACTCAATTATTACCCGTTGTGACGGTTGTCGCTTCCGCGCAGTAGAGATTGGAGAGTCGGAAATAAAAGGAAATGAACTTTCGCAAGACAAGGCGAGTGCAGTGTAGGCAGGCAGGTTACACTAACTATTTATCTTGTGGATTATGCTTATTACACTAATATAAGGCTCAAATTAGTACAATTATATAAATTGATAAAACTTATATTTTGCTTTCCTCTCTCTCTAACAAATCAATTGCAAACTATATTAATATAACTACACAAAAACGTTTGACAATCTATCGTTATCGCTATGGTATCGGAACACGCTCACGAGAAAGTAATAATTAATTCATATAAACTCAATTTAATTTCACGTATTTTTACGTTGAACGTCAGCATCGGTCTTATACTGCTGGGATGGTTTTATGTTATTTCCTCCATGGTTTTGAAGTTGTATAAATACAGGTTCAACATTTAGAAAACCCTCTTGCTTGGTTCGTCCTCTTACTATTAGCCTTTTCTGTAAAGTTAGGATTTTAAAATGCGTTTTGTACATAGTGTGCTAATATAAGTTAAGTTGGAGGTTCTAGCACCCAGCCGTAGACAAATGTAGCTTGTATTTTTTCATCCTAAGATAGTACCAGAGAGAAGATAGTATAAGCTACATTTTTTTTTGTTTGCTTTATTTGTGTTGCTGTTTTGGAAGATTGACATTTCTATTTGATTGATTCCGCAATAAATTGCAAATTAAACGTTACGAATTGCATGCTCACAACACGAATGAATATGTACATTATTCCTAAAGCTTGCGATAGAGCATTTCCTACTGTTTACCTTTCCGTGTAAATTAATAAAAATAATGAAACAACAATTCACTTTGTTTTGTAGAGATCGTCAGTCTAATTGGTGAGGAGAATATCCTCAGGTGTCCAAAACAAATTTTAGTAAATTGCTTGTTGAGAAGGATCACTTCAGTCTACGTGGTGAGGAGAATATCCTCAGAAGGGTTTCCCGAACAACTTTGAGTTTAAGGATTTTTATTTTAATTTTAGTATAAATTAAGTGATTTTGTTTATTAAGACAACAATTCACTTTGTTTTGTAGAGATCACTAGCTTACTTTATAAGGAGAATATACTTAGATGTTCAAAACAAATTTTAGTGAATTGTTTGTTGGGAAGGATCTCTTCAGTCTACGTGGTGACGAGAATATCCTCCGAGGAATTTCTTGAACAACTTTTAGTTTAATGATTTTTAATATTTTTGTTTACTACTGATGATGACCACATAGTGATCGAAATACGTATTTATTTAATATATATATATATATATATATATATATATATATATATATATATATATTATTCTGAAGTATCTGCTGAACCGCTAACTAATTTGAGCTCCATCTATGGGTGATCATAATACCTTGTTGCTTACTTGGATTGAAGCCCCACGCTTGGGTAGCTATAATATTTTGTATTACCTTGATGATGGCCTTCCTTAATGGACGCCAAACTACTGCCAGCTTTTTGCTATAAATCTCCAAATCACAGCTTCATCAGGGAAGGTTGCCATGGCTGCTCAGCTGCTATCTGAAATATACTACCGTACTAAAAAGCAAACGAGTCTACAGTGACGATTTATTCATAACAACATACTACACCAAAAATCCTCATCAATTCTTATTTCACACGTTGATAAAATTACAAACATTCACCTTTGGAATAATACATTTTTCCAAATAATTTCTGTTAAAATTTTTATCTACAGATTAAATTTTATTTTTAAGTAACATGGTCTTTTCATACCCCTTACGTTACCCCAGTTTTAATAAGAGCTCATAGTAAAACCTATAAACACTCGGGCTAATTTTCACACAACCAAATACCATAAGTCACTTTTACCTTGTACATACACAGATATTACATAAATTGTTTTACACATATAAAATTCCCACATAAAAATATCGTCAAAAAATAAATTATAAAAGTCCATACGGTACCTCTAAGTCCTTTAAATTTATAGAAATAAACCCATAAGACATAAAATGTCATTACACACAAAATAAATTCACAAAACAATTATACACAAAAGTCTGTTACCTGGAATGCACCAACACACATGTGGTCAGAATCATACCATCGATGACTGTTCTCCTTATCTATGACTGCACGTTCTGGAACCTCTCCAACTTATATGATACCATTTAAGACTGCACGCTTCTATTCTAATTTCTCTATCACTACTTGACGATATAGTCGGATTCTACCAACTCTGCTACTGGTCTAATTTACAATGGATACACCACCAAATCGATCCATCAACAATTACTGCTACATTTCTGTGCATGCCTTGCACCAACAACCAGATAAAAAGCAGTTTGTACTTACTTTCATGAAGTATACATCGGAGCTGTAAACTATCTTCTCATTAATTCGAATACTGCTAGTACAAATGTTTTACACCAACTTGTGGATAACTTTTATTTCAAGTATTATATTATTACTTGTTCACTACTATTCGCAGACGCGTCGATGAAAATCAAAAGAGAGAAAGAGCCCTACTACCTCCTGCTGGTGCTTATATAGCCCATTTTTGCCTTCCTCCCCTTAAGCTTCAAAATACTCACAACTCCGTTGATACAAACAAAACAGCTTTCTTGGTAAATTTCAAACGGTTAACACGTTTGTTAAAACCCCTCATAAGAAATACTCAACTGCCACTCTAATTCCGAAAAATACAGTATTGCCCGAAATAAACAGTACTGAAACTAACTTGGCGGTGTTTTTATGCGTGCGCTGTCACACTCAAGTTAGCTAGTATAGACCTGTCAAGTAAACCTCAAACAAGTAATTAGTAGGGCCTAATTGTTAAAAATGGTGTTAAGTACAGAGGAGAAAGTGTTTCTGGTAGAGCATTATTTTCGTTTATACGGAATCGGCCGACATAATGGTGCAAGTTTGCTATACGTGTCTGATCAATTCACACAAAGGTTTAATAAACGTTCTCCAAGTAATGCTGTAATTTTGAAGGTTATTGAAAAGTTTAGAAATACAGGTAGTGTATTGTGCCAACGAAAAGGAAACTCGGGGCGTCCCACGACAGTTAACAACAACAATAACCATGAACGTGTTTTTGAGCAAATCTTAGAAAATCCGAAGTCAGCCAGGCAAGGACAGCGTTACAACTTGATTTAAAAGAACTTCCTTTCAAAGAATCCTGAAGGAGCTGGGTACATTTTCGTATGTGATTCAGGTACATCAACAACTACATCCTCAGGATTATCGCAGTAGAGTGGAATATTGCGCCAGAATTCTCGCGTTACAGTATGAAAATCCTGATTTTTTGAAAAATGTTTGGTTTTCAGACGAAGCACATTTTCACTTGTCAGGCTATGTGAATCGTCGCACAAATCGATTTCTGGGCTTTGCCAGACCCGATGAGGTTCAAGAGGTTCCTTTACATAGTGAAAAAGTGAGTGTCTGGTGTGCTGTTTCCGGACACGGAATCATTGGTCCGTACTTTATCGAAGAGAATGGTAGGCAAGTCACACTTAATCAACAGAGGTACAGACAAATTTTAACACGATTTATCCCTGATCTACGTCAATTCTGTCGTGCACGTAACTTGGCATTTCGAAACCAATTTTTCAGCAGGACGGGGCAACTTGCCATACTGCTGCCGCAATTCGTCAATTTCTTCAAGAACATTTTCCAAGCAAATTCATATCACGATTTACTGACTTTCCTTATCCTTCACATTCTCCAGACCTCACACCTCCAGACGCATACATTTGGGGCATGGCTAAAAATGCCGTTTTCAAACGGGCACCACAAACCATCGATGAATTAAAGGATGCCGTTAGAGTCTTCTTCGCAGCCCTGAGACAACCCTTATTCAATAACATGACCAGAAACTTAGAACATCGTTATGAAGTCTGTCTCGAACGAGGAGGTGCACATTTAGAACATATAATAAAGTGTCAATAATATGTATTTTTTAAATATACAAAACAATTACAATTTCAGTACTGTTTATTTCGGGCAATACTGTACTTGTTTAGCCCTCATCAATTCCTTGTAAATTTCTACTCTAATATCAATTGCCACCGAAATCTCATAATTTTGACTTTACAAACAAACTATTTTTTACGAAAGTACAAGTTTGCGCTCTAACCGACATCAACTTCGTCGAATGCTAGCCACTACTCTCCGAACGTTTACAATAACATCCCTTCTACGGAACTATTTGTCTCCTTCCATCTGATACACACAATCTTCCATCGCTTATTTTTTTTGTAACTTGTTCTTGTCCTTGACGCAATAGCCCTCTCCAAGCAATCTTCCAAATAATCTTGTCTCATTTACATATATATTCTATCTGATACTCCATTTCTATTTATTTGTAGCAGTTTGTACTTGTACGTTATCTCTTTTATTCCCCACTAAATATTACAATCTTTTAATGATGTTTATAGAACGTGCGGCATCTCACTCGTACATATTAAATCCATTCTTACCTTGTATTCCTGTATTTCCCCCAAGTATGTACGTTCCCTGTTAAAATACGTAGAAATTTAACAACTGTTGAACATATTTACAACAATATTAAAAAATCCTTGACTAAAACTACTTTCAAACTCGTATACAAATACCAAGAACGTGATGTTTTGTCTGCCCCTCTGTAACCATTAAGCTTGTTTAAAACACTTTCACGCTTGTTACAAACAAACTAGGAAAATATTCTTCCCTCTGTTATAAATAAGCTTTTGAAGGTTATACAAATGCCAACGTTTTACCAACTACACTTTATAAACAATGATTAAATATGTTCCTAATTTACCCTACGCTATCTTTTAAAAGTTACACTATACACACTTGCAATATTACATTATAACACATAAAGCAAATTTACTCATTTAAACTTACTGATATTTTTTTATTAAATTGTAAATTTCCATGCTAGAGCTACGGACATGGTTTCAAATTTTTAATTATTTGTAATTACATGTGAAAACTTGTACTAAATTATCAAATGACCTATCTAACCGCTTTTAATCTATAAATTTCACAGTAATATATTATAATGAATAAATGTTCGAGAACTCTACACAATTGTAGTTCTATACTTTGTACCGGTTGCCTATCCCCAGCAATGAAACACTTCAGGGAGAGTTCAATCGCAACAGTTTCTGTTGTGCGTATATAATAAAAGTTTTTTTTTATTTGGTTGTTCTTAATTACTTCCACGGATCCTATATAGTTTTATAATGGTTACTGCTCAAAACGTGAAACATATGTCCGTTTTAAAAACAATTATTTCAATAGATTATGATTTTAAACAAAATGTGGACTACTTATAAATTAGTTCTTACTCAAATGACTGTTTATTGGTGTACTGTGAATTTGAAACCATATACGATACTCCCACGTGTCTTTCCTATCATGTGCTGCTGCAGGGCTCCCGTATATTTACCCGTAACTTCAAATAAGTGTTACTGTTTTGTAGTGTTATTCCTATTTAAACAAGAAAACCTCAATTTTGTAAATAATTAAGTCAAGAAAAATTTCTTGATTTGCTTGTCCAAATCCCGTATCTCGATCACAATTATTTCAAAATGCAGTGGTTCCCTTACAAGGTAATGTATAATAACCCAATTCCCTTTTTACCGCATCTAACTACGGGTACTAATACTACTGGCAAATATTATTTAATTAGTTTTTACTTTCCTTAAAATTTGGCTTTTCTTCTGGTTCTTCTAGTATTGTGTTGACGGTCTTTGTTTGTGGGCCGTTTGCTGTCTTTTCTATGTGTCTTAGTCCCATTTTTTTCTTACGTCCTACATTATTCCTATGGTCACTGATACTCTCTAGAAAAATTACTTCTAGTCAAACGAAACTATTCTTCTTGGCAACAAATATATTTTCGTTTAATTATACTTTTCCTTTTGTTCACAATCTCTTATCTGGTTTTCAATATAACATACCCATAGGTTAACATTATCAATAAAAAGTATCAGAATTAAAACTTAAAATTCAATCCTCCTTTTTACCAAAAGTCATCTGTCATCATTATTTTTTTTTAAATTCTTCAATCTTAGATATTTCCTTAACTACCCTCGGCCTACTTACTTCAACATCATATTTTTACATACATCTCCTTTATATCCTTATACATCTTAATTAATTAAACAAATAAATAAATAAATTAATATGCGTTTATTATACATAAATAATTACTCTGATTCCCAATTTTTTTAAAAATCTCTAGTTACTTAAATTTACAGTTTTAAACATTCGACCATAGTTTTATATAAAATAGGCTCTTAAATTTAAACATCTACTTAATCAAACAATCCCTCCAATTCCGCATCTGGTATATCATTACAAGGACGCAACCAAGACGCCAAAAAATGGCTTAAGCGCTCCTAACACCCATGAATGTGATCTCCATTAAAATACAGTAGAATGTCTTAAGAACAATGACTAGCAAGAGCGCGGTGTTCATAGCCCAAGCCACAACAAAACTATTTAGCCACCGTATGTTAAAGTCTATTCCAATACCCTACATGCTCAAAATTACAGCAGCAGTTCAACAGAGCACAAGGACATCACACCTGGAGTATTGTTGAACACAAGTATTTATATAAACTGCTTGTTTAGGGTATCGAAACAGTTCGCCTATTATCACTGAAGTACCAATATTTGCCAACTCCTAACATCTCTAGCCCCCTCCCTCGAGTGTCCATTTATATATATATATATATATATATATATATATTGCTATGGTCTGCTATTTGAAAATCAGGCCCCACGAATTGGGCGCCATAAAAATGCAGTGGTCTTCACTGGAATTATGTCTTAAAAATCGTGCCCCACACTTTGGGCGTCATAAAAATGCAGTGGTCTTCTATTTGAAGCCCCTGCTTCCTCCTTTTGCGATCGAAATATAACTCCAGCAATTTGCACTTAAATAAAACTTCGTTACCAATTTCGTGTTTAATTATAATATGTTCTAGTTTGATGTTTACAAAAATTGCTTCTCCAAATTGAACTACCACGGCTAGCTCTGTGCACCACCTCCTATGACATGCTTACCTTAACTCCACATTCTTTCAACACCTTTACACACAACAAATACAAAAATTACGCTTGTAATAAAAAAGAAACAATAATCGCTTTGATAAGAAAAGGTACTTTCAAAGATCAGTTTAAATAAATACGAAAACAGCATTCGTGTTACAGCAGTTATTTTGTACAATTATCCAAAAGCTTTATCTACACAAAACAACAGACGTAAGTTAAAAGTCCGGCCACGATAACAAGAGCGAATAACAGCATGATATGAAAATTCAAAAGAGTTTCATCAGAAATCAGCTTGCAGATACTGGAAATATTAAAGACGAACGTGGTTGGTTGCAACAATCTGTAAGACTGCTTGGAAAGCCAATCCAAATGTAGTGGGAAAAAGCTATATAACACCCACCGGTGATATGACAGAGCAGTCTCCACTTAAAGCACGTCGAATCTACAACATTTTTAATCAGATATCTACGCGTCATATAAATAAAATGTATATTATAGCGAAATAGTGCTGTGTAACAATTGCGTTAAGAATTATGAAGAATTTTTGCCGTTTTTTCAGAAAACGGCTTCTAATCTGTGTCGAAAGCAATTCTAATTCTGGGTCAATTCTAATTCTGTTTCTAACTAGAATTCACGAATATAAGAAATTCTAATTCTAATTATAATTCTGGTTTTAATTCGAATTCACGGATATAAGAAATTCATAATTGAAAGAAACACACGAATTCCAATCGATATTTAAGGCGTATACAGAGAAATATAGAATAAAGCACGTGGTGATTTTGGAAACAAAGGGTAACCGAACTGAATTATTGGTTCAAACGTAAGGAGTACAAAGCAGAGCATTGGTTCGCGATTGAAGATGATAAGGGGGTGTTGATCCACAACACGAAACAACATATCAGGAGATCACAGGTTAGACCTACCTAGTTTTAAGGAATCTTTTCAATTTAAATTTTTACACTGAATATATTAAATTTCTCTAAAACTTGTAAAGAGTCAACGAGGACATTGCATACGTTGAAACTTACGTAAAAAAAGGTCTCGAACGTTCCAGATTTTTTTGTAAAGGTATCGTTTTTGATGACTTTATTTTAAATTAAAAGGATATAAATTTTGAGATAAATAATCCATATAATATTAATTGATTGAAGGGGGTATTTAAAGAATTACGAAAATTGTGAAGTGTAAATATTATTTCCTTTCATTATATTAATGTTGATTGACTTTGTTTTATCAATTCAAACAGGTAATCATAAAGGGGTGAAAGAAAATTGATCATCGTAACGTTGTGTACTCTGTATATTTAAAAGGGTTAGCCGTGGCATAATAAAATAAAAATAAAATTAAAAGATTAAATAGAGAAACACAGAGAGGTGACGTTCAGCGGAACGTTTATTACACCGAGTACGGCGTTATCATATCAATATATATGTATAAATTCAACCAATTTGAAGTTTCTTGACCATTTATTATTTTATAATACAACTTGGATTTTGGTCATTAAATAATTTGTAACTAATCTTGCATTCACTTTTAAATAAGATTAAAAATAGTCTATTACTCTTCTACCGTGCATCCTAAAGAGTAATCCTTTCACAATTTGGATCAATCTTTCCTACCGTTAGCCCCCCCCCCCCGCAAGGTGCACATAGGGTTAAGTCTTCAGCCTATCTTGTTTCTGACGAATAACGTTTCACTTTATCCCACTCAACGTCTTTAAACATATTTGCTACTTCTACAAAATCAGTAACATGATCAGTAGACACAATGCATGGCCGAATTCGCCGTAACACAATCTTCGATATGCCACAAGAAAATTTTTCGTACTTAGCGACGTTATGCCTTTAAATGAGTGGCCTTGTAGATGGCACACGTAAACAAAACTATCCACAATTTAGAGATGCCTTTTAAGAACAATCGCCCAGCGTAAACACGTAGCTAGCAGTTTCTTAATTACTCGTTGACTTTGTAAAATTTGAAATAACTTTCTTGGAATTCTCATAACAGTTTGAACACCCGCTAGGCAATTACTTGCATGAGTTTCGCTAATCAATAGCCGAACTATCAAATGATCACCCATACACAATATTGGTTGCCGCAAAAAATGCGAGTCTTTGCTTTCAGTAATCTTAGTTAGGATCCGCGCTAATCCATCCTTGCTTTTCTCAGCTTTGCATTGATAAAGCCAATGATTTTCCAGTTTTCTGTCCTTTTGTACCTATAAGAAAAATTTCGTTTCGGCATAATTCAGTTCAACTGTCGAGTATTCTTTATTATAACTACGCGCACGATTTTTTCAACGATGTATACGTTCAAAGCAACGGATGTTTTGAGTATGTAGTATAAATTAACAACGAATGAACAGTAGCATCCAACTTTGTGCAACATATGCCGACAAAATGGCTTGACACCATTCCATAACTACCAACTCCTTATCTGGTACAGGTTGTTTCCCTGGCCAGGTTCCTGCTTCGAGTTTTAATAATCTCACCTCCTCCCCACCATCGTAAATCTAACAGTTCCTTTGCATCACATTGACATGATGGAAGATTAGCTGGGCTTCAATTGCCCCGAATGTGCCTCTAGTCACATTACGGCCCAGCGTAAACCGTAGCCAGTAGTTACTTAATTACTCGTTGACTTTGTAAAATTTGAAATAACTTTCTTGGAATTCTCATAACAGTTTGAACACCCGCTAGGCAATTACTGGTATGAGTTTCGCTAAACAATAGACGAACTATCAAATGATCACCCATACACAATATTGGTTGCCGCAAAAAATGCGAGTCTTCGCTTCCAGTAATCTTCGTTAGGATCCGCGCTAATCCATCCTTGCTTTTCTCAGCTTTGCATTGATAAAGCCAATGATTTTCCAGTTTTCTGTCCTTTTGTACCTATAAGAAAAATTTCGTTTCGGCATAATTCAGTTCCACTGTCGAATATTCTTCATTATAACTACGCGCACGATTTTTTCAACGATGTATACGTTCAAAAAAACGGATGTTTTGAGTATGTAGTATAAATTAACAACAAATGAACAGTAGAATCCAACTTTGTGCAACATATGCCGACAAAATAGCTTGACACCATTCCATAACTACCAACTCTTTATCTGATACAGGTTGTTTCCCTGGCCAGGTTCCTGCTTCGTGTTTCAACAATCTCACCTTCCTCCCCACCATCGCAAATCTAACAGTTCCTTCGCATCACATTGACATGATGGAAGGTTAGCTGGGTTTCGATTGCCCAGAATGTGCCTCTAGTCACATTACGGCCGCGAAATTTGGATGCGAAACAAAACAAAGATAGAAAATAAGAAGTTTTAGGGATGTGGTTCTACAGGAGATTGCTATAGGTCAGCCAGACAGATACAGTTAGTAGCGATAAGATACCATATATAAATGGTTTAAAAATATGAAAGTATAAGTGTAATTAAGTGAAGGTGCGAAAAGATAACAGGTCAAATTTTGAAGCATGAAAAAATAGTTAGGATAGTAATAAAGTGCATAGTAGAAAGTAAAGTCTCTAGAAGACAGCAAGGCTCAAGCACAATGAAAAAGTTATCTCAGGATAGAAAACCGCGGAGAGTGGTATCAAACCAACTTTTATATTGCGGCTAAGGGAGAAACACAGACATAAAATTGATGTTGATCTACAACACAATTCCTCAGCATAATAAAAATGAGTTTAAAAATTGTGCGGTTAAAAAAAATTTAAAGTGTTCTAAAGTATTGTATTTCCTATTCGTTATTGCTAGCTTAGTCTAAATTACTTTTGTAAGGTTTACTGAAGCGATCTATCTGTGTTGTTAGTTAAAGATTTTTCCACATCTGCCTTAAGCTGATTTAACTGTTTCATAATTTTAGGATTTATTTTGTAATTCTCTCCACAGGCGTTCAACTTAATTATACTGACCGGTTCCATAGCATTTTTAATACTTGACCTTATTGCGTCTATTTTTTCAAGTAAAGCGGGGTTGATACGAACATCAAAATCCACACTTAACGTTGCATTAGTGTTACTCGCATTTGAATTTTGAGACTTTACAGGCAGCTGAATGTCATCATTTTCTATTGGATTGCGCGCGTTCACTGAAGAAGTTCTTGATGCGCATGATTGGTTAAAATTACTACAATCTTTTAAGTAGTCCAAATCATTTAGGAGATTATACGCTTGATTTAAATACAAACTTGACTGTTTATCATGGTTGTTAGTTTGGTCAATGCTTCTTTTAGTCTTAAAAGACCTGGCAGTAGGAGTTACCACATAACTGACTTTGGACGTGAGAGGTTTTTGTGGTAAATTCGATAGGCGATTTCTAACATTTTTTTGAACTACTCGTTCTTGTGGGATACGAATTGTTTCTTTACTTCTGGGATTAAGTAAGGTTGAAGATTGAACCTTAAAAGGATTACACTTTGTTTTAACTATTTGTGTAGTTGCACACCGTCGCAAAAGAGACCTGTGAAAAGGTTTTTCTAAAGGCTTGGAATGTGTTCCTAGCCGTTCCAATGGCAAGAACTGTCGTAAAGGCATTTTATCGAAATCTTTAGCGGTATATCCAGAAAATGAATTATGATGAGGACTGCTTTTTGTAAGTTGTGGACGAACGGGTTTTATGTAGTCGTGATTCACCTGTAGGTACTTATATCGATTCTTAGTTTCCGGTATATATTTACCATGTAGTTCTTCTTCTGCTACTGGCTGTCTGCGAAGAACTTTCGTGGGTTCAGTTTGGATATTGATATCTAAATTATAGGCTACTTTAGGGGATCGAGTGACAGCTTCTCTAAATATATGGCTTCCATAGACTAATGGGCTATAGTTCAAATCAGCACCGTGAGGATTCTGAATAAGGCTGTCTTGATTGCCCTTGAAATCATGATTCTTAAGAGTAACGCTAGACGAGTCTACCTTAATTTTATCACTGATGAACGGAAATTGTTGCTTCTTTGATATAGTATAGAGTGATTCCGTTCTCTTAGGATGTTGGATGCTCCAGGAGCTCAAATTTTGGCTTAAAAATGGTTCTTCGTGTGTTTCCGGTTTTTTGAACATAATTTTGGTTTGTTCTATTTTAATCTCATTACTAGTACCAAATATAGGTTCTAATACTTGAGGACTTTCGGCTATTTGGGTTTTGCTACGTTCAAGATATTTCAAACTTTTTATCTTCGGGCGGTATTGCTGGTATGTAACCGATGATGTATCATTCAGATTTTCCTTAACTTTTGGCCTTCCCATAATATAGTCAGCTTCCTCTGTAGGAACGTTTTTGGTACAAGAACTATTGTTAACTCGAATTTTATGTGGTTTCGTATCATTTATCATCATACGTGGTTCAGCTATCGACTTTCTTTTGTAGCTAATAGGCACATCGTAAATTTTGTAAACCATATCTCCTAAACTACGAGGAATATTATTTAGATTATTTTCATTCTGATACTTTAATTCTGTGTCAGATGTGTTACTCACTGGATTTTTATTATGATATTCAAAAATTTGTACTGCTGCGTTTAGTTGTACTGCGTTTTTGAGTGCAGCATTGTCATCTACTTTACGAGCAACATCTTCAGTGCCTTCAATATTTAAATCATAACGTGGCGTACTGAACTGCAACAGAACGTTGTCTTCTGTAGAATTGTCTGCGTAATTAGAAGTTATTCCTATTTGGTTTAGTGTGTCAGTAAAACTTGAAGTAGGATTTTTCAAAGCTGTTTCAGCCACTAATGGCTGTGGTAAAACTGCTTGACCTTTTAATGATACAAAAGTTAGCGTTATATTAACCGTCTGATTATTAACACTGTTTTGCTCAGGCATATTTACAAACATAGAAGAGCTCCTTCCTCGACCATCATAACCACCGCCATTGCTTTCCACAGACGGATCGATGTTTAATGTGTTCTTTCTAAACTCGTCATTCCAAAAATTTCTCGCAAGTTTAGATCCAAATCTAATATTGGGTTTTGGTCTGTTTATTTTATGTTTTGCGGGAAAATTTAATTTTGTAACTTTTGAAGCAGTTGCTTCATTGCTAATCGTCTTTTCTTTATTTTCAAATTCTGCTCTCTTCCTTTTTAGAGCAGTCACGCCATCAGCTCTTGTAGTGGTTTCAAAGTTGTAGTGGGCATCCGTAAAGCGTCTCTTAAGATGGTGAAACTTTGAATTTACAAAGTTATTAAGCTCTAACGCGTTAATAAGTTTAAAACCTTGTCCTTGTTCATTATACGAATGACGCTTTCCTAGTGACGTTCTATGACGAACAGGCCTAACTTTATTGGTATTTAGTGAATCTTTTAACGAATTTTCTTGCTCAATGTCTAGGAACATGTCACACTTGTGTATAGTATTACGTAATTCTTGTTTATTACTAGACAAAGGGTCATATATCTTATGTGTATATGCATGTGGTAGTAGCATCAACAGGATAGCACTAAAAATTAAAGAAGTTGTGGAATAATCTAACAAACGTAAGACCCGTTTATAATACTTACAAGATCAACACATTCCAAAGCATTTGCAGAAACCATCAAGCAGTGAAGGGTTCATAACCTCCCATTAACATATTATATTTACAAAAGGAAGATAGCGAACTTTGTAAAAATATTGAGACCTTTCAAAAAACTGTCAAAATCGTGGATTGTTCAAAAGCACCCTGATTTACAACTTCAAGCTGTTTCAGTGTTGTAATAAAGTATCGAACGTGTATAAACTGATCATTTACATACGCTATAAACCTTTAAAAATGATGTCAGTGAAATTAAATGCTATAACCTCTTTGACCTAAATAGACATCTTAATTCAAAAACGATTAATCAAAAGTATAAGGTTAAAGTAAGGGACGGGTTTCAATTAGAATGATTTTGGCGTTTTAATAAGCAACGTTTTTAATGATTTACAGTTTCGTTGCTAAACATTTTATTTTAAAATTATAAAATGATTCCTAACACCGCGCTAAAAAGGGTAGCGTAAAATACACTTCGAATTCATTCAATGAAATAATAACACATTACATTTATCTCGGCATAGTTGAACCCGATTTAAAACCAACCCGATTGAATTTGAACTCGATTCGAACGCGTTTCTACTGAACCTAACCAACCCCCTCGAATGAACCCTCTTTCAATTCGCTTTGAATTATGTACACATTATAATTTGAATAAGGGCCGCTATATTTGCGGTCACGTCCCCAATGCTCCACCCGAAGGTACTACATTGGGTTTAAATGCGAAAATTATACGTGCTACTAATGTAATCTAACTTCAAAATTGATCTATCCTAAATAAAAATCTAACAGAGCTAAAACAAAGACTAAAAATAGGGTTTGAGTAATGGTATCCCTAGCATTGATTTTAGAGTGTGTCCGATCAACAAGACACAAACAAAAGTAAAATGGGAGGGATCCGTAATACCGGATAGTCGCCAGCTTTGCTTACCGGTGCAACCTGAGGGGTCTTCTTAACACTATCCAAATATAGCTAGCTAATTTTAAAAATGGATTTAAATTTTCTAAACACTCGTCAAATATTTTAATAGTGAATCCTCCACCCTGACTAAGTGATTTGGTCTTAATCCGTCCCTAGCTTTCCCTATCAAGCCCTAACTGATTTATATTATAATTACAATCTTCTCTGTTACATTCTTCCTTCCTATAAAAATGCAACTACCAAAAATGGCAGCAGAACGACAAAAAAACAATTCGAGCCCCAAAATATATTACATGCAAATAAATATAAAATATAAATATAAATTAATATAAAATAAAAATAAATATAAATAAATAAACATCTAAAAGCACAAGCATGTAACAGTGCATAAATTAGCAGAAGCATCACCCAAATAAATTATCAGGTGTATTCGCATGAGCATTATGTCGGCTAGCGCCATTACACACAAACACACAAAAACGTGCTCGTTAAATTATTTTAAAGTCTTCTTATTAATACAAGTCAATGCTTATGCGAGTACAGTCGCCACAATTTTATTTCTACCTCGTATATAAATTTCTCCAGCATCCGAAGATCTGGTCGTCTTCTTACGTCTATTGATATCTTACAGCTAAGGGGAGATGGATATGCATTGTTAAAGTTCTGGTGGGTATGCACTAAACGTTCAGAGGGGTGTGTGTTGGAATCACTATTACTTTTAAGTCCTGGAGGGATGCGCGGTTTCACTCTATTTTATTGCTTTATTTATTTGACTGATTTAAATTTAGGGTTTTTGATTTAGTTCGTTTTTATTTATTTGTTTTGATTTATTCCCAATATTCCGCGCGTTTAAGGTGAGACAGTGATTGTTTTAGTGGTGCGGGGATTTGTCGTGCGTATTAGGCTTTTTAGTTAATTTTTAGTTTTCTTAAATTTTTTTTTCTTTTTTGTTTTTTTAATACAGGTTTTGGTTATACCATGCTTATGTCCTTTTCTCATGCCAAGTCAAAATCAAAAATTTTTAATCCTCCTTCACCCCCTCCGATTTACGCGCGGTTATCGCCGTCCAATCTCGCGACCCTTCCCGCAAATTCTATGAAGACTGCCCAGAACGCCTTCGGGCTAGCCACTTCCCCAACTTCCTCTAGGCTCTTTAGCCACGCGAACCCTACCATAGCTAATTTCATATCAGCTAACCCTAGATTTGCCACCTCGAGTGGACAGCCGAAGCGCACGTGCTCTGCGCTTTCTGCGCCCTCACCGCATTTGCAGCGGTCATTATCCGTTAAAGCGAATCTTTGTAAATACGCTTTCAAGGCGCCGTGCCCTGTTATCAGTTGCACCATTTTATAATGGAGTTTCACTTCGATCTTACCTCGAACTTCTATGCTCGGTATGAATTTGTGGGTCAATCTTCCTGTGGCAGCGTTGTTCCACCTCTCTTCCCATTGTCGAATTAACTTTTCGCGCAGCTTTCTTTTAATTAGAGACCTCGGTATCGACGAATGTGATATCCGAAAGTCGCCCGTCGCGACCTCTCTAGCTAATTCATCAGCACTATCGTTTCCTACGTTACCATCGTGCGACCTAACCCAACAGAATTTTAAACGTCGGAACTCGAGCGCCGTATGCGCAATCTTCCAGATCTCCGCTTGGAGGTCCGTGGAGGTGTTCATATTTACTATCACTGATTATATAACACTCGTCTCTGCCTGTATGGTTTATTAAGTAATCGATAGCCTCTTGTATGGCTACCAATTCGCACTGGAAGATAGTGCTCCAGTTTGCGAGTTTGGTTTGAAACCGAAACACCTCCCTTTCCTGTTTATACACGACAAACGCTGCGTCTGCTGGCCCATCGTTCACACGTGAGCCGTCCGTATAAATTCTGATACCCGTCGCGTCCCCGCCACCTTCGACAAACTCGATTCCTCTAATATCGACCGGGTATCTTAATCCTGACACGACGATTTGCCTCTCAACTTCCCTATTGCTAAGATTAATACCTTCGATGATTTCGCCCCCTTTTCCTGCATCTACTAATCTCCTGTCTCTAATCAACCTAACGATATATTCGATAGGGAGAGTTTTACTGATCACCAGGACCGCTTCCGTGGAGGTGGTCCTGTACGCCCTCGCCTACTTTACCGCGGTTATTCCTTGTACGCTGGCCAATTGTCGCATTTCCCGGACTTTACAACCTTCTGACCATACAAATGCTGCGTACGGCACTGCCGGCTCTATCGCTGCGGCATAGACCGTCCTCAGCGATTTGCTCCTGAAACCCCAGTTTATTTTCGTCGCCGCCATCCTTTTATTTGATAATTCGCCGCCCTTGCTTTTTACGTATTCTACGTGCGTATTTCAATTTAATTTATCGTCTATTTTGACACCGAGGTACGTGATGGCGCCTTTGAACAGGTTTTTCTCCCCTCCTAGCTTTAGCCTAGAGGTTCGCTGTCCCGGTTTGTCCCGAAATATAGTGCTTCCGATTTTGACGTATTAAATTTCAATTTTACCTCCCGCAACCATTCGTGCAATTTATATAGCGTCTCGTTTGGTTTTGTTCGCATGTCCATTAATAATCGCGATCTGATAATTAAAAGCGTGTTATCCGCAAACCCAACGATTGAGCATCCTGCGGGCAACTTGACCCTAAAGATGCTCTCATATAGCAACTTCCAAAAAGTGGGACCAGAGCATGACCCCTACGGCCACACCCCCTTTCCACCTCGCGCGACACAACTTCACCTGGAATTTCAACCTGTGCCAGTCGCCCCGAGAAATAGCTTCTTGACTAAAGACGTCAAGTTCCGCGGACAACCCCTACGATCTAACTTACAAACGATTAATGGCCATCAGGCAGCATCAAATTCTCCTGAAATTTCCAAAGCAACAACAACACAGTGCTCTTTAGCATCTCTCGCCTGCTTAATTTCCTCGACAACGAACTTTAGCGCGTTGATAGTCGACTTTCCCTCCATGAAACCGAACTGTCAGTTATTAAAACCGCCGCTATCTCGCACTAAGTGCTCAACTCACGTAGTCATAACGCGATCCAAAGCTTTCCCCAGCACCGGTAGCAAACTAATTGGACGATAGCTGCCCGGGTCTGACGCATCCGCCTTTTTAGGTTTAGGGATAAATTTCACGTTCTGGACTTTTCAGCAACGCGGAAATACGTCCCTTTCTAAACAAAAATTAAACAATCCGACAAAGACACACGGGGCTAACAGGCACGTCTTCAGAGTTACGTCTGAAGTGATTCCGTCATGCCCCGGTGCCTTCTTAAAGTTCATCCTCCTAAGAGTCCTTACGACCTCGTGAACTAAGATTGCCTTATTGGCACCTGTTCCTTGCGCCTCAAAAGCTTCCCCACGTACTAAATCGTGCAACCTCCTCATCCTCCTCGGGATTATCTGATTGAAAAAATTTCTCTAATAAATACTTTACCGTGGTTATAAAACCTTCAGTGTATTCGCCATTTGTTTTCTTTATGTTATTGAGCGCGATTTTCTGTTGTTTACTCCTTATTACGCACTATGCGATACCCCAACGTTTCTTCTCGGAAATTCGCGTGCAGAATTCTTAAAATTTATTTGTTCGCGTTTCTTCTATAAATATTTTATATTCGCGGTTACTTTGATTATATTTGAGTCTCCGTTGTTCTCTTATTTTTCCCGAGGCGCGTTGATAGCGGTGTGTTAGGTTACGCGTTTCTGCCCGCTTGGTGGTTAGTTCCCGAGTCCTTACATGTGATTTTTTTCCAATGTTCCACCAGAATGTACTACATTGGCCAGGAAGCGAGTTTTTTTTTACCTGGAAAATTTGGAGTTTTGCCGAAACCTTGGTGTTTCAAGCAAGGTAGGGATATTTAACGTGCGTGACAACACTCACACACCGGACCTCCATTTTACCACTCACCCGAACGAGAGTGTATTTTTGTGAAAAATGCTCGCCTAACATTTTTCAAGCGTATCGTGTTGGGATTCGAACCCGGGACTCGAACCCGGGACCTTAAGCGTAGTAGTCACACACATACCACTACGTCACGGAGCCGCCAGTTCCCGAGTCCACCAGGGCACGCTGTCTTTAAATGTTTTTTTCGCGGCATGGAGTACGACGACGCGTCTACCACCGCGTCGTTAAATTTTTTTGCGAGGGTTTCTATATCATCTGCCTCTTGGCAGTTTAATAGCTCGTTTTCGTGCGCAGGGATGCTTTCGCCAAATTTTTGTTTAAACCGTTCGCAATTTGCTTTTTTATTACAGAACCGCGGAAAGATAGTTAATTACTCGTTAGTTTTCTCGTCGTCCATATCCCACGTAATTAATTTATGGTCAGAGAAAGTTATCTCGTCCGACTTAAGTTCCCAATTATAAATTATTTCTAATATCTCGTGTGAAACTGCAGTAATATCTATAAAACTGCTGCCTTTAAGCCCCTCAAACGTAAGTAAATCATTAGTGTTTATCACACTAAGATCCCATTCCGTAAAAAGATTAGCAACCTGCGAGCCCCAGTCGTCTTCGATAGGGCTACCCCATAACGGTGACTTAGCATTAACGTCTCCCCAATTATTAGTTTTTTATTCCTACCAATTTTGCGAAAAATGCCTTCGATTTGATTTATTAAGTCCTCGGTTTGAGGATTTTCCCGCCGGGAGTCGACTGGAGGAAAGTACGCGCTCATCACGTAAAACGTGTTTGTCCCTGTTTTTATTTCCGCGGTGGTTATAAACTCATTGAACAAATTATTTAATAAAATACCGGCACGCGTCCCATTATTTATTATTATTCCGCTGCGCGGTCGTTTGCTATTCGCGTTTAAGACGGTAACCCCCTCCCAAAACCTGTTATCTTGTGTGTATACAGGTGCGGTTCCTGTATGAGCCCGATGCTGATTTTGTTTTCGTTCATTCATTTGACGAAATTATTTGTTGCTCCTTTGCCCTTGCCTAAATTAATTTGCGCACATTTAATTTTCAAGCTTCTCGGAACATAGTATAATGACTTAGGATCCATAGTCGATGTTCCTGGTGATAACTGCCTTCAAATGCTGCATCGTTGGGCACTCGCTGGATTTGGTGCCGTGACGAGTGTCGACCCTGACACTATCAACCCTATCGTTCGAACTTGCATAGACAACACAAGAAACTGCCCGCCTACAGTTCTTGAACTCATGCCCAACTTCGGCGCAGTTACAGCAAAACTGCACCCGCTCCTTACACTCCGCTGACCTATGACCGAACTCATAGCATCGATAACACCGTACCATCGAGATCTCTGGATTCCCTGCCGCCGAACCGGAACTTCTCCTCGAACTCGAACCTAAGCCCCCTGAAGAGGGGGTTCTGAACAACCAATTTCTTTACGAGCTTTTATTGCTTCATCTCCCTCTCTACCCCAGGGAGCTCGATGCGCGGCCTCTTCTCCTCCATGGTCCTCGCCGTTAGACCCTGACAAGCCCCGCCCACCATCGACTGCAACCGTTTGGCATCCTCCCAATCAGCACACTCGACAACCACGCCACCCATAAGCGACCGACGTGCTCCGACAACAACAAACCCATTCTTGGCCGGATCAACCTTCTTCGTTAACGTCACTATGACGCCTTCTTCGCCACTGTACCTGCATACGAAACTACCCCTTGGACCAAGCGACTTCTTGATCCCCCTGCCTTACTACGGCCTGCTCCGTCCTCGCCGCTGCCACTGCTACCTCCGTCACAGCCTCTTTCACCTCGCCTCGCACCATTCTAAGACCTTACATGTGATTTTCCAATGCTCCACCCGAAGGTACTACATTGGTCTGGAAAATTTTGAATTTTGCCGAACCCTTGCTGTTCTAAGCAAGGATCTTTAACGTGCGTACCAACACTCACATACGAGACCTCCACTTTACCTCTCATCCGAACAAAGGTGTATTTTTGTGAATTCGACAAAAATGTCTTTATAAAACCATCGATGTTGATCAGGAACATAAATAATTTGCTGCTTCAAATTATTCAGTTTTCTTTCGAAATACTGTCAAGATTTCTGTTAATTATTGTAAGTGTAACATTTGGTGCTGTTATACGATTTGGGTTCTTTAACAAACTAACTCCATTAAAAGATGTGTGAGAATTATAGCTTTCACTGTATAAATAGTTACCAAATTGTTTAACCCTAATCCATTTTATGCCATCACGAAATCTAACTGTTTCACGTAATGTATTTTTTTTCAATTACTAATACCCATACTCGTTGCCAAAGCTTCAAAGTCGTAAAATTGGTGTTCAATATTATTAATTTTTGTACCTTTTTTGAACCTTTGCTTTATTAACTAGCGATATTATTCGGGTGTGTATATTATTTCCGTTTTTCTAAGAACTTTTTCTGTACGTCCATTATCAGAGTCTAGATATGTATGCTCATCTTCGGGAAGCTTGTGGTCGATACTTGTAAAATATTGTTCTTTTGATAAATCTTCTAATTTTCTTACTCAAAATATTGATCTGTATTCATTAAAGTTTTTTCTTAGAAGCACAGAAAATATGTTCTAATCTCGTTTAATTACTAAATGAACTTATCTTGATGTATATATTAAGTGCAATATCTATTTTTAATCTAATTTCACTTCTCACTTACTTTATCAATATGAAATATGTGCCTGCACTTTTAGAAAAAATTACTTTTGCCATTTTAAAATTGAAAATGCAACCACATTGTTTCTTATCTAATGCAATTAAGAATGCCTTTCTAAAATTAATTTTAATTAGACCTATGTAAATTATGTCACATAGTACCCCACTAACACATAAATTGCATGATTTTAATTGTAAATTTCAAGAATCATGGCATATAAAAGTTTACATTCTTTTCTCTTTACTTCTAACGACTAACAAACGAGTCATACCCGTCGCCTTATCATTGCCTTGTCTATCGCTATCTATATCAATTTTGTTTCTTTTGACGTTACCTTCTCTGTATAAATACATCTTACCCTTAAACATTCATTTCCTTAACTCTACGTAAATTTTATTTATACCTTTTGAACTTATTCTATTGTATACTTATATGCATCTTACCTTTGAGCCTTGAATCGTTATAAAGCCTTTCGTGTCATAAGCGGCTTATTCATTTCCAAAGATTACTGTTTTGTTTCTAGGTAAACATTTTTATTTCGCTATTATTCTACAACCCACTACATTCGTTTATCGTGGTCAAGATATTTTTCGCTTGAACAACTCGACGAGTTTGTAGGACTTGTACTAGCTGATTTCGGATTCCTGCTGTGCTCTGTAGATACCCACTGAATTATAACATGTGTCTCTGTTACAAAAAGTTGATTTTTACAGTTGCGACCACAAAAATTTCTATTCGGTGTGTTTTCTTTCGTATATACTTTAAACATTTGTTATTTATTCTGTTATCACGAATTTTCATATTATAGGGACCTTAATAAAGGGTGTCTCAGAATGTTTTTCGTTTTTAGATGTTACATAAAAAACAACAATATCAATTAAAACTCGTTTTATTTATGGTTTATTTAAAGAGCAATTCTTGAAGTTTAATTATGAAAAACAATCGTTTGCAATTGCACACCATTCACTTGTTCACACTCATTTAACCTGGAGCTAAAATTTTAAATCACTTTATTTCTACAGTGATTCTTTGCTTCAAAACATTCAGGTTGGGTGGCAATGGATTGTAAACTTTACTTTTTAGGTAGCCCTATAGGAAGAAATCAGCAGGCGTTAAATCAGGGCTCCTCGGTGGTCAGTTGATGTCTCCTCGACGACTTATAACTCTTCCAGGGAATAAATCGCGAAGATCAGCTAATGAGTCATTTGTAGCATGAGAAGTGACTGCATTTTGCTGGAAAAAGGTGTTGCGGTTGTAGCCGTTCTGGTTTTGCATTTCTGTAGCCAAAAAAGTCCGGATCATGTGGCAATATCGATCAGAATTAACGGTCTGAGTTCGACCTCGGTCATCCTCAAAAAAGTAAGGGCCGGTAATTCCTTGACTTGATATGGCAGCCCAAACAACAAGTTTTCGCGAGTGCAAGGGCTTCTGACGCAGTTCTAACGGATTTTCGGAAGCCCAGTATCTGCAATTTTGTTTATTCACATGACCGTTGATGTGAAAATTCGATTCGTCGGGGAACCAGATATTATTGAAACTCCTAAAACGATTTTTCATTCTCCAGCATAATTCGACTCGTTTATCAGGATCATCAGGCTTCATTTCTTGAACAATTACAATTTTATAGGGGTGAAAATGTAAATCTTTCGAAATAATGCGATGAACCGTAGATTAGTTCAAATTAAGAGAAGCTGCGCGCAATCTCAACAACTGTCGTGGGTCGTCCATAACAGACTGGCGAACCCGGTCAACGTTCAAGGTCGTTCTAGATATCCTTTTGCGCCCAGACGATTTGTCCGGCATTGTATTCTCAGTCTCTTCAAACTTGCACACCCAATGCTTAATTAAATTGGCACTTGGCACATGTCTTAAGCTTGTTAAATTAAAATGTGTCCTGTAGAGACGACGAACAATAGTGTAGGAATCGTTATTTTTATAAAACGCGCACACGCAAAACGGGCGCTGTGGTCCCGTGAAACGATTCATGGCTACTAAACTTAACAAGCCGGCCAAGCATTTAAGTCCACTCCCTGCTACCTGCGGTTGGCGCGTATTGGTCAATTCAAAAACGAAAAACATTCTGAGACACCCTATATATGTTTTGTTTTTTTTCTGAACGTGTTGCTGAGGAAATGTCGCCGTTTTCGTTTCAACATTATTCTTATTGTTTTGATGTATTTAAAATTTTTATACTTTTATCTTCGGTTAGCTGTCTATCGAACAATTATTTTAGTATGTCTGCGGTAGTTATTTGTTTGTGAAACTACTGTGTGGGTATATTTAAGTTGGTCGGTTAACTTTTATTTCATTTCCTTATCGCAGTGGATGCACTCGATAGGAAGATAATGTCCCAGTCTCATTTGAAGCATAGTTGTTTTTAATTTTTGACGTTCAGGTGTAGTGCTTATTTTATCGATAACGTAGCAGGTGGTCTTTTAAAACCATCTGTTTTAATATGGACATTCTCTGTTTGCTCCCCTCTCTCTATAGTGTCTATACTAAAAACTCTAATTTTTTTGGTCCCTCTATCTTTGTTTTCTACCTTATTTTTCCTTCATGGAACTTGTCTTAGTTCCGAGACATCCGTCCATCACTTAATGCCTTTATTGCCGCCATAACATGGTAAATGATAGTACTGATGGACAAAGGGTTTAAAATAAGATTTTTTATCATAAAAGAGGTTTACTAAAAAAGGTCTACAATTAATGCTTTTCAGTAAAACAACTTAACCTGGATATATATTGCACTTATTACATTTTGTTGACATTTGTTTTTGCGAACCTGTGGGCTTCTTATCTACATTTCCGATTTTGTGTTTTGGAATAACAATTTGAGCATGTTGCCATAAAAATATGTTCTTCTTTTGCCCGTAGTTTTGACCCACTGACTCCTAACATTGCCAATATAAGCTTTTCTCTAAATTCCGTGATAGGAACAGAACATATTTCATTCTTCAGTGATTTCATAATAATCCACGAATTGACGACTCAAGTATTTATCGGTATCTCAAAAACAGCTTTATGATAGTCTTTGGCTTCCTTATTATTTCCCTGCTTTGTTTTTCTTTCCTGTCGCGTTTTCAGTTCCGTGCTTTGTTGAAAGAAAAATCACATCTCTTTTATCTGTCTAATTTATAGCTATAAACCCGCTCGAAGATTCCTTTCCGATTACTTCTCCTTTGTCTATTTTAACATGAACAATATTTTGTAGAAGATCTTTCGATTTTTTCGTATAATACTCAATAAATGGGTATTTTTATCTAACAACTTTGTTGTCAATAGAATTGAGGTGTAATAATTATCTGTCACAATAGTTCTACCTTCGTTGAAGTACTTACCGGTTGTTACGTTAATTCAAAGCACCCACGTTGGGCGCCAAATTTATACTACGTTGGCTCGTAGCCGTGCGTAACCCAAAGAAAATCAAAGAAATGAGCGGGCTCAATCGGAGATTAGGGGGGGGGGTGTAAAAAGCAGACCAACATACAATGTACGCGGCCGTAAGGAATTAGTAACAATACCTGCAATAAAAAAAATTAGAATAGTAAACCTGCAATAAAAAAAAAAATTAGTCCTGCAAACCTGAAATAGAGAAAAAGCATTGCATGCTGATCGAGCATAGATTGCTAAGTACTTTGTAGAATGTAAAAAAAAACTGTTTAGATAATCTATATAATGTAACAACGGTAAAAGCAATACAAAAATTTTTAGTACAAAGTGAGGTAATATTGGGGAGTAGCAGAAACGTTTCCTCACACACCAATTAAACATAGATCAGACAAAATTTTAACAAAAGATAAATAGGTAAACACAATTGATATGAGTAGTCCAGTATTGTTGATTTTTCTTTTTTTTTTTTTAATAATAGCATGCAATTCTATTGTAAAAGGTATCAAAACGACAAAGATATGGCAAAACAACGGATAGATATTTAAAGTAGTAACAAGTAGGAAATAGTTCAACATACAAAAGGTCTTTCAGTAACGCTTCCTTGCAATTGAAGTGTGGGATTCACGATGTCCGGCACCAACGCAGCACTTTACCCTTGACTGTGAGGGTGTTGATAGAACTTATCACACGTTACCCTAATCACACCTACCTATTTCACTGGGGTTAGCAGCAGACATTATCACGCGACGGAACTATGTAGCATTGATAAATTTCTTGTTAATTCTATTTCCTGAGACAATAATTTCGAAATATTTTGTAGCCCTAGTTTAATTTCAACTGGGACCAAATGTATATTATTTTCACAAACATCCAAAAAGCAGTGAGAAACTTCAACCAATACCTTTGTAAACCGGTAATCGGTTATATTTCGCAAATAACGAAATTTGCGCAAGCAATGATCTATTTTAGATACTTTGGGGTTGGAAAATTCAGTAACTACAGTATCAACTGTATTTGGATAATCCAAAGTATGCACTACTCTGATAAAAAAGAAAAGGACCGCGAAACTAGATCGCACACACAGTTTAAATTTCAAAAGACAAAGCACCAACAAAAAAACACAATGAGTAAAGCACGTGTATCACTAGAGTAAGTCCGTCAAAATGTCCTTAAAACACACGTGCGTCGACCAAACACGTTTGCCTATAAAACATACTACTTCAATCGGAATTAGCACTACTCTCTCTACAGTTAATATACAACTTTTATATCACAAGAAAAACAACTAAAATCGTGTCGTGCTTGTTCATGAACAATTCGAAAATTCATGCTGTATTAATTCTCACTATTTTCAAAGCAAAACGGAAAGCATTATTTTTACGGTAATTAATATATAGGAACCAAGAACAAACTAAAACTGCTCATCTGTTTATATCAACTCGTTGCTATTACAACATCTTATCGTTTCTTATCTAGACCTGTATATCCACAGCAAGACAAGAACGATGCAATCCACTCATTATAATACGACGCATTCACCTAAGGAGCTAATAAATATAAAATATAGAAATAGTAGTTACCGAAATGTATTTCCGAATTGGGTAGTGTAAAATGTTAAGCCATTAAAAATGCACGTTACAGATTCCCCCTAGCAAAATAAAGACGTCGGGGTAAAAAAAACGACAGACAAGGAACCAAACAAAAAAAAATTATTTTTATCCGATTCGAAGGACCAATACCAGTATAAGAAAAGGAACATTTTTCTAAAAGAAGACAAAGTCATTTATCGTAACCAACAACGACAGAACAGGTAAAGAAAGCATCAAGTAGACACCCAATGAAGATTAAAGGTCTTAGCTACTTTCAAAATCGTCAAAAGACGGATGTCTCCAAAAGGGACATTTCTGTTCTCTTCCTCAAAGAAAAATGTTGGCTTCCCGCGGAGAAACCAAGAGGAAAGGAAGAAAAAAAAAACGAGGAAGAAAACTCGTAGCAAACCAAATAGACGACACAACTGTCAACCTCAAGTGTGCAGCAAAGAAAGAACCAAGACAAAGCAAAGGACAAAGGCAAGCTAGTACACAATCTAGTGTACTTCCGACTGAGGTAACACAGATTCGTATGAAACGATTACTCAAGCAAAGTATGGCTAACAGACCTACAAAAGCGACCAAGTCGAAATACCCAGAGGGAAAGAAAATAGATTTGAAGCCTACCTCAAGGAATGGATGTAGAAAGCGACTATAATAGTCAAATAGTGAACAAATGGTAGAACTATCCAAAAGAAAAAGTCACGGGATGGGCTAGCTACAAAATATAAATAGGAATACGAAATGGGCGCCAGTGTTTTCGGACACAAGCTTATCAGAGAAAACACAATAAGCCAAAAAAATTACAAGTCATTAGGGATAGCGACACTTAGGGGTCAAAATAGAATCGGCCGTAGGGAGCCCTCTAGGATCCGGAGGTTCAGGATCAATGTCTGGAGGGTCTAAAGTTTTATCGGGTTTGAGGTCCTTAATATGCCAAGTACCCAGATCGTTACCAGAATCATCCACTGAGATATAGGTCCAAGGAGAAAGTTTAGTTCTAATAGTAAAGGGACCTACATATTTGGGAGCAAGTTTAGAATTGAAGTAGCGAGTAGCATCCGAAAGAACATAATTGCGTTTCCAAACGCGATCGCCAGGAGATAAAGTTAAGGGACGACGACGAAGATCGTAGTGTTTAGCATTTTTCTTGTATGCTAAGGAAAGACGTTTCGAAATTTCTTCACGAAATGACTCAAATTTGACTAAGTCAGTAGGAGGAATAGGACGTTCGGGATCCATAAGAACATCATCAGGATCAAGAGGTTTTCCAAAATGATCGCCGTAGAGAACATGCTCACGACCATATAGAGCAAAATACGGGGAGTAACCAATAACCTCATGTTTAAGCGTTCGAATAGCACAACCAATTTTTGCTAACTTAACGTCCCACCGACGTTGATTATCAGAAACGTAAGAAGAAATCATAGTTTTCAGGACTCTATTAATACGTTCGGCCGGATTCGCCTGAGGATGATAGCGAGCATTAAACAGAATTTTTGTTCGATAAGAATCACAGAGTTTAGTTAAAATATTACTACGAAATTGTACACCATTGTCCGCAATTAGATACTGAGGAGTACCATACACCAGGAAAATATTTTCCTCAATAGTTCGAGCCACAACAGCGGCCGTAGACGCACGTAGAGGAAACAAACAAGCATATTTTGTAAAACAATCGGCAACAACTAAAATGAAAGAATTACCTTTAGAGGATCTAGGAAGAGGTCAGACAATATCAGTACATAGGACTTGCCAAGGACGAGTGGCAGTAGCACGGGGAAACATAAAGCCAGGAGGTTTCTTTTGTTCGACTTTGTGTGCAGAGCAAATTTTACAACGACGGACGTATCGAGCAACAGCGGCTCTAAGTTTAGGCCAATAGTAACGCATGGAAATTTTAGAGACCGTTTTGTGTACACCAGGGTGACCTGAAGTAGGTAGATCATGATTTTCGTATAGAACCCTATTCCGTTGTTCGCTGGGAACTACTAACTTCCAATCGTCTTGAGGAGGTTGGAGCAAGGACTGTTTATATTTTACATGTTTATATAGTAATTCGTTTTCCACATGCCAGTTACTGTATAGTTTAGGATTGGAATTAACACGAGTCCGTAGCTTGAGTCCAAAATTGGCAGAGTAATAGAAGATTTAGGAAAGTCATCAATTAAGTCAATTTTAGGTACTGAGCGAGATAAGGCATCGGGAACGATGTTTTCTTTACCTTTACGATGTACGATGGTGAAGTTATATTGTTGAAGTCGTACAGACCAACGAGCTAAACGACCGTTGGGGCTTTGTAGATTATTCAGCCAGATAAGCGAGTGGTGATCAGTGATCACAGTAAAGTGAGAACCCTCGATATAGGGACGAAATTTCTCAATTGCCCAAATAACACCAAGACATTCTTTTTCGGTGGCACTATAGTTGCGTTCCGCCTTTTTAAGAGAACAGCTAATGTAGCTAATGACTTTTTCGTCATCACCCTGTTGTTGAGTCAGCACAGCACCCAGACCAAAATTAGAGGCATCAGTCTGTATAGTATAGGACAAAGAAAAATCAGGGCAACTCATCACTGGAGCCGTTACCAAGTATTCTTTCAGCAGCTTAAACGCCTGCTGACATTCCGAAGACCAATCAAATTTAGAATTTTTCTTAATCAAGCAGTAATTGGAGCAGTAAGAGCAGAAAAATTTGGGATAAAGCGACGATACCACGAGCACATACCAACTATGCGTCGTACCTCAGTTACCGTAGTAGGAGGAGGAAGATTAAGAATGGCCGAAACTTTTCTGGGTCGACATGGAGTCCATGACGATTTACTACGTATCCCAGATAACGGAGTTCCGGTCGGCATATAATGCATTTATCTCTGCGGAGAGTCAGACCTGCAGAATTTAAACGAAAAAGCACTTTCTGTAGTACCACCAAATGTTGTTCGAAAGTAGGGGTAGCGATGATCACATCATCTAAGTATGCGAAACAGAAAGGTTCGAGATCAGCCCCAAGTACACGATCTATAAGTCGCTGAAATGTCGCTGGAGAATTATGAAGACCAAATGGCATTTTCGTAAACTGGTATAAACCTCTACCAGGCACCATAAATGCAGTAATCGCTTTAGAATTAGAAGAAAGAGGTATTTGCCAATATGCGCTATTAGATGGTTCTACAACAACACTTTCCAGCATCTCATCCAGAGCTTGATTGACATGTCGAAGTACCGTAGGGGACATGGGATAATATCGTTGCTTGATAGGACTAGATGTAGTACGGATCTGATGTTCAATGAGATTAGTATAGCCCAAAGGTAAAGTATCATCTTTAGGAAACATCTGTTGGACTATACGAGACAATTCAGATTGTTGCACGCTCGACAGATCGGAAAGAGCATTGATCTGACTGATCGAGACAGTAGAAGAAGAACCGAAAGTCCATTGACCCGTTCGAAAATCTGGGACCACACCCATGGATTTCCAGAAGTCAATGCCTAAGATCAGAGACTGAGAAATAGATGGAACGACTAGGACGTCAAGAAGAATAGTTTTATTCTCGACCGACATGGGTAAAATAAGTGACCCGAGAATGTCACAAGCTTGACCATTGGCTACCGTACAGCTGTGGCTCTCCGTTTGGGACAAATGCAAAGAAAGAGAATAGAGAATATCCCAACCAGGACCACCATTAATAGTACGAGAAGCGCCAGAATCAAGCAAACACTTAAATTCGATGTCGAAAATAGTAACAGTAAGATAAGGTCTGTCGTCCTCACGAGAACTAGCTAAAATAAAATCCAGAACATATTTAGATCGGTCATCAAGACCAGAGAAAGGATTTTCTGAGGAAATAATAGGTACCGAGACAACTGTAGAAGGAATCGGGTTGGTTTCTCGGCTTAGCGACTCGATCGGTAGTTTAAACTTTTTGTTACAACTCGTACAATTGGTACGGGTAACATTAGGTTTACCACAACCATAGCAATGAAGTATTTGAGGTTTAGTACAGGAAGGAGACTTGTGTCCTCGTTGGCCACAGTTCCAACAGGTAACGGAAGAATTAGAAATATTTTTAGGAGCATCACTTGCACCAGGTGTAAATGTTTTCGAAGTAGTAACACCAGAATGGGGAGGGACATAAGCAGAAGTAAGTTTGCTGCGGACCGCAGAACCTGTATAAGCTAAGTCAGGCTCTAGGAGTTGAGAAAAGTTCAGAGTAGGAGGAGACTTGAAATTATCGGCTTGTATTTTGCGCTGTTCTAGTCTGCGACCTACACGCAAAAGTTCCGTAATAGTATTCAGATCAAACAAAGCTAATTTGGTTTGGTAGAAAGGGGTAAGATTTGGTAAAATAATTTCGAGTTTCTGTGGTTCAGAGAGAGAGATTGTTAGACGAGCAAATAAATTTTCCATCGTAGCTAAATATACACCTATAGACTCTGAGGGACCCATAGTACGTTGCTTTATTTCCTCTAAAAGTTTTTCGTTGTAATTAACGGGTTAAAATTCTTCCCTTAATAGTTGAATAACATCTTGCCAATTAGTTAGAGATTTTCTATGCGTTCTGAATAAAATTAAAGCTTTTCCCGAAAGTAAGTCTGATGCCGAAGAAAATAGTTGAGAAGCAGAAATGTTGCGTGCCGAGCATAATTCGTCCACGCGTAATAGAAATGCATTTAAAGACATACGGTCATCACCCGAAAATTTTAAGTCCCATTTAGACACCAGCTGGCCATAACCAGACGTAGCAATTGATTTAGAAATAGATATAGGTATAGGTAATTCATCAGAAGATTCAGCAGAAGTAAGATCATCCTCAGTATCAGTAGTAGTCGGATTAATGGTAGCCGTAGAGACAAGTGGTACCCTAGGTGAAGTGGAAGAACGTCTAAAGCGACGGTATAATCTATCGCAATCACTGCGTAAATTACTAACACATAGCAACAACTTTCGCTGTATTACTGTTTCAGCGTCAGAAGTAACATTCATGCGTTGGATTCTCCCTTTGAGATGCATAGCAAGACTAATAATACGTTTGCCGCCGGCAGTTAAAATATCACCATTAAAATCTTTACTCTTCGTAGTTAATTCAGTTAAACCTTCAGTCACGGCTTTATTATCAGTCTGAAAATCGATACCAGATTTAAGTGAGCTTAGAGTTTCAGAAGATTCCATTTTCAAAATATTCCTAAAGGATTTACGAAGTTCGGATACAGGTACCTTTGCATCGAACCCACGAGAACCGACTTCATATTTGAGTTCAGCTTCATGTAAACGATCAACTTTTAATTTCCAATAGTCACCCATTTCTACAGAATCAACAAACCCCCAAATATTTAAAGACACAAAAACGAATTATTAGGCTTGTTCGATAAACTAAATTAATGAAATAACTAAATACTAAACAAAATCCAGTTTAAACGAGAAGGAAGAAAAAAATAATTTCGAGCACCACGTTGGGCGCCAAATTTCTGTTACGTTAATTCGAGGCAGCCACGTTGGGCGCCAAATTTATGCTACGTTGGCTCGTAGCCGTGCGTAACCCAAAGAAAATCAAAGAAATGACCGGGATCAATCGGAGATTAGGGGGGGGGTGTAGAAAGCAGACCAACATACAATGTACGCGGCCGTAAGGAGTTAGTAACAATACCTGCAATAAAAAAAATTAGAATAGTAAACCTGCAATAAAAAAAAAAAATTAGTCCTGCAAACCTGAAATAAAGAAAAAGCATAGCATGCTGATCGAGCATAGATTGTTCAGTACTTTGTAGAATGTAAAAAAAAAACTGTTTAGATAATCTATATAATATAACAACGGTAAAAGCAATACAAAAATTTTTAGTACAAAGTGAGGTAATATTGGGGAGTAGCAGAAACGTTTCCTCACACACCAATTAAACATAGATCAGACAAAATTTTAACAAAAGATAAATAGGTAAACACAATTGATATGAGTAGTCCAGTATTGTTGATTTTTCTTTTTTTTTTTTTTAATAATAACAGCATGCAATTCTATTGTAAAAGGTATCAAAACGACAAAGATATGGCAAAACAACGGATAGATATTTAAAGTAGTAACAAGTAGGAAATAGTTCAACTTACAAAAGGTCCTTCAGTAACGCTTCCTTGCAATTGAAGTGTGGGATTTACGATGTCCGGCACTAACGCAGCACGTATTTCACTGGGGTTAGCAGCAGACATTATCACGCGACGGAACTATGTAGCATCGATGAATTTCTTGTTAATTCTATTTCCTGAGACAATAATTTCGAAATATTTTGTAGCCCTAGTTTAATTTCAACTGGGACCAAATGTATATTATTTTCACAAACATCCAAAAAGCAGTGACAAAATTCCACCAATACCTTTGTAAACCGGTAATCGGTTATATTTCGCAAATAACGAAATTTGCGCAAGCAATGATCTATTTTAGATACTTTGGGGTTGGAAAATTCAGTAACTACAGTACCAACTGTATTTGGATAATCCAAAGTATGCACTACTCTGATAAAAAAGAAAAGGACCGCGAAACTAGATCGCACACACAGTTTAAATTTCAAAAGACAAAGCACCAACAAAAAAACACAATGAGTAAAGCACGTGTATCACTAGAGTAAGTCCGTCAAAATGTCCTTTAAACACACGTGCGTCGACCAAACACGTTCGTCTATAAAACATACTACTTCAATCGGAATTAGCACTATTCTCTCTAGAGTTAATATACAACTTTTATATCACAAGAAAAACAACTAAAATCGTGTCGTGCTTGTTCATGAACAATTCGAAAATTCATGCTGCATTAATTCTCACTATTTTCAAAGCAAAACGGAAAGCAGTATTTTTACCGTAATTAATATATAGGAACAAAGAACAAACTACAATTGCTCATCTGTTTATGTCAACTCGTTGCTATTACAACGTCTTATCGTCTCTTATCTAGACTTGTATATCCACAGCAAGACAAGAACGATGCAATCCACTCATTATAATACGACGCATTCACCTAAGGAGTTAATTAATATAAAATATAGAAATAGTAGTTACCGAAATGTATTTCCGAATTGGGTAGTGTAAAATGTTAAGCCATTAAAAATGCACGTTACACGGTAAGATCTAAAACAATTTTGTCAGTCAAGCTTTCTAAACCGCCCAGAAATTATTGTCCAGAATATAACGACATTTTATATGCCTTTTGCGCTACATAATTTGAACATTCTGAGTCCATATTTGTGTGCTTTTATAGATATATTTTGTCTAGATGAAAGTCGACCTTTGTAGAGAATTATACTTTCGTCAAGAACAAGGGGTTCTCCGAAATCAGAATCTTCGACAAATTTTCTCTCTACAGTATTGAACATTTGTCGAATCTTATATAGACAATCAGAAGTTAAGTTGTCAGAAAAATAAATATATTTAAGTAATAATTGAAATCTGTTTTGATTAATTACGGTAGGAATAAGCTTATTTTGGTACAAACTGGTGCGACTCGAATAGTCACTAAACTTTGGATATGTACATAACTATTCCCAAAATCTTTTAAATTTTTTCTTTATTTGTTGGTTCTCACTTTTTGTATTCTAGCATAACGAGTAAAAATTTTCGAGTGTTTTTATTATTCGACCTTACGATTAGTCTCCCACACAAGAAGTCTAGTATTTCTATGTCCACAAATTTTGAATAAATATCTAAAGGAATCAGTTCCGATTTGTTGTTTGGGTAGTCTCTAGAATGATTGTCAAATCTATTGCCTGTGAAGATGATGTTAAACCGCAAATGCGTGTAGTCGATTTCTTGCCAAGCGTCTAAAATATTTCAAAAAGAATTTGTGTCAAAACGATCCGAACAGGATGCCTCGTCGATTTCATTATCCGCCATTCATTATTTTCATCAGAATTTGTATTATTTTCGATACCTTCTTCATCATTCTATTTGAAACCTGAATATGAAAAGTCATATTCTGATCCGTCGTCTGTATCGCCTTCCATAACTTTTCTAGCCTACTCTGCTATTTCAAGTTGTGTTAAAGTTCTCTTAGAACGTAGTTCAGTGAACTAGGCCTTACATGTGATTTTCCAGTGCTCCACCCGAAGGTACTACATTGGCCAAGAACCGAGTTTCTTTTTACCTAAAAAATTTGGAATTTTGCCGAACCCTTGCTGTTCCAAGCAAGGTAGGGATCTTTAACGTGCGTGACAACACTCACACACGGGACCTCCATTTTACCTCTCATCCGAACGAGGGTGTATTTTTGTGAAAAATACTGGCCTAACATTTTTCAAGCGGACCGTGTCGGGATTCGAACCCGGGACCTTGGGTGTAGTAGTCACGCACATACCACTAACGCCACGGAGCCGTCTATGCGAATTAGACCGCCGCTTTTTACCTCTGCTTATCGAAACTTCTTCCATACTCCAAAAACGTCTTTGAAAATAATTGCTCATTCACAATAGAACACGAGCTATTTTTATTTGGGTGTAATTTCAAATAAAAAACTTTAATATGCAATAATCACAAAACTCCTTTTAGTAAAAACAATTTGCAACTGAACTGATAAAGATAGATCACGTGCTACCATTAGCGACCACTTGTTTAGAAAGGATATAAAAATTGTTTTCGAGACATCTTCTATAATAATTATTATTTTGCAAGACTATAATACACACAAAATTTAATGTTAATAGGTATATAAAACTTATGGATTTGTAAAATTGGCAGTAAATGCCGCATTAATCTCGTTGATATTAAAAAAAATCTTCCTTATTATTACTAGCAAGTCGCATAGCCATTAGGAAGTCTTTTCTTCAGTGCTACAACTTTACATTTGCCATTATAGTAAATGTGTACCGTGACCCACAAGTGATGCTCGTGGCACATTATGAATATATTAATGTGCATCACCAGTGATGCTCATGGCAGTGAAGGCGTTAAGAAAGATGCTCCCCACTCCGAGCTGCTGACTACACTTTGGCTGATCGGGCGGTATTTCACGACCCACAGTTTTTTCAATTGCCTCTCTTCTACCTGGTTGCTATGAAGATCTAAATGTTCCATCTCCCTCTTTCATCTTTTCTATAACTTCCATTTTTTGTTTACTTTCTAAGTCGCTGCATAGTTAGACGGTTGTTACCTCACGACATTGGGCTGTGGACATGGTGGGCCTACGTCTAGCTGTGTATCGCCACTGTCATCCGCTGGATTTATGTAAAGTCGTACAACTCAAGTATAAACTACTAAACTTGCGCCACGTCAGCAATGCTTTACCCGAAGGTGCTACATTGGATTTAAATGCGAATAATGACGTGCTATATATAAATGATTTATGTAAAGTCACCGATAGTGAATTTGTTATCGATTTGTCCTGTGGGCTGATTCCTGTTTAATCGGGCGGCTTAATGGCGTAGTTGGTATTATGACTACTATGCCCAAGATCTTGGGTTTGAACTCTGACACGATCAGCTTGAAAAATGTTAGGCGAGCATTTTTTTACACAAATTAGCCCTTGTTCGGATGATAGGTAAAATGCAGGTCTCGTGTGTAGGTGTTGTCACGCACATGAAGGATCCCTACCTTGCTTAAAACAACAAGGGTTCGACAAAATTCTAAATTTCCAGGTAAAAAAATACGATTCCTGGCCAATGTTGTACCATCTAGTTGAGCACTGGAAAATAAATTGTAGTGATTCTTTCGTAATGCAGGGGCTGCATCCTTATTTCTACTTGGTTGCTCATGCGATTTGTATAAACGAATGCTGCTTAACGAAACTTTCCCTTGTGAAGGGAATGAGTAAAAATCTCTTTCTAGGATCCTAGGGGATTACTCTACTCCATTTGTAATCTATTTCTGTTATTATATTTGAAGAAGGGGCAGTGTGCCTTGACGAGTGCAAGGTCTTCGAACGAATATTAACTGTTACGCTATCTTTTCTTTGAATTTTTCCTTAAGACATTATCTTATCTTATTCTTTGGTTAAATCATCAACGAGCGCAGATCCATGTCTTGGCTATAGCTATTAATCAAGGTAAGTCTTTTGCTTAGTTTTTAATTGCTATTTTGCAAGTAAATCTTTAACCCCTTAACGGCAACAATTTGCTACCATATTTAAGGCGTTATAAATTACGTCCGGGGTAAACGTTATAATTAACGCCAAGCTGCTAACCGAATAGTCTTTAACACTCAGACTGAAGGTACAGTAGTTGTAAAGTTGCAGGATGAGTTTATATGTTACAACTTTACGACGGTGGTGTTAGGTGGAGAGGTTCTTTGTTGCAAGAAACTACGACGCGGGTCACGGTGAACGCAAGCGGCACCTCGTGGAAGTCGGATGTACATAAGCTTCGGAACCTAGGGGTTGTTGGGAGGTGGCGTTCTTGAGTGGTAGACATTGGAGCGCTTTGATTGCAGAATGTTCCCAATCCTGGCGTGCCTTTTGACGTCGTGTTCTAGGAAGCGTTCTTGATGCAGTCGTGGTTTCGGAGTTGGATTGGTTCAAGTTATGGCGGAATCCCATCCATAGCGTTATGAGATTTCACTTCATGTTATCCCGTAGAATTGGTGGTCATAACTAAATAATCTGAACGAAGTGACTTCCGTCTTGCACTATTCTAAGAAGTTTGGTGACTACCTTAAACAAAGAATAATTATAAGTGATTTGCTCTAGCGATTGGAGCTCGTTTTATGATGTGGTTTGTTTGTATTGTACGTTCTGACGGTTCCATTTTGTATTTTGAGTGGTATTGGACGAGTTCGTTATTGATTGAGGGATATTTTAAGCGTGTGTGCTATTCGTTAGAATGTTGCGTGTTTGTTGATCAGTTAGTTAGGAGTACTTTTGGTTGTATACTCGTAGAAATCCAAATATTTTAGCGGCAGATATATATTTCGAGTAAAATTTAGCTTAATAAGAGATTATCTAATATAAGTAAAAATCCATCTATTGTCTGTATAAGTGTGAATTGTACCGTTTGGTTAATATTCTCCAACCGTAGTTGTTAATGCCAAAAGCAATATTTTGCGTTTTGTTTAAGCGAGGGGTTATGTTCTGTGTGATACTCGGAATTTGCGGTTATCGTTCGCGAGCGTCGCGACAGATTGGATTGTTAATGCAATCATCGCGGGTTTCGGAAGTGTTTGCGAGTGCGGTTTTCAATTTCAGGCAATTTCCTGCCGTTCTCACCTTCCTTCCCGCCTGTTATCTTTGATTTCTGTTACATGTGCTCCGAGGAATTAGGTAAACGTAGCTTTCTACTAACATTATTTGTTATTACAATAACGTAACATTTGTATACATTTAACTATCTCATACGATTGCATTATTTACAATCTTTTATACCGGTGCGCTGTCCAGAGATCAAAATCTTATGTAACATATTTTTTAATTTATGCGAGCAACGGATGATAAGAACAGTAAAGTAAATTTTCCGGTGGCTTGCACATTTACGATCCTAATTTCAGTGTGCGTTATTTTTCGGTATTGCAATTTCCAAACAAGTTTAAATTACGCAGGTGTTGATCGTTTACTTATAAAGATTAACACGTTTTCATATTTTGCATAATTAATGAAACATGATTAATTATCTTTCGGAAAGTCTTTATCTATAAACTATACCATTTTGTTGCCTGATCTTTATAAATTAGTGTTTACATTATTATCGAATATTGATTGTTAACCTTCGTGTATAGTACCATCATGATTTCTAAAAAGTAATTAGATGTCAAATTGAAAATTCCATTCAGTCAGCGAACCGACATTTCTGATTATTCTAGCTTGGCTTCCAACGCAAGGGCTAAAATGTTAAGGGTAGACAAAATTGAATACAGTTATGAAATTTTGCAAGATGGAAGTTTTGAAATACAATTTCTCTGTAGAACCTTCTCTGAAAGTGAACGATAACCAATCAACGTTCAACAATTTGCTTGAAGTGATTAAAGCAAAATATTTATCCCTTAGTGAGAAATCTTAAATTGTTAGAAAGAAATTCGATAAGCTTTTGAATAATGCCTCCACTACCAGTTCATTACATCCCCGAAAATACGAATTTTTTCTGGGCAAGTGACTCAATGGGCAACGTTTCGCACCCTCTTTGACACGCTGGTTCATACTAATACTTCGTTAAACGATGCCACTAAATTTATATATATTTGTGCGTTTGACTACAGAAAGAAAGTCTTTTTGTTATTATCGCTTATCTTGATCTTAAACCCAAACTATATTCTAAAACGTAGCAGAAATTACGTGATCGCTATGATAATCTACGCCGTACAGTAAATTTCTACTTAAACAAAATCTTGCAATATTAACCCACAAGTTCGCTTGCTGATTTTGTAAGTCTTCAGTTTAATGCTATAAGCTCTTTAAAGGCAATTAGGGAGGTATCTGATCTCGCTGATTGTATACTTTATTTGATGCGCCACCGTAATCGAGACTTCAATATGCGAAGTGCGTTTGATACTAAAATTGGATCCTCATTTCCTACTTGCGAAGAACTTTTTGAATTCTTAACCCCACAGTCTAAAAATGCAACATTTTAGGTTGGCCTTAAGCCTGAAAACAATTTAAGGCCCAATGCAATTTTGCAAAATAAATATAGATCCGTAAACTTCAAGAAATCCTTATTGGCAAACTATTCCTCGCTGACTTTAACGTCCCTCCAAGTTTATACACTTGTTTGTACTGTATAGTAACAACTAAAAAACATGCCCGTCTGAGTTTTATCAGTGGATGTACCCTATAATCTGCTGACATTAAACGTGGTCTCTTTGTTTAAAGCTTTTGAGCATTCATAAATCCGCATATAATTCCATTCATAGTTGTTGCGCTTGTTCTTAAAGTCAGTACCGCGCATTATTGTATAGTGGTTCGGTTAGTCTACCAGTGAAAGCTTCACAACGCTTCTAAGTAGAGGGCAACTCTGCAAATATTTCTACCTCTAGCGTTTATAGTGTGGTGTTAAACAATTTTCAATAAATTTTTATTTAACCGTTCGAGATTTCTTATATAATTGTAGATGTCAATCAGTGCCGAGCACGAAGAAAGACGTGATACTCTTAAGAGCGCGATCGGATGTATGGTTGGCTGCCTAAAATCCATCAAACAACAGGTTATTTTGTTTGGTAAATAACTTTTGTTGGATTGAAAATTGCAAAATGTAACTTCACCATTAGACTCACAAAACTTTGTACTTTTTAACGAGGGTTTGCTTTTTTTTTCTAAAGTGGAGTAATAAGCAGGAAATAGCTGTTAAAAGTAATATTAAAATTCACTTACTTTATTTTAGTTACTACATCTAACAGAATCAATTTGTATATAAGAAAAAGCATTTGTTGGATAGCAGAATACATATATAATCGTTCTGTTAAAAAAAATTCAAAAATATTGATCATGATAGCCGTAGTGTACTAAATGGATTTTATTGAATTATTACATTAATTGTACGCCATTTTAATAAAAATTGTTCACGACTTTTTCCGAAGATGGCACTGTTAATGATGTGTAGAATAAGGTTTAAAACCAGAATATTTCAAATTGAATTATTTTGGACTTTGTTTTTGTCGCATTGAAATGAAGTAAACTAATAGTATATAGTAAATTGATAAGTGTAATATAATAATGATTGGATTAATTGCGAATATTTATGAAGCCAAAAATGACATATCCTCAACATCCATGGTTGTTTGTAAACTTCCATGTTTTTGTTTACAAGCGATAAGTAAATTATTACAACAGTGTTACTTTGTGAAGCTTATACATGTTATAATAGTTTTTAAAAAAAGGGTAGTGTGCCGTATCCCAAAACGTAACTAGATACTCTACAATATTCAATATAAGCAAAATATTGCATCATGTTAGAGTAATGTTTATTAAAATATCTTAGTGGAACCATCGCAGGGAAATAGAATACATTTTGTTACAAATTAGGTTGCGAGTTTAGTACTCGGCAAAATGATTTACAAATTCGAACGATGGGGGGGAGGACGTTCTCAAAAAACGATAATTTTTCCTGCATCATTTTACACTTTACTTTGGGGACGTTCATTGTCTTGTGTATCTTCACCAGGGGTCTGCAATGGTAATTATATTTTCAATTTGAAAAGTGTCAAAATCAGCTTTAAATATATAGGCAACTTATTAGTGTTCCTACTCTTTACCCCCACGTAACAGACTTCCGTCATTTTTTGGTCATACAAAGTTACATGTAACATTTGATAATGACATTTTCTCAAATTGTGCTGCCGGCAAAAAATAATTATAATAAACAATAAACTTCAAAACTCCCACTAATTATGAGATATATTTTAGGCTAAATTAAAAATAAAAGTGTAAAAGTTTATTTAGGATTAAACAATTTACGAAACTAGACCTAACTTTAGGCATTAGAAATAAACCATAAAAGAATTCCTTTTTGGTTAATTCTGTCAAAAAATAGCTATTTTGTTACATTAAATCGACTCTGTCAAAAACGACTAAACGTTCATTTCAATAAATATTTCAAACTAATAGAATATTTGGGGTCTTCGGTTTAATATTTTTTATCAAATGCTAATATCGAAAAAGGTATTTCCAATACAAAAAAACTTTGAGTTGTTGACTGTAAAGTGTGCTTTATTAAAACAAAATTATTACAAATGTTTTATTTTTAATGAATAACTAAGAAATTAAAAATAGGTTCAATTGTTGTAACATTTACAATAATGTGTATATAGGTATTTTTGAACAGTAAGTCATTACCAACTAAAAACTTAAACGGAACACTGTTTTACACAATACGTAGCAATATAAATGATATAAAACTATTGGTGAAAAGAAGTGAATAACAGGCATTTCTAAATAATATTTTTTAAACCCCACATTTTAAGGTCAATAGATAAACGTTTAGTAATAAATATACGAACAGCTTCCGAACTAAAATTGACTTTATTGTTGTTAGTATTACATTAAATATTAGTATATAAGGCATATTTGTAGGTTCATACAGGCAAAATTTAGTCATAGACTATTCTTACACTTAACCTGCATAAACCACTACATATCTCTACAAGGAAAATTAGTGAAGCAAATGAATAATTACACAATAATTGAAAAATATACAATTAGGCGATGTTACTACTTATCCAAAATATGCGCCCTGATTTGAACCTTGAATGCAGTAAAAGTAAAAAAGATTTTTATATCCATCTGGAATTGTATTATAAGTAGAAACAGCATTATAGATGAATCTTCTTTGAAACATAGCAGTCAGTTGCTTGTGAATTGTTAAAGTTTTAGTGTGTCTAATATTGATGCAATGCACTTTGGAGCGTGTCATTAATATTTTAGCAATATCCTCTGAAGTCATTTATAATTATTTTATGAACAAAGCATAACAAATGATGTTTCTTACAGTTATCCATATTTAACCAGTGCAACTCTTTTATCTTATGCGATACATGATCAAATTTTTTTAGGCCAAAAACTAAACAACAACAAGTATTTTGAATCCTTTGTATTTGTGTCATAGAAGTACTATCAAGGTTTGGACCATATATAAAACCACAATAGTTAAATAATGACAAAACTAGCTTCCGACAACAGCTTTTTTAATTGTAAGGTTAGTATAGACCGACAAGCATATAGTTGTTTAAGTGCTATATACGACCTTTTTATTAACCTTGCAACATGTGACTTAAAGCGTAGATCATCGTCAAATATTAAACAGAAATTTCTTGAAGAACTAACTAATGAAATAGAGGTATTGTTAATTATGACTTTTATCTTATCCTTAACACAATCTCTAATTTTCTCTGTGATTCGAAACAATATCAGCATCAATAGTACCTGTACGAACAAATAATTCATCACTTGATAAATATATGGAATCAATAAAGAGGACTGCTGTTATTTACTATGCGCGTAGGTTCGTTTATTACTTGGATGAATCCATAAGAATCAATGCAGTGTGTGATAATATTACTTAAATTGAAAAGATTCACATTGACATCACCTAAACATATTATATTATCCATCATTGGTGCTAAATAAGATAATATATTATCTAGTTCATCAACACAACTAAGCAGATTAGAGTTTGAGGATCTATATACTGTGCCTACAGTAAAAGTTTTGCCATTTAATTTAAACATTATCCAAAATATGTTCAAGTATAAGAGTCAATTGCAAACCAAACAAAATAACCTGACATTTAAGTTCCTTCCTTACGTACACACCAACCCCACCCCCTGGACCCACTCTATCATTATGAAAAAAATTATACCCATTTATATTGACAGAGGTATTGGGGACGTATAAAGTAAGCCATGTTTCAGAGACACCAACCAAATCAAAACGGTTTTCATCTATTAAATTGATGAAATCATTGAAACTAGGCAACAAAGAATGCACATTTAAATGAGCAATTTTCATTTATAAATAACTATACTAGCCTAATAGAACTATTTAATTTACTTTAATTTAATTTAAACAAAACAAATACAAAAAATTAAAGCACTCGTAGCTAAATAAAAATGGAGCAAAAAAGAAAAAATGCAAAAGAGGCTATCTCCAACGTAACAAATTATCGTATTCTAACAATCATCAACTTAAGTGTAATGTGCTGCATGCTTAGTAAACTATAGCTACTATATACCTGTTACTTATTACCAACTATGCTACAGGAATTTAAATTACTAGAGGTTACAATGCTGTACGAATAAAATTAAATTTTTTCAGTAAATAAAGATAGTGTGGCATTTACATTTGCACTAACTGTATGGTATCGTTGTTGATGATGTTCTACAAGTTGTATTTATATTCAGCATCTGTCTCGTACATACATCGTTTCATAGAATGTAGTATTCAAGTGGATTCACTATATTCCTTATCGTCTTTCAACGTTTGATTATATTTGGTTTGCTCCTTGTAAAGGGGCCAATATACCTTCTTTTTCATAGGCGTGATCCAATTTCGAAGTACAATAGACACCCCACCTAATCGTTACTCCACAAGTACCAATTTTCCCAATCTAGAAATATATCATGAAAAAATTATGTTCAAATAGAAAATTGTACCAAACCTACTTTGTGAATGAAGTTTCTCTGTATTTAGCACTAATAAGTAACCCAGCGACTTTCTCATCAACAAAAGTCGACAACCGCAATGAATAATTAAAGTCATATGTCCGTTTAACATCCATCTATCTATCGCTAACAGGATTTGACAGGATTTCCATTTGCATCGACATCAAAGTTTTGTCTCAACTCTAACTCTACTTTTCCATTTTCTTCCAAATCTTTTATAAGATTGTCCTTTCATACCTAAACAAACTGTCAAGTAAGATATTAAACAATTAGATTTTTTTACAGCGCCTAATTTAGCTTCAATTTTTTTAAATTGGTAGAGTGTCACGGGAGGTATGTCCATAACTGAAAATAGTTCCTGAGAATGGCCATGTGTACTACCAGTTGCCAGAGTACCCCAAACAAATCCATAATTAATTTTTGATTTTTGCGAAATATCTTCAGTGTAATGCTTGTATATCTTATCACACATTGTACATGCAAACATAATGCAGCTTACTAGACCTAATCCTCTGTTACATTCCTCTTTCAGATATAGTTTTCCACCAGTACAAATTTGGGAATGTCGGTATTGCAGATCTATGGCCAACTTAATACATATTGCAAATTCACAATGCGGTTTCCACTAACAGTTGGTTCTTTATAAGAGTGATTTATCTCGAAATATAATTCACGCCTCTATTCTGAAAAACAAAACAAAATATTAGATTTTTTAGGAACCCAAAATTTAGCATATATACAAGACAACACATTAGTGTGACAAAGTTTAATATATCGATTATTTATTGTAGAAATTATAAAAAAAGCAATTTACACAAATTTTAGGCTGTATTATTTTAAAAATTGTAAAATTGTTTCATATTTACAGGGTGTTCATAATTATATATATATATATATATATATATATATATATATATATATATATATAACAATTAGTTAAAAGTGACGACCAGCAGTGTATACAATTAATAATTACAGGTTATTTGGTCTTCTAGTAATAAAACTCTATTTGTTTTACCGAGCTTTCGATTTATTTAAAATCTTCTTCAGGGTGCTGTAAAGTAACTGTGAGTGTCATTAACATAAGAATTATAAAATATTACTTACAAAACTGGAGTTAAAATACTATCTTGGCTTTAAAATTATCATTAAAACTTAAAATAAATAAATTAAATAAAACATTTGATAAAAGTACAAGAAACAACTATTCACGTCTATCACAATACACGTTACAAATTAAAATAAAATGTGACTTTTAAAATATAAATTTCATTGAGAACCAAAACATAATTAGTACGATAACATTATTAAAGTGCATGGTTGATTATCTGTATTTACCTTATGTTGTTTGATTTCTTGTACTTGAGTAAGTTTGAACGCTGTGTATATGTATTTACTCAAGTACAAGAAATCAAACAACATAAGGTAAATAAAGATAATCAACCATGCACTTTAATAATGTTATCGTACTAATTATGTTTTGGTTCTCAATGGAATTTATATTTTAAAAGTCACATATTTTAATTTGTAACGTATTGTTAGACTGAATAGTTGTTTTGTACTTATCAAATGTTTTATTTAATTTATTATTTTAAGTTTTAATGATAATTAAAGCCAAGATAGTATTTTAACTCCAGTTTTTGTAAGTAATATTTTATAATTTATATTAATGAATCAGTTCTTTCGACGAATTTTAAAAACATCAAAATAGAGTTTTATTACTAGAAGACCAAATAACCTGTATATATATATATATATATATATATATATATATGTATATACAGTGTGTCTACTTAAGTTGGCGGCATATGGAAAACTTTTTTATTTTTAATTTTAGGAGAAAAAGTCACTCTTTATAAAAAGTTCTGCTTGTTCTGAAACCTAAAATAAAACCTTCAAATAGCTAAATTTATTAGTCATATACATGGTTTATCAATAAATATGAATTTAGCGCAAGAGTAAAATACCTTTATTTTTGATAATTTCGAAAATTGTTATTATAAAATGTTGTTCAGAATGAAAAATCACGTTCAAATATGCAAAATATCCATCGATTATAAATTTTTTTTTTAACTTTTCTAAAATAAAAATTTATTTAAGCTTACATGTTATTTTATTTAATCTAAGATGCACTGACAAGAACCGTCCATGAAATGTAATTTCTCAGCATTTCGAAAGACTTTCTTTAATAATAACAGTAGTTTAATAATAATGTAATAGTTTTTGTTACACATACGGATCTTATTATTCCGTCCCTCAATTAACTACCTTTCTTTTTTCGAGAATCTTTTACTACAGACCGTTATTTACTCTTTCTACAAAAAGAACTAGATGATTTTCTTGATGATCTACCCCTACTAGAACGTCAACAGATATGGTTCCAGAAGGATGGTGCCCATGCCATAACAGGTTAGATGTAAGGTAATATCTTGAAAATTGTTTTAATGGAAGAGTTGAGCATCGGTTTTTGAAAATTCGTTGGCCACCTCACATTCCAGCTTTGATCCCATTCGACTTTTTTTTTGTGTGGGCTACTTGAAAGAGGTGTACCTCCAAGGGCCATTCACAGATGTTGTCCATTTAGAACGAACCATTAAAGAAACCGTTCAGAGTATAACGCCGACTATGATTAGAAGAGTGTTGACAGAGTTTCGAGATAGAACGATTACTCGTATTTATAGAGAAGGCGGATATGTTGAAGCGGTAGTTAATTGAGGGACGGAATGATAAGATCTGTATGTGTAACAAAAACTATTACATTATTATTAAACTATTGTTATTATTAAAGAAAGTTTTTCGAAATGCTGAGAAATTACATTTCATGGACAGTTCTTGTCAGTGCATCTTAGATTAAATGAAATGACACGTAAGCTTAAATAAATTTTTATTTTAGAAAAGTTAAAAAAATTTTTTTTATAATCGATGGATATTTTGCATATTTGAACGTGATTTTTTATTCTGAACAACATTTTATAATAACAATTTTCAAAATTATCAAAAATAAAGGTACTTTACTCTTGCGTCAAATTCATATTTATTGATAAACCTCGTATATGACTAATAAATTTTGAAATGTGAGGGTTTTATTAGAGTAACATTTTTTCCTAAAATCAAAAATAAAAAAGTTTTCCATATGCCGCCAACTTAAGTAGTAGTAGTAGTACACACAGTACGTATATATATATATATATATATATATATATATATATATATATCTTTGTTTTTATTCTTGGATGTTGGTCACTTTAAATGAATCCAATTGAAAACGTTTTTGAATTCCAATTTTTATTATATAAATTGCTATGACATGTTTCGGTCTTGTAGACCGTTTTCTAATAGCTATAATATTACTACAATAATAAATTGATGTAAACGACATTTAACTTACCATTAGTTCTATATAATAAATTAGAATTTTACATTATTTTAATTTTCAATGCTTCAAAACCAGAGTATAAATTCAAATGTCGGTTAGACAGTTGTGTCTAAATACCCGCCATACCGATACTTTACATTTAATATAGAAATTTGAAGCATTAAAAATAAAAATTATCTAGTAAAGGAGGTATAAGATTGTTTTTATTAAGATGCTAAGAAACTTTTATACTCTTTTAATTATTTAATTAGATTTCGGTAAATGTTTGCAAAATTTTCTTGATCTGATTTAGAGTTTATGCAGTTAAAATTTCGTTGAATTTCAATGGTTTCAAGTATATTTTTTTTATTATCATTAGTTTCAGTATTTAAAATATTTATGTTTGTAAAATCAAATTTGTGTAATTTTTCTAAAGCGTGGGTGGCAAGTGCGGTGCATTTTTTTTTTGTTTTTGATCGAATATTTATGCTCGTATGCTCTTTTATGGAGATATTATATTTACACATATGGTGCGTTACATCATAATAACAAGCCCAGGGTAAAGTTAGGATGGAAAACGGCTTTTAGAAAAGAAAACTCTTCAAAGACTTTTAGCTATCTGGGTTTTGACTCGCGGTCGCATGAGATTGGGTCAGTGGGTTTATTAAACTTGGAGAATAAAATAATGCACACCACCTAAACTTTTTATAATGCAACTGACTGAATCAATTTGCAAAAAAAAGGAAAATTTGGAAACCTAAATTATCACCAGCCTCATTAAATACAGTATTGCCCGAAATAAACAGTACTGAAATTGTAATTGTTTTGTATATTTAAAAAATACATCTTATTGACACTTTATTATATGTTCTAAATGTGCACCTCCTCGTTCGAGACAGACTTCATAACGATGTTTTAAGTTTCTGGTCATGTTATTGAATAAGGGTTGTCTCAGGGCTGCGAAGAAGACTCTAACGGCATCCTTTAATTCATCGATGGTTTGTGGTGCCCGTTTGAAAACGGCATTTTTAGCCATGCCCCAAATGTATGCGTCTGGAGGTGTGAGGTCTGGAGAATGTGAAGGATAAGGGAAGTCAGTAAATCGTGATATGAATTTGCTTGGAAAATGTTCTTGAAGAAATTGACGAATTGCGGCAGCAGTATGGCAAGTTGCCCCGTCCTGCTGAAAAAATTGGTTTTGAAATGCCAAGTTACGTGCACGACAGAATTGACGTAGATCAGGGATAAATCGTGTTAAAATTTGTCTGTACCTCTGTTGATTAAGTGTGACTTGCCTACCATTCTCTTCGATAAAGTACGGACCAATGATTCCGTGTCCGGAAACAGCACACCAGACACTCACTTTTTCACTATGTAAAGGAACCTCTTGAACCTCATCGGGTCTGGCAAAGCCCAGAAATCGGTTTGTGCGACGATTCACATAGCCTGACAAGTGAAAATGTGCTTCGTCTGAAAACCAAACATTTTTCAAAAATTCAGGATTTTCATACTGTAACGCGAGAATTCTGGCGCAATATTCCACTCTACTGCGATAATCCCGAGAATGTAGTTGTTGATGTACCTGAATCACATACGAAAATGTACCCAGCTCCTTCAGTATTCTTTGAAAAGAAGTTCTTTTTAAATCAAGTTGTAACGCTGTCCTTGCCTGGCTGACTTTCGGATTTTCTAAGATTTGCTCAAAAACACGTTCATGGTTATTGTTGTTGTTAACTGTCCTGGGACGCCCCGAGTTTCCTTTTCGTTGGCACAATACACTACCTGTATTTCTAAACTTTTCAATAACCTTCAAAATTACAGCATTACTTGGAGAACGTTTATTAAACCTTTGTGTGAATTGATCAGACACGTATAGCAAACTTGCACCATTACGTCGGCCGATTCCGTATGAACGAAAATAATGCTCTACCAGAAACACTTTCTCCTCTGTACTTAACACCATTTTTAACAATTAGGCCCTACTAATTACTTGTGTGAGGTTTACTTGACAGGTCTATACTAGTTAACTTTAGTGTGACAGCGCACGCATAAAAACACCGCCAACTTAGTTTCAGTACTGTTTATTTCGGGCAATACTGTACAAAGTTTGGTTATCACAAAGATGATACTTACTTCTGTTCTTCGTCTTCAATGGACTCACGAAGTACTAGGACCCCTGAAACATAAACACTACCAACCTAGATACCATTTATATCTTATAATCCTGTGTAAACACAAAATCCTTATTTTCAGTTTCAATTAATTTTCATTGTATCATTATATGAATTTATAGCGAGTGGAATCTTTCAAGTGTCTTAGCACTCTAGAGGCATTTAATAGTTCTTCAATAATACACTAAAGTCAAAAATAATTCTATATTCCTTTAAAACAGATTACGAGCCATCATTAATGTAATTTAATACAAACAAAATTCTCATTAGTGTATTTTATATGTTTTACACAGAATGCGTAAAACATTAAGTTCAAGGCTTAATTACTACTAAATCTTAATATAATTTCTGATATATTTAGCTTCAGCTCCTAAAAATCATTCAAGCCCCACAAATTGGGCGTCATAAAATTGCCGTGGAACCTACTACTAAGCTTCTACTAAAATCTCAAGCCTATTTCTTACCCTTTTCTTAGGGACGCCTTTGAATTTCTTCTGCTTCTCTGGCTAGCTCAGCAATCGGCCCCTTCTTGAATACCTAAATTTACATTCATACCTCTTTCACACTCACACACTATCAAATAAAATTACCAAAATAATACGACAATCATACAACCTTTTATTTACGCCTATTAACAGATAAAATATATTTACACGTTTCCAAACAGTTTGATACAATAATTATCAGCTCAATATATTGTATGTTTCAAAGTCCTTGATTTTTATAATGATTTTAAACAACTTTGATTAAATATGAGTAGATGGGCCCCACATATAACTCTAAATTGACCTCACACTGGAGTATTGTGAGTTTATTATAACCCAGTTTTGTTTGTATATGCTTTTTAAAACCTTGCATATGTTTTAAATACACCTTTTTTCAATATTCAACATCAGTAAATTGTCCCGTACATGTATCTTTTAAAATAAGTTTCTACAACCATAAATATGCTACCAAAAGTCAACCACACAACACAAAATTCCACAAATGTTTATAAAACAACAGAAATTTCAAATTAATTACCTGGAGAATTCTTCATTTTTCATTGCCGTCGGAGTTGATTACCAGAAAACCCCTCGGCGTTGTTTCCATTTACTACGCTGCTTGGCGGATCCACAGGCCTCTACCATCTGATATCTCTGCAAGCTATTCGCCTCGTCTCACAGTACCATTCCATACCTATATTTCACGCATACAAACTTGAATACCAGTTCTGCTTACCCCCATTTAATAATTTTTATCGTATTAGCCGGACCTTTTTAATTAATACGCACTAACTTGTACTTCACGTTAATCATTTGAGGTCCGCTACTACCGTTTTATACTTTCAACTACTATATTAATGGTAACATTACTACACATACACAAAATACTTACAAAAAGCATTATTATTATCGTGGTCTGAATCAGTATTCAGCACTTGATCGCAGTAAAAGAGAAGAGAGCTTAATAACTCCGATTGGGTATTTATATTCTTCCAAACCCCCCAGTGGAATCGGGTTCGCGTGAAAAGCTTATTTTCGAAACGGTTTCTAAAAATTTTGAGCGTAACCGTCACTAAATTCGAGAAAAATTGCTCACGTCCTACGTGCTGCTTATATCGAATTTGTTTTCTACCTTCGCGTGTTCGTTCGTTTCGAAACTGGTGGCTTTCAACCAATGACAAAGTTTTCTGTCGTCACCAAACTCCTCCTAAGCGCTATTCATCTTTATTTCATACATGTTTGCTGTCTCCTTCCAAATCTCACTTGAGCTACAGAAAATCGAAATTGTCGACGTCTTACATCCACTCCACGTGTATGTCTTACGTGACTTTCAATCCAAACGCTGGTCTATATTTATCTCTATCTGTTGTATATTACAGATTGTTCATTTCACTCGCTCCTTAAGATGTTTGTTACCCTAGCTGTTTGTACAAATTGATGGTTGAAAACAATTTCTATGAAATCTTATCTTAACGTACGTAAACATTCTGTGAACGTAAGCAGGTGTTTCTGTTAGTTATTGACCGTTCGAAAATAACAATTCCTCGATTTTCTGCTTCTTCGTATCTGATAAAACTGACGTTGGCTTTTAAAACGAATACGTTTGCCTTAGAAATTATTGATTTTCTTACGCAAGTACGCTCCCTTATGCTTATATGTGTTTGATTAAAATAAATTATGGTTAATTATGCATATCCTTGAACTTGTATATGCTTTAAAGCTTCCTTCCTTCATGTAATCCTAATATAAAAGTACCCTAATACTCGTCCGTTTTCATTAACTAAATTAAATTAATTTTGCGCGTAAATGATTTGCTCTTTTCTATATACATGGTTGTTGAAATTTTATTGTATATACCTATTTACCCACAACAATATATATATATATATATATATATATATATATATATATATTTAATAATTAATAGTGGGGTAGTACTGCGAAAAACTTTAATTTTTTTTAGAATTAGTCAACATCGAACAAAATTATTAGATATCTTCAGTTATATATATATATATATGTATATATATATATATATATATATATATATATATATATATATATGTATATATCTTCAGTTTAACCTTCACCTTTCTGGTTTTAGGCTTTATTAAGTGACATGTAATTTGAGTTAAACAAGATAAACAATATCATTAAAATTGAATATTAAACTTGATTTTATAATTAACAAGTGACAATCACATATCTGGACAAAATACTTTTTTTCTGTAAAGCCAGTAAAGTTTAAGAATAATTTATAAACCTGAGGACATCATCAATTATATTAAATTGTTCTTTAAATTATAAAGATCACAAATTTAAAAAGTAGATAACCTTTTTAACAAAGTACATCAAAGAATTATTCATGAAACAAATAGTTCATTCCATTCTGCAGTATGAGATAGTTTATAACATCTCAAAAGTTACTTTACATCACTACATTTATAAGTTACTGAGTCATCGTAAGTCGCAGCATAATCATAAAAAATTAAACGGTCTTACCAAATGACTTTAAATGACTTATTAACCTTTAAATTACATATCGGTCAACCCACAATTTCCTGTATGACTAGATGCGGACGGGAAATCCATTTTTGTCCAACGTAACAGCATAAAAATTTATATTATAATTCGGTTTCATGAAAGTAAAACTAAGTTGCATTGTAATAAATTCCATTATAAATTTAGATTAATTTCATATTCAAGCAAACCGTTGCAAAGGTGAAGTTATAACTAACACGTGAGTCGCATCAGACAGCTCTTTATGCTTTAATTTTTCTTTTCTACGTCTTCGCCAAGAAAACTTAATTTCTGGCGCCATCTTGACTGTGTAATCAGAGCAACGACCTTTCAGTGACTATCTGTCACAAATGGACAATCGACTGAAATATCTTCGGTACTATAATTAAGGAACTACGAGCACGTAAAAATGGTTTGCAATTATGTTATCAGCTGGAACCACATAATACGTTGCAGATTGCAATTCCGACTGAAATTGTAGTGTACCTTGAAAATTTGTTGAGTTATTAAATCTACAAGAGTACTAGAATCAATAACAGAATAAAACGTTGTTGAGTAAATACTAAAATATCGAATTTATAGCGGTAAAGTCGACAAATAATATTTTAAGAATTTTTAAATGTTGCAATAGTACTTCTGAAAGTCACGGTGTTTTGCTGGCTACAACTCAAAAAAATTCACGATATCATTGACGTTCAACCTGTTCGATGTATTTTAGATAGTGGCTACCAAGTTAATGCTGTATTGGCATTTTCTCAACTTTTGGACTTAATTGCTGCAAAACCTGCTTTTGTATGTTTGAGCCCATAGTTGTTCTTTTACCACTTCAATTCTTCGCATTTGATTTTTAAAGATTCTAAATTCTCACTTGTCTATTAGAATCAGGAAACCAAAGATGAATTAAAATTCTTCAAAATTTTGTATGCATTCAAAACCTGTAAAATCCAGTTTTTGAAGTAATTGAAAATCGTTTTACAGTAAATTTCATTAATACGACAGAAACTTTAGATTTATCTTTCAAGAATTTAAAATTTGTTGCTAAATTGTTTAGATATTAAAGAGATTTAGAAGCCGTTTTCTATAATTTATCTATATACTAAAAGATGCATTTAATGACTTTAGTGCATTCAAATAAATTGGATTAAATAATGCAGGTGTTACTAATAGTAGTTTGAAGAAATGAACTTTCCATTTGGAAGAAACTATCCTTTATTGGGCTAAAACTACATCTGTGAAGTTGGCCCCTCATTATCAAAATTTGAGAATTAGAGTTCTATTTACTCTTACAATAGTTTTAGATTTTCCATTCGGTTTTGTAAATAATTCTGGCGTTTTAAGCAGTTAACAAAGATATTTAAAAAAGAAGGGGTCAACTGCACAATGCATTCCACTTTAGCAAACTAGATTTCATTCATTTCTGTCCTAATTGATTTTAAGTCACAAGGAAAAGCGATAAAACTCTTCGCGGTACTACCAGAACTCTAAAGAAATATCCTTTTTGGAATAAAGATTTTCTTTTAATTGAACTCAGGAAATTTGACATCGACGATAGTTTGGTGAGGTAGAACTCTTTCATTTCCAAACTCGTGCGGTAATCATTTGCGACAATTTGCACGCGTCAAAATATCTATTATAAATTTATTACAGGTGAAAGAATCGTTAGACTTTTTAAATTTTGAATTACTCTGAAGGAACAAGAATCCCGCAACAAATTAAGGTTGCACTGGCTAACTAAAGTGGTGTGAAAGTCGTTCCTGAATATACAAAAAAGTCCAGAATGTACAAACTATGTAATGAGAAATAGGTGAAGCGTGAAGGCTACATAACCGATAACACTTACTTCGACAGGCTTTTCTTTGTACTAAATCAATGTGCGCCAATTCGTCAAGTCTAGAGATAATCCTCTGGATGACGAGTAATCTTAGAGGATTCTAATTGAGTCGGTCTTCTAATAAAATGAAGTTCCTTTCACAGTTAATGTACGTTTTTAATGAAGATAAAAATCTTGATCTTAGTGCGTCACCAAAATCTATTTTAATACAGCAGCATATTATAATTCCTCTAATTACAGGTACACATAACAATTTTAAAGTTTTCTAAATTAATTTAACTAAAAACTGCATAACAATATTCCTGTAAGCAGGTATATACACAGAATTTAATAGTGCATATACCAAGGCGCCTTTGATTGGTTCCACCAATTACTATTCGCATATAACAAACTAATCACATTCTCAATCTTGTTGAATTAAATTCCAATGTCCAGGCTTTCTAAATGTACTAAAGTAAACACTGCAACCTACAATTCTGGTAAACGTTTTATAATCTCAATTTCTAGCTTAACGGGTTTTACAAATACATGCTACAACAAAACAAAGAGAAATATTTATAAATAACTAATAATCTTACAGCTGAACACGTTTAAATAAGAGTTATCATTTCGCCAGTCGAAGTCCATATTGAAAAATGAACATATAGTTTTCAACGAAGTTAGTTATAGAGACAAAATAGATATTGGGTGCTTGTCGATTTATCCGTGGATATCACCATTTTGAGTGTCGACAGCCTTAGTCGCTAAAAAAAAATATTGCCAAATAACCCTTGGATCACGGAGCAATTATTCTGTGACTTTCTTTGATGGTCCAAGGTCCAGCAAGATCGATTCTGTATTCCAGAACGGACGCGATTCTTGAACTCTAGCCTTCGACAAATTCGCCAATTGGGGTACAAATGTGTGAGCCTTTAATCTACAACAGCAGATGCATTAATACATACGGTAACGTATTAATTGACGAATTCCTGGAATCCAATATTGACGTTGAATGAGCGATTGTATTAGACGTGGACCTCCGTGTAATGTTATTTTATGCGTATAATCACATATCAAGGCCGCTAGATGAAAATCTCTGGGAACTAATATGGGATGTTTTCCATCATAGGGGAGAGCCGTATTTACAAGGCGACCGCCCGCCCTGAGAAGACCCCGATCATCTAGAAAAGTTGTCAATTTCTGCAAAGAACGAGAACATAAGTGATTCGTTTTCACTTGATGAATTTCTTTGAAATAATAAAATGTATGTGTTTCTCTTACACATTGATACTTGGTATTTTGAAGTTCAACTGGTAAGAGCGGCAACAATGCGTCGTGGAATTTCTAATATCTTGTATCGAGAAGTAGAACAAAATTTCTGAACAAAAGCAATCATTCTTTGTAATGTACTAAATGTAATGTAATGTACTAAAATAAGCGTTTGTGAGTTTAATTCAGGAACCAAATTATGTAGCAGAAGATTGCGTGAGATTAAGTTCCAAGTGCTGAAAGTGGGGGCCTTTCCACCAGAGGGTAAGTTGAGATAACAGTTTGGGTTGTAAGCTCCTACTTGCGTTATCACGAGGATTGTCCTTGGTTGAGACCTGATACCACTGGGTAAGTAGAGTAGTTTCTAAACTTTCAACAATTCTATTAGACACGAAAATCTTTAAGGTATGAGGCGGTGTATGTAACCAAGCAAGTACAACTAAGAAATCTGTAAATAAATGAAGAAAAATTGGTTCGATTTGTTTTATAAAACATTCGACGGATTTTAATAGACGACTCAAAAGAACCGCTGCTGATAATTCCCAAGCGAAGAATACTTAAAGTCGTGAGCGGGGCTGCACGACTTTGAGCCTTAAGCAAATAAATATTAACATTATTTTGAAATTCACAGCGAATATAAATGACTGCTGCATAGCCTTTTGAGGAACCATCACAAAATGCGATCACTTGACGAGAAAATGCTAACTTAAAATCAATATGACAAGAAATTTTAAGGATAAATCAATAACAAATTGTTTGCATTCTTCTTTGATTTTATTTGGACGCGGTTCGTCCCGGTATAATCCTAAAAGCCATTCCTTTTGAATTATCGATTTTGCGTAAAAAGTAACTGGCATAAGTCATCCTAAAGGGTCATAAACTTTTGCAATTTTAGACAGCATACTTCTTTTAGTCATAAACTGAATTCGAATTTATACAATACGAAAAACATCTTCACGTGGTTCATATTGAACACCTAGTATTTTAATGGAATTGTCATTTGTATTTAAAATCAAGGAGTTCTCGCGATGATGAATGGGTACACCATCAAGAATAGCTTGATGATTGCTAACCCATTTTCTTCAACTAAAACCTCCAAGTTTAAAAGTATCTTTAAATTGCGTTTGTAATTGTAATGCTTCTTGAACGGTATCTACACTTTCACAGAAATCCGCATATGTTTGTTGCAATATTACCTTTGAAGCTCAGGGAAACTTCTGGCGTACATCTTCTACCAATTGATGAAGAACCCTTTGCGCTAAATAGGTGCGGTTGACACACCGAAGGTGACAGTATTTAGTTCGTATTCTTGAACGCTCCCTTCGGGTTCAGTGCGATAGTAAATGTGTTGAAATTTACGTCGATCTTTATTTATAAATCTTTGGCGATACATGTGTTGAACATCACAATAAACTACTACAGCGTGAAGGCGAAAATTGCAAATGATGTATGTTATATTACGTTGCAATTTTGGATCCGGTGAGAGAAAATCATTAAGAGATTTGCTATTTGTGATGGGGCGAAACGAGGCGTCGAAAACCGTTCTAATTTTTGTAGTACCACTAACTTGCTTTTCGGCACAATGGTGTTGAATAGTATAATTAGAATGTAAGGAAGCAATGTCCATATGACTTAAGTTTATGTATTGTTTCACTAGATAACGATATTCAAATCATAGTACAGGAAAAATAGAATTTTCTTCAAGAAAAGGAAGACATACAGCATATCGTCCCGTAGAATCACCTGTACAATTCTTTACAAAATGCGATTCAACTATGGAATCTTCGGGATTAACAGGCAAATGGTAAAGGTCTAAAGATTCACAACATAAAAAACCGAAGTATGATCATAGTTGTTCTTTAGTGATCGTGAGAGGGACTGAGGCACTTTGCTACGCAACACCCATCCAAAAATTGTAGAAATAGCACTAGCTTGTCTCTTAATAACAGAATGAGAGTCATCCATAATTTCTGAAATAAAATATTTATTCTTGTTGAAAATAACACTTTATGCGTTTCAAACAAAACATTTCAATTCTAAAATTTTCGGTTACCTAATAAGATAATACGTCATTTTACTAAAAATGTTTTAAAAAGTAATAAACAATTGATGTGTTACTTACTTGAAAAACCAATTATTTTCAATTAATGAACAAGCGCTTCGATTCAAAAACCCGCGGCCAATAAAAGGCAATAAAACTTAGATTAGAACGATTTTAATTGCTCTACGTATAACAATAAGTAAGAAGGAGATAGTAGCGGATTGGTTTGTGCATTAGAAAAGAATATACGACCTTTGATGATATACATAAATCTTAACAACCGCCATAGCTTTACATCAATTAGATTATTAAACGCCAACAACCTCATAAATATTACATTATTCAGGTTGATTAACAAAATGAATCTGGAATCGAACGGAGAAAAGTGGCATAGTTAGAATTTTTATATATAAACAGAAACTGAATTAGAACGGGTAATTCATTTTTTTAAGTCAAACAACATGTAAGATTCGAGCTATTTAGAATTCATTCATTCATTTCAAGACACAGAACGTGCAAGTTTTGAGTAAACATTAATTCTTCGAACGTATAAGTTCGAGCAATTTATTATTCATTTTACGACATGTAATAAATAACGTAGAATTTTTCATAGATCTGAAGCATAGTTGTTTTGTAAAAATACTGCAAAAATTGAACGATTCTCGACATAAGTATTCCGGGACACAGGAGATATTGGTGAATTTTATCGATTGCACACTGATGGAGATTTGAAATGGAATCAGGAAGTATCAAATGCTGTTAATTACGACTTAGATAAGCGTTCCTTTACAATAACTATAGCAAATATAAAATTTGGACTTTTTCTATTTGTAACTGATAATAAATTTAAATACTTGTAACATGAGCTAGAATAAGTTTTTAATCTTAAATAAAAAGTATATGTGCAGGAAATAATTTTCAGCAAATTTTAAAGTCAGAGTGTGACGCATTTTGAGCTTTACCAAGTTATATGTGCTACGTTATTAGCCAATTACACTCACGATCGGAATAATAAAAGATAATCAAATTATGTATGTAGACCTTTTTAGACTAGCTCAGAATAAAAAAGAATTTAGAGCTGCGTTAACCGACTTTAAGTAAGTTCGAAAACAAAAAAAAATCAGTTAACAAAATGTCACCATGACATAACTCACAATTAGTTAGCGGTCTGGCATGTTGGTAGCGTTTCGTTGATTAAGCCTTACCATAACATATAATTTAATAAACGTCACCATGACATAACTCACAATTGGTTAGCGGTCTGGCATGTTGGCAGCGATTCGTTGCTTAAGCCTTACCATAACATATAATTTAACACTTTTCCTTTTTTGAAGCGGATAACCAGGTTATATTTCATTTCCTTATAAATGGTAATCATGTAAACATGTTAGAGTTCTTTAACAACCATCAGGTTGCTAATATCTATGTAGAGCCAGCTGGATAGGAAAAAGATAGAAAGATATAGGAAGACCTAGTCCTAACTATATTAGCCAAATTATTAGAAATTTAGGTTGTGAAGGGTCTGTAGAGCTTTTTAGATTAGCACAGAATAGAAAAGAAGTTAGAGCTGCGTCAAACCTACCTTAAGTAACGTCGAAAACAAAATGACGATGATGAATCAAATTATCCACATATAAGGTAAAGGGGATTTTGTACCTGTTAACAAAGGTTAGTCAAGGATTATTTTAATAAATAAGTAATTTTTATGAATAATTTTCTTTATGAACTTAAGCTGTAAACTGTTTTATAAATGTAAGCGTTTCTTTTGTATGAGAGAAAAATGTTTTGCAAACTTCTTATTTTTTAGATTAATTAAGAAACTAAACTTGGTGCAGCTGTGAACCTCTTATCGGCGTTTAAGAAGACGTTTCTTGTATTTAACGATTTCGATCGATTCATAAAGAAGAATATATTAACGCTGCGATTAACAGATTGATAGAGTGTTTAGTTTTCAAAAATGTAATTGATCACACGACATCCTTAATTTTTACTATATTTTAAATCAGAAATGTTGTCTTAAGAGTAGTAGTTACATTTTACTTAATTTGACATATATTTTTAAAAATATTCAGATCCCGAGAAACTAATCTCACAAATTCTTTATTTTTTCAACTTGTTAGTATTATCTTTAGGCTACGAAACAAATTCTTAACTTTATTTGTATCTCTGACTGCAATTTTAAACAAAACTTTTTAAGAGTTGTTAAGGTCATTAGTAGTTCTACGAATGAGATGATTATTAGGTATGTAATACTGTCGTTAGCTGATATTTTATCCATTTATATTCTTTCTGAGACTATTTTCTATATTAAGGGTAGGGAAACTTTCGTACTCCGCTAGATGTTTAATAAGAGCAAGTTTTAATTAAACTCGTCTCGTTTTAAAACAAAATTAATTAATCTTTTAAGCAAAAATTAAATAAAATTTATGTTATAAATTATGATTGAAGGTCAATAAAATATAGGAAATTAAAGAGATATTCTTTATATATATTAAATTTTAGTTTGTAGCGTTTCTAGTTGCTGGTGTATCAAAAAGTGGTAATTGCCTATTATTCTCTAGCGTGCTCAAATCCTAGAAATTATCTACATTAGGTGGTCTTTAGTATTAGTGTTGTAATTCTCTTTCTGATATGGAAGTGAGAAATACCTCTTCGAGTATTCAAAACAAAATTAGTTAGTTGATTGTTCGTTGGAAAGATTTTCTTCAACCTACATGGTGAGGAAAAACTCTCAGAAAGATTGTTTTTTAAAGCTGCTGCCGGTGATCGTTTAGTGGGACGAGAATTATTTTAGTTTTAAAATAATATGTGGTTAAAACCTTTTTATTATATTTAATTTGAAATGTTGGACAATTGTCCGTTTTTGGTATTTTACTATCACAAAAATTAGAGGAAACCTTTCTAATATTCGTGGTCTGCCTGTTTCATCAATGTAAATTAATGATATATCCTTCTCAGAATTTATATTTTTTACGGAATTAGTTTTAAATAGTTGTTTGCAAACAATTTCTATAGATTTCAACTATTCTATCACACGGACTTGGAATGAATGCAAACTCTCTTGAAAATGTATATTGTATCTCAATTTTGAATTGATAAGAACCTCTGTACTTATAAATACAATTTGTTTCAGAAGCGATGGTGAAAGCTCTATAACGGAGGGGCTGCGAACTGCCCTGGCCCGACTGCGACAGAAATCAACTCCCCCTGGAAGCCAGTCGTCCCCTCTCCATCAACCTAGTAACCCTTCATCTCATGTAAGTTTTGTTAATATTTGTAGTATTTGAATACTTTCATAAGTGAACGTTCATATTTAACCTTTACTTTTAATTTTGATGTGTTCATATTGTTAAAGCGCCATCCATTGAGTGTTTTGTGCGTTATCACGATATGTAATTGCTGAAAAACAGCAAGAATATATTAAGTTGTAAGCGAATAACATTTCTGTGAATCATCACAAAATATTTAATTGTATACGTATCAAAATTTAATTTAACGCTTACACTACAAATTGCAGATCCCTTCATATAAGTTATCATGAGCTAAGGAATACAGGGATCACAATCATTCATTTGCTGAATGCAAAATTTTATATTAGTCGAAAAAAGTTAATCACAGCTTTGTTATCGTTGTTGTCGTATTCAAAATGAAGAAACGAGACGTATTTTACAAAAAAGCTTTAAAGTAATGTTTTTTAAAGTTATATACATAATTTTTTATTTTAGAAATTGCTAGAGGATTTATTTTGCTGAATGACTACTGAGTTGAGTCATTGAAATTGTTTCCATAATTAATTCACGCACGCGTGCACACATACGCGCACACACAACACGCCCACATACACATACAGACATACCCACACATACATACCCACATATTCGCACACATACAAGCATATCCGTATGTGTTTGTGTGTATGGACGCGTATGCCCGTGTAAGTGCGTGCGTGCGTATGAGTGCGTGTGGGTGCGTGTGTGTTTTGAATGTATTCGTGCTAGCATGTGTGAGTAGGGGAATTGGCCGGTACGAGTATAGCGCCTCATGCCTCAGCGGTTCACATCTAGCACCTAACCTACGGTTTTACATGTAAATTCCTATAAGGAGAATCTGCTGGGAAAGATTTCCTCCTTGTTCACTCCTTGCTTCCTCCTTGCTCAGCGCCTCACAGCGCCTTTCAGCGCTTCCCGACGCCTATCAGCACCTCCCGACACCTCACAGCTTCTAAATATTTGCAACCCACAATACACATATAACTTATGTGGGGCAACCCACAATACACGGACAGCGCCTCCTGAAGGTCTGCAACTACACACTCACTACGTCACAAGCGCAATCCTAATCACTTTTACACTGGGTGATCTGTTAATTGGATCTGAACCCTAATTTCCGGGGCAATTTAACTCCAAGTTTTTGCTCTTTGATTTCACATCTAAACCTAGGTAAGAGTTTTCTTCGATTAACCTGATCTAGAATATTCTGGACAATCTAACCCTGTTTGAATTTTTAAAATCTGACTATTTCTTACAAAGTTACACCCTGTTAAAGCCTCGTACCTTTAAATTTTTTCTTATTTAATTTTAACTCGTTTTTGTTTATTTAATTTTAACTCGATCTTTAAATCCCTTTTGATCGCCCAAGATATACCCTTTAATCCGGAATTTCCTGACTACCCTCTACCTTAACACAAATCCTCCACCCAAATTTTTAGCTAATGTATTTATAGAAATGTTACAACGTGGCCTAAAATTTTCCGCAATATGCAAACCATTCAATTGTTTTAAGAATAGCACCAAAACTTTGAAACCAACTTAAAACACTTTCAATTCCTTTCTGCGGGATAATTTTAAGAAACCTAATAAATTTTCAAAATAAAATCAACTCTAAAAAGCTCGATAGACAACAAATTATACATAGATTTCTCTCATACCTTAAAAATCAATTTAGGTTTTGTAAATCAATTTAAACCCTTTGAAGGAAAACCCACAATACACATATAGCGTAGTTAGGACAACGCGCAATGCACGGACAGCGTCTCCTGAACGCCTCACATCGTAATGCCTCTTGAATGTCTCTTTACAGACTACGTCACAAGCGCCATTATAATCACTTTTACACTAGGTGATCTATTAATTGACCTGAACCCTAATTTCCCGGGTAATCTAACCCCGTTTGAATTTTTTAAATCGGACGATGCCTTACAAATTTATGAATGTGCGCTAAAACTTCGTACCCCAAGTTTTTGCTCTTTGATTTCATATCTAACCTAGGTAAGAGTTTTCTTCGACTAACTACTTTAGCCTGATATAGAATTTCCTGGACAATTTTACCCTGTTTGAATTTTTACAATAGGACTATCTCTTACAAAGTTACATCCTGTTAAAGCCTCGTACCTTTAAAATTTTTGTATATTTAATTTTAACTGGATCTTTAAATCCTTTTTGGTCACCCGAGATATACGCTTTAATCCGGAATTTTTAGCAAATGTATTTATAGAAATGTTATAACGTGGTCTAAAATTTACCGTACTATGTAAACCATTCAATTATTTTAAGAATAACGCCAACATTTTGAAACCAACTTAAAACATTTTTAATTCCTTTCTGCGGGATAATTTTAAGAAACCTATTGAATTTTCAAAATAAAAGTCAACTCTAAAAAGCTTTATAGACAACCAATTATACACACATTACTCTCATACCTTAGAAATAAGTTTAGGAATTTTGCAAATCAATTTAAACCTTTTGAAGGAAACTTAATAAAACACTTTAAACGTTTACTAAGGATATGTCATAATTAGTGTCTACAAGATAGTTACTAATAAAATAATTAAGTTTTAAATAACTTCTACGTCACATTTTTGGAAATCGCAGGTTTGACTATTTTCTAAATAAATCAGCGAGCGAAATTACATGCATTGTTATTAAATTGAAGAATTTGTATATCATTTGCAAGCGCAGTTAATTTATGTAGAAAGCAATGCTTATAATTATTTTTCAATACCGATAAGCACGAAATTTAGTTATTTAGAAGTGAAAACTTGGATATTTCTACGAGTCTTGACAGTTTCTAAGCATATCATCGAGGAGAATGCATTTCATTGTTATTAAATTAACGATTTACTAATGCAAACCACTTATAAGCTTTTCAACGTTGTCGACTGCCCTCTCTATAATTACTATAAATACTTTGGAAGTAAAACTTCGTTTTTCTAACACTAGTAATGTTTAATTATATTTACCGGAATTAAAAATTGCCGTTGGCCTTACTGTTCATATTGAAAGAAAATCCCGTACAGCTTTAGAAGATACTATTAACCGCATAATCGCTCTAGGTAGCAATTATCGTTTACGTTTCCAATATACACTCGAAAGGAAACGCGTTGTATGCCTGTAGTGTTTTTCGTAGTTTGTGCGGTAAGTGCTTGCGTTTGTGACTTGTAATTTCTAACCGTTTTTATTCTAATTTGAAAGAGTAGGTTTTCAATTACTTCTATATTTCTAGCTGCATTTTGTACCTGCTTTTTTATTACCAATGTTTAGAATTTTATAGAATTTTATATAATAAAAAAGTAGTAAAAAAATTTATTAAACCTAAATACATATTACAATGCATTCTGAATAAGTAAAACATTTTGTTTAGCGCATGCTAAATGGTTATTCCATATGCATAAGACGATAACCAAATCCTCATGATCCATCCTTAACGTTTTCAAATTTGGAACGTTAAATTCTTCAATATTGTCAATATGGTTGTGCTGTAAATATCTGGATACGATATTTCGTTTTTGTAAGCCCTTCACGTACACTTTGGCACTTGGCGGGATTATCTTTTCAAAATATGAAGTTAAGTGCAATGACGACAGCCCACTGGTCGACTGGTTTTCCCAACTAAGTCCATGTAAAGTTTCCTAGAGCCATGCGCAATGTTTTTTAAAATTTTCGTTCAAGTGGGTTGACTCCAAAGGCAGAACCAATATTTCATGCCACAATTTATTATTTTTCACATCCTAAATAGCTATTTGCTTTATAAAGAACTGACTGCTTTTGAATTGGAAACCTTGAATATCCAGGAAGTAAGCCATGGTACTGCGTTCTTGTCGATGGTTGATTCTCAAATAACTATACTTGTGATAACTCTATCAATATATACTAAAGCAAGTCTGTTTTTTTAATCTAACTTTTACTATCTTCCAACCACTACAATAATAGTTCACGTCCATGCTTCCGTTTCCGTAAAATTTTTTCCACTAGGTACGTGTCGGTGCCGCTGTGGTCTGAATTTCTTCAGCGTAGAAACATCCTTGAATTGATTGTCCATTTAAATCTTGTGGCAGATAGGTAATCGGCCTCGTTTGTTGTACTTTAACAATTTTTAACAGTTCTTGTACTCCAGTTTGGATGAAATCCTTCGGTCAAATACTGCTATATATTTTGATATACGTACAATTTCTCCAACGCAATGTGATTTTGTTTTCGGCTTATAATACTTCTATCGCTGATATGGAGTTTTATGCTTTCTGGTGCGCTTCCGCTTTCCACAGGCGTCATGTTAATAGCTCGATGTGGTGTATTATTGTATTTTTCCATAACCATAGGCAAAATATCCTACCATCTATGACTGCCTTGCAAGTGAAATCTTCTGTACAACTTGGTTTTGATTGTTCTTATTAATGTTTCGCAGAAGCCTGCTTTGATTGCGGAATACGTACAATAGTGGTTTATCTTATATTTTTGCTTAAAGGAGCGGTTATAGAATTCAAGCTGCTGATCCGTTTGTACATTGACTTTTGTGGTCATATTTCCTTGCAACATTTTGTCCAATATTTTTTCATAGCATTAATAACTTCAAGACGTCTTGTTTTTTAATGGTTCCGCCAATGCATATTTTGTATAGCAATCCACCGCTATTAGAATCTATCTGTACCCATTGTTCATACGAAAGTAAGGTTGGAATTCGTACAAGTTCGACTGGATAAGATCGCGTTTCACATGTTTCAGATTTGTGTGACGATGCAGAGAATTTTTTCCTGCAGGCTTAAATAATTCATTAACGATGATTTCTTTACTCATTTTTGCTGAACACTGATGATAAACTAATAGAGCTATCATTATCTAGTTGTACCTTTGGCATAAACTGAAGCTTTGGTTTGTAGTATTTGTTTTTTATAGCTTCTGGTGCCGCCTCGTAAATCGATAATGCGAGACCAAGCTCCTTATCGTTTGTATCAGAAGCAGTAGTCAAATTGATAAAAAACTGTATAAACGTTTTAAAATCAGATATAAACTTCTCCAATTTCTACAATTTGTTTATTAGCTGCATCAGCGGGTTCAACTGAGCGAGCAAGCATTGTGATACGCTGGTTTCTTGCATTGAAGATTATATATTTAGGGTGTATATCATCTGAACGTTTTAGACATTATGAAAAGGTTTGATTCACGAGATTAACAGCAAACTTTTTAGAAACACAATCACTATCATCTTTCTACCTCCGATACATTGACAAGTCGTTTCTGCTGCATGTCGTACCCCTCAACGTCTGCAGTTATTATAAAACCACGTCCAGGAGTTTCTCGCTGTCCAAATTACACAATGTAGTACCTCCGTGACAATTGACGTGGCCCAGTATTAGCGGCCCTAATTCAAATTATAATGTCCAAATTACAAGCGCTTACGTTCAGAACGTTCAAAGCGATCCTTAGACATTTTAAAACTGAGCAATTGTTTTATTACGCTTATTCTATTATACCCTCTTCTCTCAATTCTTGTATTATAGATATCATTTCGTTTATGTTTCCCTCATTTGTATTTCCAGCTCGGTTGGATGTGATCAGTAATTTTAACCGATCGATTAATTCATGTACATTGTTCCAATACACATACTTAACAGGACTCGCATTCAATTTTTTGTAAAACCGTTAATGGAAATCCAAACCTTTACCCTTGAGCACCCTTTTAGACTTTCCTCGAAGATCTGGAAAATGTTTTAGCATATAATTTTCAAACTGAACAGGTAAAAACAGTTGAGCAAAAGTTGGACAGTAAATTGGTGAAAATGGAGAAGATGTGACGAGGCGCGAGAACAAATGATTTCACTAACAATGCGGCCACTTGAATTAGCAAACCAAGTTGTAAATCAGAACATCCCTAAAATAAGAAGCATGAAAGAACAATTTGAAGCTGCTGCGATAGCCAACGGTTGGTGCAACAAAGAGAAGGCTATCTCTTTAATAGTGGCCTTACGGGGGGAAGTTCTTAACATCTTGCAAACGATTCCCGATTACCAACAGAATGATTACGGCCTCTTAACAAAGAAGTTTGAGATGAGATATGGAGACGCTCACCTTCAACAGGTTTACCATGCACAAGTTAAGAACCGCTCGCAAAAGACAAATGAAAGACTGCAATTATTGGAAGCTGACATTGCCAAATTAATTAGATTGGCATGCCCAACGGCAACAGATAGCTTTCTCAAACAACTGGCTGTTCAAAACATTTGTGGATGGCGAAATACAGCAAGCGCTAAGATCGGTTCGGTTAAAAATGTTAGATAACGCATGGCCTCATGCGCTTAAATTTGAAGCAGCTAAGCAGACATCACACAGGGTAAGTCACAAAGTTCGGTCTGCCTTAGAAGAACCTGGTCGATCGCAGAACAGAATAGAAGAAATGATCAACCGTGTGTTTTAAAAACAAAAGGAGTAAGGGCTGGAAAGGCAACGACTTTACATGTGATTTTCTAATGCTTTACGCGAAGGTACTACATTGGCCAGGAAGCGAGTTTTTTTTTACCTAAAAAATTTTGAATTTTGCCGAACCCTTGCTGTTCCAAGCAAGGTAGGGATCTTTAACGTGCTTGAAAACACTAACTCACGGGACCTCCATTTTACCTCTCATCCGAACGAGAGTGTATTTTTGTGAAAAATGCTCGCCTAACATTTTTCAAGCGAACCGTGTCGGTATGAAAGACAACGACCACGGAGATGGGGTCTACGATGCTGGAAGTGCGGTAAAGTTGGTCATACACAGAGACGCTGTACTCAACCAACAAAACCAACCGGTTGAGCAGCAGTAAGACTAACGCAAGTCGATATAAAGGGGCGGACGGATAGCACAACATATTGCCCGGAAGTTATCATCCGTGCTACATTGTCGATATGAAGTCTGGTCAGCATTTATATTGATGGCAGAGTTAATGGTAGGGTTGTCCGATTACTCGTGCATACAAGTGCGACAAGGACTATTGTGAGACCAGGTTTGGTTAATTGTGAAAATGTGCTGCCTGCATTGCTATGTCTTCGAACGGCAAGTGGTGAGAAAATTTCTACTCACAGACAGACTGCCCTAACGTTGGAAATTGGTGACAAACTAATTAATCATCGGGTCTTGGTAGCTGAAATTACAGAAGTTATTTTGGGAATGTATCTCATGAAAGAATATGGGTTTCATGTGAACATGATAGAAAATGTGCTTCAGATAGATGATGATGAGATTCCATTTCAAGGGACGAGTAACCAGACTATGCAAGTTCGAATGATTTGTGATATGAAAATATCCGAGAAGACGGAAATGACCGTGATAGGACGCCCGGATGGTACTTTCCGGGAAGGACAAGTATGCATGATGGAAGCAACTGAATCCGGAATGGGTCACGAGGGATTACTGATTGAAAAAACACTGGAAAATTCTCGAAATATGATACCAATAAGGGTGCTAAACATTAATCCGCATACGGTGACCCTGAAGAAAAACGTGATTGTATGAAGTTGCATTCCAGTATGCCATATTAAACCTTGTGTGGACGGCACAAAGATAAACCAGCCAACGGTTGCTCACAGAAATTGCTGGATATGCTGATACCTTCGTGTCAAGGATTAAACGGAGATCAACTGGGCAAGGTAAAAGAACTGGTAGGACGATATCGAGGCGTGTTCGCATTGGATGATAGTGAGAAAGGAAGGATGATATGGTGCAACACAAGATTGATACTGGCAGGTAGGCGTGGAGACAAACGATAAAGAGAAAACTGCGTTTGCAATTGGAACTGGATTATGGCAGTTCAAAGTAATGCCCTTTGGATTATGCAATGCTCCTGCTACTTTTGAACGTTTGATGGAGTCGATACTGCGTGAACTGTCCTGGAAAACATGTCTGGAGTATTTAGACGATGTGATAATGTTAGACGGGTCTTTTAAAGAACATCTTAAGAACCTAGAGGGGATATTCCAAAGATTACGCGGAGCGAACCTCACCTTGAGCCTTAAGAAATGTTACCTATTTGGAAAAGAGGTGAAATACCTAGGACATGTCGTTTCGGAGACCGGAACAAGATAAAAACGGTACAAGAATGGTCTACACCAGCAGATATACACCAACTACGCAGTTTTCTGGGATTGTGTACCTATTACTGACGTTTTGTACTAGGGTTTACGAACATTGCCAAACCGTTGACGAAATTAACCGAAGATGGACAAGAATATAATTGGAATGACGACGTTATAGCGCATTTGAATAACTGAAACGACTACTAGTTAGAGCACCGATTTGGAGTTATCCACGGGTGGAGGGTAAATTTGTGTTGGAAACCGATGCCAGCAACATAGCTATAGGAAACGTTCTTTCTCAGGTGCAAGACGGTCAAGAAAAAGTTATTGGGTCTTGTGGCAGCCAGAAAGGAACTATTGTGTGACATGAAGGGAGCTGTTGGCTGTTGTCAAATCCATAGAGCATTTTTATACCGCCATGCTGCACTAAAATGGTTGCTGTAGTTTTGAAATCCTGAAGTGCATGTTGCAAGGTAGACAGAACGGCTGCAAAAATATGACTTTGACACAGCATCGAGTAGGAACTAGCCATCGCAATGCAGACGCTCTGTCAAGAAGACCGTGTCCAGTAGACTGCAATCATTGCTCTAATATGGAAGGGAAAATAAGTGTCATCCATAGAATGACGGTAACTGATGATACATGAAAACCCGAAAGAATACGAGAAGATCAGGAGAATGACGCCGAATTGGGTCGTATTGCTGAGTGGAAAAGTAGAAAATTACGACCTGCTTGGGAAGAAATTAGTATTTCAACTAGGAGCCTGATAACATACTGGGCACAGTGGGACATCTTGGTGATTGAAAATAGAATCTTAAATCGACGCCTGGAGTCCTTGAGTCACGGGATCAATTAGGTCTTTTTATTTCCGTTTTGACAATGTTATGACCGATACTGATTCCAAAAATTTAAAACAAATTTTCCTCGCGTCGATGGAGCACATGGTGTAAGTTAGTCACTGTTGGAAGGCCTTATAACGGGCGTTCTAAATGGTTCAGTGAAGATTATAATTATGTATAGTTGTCTTAACTACTTTCTGAATTCTGATTTTATGGCTGTCCAAAACTGTAATTTGTTCTAGCCGTTATGTGTTGTGAATGTACGAAATAGTAACAGTTTTATGTAAAGCAATATATTGTGATTGGATAAGACTGTTTTAGTAATTTTTTTCTGTACAAGGGAAATACTTCCAAATATTATTCATCAAAGAGCTCTTTTTGGACTTTACTTAAATAATTTATAGTCAGGTTGGTTTACTTCTACTAGGTACTGCATTTAGTTAAAACTTCCAAATTAGACTTTATAATCTAACGTGGTACGACAGAATTGTAGAATCTGAGTAGAATACTAATACATCATTCACCAAACACAAGAAAAAGTCGCTAGTGTACAAGACGTGCAATTAGACGACTGAAAAATTTCTTTACGTCGCAAGTTAATTTAAAGTTACTGAAATCACATCGTTCGATAAAACAGGAAGGTTAGTTTACACGTTTCCAGATTTCTCAGACTTTGACTTCACTAACTGGAGAAAACTCATAAGTTATTTACTTTTCAATTCCAAAAACTTTAGCATGAAATCTTACGTCAAATTATTGCAACAGTATTTCTCGAATATTTTACATATTTTTGAAAGGTAAAGCGAACGTTTGAATTGGCTTGTTTATACATGAATTTCCATCAAAAAAGCAATATTTTGACTGCTTCTAGTTTCTACGATACGATAACTTATATTATAACTGTATTGTCTGTCTAATAATCAATATATGCGATGTCCCTAGGTAATAAAACGACTTTATCGCACAATTATCGCGTATCATTCGCTGCTTAGGTCATTGTATCCATGCCATTTTATTGAGAAAATGCTTTATAATCATTTCAAATCAGTTTCGCCCTAAATTTAAAATGAAAGAATTTAAGTTAAGTACCTTTGATTTGCTACAAAACTAACACGCATAGAAATCTCAGAAGGGATTGGATCGTAACAGTATAGAACGAAGTCGATGTTTCGTTTACTTTGGTAAAGTGTATCACCAGTATAAAGGTTAATCATAACTTTTGAGCCGACTTTCTGCTTAAATAAATCGAGAGAGAAAAGTAGTGAATAGAAGAAAGTTGAGTCGTGATGATCTAATTCAACGGCCCTATCAAGCCAATAAGACCTGAAACGCGTAGCGTTACGCTAGCTATAAATTAAAGGGAAAAGGATAATAGTAGATGGTTGATAGCAAAACCGCCGCCACATTTCCACCAGCATCCTCATTTGCACCCACATATGGACCAAATTTACATGTAAAAACCCACTATACAGTCTTATTTTTTAAGAATATCCTCCTGCTCTCTCCTTGTGGAACTCCTTGTGGAATTTTTTACCCCAACCATTTTGATTACGTCACACCCGCATTCTTTCCACCCGCGAGATAAATGAGCATCCATATTTCCACCCACGAGATAAACCTGTATTGTTTGGTATCAATTAATATTAAATTTTTCTCGGCTACCTGTATCTATAGTAATTTTTTAGATAGCGCCATCCCCCAGGGAGCTACCCTCATTTTAAGATTTTTTTACCGCTAACATTCTGAACCAAATAGTTTTCTTCGACCAGCCATTGCATTTTTCGAGATAAACCTATCTTGTTTGGTATCAATTAATATTAGAATTTTTTCAGCTACCCGAATTTCTAGGAATTTTTTAGATTGCATCACCCCCCAGGGAGCTACCCTAATTTTAAGATTTTTTTACCGCTAACATTCTGAACCAAAATAGTTATCTTCGACTAACCAATGTATCTTTCGAGATAAACCTATCTTGTTTGGTATCAATTAATATTAGAATTTTCTCAGCTACTCGAATTTCTAGGAATTTTTCAGATAGCATCACCCCCAAGGGAGCTACCCGAATTTTAAGATTTTTTTATCAATGTCGATTTCTAATCAGCTATCCTTTTTAATATCTACAATCCTTTAACCAAACACGTAGCAGTATTAACAGAAATAAATTAAGCACGCAAAAATTTAATAATTTATTTTATCCGATTTACAGTTTAATAAACTAATTACAATTTTTACAAAGTATAACATTTATCTTCTTCGTTTAACCAAATCCAAGCAGGTTAAAGTAACCTGTAACAAAAAATAGAAATTAATGTGTTGTTTAAAAAAGACCTATAACAAATAGAGATTAATGTAAAAAAGAGAAGACGTGTTTTCGGTCAATAAGACATATTGTTGTTAATCTAACAATATGAGAATAATGTAAAAACATTCCAATGTAATGTGTTTTTAATATATAAATGGGAAAGTCGACTTTGGCGTAATCATCGCTTCGAATTACATGTGAAAGCTGTATATAATTTCTTTTTAAAAGTGTATATCATCTCCAAACAAATACGGTTATTACAGTAGGAAAGTACGCTAAATGCGAGTTTTTTAATAGCAATTTAATATTGCTTACTGACCTACCTTAATTAGGTTGCTGTACTATTAGGAATGATGTACTTTTTGTTGTCCTCGCCCGACAAACTGATTTTATTAATTAATTGGGTATAAACTTGGTGTTTACAAGGTTTCGTTTAAGACCTCGTACATATTTTCCGGATTACTAGAAGACGTTATAACCATACTTTTTGTGTTAAAGGATTTCACATCGGTAGTCTCTTCTTCCATTTTGGTGTAAACGCCGTAGAGTTCGCAATAGATTTTTATTGCAGTATGTTGTATTCTTTTTTTATTAAGTAATCGAATAAATCGTTCCTTCTGCTTCCAAAGAAACTCGGACACTCCATCGCCGACACTGGCATTCTTTATGCGATGGCTAGCCATACGGTTGTTAAACGCTGTGCTAACCATTTCTACACCATCGTCGTTAGTAGCGGTAACTGATGCATTTTTATGTTTGTTGCTCCGTGGATGACCAGGATATGCAGACTTTAACACCTCCATGTCGCACACTTTACACATAATTCGCGGTTGTTCCGTACAAGAAACTATAACAGCTGGCGGAGCTGAACGTCTACTGCTTAATGACATACCATGCTGTTTTTCCTTGTGTCGCTGTAAGCTATTCTCGTAAAAGCGATACCGCAAGACCCACAGTTTAAGTACTTTGCTGCGGACGGATGTATAAGCTTAACCGTGGATGATGTTACACCACGACATTTGTTCTGGTGCCGTTTGAGAGCATTTCTCCAGGTATAGGAAGCACCGCAAGAGTCATTTAAAAACCTTCGCAGGTACCATTTTAGTACAAAACAAAATCCGCACTATAAGACTTTGGTTAAACTTGTAATCGAACTAACTTATAACTAAAAAGCTTACTCTAGCGTACCTGATTTATGTTCCCTATAGAATGCATACTGAAGGTTTCCGAAGACACCCGAAAGATGTTGAGGATTCAGCGGGGAACTAAATGACGTCATAATCCTTGCTGCTCGTCCAATACATTTAACGCCAATGCATGCACCTGGTTCGCATCGTCGATGGTGCGAATGCCGTTAGTAGAAACATCGGAAACGTCTTCCATGTTATACGGATCGCGTGCATATTAAAAATCCAAAAGGGTGATAGCACACGCACACAAATTCTGTGCAAGTCGTGCTGTAGAAGATGCAGTGCTACTATAACCAAAAACTTAATAGAAACACTTTAAACCATTACTAAGGAAATACCAACTTGTTGTCTACAGGATACTTACTAATAAAGCAATTTAATTTTAAATAACTTCTACGTCATACTTTAGGAAATGGTAGGCTTGAATGTTTTCTAAATGAATCACCAAGCGAAAGTATATGCTTAGCGGTATTAAAATTAACCATTAATTTCCCATTTTTACGACCGTGGTTAATTATAGATTAAAATTTAATTTGTTCACGTTCGAGCTTCCCGTAAACTAACATATTTTATAGTAACAATGCGCTGTATAATACATGCATACCCCTTCGCCGCGCTACTGCTATTCTTGTAATTGCTAGAAAAAGTCACTCTCCTTTTTACTGTTAGGACCGATGCAAAGCACCATTTTTTATACTTTCTATAGCACATCGCGCACTTTTTCGTCTGATAATTAAATTTTGCTTCTGTAGGCTTTTACACTTTCGCATAGCGGTCGGCCGCACGTAATGATTTCTGAAACCGGTAAGTACTCGATATCACCCAAATAGAGAATAAGATGCTCGATGTCTGTCAACTTCCGATTCCCTCGTAAAAGGTAGAAAAAACTCGGTCAATCATCCATCTAACTTAAACTTCGACCCGCTTCTGTTCTGATAATTTCCAAACATTTTTCAAACCACAATGGGCTCAGAATTTTTTAAACCTTCGAGGGATCTATAAGTCGTAATCAATTACAGGTTCGAGCTACCCGTAAACTAACAATGCGCTGTATAATACATGCATACCCCTTCTCTGCGATGCTGCTATTCTTGTAGTTGCTTGAAAAAGGCAGTTGCCTTTTTTACTGTTAGGATCGCTGGATCCGATGAGCTTCCACGCACTAACACCTAACGTATCTTTCCTACTATTTGTTAAACAAAAACTACCGGCATCGCCATGTTCGTATACGAACGTAAGCAGATGTTTGTGGATGTGTACGAGAGTATGTAACCATATACATTAACCAGTCTAAGCTATTTTATTTAGTCCACGAAAACTATTATTTTTCTAAACCACAATTAATAATCGCCTTTATAGGTTCCACATTTCTACCATTTCCCAATGACTGGTGCTATGTACATGGAAACTTTAATTTCTTATTAGAGAGAATTCTTATTCTCCCACGCACTGCTGCGTAGTTGCATGTCCATTCCTTTTGGAGGTATATGCTCGTTATAGGTTGTAAGACCCTCGGTTTTACTTAACTACACTTCGTGAGACCTTTTTAATCTTTTTAATCGTATCTTTCTCGCCTACAATACAGTAGGACTTAACATTACTACCAACAAATTCTAATACTGGACTCCCATTAAATACGTCTTTAAATTTCCCTGCAACTTTTTTGTTGACAAGTGTTATATTGTATTTATTATACGCGAGGTAGTCACTCTTTTAAGATAAATATATTTTGCTAGGTATTAACTAATATTAAATTTGTAAATTTGTAAATTTGTAAATCTGTAAATAGATTTTAAATAGGACTACCCCATACAAAGTTATACCCCTTTAAAGCCCTGATCTTCTAAATTTTGCGCATCTTTATTTAACACCATCTTTAGAACCATTTTTTGCTACGCAAGACATATGCCTTAACCAACCATCTCCCGAGAAATCTAAAACCGCTGTGTTCCGCGAACACCACGTGGAGATAACACGTATACTCTGTCAACCAGGATAGAAGCAGGAAGGATTTGGAAGGTGGGCGAAGAATTTAAAAATTATGGAATGTTAAAACTAATATGCACAATAGATTTACAAAATCTATACAAATATAAACAACTATCTTATATCTTTAGCCTCCATGCGTAGATTGTTGTACTATTAGGAATGTTAACCTTTGTCATCTTCCTCGATAAACTAATTTAATTAATAAGTTGCGTGTACAAATCGTATTTTTACTCCGAATACATACGCAGGCAAGTACTGATACCATCCAAATAAAGAATTGGATGCTTGGTGACTGTTAACATCCGCTTCCCTCGTGTACGCCCAGACACATCCCACCATGACCCTGCGCATGCACCCTGCGCATGCACACCGCTGCTTTACGCACCCTGCGGCACAAGCGACTGCCCATGTGCACCCTCTTGTGCGACTGCTATTTCGGGATAACGTCACAGCCTTTTATAAATAAAGAACAATGTTATATACTATTATAAAATGTTTATTCTACATTATACACAACAAATTTAAAAATATTTAATACCAAGCATGGAGTCATTTAAACTTAATTTTAATACAAAGTTATACACAGAAGACAGTCCTTTCTTTATGTTTGTTTGAGTGGTTTTAATTTTATCTAATTTTATTCGCAGCTTAAAATTTAAATCGACACCCAAGTCTTCTATCTCCTTTTCTACCAATAGTTTGATACATAAAGACCGTCTAGGTTTTCGAATTGTAAAATGTACCGAAGTTTGCCTCTATATTTAAAGTCTTTGATTCCACCGACAACCAGATCCATTCCTTCGTGTAATTCTTGCAGCTTGTGACAATCTTTTAATTGCAGCTTTCCACTATATCCTGCATACGTATCTTGTTAGCTTGATCGACTTCTTCTTGTCGGTATTGGAGAAACTTTTTTCCCACACACTGTTGCGTAGTTGCATGTCCACCACTTTTGGGAATATATGGTTGTTATAGGTTGTAAGACCCTCGGTTTTAAATGATCCAAAGGTTCTTTACTAGGAAATATACAATGTTTAGCGGAACCTTTGCGTGTGGTGTACGCCGAGGTTACAAAACCCGCATTCCTTAGTTCGTCTTTGTTATCTGCCATTTTGATAAATACGTTTTAGAATAACCTTTAAAAGTATACGGATTTAGTACCATCCTTTTCTGCAAGAACGCCTACATAACTAAAAGTCTTTTACTAACCGCAAATGCATACAGCTTGTACAACCCGGATGTATCTAAGTCAGTCCATCGGCAATCAAATAATCTTTTAATTCTTCCTCATTTTCTAATAAGATGTTCTTTGTCTAACACATCTTTGTATTGTTCGCGTATTGTCGCAGTGTTTTCCATGTAGTCCAATTTTCGCCTTTTGCATCCATTTCCTCTAATTCCAGTTGTCTTTTCTTCCACTTACAGCGTATGGCATACATAATGGGGCAATTTCTTTAGCGTAAACGGATAAAGTTTACTACCAATATTTGCGTTGTCGTACAACCTCTGGGCGAATGTTAGGTGTATTTATCAATCCCAATTCCGAAATGACTATTTCTTTGGAATTGTAGAATATGGTGTTGCAGATTGTGTAAAATATGTACTACCTGCTTTAATGTAGCACTTGTGTAAGATTTTTATTTTATCTTGGCTGTCTTCCTCCTCTACTATCTCCAAATAATTTACAGGTAAATAGTTAAAACTAAAATCTGAAAGCACATACTTTATCAATTGTTCTCTTTTTTCTGGTTTATCGGACAACTTAATTTGCAAGCCCGTCAATTTCTTTGTATTGCCATTCCCCCAATACACGTACTGTAGCAGGTTATTATACACTAAACAGCAGCTATTTTGTAGCTTGTCCGATAGCTTACTCCACATTTTGGTAAGTGGTACCGAGTACATTGGCGCCTTTAGGAAGTATAACTTACTATCTTCCAATAACGTTAAACAGTCTTTTAAGGGATTATACACCCGTTCCGCACTGACATAGTTTCCAATTGCACAGTTGTATATTGTCGCTTCCAATCGCGTAATACCATGTTCTTTGGCCAAAGTAGACGCAAATGTTTCCTTTAAACGCACATCTGGACAACGTAAAAAATCTAGTATATGATTGCCAAGTTGTTTATTAACACCAGGACTTGTTATCTGACACACAAATTTGTTGTATATCTTAATTCTTGCATTGGTTGTTAGCCATGTTAAACAATCAATTCCCACAGTTTTATCGTTGTCAACTATAATATTACACTTTCTTCGTATTCGCCCTTATAGCAAAAGTTATGGTTTGTAGTTAATAATTTACACATCTCCATCTTGCTAAATATACCCGCAAAATCTTGGGTTACATCCATGTCAAAAGATAAAATAATATTTTTGAGTTCGTCTAATATATCTGGTAGTTCCTTCAATAAAGTTTCCAACTTAACATCTGCTAGTTCCACTTTGTATGGAACACATATAGGATTTTGGAATTTTTTGTTAATGCATTCGAGGTCTTCTTTTCCGATAATTTCTTTTACTCTCTGGCCCATCTTGTTGGTGCTTTCCAGAGAAAACGGAAGCTTAGCTTTAACACCATGCCTAGCGGAAACAAATCGGTCAAACTTTTTTCGTAGATAACTGTTAAATGCACCACAAATTTCTTTCTTTAGGATAAACATCCTTTTGCTTGCAGATGTTTGTTCGGCGTCAGAAAAGTTGCAAATTTTAACCAGCATTATATTGTCACAAAATGGTTCTGTAATTGGTGTGTGTAGTCCGCCAGTCAGCATCTGTGTGCCTTCGACATTACAAATATTACCAATATCTGTCACCAGATTATTGTTGCACATATTTTCTGTCAACAGCCATAACCCAAATCGCTCATTTGTCGGTTTCACTTTATTCCCAAGAAGTTGAGAAACGTTAATCACCTTGGAGACACTCATGTTTACCGTTCTAGCTACTATCGAATACTAAACTGAATACGAAAAATTGTTCTTATGTATTCTACAGAGTGGGGAGTATATTGCCGAAGATAGTCGAATATGTTGTTATCCGACCTAGGCCGACAGGGATGCGCATCGACATATATCCGGATATATGTAGGATGTTAGTATAGTGAAATTGCCCCATAGGGTGAAATTACCCCATAGGGTGAAATTGCCTTCGATCTAGGTTGGATGTGGACTTGTCAGAGTTAGGTTAGCTGGTGTTGTCCGGTGTTACGGTTGTTGTCCGGTGGACTTGTTAGATAAAGGAAATGATAGGTTAGGGCAGTCGCGACGCTTGACCTAACCTACAATTTTTCCTTTTATCTAACCAAAGTCCACACAAGTGGATTGGAAGCTATGTCAGTGCGGAACGGGTGTATAATCCCTTAAAAGACTGTTTAACGTTATTGGAAGATAGAAACTTATACTTCCTAAAGGCGCCAATTTACTCGGTACCACTTGCCAAAATGTGGAGTAAGCTATCGGACAAGCTACAAAATAGCTGCTGTTTAGTGTATAATAACCTGCTACAGTACGTATATTGGGGGAATGGCAATACAAAGAAATTGACGGGCTTGCAAATTAAGTTGTCCGATAAACCAGAAGAAAGAGAATAATTGATAAAGTATGTGCTTTCAGCTTTTAGTTTTAACTATTTACCTGTAAATTATTTGGAGATAGTAGAGGAGGAAGACAGCCAAGATAAAATAAAAATCTTACATCAATGTACATTTAAAGCAGGTAGTACATATTTTACACAATCTGCAACACCATATTCTACAATTCCAAAAGAAATAGTCATTTCGAATTGGATTGATAAACACACCAACATTCGCCCAGAGATTGTACGACAACGCGCAAATATTGGTAGTAAACTCTATCCGTTTACGCTAAAGGAAATTGCCCCATTATGTATGCCATACGCTGTAAGTGGAAGGAAAAGACAACTGGAATTAGAGGAAATGGATGCAAAAAGGCGAAAATTGACTACATGGAAAACACTGCGACAATACGCGAACAATACAAAGATGTGTTAGACAAAGAACATCTTATTAGAGAAAATGAGGAAGAATTAAAAGATTATTTTATGTGCCGATGGACTGACTTAGATACATCCGGGTTGTACAAGCTTATGCATTTGCGGTTAGTAAGAAAGACTTTTAGTTATGTAGGCGTTCTTGCAGAAAAGGATGGTACTAAATCCATATACTTTTTAAAAGGTTATTTAAACGATTTATCAAAATGGCAGATAACAAAGACGAACTAAAGCTAGGGGTTACCTTGCTTCAGCAAAGGGGTTCCGTAAAATTGTATTTTACAAAATCTCTGCTTATAATAAATTTATCCATTATTTGATCTTTGCTTTTGTAACAAAATTCTCAAATAACACCCGTTCAGGTTAGTTAAACAAATGACGTAAGACTGATCAAGCGATCGCAAGATGTTCTCTTTATAGTTTATGTACACAGAAAACAAATCACGTGATCATAGTGCGGAACCTGTATGAACTTGTCTGTCACCGACTATGCGGTCCGGTGACGCAATCATTATTAATATTATGTAGCTAGTATTGGTTATCGAGGTATGATCATTCGCAGTTTTTAAATGAAACTGTTAACCATTTTGAATTAACACAAAACTTTAACCTTATTTCTATTTCATAATTATTGAAAATCGGTCGTATAGAACTTAAAACATAAATTGTTGGAGGTGCCCTAATAATGACAATAATTAGATTGTTTAGCGTATTCGAATTCAGTCAAATATGTTTTCTCCTACGCATTTTAAACTACCGTCTAAAGGTCGCCGAAAGCATTGTCGCAGTTTTCAAAAACTAATAACAAAACGAAAATCCTAAACATACGTTACAATACGTACGAACGGACATTTGTGCATTTGATTGAAGAGAATATTCATTACTATAAAGCGTTTGAATTTGCAAACGTATGATTATACGAAATGTAGGTTAAGATCGGACAGGTAAGTGGGTCAATGTACTCGCTAACACAATGAACATCGACCATTATTATTTAATTTTTATTACCATTTTCGAACCTTGTTGTGTTATATCGTAAATTAATTAACAAGAAATTAATTACCGATAGGTACTAACTAGGTATCTATGTTATATTACACTCAAAGTAAACTGAAAACCTCGTCAGTTATCCAAGGAAGGACGTTGACTCTTATTTGTTGTTGATGCAACTCATTTATACGTAATAGTATAATGTTTATTTATTGCAATATCAAAAATTTAACCTAATGTAGAAAAATTATTAAATAATTACAAGGCCCTATATTTATTTAATTATACTGAAAAGTTTAAAAATGGAATGTAAATCTTACCAAACACGTATATTCTAATAGCTTTTTCAATTGTCGTTAAATACGTCAATATACGGATGTAATTAAAATGGCCGTACCCAGAATAAGTACAATCGCATTGTTAGTCATGCGAATTTCACCCAAAAGGTTTTTATATATTTAAATTAGAACTAGACACACTTTTTTATGCTAATATTCAAAAATAAATTAAATTGTTTATGCGCTCGTACTGCATTACTAAGAGAGTGAATGTATTTATATCGATCAACTCTGTGGCCTAGTGGTTAGAGCACTTGCTTTGCATGCAGGCGGTCCGAGTTCGAATCGCGCTTCAGCCAACCTTTTTTTTCTGCAAGAGCTGCGTGTAGCTGTGACGTCAGCGGAGGGAAAATTACTAGGACCCCCAAAGAATTTACGAGTATGGCCCAGCCTAACCCCCCAAATATTACTAGGACCCCAAAGAATTTGGTGTATGGCCCGCCTCCAAAAAAAATTTGGGGTATACCCCACCCCAAAAATTTAGGAGTATAGCCCACCCTAACCCCCAAAAATTACTAGGACCCCCAAAAATTTTGGGAGTATGGCCCACCCTTAACCCCCAAAAATTACTAGGACCCCCAAAAATTTTGGGAGTATGGCCCACCGGAAGCGGCAAACATCAAAGGACCACGCCCTTCAAAGGAATTTTCCCACGGTCTTCAAAATTTTCCCAGTCTCAAGTGACCCCATACCTACTAAGACAAACTAATTAATCATCGGGTGTTGGTAGCTGAAATACAGAAGAAGTTATTTTGGGAATGTATCTCATGAGAGAATATGGGTTTCATGTGAACATGAAAGAAAATGTGCTTCGGATAGATGATGATGAGATTCCATTTCAAGGGACGAGTAACCAGACTATGCAAGTTCAAATGATTTGTAATATGAAAACACCCGAGAAGACGGAAATGATTGTGATGGAAGCCGGGATGGTACTCTCCGGGAAGGACAAGTAGTATGCATGATAAAAGCAACTGAATCGGGAATGGGTCAGGAGGTATTAACATTAATCCGCATACGGTGACCCTTAAGAAAAACATGATTGTGAAAAGTTGCATTCCAGTATATCATATTAAACGTTGTGTGGACGGCACAAAAGATAAACCAGCTAACGGTTGCTTACAGAAATTGCTGGATATGCTGATACCTTCGTGTCAAGGTTTAAACGGTGACCAACTGGGCAAGGTAAAAGAACTGGTAGGACGATATCGAGGTGTGTTCGCACTGGATGATAGTGAGAAAGGAAGGACGAATGTGGTGCAACACAAGTTCGGTACTGGAGATGCGTAACCGATATAACAACATCCCAGGCGTAAGGAAGCCGAGCAAATAATCACAGACGTAGAGAAACCGGTAAGTGATTGAGCCCTCGAATAGTCCATGGGCATCCCCGGTAGTGCTTATTAAGAAAAAGGATGGGTCGAACAAGGTTTTGTGTAGACTATCGGCGGTTAAACAATGTCACGAAGAAAGACAGCTATCCTTTGCACAGAATTGATGACACCTTGGATACTCTATCCGGATCTTTATAGTTTTCGACCTTTGACTTGAAAAGCGGATACTACCAGGGAAACTGCGTTTTCAATTGGAATTGGATTATGGCAGTTCAAGGTCATGTCCTTTGGGTTACGCAATGCTCCTGCTATTTTTAAACGTTTGATGGAGTCGATACTGCGTGGACTACCCTAGAAAACATGTCCGGTGTACCTACACGATGTGATAGTGTTAGACGGGTCTTTTGAAGAATATCTTAAGAACGTGGAGGGGATATTCCAAAGATTACGTGGGGCAAACCTTACCTTGAGCCCTAAGAAATGTCACCTATTTGGAAAAGAGGTGAAATACCTAGAACATGTCGTTTCGGAGACCGGAATAAGAGCCGACCCTGACAAGATAAAAACGGTGCAAGAGTGGCCTACACCAGCCGATATAACCAACTACGCAGTTTTCTGGGATTGCGTACGTATCACCGACGTTTTATACTAGGGGTTTGCGAACATTGCCAAACCGTTGACGAAATTAACCGAAGATGGACAAGGATATAATTGGAATGACGACTGTCACAACGCATTTAAACAACTGACACGACTACTAGTTAGAGCACCGTTTTCGAATTATCCACGGATGAAGGGTAAATTTGTGTTGCATACTGATGCCAGCAACACAGCTATAGGAAGCGTTCTTTCTCAAGTGCAGAACGGTCAAGTAAAAGTTATTGGGTGTTTCAGCAAGTTCTTGTCGCGGCCAGAAAGGAACTATTGTGTGACAGGAAGGGAGCTGTTAGCCGTCATCAAATCCGTAGAGCACTTCTATAAGTACTTATACGGTCTTCTTATTTCCGTTTTGACCATGTTATGACTGATACTGATTGCAAAAATTTGAAACAAATTTTGTTCTAGTCGATGGAGCACATGGTGTAAGTTAGGCACTGTTGAAATGCTTTATAACGGGAGCTCTAAGTGGTTCAGTGAAGATTATAATTATGTATAGTTGTCTTAACTACTTTCTGATTTTTTGACTGTCCAAAACTGTAATTTGTTGTAGCCGTTACAAGTGTTGTGAATGTACGAAATAGTTACAGTCTCATGTAAAGCAATATATTGTGATTGGATAAGACTGTTTTAGTAATTTTTTTTCTGTACAAGGGAAATAAACTTCCAAATGTTATTTATCAAAGAGCTCATTTTATGCTTTACTTGAATAATTTATAGTCAGGTTAGTTTACTTCTACTAGGTGCTGCATTTAGTTAAAACTTCCAAATTAGACTTTATAATCTAACGTGGTACGACAGAATTGTAGAATCTGAATAGAATACTAATACATCATTCACCAAACACAAGAAAAAGTCGCTGGTGTACAAGACGTGCAATTAGACGACTGAAAAATTTCTTTACGTCGCAAGTTAATTTAGAGTTACTGAAATCACATCGTTTGATAATACAGGAAGGCTAGTTTACACGTTTTCAGATTCCTCAGACTTTGACTTCACTAACTGGAGAAAACTCGTAAGTTATTTACTTTTCAATTCCAAAAACTTTGGCCTGAAATCTTACGTCAAATTATTGCAACAGTATTTCTCGAATATTTTACATATTATTGAAAGGTAAAGCGAACGTTTGAATTGGCTTGTTTATGCATGAATTTCCATCAAAAAAGCAATATTTTGATTGCTTCTGGTTTCTACGATTAACTTATATTATAGCTGTATTGTCTGTCTAATAATCAATATATGTGATGTCCCTAGGTAATAAAACGACTTTATCGCACAATTTTCGCGTATCATTCGCTGCTTAGGTCATTGTACCATGCCATTCTATTGAGAAAATGCTTTATAATTATTTCAAATCAGTTTCGCCCTAAATTTAAAATGCCAAGAATTTAAGTTAAATACCTTTGATTTGCTACAAAACTAACACTTATAGAAATTTCAGAAGGGTTTGGATCGTAACAGTATAGAACGAACTCGATGTTTCGTTTACTTTGGTAAAGTGTATCACCAGTATAAAGGTTAATCATAACTTTTGAGCCAACTTTCTGCTTAATTAAGTCGAGAGAGAAAAGTAGTGAATACAAGAAAGTTGAGTCGTGATGATCTTGTAATTCAACTGCCCCATCAAGCCAATAAGACCTGAAACGCGTAGCGTTACTCTAGCTATAAATTAAAGGGAAAAGAATACTTTAATTTTAATTTTTTTATAAAAATAATTTTGATAATAAGATATTATTTCATTTAAATACATCGTAACGATGATTTAATTTAAAACCGCAAATGCAAACCAATCTGAATATGACAAAAACACTGCCTACGCATTTCCCATGAACAAGATAATGCGCAATTGACACATATCGTCAGTATTTGAACATCAAGGAGAGAAAAATACTATATTGCAACATACGACACATTATATACAAAGTATCGGAATAATAATCGTATAATAAGCGTAGATTGAAATTTTACATTGTATCACAGAATACTGAACGCAAGCAATATGAGGTTACATTGGATGGAATAAGATTCATTAAAGCCGACGAAAAAGTTTCAAATTAATCATTTGTGAACCGGTAATAGAAAACATCAAAAATGAAGACATACGAGCGAATAATGATGAGGCGAAGGTGACCGCGGGATTGCAGGGTCGATATAGTGTTAAGTTAAAAGTTGATAGTACAGAGCTTCAAGAAAAATTTGATTGCATTCCAACTGGAAATATGCGGCAATCGACATGAGAGCGTAATACGCCGGCAGATGCAGGGTAGGTTTACACATGCGTGGGGCGTGGATATAATGTCATGATGACTACTTAGAAAATGGGTTAGAACTTAGTGAGTTTACGTCACCCCACTGAATTGGAATTTTGTGGTGTATTAGTGCAAGGGAGTGTTCTGTTGATGCATAATCTAAGAAATCGTTGCAAGAAAACATTGATGTTGGTGGATAACCTGATATAAAACTGTGTGTAGTTGTGAGCTTTTATGTTTAGAATTATTAATTATGAATTTATTACTGAACTTGTTTATTGGTTGCTATTAATCAAAGTGAAAATAATTACTTGGTTGGACTACGTAGGACGGAATTGCGTATATTGATATAGAATTGAAGTATTATTGGTAAAATCTTGTATTAGTTAAAGCAGGGAACTTTATTATTTTCAAGGGACAATGAAGGGGAAAAGTAAAGTTGATATTGAGCTGTTTTCTATGTTGCTATTAAAGTCATTTCCAATAATTGGAATTTATAAACGTCATGTAATTAAATATTGTAAACGAAAAAATTTGGAGTTATGATAGTTTTGTTGATGGATTAGATTTAAGGTTTTTTGAATTTTTTTTTAACAATATCTGGCAAGAAATGTAAGCTTTTTGGAGGAAATTATTTCATGTAATTTTATTTGAAATTATTTTATGTTAATAGAGCTTAAGCTTAGGTTAAATTTTATATAAATTTATTTGAAACTGGATACATAGACACATTTGTAAAGGACCTCCAGATACCCCAGTGATGATATCGTATTTAGGCGAGGCCTTGATTTCGAGAATTTATGTAATTTGCAAAAGTTTAATAAGAGTTATTAAGATATTTTAGACGAAGGTGGCGTATAACATAGCAAAGTATAAGATACTGCGGCAACCGCGATTTACGCGAAATAACCGACTTCCAAAGGGATTGCTGTTACAGACTTTTTGCCGTCTCTCAATTATGAGAGGTATAAAAGCCTTTCAGTGTACGTGATAAAATTACATAGTTGTTTTTGTATCTCAGCCCTCTTATGTACTATTTTAATTCCTTTACGATTTTTATCCGTTTTGAACGGAACTACATCTTGAAAAAGTTCTAGAATATTAAAACGGATAGGATGGCTAGCGTAGTTCAGCAAACTAAAGAGCCAAACTATAGGTTTATCTAAATTAGTGGGGTCCAGTGAGAATCCAGACTAAGATAAATCCCCGATCGAGGAAGCAGCTTTTCGGTACTTAGAGTGGCCGTATGGCCGTATGGCATTCTAGGACACTGCTGCGATGTGAACGGCAACGGAATACCGCCACATTATCTCCAAAGTACACAGCGCACTTACCAGAAACGTTTTCACAGATGACGGCATCCTATGGAGTAAAAGATTCCGGAGCTTAAGTAGTCCCACATTTGGATCTCCGGAGAGGGGCGGAGAGTTGCTACTTCCGAGGATGTGATCGATAAGCTCAACAAGAAGAAAAAAAACCGGGAACAACATGCAAGGCGGTGCGTAGAACGTTAGGAGCATGAAGCAATTAGACAAGCTAGAGAATTTGAAAATGAAAATGGATAGGCTAGACCAGATATAGTAAGGATTAAAGGATTAATGAATTTCAGTGGCCAAAGAAGGGACATTTTTGAAGCGAAAACTTTAGAGTAATTCATAAAGAATCGGAGGAAGGAAATTCGGGCGTGGGGATGGTTATGCGGCAAAAATAAAACACTAGAAAAGAACAAAAGAGTAGTCATAGTTAGATTAGAACCTAAACCGGTAGATACAATAATAATACAGTTATACATGCCAACCTCTAGCTACAGTGAAGCAGAGGTAGAAACTATCTACAAAGATATCGAATGCATATAGAATTCGTAAAAGAACATTAAAATTTATTAATTACGGGAGATTTTAATGCAGTGGTGGGTGAGGATAGGGAAGGAGCGTTAATAAGTTTATTTGTTTTAAGCGCAAGAAACGTCAGGGGAAATAGGCTGGTTGAATTTTGCGACAAAAACAATCTAATTATTACAAGTACGATAAACGTGAATAATGCCAGGAGACATAGGAAAATATCAAATAGATTACATTCTTGTTAGACAACGGTTTAGAAATCAAGTAAGAAACTGTAGACGCTATACAGAAGCAGATATAGATACTGACCATAACAAATTAATAATGAAAACCGTGTTTAAATTTAAAAACTTAAAAAAAGGAACGAAGGAAGGCATTTTGGCTTTGAAAAACCAAAAAATACAGATACACAAAGCATTTGAAAAAGTCAAACAAATTGCTGGAAAAAATTTCTGATTTTAAGGAAATAGAAGCAGAAATGAAATAACATTAAATCCGGCTTAGACAAAATGACCAGATATATTATAGGGTATTACCAAAAACAAAATAAAATAGAAGCAGAAATGAAATAACATTAAATCCAGCTTAGACAAAATGACCAGATATATTATAGGGTATTACCAAAAACAAAATAAACCATGGGGAACAACGGACAATTTGAATTTAGTAGTAGAAAGGGGAAAATACAAAAACAGACCAGATGAAGCAGGAAAGCAGAGATACAAAGCAATAAAATGAAAAATTAATCGTAAATGAAGAAAAACTAAAGAACAATAGATTGTGAAATAGTGCAAAGAGGTACAAACTAAGATGAAAATAGGAAACACCGACGTAGCATACAAACAAATTAAACTGAATTTTAGAGATATAAAACTGTATAGCAAAAATATAAGGCGCGCGAGAGGAGACATCATATAAGAAAATGTAAAAAAAGTGGATAGATGTCATGAATATATGCGTAATTTATATGCAGGACCGGAACTAAAAGCACTAGAAGAGAAAACAGACATCGAAAAGATGTTTTAAGAGAACATATTCTTGACGCTAGTTTGAATTAGCATTAAAGAACCTGAAAAATAATAAGGCGCCAGATACAGATAAAGTGCAAGCCAAATCGATAAAAGCCGCTGGAGAGGCAGCAATAGAATGTCTCTTTCAATTTATCAGCAATATATGTGAGACACGCCAGATACTAAAAAATTTTAAACGTATCACCATTGTCGTTGTAAGTTTGACAGCATACGTGTCAAAAATATTAACTAGAAATTTACAAAGGCGGATGAAAATATGGACTGAAGAAATGCTATAAAAATATCAGTTTGTGTTTAGGTAAAACAATGGAATGTATGAGGTCATTCTAGATTTAAGAGTAGCAATGGAGAAAACAAAAGATGATCTGGAAAAAGTTCTCGACAATGTATAACCGGAAAAATTGTTTGAAATTCGAAAAAGATAGTAACGAGGTATAGGGTGATACATGCCGAAAATCGGCATTTAAACTTTTTCGTAAGTTTTAATTTGCAAGTGAATTTGCGCCAATAATTTAAAAAACTTGTGCGTGCATTTCCGTCACTTCAGATAGTTGCGTTGGCGCCCGAGATTGCTCAGACGCAGAGTGAAAAGAAAGTGGTGATTTCCGTCACGTCGGCACGAGTCAAGAACTCGTTGAACTGAGTGGATCTGTGTGCCGTTTTATCTTGTCTTCTCTTCCAGATATGAGGTTTCCTTGATTTCGTGCCTGTTATCGCTCCCCACCTCATTCCTTTACCGTTCCGCTACAAAGAAGAAGACCAATTAATTTGGATTCGACAAGAAGGCAAAGGACGACCCACGCCCGCAACGCTCAACCAACGCGGAAAGCTTAACGCAAGAATAACTGCCATGTTGTGAAGAGCTCTACATTTTACGTGAGTACCTTTATCTTTTTTTTTGTATGTGATAATAATTTGTAACATAAATATGACGTAACCCCTTATTCGCAACATTTTGCATGTATTTATTATGGTTACCAACTGTCGTAGTGGCTCTTATACATTGTGCATCGGGACTTTAAAAGTATACCTTAGAGTATGGAACCGTAAGTATAACAGTGGCGCATTCAACGTTTTTGTGGAAAAAAATTTGTTTTCATCTTTTGTATACTTTATAGCATATTAGTTTTAAATATATCAGTGGATTTTTCACTCAAAAATAAAAATTTTTAATTTTCAATAACTTAGAAAATATAGGTTGGTAACATTGTAAGTTACTATGACAACCATCTAAAATGAAATGACATGGAAACAGTTGCTATGTCAATTTAACATGGGTAGCCACAATGGGTATTGTGTTTACCTTTCATAAATGTATTGCTAATTTGTTTAATTCATGTCTTGTCTCATAAATAATAGTGTGTTTTTGCTCTAAATTATTTAAATATTTACGTCATCTAATTTAGCATAAAGTTGGAGTGTATACCTTTTAAGTGTGGTTGACAGATTTCCTTAACCTCAGTGTATGTGGAAGCATATACTTTTTGGATTATATAAGTTTTTCTGTAAGTATTCTAATTATAAATAAATAGTTTCATTTTCCATTGATTATGAAAAAGAAGGGGAAAAATCTCTTAAAACTATACCAAGTATAATTGCTTAAACCCTAAAATTTTTCTTACTTTATTCTAACCTCTTTTTTGGGTTAAATTTTTAAGTCGTTGTTTAGATAACTTATATACTAGCTTACCTTAATATTAGTCTAAAATGTTCTCTTAGTAATTTAAATAATCAACCATAACTTACAAATCCCTTTTTAAGAAAATTTTGCTTTCAAATACAGCTAACGCAATTATCTTAGTATATCTTTTACCTTCTAAAACGCTATAATAAACTTGATTTTGTTATATCTGGTTCTTTAAACACTACAATAATGAAGTTGTTGATAACGTTTTGTATTTAAGCTCATTTACAATGGTTGTTGATAAATTTCGCGATATCAAAAGAATATTTTAATAATTTGGAATACTGTTTTTTCTATACATGTATCGTAGAATATTGCTTTTGTGTAGCGAGTATGATTTTGTTTTGATAGCATACTTTTTTTTAGATATATCGATATTCCAACGCAGCATTTTAAGATCTATTTGGTCTAGGCAAGATTTTTCTTCCGAGTTGGTCGCTCAGCATTACAATAAGTCTAGACGAGACTCGTCGGTAAGTTTGTCGCTCTAGCAATTTGTGAATCATTTTTTTAAGAATGATGTTGGAGTTTTTCTTTATTAGCCTAGGTGAAGCTCAAAGGAGGGCTCGTCCTCCTAGTAAGTATATGCGTTATAAGATATCTTTCTGTTCTTTAACAATTCAGTAAATCAAGTTTTAATTACTGTTATCTCTTCATATATTGATTTAAACCACACTAGATGGCAAAAAATTATCTTTAAAATCGCTTAAGCTTTGCCTACATACAAAATTTTTCACGTTCTATTTCCTTAACCATTTACCTAATGTTTTTTCTCCCTACCATCAATTAGTTGACTTCAATCACTTATTACCACTCTTATACAGCATTTACCTTTTACACGTTTAACTTATTTACCTTAAACTAGCTATCTTTTTGCTACTTCTTGACTTTTCCTTAAATTTATCGTTAGTCATATATCGGTTTATTGTCTAGATCCCCCAGTATAACTTTATCGCTTCATTTAATTAATTCTCGCACCTTTTCTACAACATACTATTTTGTTTTCAGTATTTATCTTACATCGTTTAATTTTGTGGTAATTGTCGTAACTTTGGTTGCAATAACTCATTCAATTTTTATGATTGGTTTTAGCTGATGTTTTGAGTGGATGCTTTTTTCTTTGAGCTCACATAGGAAACGCGGTCTATGCCATTGTAAGAAATAGTCCATATTCGCAGTTGCCAAAACTAGGAGTTTCTATTCCATGTATTTTTCTTCTGAATTATTACAGTCGCCTACATTATCCTATATCATTACTTGTTTCTATTTCTACTAAATTATCATAACATATAAACTTTTTTTTTTGTTGTTTTTTATTGAACTTCATGGTGAGGTGCTATCGCTTTTTATTGATACCTTATCCAATTCTCGGTTGTTTTTAGCATATTGGGACAGTGTGTCTGTATTTCACTGCTTATAATTAGGCATTTTTGTGTGTTTAGGGCGTTACCGTTTTTAAAAATTACCTTGCAACTGTTGGTTTTTGTGTGAATGTATCTGTAGTGATACTTTTAAGTTGTTGTTTCAACTTTTGTCTGATTTTCTTATCGTAGTGGATGCACTCGTTAGGAAAATGATTGTACTAGTTCTCGTTACGAGTCTAGTAATTTTTAACTTATGATGTATCTTAACTTGTCTGATTAATATAGCAGGTGGTCCTTCAGACCGACCTGTGTTTAATAGGGGCAACTCTTTACCTTTTCTCGGACGCTTGTCCAAAAACTCTATTTTTTCTTATTCCGCTGTCTTCGTTTCTTTCGGTCTAACCAACAGCGACCGCTGCAAATGCGGTGAGGGTTCGGAAAGCGCAGAGCACGTGCTCTTCGACTGCCCGCTTGAGGCGGGAAATCGAGGGTTGGCGGATAGCAAACTAGCTATCCTAGGTCTGGCATGGCCAAAAAACCTAGAGGAAGTCGGGGAAGTGGTTAACCAGAAGGCGTTCTGGACAGCCTTAAAAGAATTCGCGGGAAGGGTCGCGAGATTGGACAATGACAACCGCGTGTAAAATTCGGTGAGGTTAGTGGGAGGATTGGAAAATTTTAGATTGACTTGGCGTGAGTAAGGATACGAGCATAGATATAACCAAAACCTGATATAAAAAATAAAAAAAAAAATAAAAAAAAAAACATGATAATTATACCCAAATGTCCAATATGCAAGAGAAACTCCACACACCATTAATACAGTCACTGCCTATCTTCATAATTATGTGCGGATATTCGGGAAATCAGGAATAAATAATAACCGATAAACAATAACAAATAAATCAGAAACCCTCCTTAAATTAAATCAATAAAATAAACAAAGATAATAAAATAGAGTAAAACCGCGCATCCCCCCCAGGACTTGAAATAGTGATAGTGATTGTGATCCCCTCCAAGAACATTTAGTGCATACCCACCAGGACTTTAGCAGTGCACATCCATCTTCCCCTTAGAAGTAAGTTACAGTTAGATGTAGGCAGACGACCAGATCTTCGGATGCTGGAGAATTTTATTATCGAGGTAAGACTTAAATTGTGGCGGCTGTACTCGCACAAGCATTGATTTACATTAATTAGTAGTTTTTGAAATAATTTAACAGGCACGTTTTGTGCGTAATGGCGCTAGCCGACATAATGCTTGTGCGAGTGCACCTGATAAATAGGGTGATGCTTTTGCTATTTTGTGCACTGCTATATGCTTAACGCTTATTAGACATTTATTTATATATTTATATAATTATATTTATTTATATTTTATATTTACACTTTATATTTATTAGCATGTATTGTAGTATTTTGTGGCATATTTGTTTTGTTTGACGTTCTGTCGCCATTTTGGTTGCAGTATATTTTTGGGAAGGAAGAGTAAATTGTGAAGATTGTAATCATAATATAAATCAGTTAGGGAATGATAGGGAAAGCTAGGGATGGATTTAAATTAGTTAGCTAGATTTGGATAGTTTTAAGACGACCCTTCAGGTCGCACTGGTAAGCAGAACCGGCGTCTGCTATCCGGTATAACGGATCCCTCCCCCTCTCATTTTTGCTTGTGTCTTGTTGTTCGGGTACACTCCAAAGTCAGACCTAGGGATACCATTATTTCCAACCCTGTTTTTAGTTTTTGTTTTAGTTTTTTTCAGTTTGTCAGATTTTTAGGTTTGTTAGATTGTTAGAGTTTGTTAGGTATGTTAGATTCTTAGGTTTGTTAGATTTTTATTTAGTTTTTTGTTTAGAGTAGATTAACTATAAAGTTAGAATGAATTAGAAGCACGATCATTTTTCGCGTTTAAACCCAATGTAGTACCTCCGGGTGGAGCATTGGGGACGTGGCCGCAAGTATAGCGGCCGTTATTCAAATTATAATGTCTCCGTTTCTGCCTTATCTTTCATTCGGTAGACCTGCTCTTGTCCCGGAACACCCTTCTACCACATAAGAGTGATTTATCCCTCACTCCGGGCTACTGACCACATTGGCTAGTTGAGTAGTGCTTTGCTATCCACCTTTTCTGTCTTTTTAGCTCAATGCGAGCCCTTTCTCTATTCTCTTCTACCTGGAAGTGCCTTTCATGCATTTCAAAATGCCTACTTCCCTTTTTTTACCTTTCCTATTTCTACTGCTTTTTCATTTCCGCTAGTCACCGTGTGGTTGCGCGGGTGGTTTTCACAGACATTATAATTTGAATAAGGTCCGCTATATTTGCGGCCACGTCCCCAATGCTCCACCCGGAGGTACTACATTGGGTTTAAACGCGAAAATAATCGTGCTTCTAATTCATTCCAACTTCATAGTTAATCCACCCTAAATAAAAAACTAAATAAAAATCTAACAAACCTAAGAATCTAACAAACCTAACAAGCTCTAACAATCTAACAAACATAAAAATCTGACAAACTGAAACAAAAACTAAAAACAAAAACTAAAAACAGGGTTGTAAATAATGGTATCCCTAGCGCTGACTTTGGAGTGTACCCGATCAACCAGACACAAGCAAAAATGAGAGGGGGAGGGATCCGTAATACCGGATAGCAGACGCCGGCTCTGCTTACCATTGCGACCTGAAGGGTCGTCTTAAAACTATCCAAATCTAGCTAACTAATTTAAATTTATCCCTAGCTTTCCCTATCATTCCCTAACTGATTTATATTATGATTACAATCTTCTCAATTCTGCTCTTCTTTCCCAAATATATACTGCAACCAAAATGGCAACAGAACGTCAAACAAAACAAATATGCCACCAAATACTACAATACATGCTAATAAATATAAAGTGTAAATATAAAATATAAATAAATATAATTATATAAATATATAAATAAATGTCTAATAAGCGTTAAGCACATAGCAGTGCACAAAATAGCAAAAGCATCACCCTATTTATCAGGTGCACTCCCACGAGCATATGTCGGCTAGCGCCATTACACGCAAAACGTGCTTGTTAAATTATTTCAAAAACTACTAATTAATGTAAATCAATGCTTGTGCGAGTACAGCCGCCACAATTTAAGTCTTACCTCCATGATAAAATTCTCCTGCATCCGAAGATCTGGTCATCTGCTTACATCTAACTGTAACTTACTTCTAAGGGGAAGATGGGGTGCACTGCTAAAGTCCTGGTGGGTATGCACTAAATGTTCTTGGGGGGATCACAATCACTATCACTATCACTTCACTTTCAAGTCCTGAGGAGGATGCGCGGTTTCACTCTATTTTATTATCTTTGTTTATTTTATTGATTTAATTTAATGAGGGTTTCTGATTTATTTGTTATTGTTTATTTGTTATTATTTATTCTCGATTTCCCGATCTTCCGCACATAATTATGAAGATAGGCAGTGACTGTATTAATGGTGTGGGGGTTTCTCGTGCATATTGGACATTTGGGTATAATTATCATGTTATTTTATTATTATTATTATTTTTTTTTTTTTTATTATTTTTAATATCAGGTTTTGGTTATATCTATGCTCGTATCCTTACTCGCGCCAAGTCAATCTAAAATTTTCCAATCCTCCCACCAACCCAACCGAATTTTACACGCGGTTATCATTGTCTAATCTCGCGACCCTTCCCGCGAATTCTTTTAAGGCTGTCCAGAACGCCTTCTGGTTAACCACTTCCCCGACTTCCTCTAGGCTCTTTGGCTATGCCAGACCTAGGATAGCTAGTTTGCTATCAGCCAACCCTCGATTTCCCGCCTCAAGCGGGCAGTCGAAGAGCACGTGCTCTGCGCTTTCCGCGCCCTCACCGCATTCGCAGCGGTCGCTGTTGGTTAGTCCAAACCTTTGTAAATACGACTTTAGGGCGCCGTGCCCTGATATCAACTGCACCATTTTGTGATCGAGCTTGACCTCGATCCTACCTCTAGCTTCTATGCGCGGTATGAATTTGTGGGTCAACCTGCCCGTGGCAGCGTTGTTCCACCTCTCTTCCCATTGTCGAATTAATTTTTCGCGCAACTTTCTTTTGATTAAAACTCGATATCGACGAATGTGATATTCGAAAGTCGCCCGTCGCGTCCTCTTTAACTAATTCGTCAGCCCCATCGTTTCCTACGTAACCATTGTGCGACCTGACCCAACAGAACTTTAAACGTCGAAACTCGAGCGCCGTACGCGCTATCCTCCAGACGTCCGCTTGGAGATCTGTCGAGGTGTTCATGTTTGTTAAAGCCGTTAGCGCCGATTTACTATCACTGATTATATAATACTCGTCTCTGCCCGTATGGTTTATTACGTAATCGATAGCCTCTCGTATGGCTACCAATTCGCACTGGAAGATAGTGCACCAGTTCGCGAGTTTGGTTTGAAACCGAAACACCTCCCTTTCCTGCTTATACACGACAAACGCCGCGCCTGCTTGCCGATCGTCTATACGTGAACCGGTTTTCACAGACACCTGGACCACGTCTCTGGGAATCTTTCGTGAGGTCATGCGGTGCCGCTGTCAGCGCACATGACCGCTAACGGTGAATGCATGTATGGGTGTGTGAATGTGTGAGTGTATGTAGAATAGGTTGGATATCTTATCTATATCATTTAACGCCGGGTGCAGAAATGCACCCAAATGCCTTTTTTCGGTCCCTCGTACCGTTTTTTTGTAAACGGGCCTACTTCACGGTCGCTTTTTTTAGTGGGTACGAGCTTTTTCCTCATATAACGGTTCCAAGAAGCCACTCTAGCGTTATCTAGTTTTATCTTAATATCGTTATTTTACCTATTATCTTTGATAATAACTTTATCTTAATATTTTTATCTTACCTATTATCTTTGATAATAACTTGAGTTAATATCTTTATCTTATTTATTATCTTTGATAATAACTTTATATTAATATCGTTATCTTACCTATTACCTTTGATAATAACTTGAGATTTTGTTTTATCTTTTTTATCTTCCTAACGTTTGGTATTTATGACCAGACGTAGGAATTATTTTTGAATTTTTAGTGAAAAAGCTAACCTGATGGTAGCCATGTAATTTGTTAGGTTAGTAATGTAAGGAATTAGTAAGATGGTGCCGTTGGTAAATTTGTTGATTCACAACCATGTCATGGACAAGTTTTGATGTGTATTGTTTATTAAACCTGAGTACCAGTACCTAAAAATTTGCTAAAGTGCAAAGTAACTTGCTCTTTGAACATTTTGAAATTTGGGTATTTTCTTGCCAAAGAAGAAGCAGTCTAGATGCAACACTTATGTGCGTATGCACTTAGAAAACTGTAATGTTAGCTTTAGTTTTAGTATATATGTTAGGCGACTTGTCGCATTGGTTCTAGTTTTAGTAGTGTCTTGTGCTCCCCGACAAATTTGTGCTGTCGATTATAACTGCGCCACATTAAAAACTCGTGTGTGCACTTTAAATTTAGTTCAAAGACAATGGGGCTACAGATTTCGTTTCCTGGTAACTCGGAAGACGTGTTATCGGTTGGAAAAAACCAGGTGGCGCCTAAATTAAACATTTTCTAGAATTTAAGTTAGGGTTTATGTAGGTTAGTTAGGATCTAGATTTTAAGCTTTACCGTGCTAACAGTCATTTTCTTTTTTTTAAGATTTTTTTCTTTTATGGCTTTGTCGCGATTGTTACATGCCGAAAATCGGCATTTAAACATTTCTGTAAGTTTCTAATTTGCAAGTGAATTCGCGCCAATAATTTAAAAAACATGTGCGTGCATTTCTGTCACTTTAGATCGTTGCGTTGGCGCCCGAGATTGCGCAGGCGCAGAGTGAAAAAAAAGTGGTGATTTCCGTCACGTCGGCATGAGTCAAGAACTCGTCGAACTGAGTGGATCTGTGTGCCGTTTTATCTTTCTTCTCTTCCAGATATGTAGGTTTCTTTTGATATCGTGCCTGTTATCGCTCCCCACCTCGTTCCTTTACCGTTCCGCTACAAAGAAGAAGAAGACAAAATAATTTGGATTCGACAAGGGGGCGAAGGACGACCCACGCCCGCAACGCTCAACTAACGCGGAGAGCCTAACGCGAAAATAGCTGCCATGTTGTGAAGAGCTCTACTACGTGAGTACCTTTATCTTTTTTTGTATGTGATAATAATTTGTAACATAAATATGACGTAACACCTTATTGCGCAACATTTTGCATGTATTTATTATTGTTACCAACTGTCGTAGTGGCTCTTATACATTGTGCATAGGGACTTTAAAAGTATACCTTAGAGTATGGAACCGTAAGTATAACAAGGGATAGACAGACAGTACATACCTAATATAGAGAAGAAACAGCTGTAATAGAATTAGAGCAAGACGTAGAAAAGTAAAAATTACGAAATGAGGGAGGAATGCGAGAACGATTACTCCATTACTAGCTTTATAAAGGAATAGGAAAGCTTTGAAGATAAAATTCGAACAGGTAAAATAACAGTTTAAATGACATGCGTATCTGAGGTTTGTTCAAAGGTCTTGCAGTTGATTAAACACTTAGAAGTATCAAAATATTCATTCGGGCACCTATTGTGGAGTAAATTAGAAGATATAAAATCCTCTTCAGAGCGACAAGGTCAAGAATTTTTCTTTGGATACAGTGAATGCATTTTATTAAACAACAAAGACGATATTGATTTTGAGCTGAAAAGTATTCTAATGAGCGCAGCAGAGAAAAGCTTGAATAAATTAATCCTCTCCATGAAATTTAATAAAAAGAACGAGACCTGCCAACACATTGGTACACTAATTTGTTCCTCTATAGCTCTTGCTACGCATCGCTCAGGAAGGACTTCTTAGACCTAAGTTTTTCCAAAATTCTATTTTTTAAAAATATCCCGCAAGATGAGTTTATTGATGGATATAGTCACTCTTATCGACAGCTCTTAGCTGTAGTAGATAAAACAGAGAGTCTTGATGTTCCTCAGGTTATATGGGCAACTAAATACATTTATCTAAATTTTGCTAAGAGCTACAATTCAAAATTTATGGAGTCCTGCAAATAGTGTTGATTCACAGGGCCAATTTTCTGCACCTACAATATTGTCATCACGGACAGAAGGGCCAGGCTGTTGGAAGAAAATGTAGAAACGACAACAATATTGGCTTTCGACTAACAGCAAGACTATCTTACATATGTTCTACATAAGTTAAATTTTAAAATCCTATGCCAATATTTTTTATAAAGCGACAATTTCTTTTATTTTACAACTTTATTATTGTGTTGCTAATTTGTGAAAATTTCTTGTTAGTTTTAGCAAATAAAGGCGAAATTTTGAATTTAAATTTTTGTTTTTGCGAAATTGGTTTTTTTTTGCAAAAATTGCGTGCTAGTCATATACAAACTAATGAATAAGAACTGCAGCTATATTGACCATTTTTAAGAGAAATGCTAGTTAGCCGGGTCGAAGTTTTATAAAATAGCTACATAACAGTACTATTTACTTCATATATTATTCAACTTTAATTTTCAAATACATTTTTTCAAGCATTATCTAAATTTTAAAATTACTCTAAAGGTGATATCTAATATTTCACTTTAAATCCCTGAACAAAGCTCTCACCAGGAATAACTTACTGAGGAACTGCTCCCTGAAAAGTGTATGCGATAAGTTCATTTTACTACTTGAGGATATCGAAAGCTATCGATTACTTTGAAGACAATACACTTAGGTCGTAAGGTAACCGCATCGTTGAAACTAGAAACGATCAAAATGCGAGGTTTACGGATGGAATTTCATGTATTTGGAAGTCAATCTAAAGTGTATTTGTTTAGCTAAACTATTCAAAGATTTAGCAAGGGCTAAGGTGTGGAATGAATAGCCTGATTTTACTTTATCGGTGTGAAAAGTCTATAAATTATGAGAATTGCAACATTTCTTTTAGTTAGTAAACATAATGCGTTGTTGAAAATTTAAACCTATTTAAATTTAGGGAACGCGAATCGACTTTGAAGTATGTAGGAGTCAATAATATGAGTAGATGGTACCATCTACTAATATGTTACATGCAAAACTGTAATAACGAATTGATTTAAAGTAAAATGGACGAAGAAGCTTGCAAACAAGAAAAATTAAATGGTTAATTTCGGAATTAGCTAGCGCAAGTCGTAGGAAATTCTGTTATACTGTTATAGTAAAAACCATGACAGAAAATATCTACGTCACAGATTTCTGATCTAATTCATAACATATCTTCAAGATTTTTTAAAAGCTCACCTAATGCATACGACAAAAATGACAACACGGTTTAGTAGTACAAATAAACTAAAACGATGACAAAATTTCCGCTCATATAAACCAATGTAAAATGAGGGGAAGTACCGCTCATAAGAAATACTTAGGGGTTGCCTGTATATGGACTACATCCAGCTGAACGCAGTCAACGAACTGGACTCGGACCACTACCCAGTGTTACTGTATGTAGGCGAAAACTTCACCGAAGAGGAGGAGCGACCAAAGAAGACCACCTGCTGGGCAGCATTCTCGAACCACTTCCAGGAGACCATACCACCGATCCCATCCCTCAACACTGCAGACGAAGTAGATGAAGCAGTAGACCTACTGCCCAGAGCCATCCAGTCATCCATGGAGGCGGCGACCAAGACAACAATGGTACGCAGACAGCACTAGCAGATCCCAGATAACACCAGGCAGCTCATCAGGGAGAAGAAACGTGCCAGGAAGAACTACCAGCGCTTCTGGAACCCAGAAGAGAAGAACACCTACTACGACCTACGTACCCAGGTAAGCATCTCCATGCAGGAACACGGGAACGAGAAATGGAGAAGGAAGATCAAGTCCCTAGAAGAAGACGACCATTCACTCTGGAGGATGGTAAAGATCCTGAAGAGGAAGTCAGCACCAATGCCGGAGATCCACGGAGAGATTGAGATGGTCCACACAGAAGAGAATAAGACCGAAGCGTTTGCAGACCATCTGGAATGACAGTTCACCCTGAACTACGCCGAAGCCGATCTCGACTAGGTAGAAAAAATCAACAGAGCTGTGTTAGAGTGCCTAGAAGAAGACGAAGACAACCACCACCTGCCCTACGTGACTCCCCAAGAATTGGAGAAGCTCACCAGAAGATTGAAGATCCGAAAGGCACCAGGTCCCAACGGCATCCCAGCATAAGCCGTCAAACTACTTCCAGTAAGAGCGAAAGCCATGCTACTGGCCATACTTTACGCCATATTACGTCTGCGCCATTTCCTACACCCTGGAAGTGCGCAGACGCAATTTTGTTACAGAAGCCTGGGCAGTCTGCAACCTTCCCGTAGAAACCGCCCCATCAGTCTCCTACCGGTTATCGGCAAGTTAGCGGAGGGTGTCGTACTTCGAGGGCTACGGGACAAAATTAGAGAGCGAGGGGGCATCCCCAACGAGCAGTTCGCCTTCAGATCCGGCCATTCAACCGTTCATCAGATCTTGCGTCTCGTGGAGTTCGTCACCGATGGTTTCAACAGGAAGCATTCCACCGGCATTATCTTCCTTGATGTTTTCAAGGACTTCGACCGAGTGTGGCATCAGGAACTCCTCTACAAACTGCTAGTGTTGGACATCCACCAAAGACTGGCAAGACTCATCGCATCGTTTCCGAGTGAAGATAGGCAGCTCCTGTTTATCAGCCCGGCAGATGGAAGCATCCGTGCCTCAGGGCTCGCTCCTTTCACCAATGGTCTACTCGCTGTTCACTCGCAACGTGCCGAAGACGACCGACACCCACATGTTTTTCTACGCCGATGACACCGCCGAAACCACCAGATCACTAGCCACATGGTTAGTGACAAGAAAACTTCAGGAAGTCACCACAGCCTTGGAGAGATGATTCCGAACCTGGCTGATCAATGTCAACCCGGACAAGAGCAGCGCCATGCTCCTGACAAAGAGCAAACTCCAACCAGACAAGGACATCGTGATCTTCAACGAGGCCATCTCAGGGAAGACGCAGGCTAAGTACTTAGAAGTAACCATCGACCGAAGACTCGCCTGGAGAACCTACATCGTCAACACCGCCTCTAGAGCCGACGCAGCAACAGCCAGCCTGCACCCACTACTCAACGGAAGAAGTCAGCTCGACATTGCCAACAGGATCAGACTCTACAAGACCATTATTAGACCGACCCTGACCTACGCATCGGCGGCGTGTAGCTACGCAGCCAAGAGGCTGCAAACCGTCCAATCGAAGAATCTGCGCATGGCACCCGACGCCCCATGGTACGTGAGAAACGACCACCTCCACTCCAACGTCAACATCCCAACGATGGTGGAATTCATCAAGGCATCTGCAAGGAAGACCTTCAACGGAATGACCCTTCACGACAGCCGTGGACTACGACGAGACCGCACCGATAAAGTACAGAAAACAGAAGACAGTAGTTATAGATTAGCATAGTAAATTTATAAATGAAATATCTTATGTCGGCTGTCATTAGGACAGCAAGATAACACTTAAATTTTTCGCATTAGTCAGGCTAAAAATGTAAAAATTTTTCCAAATTTAAATTTCAAAATACCAAGTAGATTAAGAGTAGGGATTTGTAATTGTAGCTCAATAAAGAATATGTCAATGTCATATATGGATTATATGAAAGTGGAAAAAAGATAGACATACATTAAACTAATCACCTTGCTAATTACACGTCTTCCTCTCTCTGTGCTTCTCACGTGATTGCTAATGTTACTATTTCGATGGACCTGCTTGCCAAATTCTAAAACATCTAATTACAGCTGTTTGTATGTCTCACAAGCCCTGAGGGCATTTTTATTAACTTACTCTTTTAACACGTCATTAACGTCACAACAATGTTAGCTCATTACTTGATTGCGTAGTTACCAACTCTGAACAGTAATTGCATACACAGCAAATTATTACACAATATTAGAACATATACATTTTGCAACACACGGGCAACTCATTTTACAATATTTGCACAAAGTCATCTGTCATCTTTTAAGCTCTTCAAATAACATATACAACTATAGTTATTTTGTAAATTAAACGTACGAGTGTTGCCTCTATGTTGCAGAATTCTTTATGCTTATATGATATACCCGCCAATATTTAATTTATATTTTTTAAATAATTCTAGAATATGCAAGACCTAATTTCTAAGTTTTAGCACGTCTAGTATCATTGGTGTTGTATATTCTACAATTTATGGGTTAGGTTTCACTATTTGCAAACCTAGCACGTACATTTTGTAATACACTATCAAATTCTTTTACACTATTAACACATACATTTTTAATTAACCCTAGAGTAGTCCATGTTACACAATGCTTGTACAAAACAATCTTTTAAACCCTTCAAATAATATATATTACTATACAATATTTTTACAAGTTAGACCTACGATGTGTTGCCCATAGGCGCCAAGATTCTTTAATTTTATATGGTATACTTGCCAATTTTTAACCTTTATAGAAATAGGTTTAGCATATTTTGTAGTTTACGGATGATGTCACATTATTTGTACATAGGTATTTATGTACTCCGCTAGACCAGTTTAAATGTTTTAAAGTTTTAGATACTACAACCATGGAGTTTAATACATAAATAACATATTTGTTACATGCACTTAAAAAACATTGCTAATTATTTTGTGTGTTGCCTATATTTGTATACATTTTCCATTTTCATATGGTATATTTCTAATACATTTAATTTCTGCTGCACATCTAACAAACTATATGCCACCAATTGTAGGTACCAACGTATAATTTTTACAGAGCAGGCAGTAATAAAATTCAACTCTATAAAAGTACGCTTGGTTGCCTCAAGATGTATTCAATTCTACCCTGATAAATATTTTTATTTAATTTAGGATTTCTTCTAAATGTCCCCACGCCTCAACTTTGATATTTTGTGTAGCAACCGGTTATAGGAGCCGTCCCTGATAACGTGTTATAATTTAAGAAATCGATTTGTTTTTATAAAACTCATTCTATTACAATTGAAACAAGTATATGTTGAACATTCTGTAAAATGTTAGGAGTGTATTTATAGTAAAAGTACTTCAATCTATTTTTATTGTTTGAGATAACACAAGTATACTCGGTTATCTATAATGCTTGTGTCCTAAAAGAATACATTCGCTTTATTTATGGGTAGTGATTAAGTTTGAATAGCGTAAGTTTTCTACAAATGTGCTTAGAAAAAGCAATTATAGTTGAATTTGGCGGTTTTTGTTATCTATTTATGCATTTCAACGACTTTAGACGTGTTTTTTTGACATGTATTACTCAAATATTAGAATCGATTATCAGCTCGTTTTCTATCTTGACTTTCACTTTGATCCTGCTTTCCGTACTAGCATGTACTTTATGCGTAACGATTTCTGTTACTACAAGAGCAATGCACGCGTTCTTTGGATAGGCTGTACACTTTATGCATTGGTAAGTTCTTACGCGCCTATTAATACTAGTAAGATTTTCTCTTTAGCTTCTCTACGTAGGCTGTGCTCCTTTACGTAGACTTAGAGGTTCTTCCACGTAGGTGCAATTGGCCGCCTGCGTAGGCCAAATTGGATTTTTTTATTACGTAGACTCAAATGCTCTTGTACATCGGCTCACGGTTGTAAGTATAGTCACAGGTTAATGATATTGACTATCGTGGTCCAGTCTTCAGTGAGCGAGTTTAGAATGCTTTGTTGGTTCACCTCCGTCGATGCAGGTGCAAGATAGATGCAAGATAAGTATCTCCGCACGTGAAGATATGTGACCTTGTTTTCTTTTTTACATACCGAGTGATAAGCCCAAATCGCCTTGTGTTGACGAACGAAACAAGTTAGTAAAACCCGCTTAAAAACTAAATTCGCTAGTAATTCTTATTCCGTAGTCTATGTAGAAGAGCTAAAAAGAAAATCTTACTAGTATTAATAGACGCGTAAGAACTTACCAATGCTCAAGGGATATAGCCTAATCAACAAAGCGTGCATTTCTCTTGGAGTAACAGAATTCGTTACGCATAACGTACATGCTAGCACAGAAAGCAGGATCAAAGTAAAAGTCAAATTAGAAAACGAACTGATAATCGATACAAGTATTTGAGTAACACATGTCAAAAGAACACGTCTAAAGTCGTTGCAATGCACAAATAGATAACAAAAACCGCCAAATTTGACTACAATTGCCTTTGTTAAGCACATTTGTAGAAAACTTACGCGATTAAAACTTTATTACTATTCATAAGTAAAGCGAATATATTTCTTTTAGAAATATTTGCTAAGTCACCTCAAACATTAAAGGTGGATTAAAGTATTTTCACTCAAACTAAATACACTTCTAACATTCTACAGAGTGTTAAACAAATATTTGTTTCGATTGTATTAAGATGAGTTTCACAGCAACAAATCGATTTATTAAATGATAACGCGTGATTAGGGCGTCCTCTATAATCGGTAGTTACACAGAATATCGAAGCGGAAGCGTGGGGATATTTAAAAGGAATCCTAAATTAAATGAAAATATATATCAGGGTAGAATTGAACATAACAAACATACACAAATATATTATAGATTTTACCAACTTTAGCTAGTGTATGCAGTATGCTCTAGAACATATACACAATTTTTAAAAAGTGCAGCCATCTAACTGATTTTATTCGTAACCTATTAAATGTATTTTGAAGTTGTTATTAGTTTTAAATTCTACTTGCCGCTTAATATTAGCTCTATTTTCTTCGTTTCCTAGAGCACAATAGGAATCGTAATTTCTGCTTATAGAAGTACATTCCCGCAATGTTTCACGACACTTATAATTTCGAATATATTCAAACATTTCCCATTGAACCATTCTATTACGAAATGCATTAAAAAGTAAAAGTCTTATCTGCAGAATTTATATTTTGTAATATAGTGCCCTGCCAAATATGAGTCGTGCATATGGAATGCATTGGTATTGTGCAGTACTTTATACTTACATTTCTATTTCTTCAGCAATGCCACTATGTTGATGTCTACTGCTTGCAGCGAGCTTGTTGGCTACCCAATCACTAGAGAATTCAACGTCATTAATTCCTATGAATTCGGAGATATTTTTATTTTTTTGGTAGCGGTTGCGGAAGTACTGAGCAAAATAATTGTATAATAGAAACATAATTGTTTAATATATTACTTATTCTGAAATAATCGATTAATTGATTATTTTGGTTAATCGAATAATCCAATTGATTAGTTACTTCGATTAATTGAAAAAAATACGAACAATTGAATAATCAAAATAATAGAGTAATGAAAAATGAGTAATGGAGTATTTGCTTTTAATCGATTCTCTTGATTAATTGACAACGATGCGCTATTTTCAAAAATCGATTTCAATAATCGCTCAACCTCGCTTATCCTGGTATCTGTACGACATTTTTTTAAGGTTCACATTGTTATGTTCATTTACGGCCGACGAATTAGAAACCACATCGATTCCGTTTCTACTCTTCCATACGTCAATGACATCCTATATATTTTACCTTTTATAATAAATACGCTCGCGAATAATTTTCAATTTCAATTTATCTACTCTAAAACAACGAGTTTACGCTCTAAATTCTATTGTTGGCACCTTGTTTTGAGTATCCGTTAACTGGCTATACATTACTATAGCGTAAAATTAATCCTTATACTGCTACAACGGAAAGACACTTTGAAATAGTGTATTCTATAATTTGATTAAACTTGAATCGTGTTTTATATTCTCCTTTTTGGCATGTTGATAACGTGAGGATCGAAGCTTGAATTCTTGTCATTTAAAACAAGTTCAATATGATTCTGCAGTTCGTCCTCATATGTATTTTTCTAAACTACTCCTTCTGTTACTCCAAGAGCGTTGCGCACTTTTTCTTTATAAGAAGTGTAGATGTTGGGTGTATCGCTCTTAGCTGGAGGCCAAATTGTTTTACGTAGGTTGATTATTCTTCTTATGTAAAACCAACTGCGCTGGAATGTGTTCCGCTGTTGCAGGGAGTGTGGCAGCGCTCAACATCTGTCGACCGTGGTGACGCTACATCTGGACCCCAGCACCCGGACGCTTTGCTGTCTGACCTCCGTGGATGCAATCGATAATAGCTGGCACTTGGAGGTATGTTGTATTAGTGTTCCCATATATCGGGAGGACATCTTTTCTTGCTACTTTTGTTGGTCGTGCGTTGCTGGTGCTTCATGGCACTTCACTACATAATTATTAAAGTTTGTTCGACCGTAAATAATATTTTTTTTTACTTTAACACGTGCGTCGCTGGTGCTAGATAGTACTTCACTACATGATTATTAGAATTTGTTCCACCGTAAATAATATTTTTTTTGACTTTAGCACTCTGGTATTATGAGCAAGCATAAGCAGTAATTTTTCTTTTCTTTCTTTTATATATGAATACTAAATGTCAAACGAAATGCGCACTTCGTACGTAAATTTCTAAAATTTGTTCTTTATAATACAACTATTTATTTATTTTTCTGTTGGGTCAAACCGAATTCTTGTTTACTGTAAATAGGAAATCGATGGCGATGTATTTTTTGTGTTGCTAAGAATTCCCTCCTCTTTCCGCATTGGTAGTTAGCCCGGTATTTCTATGTCTCTTGCGTTCTGTTTCGTCGTTTTGCAGCGTACGGGTCAGATAGAAATAGAAGGGATATTTAAAGTGCGGAACCGCACGAATCACGATGACGAAATAGAACGCAAGAAAGGTAGAAATACCGGGCTAACTACCTATGCGAAGAGGGGGGGATTCCTAACAACACAAAAAATACATCGCCATCGATTTTCAATTTACAGTAATATTAATAAAAAAAGAATTCGGTTTGACTCAACAAAAGAAAATAAATAAATAGTTGTATTATAAAGAACAAATTTTAGAAATTTTCGTACGAAGTGCGCATTTCGTTTGACATTTAGAATACATAAATAAAAGAAAAATTACTGCTTATGCTTGCTCATAATACCAGTATGTTAAAGTAAAAAAAAATTATTTACGGTCGAACAAATTCTAATAATCATATAGTGAAGTAATATGGAGCACCAGCGACGCACGTGTTAAAGTAAAAAAAATATTTACGGTCGAACAAATTCTAATAATTATGTAGTGAAGTACTATGGAGTACCAGTAATGCATGATCAACAAAAGTAGGAAAGAAAGAGGTGCTCCCGATACATGGGAACACTAATACAACATACCTCCAAGTGTCAGCTATTATCGTGTGCTCATTGCATCTACGGAGGTGAAAAAGCGAAGCGTCCGGGTGTTGGGGTTCAGATGTAGCGTCACCACGGTCGACAGATGTTTAGCGCTGCGACACGCCCTGCAACAGCGGAACAAATACCAGCGCAGTTGGTTCTACATAAGAAAAATAATCGGTCTACGTAAAACAATTTGGCTTCCAGCTAAGAGCGATACACCCAAAATCTACACTTCTTATACAAAAAAAGCGCGCAACGCTCTTGCAGTAACAGAAGGAGTAGTTTAGAAAAATAAATATGAGGACGAACTGCAGAATCATATTGAAATTGTTTTAAATAACAAGAATTCGAGCTTCGATCCTCGCGTTTTCAACATACCAAAAAGGAGATTAGAAAACTCGACTCAAGCTTAATCAAATAATAGAATACACTATTACAACGAGTCTTTCGGTAGTAGCAGTATAAGGATTAATTTTACGCTTAGTAATGTGAAGCCAGTTAACGGATACTCAAAACAAGGTGCCAACTTGAGAATTTATAGCGTAAACTCGTTGTTTTAGAGTAGATAGATTGAAATTGAAAATTATTTATGAGCGTATTTATTATAAAAAGGTAAAAATATATAGGATGTTATTGACGTATGGAAGAGTAGAAACGGAATCGATGTGGTTTTTAATTCGTCGACCGTAAATGAACGTAACATCCTGCATTTTATAGACGTATGTAGTTATTTGGTTACTACAATGAAGGTTTCGACCTTAGGTAGATCGGTGTAGTGATTAACAAATGATCACAAAAAACCCTCTTTTATTTGTCATTTAATGTTCTCTTTGGGAAGTAACTAAGATCCTTATTTTGAACCAACAAATGCAAATCAAACTTGTGGTAATGTTTGCAGCGCTAAAGTGCACTAAGCACTACCTATAGGCACTTTAGTTTTTAACAACCAGAAACTCGTCAGTAAATTACTCCGTTTCCCACGGTTTTTCCCGTTTTTTCCGGAGATTTTGAGAACACTAACAGTGATTTTTGGAGTACTAGTAATCGCTATCAAAGCACTATTATTCAGCATTCTTTTTTTGTTATTTTACGAACAGTGGGGGAGGGACAATTCTACGTGCCTGTAGAATTTGTATATTGCAAATTATGTCAAAAAAAAAGTTAGTTTTAATTCATCGATTTGTTTAAAAACGTGCGTAATTTCAATTATTTGTAAATGGAGCGAAAGGCAGTTGCGATACGTAAACATTGTTCTATAAATTATCGTTACTGTTCTAGAAAATCCAATAAGTGAAGCAGTATTGTTTTACCATTCGGTTTTCTTAAATTGTACCCAAGTAACACAGAATAGATATAAAGCAATAGTGCGAAACAAGTAGTAATTTAATATGTTTCAGCACTTCCTAAAACTTGTTGAAATATCCCAGACTTTCTTGTAAATCTCAGAACTTCATGGGGCTTCCCGGAAGTTCCTTAGAGTTCCTCGTACTTCCCGAATTTCCTCGGACTTCCTTGAACTTCCCGAGACTACCTGACTTCCTCGGACTTATAAAACTTTCGTAGACTTCTTGCGATTTCCCTGTACTTTCTTAGACTTCCAAGGATTTTCTCGAACTTTACAGACTTCCCCAGACTTCTTCGAACTTCTCAAGACGTACCGAGACTTTCTCGGACTTTCCGAAACTTCCTATCATAATAATGCGCAGCAAGTTTCCTTCGTGAATGATCCCTCGCTTCAATTTCAGTGAAATTGCATGCATTGCATTTTTTTCAACAGTATAGCAATAGCAAAAATAGCATAGTTATAAAACTGCCTAACAGATGTGGAAGTAAAAAGCATAAAATCTATTATTTAATAGGGTACAAAATATCAACCTCATGCATCCCAGGATTGAGAACAAACTCCTAAAATAGCAATATCATTGCATCATTTCAATTAGGTGTAACGCTATCCTACTGCTGTTGTAAATCAAGCATGACTGCTTTGCTTTTCCGTATTTTAGAAATGTTTGATAGATGATTAACATAATCGAAAGTATAAAGATATTCTGCGGCGCTTGATACAACGGAAGCTGCTGCAAAAAACCTTTCTTATTCATAATTAATGTTTGCCTTTTATAAAATATCTGCAATTCAGTACAATGTAGGTCTCGGCTCGTAAGATTTAATTTTAAATAAATTTTCTGAAGCAAACAACCCAAATCTTAAATTTTCGCACAAAAGTGATTTACAATATTTCATTTAAAGGCTTTGGCAAAAGAAAAGACCGTAATAACTTGCAAAGGTCGCTATCATGAAAGTATGCGATAAGTTCATTTTATTACCTTAGGCTTAGAATATCGAAAGTTATCGATTACTTCACAGACAATATAACTTAGGTCGAAAGTTAACCACGTCGTTGAAACGAGATCGATCAAGATGTTTGATTTTGAGATGGAATTTTACGTTACGTAGTTGCAAGTCAATCTAAAGTGTGTTTGCTTGTAACCCCAAGTGTTTAAAATATTTAAGAAATACAAACAAAATGATTTAATGTTGCTCAAACTTAGAAATACTGAACGTGGTAGATTTGTTCAGTTAGTACACTTAGCAGGGCGTTTGATAATTTAAACCTATAGAATTTAGGGAAGGTAGATCAGTTTGAATATTTAAATATCGTTAATTTTGAGGTTTCCTTTAATTAAAATTTTAATTCAATTATTAGAATTAGCAGAAGTGTATTTATTGGTTATCGTTCCGAGCACTTTTATATTTTGCACTACTTTTTGGTTCATTTCGTTAGGTTCGTACCTTTGTCTTATTTGAATTGGAATGTTGTGCCGATATATGTAGAAATTCTTGGTGAACGTTTATTGTTCGAATTTTTGCAGAAAAACAAATACAGTATTGCCCGAAATAAACAGTACTGAAATTGTAATTGTTTTGTATATTTAAAAAATACATATTATTGACACTTTATTATATGTTCTAAATGTGCACCTCCTCGTTCGAGACAGACTTCATAACGATGTTCTAAGTTTCTGGTCATGTTATTGAATAAGGGTTGTCTCAGGGCTGCGAAGAAGACTCTAACGGCATCCTTTAATTCATTGATGGTTTGTGGTGCCCGTTTGAAAACGGCATTTTTAGCCATGCCCCAAATGTATGCGTCTGGAGGTGTGAGGTCTGGAGAATGTGAAGGATAAGGGAAGTCAGTAAATCGTGATATGAATTTGCTTGGAAAATGTTCTTGAAGAAATTGACGAATTGCGGCAGCAGTATGGCAAGTTGCCCCGTCCTGCTGAAAAATTGGTTTCGAAATGCCAAGTTACGTGCACGACAGAATTGACGTAGATCAGGGATAAATCGTGTTAAAATTTGTCTGTACCTCTGTTGATTAAGTGTGACTTGCCTACCATTCTCTTCGATAAAGTACGGACCAATGATTCCGTGTCCGGAAACAGCACACCAGACACTCACTTTTTCACTATGTAAAGGAACCTCTTGAACCTCATCGGGTCTGGCAAAGCCCAGAAATCGATTTGTGCGACGATTCACATAGCCTGACAAGTGAAAATGTGCTTCGTCTGAAAACCAAACATTTTTCAAAATTCAGGATTTTCATACTGTAACGCGAGAATTCTGGCGCAATATTCCACTCTACTGCGATAATCCCGAGGATGTAGTTGTTGATGTACCTGAATCACATACGAAAATGTACCCAGCTCCTTCAGGATTCTTTGAAAGGAAGTTCTTTTAAATCAAGTTGTAACGCTGTCCTTGCCTGGCTGACTTTCGGATTTTCTAAGATTTGCTCAAAAACACGTTCATGGTTATTGTTGTTGTTAACTGTCCTGGGACGCCCCGAGTTTCCTTTTCGTTGGCACAATACACTACCTGTATTTCTAAACTTTTCAATAACCTTCAAAATTACAGCATTACTTGGAGAACGTTTATTAAACCTTTGTGTGAATTGATCAGACACGTATAGCAAACTTGCACCATTACGGCGGCCGATTCCGTATGAACGAAAATAATGCTCTACCAGAAACACTTTCTCCTCTGTACTTAACACCATTTTTAACAATTAGGCCCTACTAATTACTTGTTTGAGGTTTACTTGACAGGTCTATACTAGCTAACTTGAGTGTGACAGCGCACGCATAAAAACACCGCCAACTTAGTTTCAGTACTGTTTATTTCGGGCAATACTGTATTTATAAATTAATTTTTTGGAAGAGTATTTCAAATTTTGCTACGTGTCACTTTGACATGCATCAAATTTCATTTCATCATAATTAGATCTTTAGTGCTGGAACTGGTTGTTTCCAATTCTGAGCTACCCTACAAATTTCCCTGAAACTTCCACAGTCTGCATCTTTCACTATCTGCGTGCAATAGTCTGATCTAGTTCGACCCCTATCTCTTCTTTTCCTATCTCTGCTTGTAATATATCTTCGCACTATTTCCCAAAAATGCCTTAGAACGTAGCCTGCCCTTTTATTCTCCTATTTTTTTTTGTTTTCCACAGAAATATTTATTCTCTATAACCTCTTTGTTATTAACTTTGTCCATGTTATCATCATCGTACATCTGAAGTAAAACGTTCCAAAGGGCTTCTGCCGTTTTTCTGTGTGCTTCTCATACTGTCCCTATTTCCAAGACGTACTGTGCTGTGCTCCACACATATGCTTTAAATAATATTCTCCTTGTTTCTATGTTTGTTGTCTTGGAACATAGCCAATACTCTTTTTTGTAAGATGCAGTTCGGTTCCTCTTCTATTGCTTTACAACTATGTACCCTATTTCCCGATATTCAGTGGTATGTGAAAGGGGGGATCCCGACACGGTCCGCTTAAAAAATGTTGGGCGAGCATTTTTCACAAAAATACACCCTCGTTTGGATGAGAGATACAATGGAGGTTTCGTGTGTGAGTATTGTTACGCAAGTTAAAGATCCCAATCTTGCTTGGAACAGCAAGGGTTCGGTAAAATTCCAAATTTTCCAGGTAAAAAAACGCTTCCTGGACAATGTAGTACCTCCGGTGAAGCGTTGAAGAATTACATGTAAGGTATGTGAAAGGGGTAAGCGGCTCCATGGCGTAGTTGGTATGCGTGTGACTACTATGCCCAAGGTCTCGAGTTCAAATCCCGACACTGTCCGCTTAAAAAATGTCAGGCGAGTATTTTTCACAAAAATACGCCCTAGTTCGGATTAGAGATAAAATGGAGGTCTCATGTGTGAGTGCTGTCATACACGTTAAAGATCCGTTCTTTGTTTGGAACAGCAAGGGTTCGGCAAAATTCCAAATTTTCCAGGTAAAAAAAATTCGCTTCCTGACCAATGTAGTACCTTTGGGCGGAGCATTGGAAAATCATATGCAGGGTATGTGAAGGGGTTAATCAGCGTGCGGCTACTAAGGTCCCCCAACTCTTGAACATTTGCCGAATTAATAGTTTTGCGCAATCATCATTAGTTGAAACTATTTCAAAACCAACACTTGTAGTTGTCCATGACAATCATCAGATATAAGTACAATTCTTTTTTCATTGTTAGATTTTCCGTCCAGAAACTGTTTAGACGCGTACCTCTACTTACTTCTATTCTGAACAATCCTACACAGTTTCTTGAAATTCCCGCAGCCTAGATACAGCTTGATTCTCCTTCTATTGCTTTCTAATTATATGCCTTATTTCACCGAGATTCATTGGTATGTGAAGGGGGTTAAGCAGTTTGTGACTACTAATATCTCCCAGCACTTAGACATTTGCCAAATTAATAGTTTTCCAGTAAATCCTTTCGCACAGTTAACACTAGTTGAGAATATTGCAAAACCAATACCTGTAGTTGCTTATAATAATCATTAGGTTTAAGTACAGTTATTCTTTTCGGCATTAGATTTTCCATCTTAGAACTGGTTGGACACGTACCTCCATTGATTTCTATTCTAAACTAGCCTACACATTTCCTTGAAATTCACACAGTCTACATCTTTCACTATCTGTGTGCAATAGTCTAATCTAGGTTTACCTCTAACCTCGTTTTTTTTGTATCTCTGCTTCTAATATATTCCGCACTATTCTCTCATGTCTTAGTATGTGACCTATCATCCTATCTCTCCAATTTTTTACTGCTTTCCACATATTTCTCTTTTGCTAGTCTTTGTTTTTATATCCTTTGCGCTTTCTCCACCTTGCACTATTTGGCTTCCTAGGTAGCAGACATCGTTAACCTTTTGTAAGTTTTTGTTACTTATTTGTATTCTAGTTTTTGATTTATTTTCCCCTCCTTTATACCGAATGTAAAAAAATAAGTGTAAAACATTTCAGGGGCTGATTCCTCATGGTAAAAGAAATAGAGTCCTTCATATAAAGAAACTTTATTGGAGCTTCCCTTTTTAAGATGCAGCCCCTTAAACATAAAATTTGTTTTTCATTTTTTTTTACAAACACTAAAAAAGTTAGAAAATTGAAGTTAAGGTGACATTTTTTACTATCACAAATACACTTACTCAGTAATTTATTTAGTTTACCTCATGGTTGTAAGGGGTGGAAAACGCACCCCTAAAATTTATTTCCAATGTAACTTTTTGTTTTATTATTTGTTTGCCATTTAAAAATTTATTTCCAATAGCTTATTTCATTCTAAACAAAAAAGTCTCTTGATTTTTTTGCCCAAAATTAACCAGTTCGCAGAAAAAAATTATTTTACAAACAACTACAGAGATACATCGTCATAAATGCGAACTGGATTATTATTGTTATTTTGTTGTTACTACCTGCATCAAAGTATGATTAAAGATGAACAAACAAAACTAATTTATTAATAACAAAACATACAACATGTAGAAATCATAGTAAATGTTTAATATGTCCACCTTCAGTCATTACACATGCGTCTTGACGTCGGCGCATTGAGCCACGTATTCGCTCAAATATTTCTAGTCTCTCTAATTACCTTGCACGCATCGATGATGCAGTTTCTTAAGTCCTCCACATCACGAACAGGAGTAAGACAAACCAAATTCTGTAAATGGCCCTAAGTAGAGAAATCGAGAGGATTCAAATCCGGGGATCGAGCGGGCCAATTCTGTGGTCCTCCTCGACCTATCCAATGATTTGGATATGTTTGAATTAAATGCTGACGTGCTGCGTGCTGCATCGTGCATAAAAAACATAACCCTTCTGATACCTCAAGGAACTTCCTCCAGCAGTACTGGATGCACTTCTCTTAAAAATTGAGTGTATGCCTCACCATTTAAAAGAGGAGGTAGAAAATTAGGGCCAATTAAATAATCCCCAATATCTCCGACCCACACGTTAAGACAAAAATGTTCTTGATGGTTAGCTTGGACAATAGCTTGAGGGTTTTCATCAGCCCATATGTGGTTATTATGAAAATTAATAATCTTGTCCCGAGAAAATACACTCGTCTGTGAATTCGATCGTCTTCAGAAAGTCAGGATTTCTTCTAATCATCCAATTGGAAAATACAGGACGGTTCGGAAAATCTAGAAGTCACAGTGCCTGTACTCGTTGTAGATGGTAAAAGTATAAGAGTTGTTCCTTCAAAATTCGAAATACCGTCATATGATCAACATTTAACTCGTAAGCAATCTTTCTAATACTGCTAGTGGGTTGTTCTTCAACCAAATTAAATACTGCTCCTTCAAGCTGTGGTGTTCTAACTTCTCGATGGCGACCACAATCGTGCGTTCTTTTTTCGAATGAACCATATTCTCGTAATCGTTGATAAAGTTGGGCAAATATTCTATGCAAAGGAAGCCGCCGTTGAGGATACATTTCAGCATACCTTCTACAAGCTTCTAACCCATTACCCTGCGACAGACCGTAAACGTAATGCATATCAGACACTTTCGCATTTGCGTATGCCATTTTAATAACAAGTGAATTATTAAACTAACAAATTAAGATCAGAACAACGACACACAATTATTAATTCATTTTCAAAAATTTACAAACTGAAAGCATGATAACAATTTAATTGTCACTATCACTAATAGCGGCCTACTAGATAATTTAGTTTCGCATTTTCGTCTTTTGACGATGTATCGCTGTAGTTGTTTGTAAAATAATTTTTTTGCGAACTGGTTAATTTTGGGCAAAAAATTCAAAAGACATTTTTTGTTAAGAATGAAATAAGCTATTGGAAATAATTTTCAAATGGCAAACAAATAATAAGACATAATAAGACAAAAAGTTACATTGGAAATAAATTTTAGAGGTTGTAAAAAATTATGAAAAACAAATTTTATGTACCCCCTTTAAGTGGCTGTATCTTAACAAGGGATGCTCCAATAAAGTGTCTTTATATGAAAGACCTTATCATTTTTACGATGAGGAATCACCCCCTGAAATGTTTTACACTTATTTTGTTACATCCGGTATACTAATACTTTAGTTTTATTTTTGTTAATCTTCGTACCGTATCCCTTTATTAGAATTGTTTCCATTTCATTAAGATTTGCTTTTAAATCTTCCTTGGTAGACGCTAATACTGCTATATCGTCTGCAAATCTAAGCATATCAATCTTTTATTTCTGCATAGTAATTCCAAATGTCTTCTTGTATGTGACAGTATTCATTGCCTTTTCGATGGTCAGGCTAAAAACTATCGGGGATAGCGCACACCCCTGTCTCATCCTGTTCCTAATATTTATTTCCCTACGTTCCTGCTCTAATTCTATTACCGCTGTTTGCTCTTTGTATAAGCTATGTACTATTCATTATCCTAAAACTCATTGCAATCTTTTCGAGTATTTTGAACACTTCCGCCATTTAACATTGTCAAATGCTTTTTCCAGAACTACAAACCCAACAGGCTTTCCCCTTTTTCTATAGTTTTCTCCATTATTACCCTCAGAGCTAAAATAGCCCCTCTTGTTCCCCTGTTTTGGTCAGTGTCCATATCTGCTTCGGGGTAGCTTCTACTGTATTTTACATAATTCCTTAACCGTTGTCTAACAATGTAATATTTGATATTTAACATGTCCTTTTACGTATCTTAGTATGTATTCGATATCTTTGTAAATCGCTTCTGCCTCTTACTCACTGTAACTAGAGGTGGGCATGTATTGTTACTGTATTTACCGGTTTAGATTCTAATCAATGAGTATTCTTTCGTTCTTTTGTGAGTAGTTTTCTACACAGCGTCCTTTTTTTTGCATAACTCTCCCCACACCCGAATTTCGTTCCTCTGAACCTGTATGAATTACCATTAAATCTCCATTCCAAAAATTCCCCGCTTCTTTCCACCGAACTTTGCTGATCCCTACTATCTCTAGTGCTAACCTATCCTTTTCAATTTTTAAATTCTTTAGCTTACCTACTTGCTTCATACTTCTGACATACCACGCTCCGACTCGCAAAATGTTCCCGACTCTTATTCTGAACTTTCCGATCGCATCCTCTGAAGTAGTGTAACAACCCGATTTTCAATCGCTTTGTTGAGCATAAATTTTATAATTATTTTTTATATAATGTTACGCTATTGCGTACCAATTCTTATAGTATTAATAGTTGACACAATTTAATTATCACTTGTATATTTCACGAATCGTGGTGGAATTATATGTACGTTTTACAAAGCCTGCATACACCGTGGTGGAATAACCTCATACAAGCGAATTCTTCTATATTTTAAAAGCTTTCGTTATACATCTACGGTACCTGAGATCGCATAATATTTACAATACAATGTAGTGAGAGGGTTTAGTTTCTGGTATTTAAACATATGGTGCGGCCTATGGCCGCAGGACCGGACGAATTCATTGGGGTTTTGCAGGAATGTGGTTGCAGATGTAAAGAAACAGCAATGATTCTTGGCTTTTTGGTGTGTGGTCTTTGGGGACAGACGTGTTTATGTGTGTGCTTAGAACACGTGAGTATTTATTTTGTTGGATGACATTTTTTAATAATGCAAAGCAACCCTTTGCTATGAGTTTTATTTCGATTCTGCGTCTCTTTTGTAGCGTCTTATTAATTTGTAGGGAAGGATTACTTTAATTCTACATAGACGCTACGACGGTGTGCTATTGCTTAGGGTTATTTAAAAGAAAATTCCTTTGCTTCAACTACCGGTCATTGGAACGTAATAAAGACGTGAACTAACCTTTGTTAATAGCTCAGTAATGAAAGCTTTTTCAGATTTACGTGTCAAACTTTTGTAGTGTTGTAAAGGTTAATTATTATAGACCAGTTGATACTGTTTACTTTTGATCGCGGAAATGTATGTTCGTTCTACCTATAGTCGCTAAAGACGGGGTGCGGGAGCCGTGTTGCGAGCTATAGTCCGGTCTGTTTTTTGTGAATTATATTGACATTAAATTACGTTCGCGTGTTCCAAAAATAATCATTGAAGAGAGCATACGGTATTAACCCATGGAATCCTTGATTTAATCTGTATCTTACGGATACCGTGTATGTAAAGACAGTAATGCATAGTTGTGTTTCACAGTCGCTTTTGCCTAATATACTCAAAGATCTTAAGTTAATCCTAGTTAGGCTAAAGCATTAGGTATATGTTACTGTACTTGCCGGTTCCTAGATATCTAAGTCAGATGAGTATTACGTTTCGTATCTATGTCGGAATAGTGGGCCCTAGGCTATTTCATTCGAGTTCAAGACTGTTAATTTATTTGTGTATATATCTGCTTTTCCGGACAGTACCCGATGGTATAATAAAATCGTTATTTCTTTTCTGAACCTGTATGAAGTTACCATTTCATGATCTACTTTCCATTAGGTATCAGCTGCTCTTTCCGCTGACTTTGCTGATCCCATGTTTATTATAAATTGTTAACCTATCCTGTATCGAATTTTTATCCATATCGCATTATTTGGTAAGTACAAGCTAGGGTTTAGCTTCATACGTTTGAACACGACCACGCCGCTGAGTTTAGTCTGCCTGGCTTAAATGTAACCGTCTTGACTGGTCTTTACAGGCCCTCGACGGACGGTTCCGATTAGGTATCCTCTGACAGTAGTCCCTCCCGGGAGATCCGAATGGGGATCTTTAAGTACGTTGTGTACTTGGGAGGTATTGTGGTGGTCTTCCGTTGCTATCCATATCGCAGGTACGTGTCTTAGAATGCCATACTGACCTCTATGGTCTCTGCCACTCTAGGTACTGAAAAAGCTACTGCCCTCTTTCGGGGACCTGTCATAGTCTGGTTTCTAGCTAAAGACCCTACTAATTTGGTTAAACCTACAGTTTGGCTCTTTAGATCACTGGAACGTACATGCCATTCCACCCGTTCTAGTAATCTATAACTTCTTCAAGGTGCAGGTCCATTCGGAGCGGCAGATTTCGTTTAGTATTTAAATTTTAAACATAGCTTTACTATAGATTTAAATATAAATGTATTCGGTTACGTTTTTTTTTTTGTATATTTACTGTCTTCTTAAGTTGAGAATTATTTTGATTTCTACTTATTTGTATATACGGGTGCGCTACATTTTTATCATTTAAAGTTAGCTCAGATAGGCAACCAACGTTGCTCGTTCTTTATTTAATTCTCAAGTCTACTGCTTATACTACACCTTTTAGTTTCTTATCTATAGATGTTGTTGATAAGAATATCCTAAATGTTGCTAGTTTAATTATAATTATGTAAAGCAACTGTGTTATCCTTGAAAGATAGAAATATACTCAAACTTATTTTTTATTCTATATGGAGATTCCGTGATTATTCCTCAGAAGACAATCTAATAAACACATTGGCTGAATGTGTTACGATATTCCGCACAAACGCGAAAGAAAACAGTAAAATTCAGGAAAGAAATCGTTTACGCCAAATACCGCAACAAAACAGGAACAGAATTGTAGAATTGAATTGGAATTTGGGCTAGCTTAAAACGTCGGAGAGTGGTGTGGGTGAAACAAAAATAACACATTGGAAACCTCAACATACAATCTCGAAAGACTATTCAGAAAACAACAAAGAAGACAATAATTTGCGTAATCATGTGTTACAACGTGATGGTAAACAAAGCATCATAACATCATTTATTTTGTTTTGTTTTCGACCTTACTTAAGGTCGGTTTGACGCAGCTCTAACTTCTTTTCTATTCTGTGCTAATCTAAAACGCCCTACATACCCTTCACAACATAAAAATATAAAATTGGTAAGCAATTATAACATCTTAGAATCTAGATACTTACTTAATGCTTCACCTTAAATATATACAAAAGAAAATTAAACATATACTTTACAGTAATTCTAGCAAAAAAAATATACATATTTATACATTCTGCATTGTGAAGTGCCCATCCTCAAGAAATAGTGTAACATTAAACTTATACACCCTACTTTTAAATTGATGCGCAAGTTGTTTATATTAATATCTATGCAAAAAAATCAAAGAAACGGTAAAACGAGCTCTAACACAAACTTTGATTGACTAATTTTTAATTTGAGGAATGATTGTAAAATCGTTTCCATGTCGTTTGATTGGCATATTCCATAAAATAAATGTATAAAATGTTATGCTTAAAAGGTAACCATTTTGAAAATATTTGAAATAAACCGATCATATGGCGTCATCTTCAAAGAGCTATAACTCCCTTATCAAGCGTGTTTAGAAAACAGGATTTACGCCAAATCGACACGATATAAGCTCTAGAATTTGTAGCTTTCTTTTGTGAAGAGCGTGTCTAGACACTGTATACGTGTTTTTATTGTTCTGGCAGAGTACTATATACATATACGATGAGCTCCTATATTGTGGGGTGTTTTCTGTTTTAAATTACTGGATCTATCTTTTATTAAATTCATTCTCTAATCTTAGAACGTTCTTATTCGGTATTTACACTGCGTGAAATTAAACTTTGTTGACAGTTAAGAAACTAACTAGGTTTGTGTAAAGTTTTGTGCTGGATCCTGCAAAAGTGTTGGAATATGTCAACAGTGTATTAAGCTTGTTATGCAGGTCCCGTACCATGTTGTACTTGACACGCTTGCTAAAACTTTAATTACCTGTCAGAAAACGCCCTAGGGCAAACGTAAAATTAGTTTTAATCGTCACTGCTAATTGTGTAGTGTAAATGTGGAAAGTAGCGCCAAATATTAGTCTCTATCAACTGTATTTACAGAAACTTAGTTACAAAATTGTAAGCGATGACTGATGTTCCGTGTGTATTTAGAACTAATAGGTTATATAGTTCTATTTCTTTCTTTTGTTAATCAATTTGTACGTTATTTCGATATTTTAAGGTTAGCTTCGTTATGATTAAGCCGCAAATGGTTTTTGTTCCCTGAAAAATTTAATTCCTTGGTTTTTGCCCACCCACTTGTACTTAAAGATCTAACGCCAGAAAATATATAGGTTATCAAAATTACAAATTTGAATTCATAGTTGCACTTAGGGCCGCGTTGTGAGCTTAAGTCGCCTGTGTTCAAAATGTATTGGGCCACCCATATCAAACATTAAAAGATTAGTACAAAAACATTTCATTATTATTAAATATAATAGTAAAACAATTTCTACAAATTAAAGGTTAACTAACAATTAAATAAACATTAATCTAAAGAAGACCAATACTTTTTTATTGTCATAAGGAACACGATTTATAAAAGTGTTACCGTCGAACTTTAGTTTCAGAAAACTTTTGGACAATACTATGAATATTTAGTGCATCTAGTATTTCTGACTCAATAGATATTTTCAGCTCAACTAAACTTTCTTGAAACATTATAGTCCTAAGGCGGTTCTAGATCTAGCTAAGTTTATAGAACGATGTTTCAGGTATCAGGTAGCGTCAGAATTATTCTTAGAGTAATTAGGAAATGTAATATTGTAGATCTCTTCTACTAAATAACGCAAAACTTCAAAGAGGCTACTGTTATTTTCTAAATTACAACTCAAAAGGGTATTTATTTCTTCGAATAGTTTTATTCCATCGATCTCTTTCTCATTTGTGTCAGTTAATAATACTTTGAAGTATCGGCAGTTTTCTCAAATCTGATTAGATTTTTATTTTAATTCCGATCATCACCATTAGGTCTTCAGTCCTGGAACTGGTTAGTCGCGTACTCTCATTGTTTCCTAGTCTGAACCAACCTACACATTTCCCTGAAACTTGCAGGGTCTGCATCTATCACCATCTGCGTGCAAAAGTCTGATCCCGGTCTACCTCTGCTTCTTTTTGCCTCTCTCTGCTTGTAATATATCCCGTACAATTCCTCAAAACTGCTTTAGAACATATCCTACCCTTCTATTTCTCCATTTTTTTAAATTTTCCACAGATATTTGTATTCTTCTACTATTTCTATAACCTATTTGTTATTAACCTTGTCTGTACATGCTATCATCCTCATACATCTGATGCACAACATTCCAAAAGACTTCTATCTTTTTCTGTCTGCTTTTCTTAATTCTCCAATTTCGTAGACGTACTGTGCTGTGCTCCACACATATGCTTTGAACAATTTTTTTCTTGTTTCTATGTTTGTTGACCTTGAACATATCCGCTGCTCTTTCTTGTTAGATGCAGTTCGGTCACCTTCTATTGTTTTACAGCTATATACCCTATTTCCCGATATTCAGTGGTATGCGAAGGGGGATAAGTAGCCTGTGGCTGCCAGTTTTCCCGGCACTTGAACATATGTTGATTTAATTTTTTTCCGATATATCGTTTTGCACAATCAACACTAGTTGAAAATATTTCACAACCAACACCTGTAGTTGTTTATAATAATCATCAGATTTAAGTACACTTATTTTTTCGTCATAAGATTTTCCGTCTTGAAACTGGTTGGACGTGTACCTACATTTATTTATGTTCTCAGCTATCCTACACAGTTCGTTGGAATTTCCACAACAGTGGGATTGTTTTCTAATTATATGCCCTATATCACCGAGATTCAGTGGTATGTGAAGAGGGGCGGCTACGTGGTGTAGTTGGTATGTGTGTGACTACTACGTCCAAGGTCCTGGGTTCAAATCCCGACATGGTCCGCTTGAAACATGTTAGACGAGCATTTTTTACAAAAATATGGCTTCGTTCAGATGAGAGGTAAAATGGAGGTCCCGTGTGTGAGTGTTGTCACGCACGTTAAAGATCCCTACCTTGCTTGAAACAGCAAGGGTACGGCAAAATTCAAAATTTTTCAGGTGGAAAATACTCGCTTCCTAGCCAACGTAGTACCTTCGGGTGGAGCATTGGAAAATCAAATGTAGAGGGTATGTGAAGGGGGGCGGGTTCATGGTGTAGTTGGTATGCTTCGTTTCGATGAGAGGTAAAATGGAGCTCCCGTGTGTGAGTTTTTCCCCGTACGTTAAAGATTGTAACAGAACGGGTTTGGCAAAATTCAAAATTTCCAGGTAAAAAACTCGTTTCCTGGCCGTTATAGTATCTTCGGGTGGAGCACTGGAAAACCAAATGTAAGGTATTTGAAGGGGGTTAAGCAGCCTGTGGCTGCCAAGGATCCCCCAACACTTAGACATGTGCTGAATTAATAGTTTTCCAGTAAATACTTTCGTACAATTAACATTAATTGAGAATATTGCAAGACCAATACCTGTAGTTGTTTAAAATAATCATCATGTTTAAGTGCATTTATTTTTTCGTCTTTAGTTTTCCATCTTGAGACTGGTTGGATGCGTACCTCCATCGATTTTTATTCTGAGCTAGCTTACACATTTCCCTGAAATTCCCACATCCTACATCTTACATTATCTGTGTGCAGTAGTCTAACCTAGGTCTACCCTTACTTCTCTTTTTTGCTATCTCTGTTTCTAATATATTCCGCACTATTTCCTTATGTCTTAATATGTGACTTTGTAGCATATTTGTATACTACATATTAAATTAAAGTATGTTTGTCACCTTTATAGTAGCATAAAATAGCAATCGGATTTCTATTATTATGAAAATATTTTGATATACCATTATCATAATTAGAAATAATTATTGAGTGTAATTAATTGTTAACCACATCTAAGTTTCTAAACGTACTGACCAATATGAGATGGGAGATTGAACTTTGTCCTCGACGAAACTCGACCGTTAACTAGTTTTGTAGGCTTAATTTCATTCACGTCTGATACCGATAAGCCTCAACAAGTATTCGAAGGTATTAAGAGATGATATGCGTATAGGTTGATTCAGTAAAGGCATATCTCTAAGTAATAGAAATTGGTAGTTTGTTTATCAATGCTGAAACATGGAGAAGTGGCATACTTTTAGTGGTTAGTAGCACGAGGCCAGGAAAATGGCGGGATTTTATTCTTTAGTAATATAATATTGACGTGTATTTGGATTAGTTTCAACCTTTCACATGCAATGACTTTGTAATTTTTATAAATCGGGAGACGTCCTGCTGGAAGTTCTACTTCGTAGCAGTTTTGCAGCTTGAAATTCAAGATGGTTAATTCATGACTTTTGGTAGTAATTAGGCTCATGTAAACCTGTAAGCTAGAATTTTTTTGTTTATTGGCGTTCAGTTATATTTGGCTGAAACTGATTATCGGAAAATATCATGAGGAATGTTTTAGTAAGTTAAAAATTAGACTTGTATTTTACCATCTGTTTGAGAAGTTTTAGAGTGTCAATTATAAAAAAAAGAAAACTTAGAAGTGTGTTTGCTTGACAAACAGGTTAAATGTGCTTCACGTAGATAAGATCTTGATAAAATTTGAAAGATTTAAATTGCTAGTAATTTGATTTTGCACATCTCGGTGAATTTAAATGTTTTTTTTAGAAAACTATTTTAAAGATAATGCCTAGCGGTATATTTCTTAATTAGATGCACCAAATCATTTGAATATTTTTTTGAACCAATATGTCAGATCTGAAATTGGTGAAGCTGAAATTTTGATGACCTAAATTTTTGGTCCTATAGACTGGAGTGTGAAATTGATTGAAATTATAAATAATCTTGAAATATTTTTGTACTTACTTACCTAATGAAACTAAAGAAAAATTGCTCAATTGCAATTATAAATGGTGAAACATTTTAATAACTTTTATTTAGTATGTCTGATTTTTGAAAGGTAAGTTTATTGCATGAAGGTAAAATTTTGTGGAAATATTCTAACACATGTGTTATTTGATTTTGAGGCGCAAATAGCTGTCTCCGTTAATTTATTGATATAGCTGTAAATTTATTTCAGGTACCAACTGTTACTCTGGTATCAATCTTAATGTTAATTCGCCGGAAGGTTTCTACACTTTCCTTTTAGGTTTGTTTGACAAAAATGTTATTTTTTTAAAGATGTAGTGGCGCCTGACATATCCGTCTCTTTATATAAACCTCCCCTTTGTCTCATCAAAAATCCGCTGAAGTTAGAGTTCAGAGCTAGACCGAGGAAACCAAAAAGGATTTCGACTGAAAACTTACACCTCTCGTGTAGCGCAAGCCTTCGTACTAGTTTCTGCGAGTCAGTTTGCCCTTTTTGGTGATATATAAATTACCTCCACTTACAGAAAGTAGTTTACGTTTCTACCTATCATCCTATCTCTCCTATTTTTTACATTTTTCTACATATTTCTTTCTTCCCCTACCATTTTTACTACCTCTTTGTTTTTAACTTTGTCTGTCCATGAGATCTTCATCATACGTCTGTAGCATCACATTTCAAAGGCTTCTACCTTTTTCTTGTCTGCTTCTCCTACTGTTCAGGTTTCCCAGCCATACAGCGCTGTGCTTCACACATATGTTTTAAGCAATCCTTTCGTTGTTTCTGTGTTTGTTTACTTGTTAATTGTAGCACGACTTTGTGCTAGTCTTTGTTTTATTTCTTTTGTGCTTTTTCCATCTTGCGTTAATTGGCCTGCTAGGTAGCAGAAATCCTTAACCTCTTGTAAGTTCTTGATATCTGTTTGTATTCTTGTTTTTGGTTTATCTTCACCTCCTTTGCATACTAGAACTCTAGTTTTATTTTTGTTAATTTTAATACCGTATCTCTGTGTTAGAACTGTTTCCATTTTATTAAGAGCAGCTTCTAACTCTTCTTTGGTAGATGCTAATACCGTTATATCTTCTGCTAATGTAAGAACATCAACCTTTTGTCCCTGCATAGTAATTCCAAAGTCTTCCTGCATTTGACATTATTCATTGCCTCTTCTATGTACAAGTTAAAAATTAATGGGGATAAAGCATATTCTTGTATCATCTCTCTCTTAATATTTACTTCTCCACGTTCCTGCTCTAATTCTATTACAGCTGTTTGCTCTTTGTATAAGGTATGTACTATCCGCAAGCCTTCGTACTAGTTTCTGCGAGTCAGTTTGCCCTTTTTGGTGATATATAAATTACCTCCACTTACAGAAAGTAGTTTACGTTTCTATCTATCATCCTATCTCTCCTATTTTTTACATTTTTCTACATATTTCTTTCTTCCCCTACCATTTTTACTACCTCTTTGTTTTTAACTTTGTCTGTCCATGAGATCTTCATCATACGTCTGTAGCATCACATTTCAAAGGCTTCTACCTTTTTCTTGTCTGCTTCTCCTACTGTTCAGGTTTCCCAGCCATACAGCGCTGTGCTTCACACATATGTTTTAAGCAATCCTTTCGTTGTTTCTGTGTTTTTTTACTTGTTAATTGTAGCACGACTTTGTGCTAGTCTTTGTTTTATTTCTTTTGTGATTTTTCCATCTTGCGTTAATTGGCCTGCTAGGTAGCAGAAATCCTTAACCTCTTGTATGTTCTCGATATCTGTTTGTATTCTTGTTTTTGGTTTATCTTCACCTCCTTTGCATACTAGAACTCTAGTTTTATTTTTGTTAATTTTAATACCGTATCTCTGTGTTAGAACTGTTTCCATTTTATTAAGAGCAGCTTCTAACTCTTCTTTGGTAGATGCTAATACCGTTATATCTTCTGCTAATGTAAGAATATCAACCTTTTGTCCCTGCATAGTAATTCCAAAGTCTTCCTGCATTTGACATTATTCATTGCCTCTTCTATGTACAAGTTAAAAATTAATGGGGATAAAGCATATTCTTGTATCATCTCTCTCTTAATATTTACTTCTCCACGTTCCTGCTCTAATTCTATTACAGCTGTTTGCTCTTTGTATAAGGTATGTACTATCCGCCTATCCCTAAAAGTCATTCCAATCTTTTAGGGTATTTCGAACATTTTTTTCTATTTTACATTGTCGAGTGCTTTTTCCAGATCTACAAGCTCTATAAACACGGTTTCCCCTTTTTCTATTGTTTTCTCTAATATCATTCTCAGAGCTGTTTCGCCTAAACTCAACTTGATCTACTGCTAGTATTTCTTCAGCTCGTTTTTCCATTCGTCTTTGTACAATTCTAGTTAATATTTTGGAACGTGTGCTGTCAGACTGATTGTTCGAAAATTTTCACATCTATCCGCAGCTTTCTTTTTTGGTATAGTTACTATGATGTTACGTTTGAAATCTTTAGGTATCTCACCTGTCACATACATATAGCTTACGAGTTTAAAGAGACATTCTGTTACTGCTTGTTCAGTGGCTTTTAGAGTTTCTAATTAGTTTGTATGCTTCGTCTGTCTTTCCAATTAGTACGCCTTTTCGAGATTCTTGGGTTTGCTTCGTTATGATTAAGTACAGCGTGTTAAAACTAGCCACTAATGGTTTTTGTTCCATGAAATATTTACTTTCTTGGTTTCAGCCCACTCACTTTTACTTATAGATTTAACGCCAAAAAATATGTAGGATATACAAACTAGAAATTGGAATTCATTGTTGCACTCAGGGTCGCGTTGTGATTTTAGGCCGCCTGTGTTCAAAATGTATTGTGCCACCCATATCAAACATTAGAAGATCAATACAAAAATATTTTAGCGTTAGTAAATATAATAGCAAAACAAATTCTACAAATTAAAAGTAAACTAACAATTAAATAAACATTAATCTAAAGAAGACCAATAATTTTTTATCGTCATAAGGAACACGATTTTGAAAAGTTTTACACGCCGAGCTTTAATTTCAGAAAACTTTTGTACAATACTGTGCATATTTAATGCATCCAGTATTTCTGACTCAACAGATATATCGTCAGCTCAACTAAACTTTCTTGAAACATAATAGTCTTAAGGTGATTCTAAATCAAGCTAAGTTTATAGAACGATCTCTCAGGTATCAAGAAGCGTCAGAATTATTATTAAAGTATTAGGAAAATAATGTAGATCTCTTTTACCAAATAACGCAAAACTTCAAAGAGGCTACTGTAATTTTCTAAACTACAACTACAAAGGGTATTTATTTCTTCGAGTAGTTTTATTCCATCGATCTCTTTCTCATTTGTGTCAGTTAATAATAATTCGAAGTCTAGGCTGTGTTTTCTCAAATCTAATCCAGTTTTTTTTTCAATTCCAGTATGCTGTATAAAAACCCAAAGTAATTAGAATTCTCATTACGTAGTGCAAATCGTTCTTGCAGTGAGTTAATGATCGTATCTAAAACAACGGAGCATAAATTTCTGTAAAACTCTTTTTTGGAACAGGTTTCATCTCATCTTCATGTTGATAATCAAATTGGACACTTTTTTTTCGACGTCCAACAGTTTTCGGTAAACAAAATGCGGCATCGGTTTCAAGAAGATCAACATTTTTTATAACTTTCTGAACGAATTCTTCAAAGCTGTCATTTGTTCGTTTTCGCTTGAAATACGCTATTATTATAGTTACAACTGCTCCCTAATATTATTGATATATTTTGAAACAACTTACCATATTAATCTACAACAGTGTGTCATACTATATTACTATAAAACATAATAAATTTAAAAGTTTCAATTTTTTGCACAGACATGCTGCCTGGTGACGAGTTTTAATGTTTTTGCTGTGTTATCATGTGAGATTGTGATTAATACTTCACATTTGTTTCTAAATCGTGCCTCAGAAGGCGTATTGAATCTATCCTACTCATACCAGCGTTGAGTTGAACATGCAAAAATACAATAAGTTTCTGAACGATAAAAAAACAGTTTTGAAATTTACCTTAGTTGCATCATTTACGGTCAAATTTAAACTGCGGGATGCGCATGGAACAAAAAGCGCTATAGGGTTAGAATCTAAAATGTTTCCTGTAAACCACGGTACTTCCCTTTCATATTTGACCAGTTATCATATCCCTGACAAAAATATTAATCGCACTTGGCACAACCCACATGCATTAATTAAATTTTTTCTTTCACTTTGTTGTATTTGCAACAGTGGAAACAACTCCACTTATAGCAGACATATACTTCTACTAAAACCACCTCTTCCGTCACTCCACTTAGCAATACCGTCACTTTTCGGATGTACCGTCTATGTTCAGTGATTACAGTTGCCATTAGAATGGCGCTACGCTCCTTGCACTTTCAACCTAGCAATATTGGAAAGTATGACCTTTAAGTAGAAATGTAATTGAAGACATCTTGACATTACTTATTCTGTTGCATTTTCATTTACTAATGAACTACCATATTTTATTTTTATTTAAAATAAAAATAAGCTTTGAGCGATAAATAAACACAATAACTCATAATTCAAAAGCCCATAACAAGTTCATTTTTTTTTGCAATTCGGGATCCACGATGGGATGCCAATGTAACGGTTTTTATTTTTAACTTGACACGGAATTTAAAGGAACTTGAACTTTTTACGCGTGCCGGGCGGAATTATAAACACTTGCAGCTCTGACGGCTAGCTTGACTATTATCCCATAAGAGATCATGATAAGAACAGCAACATTGGCGATCGAGTCAACAAGTTCTATCATTTTTTTTTCCCACAGAAAAGCAACAAAAAGAACAATTAGTAAAGCTACGCGTATCACTAAAACAATCCAACTCTTTTCAAAGCAAACAGCACACACTATTTTTAACGTAATTAATCTGTAGGAACGAAGAGCAAACTCAAACTGTTTATATCAACTAGTTGTTACCATAAACTCTTGTCGACTCTTATCTAAACTTGTATATCCACATAAGGAACAAAATTTATATCTACTAATTAATTACGAGCTGTTTATCATATTCGAAAAGTTGGAAAGTAATTTACGAATAATCCATTTAACATTCGTTCCTTGCAATTTATTTATTAATGAAAATCCATCTTCAATTTATCTATCTTTAAATTACTACACACGAGTTAAATTGCATACAAATCTGAAAACTATTCGAAAGTATTTACTTTATACAAACAGCGATCCACACATTATAATACGACGCATTTGCCCAAGGGGTTAATAAATATAAAATATAGAAATAGTAATTGCAGAAAGGTATTTACTAATTGAGAAAAAGCGTAAAATGTTATACGATTAAAAATGCCCGTTACAAAACCCTATCGAAATGGAAAAAATTTTAATTTACCCCTTTTAGAAAATGGAACCTATTAAAATCAGAAAGTATATATTATATAACAAATAACTTTTATCCAACAATAAAAACTTAAATGCAGGGTAGATAAAAAATTAAAAACAAAAACTTACCTTAGGTGTACATAAATTCGGCAATTTAAGTATCTAAATGTGAGTTTGACTTGTATATACGCCTGGCAAAACAGATTATATGTATGATCAACAAACTATTTTTTGTAAATTAAGTCAATTCGGCGGTTTATTTTTAAAAATTTGCTCAATACATTGTCATAGAAACCAGAAGTTCGTTTTAGTTCTTGCACTAGATCCTTTTCAAGAGAAACAATGACTAAGTTATTTAACCACTCTTGTCCCTGAGTATTATGCAGGTAAGTATGAATCCGCTCTATTCCAGAAAACGATCGTTCCGCAGATGCGTTACTTGCCGGAATTGTTACAATCAATTTGGCCAATGCCATTAGTTGGGGAAATTCATGACACATATTTTTTTCTTCGCAGAATCGGATAATTTCGTACCAACTAAGACCTGCAAATTCCGATGCGGAGGCGGTCAAATTCAAATCTTTTACTGTACCTTGGTTTTAATTCTGAAAAGAGCTTTTCTGGGAATTCAGAGTTGTAACTGGAAAAAGAATCGTGATCCAAAAGACGAAAAAAACATAGTTTAAGAGTTTTTGAATAGCGATCGGTAATTTCACGAAAGATGCGTCTGTAGTAAAGTTTTATATCACTTACGTTTCGTCTTCTTCTTGGTTCTCCACAAAAAGTTAAAGGTTTTTCGTATCACTTTTATTATAGAACATTTCAACAAAGAGTTTAAACTCTTCAATTTTTTTAAGGCAATACCCAATATCTACAACTTTTGACTGTATTATGTTAATAAGCACATTACTGTATAAAAATTCAGTTAAACATTGCTAAAAAGAAATTAAATTCAAAGTCGTTTAAAATGAATTCACACGTTCTAGCTGCAGAAAGCGTTTCTGAATCCCAATTGATCGGATTTTCGGTAAATTCAGTAGAGTTCAATCAGATTTTTATGTTCATTAAAAATTACATTAATGGTTTTCGAATTATAAACCCACTGAGTTTGTACAACACGTGGTAACTTTATTGAACAAAATTGATTATTAAAGTCTGTACGCTTGGTGCTAGTATGAAAAAATTTTGCTACGTTACAGTTATATATAGTTATAATTATCATACAACTTACAGTTAAAATATCTTGAAGTGTTCTTTTTCTGTTGTTGTTATTTTAAAGATGGAGTATGTCGTCAGATTTCAATTACTACTTGTTTTTCTTTAGACATTTCATTATTAAATCTAAACGTATTCGTTTTTAGTCTCTGAATGCAATTCATATCTACACAACACTCAGTAAACACAGAAGCATTCATTATTCTTTATTATGTATGTAATATTGCTGTATTAATAAAATAAATACCACACAAAGAAGTTACTCCGCGGACGCGTCAAGACTAGTGAAGTCGTTACCAGTCTGCAACTATCGCGATCGATGGTAAACGATAATGCGCGACCAAGATTTACGCTTTCGTTTCCTACTAAAAGCACTGCCTATGAATGCCTGCAAGTATGCATAGGGTTATCTGTTTGTGGCTTCACGGATTTCTTATGGTATACCTTCACGCTGCATCATTCATAATATTTTGTGCATGCAGTTATTCGGTTATTTTGGGCGCGCTTGCATTTTTATTTTTGGCGGAATATTGATACTAATATTTGTAATAAATTAATTAGTTAATAGAAGTATTAAAATTAGAATAAATTACTCCTTATTAGAAATATAAATGTATTTAAATTAAATAATATATTATTAAATTAAAAAAATATAAAATATACATATAAATTCGTACTTTTTCTAGGATAGGCATTGTCTTTTTGCATATATTACATGCACGCCACTGGTTGGCATTATAGTGTTCTTGTAGTTTTTAACCCTACTGGGGGTTTGTGCATAAACGATTTACCAACCTGCTTGCCTTGAAGATGATGTGGAAGTCAGCGTATTTAGAAAATTACTTATAAGGACCGTTCAGGAGGGGGGAAGTCTTATTTGAACAGATGTTTAATGCCCACGCGCCGTGTATGAAACAAGTTGTAAACCATGAGGTATTTCATGAACAATAAGGTGTTTACACAGGCTTTTGGAAAATTGCTATTTATCACTTTATAAACTAGATTTTACAACACTATAATTTGAATAAGGGCCGCTACACTTGCGTCCACGTCCCCAATGCTCCACCCGAAGGTACTACATTGGAGGTTTTACAACAGCTGAACGAGTAGAAAATATTAAACTTAGCCTTGTAATTGAACCAAATTAGAAAATAACAACTCGTACGTTGATTTCCATATGGGACCAAGGACTTATTCAAAATTGAGAATTGACCAAATTTTGCAAACAAATATTCTTGGCGAACTCTTTCAATTTTTCTATTCTTTCGTGCCTTTATACTTGTAATTTGTTTCATCTAGCAATTTTTTCCTTCACAAACAAGAAAAATTGTTACAGGCCATAGGGGCATCGTTCCGTGCCTTTTCAGATTTTTTCAATGTAATTCATGATTTAAATAGAGGCAATAAAATGGTTGCCAAATGTCTTTCTACCACTCCTCCAACATCTCTACCTATGTCACATAAGGTATGACGCTATTATGTGACATAGGTAGTCAAAACTATTTCATATTCTGGGTTAAAATGAATTAATACTTTAGCAGAAGTGAAGATTTGTTTAATTTTTGAAAATGCATTGTCATAATATCCCAGTTCCAATGGCATATTATTTTAATAAACCATTGTTGCACGCACTATTAGGAATATATCTTGCATAATAATTGATGAGTCCTAAAATCCATTTTAATTGTGTTATTGAATTGGTATCTGGTGCAACTTCAGAGTCTGTGTTAGGAATTGTCACATTATGGTGATCAACAGCTACTTACTTGATTGCTTTACGGTAAGTACATGTCTAGAAATGTTAAAAGGTTTTATGAACAACCCAGTGTTGATTATTTAATGCTGTAGGTTTTGTTTAATTTTTGGTGCTAGTTTACTGATTAATGCACTATTGATAACATACTGATTGACTATTGGAAATATATATTTTTTGTCTTTATGTATTAGTAGCTTCTAGTTAAACGGGCTCGTTATTGTTATCGTCTACAGATATAGTAAGTAATTAAATCAGGTATTGCGATTTTACACGTACATTTATGCAGCTGTGTAAGTGTAATTAATTAATTGTTTGTTGTGCCAAAGTAGAACGTAATACATTATAGCTGCTAAATGCTACTTAGTGTGGTTAAACTAAAGCATGCGGCAATGTTTAAGGATGTATGATGGCGTAGTTCTTTTATTTACAAAACATCCTTTAGTTTGATTGTGACATAGATATATTTTATATTCAATATTTGTACGTGAGGAGTGAAGAATTCACACCTTCGTCCTTAAATCAGTAGTTTAGTATTGCTTTGCCATTTCAATTCATGAAAGTTACTTATAAGAGCTATATTTTACATGTGTTTTTGTGTTTAATTATTATTTCAGGTAGTAATGTTTTAAAAAGGGTGAATTAGGTTGTGTGTCCTGTTGTTTCATTCTTTATACTCCCAATCTCTGACTTTGTTACCATGGCATTCGTATATTTTCTTCCGCCTACTTTTTCGCCGTAATTTGGGCAGCATTCCGTTACTGACTTTGTTCTTTCTTTACTAGATCGCTCGTCTTGCGAGTAATAACGCACTACCTCTTTGTGGTTGTAAGTTTATTAGTATGGAGGTTATTTCCATGGTTGAAGGTTCTAACCTCACATGAATGTTTACGAATATGGTTTCCTACTCTGGGTATTTACAGAATTCTGTTTGTATCTTTCTAAATTAATACAAACAGAGTAAAGTCCCTATCGATATTGCCGTTTATATAGAAATGTATTAGGTACTTTTCCGTTTATTTTTCTTGTCCTAATTTAATTTAAAATATCCTCGTATAATAGGTTAACTATCTAAGCTTCTATAAATTGTTCAGGGGCTATTTCTTACTAAAGCTCATTGAATTAACTAAATTATATGACTTTATTTCTATCACTTAATGTTCAGTTAAGTAACGCCCGAACGGTACATCTCTTGTACGCTTTTTTTGCACTAAAATAAGCATCAGTGTTATACAGGGTGTCACAATTGCTGGGAAATAAAGCTACCACGTATTGTAGACGTTAAAATAAGCTAATTGGACGCAATTTACCTATATATTAAAATGTACCATTTGTCTGTGAGAAGAGTCAAACACAAATTCAGTTGGCCGTGGACACAAAGACAAAATTTTTTTTTAAACAATTGTTTAATATGACCTCCACCTTCGTTAATGCAGACATCAATTCGACGTATGAAATTGATACACATCTTAAAACATCATCGTTTTGTTGTAATGCGTTTTCAACATTTTGAATTCTGTTCCACAATTGTTCGGGATTATTAATTTGAACTTTGCATACTTGTGTTTTTAACGCTCTACAGATAAAGAAATCGCAAGGATTTAAGTCAGGAGAACGCGGAGACTATTGAATGGTTGCTTTGTGGCTTCTACCAATCCATCTACGAGTAAATTGTTCATTAAGATACTTTCTTACGGCACGTGCAAGATAAGGTGGTGCACCGTCGTGCATGAAGAACATGTTTCGACGAACATTCGGGGTAAGTCTTCTAGCAATTTTGGCAAACTTTGTTAAAGAAATCGGAGGTAACTAGCGCCATACAAACGATCAGGCAATCGGAATAACCCAACCATAAAGTTGCCAATAACTCCGACCCCAGACATTAATTTTTAATTCTCGTTGATAACGTCTACTTTTAATAGCATGTAGATTTTCATCTGCATACACATGCTCATTTTGCAGGTTCATCATTACACGACGTGTAAAACAAGACTCATCAGTAAAATATATATTAGCGTGGAGTCCGTTGTCAACTACCCTGCGTTACCAAACAATTTGTGAAAAATGTAAACGCGATCCGTGGTCAAGTGGTAGTAATTCTTGCACTGGCCGAATGTGGAATGGGCAAAGTAATTAAACTTTAGTTATCCGACTTACGGTGCTTTTTGAAATCCCAGTTTCTCGTTGCAATGTTCTGGTACTGGTCTCAGGGTTGTCATCAATCATTTGAAGAACAGCATCTTCCGTAATTTGTGTTCGGGCTTGTCGAGGTCTTCCAGCGTAAGTTCTGACTGGTTTTAACGGTCCTGTTTCTCGAGGCGTCTCCGTGGATCAATGTAGTAAGCGTAAAACTACGGATTCCAAGGTCCTGGGTTCGAATCCCGACACGGCCGACTGCTTGAAAAATGGCAGGTGAGCATTTTTAATAAAAAATACGCTCTCGTTCGGATGAGAAGTTAAATGGAGATCTCGCGAGTGAGTGTTGTCACGCACGTTAAAGATCGCTACCTTGTCTGGCAAAATTCTAAATTTTCAGGCAACAAAAAATTCGCCTCCTGGCCAATGTAGTACCTTTGGTTGGAGCATAGGAAAATCACATGTAAGGTCCTGTTTCCCGAATACGTCTTTCGGTTCGGGCAAAGGTTTTGTGATTTGGAATTCTCCGGTTTGGACACTTCTCTTGATGCACGCAAACACTTTCGAGGCAGTTACCCTGACAGAATCCAGGAACTAATAGCATGTCTACCTGCTTATTAAAAGGGAACTCCGTAATTTGCTAGCTACCAAAATTACACAACAATAATAGCAATTAAAGCAAAAACGGTGATAGCGTTAAAGTAAACGTTAAACAAAGCAAACTCAAGTGAACAAATTATTGTAACACTTACTGTTAAAAGTGCCACAATTTAAAGTGATTCGATTGTGTTTTATGACATTTCTGTTTGCGAATATCGTTTAGCAGTGTTTGAGAAAACATTTTTTCCTTCGAAACTAAGCGAAATACTGAGTTTTTACAAAAGTAAAAAAATGAAGATGATGGGTAAGTCTCTCTGCTAAAAAAGTCTTAGAACGTAATTACAACCCCTAAGAAAATTATAACAAAAACTGTGAAGGATGAAAGTGGTTTAAACCCTTTTACAATTTTTTTTGGATTTCTATGATTACTGAAGGTAGGGTAATCCTCTAAAATGCACCTTTATCAAATTTCAATAAATTTGTTTCACACATTTCTGAACAACGTATACAAACATGTGATTTCTTAAGTAAGCTTTGAACTCTTCTCACGGACACACGATACATTTTGCTATATTGGTAAATTGGGTCCAATCGACTTATTTTGACGTCTGCAATACGTGGTAGCAGCAATTTTGGGACACCGTGCAGAACACATCTCGGATCGATTTTACAAGGACAGCACATAATAACAAATTTATGATTACGGTGGCCTTTCTATAGCCGTAGCAGAGCTACTGCATGCATATGAGAATATTTTGTTTGATGTAGGCATGCCAACCTTATTTAACAAACAATCCATGCACATACTATAAGCGGAAGTATTTCGTACAGATCCCATTTATATTTGTGTTCCAAGCGGAACTTTTTTCCACCATGCAACTCCCTTTGTAAAATTTGCAGCTGCAGAAGGAATTGCAAATCTATTTATACATGCACACATTTTTAGAACATTTTAATTCGAAAACGACAACAAAATTGTTTATTTTGTTATACTGCGCTACCTGGAAGTGTAACCTAAATAACTTATGCGAACAATAAAAGTTTCCTTTTGTGTGTTATATACTGACGACGATCTATTCATTTTCACAAACTGAATTATAAAATATGAACGAACTGAACTTTGCCTTACTAGGGTAAGTTCGTGCTTTTACCGTACAATCATTCACCCTAGCATTAAACCTTCAAAGGGAATTTAGCGAATATCATAAAATCTTAAACTAGGTCTTTTAGGATTTTCAGACTTTATAGTAAAGGTTACATTGCTAGAAGTATTTGAGCCTTTGTAGTACTAACAAGTAAATCGGCTATTCAAAAGGTTTTCATACAGTTTGGTTGACTACCTAATTTTCAAGTATATAATTTTAGTATTTAAGAATGATAAATTTCAAATATTTACATGCAACTAAAGAAATGTCACAGATTGCTTTATTTTTCAATTTGGATAGTGTTGCTGCAAATTTAAGCTGAAACTTAAATGGCTAATTATGCTAAGTAGTCCGAGCTCTTCCAATCTAGAGTTGTCGATGGAGATGTTTTCTGTTACTGTTGCGGTAAATTTATACCGTATGAAATAGTACAAGTGTTAACGTAAAAGTATTGTTGCGTTAGTTTGGTTAAATTATCGTTATGTTTCATACCTAAGATTCATCGTTGTAAAAAGTGAGGTTATGCAGCAGAATAATATGAGGTATGCAAATGACAATTGTTATTTTCATTTCCATGTTGCAGAAGCTTATTACGTTTTACCAGTCAGGCAAAAATTATTACGCTCCTAACGTGAGCGCAAATTATTACACGATAAATAATTCTTAACCTCTTCATAACAAATTTCAATGCCAAGGCTATAGCAGTTTTTTACTTACATTCTCGTAGAGTTTTCAGAGAGCCATGATTTGGGTTATCATCAAATTTGTGTCACAATAATCTTCCAATTGTAGTAGTCCCCTAAAAGTATAAGGTAAAGAGACGTGGGGATGGTAATTAGCCACTGCATCGAAAAATACGCACTGAACTGCTCTCCGTCCATACTACAACCGCTCTAGGGAGTCCCGGTACAAAGGTGTCCCCATAATTTCTGGCAGAATTAGTTCGAGGTCCAATAAAGATTACACAGCATTTCCCCAAAAAAGATAAAAAATTTTAGCGAGGGAGATATAAACTTATGAAGGCATTTTAACATATTTACACATAGTACTCAATTCTAACTCTACAATTTAACTATTAATTTATAACCTACTCAAGGCTAAAGCCAAGAAACAAGGAAAATTACTTTTACTTTTGAACGAAATACAGTTGATTTAATGAGTATAAGAAATGGAAACTAGTTATCTAATGATTGAAAAATGCGTATTACAGATTAATTCACTTAACACGCAACAATCGCGGAAAAACTACAAAAAAGAAAGAAGGTGCCCTTGTTCCCTTATGTCCGGGAAACTACTTGTCGCCTAGAGCCATTAATATTTAAAAAAGGTTTTAGGTGTCACCTGATTTTCTTGAAACTTCCCACCCTAAATTAAGGAACAAAAAGGGGGAAGAAGCCACTAATTTCACGACCACCTCATTATTGCGCGTACATTATTTTTTGTCCCAATTCCTGTTAGCAGCACATTGTCAGAAAGCAAGAGACTTTCCTTAACCTAAAATCCTACAATTCTAAATTAATTTTTAAGTGTTAAAATATAACTTAGTTTTCTTTACTCTGGTGAGGCTTTTTGTAGGTTTTACAGCATCTCTGGGCGGCCCAACGCTGGGGCTCGATTCGAAAACCTTAGTTCCCGAATAATGGTGATTTCACAGCATCTCTTGGAGCCCAACGTGGGGCTCGATATATATATATATATATATATATATATATATATTGCTGTGAAATCACCATTATTCGGGAACTAAGGTTTTCGAATCGAGCCCCACGTTGGGCACCAAGAGATACTGTAAAATCACCATTATTCGGGAACTAAGGTTTTCGTTATATATATATATTATATATATATATATATATATATATATATATATTGCTGTGAAATCACCATTATTCGGGAACTAAGGTTTTCGAATCGAGCCCCACGTTGGGCGCCAAGAGATGCTGTGAAATCACCATTATTCGGGAACTAAGGTTTTAGAATCGAGCCCCACGTTGGGCGCCAAGAGATGCTGTGAAATCACCATTATTCGGGAACTAAGGTTTTGGAATCGAGCCCCAGCGTTGGGCCGCCCAGAGATGATGTGAAACCTACAAAAAGCCTCACCAGAGTAAAAAAAACATTCAAGCCTCTCGAATTGGGCGCCTAGATTTGCTTTGATTCTCTTGTCCGTTGAATTGCCTCTTTACTCTCTCCGCCTCGGCTGCTCACCTAGTTAAAACTTTCATCCTCATTCATAAAAAAAACACATTCCTACCACAAACATCAACGTTAACTCTATTTACATCAATAATTCATAATACATTAAAATTTCAAAATTAAATTGTAGCATAAATTTCAGCATAATAAAAGTTCAAGTTAAAATTTGTCATCATTTTAATTTGCATCCAGAATTAGAGTCCTTGTAGGATTCATACTAATTAAGTTAACAATATGTGCAGACCTCAGTCTGAATAAAAGGGAGCATCTCCCACCCCTTTACGTTAATTTAACAGGTTAGTCTAATTGAGCTCAAAGACAGACCCAAATTTTCATCATAATCCAAAACATAAACCTGATAAATACTCCTTTCTACTTATACAAGAAAATTTTACTTTAAAACTAAAAATTTGTTGTTTATACATATATATATATATATATATATATATATATATATATATTGTAATGTTAGTAGGTGATAGAAATGGTTCTAAGGGTTGTTTTGTTGAAGGTAGTGTATGCCAAATAAAGTAAGCCAAATATCAGATCCCGTAATTGAGAAATTTATGTTTGCCGTACTTTACAAACGTTAAAGTATTTGAAATATTAGTCAAAATGTAAGTGCCAAGACGTAAAAACAATTACTTGATGACGTGATAAAACACACAGTATTCAAGGTTTTACACTGAGTTGTATGTTGAATAAGCCATAGAACGTACATTTGCTAATCCAGAAACCGGATGCGTCTGTAGTACACTATTCACCACGCAGATCCAGGTTTATATGTGTAACATTTCGGCATATATTTTAATAGAATCAACCTTTGGACAAACATGTAATCTCAAAATTATAAGTAATAGCATTGTCAAATATGATTGAAGGGTTGTGCGATATTTAGGACCAATGATTGAACATTTATGTATGAAAAGGGAAAGTGCAAAAGACAAAGTATAAGGTATTGGTGACACGAACTTGGTGGGACGACGTTATTGGATGGTTTTTGTATACAATGTAATAAAGAGTAGGCATATCAAAATTGTAATTATCACCTAGGATAAGTACACAGAGGTCGATTTTAAAATAATTTTGTAATAAGACGTGTTTGAAAACTGCGCTAAACAGGAAGTCGATTTTTAAATATTTTTGTAACAAGACGTGTTTGTAAACTGCGCTAAATTGTTTGAATATTTTTGAAGATTAATAAATGAGTTTGAAAGTGTACGAGTTTCAATTTATATAAAGGAAGAGTAAGGATAAGCAACAGTGAATAAAATAATTAATAGCAACGACGAGTAACAAGTTTAAGAGTGGAATTAGTGCGACAGCGAACGGCGGAACATAAGTGGATATTGGAACGAGATTTATATAGGCAGAAGGCACTGAATAGGAGTTATAAGATTGAAGAAGATATTATTGGGATTGAATTGGATATGGTTTTATGTATAGCAGGGCATTGAGTGGTAAATAGAAGGAAGGATTGATTTGGAACGAGCGGATTAAAAGGAGGAAGTATTGATTTGGAACGAGCGGATAAAAAAAGCAGTGATTTAGAACGAGAGTAGCAAGATTTAAAGACAGCATTGGAGTAGCAAGAGGATTCGTACGAGATAAAGAAGATATAACACCGGAAAAATTAGCGCAGGGGAAGTAAATACAAAAGGTTATTCAAAATTCTAAATTTGGGTCATATTTATTTTAGATTTGGGAGCATCAAAATTAAGTAAAAGAAACCTGGAGGCTAGATAGCAGATTTCATAGTGATAGTGCAGACCTTGTAAAGACGTATACGGCGAGTAGGATTTTGAGCCAGCATTCATAGAGGCCGACAACGAAGTATAGAACAGGTGAGTACTGTGTGATATAACGTCAAAGTCAGAAATTTGTAATAGTAATTAATTTGGCACAAGGCAACGTGGATCATATAAAAATTTGGCATATACAAGCGTAAATTATCAAAAGGTACAAAAACAAAAGATAGTGCTGTTTGGTTGGTGCATTGCACATCTATTTACCACTGAACTCACGGTAAGTAGGTGGATACCCTGGGAAGAAAGAGTTTTCAAATAATCGAGGCATATTTAACACAGTTTTTGATTTATAAACCAACCAAACGTTGCTAAAGCACGTAACATAAAATAAATACTTGCACATTATATAAAAATAATTAAATTAAAATAAAAAGGCGCGAAGGGGGTTGAACATAAGAATATATATTAGATTTGAAACAGTCTTTAAATAATAAAATGTTTAAAATTCGCTAACCTGGAACGGTCACTGGAGTTGCCTAATAGTGTGTGTGGTCTGCATCCCTTGCTATGTCCGCTCTACTTATTGGCCAGAATTATTCATTTTTGATTTCTGGTATTTTTCCTTAAACTAACTTTGAGTACCTTTTATCGCACTTTCAGACGTACTTTTAGATTTGTGTTAAGGCTTAGATCTCGACATGAATATCGACTTGCATATAAACTTAAACATCATCAACAAAACTGACATCTACGAAAGTGGCATCAATAACAGCCGTCTCAACAAAAGACGTCGTAAGAAAAGCCGTCTCAACAAAAGCCGCCTGAACAAAAGCCGTCTATTTGTAGATCGGCTTATTTTTCAAATTTTACTTACTCTGAATTTTAACTTTTCACTAATTAATTTCATCACGTAAATTTCTACTGAGTTTGAACATTATTTGTGCTTAGTTGAATATGAACTGACCCTTTATTCATTTTCTATTGTATTTATAAGCCCTTCCCACCAATCGTTTCCATTGGCTTGTTTATTGATCAAGGTTTGTACTTTGCCTTATCTCCGGCAAACTCGGTATTTTCTCAAATTCCCTGGTTTAATTCTTCGACGAAATGCTCCATCAATCACGAAAGTGTTCTGTATATTACAGTATTTTGTTAGGATTTCCGATTATTGCTTTTATTCTGTCACGTATTTAATGTTTGTCGTTTAAAAGTCCAAGAGTTATATAATTGAACTGCCTGGTGTTTATTTGTTATTAAAATATTTAGTTTTCTAAACAAATATACTATTTCTAGTCACGTATTTAATGACGTATTAAGATGCATTTGCATATGGATGGGTTGATATTTTCGACGTAATTATTAAATATTTGGAATGCTAATTTATCTATGTTTCTGATAATTTATTTTGATGCAATTAGTTGTTTCTGAAACCTTATCTTTACTTGTAAATTATACTTAAACATTTTATACGACGCACACATTACTATTCTAATTAAATGGTATCGGATTATTACTAAATGAGCTTCTTTCTCATGCATTAGATTAAATATCTTTTATATACAGTGTCCTCGCAATTGACTTTTTGTAGAATAGTCGATTTACTTCTTCTATGATTGTTGGAATTATTTGATTTTCTTAAAGTTAAAGTTATTTATATCTATCCTACGACCTCTATGACTTAATCTACCCTTAAACTAGCTTCTTATTGTAGCAATATATATATATATATATATATATATATATATATATATATATATATATATATATATATTGCGGTGATGGGTAAGGCTAACCATGTGTAAATAGGTCAAGCATGTAGTAATGTAATAGAAAACAAGAATTTATTTATTACGCTTAGAATTAATTAGATTGGGATAAAAGGGCATTTTTTAATGAAGGTTCAAATCAATAATTTGTACACGTTAATTTAATGCAAGGTTGAAAATTGCGTATAAAAGATTTGCAGTTTTAAAGCTCTGCAGGGTAAAAATCAATAATTTAGTAACGTACATTTATTAAATTCGTAGAATGCTACGATGTTTGAGGCACCAAACAAGTTGAAAACAGTCAAAGATTTCATGGAACAAACTCGGGGTAAATAAACTATTCTTGTAAAATCTAGTATACGTTGAGGATATATTCGAGGTAAATTGTCCAACGGAAAGATACAAGGTTCACAAATAGACGACTAGTCTACAAAAAAACCAATAAAATTAAGGGACAGAGACTCGTTATAAAGTAACAGAGTAAGATGGAAAATATAGCAGGTGGCTATATGACAAACTGTTCTCAATCGCGTGACAGAAGAGTGTATTTTAAACAATAAATAAGCGGAACAGAGATGCAACATGTTTGTGAACGATATTAATTTATCACGGCGCACGTGTAGGAAGAGCACTAACCGCAGACGACATGGCAATAGTGGGACAATAAGAAGGACGGAAAATATGCGGTAGATAAAGATAGCAGTAGAGTGGAAATAACGTCGACTTTGTAAGTAGGTAAACAAGACAGAGAGAAGACAAGGTGATTATTAGAGCGTGAGTGCAATAAGAGAATAGACGCGGACGTAAAAGGTGTGGTTAGGATTTGTTGGAAGGAATAGTAGAGGGACGGTTTACACGGAAAATACGGACGGTTGGTCAGTTTAATTAGTTTTTCGGAGTAAAGTGTCGTTGGAGTGGTGAAATTCGTAGTTTTGAAAGTTTGTTATGTTATTTGTACGGGAGAATGTTGTGGAATTGTGTAGCGGTTGTTACAGTTCAAGGAAAGCTGAGTGGAAATACGCCACAAAAGAAGGGGGGTAAGCTTATATAAGCCTTGCCGGAGGTGGCAAGGGTCTCTTATTTTTCGCTTATTTTTTTATTCACTTCGCATACATTGAGTACCGTTGACAAGACATTCTAACTTAAAAACCTGGTGATAGTACAGTCCGCGAATGTATTTTTCAGTGTTATAAAAGCACAAGTAGGTGCAATTGAAGTAAATGGGCTGAACATATTTGTATAAATAATTATAACGAGTAGTGCTCGATGTTACTGAAGTAAGCGATTAAATTACATCTAAAACGAAAGTGCTGATTGGACGTTAAATGGAGTTTGGACTCTGGATCGGGAGCTGTATGGAAGGCATCTACAAATCGTTGGGGGAATTAGATGACCGAGTCGAGATGGACTGGTTGTCCTAGTTAGAATGCAGAAATTGGGTGTAGTCCAGGAACGTGAGCTAGATGGACATCTACTGAGGTGGTGATTCTGGAGAACACTCCAGGTAACAAATTTTTTTTATTAAACTGTTGTGCTGGTATTGCAATAATGTATGCATACAGAATAAAAGGGGTTTATTCTGAGCTCATCATAGACCTAGGAAAAGTAAGTTTAGAGTTTCAGGATAGGCCCATCTACTTTTAAATGAAATGTTGAAGTATAGAGGAACATAAAAGTCACGAGAATTTAGATTGAACTTAAGTGTGAAATATTTTATTGTAAATAATTTTTAAATATTGAGATTGTGTGAAACATAATTTATGTCACATGAATAAAAGGGTGTATGTTTTGTCGAAAGATTTTATTTTTGAATTTTATTTTTTTTTATATATAAAGGTGTTGACAGAGATGAATAGCCGTGGAAGATTAATTTGGAGAAGCATAAATTGTTTTATTTAGGTGAAGATTGGAGGAGTTTGGTATTGAGTTCAGCCAGGGTAAGTAAAAATTCATAAGTGGAGCCGAATCCTAAGGGACATTGCAATTTTTATGGTCACTCAACATTGGGTCACGATTTTTAGGGCTTCTTTCTAGGTAAAACACTGCAATATATATATTACTGTGATAATGGTAGCGTTGGTGCGCCTCTAAAAGTGCTTAATTATCAAAAATGTTCCTCACTTAATGCTGGTTTAAATTTACAGAACTCAAATTTCTTCTCTAATGTATAGTTTGCATGGCTTTTTTATTTCCATGCTTGTAAGGTTTGTTTCGTCCAAAAAGTCTATAAAAAAGGTCAGAATGCTTCAAACCCTGATCCCAAACTTTGCTGGTAAAGACCCTTACAAAAAAATTATATATTTAAAATTTTTTCATCTTAAATTAGAATGACATGTACTCAACTATCAGCTACATACACTACTTTAAAAGTAATACTTGCGAAAATCCACAAAGCGCATCTCCAATTCGCCTTCAACACCATTAAATATCTTCCGCTTCCATTCTTAAATTGACGTCAAATCTCAGTTTACAAAATCATGCATATTATTTAAATTTCTATTTAGGAACCAATGTGCATCCTCGGTCTAATTATTCAATAAAATTCTAAATAGCTTTTTATATCGAAGCGTTTTCCATCTTCATTGTATATTACAAAATCAAATAATTGCATTTACCAATTTCCATATTTACGCAGGTTGCGTTTAAAATTTACTTTTTTATTCACTGTTACAAGGTAATTATTAATTACAGCATGCGCATTGCAAGCTTTAAAACAATCTTTTCTCAAAGTAACATTTTTGCAATCGAATTTATGAGTGAATCAATCTCTTTTATAAAAGTTCTCGTTTATATACAAAATTATCATGTTTCTAAAATGAACGAGTCCGTAGGGAATTTCATTCCAAAGACCACACGCCTATCTGATGCAAATTTTATTACCCGTTTTATTACCTCATTAGCGCGATCTACTTCTTAGTGACGTACGCTATCCATCCTTCTCTTACACCTAAGGTATTGCTTGCGTCGCCTCTTCACCTATAGCAATGCAAAGATAATAAATAATTCTTATCATTTTTTATGGGTTTTTAAAAGTTCCTTAGAATACGCGTTTTGTCTATTAATGAGTTTAGACCATATTTCTTATTAACTGACGTAATTCTTCTCAATTCTTCTCGAAATTTCAAGAACATGTTTTATTTAAATCAAATATTCGTTGTACAGAGTCAATTTGGCTAATTATTTTAAACTTTAATTGCTTTATCCACGGATTTTGCACATGCAGAAAGACCTGCATCTTCATAATTGTATTAAAAAGATTGGTTTTCACGGCAAAACCTGTTTTAATACACATAATTTAAATCAAAGCATTATTTTTAACAAGATTGCTATAGTTCTTACGCTAAATAGGGCAAATGCTTTATATGCAACAGAAAATGTATTTTCATGCTAAGGTTACAACGTAGCAGAAGAATCCGAGTTCAATTAATTCAAGAACACGGAAATTCCTAGGTATTTATTTCATTGGAGGGATTGAGATTTATCATGAACTTTTTGTTGTATACGAATTTAACTGTGAATTTTTATTATTATTGTTATTAATCTATTATCATTTTGAAAAGTAAACATGAAGATTGAGTAATTTTTATTATTTGTAACAAATAGGTGCGTCTTTCTGGCCAGCACGACGAACGTCCACATAAAGCGAGCATTATGTGTTTACCCGTTAGTTTTATGCAGGAAAACGTTATATTGTAGTTGATAAATTAAAAATTTAATTGATTCTTAATCTATTGAATTGATTTTTCGAAAACACAGAAAGTGGATTTTAATTTTTATTTATCTGTAAAGAAAAAAGGATAATACAATTATAGAAGATTTAGTAAACATTTATTGGCGCTTAAACTTGAGAGAGTCTTTTCCTGGGTATTTATTTTTGTACGGGTAGTTTCTAGGCATGCTGCAACCGTTGAGCGAACTAGGAAGTAGTTTTATCTAAGTAAGAGTTGTTTTTATCTAGACCACTGCGCGTGTCGTGTCTTTGGTCGAATACTTGCTATTTAACCAAATATCACATCAGAAATAAAATGGCACCGAATCGCGGGCATGATGTACGAAAATTTCAAATAAAAAATTATAAGATCCGATTTATTAAAAATTTCAAGTGATAAGACTCAAATTGACTTAATTTGATGGTAAAAATGTTATTTTGTGATCTGCTTAAACATGAATGCGGTGCGGGAGAAACAACTGCAGAGGCAGCAGGCGGTATTTTCACAGGATTGTCTTAATTTTGCAGAAACTAATAAGAATGTAGTATCGTCGGAGGTAGCTCAAAATGCTGAACAAAATGGAGACACGCAGGTCATAATCGAATCAAGCATTGAAGTTGGAAATTTAGAGGCGGCAAGTTCAAATAAAGAGTTTGACATGGCAGAATTGATGACATTCTTTAATAGAAACTTTAAAAAATAAACCAAAAATTCGATCAGCAAGAATTAAAGTTTGATCAGCAAAGTAGGGAAAATGGAAAATTAAATCAGAGATTTAAAAGTGCAGATTGCCAGATTAGGGAATTAAATCAAAAATTTGAGAACACTTTATTTACAATTAAAGGAAAAGTAACTAAACAAATTGATAATAAGGTCAAAGAAATTGAATCAGTAATCCAAGACAGTAGGTTAAAAACAAATGGACTTAGAGGCAGGATTGTGACAGAAGTTTCAGCTTCATCAATAGCGATATAGGAAATTTACATGGCAGTGTACACGAAATTAGGGAAGAGACTCAGAAATTAATTACCACGATAGAACATGCTAAGAAATAGATACCGTTGTGTACAGAGGGAAACGCGCACTAGGTATCTAGTAACATTTCTATAGATCAGTTAACAAAATTCTATGGGGATAATAAAGTACATCCGAAAAAATTTATAAGTAACATAAAGGGAATCATACAACATATGTGGATGAGACTCAGAAATTAGATTAGTCAAGACGTTGCTAAAAGGTAATGCGGAATCGTGGTTTAGCACATGCGAAGATGAGATAGAAACTTCTGAGGATTTTCAGAGAAATATTGGAGAGAGAACGCTTAGTTTAAAGTTAGAGACAATTTAATTAGGGGCAGGTACAACCGGAATATGGTATCGCTAGCGAAATGTACGCAATAAGAAAACTTAGTGTAGCTATACATCAAGATCCACCGTTACAGGATGTAAAAATCATAAAATATTTAGTGAATCATTTTGTTTAATAAATAAAGCAAAATGTTGCGCTACAAAACATAAACAATAAGGGTCAATTTCTGGCGTATTTACAGAGATATGATGATGTAGGTCAGCCTAGGAAAAACGAAAATGTTAGGGTTAGAAATAATCAAGTAAATTTCACGAGATTTGAGCCATATGATAGAACTAGACAAAATAGTGGGACAAATACAAGAAATATTTTCTGGGGGAGCAGGAATAATAGCAATAATAATAATCTGGAACCGAGGCGAAGTCAATAGTCAAATAGACAAGAAAATAATAGGGCGGTATCAGAACAAAGGGAAATAATGCAAGAAAATAATGTGGGGCAAACTGAAAATAGTAATACGAGACCGAACAACCAATGCAGTTATGCAGAAATTACAAATCAACCAGGACCATCTTTGCGACCGGATTTTTAGTAAACGATAAGTCAAGCGGAACCTTCAACATAAATAAATACGAGCACCAAAAAGAATTTACTAAGCCACTAGGTACAGTAACTATTGAGAATAAAATTTTAAATAATTTACTACCTATTATAAACAGAAGTGTAGAAGGGAAGCGAATTAATTGTTTGAGCGATACGGGTAAAACATCCCTTGTTTCCGAAGATTTTCTGGTAAATAATAAAGGGTTATTTAAGGATAAAGTCATACCGGTGAAAAAGAGTAATTTAATAGTTCCAAATAATAAAAAATTTGCAGTAATAAATAGTATAGTGTTTCGGGCTAGTACTACCGCGTTCCACTAATTTAAAACAAGTCATAACAAGAGTTTTTATTACTCACTGTTCACAAGTCTAATTGACAGTATATGCCTTATTTATAGATGTTCTCAGTCCAATTAACAATGAAGCACTATCACACTAATGCCATTTGCAAGCACTAATATCTTCTTAAACTAACTTCTTAACCATAGGTCTATTAACAACACAAACACAACTATTTATTTATTACACTTTTGTCTATTTATGTATTACACAAGCTGCATGTACATTAGACACCTTCACATAATCTAAAATTTATGTTTACTCTTGGACTTCCAAAAGCTCAACTAAATAACTTTACACGATATAATTTATATTCGACATTCTGATATAGACTAACTCTGACATTTATTAGCGGTCTTATATATACCTCGAATTAAAAGGATGACCCATTCTCCAGTATAACGCTAGAAAATTGTAGGCTTTTTTAGTATATACGTTGCTTACGGCACTCGTGTGTTTGACGGGTTGCCTAACAAGAGCTCACAAGAATAGCAATTCTGAAATTTAAGTTTGGTAATTTTATGCCCATTTCAGCGCGAATTTTTAATAGTACCTGTATTAAAGATAAACTGTATAATGGTAATGGACCTCACATATAAAATGGGGATAAAGTTAAATGCCACAGGCAAATATGTTGTTATTGATGGTGAAACAATAAATTAGGAAGGACGCGAATGTGTTTAAGAAGACAAGAGTGTTTTAAAATAAATCATTTTGTCAACAAACAAAATGACAAGCTAAGCGAGGTTGTACAGATAAAATGTCCAGGGTGATTTTAAGGAGCAGCTTGCTGCGATATTACATAAATTTTTAGGATCAGTACATGAGGAGTTTAGAATTGCGTTAGGTTATGAACATGAATTAGAAGTAAATAACACAGAAACTTTTCATTCCAGAACTTATCTGATTCGAGTAGCATATCGTGAAAGTGATAAAGTAGAAATTGTTAAATTGTTAGAGCAGGGTATAATTGAACCATCAAACACGCACTTTGTTAATCCTTTGGTTGTTGTTAAGAAAAGTGATGGCAGTATGCGTCTCTGTCTAGATGCAAGACAAATTAATCAAAGGACGAAACCACAGCTTCACAGTCCGCCATCCATGGACAACATTCTAGCAAGATTAGGTAGTAAGGGTATTTTCTCAAAAATTGATTTGGTTGATTCCGCTTAAGAAAGTATCAAGGAAATATACAGGTTTTTCTATTGAAGGGCAGATCTATAATTTTAAGGTCGCACCGTTTGGTTTGTCAACCTCTACGTCAGTTTTAGTAAAAGCTATGCAAAATATCTTAGGAGCTTATGAGAAGTTTTGTATTCACTATGTGGAGGATATTCTAATTTTTAGTCAGGATTATGAGCATACATTTAGAGAGAATTCTGTTAGAATTGGATATTGCTGGATTAAAGTTGAATTTGAAAAAATATGAATTTTTTCAGAAGCGAGTAAAGTTCCTAGGATATCAGATTGATAGGGAAGGGATATTCTTAGACGAGGAAAGATTGGCTGAAATATTGAAATATCCTAGACCGAAGAATATCCGGACTTTAAGGGCATTTCTTGGGGTCATGAATTTTTATAAGAAATTTGTACCTTCTTTTTCGCACAATGCGGTTCCGTTATTTAAGCTATTGAAAAATAATGTTAAATGGTCGTGGAGAGACGAGCATGAAAACGCATACTCAGATTTAATTCAGAACTTTCATGACAATGTGATATTAAGGCATCCAGATTTTTCTAAGACGTTTATTGTGAGAACAGATGCATCCAATTGTGCGTTGGCGGCGGAATTGTATCAGATACAGGAGGGTGTTGAAGTCCCTATTTCATTCATTTTAAGAACGTTAAAAGCACTTGAATTAAACTACACAATTAGTGAGAAGGAGATGGCGGCGGTGGCTTTTGCTGTAATCAAGCTAAAATTTTACTTAATGGGAAGACATTTCATTATTGAAACAGATCACTCAGCACTGTGTTCACTGCTGAACACAAGATTATCAAACAATAGGGTCTATAGATGGGGACTTCCATTACAGGATTTTGATTTTGAAATTCGATATATTAAAGGGAAATTGAATATTGTGGCGGATGCACTTAGTCGTAACAAAATTAATTCTTATCCGCAACCGTGTGACATTATGATCGCCATGAATAATTTATGACATGATAAGACAATATATTCGTTTGAGGAATTATTGAAAATGCAGCAGGAAAGCCGAGACATTCAGTTCACTAAAAATAGGTTAGCAGAGTTTCAGGAATATAAATGCTTTGAAGTAGTTGAGAACTTTCTGATAAAACATTTGAATTATGATGAATTATACATTTTAGATACAGAGTATGCGAAAGTTATCATTTCGAATATACACATAAAATATGGGCATATAGGAGTAAGAAATTTGTGGTTATTATTTAGGGAAAATTTTGATGCTAGAAAGAACTTAATTCCTATTAAAGGGGTGGTTAGCACTTGTCATCTATGCATCTTAGGCAAGTATAAGAATTACACAAATGAAAATTCAATAAGGAGCATTTAAGTGAAGAACCCACTAGATTTGGTGACCATCGATTATCTTAGCAACTTGGTCTCGAGTAAAAAGAAGAGTCAGCACATACTAGTCATTGTATATATCTTCTCAAAATACACTCGTTTATATCCGACTAAACAGTGAAATACAGTTTGTACAATTGCAAAGTTAGAACAATTCATCCGGGAAGTTGGCAGCTTCAAAAAGATTTTAGCGGACAATGCTACGTATTTTAACAATCAGAGATTCATTTCACATTGGGAGAATCAGGAAGTAGATGTGGGTTTCTGAAGTATACGCCATCTTCAGGCAAATCCGGCGGAAAGTTTCGTTCAGGAGATAATTAAATTCTTAAGAATGATTTGTTTTAGGAGGCATAGGTTATGGGAGGACAATTTGACTAGGGTTGAAATGTTCATCAACCATACGCACAATACAGTGATGGAGGTTGTAACAATTTTATTTTAGCAGCAAAGGAACATACTCATTAAACGTACCATGAATATTGAAATACCTTTATTAACTAATATAAAGATTCAAGTAACAATCAAATTTTTATAGTATTGCTATATCTAGGATTAGTAGTCTATTTGTTTCGGAGTTCGGTGCAAATCCACAAGCCACTAGCGCGCGCGTGAGAGGTTCGAGAACCACACTTATGATCCTCCCACCTTGCAGGAGCGCGGCGAGCGCACTCGTCGATAGTTTAGGGCAGCGTGAAGATGCATTCGAAGAGAATGACGAGTGACCTCCGGGTCGCTTTGATTTGGTGAAGCACTTCCTGAGTAACGGTTAGTACTTAATCCATATATTGCATATTCGTTATCATATTAGCTAATTTAAAATTTATTTAGCGCAAGCAACCATACATTAGAAAAAGCCACCATATGTTAGAAAAAGCAACCATACGTTAGAAAAGCAACAATACGTCAGAAATTGCAACGATAAATTAGAAAACCGCACGACCACTTTGAAATAAAATTAGACAACGGAGGAGTACGCTGTGAATAAAGATGCCGTGAACCAATGTAAGAAATCCGCTTCGCTCTTGCATCTGTAATAAAGCATGGAAAACAAACATATTTAACAGCAGGCCCCGCTCTGCGAAGTTGTTTCCATTGCAACCAAGGACGACAGCCGGTATTTGGGTTCGTAATAGAATTAAGAATTTCCTCAGTACTTCCTTCTGAAAGTACATTATTTCGTTTTGTTTGTTAGATGTACAAAATTGTTATTCAGTTTACCTGTAATTAAGCTGGTTTTCCCCAGTATCAAAATTTGATTTCACTTAGTTTTGTAAAGATGTGACTACATATGGCTGCAACGTAAATTAACAGCTGCTATTACGTCACCTGTTTATTTGAACAATGCCGTCAACAATTGCATAATGGCTAACAGATGTTTAACATTACAGTACTGCCACTTTTGATAAAATTAAAGAATATCTTGGTGATTCTATTAACTTCAAACTAATTTTAATTTTGTTAAATTAATGAGAAAATTTCATATATTCATTTGTAAGTGACCTACACAGATCTGGTTGGGTTATAAAGAAACTTAATATTGTTAGTTACACTGAAGTGTTATATATTTGAGTAAGGATCAGTTGTTAAACCTTACAACAATTTTGCAAGAATATCACATATTTATTTTATTTAATTATCATGAAATTTTATTTACTGAAACAAAGAAAATTCTTTCTAGTAAATTAATTATCTACATTTAAAGTTTTTATTCTGATCTGGTTTGATCAGACCTGGTAAACAAAACACAGAAAGAGTTAAATTTTATGATTCCATTATGTAAGAAATATTCTCTATGCATTTTAGATATACTTGAGGGACGCAAATAGTGTTCCCATTTTTTTTAGGTAACCTAACTATATTTTTCCTTACAGGAAAAGCTTATTCTATTAAGACATATTTTTGTTAAAGAAGGCAACCTTTTTTTTGGTTGGGTTACCACGCCCATACAAAAAACCAACGTGGGGCAAACGTTTCACTGGCGCCGGCAACGTTTGGGGCGTCGAAATTTGTTTGTTCAACGCTAGGGGCGTCGAAATTTGTTTATTCAACGAGTGATTCGTCGAAATTCGTTCGTTCATAATTTGATTTACCTCGAAATTTGTTTGTTCAAAAATAATTTTACTTTGAAATAGTCTGTTCAAAATTTATTTTTGCTTCGAAATTTGTTTATTCAAAAATTTAATTTGCTTTAAAATTTGTTAGCTCAAAAATTAGTTTGCTTTGAAGTCCAATTGTCCAAAAATTATTTTGCTCCGAAATTTGTTTGCTTAAAGTTTATTTGACATTTAGATTTGTTTGTTTGCTTTTGATAAAGGATTGGTCGTAACGTTAATCCCATTACAGTCAAGTAATTAACTTGGTCAAATTTACTTTTTGACTTTAATTCTGTTTTGACCCCTTAAATTTTTTTTGATATTGTTTTGGCAAAAATAATTTTACCAAAAACATTTTTTGATTTTACCTTTAGCAGTACAATTTGTTTTGATCATTTTGTAAGGTTCAGATCATTTAGATCTTTCAGTTTGATTTCATTAGGCTTTTGTAATCATGTCGGATATTCCGAATTGTTTGTCTACTTAAAGAAGAACGGGAGTAGTGAGTGAGAAACCAGTTTTGAGGAAAATTTTAGGAAGACTGTCAGCTAAAGAAGATAAGCCTGTTGTTTGATTTGTTTGAGTCAATAAAGAACATCTTTGTCGAAATTTGATGATAAGGCTAGAGATTCTATTTTGAAGGTACATTGGAGTGAGCTGTCGTTGTGTCGTTTGAGAATTGCTCTTTGTGCATAAGCACGTTTTTGATTTTGTTAGCAGATTTTGTTTAGATCGGCATTGCAACGCAATTTTGTCTAGGCGGAACTTGTCGTCGTGGTTGGTCGCTCAGCAGTATGTCAGTCCAGACGAGACTCAGGAAGGGTTGGTCGCTCGGCATTGCGTAAGTCTAGACGAGACTCGAGGTGAGTTAGGCGCTCTAGAATTTTTTTTGCATCTTTTTTTGATTTGATGTAAACTTTTGGTATTGTTAGTCTAGGTGAGACTCGTAGAGAGTTTGTCACTCTAGCATATTTAGGCGTTGTGAAGCTTTATAGTTGTTTCGACAGTTCAATTGGTAGTAGGGTGTGAGTGTACCTGAACACTGATTTTTTTTGTTAGCTATTGTCATGATTAGTTTTTTTATTGATGACTCATAAGCAGGTAAATGGCTTTTGGTTGTTTGTGACTGGTTTTCGAAATATTCGATTTTGCAACCTTTGCGAAGTGCCACAGCACATTTGATTGAGAAGTTCTTAGAAGAAAAAGTATTTTTTTTGCATACGGAATACCACCATTTGTTATTCGTGATAATGGTCCACCGTTGATTGGACATGTTTTTGAAGTTTTGTGTGCAAGGTACGAGATCCAAGAGATGTGGTACAATGCTGTGTATGCTCCTCAAGGCAGTTAAGTGGAAAAGCTTATAATGATAATTTTATACCGGGTGAAGATGTTGATGTTGTCTCCAGTAGTAGACCTTCTTATGTTTTGGATCGTCAACCTTTGTTTGATATTTTTGGAAATGTCCGTGAAAATTTGCATGTAGCTTACCAACGTTCAAGTAAACGCTACAATCTTAGGAGAAGAGACATTTCATTCCGAGTCGGAGAAAGTGTTTGGAGAGCTAATAAGGTCCTCTCGAGTGCTAGTGATAAATTTTCCGCTAAGTTAGCCCCCAAGTTCGTTATGAGTAAAGTTCGGAAGAGGCATTCCAATTTGGTGTATGAGTTGGAGAACGAAGATGGGACAAGAGCAGGGAAATGGCACGTAAAAGACGTGAAACCAGTTGGAGCGTCGTATCCAAAGGAAAATGATGATCCTGACGATTAATTCCGGTCCGATCATCTCTTTGATATTAAGTAATGACGTAGTGGTTTGTTTTATTTTGTTCCGATTTTTGATTTGGTGTCGGTTCACTAATATTGAGTATTTTATTTGAGAAGTGAAATAAGTGGTTAGAGATTTTGTAAATTTTGTAGGTTTGAGGTGTGCCTTGGTGTGCACGCTGGACATTTTGCTCGCGCGTTGCTCAGAGATGTGTTTAGAAAATGTCTTTAATAGATATCTTTACAATGTAGAAGTAGGTGGGCTATTTGATTGTTGGTCCTGATTTCTACATATCGAGGTAGAGAGAATATTAGATTATTCTTTCCCTTGTTCCTTTTGACCGTTCGAAATTCTTTGGTTTGATAAGGTCAAAGTTGGCTTGGTGAGTATCACCATTTGGTCCATCACTATTGAGATCAGTTGTTTGTTGGAACTTAGTGATAGGATATTCAGTAGGGTGTAGGATAGTACAGCCCTGACTGGCTCAGTTTTGTATTTAAATTTGATAAGTAACCTTATGGTTAGGTTACCTTTGTTTTGATTATCTCTTTGTAATAAAGTGATAATACTTTGTATTTGAATTTATTAAGTAACCTTATGGTTAGGTTACCTTTGTTTTGATCATCTCTTTGCGATGAAGTGATGATATTTTGTATTTGAATTTGATAAGTAACCTTGTGGTTAGGTTACCTTTGTTTTGATCATCCCTTTGCGATGAAGTGATGATATTTTGTATTTGCATTTGATAAGTAACCTTTTGATTAGGTCACTTTTGTTTTGATTATCACTTTGTGATGATGGTGTTTAAATATAGACCTATTAGTAGGGTTTTACTTTTGATTATCACCTTGTAGTGATGATGTTTTGAATAGTTATGCTGTCTTGATGAGGAAGCATTCCTTTTTTTTGTAGATAGAGCTAAATGAGCTCCTGGAAGTAAAGTTTTTTTTTGAAATTAGAAGTAAATCGTAAGTGTTTGGTTATAGGTAAGAAATATTAGCCTTGTTAGAAGTATGAATCTCAAGTCAGGAAATATTGTAAATTTGAATTTTTTTTGTCCCGTGGAGTGTTTGACTTTCTAATTTGACCCCCTCCCAATTTTGATTATTACCGATTGTGACTCCCCGATTTTGTCTCCCGATGGACGTCAGGTACACGTAGTTACCAACACACTCATTTGTAAATATTTGTCCCCCCCCATTTGAATAAATTTATAAAATTAATAAAATTGCATAGTTAGTTAGGAAGGTAGGAAAGGCTAGTATTGTTATAAAAATTTTTTTTTGTATTTGTTATATTTGAAGTTTTTCTAAAAAAAAAAAAATTTTTTTCTTTTAGGAAAGGGGTAGTGTAACAATTTTATTTTAGCAGCAAAGGAACATACTCATTAAACGTACCATGAATATTGAAATACCTTTATTAACTAATATAAAGATTCAAGTAACAATCAAATTTTTATAGTATTGCTATATCTAGGATTAGTAGTCTATTTGTTTCGGAGTTCGGTGCAAATCCACAAGCCACTAGCGCGCGCGTGAGAGGTTCGAGAACCACACTTATGATCCTCCCACCTTGCAGGAGCGCGGCGAGCGCACTCGTCGATAGTTTAGGGCAGCGTGAAGATGCATTCGAAGAGAATGACGAGTGACCTCCGGGTCGCTTTGATTTGGTGAAGCACTTCCTGAGTAACGGTTAGTACTTAATCCATATATTGCATATTCGTTATCATATTAGCTAATTTAAAATTTATTTAGCGCAAGCAACCATACATTAGAAAAAGCCACCATATGTTAGAAAAAGCAACCATACGTTAGAAAAGCAACAATACGTCAGAAATTGCAACGATAAATTAGAAAACCGCACGACCACTTTGAAATAAAATTAGACAACGGAGGAGTACGCTGTGAATAAAAGATGCCGTGAACCAATGTAAGAAATCCGCTTCGCTCTTGCATCTGTAATAAAGCATGGAAAACAAACATATTTAACAGCAGGCCCCGCTCTGCGAAGTTGTTTCCATTGCAACCAAGGACGACAGCCGGTATTTGGGTTCGTAATAGAATTAAGAATTTCCTCAGTACTTCCTTCTGAAAGTACATTATTTCGTTTTGTTTGTTAGATGTACAAAATTGTTATTCAGTTTACCTGTAATTAAGCTGGTTTTCCCCAGTATCAAAATTTGATTTCACTTAGTTTTGTAAAGATGTGACTACATATGGCTGCAACGTAAATTAACAGCTGCTATTACGTCACCTGTTTATTTGAACAATGCCGTCAACAATTGCATAATGGCTAACAGATGTTTAACATTACAGTACTGCCACTTTTGATAAAATTAAAGAATATCTTGGTGATTCTATTAACTTCAAACTAATTTTAATTTTGTTAAATTAATGAGAAAATTTCATATATTCATTTGTAAGTGACCTACACAGATCTGGTTGGGTTATAAAGAAACTTAATATTGTTAGTTACACTGAAGTGTTATATATTTGAGTAAGGATCAGTTGTTAAACCTTACAACAATTTTGCAAGAATATCACATATTTATTTTATTTAATTATCATGAAATTTTATTTACTGAAACAAAGAAAATTCTTTCTAGTAAATTAATTATCTACATTTAAAGTTTTTATTCTGATCTGGTTTGATCAGACCTGGTAAACAAAACACAGAAAGAGTTAAATTTTATGATTCCATTATGTAAGAAATATTCTCTATGCATTTTAGATATACTTGAGGGACGCAAATAGTGTTCCCATTTTTTTAGGTAACCTAACTATATTCTTTCTTACAGGAGCAGTGTCTTATTCTGTTAAGACAAGTTTGTATGTTAGCGAAGGCGATCTTTTTTTCTTTGGGTCTCCAAGTCCGCCCTTAGAAATTTGCTATGCCATTAATATAAATCAATCTGGACTTGGTGGCGCCTGTTTGTTTTAGTTTGAGTGTGACCCCCACAGATTTCGACTTACCCCCATTGCTCATAGCTCTACCCAAGGAATAGACCCTAGTTACGTCGGAAGATTTCGTTTTGCAGACACCTAACTTGAAGTATGGTGTTAATAAAGTAGTGTTTTAGTAGGCCTTTGAATAATACGTTTCAAGGTAGCACATGTAGTGCTCATGAAGCGTATTCATCCAGATAAATCGTGGGAGATTGTACAAACGGGGGACAAGTTTGAGAGAGATTTAGAGAAAGCTAGGGAAAAATTGACAAGTAAAGCGAGAAATTACACGCAGAAAATGAATGAAAGAATAAAGTATATAAAGGTATTTCAGATTGAAGACAAAGTAATTATAAGGAATTGGAGAGTAGGGAACGTAACACTGAATACTTGTGCCAAGTTATGTCTACCATTTGTGGGACCGTATGTAGTGGACAAGGTCTATGGGGGGACAACTTATGTATTCAAGGACATTGAATCAAGGAACATTAGGGGCAAATTCCACATCAATTTAGTATATTCGTACAAAGAAGAAGAGCGAAATGAAGATTAGAATAAAAATTTTAATTGAGACTTTGTAAAAATTTTATATTTTAATTTGGGGGGAATGTCATATATTAAGAACCCAAAATCATGGAAATTGAATATTTGTCGTTATTTTCAAGCCAAAAGCTTTAATATAATACAAAACATTAAGGGATCTACGCGAGGAAATATCATAAAACGCACACGTGCGGTCAATTTCTAAGAAAAACTTCAATTGGTGTGGATAACAAATTATAAAAATATTTTGGTTTGAAATTTTTCTGTTAACATCTGGAGTTTAAAACGATTTATTATCTGCAGATAACTTCTTATCACGTATCCAGTTGAAATTTTAAGCTTTTTACAAGGGTTTAGCATCATGAGATTGATTCTATAATTATTGAACATCTGGAGGATTAGAAATTTTATGACATGGGAGATGGTACCAGTGGCATCAGGAGGCAGGATTTAATTTATTCTAGAATTATGGGAATTTCTCAAAGAATAATCAAGTGGTTGCAAGCAGAAAGTAGGTCTTCTTCTTATTCATTTGGCTCGAATCACGTAACGTTTTTAAGAAGAAGTTTAAGAAAGTAAGGTGCTTCCAAATCATATTAGCATAATTAATGAAGTGAATTCGAGAACGTTTGTCGTTTTGCGCTTAAAAAAACGTAAGTTTCTTTTTAACATTTGAACATTTAACTTAGGCAGAAATTTGAATTTAGGACCTCTGGAGCAGGACGACAGAGAAACATAAATAAATCGTGACCACATTTCGCAAATATTTTAATACAAAGTCACACAAAGCGAGCATTCTGTGTTTAATTGTTAGTTTTATGAAGGAAACCGTTATAATTTAATTGATTCTTAATTTATTGACTTGATTTTTCGAAAACAAAAATAGTGGATTTTAATTTTATATTTATATGTAAATAAAAAGGATAATAGAAGTTTAGAAAATTTAGTAAACGCTTATTGGCGCTTTAACCTGAGAGCGTCTTTTCCTGGGTATTTGTTTTTGTATAGATAGTTCTTGGGCATGCTGCAACCGTTGAGCGAACTAGGCTAGTAGTATTCTAATTAAGAGTTTTATTGTTTTTATCTAGAGCACCGTGTGTGTTGTGTCTTTGGTCGAATACCTGCTATTAACCAAATATCACACCAATATATTGCTGTGACAACGCCGCTTTGATGAGGCGTTACTAATAGAGTGCTGTGACAACGCCTCGCTTTAATGCGCTGCTAAAACGATGCTGTGAAACAGATACAGTAAATTCTAAAATTTGAAATTGTTGACTTACTTTCCTTTCTAAGTTTTCTTTGCCCGGCTAGCTCAACAGAAATTTTGGACTTTTTAAAAATTAAATCAAACACAGCAATATCACAAAGCATTTATACAGTATGAAATATTTTCTCTCATACAAAAGTATATAGAACATTTACCACATCGTTTCTTTCAAACATAAAATCATTTCTAACAAATACTTATTTACTTAACTATAAAAGTGTTCCTTACCTAATCTTAAATTTACAGAACTAAATCGCTCGTCTTACTGTTAGTTTAACTGGCTTTGATTCTCACGCATGTAAGGTTTGATTGGCCAAAAAAATCATTGACAGATAATCTATTAAACAGTCGGAGTGTTTCGAACTCCGATCACAAACTTTCTTTGCTGGTAAAGATCCTTACAAAAATAAAATGAATAGGACTTATTATATCTTAAACTAGATGACAAATACTCAAATAGCAGTTATAATGTTTAAAAAAATTCACTTGCAAAAAGCCACAAAGCGCTTTTTTATCCAATTCGTAATTAAATATCTTGTTATTTTAAATTGACGTCCAAATCAGCTTACAGAATTTTAATATTATTTACAACTCTATTTAGAAGCCAATGTGCATCATCGGTTTGATTGTTCAAAAAAATTTGAAATAGCTTTTTATATCGAAGCTTTTCCCATCTTCATGTTATATCACAAGATCAAATAATTGCATCTATCAATTTTCATACTTCTGTGGAAGTTACATTTAACTGACTTCTTTATTCACTGTTTCATGGTAAATATTAATTACAGTATGCGTATTGCATACTTTAAAACAACAGTTTCGAAATTCTTTTTTCAATGTGACATTTTCACAATTAAAGTTATGAATTAAACTATTTAATAAACGTTTTCTTTTATATACTAAATTATCTAGTTTATAGAACCGACTAGTATTGTATGAAATATTGGCGCAAGGTTTCCCAGAAAAACTCATTAGCGTCTTAAATCGCCGTGTTTTATTACTTCGTTAGTGTTGATTTATGTGCGCTATCCGTTGTAACAATTTTATTTTTGATTGATAAATCCCTTCATCAAAGTGCGAGAATAATAAAACACTTTTATTGGTAAAATACATTTAACAACTAAAGTAATACGTTAAAGCAACATCGTACTTTAGAATTCTATTTGAGGTTGAATATCTGTGTCTTCTACAGCTATTCGCAGGCGCGTTATTCAATTTGACAACCTCCTCCTTGGACGCTCCGATCGCCCGAGCGAGTTTGATAATCAGTCGGCCATACGTGGAAGCAGAGATAAGATGTACCAGAAACTTCAGGCCGGCAATCTGCGTATAAATTTTGAGGAGTCGGGACACATCTTTGAATAGCGGTTGGTATCGTATGAACGTTATTTATTTGTTTAATTGAGATATTTTATTTAGCGCACGCACGCACGAAGGAACGAACGACATGAACAATGCAACTTAGAAGATAAGAAATTTAATCCCTTTTGTTAAAACCACTTTGTTATACGACGTGTAAAATGCAACTTAGAAGATGGGAAATTCAATCCCTTTTGTTAAAACCACTTTGTTACACGACGTGTAAAATGCAACTTAGAAGATGAAAAGTTTAATCAATTTTAAGAAGACCACCTTGTTATACAGCGTAAAGATGCTTTGGTAAGGCAGCGTGATTCAACATATTGCAGCAGCTGACGAATGTATTGTGACCGCATGTAATTCTACACCTGGAACAACTCCATGTGGTAGCAGCTGTCTAGGATGAGCTGAGTTCTTACTACATGCAGTAAACATCGCATGATGTAGCAAGTACCTTATCCAGGCGGGAAAAGCAGTTTTTGGTTCGTAGTTAGCTTTAAGTAATTTTTCGTGTTTCAAATTAGAAACACGCTAATTTGTTCTTATGTGTAAAAGAACAAATATGATATTTGTTTCAACTATTGCTGAGCTGGAATTTCCAGTGTCAAAATTAAAATTCACTAATTTGATGTTTTAAGAAACAACACGTTGTTTCAGTATAAATTGTTAGTTACAACAACAGGTGTTACTGACGTCACTTATTTTTCTGTAATATACTGCTGACAGATGTATCCGTGAAAGCAAATGCTTAGAACAGCGTTAGCACAACTTATGTAAATAAGAATATTTTTGTGATCATTTTTTTTGGAAACTAAAGCTAGTACATTTAATTTAAAAAGGAAAACTTGAGTAGTAACATTTTTAAATGTAAACTGCCTGAACAGATCTGCACGGGTTGGAGTATTTTTGTGTAACAAGTTTACACTATGCTGTAAAATATTTGATTATGAATAATTTTGATAAACCTTAATTTAAAGTTTACGAAGTAATTCAATTATTTATTAAATTTTGTTGCATTGCATTTTATTTTAAAAGAGATTCTTTTTAGTAAATTTTTGATTCAAGATTAAAGTTTTTTATTTTGATCAAATATGATCAAACCTAACCACAGAAAGCTAACATCTTGAAAAGTAGAATTTTGATGCCAACTTTATATAAAAAATATCTTTTAAATACTTCTTTAGGTATATTTGCGGGACACAAATAGTGTTCCACCTTTTTTATTAACATAACTATTATAATTTCTTACAGGAACAGCGTCTTATTTTACTAAGACAGGTTTTTGTCATCGAAGGCGATCTTTTTTTCTTTGGGTCACCACGTCCGCCCTTAGAAATATGCCATGCCATTATCGTGAATAAGTCCGAACTTGGTGCCGCCTATTTGTCTGAGATTAAGTTTGACATACAAACAGATTTCGACTTACCCCCCCATTTCTCATAGCTCTACCCAAGGAATAGACCCCTAGTTATGTCGGAAGACTTGGTTTCACTAGCGCCCAACGTCTAGAGTCAGATATAGATTAGAAAAACGCTTCACTGGCGCCCATTCGAAAAATATGCTTCACTGACACCCAATGTGGGGCTGGTGCATTTAGAAAAACAGTTTCACCGTTTTTACTTAATACCTGAAGTTAATGCTCGCGGTCACCTTCTTTAGTACAGTGAATGTGAAAGATAATAAATACTTCTTATTAATTTTTATTACATTTTCAGGGTTTTTCAAAGTTCCGTCTGCTTCTTGGAATAAACGTTTCTTTATTAATTAGGTCATATGAAGTCGACGTATTTCTAAGTACAGATGATTCATCCTATATTCCCAAAATTCTAGAAAATTCTTTATTTAAAGTGAATTTATGCAACTTCCAGGGTAACTAATTTAAACTTTAATTGCTTTTTAATGCAAATGGGTTGCATTTTTATAGAAAATATTTGCTTTCACGGCAAAACGTTTTTATTACCCAAAATTGAGAAACAAAATTATTTATTTTTATGCACGAAAGGGCTTTTTTTTATTACAATAGCTTTTGTATTTATCTTAAAATGATCGATTTGCGTTCGCATTTAATGCGTTTTTAAAGTATCTTAAAATTAATTATTGTAACATATACAGCTTACGTAATTTGCAATGTATTTATAATACGCTTATATCATACGGGATGATCATTTATACACGGGAAAATTGATTTTCCGTTTGTAGCTCAATGAAGAAAAGTACGTTTTTATTGTACAGGGCGTAACCATTTATTTACGGAAATGTCTATTTTTTCCAGATTCTTTTATATCTTGGTGGGATTTATTTGTAGAATTTGGGTTTGAATAACCTCTGGTGACCCTTATCACGTCAATATATATATATATATATATATATATATATATATATATATATATATTGACATTATATATATATATATAGATATATAATATATATATATATATATATATATATATAAGTGAATAAGATGAAATAATAACTTAGACTTTTATGCAAAGCCCAAATGATCATTTCAAATAAAAGTTATTATTTCATCTTATTCACTGTAATACGATACTACTACGATTCTTTGTTTCAACGACTTGTTTATCTGACCAACTTCCAAGAATAAACCTCAATAATATTTATTTTTAAAATAGAAAATGGTATTTCTAACTATCGTATCGGATATCTCTTTAAAAATGCTATTTTTGAATATAACATATCCCTAGGTCTAAAATCAAAAATAAACCTTCAAGAATGCCTGTATGTGTATGCATGCGTACAGACGAGCAATATCTTTCAGAGCAACGTAAAGCGTAAGGCTATTTTTAGTTTTTAAGTGACAAAAATAAGCGTTTACACATCGAACTACATACATGAAATCATTTTTTGTACTTGTTTCTTCATTTTATTTGGCCGTTAACATTTTTTTTCGGCGTTTATTTCGGGCAATTGTCCAAGATAAATGACATTTATATTCCTGATCCTGAACATTCTTCTCCCAATCCAGATCACTTCAAAAGCATCCGTTCCCATATTCTCAAAAAACCCTCTGTTGCGTACCGTAAGACCCAAAATCGTCATAATTTACGGCGTCGACCTGTTTCCTATCAATTAGACTATTCTGTTTGGCATCGTAATTTTCCCCTCTCCGACGCATTACGTCACTTTAACGACAAACTTGCTACTATTTATCTTGGTCCTTTTCCTATCACTAAAGTTGTTACTCCTTGGACGTATGAAGTCACCGATTCTTCAGGTGCCAAAGGCATTTGGCATATCAAAAACCTTAAACCCGCACATTCTGTCAATCCTATTGTCCTCAATATTGCTTTACTCTCTTTCTAGCGACGCAAGTGTCGTATACACATTTTTAATCATCTCGTTTCAATTTCTTATGTTGATTTCAACTTCTTTTCTTGAAATTCAAAACTTTCCTATTTCTTTCTCAAAGGTATCCGTCCTGTTTCGACTTTTGCAGTATTAGACCACTCCACCTTTTTTCCTTCTGTCTCTTTACATTTTTTGATCTGGTCCAGTATACTGGTGCTTCGAGCCGGATGAAAATTCTTTTTTGTTTTTTGGGTTTTCCTTGGACTTTCGCAAGCAAATCTTCTTTTCGCGTATAAAACCGAAAAAAAAATTTTTTAAATTTTTTTGGGTTTTTGAAGAATTTTTTTGTTCATTAGTGGTTCATCGAGACGGATAAATTATTTTTTTGTTTTCTCAAAAAAATTTCGTTGTAATTTATTCTGTTGGTAGGTTGCTTGATTTGTTGCTTCTGTTGCCTATCCCGTCCTTTTAATTTTACTGGGGGGTGGATTTGTTACCTTCATTTTTACATTTCTAAATATTTTCGCTTGATTTAAGACTTTTTCAAATATTCCCACACTTTTACTTCGACTTTTGTGTAACTGCTTGCTATAGGATAAGCCCCTGATCACGCATTATAATTTAATAATTCGATTTGTTCCCATAAAACTCATTGTAATACAATTGTAACAAGTGCTTGTTCAAACCCTGTAGAATATTATTAGTATATTTAGTTTAAGTCAAAGTACCTCGATCTATCTCTATTGTTTGAAATAACATCCCCAATGTATTCGGTTATCAATAATCTTTGCTTGCTGAAAGTATGTGCTCGCTTTGTTTATACTTAGTAATATAAGTTTAAATAGAATAGATTTACATATGTGACTAACGAAGGCGATTGAATTTGAATTTGTCGGTTTCTTTATTGATTTATGCCTTACAAAGACTCTATAAGTCTTTGACATGTGGTATCCTAATATTTCAATCGATTATCATATCGTCTCCTGAACTGGGTTTACTTTGATTCATGACTTTTAAATCACTACATATGCTCCACCCATGTTCTGCACACTTAAATAAAGGTTTTATAATGTCTTATTTCTCCTTCATACATTGCAGTGGGAACAGTAGAATATAAATTTGCATTGTGGAAGTAAACTCCTTTCAAGCTTAGAGTAGATGAATCAATAAATGGTTTTCACTCATTAATTTTGTATTTACATCCTAATGCATCTATTAGTCCATAAATATCTACACAATACAACTGATCGCACAATGTAAAGAAATGAAGAAAATCTTGTTTACGTCTCCGCTATGTGGAAATATGCTTACCACTCTGTAAGTAGCTTCCAACCTTAAAAGTTAGCTCACAACAGTTCGGCGTGAATATTTGACAAATTTAAATCTCATGCTGTCGTTAAGCTTACGGGTTATCTTCTTGTTGAGCCTTCTTTTTAAATTCACAGCGCACGTTGCGCAAATGATATGCGGCGCCCAAGGTTTACCTTGACTTTCTAATATGCATCTAAAATAAAATTCATGGGCCTTTTTAATTAACGTAGTTATTATCCTTTGTGAGATTTAATTGGTGTCGGGCGATCCTCAATAATTTACAAGCTTGTTGGGGGTTGGCCGTGACGGATACGGCTTTTTGCTAAAATCTTTAAAAACTGCGTTGTGGAAAGATATGGGAGCCTACCACAATATTTCCCAGGTGTGCGTGGCCTAAAACACGAAATAGATATGATGGAGAGCTCACAAGTAAAATTCTTGTCCGGAGGTAAAATACTCCCTCATTCGGATCTCCGGGAGGGGGTACTTGGGGCTCGTCATCGTAAGAATATAAAACAACAGTTTGATTTAGTGATAGGGACTTGGAATGTAAGGTCATTACTCAGAGTAGATAAGTTAACGAATTTATTAGTCGAAATGAGAAAGCAAAAGCTGGACATTTTAGGTATTAGTGAGGTGAGATGGCCAGATAGTAATGACTTTTGGAAAGATAATTATAGAATAATTACAACTTCTTCAACTAATGCACAGGCAGGCGTAGGAATAGTGTTAGATAAAAGATTAGGGCATAAAGTTAAAGAGTACTTACAATTTAGTGATAGAATAATTATGGTTAGATTGAGTACAAAACCCACAGACACTGTTTTAGTACAGGTTTACATGCCAACAACTCAGTACGAGGATGAGAAAGTAGAAAAGGTATACGAGGATATAAATAGTATAGTGAGAAAAGTAAAAGGAGATGAGAATTTAATAGTTATGGGCGATTTTAATGCATCAGTGGGAGAAGGTAGTGAGGGAAAAATGGTAGGAAAATTTGGGTATGGCAGACGAAATGATAGAGGAGAAAGATTAGTTGAGTTTTGCCAGGAACATAGATTAGTAACTGTTAACACCTGTAACATACTGTTTTAATAAGCTCTAATAGTTCTAGTATTCCTAAAAATAGTTAGTTTCTAGTTTAATTTTAGCATGCTAATTATTAGAATTGTAGCGGCTGCAGGATCACCCAAGTAGCTTCTCAGCGAAGTTCCCAGAAAGATCTAATCCAAGAGTTAATCAATTTTTCTAAAGGCACTTACTTTAAGGGCACTAAACATGTCAAATTAGTCCATATCTATGATTAGATGTCAATCATGCTTTAGGATCCTATTTATGTCAGGGTGGTCTGAAGCAATTTTTCAATTAGCTGAGCACTCAACTAAAATCAATTCTGAGAGCTACGGTTGTGGTTATCTTAGGCATTGACAGTTTTAATTAAAATTAAAGATTTACGACCGGCGCATCCTAAGCCGAGTAAGAGCGTCAAGAAAGGGTTATTTTCAATTAACCAAAATGTATATAAGGAGGCCAGCCGGTGGGAATCGGGGTTGTTTATTTCCAGACGCGTTAGAGGTTAAAGCTAACGGTTACTAGTGATGTGTTTATTTCTTTGAAGTTATGTGCGGGCCGTTATGTTTTAAGTTATTTATTTCTCTGAGTAAGTAATTAGTATATGTGATATTACTATGAACTCAAGGCTGTGTTATGCAGCATAAGTCAGTTATTTGTTTAAAAACAGTATTTGTCGACTGCCATAAAGTACAACTCGGGTGAATGCCCAGTTCAAGTAAATTGATCCGTTTGATTATTGCTTTGGAGACCGCATCGTTTTAGAAGGGTCTTCTATTATATTGTGTTTCGACGGTGTCAGAGGCCGTTAATCACTAATCCACGAGACTACCTGAGAATGCAAAGCTCAGGTCCGAAGTCAAGTTACGGTACTATTTGACCCTTGAGAAGGTCGTATTCTTCATGGTGTAGATGACCCCGTGGTTAAAAGGGTCGTCGCACTATGCAAGTTAGTTAGATTAGAGTAGCATTAATAAATCTTTGTTATTGGGTGTGTACACCTAGAACTGTATCTATTCAAAATATGTTTGTTAGTTAAGTTTAGTTAAGTTGTGTTTGTGCTAGCCGGAGACTATAAGTGACTTATTTTCTGTTCTGCCATTTTGGTTCATCGCCCACGAACAAAGTGCGACGAGAGCTATTACCGCGATTGGTCCATGGGCCGTTTAATTCCCATGGTGGCGCCCTTTTGTACATAAGGTTATTTACTTTATATTTTGTTATGCATATGTAATTAGTCAAAGTTTTAGTTAGTAGCTCGTTCAATAAAACAATCGAATTTTCGTCTCAGTGTGTTTGTTTAATGAACCCCCCCTTCACCGACTGCTGCAGCTTGCGAGGCAACGTCCCGAAACGTGAGGGTACGATAGTGTTAGAGGTCCTGTTATTTATTATTTATTGTTAATTGGATACCCTCACGCGGTAGGTAAATATTTAAAATTACACTGGCGCATTAACGTGGTTAAAATTGTAAATATGGTAAACAACACACGGACGAATTTTTAGATTGTTTTGTTTCTATTTAGTGTTAGGCAGAATTACAGTTTAATATTAGTGATTTAGGAACAAGTTTCGTTATTGTTGGCTTTTACCTTTTATTTAGTCATGTATGTGGTAGAAGCTTTAAGAAGCGATGAGCTTAGTTATGAACTTTTAATTAGGAACGTTGAACCAACAAAGTTAAGTGTGTTAGAAAAGCGAAAATTATTGCGTAGAAAACTCGTTGTTGAGAAAGTCGACAGTAATGTTTTTTCTAAGTATGAGAAAATTGAAATCGTTCAAAAGGACGAAATTGAATTATTAAAACTTAAGATTTTGAATTAGAAAACTGTTTAAATTCTTTTACCATTCTTCCTAAAAGGACAGAATATATTAAACTTAACACGAGATTAATGCATGTAACACAGAGACTAAATTATGTCAATTTCGATATTGAATTTTAGAAGTACACAAAGAATTGCATTCCAAATGCATTAGAGCTTCTGAGATTTTAGAACAGGTAAACGGGGAAAATGAGATTAACGATAACCCTCTTTATTGTTCGGCTAGCAGTAATAAAGATCCTACAATAACACCAACAGCAGAGGGTTCATGCCCTGAAGCATCAGCGGTTTCTTCCATTAATACCCCATCGGTTTCGATTTCTAGTAATGATTTAGGTACGCTAATTAAGTCCTTGAATAAAACAACGACATCAGTCCCGATCCACAAGTGGGGATTACAATTTTCGGGTGAATCTGATTCTATATCGGTTTTAGATTTTATTCAACGCGTCAAAGAACTGCAAGTTGCAAGAAAAGTTTCGTCAGATGACCTTTTCGAAGGGGCTATTGATCTTTTCACCAGTTCAGCATTGGATTGGTATAGAGCAACGCGGTGTACAGTAAATTCATGGGAACAATTAATTTTAAATTGAAACAAGATTTTCTTTCAGCCGATTATGCAGAGAATCTTTTAATGTTAATTAAATCCAGACGGCAAGGCGCCGATGAATCACCTACCATTTATATTTCAAAGATGGTAAATTTATTTTCTCAATTAGAAGATTCCATTTCAATCAGGGAACAAATAAAATTATTAAAAGAAATTTACAGACTTTTTATGCCACGCAACTGGCGTTAATTGAAGTGACTGACATTTCCCATTTGATTTCTCGTTGTAAGCTTTTAGAAGACATTAAGCCTACACATTTTATTAAACAGGAACATTCGGATTCTGCCAACGTACCAGTTATCTTAGAACGTCAAGTTCGACATAGTTCATTTTCTAATAATAATTTACCACGGTCCGGCGTTTCGAATTATTTTAAAAACACAGCAAAATTTTCGACTATTTGTTTCAACTGTAAAGACGAGGTCACTCGTTTCATACTTGTCCGGAGAAACGCGGAATATTTTGTTATTCTTGTGGGCAGTTGGAAGTTACGTCCACAAATTGTCCAAACCGCTCAAATAATTCAAAAAACTAAGGACAGGAAAGCGCGTAGTCAGCCGTTGCTTTTCTTCGTTTAATAATATTGCTGCTGACAAAAGACGTGGTCGGATTGGTTAGTAAAGTTAAAAATTTTGTAAATCATCTAAGGTTTTCAAATTTTTATAAAGTAAAAGATGATACAAGACCTTATATTAATATCGAGATATTTAAGGAAACTTATACCGCACTGTTGGATTCCGGCGCGAATACCTCTATTTTAGGCAGACATGGTTTGTGTTTATTGGATAAATATAAGTTAGAATTAATTAAAAATGTAAAAACGTCTATATTAACAACCGCGGATGGCACTGCACAATCAATTTTAGGTTCAATTAATTTGCCCTTGACTATAAACAGGGTTACTCGGTCTTTAAATGTTTTAGTTTCCGACTCAATAGAGTGTACCCTAACGTTAGGGATTGATTTTTGTCAATTATTTGAATTGAAAGTAGATTTTTCAAAAAATGAATTTTATGCTCATTCTGCGGAAACGAATTTCATTAAAGTCATGGCCGATTTAAATGAAGACCAGAAATTTGAATTAAACAAGGTTATTTCTTTATTTCAATCCCTGGATCGTCCTACCTTAGGCCGAACCACTAAAATTTCACATCATATTACAACGGAAGACGTTGAACCAATTAAACAAAGGTATTACCCATTATCACCGGCGATGCTGGAACATGCTAATAAAGAAATTGATGCAATGCTTGAACAAGGCATTATTAGCCCAAGCAATAGCCCGTGGAACTCCCCCATGTTATTAGTAAAGAAAAAGCAAAGGTGAATTTCGTGTATGTTTTGACGCTAAACGATTAAATTCAATTACAAAAAGACGCGTATCCCATTCCGTTTGTAAATGACATTCTTGATAGATTACGCAATGCGAAATATCTCAGTTCAATCGATTTAAAAAAAGCTTTCTGGCAATTGCCCTTGAGTGACGAAAGCAAGGAAAAAACAGCCTTTACTGTCCCAAGGCGCGGATTATTTCAATATAATGTAATGCCGATGGGTTTGGCCAATGCTCCAGGCACATTACAGAGGCTCATGGACTCTATTTTTGATTTTCATTATCCCAATCAGTATTTGTTTATTTAGATGATATAATTATTATTTCAAGCACATTTAAGGAGCATATTAGAATTTTGAACGAAGTGTATGAGAAGTTGAAAGGCGCTAATTTAACAATTAACAGTTCAAAATGTGAGTTTTGTAAACCAGAGTTACAATATCTGGGATATATTGTGAATAAAGATGGTCTCCGAACTGACCCAGCAAAATTGACGCAATTGTAAATTTTCCTCAACCCAAGACAGCCACTGAAATAAAACGTTTCACCGGTATGTGTTCTTGGTATAGGCGTTTTGTTTTGGATTTTGCCACAATTATAGCACCTATTAACGATTTACTAAAGGAAAAGAAAATCGCAAGCGATTAAATGGACGGACGAGGCTCTTATTTCGTTTGAAAAATTAAAGATGTTCTTACAAAGGCTCCTATTTTAAGGAGTCCTGATTTTTCGAAAGTTTTTCTTTACAATGTGACGCCTCAAATTACGGCGTCGGTTGTGTTTTAACTCAGGAGAAGGAGACGAAGAACATGTAATTGCTTATGCTTCTCGCAGTTTAAATTAAGCAGAGAAAAATTATTCAGTCACAGAACGGGAACTTTTGGCGGTGTGTTTTGCTATTCAAAAATTCCGACCATATATTGAAGGAACTCATTTTAAGGTCATTACGGACCATCATTCTTTAATTTGGCTCCACAACTTAAAAGATCCTGCGGGACGTTTAGCTAGATGGAGTGTGAAACTCCAACAATTTGATTTCGAAGTTATCCACAGGAAGGGTAAATTTAATGTGGTACCAGATACATTATCCCGAGCTCCTAATAGTGGAGCCTATGCTATTAATTCTTTAAATTTTTCTTTAGACGAGGTCGAGGATTGGTACAAAAACATGTTAAATAATATTAAGGAAAAGCCAGATCTATATCCCGATTGGAGAGTAGAAGATGATAAAATGTATAAGTTTATTCCGAATAATTTGAATATCAAAGCCAATTTAATTGAGTGGAAGTTAGTAGTGCCGAAATCATGCCGTGCACAAATTTTAAAAGAATGCCATGATGATCCAGTTTCGGCCCATTTGGGTGTATTTAAAACATATACAAAAATCAAAGAGCTCTATTACTGGCCTAAAATGCGGTCATATATTTCTAAATACATTAGTAAATGTGTTACGTGCTGCCAAAGCAAATCCAGCACGTTCAACCATTATGGTTTTATGGGCAAAGAGAAAAAAGTTTCATTTCCGTTTCAATGTTTGTCGATTGATTTAATGGGGCCCTTTCCGCGCTCGAAATTGGGGAATACTTACCTTTTAGTTGTTACTGACTGGTTTACAAAATTCACTTTATTGCATCCCATGCGCAGCGCTTCAACAAAACAAATTTGTAATTACCTGGAAAATTTTGTATTTTTGGTATATGGGTACCTCAAATTTGTATGATAGATAATGGCCCCAATTTAAAAGTAATTTATTTTCCAATCTCATGACAAATTATAAAATACCTTCGGTTTGGTTTAACGCCAGCTACCATCCTCAAGTTAATTATGTAGAACGCGTTAACAAGGTAATTGGAGCTGCCATTCGCAGTTACATGCAAGATTCTCATAAGAATTGGGACGATAATATTCACAAAATTGCCCATGCGCTTCGTAATGCTGTTCATGAATCCACAAAATATTCCCCAACATTTTTAGCTTTTGGACGCACGGTTCCTCTGTCCGGGGAATTCTATAATAAATTAAAGGATCTAAATCCAGAGGATCTAGCAATTGATACTCGAGAACAATTGGTTCAAGACCTTAATGAATTATCGCCCATCTTTAAAGAAGTTCAGAAGAACATACATTTGGCGTATGAACGTAATACGCACTCGTACAATTTAAGGCGCAGACCATTAAATTTCAAAGTAGGGGAATTAGTGTGGAAGCACAATTTTATATTATCAGATGCTTCTAAACAATTCAATAAAAAATTAGCCCCGAAGTTCCTAGAAGCAAAGGTGATGGAAGTTTTAGGTTGTACCACTTATAGACTATCTTCCATGGACGGAAAACCGCTAGGGGTGTTCCACGTCCAAGACCTAAAACCTCACTAATATTTTATTTTTCCAATTTTTATTTTTTCCTTCCGCCAATTTTCTGAAAAGACTCAGTTGTCTTAAACATAATTGCGGTTGGATGTGTTAATTTCTACATTTATTTTTTTTTTTTTTTTTTTTCAATTTTCTTGTAATTCCTAAGAGCAATTTCAATTTTTCGAGGGGGGCTGTGTAACATACTGTTTTAATAAGCTCTAATAGTTCTAGTATTCCTAAAAATAGTTAGTTTCTAGTTTAATTTTAGCATGCTAATTATTAGAATTGTAGCGGCTGCAGGATCACCCAAGTAGCTTCTCAGCGAAGTTCCCAGAAAGATCTAATCCAAGAGTTAATCAATTTTTCTAAAGGCACTTACTTTAAGGGCACTAAACATGTCAAATTAGTCCATATCTATGATTAGATGTCAATCATGCTTTAGGATCCTATTTATGTCAGGGTGGTCTGAAGCAATTTTTCAATTAGCTGAGCACTCAACTAAAATCAATTCTGAGAGCTACGGTTGTGGTTATCTTAGGCATTGACAGTTTCAATTAAAATTAAAGATTTACGACCGGCGCATCCTAAGCCGAGTAAGAGCGTCAAGAAAGGGTTATTTTCAATTAACCAAAATGTATATAAGGAGGCCAGCCGGTGGGAATCGGGTTGTTTATTTCCAGACGCGTTAGAGGTTAAAGCTAACGGTTACTAGTGATGTGTTTATTTCTTTGAAGTTATGTGCGGGCCGTTATGTTTTAAGTTATTTATTTCTCTGAGTAAGTAATTAGTATATGTGATATTACTATGAACTCAAGGCTGTGTTATGCAGCATAAGTCAGTTATTTGTTTAAAACAGTATTTGTCGACTGCCATAAAGTACAACTCCGGGTGAATGCCCAGTTCAAGTAAATTGATCCGTTTGATTATTGCTTTGGAGACCGCATCGTTTTAGAAGGGTCTTCTATTATATTGTGTTTCGACGGTGTCAGAGGCCGTTAATCACTAATCCACGAGACTACCTGAGAATGCAAAGCTCAGGTCCGAAGTCAAGTTACGGTACTATTTGACCCTTGAGAAGGTCGTATTCTTCATGGTGTAGATGACCCCGTGGTTAAAAGGGTCGTCGCACTATGCAAGTTAGTTAGATTAGGGTAGCATTAATAAATCTTTGTTATTGGGGTGTGTACACCTAGAACTGTATCTATTCAAAATATGTTTGTTAGTTAAGTTTAGTTAAGTTGTGTTTGTGCTAGCCGGAGACTATAAGTGACTTATTTTCTGTTCTGCCATTTTGGTTCATCGCCCACGAACAAAGTGCGACGAGAGCTATTACCGCGATTGGTCCATGGGCCGTTTAATTCCCATGGTGGCGCCCTTTTGTACATAAGGTTATTTACTTTATATTTTGTTATGCATATGTAATTAGTCAAAGTTTTAGTTAGTAGCTCGTTCAATAAAACAATCGAATTTTCGTCTCAGTGTGTTTGTTTAATGAACCCCCCCTACACCGACTGCTGCAGCTTGCGAGGCAACGTCCCGAAACGTGAGGGTACGATAGTGTTAGAGGTCCTGTTATTTATTATTTATTGTTAATTGGATACCCTCACGCGGTAGGTAAATATTTAAAATTACACACCCTATTCGAACAACATGTTAGGAGAAGATATACCTGGAAAGCCCCAGGTGATAGAGCTAGATACCAAATAGATTATATTTTAGTTAAACAAAGATTTAGAAACCAAGTTAAAAACTGTCGTAGTTATCCAGGGGCTGACATAGATAGCGATCATAACTTAGTTAAAATGAAGTGTAAACTAAAATTCAAAAAATTGAGAAAGGTTAAAAGAGAGGGATGGGATCTAGGTAAGCTTAATGATAGTAGGGTAAAAGAGGAATATAAACAAGTATTAGATAATAAGAGCAAAGAGATAGCTGTAGGAGGAACGTAGATAATAGATGGAAAGAAATAAAACTGACGGTACATGATACAGCAACACAGACTATAGGTAAGAAAAAAATAGAAGCTAGAAAACCGTGGGTAACAAAGGAGATATTAGATTTAATAGAGAATAGAAGAAAGCTTAAACCTTTCAGAGAAGTGGATTGTGAAAGGAAGCAAAAATATAATACAGTTAGAAATAAGATAGTACATGAGTGTAGAAAAGCTAGAAATAAATGGATGGAGGAGAATTGTAAGGGAATACAAGATGATTTGAGAGTAGGTAAGACAGACAGGGCTTACAGGGCAGTTAAAAAGTTTTTTGGGGAAGATAGGAAAAAATATAATGGTATTAGAGACGAGAATAATGAGCTTCTAATAAATAAAGTTGAGGTAGCTGATAGATGGAAAAGATATTTAGAAGATTTATATAAGGGAGACGATATGGATGAGTTAGAGAACGACCAAGAAGATGATGTAGAAATAGGGTTCTCAATATTAAGAGAGGAATTTGATAGAGCTATTCGGAATCTTAAATTAAATAAAGCGCCAGGGATAGACGATATTCCTGCAGAATTAATAAAATATGCAAGTCAGAAAACTTTGGACAGATTATATGAACTAATAAATGTAATATATGACACAGGTGAGGTTCCAATAGATTTCGAAAAAAATATTATTATCCCAATCCCAAAAAAGTCAGGAGCTGATAGGTGTGAGAATTTTAGAACGGTTAGTTTAACTTCTCATGCTTCCAAAATACTAACAATAATAATTAAAAATAGAGTAGAAGCTTTGACTGAGAATTATTTAGGCGAAGACCAATATGGTTTTCGTAAAGACAGAGGAACTAGAGAACCGATACTAATGATTAGGGTAATTATCGAAAAAAGGTTACAAAAAAATAAAAAGACTCATTTCGCGTTTGTAGATTTAGAAAAAGCATTTGATAGGGTTAATTGGATTATTATGTTCAGGGTTTTGCAAAAAATAGGAATCTCTCATAAAGATAGAAAAATTATTTACAGTCTATATAAAAACCAAAGCGTAGTAATTAGATTTGATGAAATAGAAAAGGAAGCTAAGATTAGAAATGGTGTTAGACAGGGTTGTATACTGTCTCCTTGATTTTAATGTTTATATTGAGGAAGCTTTAAACTTAGCCAGAGAGAGAAAAGAGATAGGTATTAGTGTACAGAGACAGAAAATAGACATGTTACGTTTTGCAGATGATATAGCCATTATAGCAGAGTCTAGAAAAGAGTTAGGAGAGTTTTAAATATTTTAGATGAGATACTACGGAGTAACTATAGTATGAGAATTAACTCGGTAAAGACAAAGATAATGACAAGTGAGTTACAGCCTAGTTCTAAACCAAAATTAAAAATAGGTAATACCGAGTTAGAGGAGGTAGATGAATTTTGCTATTTAGGTAGTATAATTACAAAGGATGAACGTAGCAGAAGGGATATAGTAGCTAGAATAGCTCAAGCTAGAAAAATGTTTTTAAAAAGAAAACTTACTAATAGCTAATAGTATTAGTTTAGATAATAGAAAAGTTTCTTAAAGTCGTACGTATGGAGCGTTTTACTATACGGTAGTGAGACTTGGACAATTAAAGAAGTAGATAAGAAAAGATAGAAGCTTTTGAAACTTGGTGTTATAGGAGAATGTTAAACATTAGTTGGACAGATAGAGTAACAAACGAGGAAGTTTATAGAAGGATAGGTGAGGATCCCTGTATGTGGAAACAATTGAAGGTCAGGAGAGATAGAATGATAGGGCACCAGTTAAGACATGAGGGACTATTTAGTAAAGTCTTAGATTATAGACTACCAAATAGAAATAGAGTAGGAAGGCCTAGACAAAGCTATATTAGTCAAATTATTAGAGATTTAGGTTGTGAAGGGTATGTAGACCTTTTTAGACTAGCTCAGAATAGAAAAGAATTTAGAGCTGCATCAAACCGACTTTAAGTAAGTTCGAAAACAAAACAAAAAAATAAAATCAGTTAACTAAATGTCACCAGGACATAACTCACAATTAGTTAGCGGTCTGGCATGTTGGTAGCGTTTCGTTGCTTAAGCCTTACCATAACATATAATTTAATAAACGTCACCAGGGCACAACTCACAATTAGGTAGCGGTCTGGCATGTTGGTAGCGTTTCGTTGCTTAAGCCTTACCATAACATATAATTTAATAAACGTCACCATGACATAACTCACAATTAGGTAGCGGTCTGGCATGTTGGCAGCGATTCGTTGCTTAAGTCTTACCATAACATATTATTTAACACTTTTCATTTTTGAAGCGGATAACCAGGTTATATTTCATTTCCTTATAAATGGTAATCATGTAAACATGTTAGAGTTCTTTAACAACCATCAGGTTGCTAATATCTACGTAGAGTCAGCTGGATAGGAAAAAGATAGAAGGATTTAGGAAGATCTAGACTAAACTATATTAGTCAAATTATTAGAAATTTAGGTTGTGAAGGGTATGTAGAGCTTTTTTAGATTAGCACAGATTTGAAAAGAAGTTAGAGCTGCGTCAAACCGACCTTAAGTAAGGTCGAAAACAAAATGATGATGTGAGATTTAATCGTAAATTCGCCACATACGTAACAAAAAGTATCCGTGTGATTTACACCAAAATACATAAAAGACACCTATCAGACATTCGGAAACAAATATCGGGCTGGTCTGTATTATCAAGCCATGAACCGTCCAAACAATTTGAAAATGTGTTCTTGATCATTTCAAAAGAAACACAATGATATGCATTCTTTGTTCGTTTTTTTAATCGGTTTCTTCAAAAGGAGAAATTACTTGATTATAGAAAAAGTTTAACGAAAAATTGTCAATACCAAATAGTAGCATAGTCAGGTATTGTTATTGAACATGTTAGTTTTTCTTCTAAATCAACCGTCAAGGAGTAACTCTGTTAAGGCAATTCAAGACTTTTTTATTTTGAACGTAGAATTTGTTCAACAAAGTCAGAAGCCCCCACCCCGTCATATATTAGAAATAATTCTACATTCGTCGCATGTTTTATTTATTTACCATCATCATTCGACTGCATATTTTCTGGACAGATACAGGTAACACAACAAAACATGCACATCACTGTTGGTTTACAACGTATTTATTTCAAGGTGTACAATAGCCACAAAATTCCCAACATATGTCATTTAATGGGCCGATTTGTGGGATTAGTGTCGATGACATATTTATGATTAATATGGCTTATCTATAGCTATAGCAGGGAGCTAATGCGTATATATGAGTATTTTTCCTTTGAAGTACATATATCAACTTTGTTTATCAAACGAGCTATGCAAATTCTATTAATCAGAAGCATTCATATCAATTCGATCTATATTTCTGTCGCAAGCATATAAAATTTTCTCCACAATGCAACTCCCTTTATAAAACTTTCAGCTGTGAAAGATTCTTAAGCTTTCTAGCTCGTACACCTATACGTGTTTGCAACATTTTAATTCGAAAAGAGGTTTAAAAACAGTTAGATTGTTTTACTCTGTTACCTGAAAATATAACCTAAATAACGTATATTAAAAACTACCTTTCTTGTATTATATAAAAACTTGTTTAGGTTCACAAACTGAATTATGAAACATAAATGAACTAAATTTTGCATACTACCGCATATAAGCGTCTTTCAAAGGGAGCTGTGAATTTTATAGCAATTTTACTAAACCTTTTGCAATTTCAGATAACATCATAAAAATATATTGTAAAAAACATGTCAGCCTTTGAAGTACTAGCAAGGGAATGGGTTATTCAAACGGAGTTCATATAATTTTACCGAATACCCGGTTTCCAAATATGCAGATTAGAACGATGCTTTTTTTAAATATTTAGATGATTATCATTCTATTAATGCGCTGCTGAAACTTTAGCAGGAGTTTAAATGTTCTTTTTCAAAGCACTTTTAAGAAAAGGAGCACGAGTACAAATATTTATATTGTAACGGGTATTTGAAGCACTAAATTATTAACTTTGGAATTGCACAAAAAGGGGAGAAAATGTCGTAACAAAATAAAGGTGCACGTCACATGTCACATGTCTGAACAAATAAAATTACCCTCAAGCCACCTTGCTTAAATTTATTCTAAAATAACATTATTTGTGCAGTCTGTGAACAAGTAGGCATAAAACAATTTTAAATGTACTTACATTGTAACGTTCAATTGTACCATTGTAACTATTTTCCTTCGTTTTAAAATCCATTTTAGAAATTCTCATGCTTCCGCTTTGATATTTTGTGTAACTACCGGTTATAGGAGACGCCCCTGATTACGTTTTATAATTTAATAAATCGATTTGGTCCTGTAAAACTCATTCTAATATAATTGAAACAAGTATTTGTTCAACACTCTGTAGAATGTTAGTAGTATATTTAGTTTAAATCAAGGTACCTCAAATTATCTTTATTGTTTGACAAATACCGCAAATTTACTCAGTTGTCTACAATCTTCGTTTTCTGGAAAAATAAGTTCGCTTTACTTACGAACAGTAATAGAGTTTGAAGAGCATAGATTTTCTACAAATGTGATTAACAAAGGCAATTGTAGTCGAATTTGCCGGTTTTCGTTTCCTATTAATCCATTACAACTACTTTAGAAGTGTTCTTTTGACATGTGTTATTCTAATACTCAATTTGATCCTGCCTTTCGCCACCTTAGCATGTACTTTCTACGTGGTTAATTCTATTATTCCAAGAGCGATGCACGTCTTTGACGAGAAGTTGATATCCTAAATAAACATTGGTGGCGATGTCTTTTCTTTGTCTATGTGAACTCTCACTCTCCGCAGTTATAGTTAGCTCAGTATTTCTGAATTCTCTTATCGTTTTATGCGTAATCGTGATTCTTGCGGGTTTCTACTTAACTGTCCTTTCTGTTTCTGTCTGACCCGTGCGCTTTAACCTTACAACATTAATATTCGGTTTAGTGACCAAGGGATATTCTTATAACAAAATACACATAAAGCAATGGGAAAATGTTTATCTGTAATTTTTCATACATTAATCCTTAACTAGAATAATGATTTAGAATACGCCTCTACTTTACCATCAACTGGCAAATTCCAATTTTTACACCTCTAACGATGTAACACTATACATGTAATTGTAGTTCAGACAACAACCAACATGCATAAACACCATAAATACAGGATATTTAATTTCAACTAAGTTGCTGGAAAGCAAACAGTTCCAATCTATTTCATCATCATCATCAGGTTTTCAGTCCTGTAACTGGTTAGACGCGTACCCACATTCTTTCCTAGTCGAAGCTAACCTACACATTTTCCTAAAATTTGCACTGTCTGCATCTATCACTCTCTACGTGCAAAAGTCTTATCGGTCTACCTCACCTCTCTTTTCCTACCTCTGCTTACAATATTCCCGTACCATTCTCCAAAAACGCGTTAGATCATGCCCTTCTATTTCTCCTTTTTTGTTTTCCAGAAATATCTGTATTCCTTTAGTATTTCTATAACCTATTTGTTATTAACTTCGTCTGTCCATGCTATCATCTTCATACATCTGAAGCACAATATTCCATAAGGTTTCTATCTCTTTCTGTCTGCTGTTCCTACTGCCCCAATTTCATAGAAGTACTATTCTGTGCTGCACACATATGCTTTGAACAATTTTCTTCTTGTTTCTGTTTTGCAGTCTTTGAACATAGCCGCTGTTCTTTCTTGTTAGATGCAGTTCGGTCCCCTTTTATTGTTTTACAATTATATACCCTGTTTCCCCGATATTCAGTAGCATGTGATGGGGGGCTCGTTCCGATGAGAGGTTAAATGGAGGTCCCGTGTGTGAGTGTTGTCACGCACGTTAAAGATCCCTACCTTGCATGGAACGGCAAGGGTTCGGCAAAATTCTAAATTTCCAGGCAACAAAAAACTCGCCTTCGGGCCAATGTAGTACCTTAAGGTGGAGCATTGGAAATGTAAATGAACGGTATGTGAAGGGGAGGCGTCGCCGTAGATCAATGTAGTAAGCGTAAGACTACGGATCCCAAGGTCCTAGGTTCGAATCTCGACACGGCCGACTGCTTGAAAAATGACAGGTGAGCATTTGTCACGAAAATTACGCCCTCGTTCGGATGAGAGGTTAAATGGAGGTCCCGTGTGTGATTGTTGTCACGCACGTTAAAAATCCATACCTTGTCTGGAACGGCAAGGGTTCGGCAAAATTCTAAATTTCCAGGCAACAAAAAACTCGCCTCCTGGCCAATGTAGTACCTTCGGGTGGAGCATTGGAAAATCACATGTAAGGTATGTGAAAGGGCTACGCCCAAGGTCTCGGGTTCGAATTCCGATACCGTCCACTTTAAAAATGCTAAGCGAGCATTTTTCATAAAAATACGCCCTTGTTCGGATAACAGGTAAAATGCAGGTCCCGTGTGTGAGTATTGTCACGCGTGTTAAAGATCCCTAACTTGCTTGGAACAGCAAGGGTTTAGCAAAAATTCAAAATTTTCAGGTAAAAAAAACTCGCGTTCCTGGCCAATGTAGTAACTTCGGGTGGAGCATTGGAAAATCAAATGTACTGTATGTGAATGGGGTTAAGCAGCCCGTGGCTGCCAAGGATTCCCCAACACTTAGATATTTGCTGAATTAATAATTTTTCATTAAACCCTTTCGCACAATTAACATTAGTTGCGAATATTGCAAGACCAATACCTATGGTTGTTTATAATAATTATCATGTTTAAGTACAGTTATTTTTTTCATTATTAGTTTTCCATCTTGGGACTGGTTGGATGCGTACCCTTATTGATCTCTATTCTGAGCTAGCCTACACATTTCCCGGAAATTCTCACATTTTACATCTTTCACTATCTGTGTGCAATAGTCTAACGTAGGGCTACCTTTACTTCTCTTTCTTCCTTTCTCTGCTTCTTATATATTCCTCACTATTCCCTCATGTTTTAGTATGTGGCCGATCATCCTGTCTCCTATTTTTTATTGTTTTCTACGTACCTCTTTCTTCCCCTATCGTTTCTAGTACTTCTTTGTTTTTAAATTTCTCTGTCTATGATATCTTCATCATACGTCTGTAGCACCACATTTCAAAGGCTTTTACCTTTTTCTTGTCCGTTTCTTCTGCTGCTCCATACATATGTTTTAAGCAATCTTTTCCTTTTTCTATGTTTGTTGTCTTTGAAGACGGTAGTTGCTTTTTCTTGTTAAATGTAGCACGACCTTGTGCCAATCTTTGTTTTATATCTTTTGTGACGTTCCCATCTTGCGTTATTTGGCTTCTTAGGTAGCAGAAATTCTTAACCTCTTGTAAATTCTCGTTACGTATTTGTATTCTTGTTATTGATTTATTTTCCCCTCCTTTATATACTAAAACTTTAGTTTTATTTTTGATAATTTTTATACCGTATTTTTCTGTTAGAATTGTTTCCATTTCATTAAAAGCAGCTTCTAGCTATTCCTTGCTAGATGCTAATACCGCTATATCATCTGCAAATCTAAGCATATCAAGCTTTTGTCCCTGCATAGTAACTCCAAATGTCTTCCTGCATTTGACAGTATTCATTGCCTCTTCAATGTACAAGTTAAAAATTAATGGGGATAGGTCACATCCCTGTCTCACCCCTTTTCTAATTTTTACTTCTCTACCTTGCTGCCCTAATTCTATTACCGCTGTTTGCTCTTTGTATAAGCTATGTACCATCAGTCTATCCCTACTACTCATTCCAATGTTTTTGAGTATTTCGAACAATTTTCCTCATTTTCCATTGTCGAATGCTTTTTTCAGATCTACAAACCCTATATATACGCTTTCCCTATTTTCTATTAATTTCTTTATTATCACCCCCAGATCTAAAATAGCCCCCGTGTTCCCCTGTTTCGCCTAAACTTAAATTGATCTTCTCCTAGTATTTCTTCAACTTGTTTTTCCATTCGTCTTTGTACAATTCTGGTTATTATTTTTGACACGTGTGCTGTCAAACTTATTGTTCGAAAATTTTCACATCTTTCCGTGCCTTTCTTTTTTGGTATAGTTACTATGATGTTCCGTTTGAAATCTTTGGATATCTCGCCTGACTCATACGTATAGCTTACAAGTTGGAAGGGACGTTCTGTTATTGCTTGTCCAGCGGCTTTTAGAGTTTCTGCTTGCACTTTATCTATACCCGGTGCCTCAGCATTTTCCAGACCCATTAATGCTAATTCAAACTCATCTTGAAGTATATGATATCCCGTCATCACTTTCAATGTCTGATTCCTGATATAATGTTGTTAGTTCATTTCCTGCATATAAATTCCCTATATTTTCTTACCATCTACCCACTTTCTCTACATTTTCTATAATGACGTTTTCTCCCCCGTCCCTTGAATTTTTGCTATATGGTTATATCGCTAAAATTCATTCTAATTAGTTTGTATGTTTTGACTGTCTTTCCTATTTCCATCTGAGCTTGTATCTCTTGACACTTTTCATCAATCCATTGTTCTTTAGCTTTCCTGCATTTACGAATAATTTCCCATTTTATGGCTTTGTATCTGTTTTCTTGTTTCGTCTGATCTATTTTTAAATTTTCGTCTTTTTTCTATTAAATTCAGGATATGCTTTGTTATCCATGATATCTTATCAATCTATTTCAGTGTTTGTAAATTAAGTGGATTTCCATGGTTCCCATGTTGCCTTTAGTTTATTATTCCATAATCAACGGGTGTTTCATGACAAATCAAACCCTTTTTTCTGTTCAGCTCCACATCTGTTGGTGTTGATGACCTGTAAGTAATTTATATATTTTGTTCCAGCGACTGTGTAGATATGTCATTATCCTTGTTTCACAGCGGTATGCCATTAGTGTACCTAACACAAATATCCCATTAAGAGTTTTTCCAAATGTAAAACATAAGAACCAGTTTGTTAAATTTATCTGCAATATGAAAAATATATATTCTATCAAATTTTATTGTTTTTTTTACCTGTCATTAACGACTACATAGGGGGTTCGTCAAATTTTTTCGGACATTTCTTTTGGTTCGCTAGGAAAAAAAGGATGGAAAACACTGCACTAGATGATTCAGAGATAAAGTCTCATTGCAGTGTCGTTGTTTAATAATTTGAAATAGTTGCTTTTGCATTTAAAAAATTAAAAAGAAATTACTATTTAGTGTTTCGAGCAAGTATTAAACAGATCGCAACCATTACAAACTGATCGCCTTTTGGGCGTAAATGGCTATAAAATTGTCATGAAGGGGGAAGTGGTTCCATTCACGTTTTGACTGTTTGTGACTAAATCAGGCATATGTACACATGGCTTTATTATCGAAAAGATTCCGCTCAGACCCTGTAGTTAATGTCAAGGTTTTGGTTATGATGTTCCATCTAAAACACCTAGCGGGGTGCCAGTGTGCACTTATGAGTATTTTCTCTTTGATGCTACCTACTTTGGTTAACAAACAAGCTATGCAAATAATATTAAACCGAAGCATTTCATACCAAACAGATTGATATTCCTGCGTCAAGCGCAGATTTTCCTGCACCAGACAGTTTGCTTTGTAAAATTCTCTACTGCGGAAAGTATTCCAAATACTCCAGTTTGTACAGCTTTGCATTTTTGAAACATTTGTGTTTGAAAAACAACAATTAAGGTGCTTATGTGTGTTTCTTCTTATCTGAAAACATATTCTGTATAACTTATACCAGTAATAAAAGTTTACTTTTTCATTTATATATTGACGTTCAAGTCATGTTGACAATTTTGCCTATAAAATATTAACGAATCATACTATGCATAGCATGGGGAAGCTTTTAACAGACAATAATCCAGTACAACTTTGAAATTTTAAAGAGCACTTCGCGAAGTGTATAAGATCAATTACTTAATAATTTCCAATACAATCATATAAGTTATATTGTAAGGCACATGCCAATTCTAATGTCGAACAAAGCAACCGGCAATTAAAAAGAATTTTATGTACCGTAGTGTAAATAATTTTCAAATTCGTGAACGCTAAGAACGTGGGCGTTTTAGTATTCATTTAATAAAAATTATCCGAAGTGTTTACATGCAGATAAGGGAACATCACAATCGCTTTTTTCTTGTTATTCAGTGTATGCCCTTGCAAGTTGATCAAAAATTTAAAGGGTGTTTAATTATGAGTATTTACTTAAAGCTTTTTCAAAATACGTTCAGAATTGTAATAAAAAATTTAGAACATGTCAAAGTAGTTGCAAGGTTGGCTCGAACACTTTCGCGGTCTTTACAGATTTTATTTTACATCTTATTTCAATTAGAAAATTAAAAGAACAATTAAAATTATGTAATACTTTGTTACGGGTAGAAGTTGCACTATTATTAATTTTGAATCTTCCAGAAAGGGTGGAAATCCGGAAATAATTTTAAAAGTCCACCGGCTAACCTTTAGTAATGCGGGTGTGGGTTCCTATGACAAAATGTTAACATCCAATAAAAAGTAAAGTGTACAATGACCGAAATACAAAAGAGCTTTGCAAGTACTACTTACCTTGAAAGGCTTTATAATCTGTCAAAATTCAGGGGCGTCAAACATTTATATCGTAGCAATTTCTTTATATATTGGTGTGCTGGAAGACGATTATTCCGGATTGCTCTCTTTGCTATAGATGTTCCAATCCCACCCCCTCATCTTTTAGCTTGTGTAATCACACTTTAAAAAACTTATTTATTATTTATCAAGCTAGTTCAATTATCCAAATAAAGGCCTCTCCCAAATTCCGACTTTATTATTGGAGTGGCTGGATATACTTTAACAATGCTCACTTTTACTTATACCATCCAAATTTATACTCAATTAACACAAATTTCTAAAATCAATCATTGCACGTAAATTAGCCCTCAAACAACAAACATAATTTACATCCCACTGGCCAGATATTATTAACAGAACTCCAAAAAAGTATTTGTCTGAAAGTAATACTACCGTTCCATTTTACTAATTTTTCCCTGATGGATCTATATGATACTTTATAATCCCATTTGTTTGGAAATGCATTAACAATAATACAGAGAAAAATCAGCAGAATCCCAACTTTTTTCACAACCGTTCTACTGTTCATTTAAAATACTGAGTTTACACCTTTTAGCTAACAATAATTCCACGCATAAGCTTGCGTGTACATATTTCTTGCCCTCTTAAAATAATCAAATTCCGTGCGCTAATAATACTATGCTTAAAACAAAACCATATCCGTCGCTGTTTCATGGTCGGACAGAGCACCTAGGTAACGGAATATTAATTTTCCACTACACAGGCCACACCATTTTTATTTAAACTCTACAAGCACATAATTATACATCATACACAAACAAAAAATAGCTCGTAGGGTACTTACAGCTTTAATGTTCCAATTGATTCCTAAAACTAATTATTTTCATAATGTTTAAGGACACCAATAATATGCCTGGTGAGGACTTCTTTGGCACGATAGGTCACCTCAGAATTCCAACTTTTGTTGACAAGTGAAACAATTTATCATAGTTTCCTGGTTAATCATCCAGACTGCACAAATATAAATTCACGATCCACTTGTTTATACTTGCTGGTCTCTAGTAAAGCTAATAATGGTCCAAATAAGTTGATATCGGTCTCTGATAGTAAGGCGGATAAGCCATCAATTCGATTTTTTGTGTGTCGAAATACCCGTTTGTTGCATGTGATGCGTGTGAGCTCGCATTATCATGATGCAAAATGATTCGTCGTTTTGGGCTCGTTTCTTTGAATTTACCGAAAAATTCAGGTAAACAAATAGTCGTTACCACGCTGAATTAACGGTCTTTTGATTTTCGAAAGCCACAGTTGCCACAGGACTGGTTTTCGTGAAGAAAAACGCCACCATTTGCTTCTTAACGCTTTGAGAACGAACAACTTTTGTTGGCTTTGCTTCACATTGAAACACCCAAACTGCCCTGGCTCTTTATTTCTAACTCAGACGCATAAATCCACAACTCGTCACCTGTGACGTTGTTGTATACAGTTTTGGATGCACCACAGTTGTATTTTGAAATCATTCTACGGCACCAACTGACACGAGCATTTTTTGAACATCTGTCAACAAATGTGGAATCCAACGCGCACACAGCTTCCGAACACACAAATGTTCGTGCAAAATCTTATGTATGCTGGTCATACTAATGCTTAAACATCTTTCGATTTCTTGACATGTTACATGACGATCTTCTTCAATTAATTTTCGCCAAGCATCGATATCACAAGGACCGATTTTGGACGACCTTCTTTAACTTCGTCCGTGAGCGAGGTACTTCCACGTTTGAATTCAGCGTACCAGCGATATGCGGTGGCTGTGGATGCAGCTTCATCGCCAAAAGTTGAATTCAGTTGATTGACGTATTGTTCTTGAGTTAGAACACGCCGCAGGTCATAATAAATTATAGCTCAAAATTTTTCGCGAGTTAATTCCATATTTTGACTGAGATGGAATTTTAAACACTGAAAAAACACAAATAGCGCTCGATCGTCAAAACGTTCTGAGTACCTATAACCTCAAAAATGTCAAACTTTACGATGGTAATTTCAGATTTCACCTGGCAATACCAGTGTTATCAGTTCTCAATACATAAATAGTGTCCTTCGTACCAAAAACCAATTGCTATTAATGCTGCGTTGAAGTACTACGTACGAGTTAATATGAATTTTTAAAGTAAACCTAACTCTGTCTATCGTAATTTAGAGGTAAACATTTTTTGTCGGCTATTCCTGCAAAAAAAGTGCCAAGATATTTGCAATGTACGTATTTGATAAAATGCAAAATCAAAGTATTGCATTCATATTCGAAACACTGGCCAAAGTAATTATATTACATTAATATTTAAAAGCATGCTTTCAGAGTACAGTTTTCCTATTAGGTATATGGAATGGTATATGGAACTATATAAAACTTATGTTATCATATGACTTACTTAGGCTCATGTTTTGTGGTTTCTACTTTCTTCGGCAATATAAAATGAATGAAAACCATTGCCGTAATTACGTTGGTGTATTATTAACTAAAATGTTTTTAATAGCCGATATAAAAGGTTTTCTTAATTTTATATGAGAAATGCATGATATTGAAATCTGTTTTCTTTAGGGCTTTAAAATAATTTTTGAACCAGAGTTCTGTTCTAATATGTATTTTACTATAAATAGCTTTCTGATTTTACGGTTTGAATGTATTATATGATGCCCACCATTCATTACATATTTATTACAATGTATGATTTTAGAGATTCTTTCTTTCAACAGTTTTTATTGTTGCGACGTTTATCCCAATTAATGATTAATGTGATATTTCAACATTATATTAAATTATACCAATTTGTTTTAGCAAAATTCATTTTTATTGCTTTAATTATACTAACTGTCCTAATTAAAATTATATTCTTTATATTTTCTAAATTAAACGAATTAAAATACCCTGTTTAATTAAGAATAGACATTTGTGAAATCTATTATACAAGGTGTATCATATTTAATTTGTCCATTCAAATTTACTAAATTTTCCTTTCCCATTGGATTTAATTGCTAGCGTAACGCGCCCGCGTTACATGTGCCATTTTTCATGAAAATTTTAGTAGTTCACAGGTATGTCATCCTATGTCTAACCTTTTAAGAGTCGACAGGATGCCTTCGTGGATGAATTGAAATCACTTGCCAATAATTCCTTTTTATTTTGTATTAATTTAAGACTCATTAAACTTACTTTTCTTTTAAATAATAACTTTTGGCTATGGAAAAAGGCAGTCGAGCCAGATTTCCTCCGTGCCGACTGTTGCTAAACCTGCAATGTTAGGTGAGACGACACGAAGACACAAATTGTGAACTAGGTGATGCTATACTTCCCATAACGTGTCTGTATTAAATATTACAATTTTGCTACTCCTGTCCTGATAAGCCCCAATTAGTGCGATATGCGTCGACAGGATGTCCCCGTGGCTGAATTTAAGTCACTTGCCAATAATTCCTTTTTACTTTATGTATATATATATATATATATATATATATATATTCTTCTGCCTACAACTTTTACTTTTTTGTTTGTTTACTCCACCCCTCCACCCTTTTATTTTTATTTATATATATAAATATATCTGATTATAAACTTTACTACTTTATTTATTTAAACAAAATTTGCTACACGACTTTTGTCGTCGTCCCTATTTTAGTATTCAATAATTGACTTATATTCGAGGTGCTTTAGCAACGTTTGGTTGGTTATTTATTTTCTGTTTACTATATTTTATGCCTCGACTATATGAAACCTTAATCTCAGGGTGTTCACCTTACTCACCGTGAGTTCAATCGTGAGTAGATGTGCACTACCCAACCAAACTGCACACTCGTTTGTTTTACCACTTTTTTTTATGCACTGATTTAATATATATGCCAAATTTTAACAGATCAAAGTTGCTTGGTGCCAAATTAATTTATGTATACTATTTATGACTTTAATTTTGACGTTTTAAGATATTCACGGTACTTACCTGAATTATACCGCGCTGAAGGCCTTCTTTTAACTGCTGGCTCAAGATCGTATTCACCGTACGCACCTTCACAAGGATTCTCAATCGTAGTTCACTTGCGTATTGCCTCCAGGTGTTCTTAACCAATTTCGTTGACCCCAAATCTGAAATAATTTTACCCCAATTTAGAATTAAAAAAAAACCGTTGTATCTACTTCCCCTGCGTTAATTCTTCCTCGTAGTATACTGCTCTCCTGTTTCTCTACTTCGTATTCCAATCAATCCTCTCCTTGCTCAATCCAAATCAATCCAGCCGTCCTATTTTAAATCAATCCTTGTCCTGCTATTCCTTTAATATCCACACGATGTCCTTACTGCCGTTAATCTGCTCAAATCACTCCAAAAATTATCAATATCGCCGTTGCCTTATATATCCACTCAAATCTCCTTCTGCCGTTTAACCAAATCTACCCAAAACCAACACCAATCTTGCTCAAACCTAAATAAATCGTCGCTTTTCCCTCGCACTATTAACCACTCCAAATCTTCTTTAATACTCGTTGCCTTTATACTCTCGATGCTTCTTATTACTCTCACTTTACTAAATTAAACTCTTTAATTCACATAAACTTTTATTTCAATAAATATTTGTACAACTTTTAACGCAGGTTTTGTAAAACACGTCTTTATCTGAATATAATCGAAATTAGAATCTTTTTATTTATTTCGCTTAGCGATAAGATCAACAACCTTAGCTTACTTGAATTACAATTCTAAAACATACAATATCCAATAACAATTCGTCTTTCTTTTCGTGTCCAAAATACCTTCACTACAGTCTTTATAATATTCTTAATTTCTACTATTGGTCCAAAAACACTTTACAATTCTCCAATAACCTTTTATATTTCTATTCACTTTTAATTTTGATTTTACAATTCGTCCAAAAGTTGATTCTATTAAAAGAAAAGCCAAAATAATTTACACACGACCTGGACGCTTTGTTGGTTGCAGATATCCATAAATGCGTTCGGCTTTCCGACGGCAAATGTACTTTCACTGGCTCATAAAATATCAACTCAGTATAAAACCTTAAGTACCGTGCATTTTATCAACGTCATAAAGTCATGTTGTCTACCTTTTGGCACATATTTTTCAAACTAAAATGGTACATACTTTAGCATATGTAAAGTACAGCAAAATATAGTTTTTTAAATTATTAGATCTGATATATTAACCCTATTGTTTGGCATACACCCCTATTAACACAAATCTACTCTTAGAAGCCTTGTACCCCCCCCCCTTACATAATATTGGCCCCACTGATTTTTAATGAAATTGGAAATTTCGTATGTTTTTCTCTTCCCCTGGTGTGCAAAAATTTCTAATTTTTATTTAAAATCACTCTTTCGTTGTTTCATTTTAATTTGGCAACCCCTATTCGCCTTTCTCTCACATCTATCATACTACGCTATATTCTAACCTATACTATAAACGACAATAACAAAAAAAAACAAAAACTAAACTTTCCGTTGCATGAACTACATTATAACCTTGTTACGTTTTTTCTAACTAAGGCCTGACGTTGCCGGCACCAGTGAAACGAATTTTCTTTCTCTCTAATTGTTGGCTCCGCTAGCCTCACGCATGGGCGCTAGTGAAGCGTTTTTTCTTGACTTACTAAAACACTACTTTATTAACACCATACTTCAAGTTAGGTGTCTGCAAAACTAAGTCTTCCGACGTAACTAGGGGTCTATTCCTTGGGTAGAGCTATGAGCAATGGGGGGGTAAGTCGAAATCTGTGGGGGGTCACACTCAAACTAAAACAAACAGGCGCCACCAAGTCCAGATGGATTTATATTAATGGCATAGCAAATTTCTAAGGGCGGACGTGGAGACCCAAAGAAAAAAAGATCGCCTTCGCTGATATACAAACTTGTCTTAACAGAATAAGACACTGCTCCTGTAAGAAAGAATAATAGTTAAGTCACCTAAAAAAAATGGGAACACTATTTGCGTCCCTCAAGTATACCTAAAATGCATAGAGAATATTTTCTACATAATGGAATCATAAAAATTTAACTCTTGCTGTCTTTTGTTTATCAGGTCTGATCAAACCAGATCAGAATAAAAAACTTTAAAGGTAGATTATTAATTTACTAGAAAGAATTTTCTTTGTTTCAGTAAATAAAATTTCATTATAATTAAATAAAATAAATATTTGATATTCTTGCAAAATTGTTGTAAGGTTTATCAACTGATCCTTACTCAAATATATTACAGTTTAGTGTAACTAACAATATTAAGGTTTTTTATAACCCAACCAGATCTGTGTAGGTCACTTACAAATGAATATACGAAATTTTCTCATTAATTTAACAAAATTAATAATCGTTTGAGGTCAAAAGAATCACCAAGATATTCTCTAATTTTATCAAAAGTGGCAGTACTATAATGCTAAACATCTGTTAGCCATTGTGCAATTGTTGACGGCATTGTTCAAACAAACAGGTGACGTAATAGCAGCTGTTAATTTACGTTGTAGCCACGTGTAGTCACATATTTACGGAACTAAGTGAAATCAAACCCGATACTGGGGAAAACCAGTCTAATCACAGGTAAAGTGAATAAAAATTTTGTATATCCAACAAACAAAATGAAATAATGTACTTTCAGAAGGAAGTACTGAGGAAATTCTTAATTCTATTACGAACCCAAAACCGGCTGTCGTCTTTGGTTGCAATGGAAACAACTTCGCAGTGCGGGGCCTGCAGCTAAATATGCTTGTTTTCCATGCTTTAATACAGATGTAGGAGCGAAGCGGATTTCTCACATTGGTTCAAGGCAGCATTACTTCATAGCGTAATCTTCCGTTTTCTAATTTTATTTACAAATATAATCTTTCATTGTGTAGTCCATAAGTTAAGGTTTCTACATTGTAATTTCAAAGTGGTCGTTCGGTTTCTAATTTATCGTTGCAGTTTCTGACGTGTTGTTGCGCTAAATAAATTTTAAATTAGCTAATATGATAACGAATATGCAAAATGTGGATTAAGTACTAACCGTTACTCAGGAAGTGTTTCACCAAAATAAGGCGACCCGGAGGTCACTCGCCATTCTTTTGAATGCATCTTCACGCTGCCTTTAACTATCGACGAGTGCGCTCGCTGCGTTCTTGCATGGTGGGAGGATCATAAGTGGGGTTCTCGAACCTCTCACGCGCGCGCCAGTGGCTGTGGAATTGCACCGAACTCCGAAACAAATAGACTACTAATCCTAGATATAGTAATACTATAAAAATTTGATTGTTACTCGAATCTTTATTTTAGTTAATAAAGGTATTTCAATATTCATTGTACGTTTAATGAATAGGTTCTTTTACTGCTAAAATAAGATTGTTACACTACCCCTTTCCTAAAAGAAAAAATTTTTTTTTTAGAAAACTTCAAATATAACAAATACAAAAAATTTTTATAACAATACTAGCCTTTCCTACCTTCCTAACTAACTATGCAATTTTATAAATTTATTTAAATGGGGGACAAATATTTACAAATGAGTGTGTTGGTAACTACGCGTACCTGACGTCCATCGGGAGACAAAATCGGGGAGTCACAATCGGTAATAATCAAAATTGGGAGGGGGTCAAATTAGAAAGTCAAACACTCCACGGGACAAAAAATTCAAATTTACAATATTTCCTGACTTGAGATTCATACTTCTAACAAGGCTAATATTTCTTACCTATAAGCAAACACTTACGATTTACTTCTAATTTCAAAAAACTTCACTTCCAGGAGCTCATTTAGCTCTATCTACAAAAAAGGAATGCTTCCTCATCAAGACAGCATAACTATTCAAAACATCATCACTACAAGGTGATAATCAAAAGTAAGACCCTTCTAATAGGTCTATATTTAAACACCATCATCACAAAGTGATAATCAAAACAAAAGTGACCTAACCAAAGGTTACTTATCTAATCCAAATACAAAGTATTATCACTTTATTGCAAAGAGATAATCAAAACTTAGGCAACCTAACCATAAGGTTACTTATCAAATTCAAAATACAAAATATTATCACTTTTTTACAAAGAGATAATCAAAACTAAGGTAACCTAACCATAAGGTTACTTAACAAATTCAAATACAAAATATTATCACTTTATTACAAAGAGATAATCAAAACTAAGGTAACCTGACCATAAGGTTACTTATCAAATTCAAAATACAAAATTGAACCAGTCAGGGCTGTAATATCCTACACCCTACTGAATATCCTATCACTAAGTTCTAACAAACAACTGGTCTCATTAGTGATGGACCAAATGGTGAGACTCACCAAGCCAACTTTGACCTTATCAAATCAAAGAACTTCGAACGGTCAAAAGGAACAAGGGAAAGAATAATCTAATATTCTCTCTACCTCGATATGTAGAAATCAGGACCAACAATTAAATAGCCCACCTACTTCTACATTGTAAGGATATCTGTCAAAGACATCCTCCAAACACATCTCTGAGCAACGCGCGAGCAAAATGTCCAGCGTGCACACCAAGGCACACCTCAAACCTACAACATTTACAAAATCTCTAACCACTTATTTCACTTCTCAAATAAAATACTCAATATTAGTGAACCGACACCAAATCAAAAATCGGAACAAAATAAAACAAACCACTACGTCATTACTTAATATCAAAGAGATGATCGGACCGGAATTAATCGTCAGGATCATCATTTTCCTTTGGATACGACGCTTCAACTGGTTTCAAGTCCTTTACGTGCCATTTCCTGCTCTTGTCCCATCTTCGTTCTCTAACTCATATACTAAATTGGAATGTTTTTCCGAACTTTACTCATAACGAACTTAGGGGCTAACTTAGCGGAAAATTTATCACTAGCACTCGAGAGGACCTTATTAGCTCTCCAAACACTTTCTCCGACTCGGAATGAAATGTCTCTTCTCCTAAGATTGTAGCGTTTACTCGAACGTTGGTAAGCTACATGCAAATTTTCACGGACATTTCCAAAATATCAAACAAAGGTTGACGATCCAAAACATAAGAAGGTCTACTACTGGAGACGACATCAACATCTTCACCCGGTATAAAATTATCATTATAAGCTTTTCCACTTAACTGCCTTGAGGAGCATACACAGCATTGTACCACATCTCTTGGATCTCGTACCTTGCACACAAAACTTCAAAAACATGTCCAATCAACTGTGGACCATTATCACGAATAACAAATGGTGGTATTCCGTATGCAAAAAAAATACTTTTTCTTCTAAGAACTTCTCAATCAAATGTGCTGTGGCACTTCGCAAAGGTTGCAAAATCGAATATTTCGAAAACCAATCACCAACAACTAAAAGCCATCCACCTGCTTATGAATCATCAATAAAAAAACTAATCATGACAATAGCTAACAAAAAAAGTCAGTGTTCAGGTACACTCACACCCTACTACCAATTGAACTGTCGAAACAACTACAATGCTTCTTCACAACGCCTAAATATGCTAGAGTGACAAACCCTCTACGAGTCTCACCTAGACTAACAATACCAAAATTTACATCAAATCAAAAAAATGATGCAAAAAAAATTCTAGAGCGCCTAACTCACCTCGAGTCTCGTCTAGACTTACGCAGTGCCGAGCGACCAACTCTTCCTGAGTCTCGTCTGGACTGACATACTGCTGAGCGACCAACCACGACGACAAGTTCCGCCTAGACTAAATTGCGTTGCAATGCCGATCTAAACAAAATCTGCTAACAAAATCAAAAACGTGCTTATGCACAAAGAGCAATTCTCAAACGACACAACGACAGCTCACTCCAATGTACCTTCAAAATAGAATCTCTAGCCTTATCATCAAATTTCGACAAAGATGTTCTTTATTGACTCAAACAAATCAAACAACAGGCTTATCAGCTTCTTTAGCTGACAGTCTTCCTAAAATTTTCCTCAAAACTGGTTTCTCACTCACTACTCCCGTTCTTCTTTAAGCAGACAAACAATTCGGAATATCCGACATGATTACAAAAGCCTAATGGAATCAAACTGAAAGATCTAAATGATCTGAACCTTACAAAAGTGATCAAAACAAATCCGTACTGCTAAAGGTAAAAATCAAGAGGTGTTTTTGGTAAAATAATTTTGCCAAAACAATATCAAAAAAAATTTAAGGGGTCAAAACAGAATGAAAGTTAAAAATAAATTTAACTAAGTTAATTAATTGATTGACTGTGGTTTAACGTTACAACCAATCTTTTATCAAAAGCGAACAAACAAATCTAAATGTCAAATAAACTTTAAGCAAACAAATTTTGGAGCAAAATAATTTTTGGACAAATGGACTTCAAAGCAAAATAAATTTTGAGCTAACAAATTTCGAAGCAAATTACTTTTCGAACAAACTAATTTCGAAGCAAAATAATTTTTGAATAAACAAATTTCGAAGCAAAATAAATTTTGAACAGACTATTTCAAAGTAAAATTATTTTTGAACAAACAAGTTTCAGAGTAAAAAATAATTTTTGAACGAACGAATCTCGAAGTAAAATTAATTTTGAACAAACAAATTTCGAGGTAAATTAAATTATGAACGAACGAATTTCGACGAATCACTCGTTGAATAAACAAATTTCGACGCCTCACACGTTGAACAAACAAATTTCGACGCCCCACGTTGGGCGCCAGTGTTACGTTTTTTCTAACTAAGGCCTGACGTTGCCGGCACTAGTGAAACGAATTTTCTTTCTCTCTAATTGTTGGCTCCGCTAGCCTCACGCATGGGCGCTAGTAAAGCGTTTTTTCTTGACTTACTAAAACACTACTTTATTAACACCATACTTCAAGTTAGGTGTCTGCAAAACTAAGTCTTCCGACGTAACTAGGGGTCTATTCCTTGGGTAGAGCTATGAGCAATGGGGGGGTAAGTCGAAATCTGTGGGGGGTCACACTCAAACTAAAACAAACAGGCGCCACCAAGTCCAGATGGATTTATATTAATGGCATAGCAAATTTCTAAGGGCGGACGTGGAGACCCAAAGAAAAAAAGATCGCCTTCGCTGATATACAAACTTGTCTTAACAGAATAAGACACTGCTCCTGTAAGAAAGAATAATAGTTAAGTCACCTAAAAAATGGGAACACTATTTGCGTCCCTCAAGTATACCTAAAATGCATAGAGAATATTTTCTACATAATGGAGTCATAAAATTTAACTCTTGCTGTCTTTTGTTTATCAGGTCTGATCAAACCAGATCAGAATAAAAACTTTAAAGGTAGATTATTAATTTACTAGAAAGAATTTTCTTTGTTTCAGTAAATAAAATTTCATTATAATTAAATAAAATAAATATTTGATATTCTTGCAAAATTGTTGTAAGGTTTATCAACTGATCCTTACTCAAATATATTACAGTTTAGTGTAACTAACAATATTAAGGTTTTTATAACCCAACCAGATCTGTGTAGGTCACTTACAAATGAATATACGAAATTTTCTCATTAATTTAACAAAATTAATAATCGTTTGAGGTCAAAAGAATCACCAAGATATTCTCTAATTTTATCAAAAGTGGCAGTACTATAATGCTAAACATCTGTTAGCCATTGTGCAATTGTTGACGGCATTGTTCAAACAAACAGGTGACGTAATAGCAGCTGTTAATTTACGTTGTAGCCACGTGTAGTCACATATTTACGGAACTAAGTGAAATCAAACCCGATACTGGGGAAAACCAGTCTAATCACAGGTAAAGTGAATAACAATTTTGTATATCCAACAAACAAAATGAAATAATGTACTTTCAGAAGGAAGTACTGAGGAAATTCTTAATTCTATTACGAACCCAAAACCGGCTGTCGTCTTTGGTTGCAATGGAAACAACTTCGCAGTGCGGGGCCTGCAGCTAAATATGCTTGTTTTCCATGCTTTAATACAGATGTAGGAGCGAAGCGGATTTCTCACATTGGTTCAAGGCAGCATTACTTCATAGCGTAATCTTCCGTTTTCTAATTTTATTTACAAATATAATCTTTCATTGTGTAGTCCATAAGTTAAGGTTTCTACATTGTAATTTCAAAGTGGTCGTGCGGTTTCTAATTTATCGTTGCAGTTTCTGACGTGTTGTTGCGCTAAATAAATTTTAAATTAGCTAATATGATAACGAATATGCAAAATGTGGATTAAGTACTAACCGTTACTCAGGAAGTGTTTCACCAAAATAAGGCGACCCGGAGGTCACTCGCCATTCTTTTGAATGCATCTTCACGCTGCCTTTAACTATCGACGAGTGCGCTCGCTGCGTTCTTGCATGGTGGGAGGATCATAAGTGGGGTTCTCGAACCTCTCACGCGCGCGCCAGTGGCTGTGGAATTGCACCGAACTCCGAAACAAATAGACTACTAATCCTAGATATAGTAATACTATAAAAATTTGATTGTTACTCGAATCTTTATTTTAGTTAATAAAGGTATTTCAATATTCATTGTACGTTTAATGAATAGGTTCTTTTACTGCTAAAATAAAATTGTTACAACCTATCCTACTAAACCCTCTTCCTGTACTACTCTATATGGGTATAAATTCTCCAAGTGAAAACGCCCGCGATATCCCCCTGTCATATTATCTAGCTCAAACGTATTTCCTTCACCAAAAATACGCGTGATCTTGTATGGCCCTTCATAAGGAAACAACAACTTCGCGCAAATGTTTCTGTCGCGGTTTGAAACCCTTAATCGTTTTACTACTACCAGATCCCCTATTCCAAAAGTCGTTCTTTTTTTAATTTTCCTACACCTTCGCTCGATGTCCCTACGCTGCATCCTTTCAATTCTACGCCTAGCACTGCCTAACAACTCTGTTATGTCCTGTATCTCGACTTCCTCCCTCCATGGTCTAGCTGGTATAATCCTTCGCATCAATGTTACCGGACATGTTTTCGTAACCGAACTCGGTACGCTATTCATAAAATTTTCTATTTGTGGCAGATATCTAATCCATCTGTCGTGATGCTCCTGTGTCGCCAATCGTAGATATTTTATTACCTTTCGTATATAACGTTCGCATGGATTAGCTTTCGGATGCCGTATGCTGCTAAATGATACTTTAATATTTGCCCTTTTTAACCCGTTCCTGAATCTTTGATTGTTGAAATACGTCGCGTTGTCTACCAAAATCCTTTCCATTTTTCCGACCTGGATTTCAAATTCTCCAATCGACTGCAATGCATGCACCGTGTTACTTCGTCTTGCCGGAAATAATTTGACAAATTTCGTAAAAACGTCTACCATCACCAATAGGTGTCGATACCCCTGTTCACTCGTAATCAGGTTGCTTAAATAATCAATCGCCACCAATTCTAACGGTCCATTTACGCTCACGTTCATCGGCGTATTCTGCAACACCACGTTCTTGTCTTTACCTAGAATACAAATTTCACACCGATTTATCCTTTCTTTAATCACCGTGATATCATTTCTTGCATAAAACGCCTCTCTAAATACCAAAAATGTTTTTCTGATGCCTATATGTCCGAATTTTAAATGAATTTCGTCTATAATTTCAACAGCCACGTCCCTTGATAACACTACCAGCTCTGCATCCCCTATCCTTTTTACCACAAACTGCCCTACGATGGTAAATCCCCGGTACTCTTCCATATTTTCTCTTGTTAGTTTCTCGCGTATCGAGCTCACCTCACTGTGCCTCTGCGTCTCTATAAGCTTGGCGTTTGTCCACCGACCAACATCCCTGAACTCCTGCAAAGCAATTAAACAACCCTTTATGTTTTGATTCGATTCCACCTGCGGTCTGCTTAGAAAATCCGCCGTCACAATTCTCCTTTCCTGGTTTATGCTTAATTTCAAAGTCGTATTCCTGTAACACCAATGCCCACCTATACAACCTACTGTTTAGAAACTCCTTTTTCTTCATGAACGTTACCACCGTGTTGTCGGATTCTATTAAAAATTTCTTACCTAACAAATAAAACGCAACTTTTCACTGCATATACTATGGCCAACATCTCCTTCTCTGTCGTCGCATACCTGGTTTCGCAGTCTTTTAATACCCTGGAAATGAAAACAATTGGTACCTCAGCTCCATCCTGTATCTGCACCAACTCGGCCCCGATTGCATATTTCGACGCATCCGTCCTCAAAATAAAATCGTCTTTAAAATTTGGATATTTTAACGCTAACTCTGTATAAAACGCACCTTTTAAGTCCTGGAACGCCTTCTCTCGTTCAGCAGTCCATTTCCATCTCTCTTTTTTCTTTAACAAACTCACCAACGGCACACACAATTCAGAATACCTCGGTATAAACCGTTTGTAATAATTTAGAACCCCTAAAAATCCTCGCAATCCTCTCACATTCTTCGGTTGTGCAATATTTTTCAACTCGTCCAATCTTTTATTGCAAATTTTCATCCCTTGTTCGCTAATTTCAAACCCTAAATACGTAACCTTGCTCTTAAACAACTCGCATTTCTCTACGTTCAGCTTCAAACCCCCTTCGTCCAGTCGTTGGATCACCTTTTCTAAATGCTCCAGGTGTTCTTGCTCGTTCCTTGAAAAAATCAACAAATCATCCACATAATGCGAACAGAAACATTCATATTCGTTAAACAGCTTCTGCATAGCCCTTACAAGTGCTGCTGAAGAACTACTTAAACCAAACGGAACTACAGAAAACATATAAATCTCGCCTTCGATACTAAATCCCGTAAACTTTTTACTGTCTTCATGCAACGGAATTAACCAAAACGAATTTTTTAAATCTAATTTACTGAAAATCTTCATTTCATATACTTTATACAACAAATTATCCAACCCTTGTGGTTGTTCGTACTGCGGTTTCGTAATCGCATTCAACTTCCTCGCATCCAAACAAATCCTTATATCCCTTTTATTGGGTTTTGGTACAATAACTACTGGGTTCACATATGGAGTTTTCGCTGGTTCGATAATACCCTCTTTTAACATTTTGTCTATCTCTATTTTAACCCTATTTCTTATGGCAAACGGAATTGGATACACCCTTGTATTAAAACCGCTGTCTTCCGTGACCTCCAACTTATGCACATACCGCCTCGCAAATCTTGGCTCTTCATTAAACAAGCCTATATATTTATTAAACAAATCCCCTAGCTTCATCTTAATTTCATTACTCACTTTCCCTATCTGTTCATCATTAATTAAACTCGCAAACATATTACATAATCGCACTTCAATCCGTCCATAATTATCCTCTTTAATCATTCCTAATCCTGTACTATCTATATCATTTCCATTCCTATTTTCTGAACTAACCGTAGGCACCACCCATAACCTATCTTTATCAAATATCCTAATTGACCTATCCTTTCCATCTATATTCAACCCAAAATCCTCTATAAAATCCATACCCAATATGAAGTCTAGCTGTAACCCCTTTGTAATTAAAAACTCTGCATCCCCTGCTTCTTTATTTCCTATATATATATATCGGTACACGGATAACATTATAAATCGTCGTTAGCTTTTTGTTCATCGCTGACCATAAATTAACCCCATCAATTGTTCCTATTCGTTTCTTTAAAGATTCTTCATGTTTGACTATCACACTCTCATTTACCATCGACAACTGTGAACCACTATCAACTAAAGCAACATATACACAATCCCTTAAACTAATATTTATAAACAACAAATTCTTTTTATTAAAAATGTAACTGTTTAACAATAAATCCCTTATACTATAACACACGTCAATATTTACTCCTAAGCGGTCGGTCGTCCAAAAATTCGCGTTTTTTTTTGTTCCTGTGGCGTCTCGTGAATCTGCACCACCTCAATCCTATCTGGGTCCGTTGTAATCGCGCTCGTCGTCATATGCTGGACGTTTAGGTCCCTGTCCATCCGGCTGTTTCCATTTTGTATTCCGCCCCCAGTAATCCGGCCGTCACCCTCGTGGTTGCCGTGCTGGTATCTGTTTTGTCCATTGTATCCATTATCCCTGTGATCCCTATTGTAATACGGTCGTCTATGTACCTCGTGTCCCCAATGATTCCGATGTCCGTGGTTAAAATTGTCCGGTCTGTAATTAGGTCGGTTTTCGTGGTACGGTTGTCGTCGGCTGTCTTCCCTATAACCCCTGTTTTGCTCCCAATAGTTTGTCCGCGTTTTCGCCTCCAGTGCTGTCGCTAAATCAAAGTTTCTCATTACCCCTAAGAATTCCCTCAACGTCTTGACATTTTGTACCACTACCACCTTTGTAACTTCCGGTTCCATATGTCCTGCTAGTAGTAGTACAATGTCGTCCTCGCCCAATTTCGGTGTCAAGTGTTGTGCCTGATTAAACTTGTCAATCGCGTATTCTTCGCGTGTGCCGTGAGTCCTGCTGTAATGTCCGGTAATTAAATTCGTCCTTATGTCAGTCTGGTGTGTATTGCTCCAAAATTGTTCTATAAAGAGTCGTCTGAAATCATCGTACGTGTCGTATTGTTTTCGAATGATGTTATGCCATTTTTCGGCGTTGCCCGTCAAAGTCGCCCCCACGATCTGTAGTTTTGTTCTCTCGTTTTCAGTCCCTACGATTTCGTCTAGTCGGTCTAAGAATCCCATGGGCTGTTCTGTCCTTCGTCCCTCAAACTTCGGTAATGCGTCCCGGTTTAATCTAACGTGCTGTCCGTAGTCTAGTCCAACGCGCCTCCTTTCTAGGTCGTCCAATTTTTCTTGTATCTGTCTAACGTCATGTCCTACCCTGGTTTCTAATACCGTGACTTTGTCGTCAAGTTTTTCGTCCAGTTGCGTCCTACCGTGCACATTTTCGTTTTGTATCGTCTCTAGAGTTTGTCCTAGATTTCTGTAGTTGGTCATATGTCTTTTGTCGCATGTTTGTATTTCTGTACTTAAATTCGAAAACCCGCTAATCATCGTTTCTTCCACTGTGTCTACACGTGTCTTAATTTCCGTTTTTAGGTCCGTCCGTGTCGCGTTCAAATCTCCCTGAAAATGTACCCGTGTGTGTTCCAACTTGTCGTCAACCCTGTCTACCTGTTGTTGGACCTCTGTCCGCATGTCGTCCTTTACAATCTGTATTTGTGTTAGTAAATAGTCCTGCGTGTAGTTCATTTTCGCCGTCAGTTCCGCGTGCGCCGCCCTAAACTCGTTCCTTAGTTCCGTATGTGTCTCTGTAATTCTATCTGTCAACTCTGTTTTAACGGTTCTTAGTTCCGTATGTGTCTCTGTAATTTTGTCTGTCAGTTCTGTATGTGATTCAGTAATTTTGTTTGTCAACTCGTTCTTTAATTCTGTGTGTGATTCTGTAAATTTTATAGCTAATTCATTTTTTAATTCTGTCTGTGCATCTTTTTGTTCTGTCCGTGATGTCTTAAACCCCGTTTTTAACTCTGCCAGTGTCTTCAAATCGTCTTTTATACTCATCAGAAATCTCATAATGTCCTGGGTTCCGTCGGCTTCTGCTACCCTCACCTCCGGTACCGTCACCTGGTCCGTGTCCATGTCTGTCACCTCCGGCTCTGTCTGCCTCACGTCCGTCTCCTGTATGTCGCCCCCTGCGTCCATCTCTATGTCTTGTGTCCCTAACTCCGTTTCAACACCGTATATCCGTCCCGATCTCGTGATCCTTTTTGTGTCCGCGTCCGTCATCTCTGCTTCCTAGTTTTGAACTCGTTTTCTGTAAAATAAAGAAAAAAAAACTGCGGGCCCCACCTAATCTCGGGATCCCGTATTCTACTCTCTTTCACTCTAATACTTTTCTAGCTTTTTTCTCGAGCCTCACGTTGGGTTTGCCACTTTCTTCTGCCTACAACTTTTACTTTTTTGTTTGTTTACTCCACCCCTCCACCCTTTTATTTTTATTTATATATATAAATATATCTGATTATAAACTTTACTACTTTATTTATTTAAACAAAATTTGCTACACGACTTTTGTCGTCGTCCCTATTTTAGTATTCAATAATTGACTTATATTCGAGGTGCTTTAGCAACGTTTGGTTGGTTATTTATTTTCTGTTTACTATATTTTATGCCTCGACTATATGAAACCTTAATCTCAGGGTGTTCACCTTACTCACCGTGAGTTCAATCGTGAGTAGATGTGCACTACCTGCACACCCGTTTGTTTTACCCCTTTTTTTATGCACTGATTTAATATATATGCCAAATTTTAACAGATCAAAGTTGCTTGGTGCCAAATTAATTTATGTATACTATTTATGACTTTAATTTTGACGTTTTAAGATATTCACGGTACTTACCTGAATTATACCGCGCCGAAGGCCTTCTTTTAACTGCTGGCTCAAGATCGTATTCACCGTACGCACCTTCACAAGGATTCTCAATCGTAGTTCACTTGCGTATTGCCTCCAGGTGTTCTTAACCAATTTCGTTGACCCCAAATCTGAAATAATTTTACCCCAATTTAGAATTAAAAAAAACCGTTGTATCTACTTCCCCTGCGTTAATTCTTCCTCGTAGTATACTGCTCTCCTGTTTCTCTACTTCGTATTCCAATCAATCCTCTCCTTGCTCAATCCAAATCAATCCAGCCGTCCTATTTTAAATCAATCCTTGTCCTGCTATTCCTTTAATATCCACACGATGTCCTTACTGCCGTTAATCTGCTCAAATCACTCCAAAAATTATCAATATTGCCGTTGCCTTATATATCCACTCAAATCTCCTTCTGCCGTTTAACCAAATCTACCCAAAACCAACACCAATCTTGCTCAAACCTAAATAAATCGTCGCTTTTCCCGTCGCACTATTAACCACTCCAAATCTTCTTTAATACTCGTTGCCTTTATACTCTCGATGCTTCTTATTACTCTCACTTTACTAAATTAAACTCTTTAATTCACATAAACTTTTATTTCAATAAATATTTGTACAACTTTTAACGCAGGTTTTGTAAAACACGTCTTTATCTGAATATAATCGAAATTAGAATCTTTTTATTTATTTCGCTTAGCGATAAGATCAACAACCTTAGCTTACTTGAATTACAATTCTAAAACATACAATATCCAATAACAATTCGTCTTTCTTTTCGTGTCCAAAATACCTTCACTACAGTCTTTATAATATTCTTAATTTCTACTATTGGTCCAAAAACACTTCACAATTCTCCAATAACCTTTTATATTTCTATTCACTTTTAATTTTGATTTTACAATTCGTCCAAAAGTTGATTCTATTAAAAGAAAAGCCAAAATAATTTACACGACCTGGACGCTTTGTTGGTTGCAGATATCCATAAATGCGTTCGGCTTTCCGACGGCAAATGTACTTTCACTGGCTCATAAAATATCAACTCAGTATAAAACCTTAAATACCGTGCATTTTATCAACGTCATAAAGTCATGTTGTCTACCTTTTGGCACATATTTTTCAAACTAAAATGGTACATACTTTAGCATATGTAAAGTACAGCAAAATATAGTTTTTTAAATTATTAGATCTGATATATTAACCCTATTGTTTGGCATACACCCCTATTAACACAAATCTACCCTTAGAAGCCTTGTACCCCCCCTCCCCTTACATATTATTATATATATATGGAGAGCTCACAAGTAAAATTCTTGTCCGGAGGTAAAATACTCCCTCATTCGGATCTCCGGGAGGGGGTACTTGGGGCTCGTTATCATAAGAATATAAAACAACAATTCGATTTAGTGATAGGGACTTGGAATGTTAGGTCATTACTTAGAGTAGATAAGTTAACGAATTTATTAGTCGAAATGAGAAAGGAAAAGCTGGACATTTTAGGTATTAGTGAGGTGAGATGGCCAGATAGTAATGACTTTTGGAAAGATAATTATAGAATAATTACAACTTCTTCAACTAATGGACAGGCAGGGGTAGGAATAGTGTTAGGTAAAGATTAGGGCATAAAGTTAAAGAGTACTTACAATTTAGTGATAGAATAATTATGGTTAGATTGAGTAGAAAACCCACAGATACTGTTTTAGTACAGGTTTACATGCCAACAACTCAGTACGAGGATGAGGAAGTAGAAAAGGTATACGAGGATATAAATAGTATAGTGAGAAAAGTAAAAGGAGATGAGAATTTAATAGTTATGGGCGATTTTAATGCGTCAGTGGGAGAAGGTAGTGAGGGAAAAATGGTAGGAAAATTTGGGTATGGCAGACGAAATGATAGAGGAGAAAGATTAGTTGAGTTTTGCCAGGAACATAGATTAGTAACTGTAAACACCCTATTCGAACAACATGTTAGGAGAAGATATACCTGGAAAGCGCCAGGTGATAGGGCTAGATACCAAATAGATTATATTTTAGTTAAACAAAGATTTAGAAACCAAGTTAAAAACTGTCGTAGTTATCCAGGGGCTGACATATATAGCGATTATAACTTAGTTAAAATGAAGTGTAAACTAAAATTCAAAAAATTGAGAAAAGCTAAAAGAGAGGGATGGGATCTAGATAAGCTTAATGATAGTAGGGTAAAAGAGGAATATAAACAAGTATTAGATAATAAGAGCAAAGAGATAGCTGTAGGAGGGAATGTAGAAAATAGATGGAAAGAAATAAAACTGACTGTACATGATACAGCAACACAGACTATAGGTAAGAAAAAAATAGAAGCGAGAAAACCGTGGGTAACAAAGGAGATATTAGATTTAATAGAGAATAGAAGAAAGCTTAAACCTTTCAGAGAAGTGGATAGTGAAAGTAAGCAAAAATATAATACAGTTAGAAATAAGATAGTACATGAGTGTAGAAAAGCTAGAAATAAATGGATGGAGGAGAATTGTAAGGAATACAAGATGATTTGAGAGTAGGTAAGACAGACAGGGCTTACAGGGCAGTTAAAAAGTTTTTGGGAAGATAGGAAAAAATATAATGGTATTAGAGACGAGAATAATGAGCTTCTAATAAATAAAGTTGAGGTAGCAGATAGATGGAAAAGATATTTAGAAGATTTATATAAGGGAGACGATATAGATGAGTTAGAGAACGACCAAGAAGAGGATGTAGAAATAGGGTTCTCAATATTAAGAGAGGAATTTGATAGAGCTGTTTGGAATGTTAAACTAAATAAAGCGCCAGGGATAGACGATATTCCCGCAGAATTAATAAAATATGCTAGTCAGAAAACTTTAGATAGATTATATGAACTAATAAAAGTAATATATGACACAGGTGAGGTTCCAATAGATTTCGAAAAAAATATTATTATCCCAATCCCAAAAAAGTCAGGAGCTGATAGGTGTGAGAATTTTAGAACGGTTAGTTTAACTTCTCATGCTTCCAAAATACTAACAACAATAATTAAAAATAGAGTAGAAGCTTTGACTGAGAATTATTTAGGCGAAGACCAATATGGTTTTCGTAAAGACAGAGGACTAGAGAACCGATACTAATGATTAGGGTAATTATCGAAAAAGGTTACAAAAATAAAAGACTCATTTTGCGTTTGTAGATTTAGAAAAAGCATTTGATAGGGTTAATTGGATTGTTATGTTCAGGGTTTTGCAAAAAATAGGAATCTCTCATAAAGATAGAAAAATTATTTACAGTCTATATAAAAACCAAAGCGTAGTAATTAGATTTGATGAAATAGAAAAGAAAGCTAAGATTAGAAATGGTGTTAGACAGGGTTGTATACTGTCTCCCTTGATTTTTAATGTTTATATTGAGGAAGCTTTAAACTTAGCTAGAGAGAGAAAAGAGATAGGTATTAGTGTACAGGTACAGAAAGTAGACATGTTACGTTTTGCAGATGATATAGCCATTATAGCAGAGTCTAGAAAAGAGTTAGGAGAGTTTTTAAATATTTTAGATGAGATACTACAGAGTAACTATAGTATGAGAATTAACTCAGTAAAGACAAAGATAATGACAAGTGAGTTACAGCCTAGTTCTAAACCAAAATTAAAAATAGGTAATACCGAGTTAGAGGAGGTAGATGAATTTTGCTATTTAGGTAGTATAATTACAAAGGATGGACGTAGTAGAAGGGATATAGTAGCTAGAATAGCTCAAGCTAGAAAAATGTTTTAAAAGGAAAACTTACTAATAGCTAATAGTATTAGTTTAGATAATAGAAAAGTTTCTTAAAGTCGTACGTATGGAGCGTTCTACTATATGGTAGTGAGACTTGGACAATTAAAGAAGTAGATAAGAAAAGATAGAAGCTTTTGAAACTTGGTGTTATAGGAGAATGTTAAAGATTAGTTGGACAGATAGAGTAACAAACGAGGAAGTTTATAGAAGGATAGGTGAGGAACCCTGTATGTGGAAACAATTGAAGGTCAGGAGAGATAGAATGATAGGGCACCAGTTAAGACATGAGGGACTATTTAGTAAAGTCTTAGATTATAGACTACCAAATAAAAATAGAGTAGGAAGGCCTAGACAAAGCTATATTAGTCAAATTATTAGAGATCTAGTTTGTGAAGGGTATGCAGACCTTTTTAGACTAGCTCAGAATAGAAAAGAATTTAGAGCTGCGTCAAACCGACTTTAAGTAAGTTCGAAAACAAAACAAAAAAAAAAAATCAGGTAACTAAATGGCACCATGACATAACTCACAATTAGTTAGCGGTCTGGCATGTTGGTAGCGTTTCGTTGCTTAAGCCTTACAATAACATATAATTTAACACTTTTCCTTTTCGAAGCGGATAACCAGGTTATATTTCATTTCCTTATAAATGGTAATTATGTAATCATGTTAGAGTTCTTTAACAAAGATCAGGTTGCTAATAGCTATGTAGAGCCAGGTGGATAGGAAAAAGATAGAAGGATATAGGAAGACCTAGACCAAACTATATTAGTCAAATTATTAGAAATTTATGTTGTGAAGGGTATGTAGAGCTTTTTAGATTAGCACAGAATAGAAAAGAAGTTAGAGCTGCGTCAAACCGACCTTAAGTAAGGTCGAAAACAAAATTATGATGATATATATATATATATATATATATATATATATATATATATATATATATTAATAGTTATTAAGATGAAATAAAACCCAACTTTGTATTTAAAGTTGAATTACCATTTCAAATCGAACTAGTAATTGAAAACAACTAAACGAACGGCTACAGCAGGATTTGAACCTGCAACCTCTGATTCTCCGGATCAGTGCTCTAACCAATTGAGCTATCTAGCCTAATTGTTTAGATGATGTTATACTTAATCCTACTGAAGCTTGGCCCTTGTTAATGATTTTCAATTACGTCTTGCATTTAAGGAAATTGAATCTAGTTATATACATAATTCATGTACTAATAACTTGATCATCCCATTTTGCAACGTCTTGGAATAAGTACAAACATGTAATTATATTATTATTAATACAGAAGAATAATCCACATTTGGAATGCAAATGAATGCTTGATATATATTAATAGTTATTAAGATGAAATGAAAACCCAACTTTGTATTTAAAGTTGAATTACCATTTCAAATCGAACTAGTAATTGAAAACCACTAAAAGAACGGCTACAGCAGGATTTGAACCTGCAACCTCTGATTCTCCGGATCAGTGCTCTAACCAATTGAGCTATCTAGCCTAATTATTTAGATGATGTTATACTTAATCCTACTGAAGCTTGGCCCTTTTAGTGGTTTTCAATTACAAGTCTCGATTTGAAATGGTAATTCAACTATTAAATACAAAGTCATGCTATAACTTGACATCCCATTTGCATCGTTTGAATAATCAACTGAATTAATATTATATCAAGCATATCATTTGATTCCAAATGATGTGATTATTTAATCAGTTATTAAATAATAATAACTTTGTATTTAAGTTGAATTACCATTTCAAATCGAACTAGTAATTGAAAACCACTAAAGAACGGCTACAGCAGGATTTGAACCTGCAACCTCTGATTCTCCGGATCAGTGCTCTAACCAATGTCGACGCGTTTCTAGCCTAATTGTTTAGATGATGTTATACTTAATCCTACTGAAGCTTGGCCCTTAGTAGTTTTCAAAGATGTAATATGTAATCACGAAACATTATTGGGAAGTACAGCATCACCATAGCTCTTAATCAATTTGTGCCTTCGTACTGTTATCACCTGACTTTGCAGGTTTTATCAACAGTCGGCACGGAGGAGATCCGGTTCAACTGCCTTTTCCATAGCCAATGATTATAATTATAAAGAATAAGTAAATTTAATGAGTCTTAAAATAATATCAAAGAATAAAGTTTATTGGCAAGTGACTCAATATTAGCCACAAGGGCATCCTGTCGACGCGTTTCGCTCTAATTGGGGCTCATCAGGACAGGAGTAGCAAAGATGTAATATGTAACACGAACACATTATGGGAAGTACAGCATCACCTAGCTCACAATTTGTGCCTTCGTGCTGTTTCACCTGACTTTGCAGGTTTTATCAACAGTCGGCACGGAGGAGATCCGGTTCAACTGCCTTTTTCCATAGCCAATGATTATAATTATAAAGAATAAGTAAATTTAATGAGTCTTAAAATAATATCAAAGAATAAAGTTTATTGGCAAGTGACTCAATATTAGCCACAAGGGCATCCTGTCGACGCGTTTCGCCCTAATTGGGGCTCATCAGGACAGGAGTAGCAAAGATGTAATATGTAACACGAACACATTATGGGAAGTACAGCATCACCTAGCTCACAATTTGTGCCTTCGTGCTGTTTCACCTGACTTTGCAGGTGGCTAATATTGAGTCACTTGCCAATAAACTTTATTCTTTGATATTATTTTAAGACTCATTAAATTTACTTATTCTTTATAATTATAATCATTGGCTATGGAAAAAGGCAGTTGAACCGGATCTCCTCCGTGCCGACTGTTGATAAAACCTGCAAAGTCAGGTGAAACAGCACGAAGGCACAAATTGTGAGCTAGGTGATGCTGTACTTCCCATAATGTGTTCGTGTTACATATTACATCTTTGCTACTCCTGTCCTGATGAGCCCCAATTAGGGCGAAACGCGTCGACAGGATGCCCTTGTGGCTAATATTGAGTCACTTGCCAATAAACTTTATTCTTTGATATTATTTTAAGACTCATTAAATTTACTTATTCTTTATAATTATAATCATTGGCTATGGAAAAAGGCAGTTGAACCGGATCTCCTCCGTGCCGACTGTTGATAAAACCTGCAAAGTCTGGTGAAACAGCACGAAGGCACAAATTGTGAGCTAGGTGATGCTGTACTTCCCATAATGTGTTCGTGTTACATATTACATCTTTGCTACTCCTGTCCTGATGAGCCCCAATTAGGGCGAAACGCGTCGACAGGATGCCCTTGTGGCTAATATTGAGTCACTTGCCAATAAACTTTATTCTTTGATATTATTTTAAGACTCATTAAATTTACTTATTCTTTATAATTATAATCATTGGCTATGGAAAAATGCAGTTGAACCGGATCTCCTCCGTGCCGACTGTTGATAAAACCTGCAAAGTCAGGTGAAACAGCACGAAGGCACAAATTGTGAGCTAGGTGATGCTGTACTTCCCATAATGTGTTCGTGTTACATATTACATCTTTGCTACTCCTGTCCTGATGAGCCCCAATTAGGGCGAAACGCGTCGACAGGATGCCCTTGTGGCTAATATTGAGTCACTTGCCAATAAACTTTATTCTTTGATATTATTTTAAGACTCATTAAATTTACTTATTCTTTATATATATATATATATATATATATATATATATATATATATATAATGTTATTAAATTCGCAAAATGGCGGGTAAACCTTTAGCTTTAAACTCGCAGTTGTATTTACAGTTAGCAAATCGTGATTCGGGTTATCAAAAATTACAGATGTCTCGTCTACATGGCTTAGCAATATTCTTGGAAAGGTTGTTAGTTCTTTTTAAAATCAATTGTAAAGCGAGTTTTACAAAGTAGCAACATGGATCAAAGGTTATTTCATATCAAAGTTTTTGCAAGTTGTTCATATACAATCTCATTAAATTGAAAGCGTTTCCGGGACATGCATTTCAAATCAAATTTCATATCCTTTTGCAGTGTATCGATGCTACTTTTAGCTTTATATAGACATGAAGCGGAATTGCTTAGAAATTTTACGTTAACTTCAAACGAAATCCAGGTTTTAAGTTTTTTCGGGTTAATACCATTAACCTTATTATAAATTCGTGCACAACCTTAATCGATGAAACAGATAATTCTGAAATTTTCTTAACGATATTAATAACGAAAGTCGATGAGTTAATACCAAACACGATATGAATCATCATCCTATTTGGCTCTTGTATTATCAGCGAACTACAATTTTCACATTCGTGTATTCTATTCTAGTGAGGTAAATTTATAGTTAGACGAAACAGGTTTACTAAAACTTTTAAAACTGATTTAATTGGCTTTATTATGACATTAGAAGAATTTTTACTTTTATATTTTTAGCTAAAGCTCTATATGATTTAACAACAAATAACGTTTTAACTCTATCAACATGATTAGGTTTATCTAAAAGAACAACCTTTATTACCCTTCTATGTTTATCTCTAAACTTCCTAAAGAGTAAATTGGTTTTTCTTGTTTACTCTACAGCCCTGTGATTGTGGGCCAACACTGAAAACCCTAAGAACTGAGAAAGGTCTAATATGAACGTCAACTATGCACAAGCAAAATCACAGTAAGATTACGTATTTTGACACAAAAGGTATCTTATTATAGAGATTTGTTAATGATAGTGATAAGTATTTTGTTTTTCTAGCACAACACGCTAAAAATCTCTCAATCGCCACTATTTAATTAAAAATTTGACACTGCCTGACAGTACTCTAACGTAACCTTTCTAAAATTTTAGAAGGTCCTAATAGCAAACTGTACTATAACAATAATTGGCGACTATCGTGGAACTTTTACTTTAAAAAGCTATATCTGACACATACTTCTTATATACAACGTTAGTGCTTTTTTCTTAACCCTAAACAATAGGGGTTTGCTTCCTAATATAATTAGCATCATACTCCTTCTGAATTATTTAAGAATGATCAATAATGTCTTTAAATTATTACCACAGAACACAGAAGTATTAGGCAAAAAATGTTTATAGTTAATAGAGGCAATTAAATAGGTATTATTTACCATAGGTAAGCCATTACAGACTTTTCTCTTCTCTTTTTATTATTGAATTGTTAAGAATTCTTTTCAAAAACTATTTTATATATAGGAAGAAAGAGGAATTAATTTATCAACACACCCTACAGAGATCGTTAAATTTAAATTTGACTAAATTAGAAAAATTTTAAAAACAGCTATTAAAATACCAACCGAACCATACAATAACTTTGATTGTTCTTTTATTCTAGCAAGGTACTATAACTGAGGCACAGAAGTTCCGGCAGTACAAGAAAATGTCATAGTAGGTTTTTTTTTATTTCTCTAACTATACATGTTGGCCTGTTCACTTGGATATTATAGTAAACCGTAATTGCGCTACGTAACATGCTTCCTGAAACTTAATCTACTTTAACCTAACCATGCTGTTACATTGTATATGTTGGTAACAATATATTCTACTTACTACTAGTTATTTCTATACATATTACTACCGAAACTTTCACCAGAGTTAGTATTCCCCACAACCTAATTCCCTAAATTAACTTAAACTACTTGCCTCCACCATTTTGAATGGACCTGCACCTTGCCGAAGTTCTAGATTACTAGAACAGGTGAAATGGTTTGCGTGTTCTAATGAGCTAAAAAGCGAAACTACAGGTCCAACTAAAGTAGTAGGGTCGTTAGTGAGGAACCAAACTAAGACAGGTCCCCGAAAGAGGGCAGCGGCTCTTTCGGAACTTAGCTTGGCAGAGACCATAGGGGTCGGTATGGCAGTCTAAGACACACTACCGCGACGTGGAAGGCAACGGGAAACCACCACATAACTTCACAAGTACACAGCGTACCTAAATTATAATAAAATGATGGCATTCTCTGGGGTAAAAGATTCCGGAGCTAAAATAGTCACCTATTCGGATTTCCGGAAAGGGACCACTTTGGAGGATGCAATCGGAAAGTTAAGAATAAAAGTCGGGAGCGTTTTGCGAGTCGGAGCGTGGAATGTTAGAAGTACGAAGCAAGTAGGTAAGCTAGAGAACCTAAAAATCAAAATGAATAGGTTTTCACTAGACATAGTAGGGATCAGCGAAGTTCGGTGCCCAGAGGTGGGGGATTTTTGGAATGGAGACTACGGTAAATCATACAGGAGCAGAGGAAGGAAATTTGGGTGTGGCGATAGTTATGTGGAAAAAGATAGGATACTGTGTAGAAAATTACTTACAAAAGAACGAAAGAGTACTCATGGTTAGATTAGAATCTAAACCGGTAAACACAGTAATAATACAAGTATACATGCCCACCTCTACCTACAGTGACGAAGAGGTAGAAGCGATCTACAAAGATATCGAAGACATATTAAGACACGTAAAAGGACATAAAAATTTAATAGTAACGGGGATTTTAATGCAGTGGTAGGTGAGGGTATGGAAGGAGCGGTAGTAGGTTTATTTGGTTTAGGCACGGGAAACGACAGAGAAAATAGGATTGTAGAATTTTGCGACAAGAACAATTTAATAATCACAAACACATTATTTCAACATCATGCTAAAAGACGATATATGTGGAAGATGTCAGGAGATATAGGAAGATATCAAATAGATTACATTCTTGTTAGACAACGGTTTAGGAATCAAGTAAAAGACTGTAGAAGCTACCCAGAAGCATTTATAGAGACTGACCACAACATGGTAATTATAAAGGCCGTACTTACAGGAAGATCTAGACCAAACTATATTAGTCAAATTATTAGAAATTTAGGTTGTGAAGGGTATATAGAGCTTTTTTAGATTAGCACAGATTAGAAAAGAAGTTAGAGCTGCGTCAAACCGACCTTAAGTAAGGTCGAAAACAAAATGATGATGATACTTACATTTAAAAATGTGAAAAAAAGAAACGGAAAAAGGCACTTGGGATTAAAGAAACTAAAAGATTAACATATTCAAGAAAGATTCGAAAATAAGTCAAATGAATTGCTCAAAGATATTGGGAAATTATCTGATACTAAGGAAGTAGAAACAGAATGGAACAACATTAAATCCAGCCTAGACATGGCGGCCAGAGATATTCAGGGGTATTCACAAAAAAAGAAACCATGGATAACAAAGGATATCCTGAATTTAATAGAGGAACGACGAAAATACAAAAATAAATCAGATGAAACAGGAAAACAGAGATACAAAGCCATAAAATGCGAAATTATTCGAAAATGCAGGAAAGCTAAAAAACAATGGATTGATGAAAAGTGCAAAGAGATACAAACTAAGATGGAAGTAGGAAAGACAGACGAAGCATACAAACTAATTAGAATCAATTTTAGGGATATAAAACCGTATAGCAAAAATATAAGGGACGCGGGAGAAATCGTCATAATAGAAAATGTAGAGAAAGTGGGTAGATGGCAAGAATATATAGGGAATTTATATACAGGAGAAGAACTAACTGCATTAGAACAGGAATCAGACATTGAAAATGATGACTTGGGATATCCTATACTTACAGATGAATTTGAATTAGCATTAAAGGGTCTGAAAAATGGTAAGGCGTGGTTAGGTGCAAGCAGAAACTCTAAAAGCCGCCGGACAAGCAGTAATAGAACGTCTTTTCCAACTTGTAAGCTATATGTATGAGACATGCGAGATACCCAAAGATTTCAAATGTAACATCATAGTAACTATACCAAAAAAGAAAGGCGCAGATAGATGTGAAAATTTTCTAACAAAAAATTTGACAGCACACGTGTCAAAAATATTAACTAGAATTGTACAAAGACGAATGGAAAAACGGGCTGAAGAAATACTAGGAAAAGACCAATTTGGGTTTAGGCGAAACAGGAGAGCACGGGAGGCTATCTTAGCTCTGAGAGTGATAATGGAGAAAACAGTAGAAAAAGGGGAAAGCATGTACATAGGGTTTGTAGACCTGGAAAAAACATTCGACAATGTAAAATGGAAAAAAATGTTCAAAATACTCATAAAAGATTGGAATGAGTTATAGGGATAGACGAATAGTACATAGCTTATACAAAGAGTAAACAGCAGTAATAGAATTAGTGCAGGAACGTAGAGAAGTAAACCTTAGGAAAGGGGGAGACAGGGATGTGCTCTATCCCCATTAATTTTTAACTTGTACATTGAAAAGGCAATGAATACTGTCAAATGCAGGAAGACATTTGGAATTACTATGCAGGGACAAAAAATTGATATGCTTAGATTTGCAGATGATATAACGGTATTAGCATCTAGCAGGGAAAAGTTAGAGGCTGCTCTTAATGAAATGGAAACGGTTCTAACAGAGAGATACGGTATGAAAGTTAACAAAACTAAAACTAACGTACTAGTATGCAAAGGAGGGGCAAATAAATCAAAAACAAGAATACAAATATGTAACACGAACTTACAAGAGGTTAAGGATTTCTGCTACCTAGGAAGTCAAATAATGCAAGATGGGAAAAGCACAAAAGATATAAAACAAAAGATTAGCGCAAGGTCGTGCTACATTTAACAAGAAAACGCAACTGCTGTGTTCAAAGACAACAAACATAGAAACAAGGAAAAGATTACTTAAAACATATGTATGAAGCACAGCACTGTACGGCTGTCAAGCCTGGACAGTAGGAGAAGCGGACAAGAAAAAGGTAGAAGCCTTTGAAATGTGGTGCTACAGACGAATGATGAAGATATCATGGACAGACAAAGTTAAGAACGAAGAGGTCCTAAAAATGGTAGGGGAAGAAAGAAATACGTGGAAAACGGTAAAAAATAGAAGAGATACGATTATAGGCCACATACTACGGCATGATGGAATAGTGCGGAATATATTAGGTGCAGAGATAGGAAAAAAAAGAAGAAGAGGTAGACCTACGTAGACTACTGCACACAGATAGTGAAAGATGTAGGCTGTAGGAGTTTCAGCAAAATGTGTAGGCTAGCTCGGAATAGAAATCAATGGAGGTACGCATCCAACCAGTCCTAAGATGTATAAATTAATGGCGAAAAAAGTAACTACACATAAATGTGCTGATTAATGGTAATTGTGTGAAAGGATTTACTGGAAAACTTTTTTTTCGACAAATGTCTAAGTCACTAAATCTCGGTGAAATAGGGCATAAAATTAGAAAACAATAGAACGGGAACCGAGCTGCATACATGCTGTGTGAGAATTTCAAGGAACTATGTAGGCTAGTTCAGAAAATAAATAAGTGCAGGTATGTGTCTAACCATTTTTGAGACGGAAAACCTAATGACGAAAAAATAAGCGCAGATAAATCTGATGATTATTATAAACAACTACAGGGGTTGGTTGTGAAATATCTGCAACTAATGTTGACTGTGTGAAAAGATATATTGGCTGCTTACCCCCGTTCACAACCTTACATGTGATTTTTCCAATGCTCCACCCGAAGGTACTACATTGGCCAGGAAGCGAATTTTTTTTACTTGGGAAATTTGGAATTTTGCCGAACCATTGCTGTTCCAAGCAAGGTAGGGATCTTTAACGTGCGTGACAACACTCACACACGGGACCTCCATTTTACCTCTCATCCGAACGAGGGTGTATTTTTGTGAAAAATGCTCGCCTAACATTTTTCAAGCGAACCGTGTCGGGATTCGATCCCCCTTCACAACCACTGAATGTCTGAGAAATAGGGTATATAATTGTAAAACAATAGAAGGGGACCGAACTGCATCTAACAAGAAAGAACAGCGCCTATGATGAAAGACAACAAACATAGAACAAGAAGTTGTTAAAAGTATATGTGTGGAGAACAACACAGACAGTATACCTATGAAATACGGGCAGTCTGAAAAGCAGACAGAAGAACGGCAGCAGCCTTTGAAATGCCGTGCTTCAGATGTATGAGGATGGACAGACAAAGGTAATAACAAATAGGTTATAGAAACAGTAGGGGAACAAGGATATCTTTGGAAAAAATAGGAGAAATAGAAGGGCAGAATACGTTCTAAGGCATTTTTGGGGAATAGTATAGAATATATTACAAGCAGAGATAGGAAAAAAGAGGTGGATGTAGACCTAGATCAGATAGAGATAGATGCAGACTGTGCAAATTTCAGGGAAATCTGTAGGTTAGTTTAGAATAGGAAACAGTGATGGTACGCGTCTAACCAATTTCAGGGCTGAAGACCTAATGATGATGATTTGCGTCCTATCTGATCCCCGACCACTGGAAGCGTGAAATTGGAAACAGACTTTTAGCCTAATCTAGTGTGAACAGCCTTTGGTCTCCGACAGCCGGTAATCGGAAACCAAGCACAGACCTTAATTTAAAACATTTTCTCCAAGCCAAATATAACTTATTTTAATCCTTTACGTTATAATTAACCTATTTGTGTTTTCGATTAGGCTCCTGACCCACGCCAACCGGAGATCAAGGACCTCAATAAACGTTTTAACCTATTTGCGCACGCTCCTCGATCATAGGCATTCGGTATGCAGATCTTAAACTACTTTTCTACTTGCTTTTCACTGTTACTTGGCTTATCTGACATGTTTTATTTACACGCATGTCTTCTTTTTGCTACGTCGTGACTGTTGCGAGTATTGTTCCTTTACGATTTGTGAATGCTTTTGTATGAATATCTAGAATATTGTATAAGTTGTCTTGTCTGATTTTATTGTATATGCTTGTTTTATAGTTGTTACTTTTGTTGTTACCTTGGTATTGGTTTATTATTAATTGACGGTACAATTTTATATGTACACGTGTCTCTTCATTTCCACAGTTGTATTTCTCTGAATCCTCACCTTACACTTGTAAGAAGGAAAGGACTGTAAACCGTGATGAGGTGGAATATTCCTTGAGATGGGTGGGAGTGTTGTAGTTTAAGCCTCTCTTGTATATTTAGGACAATATCATAGACTCTTCTTCCTTTCGTGGTATTAATTCATCTTTCTTGCCATAGTTGAACTAGTCGCTCTTTTATTCTTTTCTTTCTGGTACATTCTGCTTCCGTTAAATCTTCCAATCCGTATTGCTTTCCTACTCTGAGCCAATAAAAGGCGGCTTATTTCCTAACCTCTAAATCTAGCGGCATAATTCTCACTACAACTGCCATGGCATCCACAGAAGTGATTCTGTACACCTCAGTCAGTCACACGAGAGTGGGTCGTTGCGCTCTGTTTATGTTTGACGGTCTAAGGAGTGTAATTCTATGCGTCCAGACTCTTGCAGCATAAGATGGTATTGCTGCAAGTACCGCATTTAAATACACTATTACGCTATTTAACGTATCTTGCTTGCAATCTTGTGCATCATCAGTTTCGATTTTTTGCATGCATTGGTTATATGTTCTAGGAACGAATGTTATACGTTGGTCGATTCTCCTAAGTATACATTTATTTTCTTTCTTGACGATTGATTGATTTAAGTGGGAAGGGTGACATATGCCACACGCACTTAGGCCTCTTAGTGGGCCCATTGTGCTATCTCCTTTGCTCTAAGTTGGTCCTTCATTACTCAACCACCCGACCTTACAGGTGAATTTGAGGATGTCGGACCAGGAGGTGTCTCGAATTCCAGCCTTTTCAGGCCAAAAATTTCCCAGCATGGATCCTCGAAGGCGGACGAGTGCCGGGCAGGTGTACAGAATGTGCTCCGCCGACTCATCCTCCTGTTGACAGCCGCGACAGGTGGGGTTGTTTGACAGACCCATCCTGTGTAGTTGCTTCCTTAGTATGCAATGTGAGAAATTTTTCGATTTTGGTCATGGTTTTATAAACATTTTTGCCTGTCGGCCGCTTGTTGTACAAGCCCACTTGCTCTTGTGATGGCGGTGGTTTATTTGTTTTGTCATGGAGAACATGACCAATGTCGCAATAGCAACCGATGGCCCAGGGCCGACAAAACCCCGAGCCGCTCCCTGCCTCTCCAAAGAATCTGCCTGTTCGTTCCTATGTACTCCTGAATGCTCTTTGATCCCAACCAGCTCAAGGACATTAGTGTTAGAAGCGAGCTCGACAATGCGATGGCATTGGTGAATTGCCCCCGAAAAGAGCTTCTGCTTATTCAAGCTCAGAAGAGCTGCTCTGCTATCGCTCAGAATGCGCATAGCTTTATTTTGGATTCTACCTTCCAGTATGGCGTTAGCACCATGCGTGATGGCTATGACCACCGCTTGGAAGACAGTTACCAGCCTGCCCAGCGTAACACTTTCATGAAGGTCTAGGTCATCGGAGAAAATACCTACCCCGGTACCTTCATTTGTTTTGAGCCATCTGTGTAGCTGGAGATCTCCGTTAAGGAGGCGTCCTCAGTGTTCAGACAAACCCCGAAGCGATTCTTGGAAATCATTATGGGTGCGATCAAATCAACCACTCCTCCCAAGAAAGGGGTGTTTCGCACCGCCCTTCTTAATATGTTGTGGTGTTTACCACCGCCATCCTTATCGTTTTATAGACCTTTGAACTGCAGCCTCATTGCCGCTTTCGAAGCTATCTCCTCCGCATGTAGGTCCAGCGGAGTGAGGCCTAGAATAGCTTCTAAGGCTGCAGTAGGTGTAGATCGCATTGCGCCCGTGATGCCTTGACAGGCCACTCTTTGAATATGAGTAAGCTTTTTGACTGCGTGGGCCAGTCTGGTCCTAGGCCATCAGACTACAACGCCGAGCAGAGCATCGGCCTTACTATCTTGGTGTATAGCCACAAAACAGCCTTTGGTGAAAGACCCCAAAGTTTGGTATGGCACGTTTGCATTGCCAAAATACTTGGTTTGCTTGGGTAGTTTTTGCTTGTAAGTGTTTGGCCCAATTCAGTTTTTTGTGAAGTATGATGCTCAGGTACTTGATCTCTTCTGATAGGGGCAGAGAAGTTTGAAGGGCATTGTCTATCTAGTTACCATCAGATTCCTTTTATTGGTAAACAGCACCGGCCCCGTTTTATTGGAATTGATGGTTAGAGAATTATCGAAGCACTGCTTGCACCAAATTACACAACACTTATTCAAATTTGCCGACTATTAAAATAGCTGTTTCGTCCGCATAACCAATCGTGTAGAAACCTGCTTTGTTAAGGTGTTAGAGAAGGCTGCCCACTACTATGTTCCATAGTAGCAGTGTCAGCACGTCCCCTTGAAGGCAGCCTTTAGCTACTGCCCTAATTACTAAGGTTTCCCCAACATTAATGTGTACCCGTCGACATCGCAGAATCTGCATAGTTAGCTGCCGATGGGTGTCATCAGCTCCATGTGCCCGCAGAGTTCTGTCAATGCTTGCAAAGGTGGTTTCGCTAAACCCAACCTCAATATCCATAAATGCGCCTAAGGCGGACATGTTGTGGTTAAGGGTTTTCTCATCCCGTTCTACATCAGCGTAGAGGGGAGACTCCGTGGATCTTCCTGGTATGAAGGCGTGCTGGTTTGGGTGAAGTGGATAATTAAACATTATCCTCTCCCTCATATCATTGTCGCACAGTATCTCCAAGGTCTTTAGCAAAAAAGACGTAAGACTCTTCAGTCTGTGGGATTTAGCCTGAGAGTAATTCTGCTTCCGTTATATTTTTTACTCCCTTTTGCTTTCCTATTCTGAGCCAATAAAAGGCGGCTTATTTTCTAATCTTTAAGTCTAGCGACATAATTCTCACTACAACTGCAATGGCATCCACAGAAATGATTCTGTACACCCCAGTCAGTCACACGAGAGTGGGTCGTTGCGTTCTGTTTATGTTTGACGGTCTAAGGAGTGTAATTCTATGCGTCCAGACTCTTGCAGCATAAGATGGTATTGCTGCAAGGACCGCATTTAAGTACACTATTACGCTATTTAACGTATCTTGCATGCAATCTTGTGCATCATCAGTTTTCATTTGGTTACTTGTTCTACGAACGAATGTTGTACGTTAGTCGATTCTCATAAGTATACATTTGTCTACTTCCTTGATATCCCTACCACCGGTAGAATGGTTGTTCTTCCTTTTAGTATGGAGTATGTGGTTTTTATTTTTGATACTTTTAGTTTATTATCTGTGCACCAGTTGTCTACTACGGTTAGTACGTGCTTCAATTTTAGCCAAATAGTAGCCTGCTTTTAGCACTTACTATTATCGCGATGTGGTCTGCTTTCGCAGTGACTGAGCACTTTTCTAGTGGCTTGTAAGAAGTTTAGTAGTTCTGTTATCATGTCCTAAAATGCTAGGTCAAAGAACGATCCTTATGGATATCCCTTTGTAATTCCTTTTGTTACCGTGCAGTATATATATGCTGCCCATTTTAGTTCTTACAACCTTGTAAATAATGCAGACGATCATAGATTATTATTAAAGGCGTTTGATATGTCTATGAAGATTATAATGACAAATTTATTATTGTCAGTCTTTACGGTTCGTAGATGCCGCTTACAGCGCCTTCTCTTTCTGAATCCAAATTGGTTTTCATTTAATCCTACTACTTCCTAATGTTTTTGGATTCTGTATCTCTGTCAAGTTGTTTAATAAGCACATTGGGCCCATATGCTTCACGATCCGTTGGGTTTTTATCCTCGTTTTTTCCTATGGTTATCGCTTCGGCCTATTTCCACGCATATAGTATTCTACTTTGCTTGAGGCACTCATTATTTGTTTACCTACTCACTAATTTTGGAGAAAGTGTTTTTATTACTTCTGCCTGGATGCTATCAGGCCCTTTCATGTTTAGTATCGCCTCAAGGACTTCTTGTTTAGAGAATTCGTTTGCATCGGTATGTATCAGATACGATTGCGTCATTATATGCCCTTCCTGATTTGTGATTCAGTTCCAGTTTCTTGATTATCGTCAGGAAGTAATGTCCACTAAAAAATCTTTGCCGTTATCTTCCAATCATCCGTGAGTGCACGCTGATTTTGTTTGCAAGTTGTGTATATTGGTGGAGGTTTCTCTTTGCCTCTTGCTAACTTGTATGGAAGGCCCCAGATATCTAGCTGCAGATGTTTCTGAACGAAGACATCCCAGAGTTTCTTTTTTAGGTCCCATATTTTGGTCCTATATTCTGTTTTTATTGGTCTATATCTATTAAGGTTGTATGATTTCTCATTTTCAGCGATTCCTTTTTAAGCTGTTTAGATTGTTTTATTTATATATTCATTGATTTGATTATGCTTTTCCATATTTGTTTTGCATAGTCGCTTATGTTTTCCCATTGTTTTATTGTTGGGCGATTTACATGTGTTTATAGCAATCTTTTCTGGTTTGCTTTTACTAGAGTATATTGTTATTACTTGTGTTCCCTCAGTTTCATGTGCATTGTGTTGTAATATTGAACGTAATTAAATTATGGTCGCTTTGTGTGATGTTCTTCCTTACGCAGCAGTTCCTAATTTTGCTTTGTGTTTTCTGTTTGTCAGTGTAACATCTATGGGCTCTTCCTGCGTAAGTGTACCGGTTGCCTGGTTTCTTTTCTACTTGTCTTTGGAGTTGATTGATCGCTACACCTTTGTCGTCAGTCTGTCTGCTGTAGCAAATTGGAGACTATATTAGCATCTGCCATTATGATATATGATATGAAATGTATATGTTCTCCAGAAGAGGTTAAAGTTTTTGAAGCACGTTGGTGGGTAGAACGCCGTACAAATCGTGAGAAATGCAATCTTAGCATTCTCTTAGACCACAAAGATAAGCCAATATCCGGACTTTCCGTGCTAACCACAACTTTGTGTGGTTTTTACGTACGTCTGCATTAACTTGTTAATGGACTGTGAATTTTCCAATGTGTGATTTTTAAAAAGTCTCCTAAACCTATCTAATACAATAAATGCTAAAGCTTTATAAAAAATGCGTAACAATGTGACTTAAACCAAAGGTTATTTATGCCGAGGTTACAGAATATCTTTAGTATACCGCTCTACAGAACAAATCATTCAAAAATTAACAGAATGATAAACAATGTCCATGAAATTAGACAAAGGTAGGAAACATATTTTAGAGTCGATCGTAACTTTTTAGAAGAATTAATTTATGCATTCAAAAAGAAGTTTGCTACTTTGAAAATTTATTATAAAATGTGTAAACCGTCGTCAATTTTTTAAATAGTTTATACTTTTGAACTATTGAATAGAAAATACCTGAAGATATGTCGCATGAATCAATATTTAAATGAGTAACATGATTTATCCTATTTGGTTTTGAAATGACATTTCACAACTCACATAAAATTGATATGTCTTGGTTTTCCTTTGAGACACAGTATTTGTTTCCAGGTTATGCTTTGTTAGTTTCGAAAATAGGTTAAAGTGATTGTTATTTATATAGTTTAAAAAAATTTTCATAGACTTTTCGGAAACGGTTCGTTCTATTGAGATGCAACAAATAAACTTTTTCTGTATGTTTTCATAAGTTTTGTCATTCTATACAACCATAATTATTAAAAAGCAATAAATTGAAAAGTTATAAGCTTTTAATTAACTGACAAGGGTGATTTCAACCCTTTAGTCTGCGGATTTTTCTTGTAGATCAACCGTCGAACCTTTTACGCATCGTTTTCTGAGATTCAGTATAGATACGGTACGGTACGGTACGATCTTTAAAGGCGTCTCAAAATTAAACAAAGATACTGCAAATTGTAAAGTTTTCTAATTCTGTGTCAATGATGCCAAAGATCATAACTACGAATCTGTATGGACTACAGTTTATATAGGTCAATTTTTTCTACCTAATTCAATCAGTTGTAGCCGAACATATTATTTAAATGAACAATAAACTTGTTTGTTTAACCCATACAAAGCACACAATGCAGTATTGTAATGAGTAGTGAGTAGTGCTATTGATTGATGAAATACGCTGCTGCTTTTAAATCGGTGTGAATATTTTAGTGGTAGAGGCAGTATATAAATATTTCCCTTTGCCTATATATACTATCGATTTGCACTGTAATATATACAGACATAATTTTACAGAAACCATTTTTAATATAAATGAAAGCCGAGTCTAAATTTACGCTGTCGTAATTTATGGAAACATGTTCGTTAATAAGTGAACAATAGCATGACTAACAATTCTCAACTTAATAACCAAACATACTCAAACAAACAAGTCTGGCATGGAAAATATTAAAAATTCAACATCTTGTATATTTTAATATTGCTAATCCATATACTGAGTATGTTATTCGTGAATTATAAATCTTCGTAAAAATTACAAAAGGATTTCCTAATTTAATTGTTTGTTTCCTTTGGGTTTCATTTTGTTTCAGTGTTCGTTTTCTTAGAGACTCTCTAATACGTTGTAAACTATCCGTGTCAGATACAATTTGTGACATAAAGCTAAATGGCCCGACAATGATTGTTTTGTCAGAAGAAATTAGAGCCAAGTCGAATTTATTTTTTGGTTGTTAATACCCAATTAAAGAAATATTTCTCTTAAGTCCTTGCCCCTCTCCATTGAGCTTCCGCACACCACTTCCTCAAAGATCATATTTTTAAATCTACACGTTTTCACATATATCCTCTTTTATGATTTACCTTAAAGAGATAAATTTGCAATAGGTTTATTTCTAAGTCTGATGTTAAAAAGGGTCTAAGTTATTATTTCATCTTATTCACTGTAATACGATAGGATAAAAATTATAGAACGCTCTTAAAATTCGAAATATATATATATATATATATATATATATATATATATACCGCTATGACAATAAGGTTATTTAATGTTATATAAAGTCACAAGGGAGGAATACCGTATGTAAATATCATAAAAACTACGAAAAAAAACATTCAAATCCAAAAATGTACATAAATCAATAACGAGCTACAATTAATTAAGAGAAACTCATTCCGTAATAACTTACTACATTTATTAAAACAAATAATTGCGGAAGCAATTCAATCATTTTAGAACATATAAACATATCCTTAAGCTCAAAAACAAATACAAATTCAACATATTTGAAGAAAAATAAATGTGAAATGAAATTTCTTTCAGTCTAAACGCATTTGCGTAAAGAAATCAATAAACGCCTGTAAATTTATACCAGTTTGTAATAGGCAAACATCTGAAAAGAAGCATATTTCATAAAGTGTAGATATTTGAGACGACGGAATACGTGCGGTTTGGAAAGTATATAAAATGCCAAATTTAATAAAACAAACATATGTAAATAAAGTATGGATATTGAAGCGACGGTAATACGTTTGATTTACAACGTACATAGAATACCATCTGTTAATAAAGTCCCTTTAGAAAATTGCGAGATACGTGCAATTTAAAACGTACATATTCGACCCTTTAAAATCCAACACCTTGCAGATAACCACAATTGATACGCCTTTTCCACGGACGAATAGTTGATAGCGTTCTGTTATCCAATGAGAACGCGTGGAACATTCTGAAAAAAACTTGTTTTTATAAAACTAACGTAACAGATAATGGAGCAGCATTTAATAATCCACGCGCTGACAGTGCTAGTTGAAAGAAAATTATTACGTAAAGAAAATTTTTGGTAAAAGTTATAAGTTTAAGAAATTGAAGCGCGACAAAAAATAATAATTTCAAGTGAAATAAACAGTAAAGTGCGCGTTGTTATAAGGGTATATAGAATTTTGCCGTTAATATAAAAGTAAGTCTAGAAATAATTGACGTAAATAGAAATCTTTGCAATTTATTAATTTAGAGCTCCAAGTAATACTCTAACTAATACTTCAAGTAATACTCTAAGTAGTACTCTGAGGAATACTCTAAGAAATACTCTAAGTACAGGGTTAATGCTTCAAATTATTGGACAAACGACTTCAAGTGGCTGGTAAATATTTCAAAGTACTGGGTTAACACGCTAAGTTGCTGGTCAACTTTTCTAAGCCACAGAACAAACTACCTATTTGGGCCAAGAACCTTCAGCAGAAAGAAACAGGAAAAATATAAGGTCAGAATTATTTATACAATTTGTACTATGTTGCATGATAATCTTACATAATTTGTGTACCCAGAAGTAAGCTTAAAAGTTGCATGTGATAAAAATATTTGTGTTTGTCTTATTCGGAGTTATTGAGTATTGGATAGGAGTGAGTAAAAATTCTCTGTTATCATATCGTTGTTCACTCTGTGCGTGGTATCACTGAGCTAGTCAAGGCATAAATTAAAAGGCGTTAATTTTAAATTATTTTAAAGGCACAAAGAGGTGGCGATCAGCAGGCAATTGATCCTTGTACATCTGGGGAAGGGCAATATCGTAGCAACACACACACACACACACACACACACACACACACACATATATATATATATATATCGTATAGTAAATATCGGGTCGTAGTCAATCTGGGCAATTAGATAATTCTCTCAATCAGTTCAAGCTTTCGAAAAATTTTATTTTCTTCTTCAGGAAGACTATAATTGGAGGATTACAAAAATGTTAATACGTTAATGCTACTTACGATTATATGAATCTATCTAGTAAATTGTTGGAGCATGATAATAGTTAGGATACGACGACAAACTTAGTGAGTACATTCAAAACACATAATACAGTTAACATAATAATGTATTATGTGTTTTGAATGTACTCACTAAGTTTGTCGTCGTATTCTAACTATTATCATGCTCCAACCATTTACTAGATAGATTCATATAATCGTAAGTAGCATTAACGTATTAACATTTTTGTAATCCTCCAATTATAGTCTTCCTGAAGAAGAAAATAAAATTTTTCGAAAGCTTGAACTGATTAAAAGAATTATCTAATTGTCCAGATTGACTACGACCCGATATTTACTATACAATATCAAGTTTTCTAGTCGAAACTAACCTGAATTTAAATATATATATATATATATATATATATATATATATATATATATACATATAGTGAATAAGATGAAATAGAAACTTAGACTTTTATGCAAAGCCCAAATGATCATTTCAAATCGAGCTAGTAATTCAAAGATGGAAAATATAAGGTCTTGGACAGGACTCGAACCTGTATCCTGGTTTTGCTGGAACCATGCGTTTACCAATTACGCCACCGAGACCGATGACGATAATTGGGAAATTTACTAATTTAAATCGTGTACACGCCGATATATCAACCTAACTTTCAATTACGTTCGGCATTTTTATCAATCATATCTGACATTGTCAAATTTTTGACTTATGTCAGTTATAGACAGGAAGCTACGATAGTATTTATCAACTAACCTTGTGTAATTAACTACCTAAAATATTTATATATTTAATTCTTGGCGTATAGCCATAATTTTGAACGTAGCTTGTTCATAACTGACATAAGTCAAAAACTTGACAATGTCAGATATGATTGACAAAAATGCCGAACGTAATTGAAAGTTAGGTTGATGTATCGTCGTGTACACGATTTAAATTAGTAAATTTCCCAATTGTCGTCATCGGTCTCGGTGGCGTAATTGGTAAACGAATGGTTCCGGCAAAACCAGGATACAGGTTCGAGTCCTGTCCAAGACCTTATATTTTCCATGTTTCAATTACTAGCTCGATTTGAAATGATCATTTGGGCTTTACATAAAAGTCAAAGTTATTATTTCATCTTATTCACTATAATACAATAGTATTTATCAACGTACCTTGTGTAATTAACTACCTAAAATATATATATTTATATATATAATGGCGCGTGACTCAATATTAGCCAAAGGGGCATTCTGTCGACGCGTTTCGCCCTTCTTGGGGCTCATCAGGACAGGAGTAGCAAAGATGTAATATTTAACACAAACACATTATGGGAAGTACAGCATCACCTAGCCCACAATTTGTGCCTACGTGCTGTTTCACCTGGCTTTGCAGGTTCTATCAACAGTCGACACGGAGGAGATCCGACTCAACTGCCTTTTTCCATAGCCAAAGATTATAATTATAAAGAATAAGTAAATTTAATGAGTCTTAAAATAATATCAATGAATGAAATTTCATGGCGAGTGACTCAATATTAGCCACAAGGGCATCCTGTCGACGCGTTTCCCCCTTATTGGGGCTCATCAGGACAGGAGTAGCAAAGATGTAATATTTAACACGAACATATTATGGGAAGTACAGCATCACCTAGCCCACAATTTGTGCCATCGAAACGCGTCGACAGGATGCCTTTGTGGCTAATATTGAGTCACTCGCCATTAAATTTCATTTTTTGAAATTATTTTAGGACTCATTAAATTTACTTATATATATATATATATATATATATATATATATATATATATATTAACGTGATAAGCGTCACGAGAAGTCATTAAAACCTCTTAATTCTACAATTAAATTCCACCAAGATATAATAGAATCCGAAAAAATGGAATTTTCCATAAATTCATGATTACGCTCTGTATAATACAAGCGTACCTTTATTCATTAATGTACAAGCCAAAAACGCAAATTGCGCGTGTATAAATGATCACCCTGTATGATATAAGCATATTTTAAATAAATAGCAAGTAACGTAAGTTGTAAAAATAATTAATTGTAAGATACAGTAAAACGCATTTCAATGCTAACACAAATCAATGCATATAAAAATATTCTTTCGATTGCTGTAAATAGAACGAGATATACGCTCTTAGTTTAAGAAACTACAATCAACGTGTATTTAAAACCCCTAAATTTTCATATAATTTGTCTATGGAAGCACGCAAGCGAGTGTTTTCTATAAAAACGCAACCCCTCTTTGCATTAGAAGCAAATAAAGCAAATTAATTACCCCGCGCATAATAGCAGTTTGTTCTAAGCAGAGAATTTTCCGGAATATAAAAGGATGAGTCATCGACGTTTTAAAACTACGTAAATTTTTGAATGAACGTTTTATTCATAGAGGCGTCCAAAGCATAAAACCTGCAAAATTCCGGGAATATTTGAAAAGAAATATTTATTACCTTTCGCATTCCCTGTTAGAAAGAAGCGATGCGACACATTAACCTTGGGTATTAAACAAGGAAGAACAGTACGCATCATGGATAACTAGAACCAGATAATTAAGTAACAAAATTTGATAATTTGAGATGCTAGTTGGGTTTTCTAAGAATTCTTACATCATAAAGTTCCACATTTTTCTAGTAGCTTCTGGATAATTTAAAGTATAAAGAAAGCATTTATTTTTTCGGCATTCATTCATTCATTAGATTTCATTCATGCGAGCACGAAATATTATTTTGATTTAACCGTAAACTGTTTCTACGCGGAAATAGTATTTGAGTGTGCAGTAAGCATATTGTAATTTAATAGTGGCGAAGTTGAAAATGAATTAAGAAGCATTGTTTTAAACACAACTTACAACGAAAAATGAAAATTATTTATTACAAGAGGGAAAGTTCTTCAAGATAGAGCTATTTTTAAAGATCTTATTAAATAATCGAGAGGAAGATTTAATCAGAAATGTACTTTAGTAATTGCTGTTTGAAATGAGAATTTTTATGGAGAATCTTGTAAGCTGATTAGACGTCAATTTAAGATAAGAAGATAATTTATTACGAGGAACGTTTTTGTGGGTTCTGCAAGTAACACTTTTAGATTTATTTTTAATTGATTTATATTTAATGTAAGGCATCATAATAAGAGTAAATCATATAATTTTTTTTATGTAAAAAGGATTTATCAGGAGAATTTGTAATCAGAGTTCGAAAAACTCTAACCTTTTAATAGATTATCTGTCAAGGATTTTTTTGCCCAAAACAAATCTTATAAGCGTGGAAATAATCATAATCAGGTAAACCATTCTCAAAAGAATAAGCTTAATTTTGTAAATTTAAAAAAAGATAAAAAACTTATTTTTTCTATATCCTTCTTAGAAATGATTTTCGTTTGAAGGAAACAATGTTGTATAAGTTCTAAATAGTTTTGTATGAAAGGAGATACTTCATATTATATAAATGCTTTGTGATATTGTTGTGCTTGATTTTATTTTGAAAAACTCCGTCAGTTTCGTTGAGCTAGCCAGGTAAAATTAAAAAGGAAGGTAAATGAACAAGTTCAAAATTTACAAATTGCTGTATCTGTATGACAGCACCGTTTTAGCAACGCCCCAAAGCAAAGCCTTGTGACAGCACTCGTTTAGCGGCACCTCAATCTGGGACCTTTTGCACTGCACCCTTTTAGTAACGCCCCAACGCCGGCTTTGTCACAGCACTCTTTAGTGGCTTCCAACATGAGGCCATTTTCATACACTCAGCGACGCGGCTTTATAGCAATATGCACTTATTATCGTACTAGCTCAGATATAATAAAACAACGAAACTCCAATAAAAATTCTAATGACATATTTAGAAACAACCATTCAAATTATAACAGTCCCTATATTTACAAATAACTTTCTTTAACATTCATTGTTAAAGAAGATTATTTACGTACACAAGTATAAAGAAAACTTATAAATGCAATTTAAAACTTAATTATTGAAAGAAACAATATTTATTCGCCACTAAACATTTATACAATTTTCACCTAATCTTTGTTAATAATTAGCAACCCCAAAACTTTTCATGTGTAGGTTACAATTAATATTAATAATTTAACTAATCTCCTATTATGACGTATCAGTGTGTCTGATCAGTGACCTTGAGGAAACCTTGTAAGAGATAAACTACTCAAAATTTGATTTCTAAATTGTATACAAATAAAATTATCCACTCACAAATAATATGCCAAATCTTACGCTAACGTAATTATAGCGAGAACTGTCTCTGTAAGGATTCAAACAAATTATACTTGCGTTTCTGTACCCTGTAATTGTAGGACTTTTACTTGGTTGATTAAAACCCTATCTCCAACTTTTTCATTTAGAAAATAGGTTTACCCATAAAGGCTGAGGAATTCATTGCTCCATTTTATATCTCCATCTACTATATATAAATTTTTATATGTCAAAGTTTTGCTTTATAAGTTTTTTAATAAATTATAACTGACGTGTCCTTGCTCGAAAATTTAACGTTCAATAGGGTTTGTCTTTTACTTATCAAGAGTATTGTTGACAGGTGTTTTATAAACAAACAATTTGTAACGCTTCGCCAATTATTGATGAATTACTTATCTTAAATGAATGCTCCTAATTATTTACCTGCTTTTATATAATAAAATCTCAATACGTCACAGGTTCTCGAATTTTTTCATCTTTCTAGTGGGTCTGTAACTCATCGCATGATATAATAATTAACTGTAATTTCTTGTATTACCTGTCTTAAATAGCTGTCAGTTTAATTTATTGCCATCGCAAAAATTGTATCTTTATCGATGCCTTATGTAGGAATGTGTGTAAAATGCTCATTTCCTATTAAAGATGGAGGTAATAGCTAAAATGGATGAAAATAGTATAATTGCAGGAGTTGATGATGAGATAAAGGAACTTTCTGTTAGTGAAGCTTTGAAAAATAAAATGAATATAGGTAGTAGAATTTTAGATAATGATAAAATAATTTGGAAAGCAGTGTTTAATAATTCGTTTGGGATAATTTCTATTAAAGAATCAAATCTTTCTGTGAAATGGCGTATGTATAAATATGGTGGAATGGCGTTTGGTTTGTCGAAACATCTACTTAATTATGCAGATGTGAGAAAGAATTGGAAGGCTGGTAAAAAAAAGGGATTGGTGAAGTGAAAGAGGATGGGAGTGTTAAAAGTATAAATGTAAATCATTTTGAGGGAGAATTAGAGGAAGAAGTACGAATTGTTGTTAATTGTCCAGGTGAAGTTAAGAATGAGGTAGAATCGTTACTGAAGAAATATTCTGATTTGGCAAATAAAGAGTCAACAATTATTATAGATTGTGAAAACAAGTTAGAAGTTATTAATACTGAACCACTTAAGGCTAAAGCTTAACCATATCAAGAGAATTAATTGAAAGATATTCATTTTGAAAACAACGCGAGTAGGCTAGATTAGGAAATTCTAGTTCACATTTTTTATGACATGAGCGACATAGCTGGGTAGGTGCTGGCACAACTTCGAAAATTTTGACACCATATTTTTTCTGAGATTGTGATAGCTTAGAGGAGAATTTGCGACAGTACGAGTAGTGTGTGCAACAAAATGAAGATCTACTTGAAATGAAACTTAATAAAACCTAGTGTAAATATGAGAAAATTAGTAATCAGGGCTAGTAATATTAGATTATAGGTGATGTTAGGATAGAGTTAAGAGATGTTTAGTTAATTTTAAGATAGAAATAGATAAATTATTAAAAAGAAAGATCACAATAAAAAAAGTGTTATGCGTGTGTATTATAAGTCTTATATAGTTGTATATAGCACCTAGTTAGAAATAAAAATAATAAAATTACTCATCCATGAGGAAATATGGCGCGGATTTCGAATTTTATATTTTAATTTGGAGGGAAATGATGTGATAAAAAGATCAAAAAAAACACTGAACGCCAAATTCTATAAAAAATTACCATCCAAAAAAGAAGAAAACGGGATAATAAAAATTTTCCAATATTTAAATTCTCCATACTGTTTAAAAATAAGTGTATTTCAATAGCACATAAAAAAGTTCCTATTAATTATGTAATTAAATTTCGTGCATTGCATTTATTGCAAAGTGTGAAAAGATCGGGAAAATAACGTAAAATTAGGAGTTCAATTTTTAAATTAATTCATTTAAGCCATAGATGTAAATAATTCTTGAGAGGTATCTTGAAACTACCTTTTATTTTAAAGTGTAAAAACATAAGCCATTCATTTATAAAAACTATTCTGTAAACACTGAAAATATCTTAGATGGTGAGCTATCTTTTTAAGATATGCGCTTTATTTATTGAAAACGCAATACGCTGCATTTTTAAAAGGTAAATTGCATTTAGAATCATTAAGAACGCAATTGTGAGCTTTAATTAATTATCTTAATCACTTGCGTGTGTAAATATATTAAAAATAAAATATTCATTCTTGTTCAAAAATACCACTTTATGAATTTTAAATTTTATTCTAGTTCCAGAATTTTCGTTATTAATAAATGAATACGTCACATTACTAAGAAATGCCCTAAAAGCCGATTGTTAGTATCAATGAATAAACGCCTTGATTCAAAGAAACGCGCGCCTATTAAAAAGCCACAAAATAAATAAGATAATGCTGATTAATACAGATAAAAAGAAACCGCGACCATCGTGCATTAGAAAAAAATAGGCGACGCTTTAGGAAAAACATAAATTATAATAACTGAATAACTTACTTAATTAGCTCATTATAACCACAAAATCGGCGTATATATTACATCACCCGAGTGTGTCATGCTTCGAAATAGAACCAGATGAATCTGGAACATGACGTGTAGAGATCTTTTAGTATAAAAACAGGAATTGATTTGAACCAAATCATTCAGTATTCGGGATTCAGAATTAATTGTTTCTACGACATCGAACATGTAAGATTCAAACAGAGCTGCATGCTCTTAATTATTATGCGTTCTGAAACTTATACGTTTCGAGTGGTTTGAAATCTATTTCATCAACGTTTCACAACAACAAACATAGAATTTATCAAGCGTGTTTATTTGACCCGTCATAGTAAATTGAAATAAAGTGCAAGCATAATTCGAGATAACACATGACTTTATTTAATTGCGATATAAACGTAGTCAATTAACTGTAATAATTATTGATTGTTAAAAGTATTATAGGCGGGTTATATAATTTATTAGTATTGCCAACCGTGAAAGCGGATATTGATGGAAACGTAATATTTAATAAGAAAAATGCATACAAGTTTTAACACAGCGAAATGAACGTAACTAAGGAACTTTCCGTTTTTCTGAATTAGCACTATCTTGCGTGTGAAAGTTCTTCGTGCCAAGACGATGAGGTCATAGGTGCCAGCGTGATATACTATGAATCAAAACAAATGAATAATAAAACTGTAATAATTTAGATTACAAAATAAGCACATTATATTCTTAATCTTAAAAACCGCCATAATGAATTTATCAAATTCTGGGCATGAACAATATAAGATACAAAAATACCTTTTTAAATCAAGAATGTATGCAACCTAAAAATTATAATTCTTAAAGGAAAGAACACAACCCTATTGGTGGGATTTACCAATTCAAAAACAATAAAATGTAATATGATTATAAACATTTCAATGAACGTCACACATTTTTGTATGGAAAATATGCTAATTCTTAAAAGACGCAGTTAACAACTGCAATGGCTTATATTAGTAAAATCGAATACAATGAAGTATCTGCTTCTTTCCCGACCTCACCGGTAGCTGTTTCATTTAGTACGTTTAACAAAACATTAATATGGAATACCTATAATTGATAAAAATGCAAAAGCTACAGTTTAGAATTATTTTCATAAACGAAATAAAAATAGACTACGCCATTAAAATCGATCTGTTCTAATATTAACCTTATTTAGTAAACACTGCATGTAAAAGCTGGTATTTTTCATGAGTTTTTGTCGTTCTCTTTAAAAAATTTACGTGTTTGTATTGTTTAAAACTTGCACCCTGCAATATATAATTTTGTCAATGTCATGTATGCCATCTTTAAAATTGTTGGGTTTATCTTGTTCATAAATTAAAAAAACAGTTTGTATAATTCATAAAGTGAATTTAAAATTGCAACTGAATAAATAATTTGCCATTATTTAGATAAACAGGGTTGTGAATTAACTCGGAGCTCGATACTTGTAAACACGAAATGGGTAAAAAGTGTGTTTTAAATTAATAATACTAGTATTAGGGCAAAACGTTTCATAAACCTGTAATTCAGTTTAGTCACGTAACATTATTATTCACCTATTTTATTATAAAGAATTTGTATTCCATATTAAAATTAAGCATTTTTCTGAAATGCAAATTTGCGTTCGAATACTGATATTTTCATTCAAAACTAAACATTTCGATTCTGGATGGACCTACATCTTGAGGAAATTCTAGATTACTAGAACGGGTAGGATGGCTTGCGTGTTTCGGTGAGCTAAACAACTGAACTACAGGTTTAACCAAATTAGTGGGGTCTTTAATAAGGAACCAGAATAAGACAGGTCCCTAAAATAAGACAGCAGCTCTTCAGTACTTTGAGTGGCAAAGACCATAGGGGTCAGTATGGCATTCTAAGACACACTGCTGCGATGTGAAAAGCTACGGGAACCATCACATAATCTCTCAAGTACATAGCGTACTTAAATTGTTGTTTAAGATGATGGCGTTCTCTAGGGTAAAACATTCTGGAGTTAAAATGGTCCTTACATGTGATTCCAATGCTCCACCCGAAGATACTACATTGGCCAGGAAGTGAGTCTTTTTAACCTGGAAAATTTGGAATTTTGCCGAACCCCAACCGTTGCAAGCAAGATAGGGATCTTTAACGTGCATGACAACACTCATACATGGGACCTTCATTATACTTCTCATCCGAACGAGTACGCATTTTTGTGAAAAATGCTCATCTAACATTTTTCAAGTGGAACGTGTCGGGATTTGAACCCGGGACCTTGGGTGTTGTAGTCACACGAATTCCAACTACACCACTGAACCGCCCGTACCTTTTCACATGCCACTGAATATCGGTGAAATAGAGCATATATTTAGAAATAATGGCAGAGGAACCTAGCTGTATATAGGCTGTTGTGGTAATTTTAGGGAACTGTGTAGGTTAACTCAGAATAGAAATAAGTGGAGATACACGTCCAACTAGTTTCAAGACAAAAAATCTAATGACGAAAAAATAAGTGCACTTAAATATGATGATTATTATAAACAACTACAGATGTTGGTTGTGAAATATTTTTAACTAATGTTGATTGCGCGAAATGATATATTGGAAAAACTATTAATTCGGCACATGTTCAAGTGCTGGGGAAACTTGGCAGTCACAGCAAGTTCCAACCAAGGTGGGGATCTTTAACGTGCGTGTTAACACTCACACACGAAACCTCCTTTTTACCTCTCATCCGAATGAGGCTGTATTTTTGTGAAAAATGCTCGCTTAACATTTTTCAAGCGGACCGTGTCGGGATACGAACCCGGGACCTTGGGCGTAGTTAGTTAAAATAGTCCACCTTTCGAATCTCAGCGAGGGGACTACTTCGGAGGACGTGATCAGAAAGTTTAAAAGAGGGGCTGGAAACATTTTGCGAGTCGGAGCGTGGAAAGTATAAAGCAAGTAGCTAAGCTAGAGAATTTAAAACTGAAACGTATAAGTTAGCATTTGACATAATAGGAATATTAGCGAAGTTGGGTGGTAAGACTTGTGGAATTTTTGGAACGAAGACTTTTGGGTAATTCATTTAAGATCAGAGGAGGCATATTCAGGTGTGGGGATAGTTATGCAAAAAAAATAGAATACTGTGTATAAAACTACTTACAAAAGAACAAAAGAGTACTCCTGGTTAGATTAAAATCTAAACTGGTACATACTGTAATAATACAAGTATACATGCCCACCTCTAGCTACAGTGATGAAGGGGGAGAAGCGATCTACAAAGATATCAAAGACATTCTAAGATGCGTAAAAAAACATGAAAATTTAATAGCTACGGGGAATTTTTATGTAGTTGTAGGTGAGTTTATTTGTAGGTACGAGAAATAAGCTGGTGCAATTTTGCGACAAAAACAATTTAACCATCACAAACACATTATTTCAACATCATGCTAGAAGACGATATACGTGGAAGATGCTATGAAATATAGGAAGATATCAAATAGATTACATTCTTGTTAGACAACGGTTTAGGAATCAAGTAAAAGACTGTAGAAGCTATCTAGAAGCAGATGTAGACACTGGCCACAACATCGCAATTATGAAGGCCGCTCTTAAATTTAAAAATTTGAAAAAGGAAACGGAAAAAGGTACCTTGACTTTGAGAAGCTAAAAGATAAAGATATCCACGAAAGATTTGAAAAAGAGTCAAATGAATTGCTGAAAGAAATTTCTGATACTAAGGAAGTAGAAAAAGAATGAAATAACATTAAATCCAGCTTAGACATTGCGGTCAGAGATATTTCGGGATATACACAAAGAGAAAATAAAAATCATGGATAACAAAGGATATTTTGAATTTAGTAGAAGAAAGACAAAGCAGGAAAGAGATACAAAGTCATAAAATGAGAAATTATTAGTAAATGCAGGAAAGTAAAGATAAATGCACTGATGAAGAGTGTAAAGAGGTACAAAATAAGATGTAAATAAAAAAGACAGGCAAAGCATACAAACTAGAATGAATTTTAGGGATATATAACCATATAGCAAAGATATAAGGGGTACAAAAGCAGACATCATAGAAAATGTTGTGAAAGTGGTTGTATGGCAGGAATATATACGGAATTTATACGAAGGACAAGAACTAACAGCACTAGAACAGGAATCAGACATTGAAAAGGAGGATTTCGTATATCCTATACTTAGAGAGGATTTTGAGTTAGCATTAAACGGTCTGAAAAACGGTAAGGCACAGGGTTTAGATAAGGCGCAAGCAGAAACTCTAAAAGCAGCTGGATAAGCAGTAACAGAACGTCTTTTCCAACTTGTAAGCCCGAAAATTTCAAACGTAGCATCATAGTCACCATATCAAAAAGGAAGGTGAGGATAGATTTGAAAATTTTCGAACAATCAGTTTAATAGCACGCGCGTTAAAACATTAACTAGGATTGTACAAAGACGGATGGAAAAACGGGCTCATGAAATACTAGGGGACGATCAATTTGTGTTTAGGTAAAAAAGGGGAAGCTCTGAAGGTGATAATGGAGAAAACAATAGAAAAAGAAGAAAGCGTGTATATAGAGTTTGTAGATTTGGAAAAAGCATTCGACAACGTAAAATGAAAAAAAATGTTCGAAATGTTCAAAAAGATTGGAATTAGTTTACGGGATAGACGGATAGCAGATAGTTTATACAAAAAGCAAACAGCTGTAATAGAATTAGAACAGAAATGGAGAGAAGTATTGGGAAAGGGGCGAGACAAGGATGTGCTCTAACCCCCGTTAATTTTTGCATTGTACATCGAGGAGGCAATGAATAATGTCAAATGCGGAAAAACATCTGGAATTATCATGCAGAGACCTAAGATTAATATGCTTAGATTTTGGGATGATATAGCGGTATTAGCATGTAGCAAGGAAGAGTTAGACGCATTTCTTCATAAAACGGAAACATTTCTAATAGAGAGATATGGTGTGTAAATTAACAAAAATAAAACTAAAGTATTAGTATGTAAAAGAGGGGAAAATGAATCAAAAACCAGAACACAACTAGGAAACGAGAACTTACAAGAGGTTAAGGATTTCTGCTACCTAGGAATCCAAAAGTAAAAAGAGATAAAACAAGTATTTGCACAGTCATACTGAATTTAACAGAAAAAGACAACAAACATAGAAAAAAGGAAAAGATTGCTGAAAGCATATGTGTACTGCACAGTACTGCACGGCCGTGAAACTTGAACAGTAGGATAAGCGAACAGGAAAAGGACAGGAGCCTTTAAAATGTGGTGATACAGAAGTCTGATGAACAAATCAAGGATAGACAATGTTAAAAACAAAGTGGTTCTAGAAATTGTAGGGAAAGAAAGTATTATGTGGAAAACAGTAAAAATTAGGAGAAACAGTATAGTATGTCACATACTAAGGCATGTGAGAATAGTGCGGAAAATAGTAGGAACAGAGGTCCGAAAAAAGAGAGGTGTGGGTAGAGCTAGGTTAGACTATTGCACATAGCCAAAAATGTAGGTTGTGGGAATTTCAGGGAAATGTGTAGGTTAGCTCGCAATTGAAATCAATGGAGGTATGCGTCCAAGCAGTTCCAAGACGGAAATCTTATTAACGAAAAAGCGATTGTCCTTATACCTGATGGTTTTGATAAACAGTTAAAGATGCTGGTTTTGCAATATTCTCAACTAATGTTGATTGTGCAAAAAGATTTGTTGAAAACTATTAATTCAGGTTGGGCATGATGGTAGCGCATGTTGCTTAACTTCCTTTACGTAACGTTGAATATCGGAGAAATAGAGTATATATTTAGAAATAAATAGAAGGGGAACCCTGCTGTATCTAGCAAGAAAGAACAGTTGCTATGTTCGAAAACAACAAACATGGAAACAAGGAAAAATTGTTGAAAGCATATTTGTAAAGCCCAACGCTGTAAGGCTATGTAATGGGAACAGTAGGAGGAGCAGACAGAAAAAGGTAGAAGCCTTTTGGAGGGTGGTTCTTCAGATGTATGATGATGACTGCATGGACAGACAAAGTTAATAACAAAGCGGTTCTAGAAATAGTAGGGGAAGAAGGATATCTGTGAAAAACGAAAAAAAAAGAATAAGTAGGAGGATGAGATATGTTCTGAGGCATTTGGGGAATAGTGCAAGATATGTTACAAACACAGATAGGAAGAAAAAGAGGTTTAGGTAGAGGTAGACCTCAATTATGCAATTGCACACAGATAGCGTAACGCGCAGGCAGTAGGAATTTCGGGTAAATGTGTAGGTTAGCTCAGAATAGGAAACTATTTAGTTGCACGTCTAACCAGTTTCAGGATTGTAGATCTAATGAAGATGATTAAACATTTTTACTACTAAATGTTATCGTTTGAATAAAAAATTCGATATGGCATCTTTTATAGTGAGACCATTTTTTCACTCCGACTTTGTGTTCATACTAAGTAATAGCGTATATGTTTTCTAAAAACGTTGTTTTGTACAAGATGTTAGGACAATCCGCTTACAGCTGGAGAAACATTGCAAATCGTTACCAGATTTTAATGTTGAAACAATGATAGTATTCTTTCAGGTGTCCGAATATTGTACTAATTTTGATAAATATAATTTAATGATTTCTGATGCTTCTTTTTTTCTAATTCTGCAAACCTTGTACTTTGGAATATAACTCACCATCAGCATCTCGGAAACGATAAAAGATACAAGTTCGGTTATTTATAGAATACTTGGACCTTTAAATATTTTGTTACGCGCTAAATTGACGTTAAGAGTTCCAAAATCTAACATAAAGACATTTTAAAACAATTTCACGACGAAGTTGCAGCCAGTTATCTAGTCATCAAAACTTATGAACGGATAGCTCAGAAATATTTTTGGTCCACATTGTGTATTGATGTAACTGTACTTAAACCATTGGTCAGGGTTTTGTCGTAGCATTTTATCGGTTGAAAGATTCTGTTCCGATGTATGAGTAATACAAGTTGCTACGTGCAGCGACGTAGTCAACAAAAAAAGACAACAAAGAAGAAAGAAAGAAAAATTGACCGGGCTCAATCGGTGAGTGGGCGGGGTATAATACATACAAAAATTAAATAAGGCCTAAAATAAAAATAAATTGTTAACCGCTCCGTACAACCTGTAGGCGAAATCCCCACCTGCATTTATACCTAAATAAAGAAAAACAAAGGAAATAACACATTAACAAAAGAACTTGCTACGTACCTGGACGTAGCCGAAGGAAAAGTAAACACCAGGCTAACTACCAACCGCGGAGAGTGGGTGAGTCACCTATATACCAAAAAAATAAAAAATAAAGTACATCGTCCACGATTATCTATTAACAAAATAAAAAAAATTAATTACATACATAATCGGTACAAACAAGAGAACGCAATAAAATAAACGTTATCATTTCAACTTCAACAATTATATTATACGGACAAATTGGACAGTGAATCCAGGAATTGCGCATTTCGCCGCTAACATGTAACAAACTCAGTAAAGAAAGGAAAATTAAAACTTAAAGTTTTTCAATTGCAAATATGTTAAATTTTAAAGTATTGAAGGCAAATTTAGGTTTTAAATGTAGTACAGGTGTTAAACTTAACCATTGTAGCAAGAATTAAAGACGTATACCCAGAAGCACTAACGCAACCAGCTGTTAAACAAGTATGGTGGACTGGTTTTACACCATCCACCGTTGATAAATAAAAATCCTTGACATGCATAACAGAATACAAAACACATACCTCTCTGCGTCAGGATACTTAACTTGCCAATTGCTGGGAGGAAGAAATCGGCAAAACAATGTAGCTACCATCGTAATTATAGTAACTGGTACACGGCAGCGTACAGGTGGGCTACACCCAGAAAAAATGCCTTTGGCTTCCAGCAAAAAAAAACAAATACACGCAAGGCATCTCTAATTGACAGGACAACAATAAACCTGCATTGCTTTTAAAGTGATAAAACGAGTAATGTAGAACATATTTTGTCGCACGGGCTGCATAATCAAATTCAGAATGAATTTAAATGACGCCAATTCAAAATCCAAACATTCGTGTTATAGGAACGCGATTTTAAACTCGAAAACACGGTTTTACTGGAGAATAGTGAGCGACCTTATTGCAACAAGTCGTTACTTTGTTATAATAGGGAAAACCCATTATACGCGGTTGTAATGTTGATCAAATTGAAGGTTACCTACAAACAGGCTATGAACTATTTAGTTATAGCATAATAAACTTTACGTTTCAAAGCGAACAGATTTAAATTGAGGAATTATTTGAAAGCGTATTAATTGTAGAAAATAAAATATACAGGATGTAAACTATTTAATTTTAACCTAAACTTGTCGCTGTTAAAGAAAAAAGGATTTGAGTTGAAAATTTATTGGACCGCGTATTGATTAGTAATAGGTAAAAATATACGGAATGTTCGAAATAAACGTAACAAACTCTAATTAGCATAAAAAGAAAAAGAAACATTACAATGGGCATTAACCCGGTTTAAGTAAGTAAGAATAAATCATATATATTAGTATTTGCTAGCTAGTGTATTTGTATGCCAGATTTCACAATTTCGTTTAGTAATCATAATATTATGATACCTCACATAGGCTCTAATAATGCTAACAAATAGCCTACAATTACAAATACAATGGCAATAACGTCTTCCAATGTGCCAGCAAGTTCTTATCCCATTCTCGCATTAATAGATAGTAAGTAGTTAAAGTTAAGCGTAATATAGTAACCCCATGGCAATAGATCCCAGTATCATAAATCATTTTCGTACATACAATTAATTCGAGACCTGTATGAGCCCCAAACAGTAAAATCTTAGTGGACAAGGTCTCGATACAAGCAGGAAAGAAACACTCACCTACGTCTCTACGGCGTTGGATCTTTCATTCGCTCCTCGAACCGTTGCGGGCCAGATAGACCTGAGATTACGTAACGGGTGCAGCCTTCTATACCCCAAGGAGCGTCACTTCAAAGGACTATCGTGTCCCCCGCAGGAAGCTGGAATGATTACAAAAAATATTAATTTATTTACGCCGACAAGAACGGGTTTATAAAACCATCAATACACACCACGCTGTAAAACGTGAGCGAAATTTTCATAAAGAATAACGGAACGAAAAATCAAGCAATTACGACGAGTGCTTTTTAACATTTTGAAAAGAAAGTGAACATAAATTTGTTTAATTAAACAACCAAAGCTCCAAGTCATATTGTGGTTATCTAAACGTGATTGGGAAGCTTGGAAACAAGCTTTTATCGGATAGTACGCGACTTTAGTTTGACGAGTCTTTAGATACAAGCGATAGAGAAAGCAATTATACGTTATCGGAATGTTTTACAAATTAAAGGATACCTAAAACAAGGTATTAACTTATTTAAATTTTATCATAAACTTGTCGTTTCCAAGTAAATAGATTTGAATTAAACAATTATTGTAAAGCGGGCTTATAATGAACAGGTAAAATCTACAGGATGTTGATGAAGGATTTAAGAATAGCAACAAAATCGATTTAACTGAAAAACAAATTAAAGGGAAAAAGGGGAATTTAATTTATCTCGAAAATGAACGTAACAAAGTTTCACGTAGTGAGCAACGTTTGCACGCAATTTAGGCAAAAACGTTTTTGAGCTATCCGTTTATAAGTTTCACAAATGTCTAGAGTACCGGCAGTTACTTCGTCGTAAAATTGTTTCATAAAATCTCAACGTTTAGATTTTGGAACGACTTCCTTCCAATTTTCTACATCATCCATCAAATTAGAAAATTTAGTTGTTATATATGTATATAATTTAATGTCAATTTCGCTCGTAACAGATTTTTGAGACCTTACTTTCGGCGCCAGAAGTCTGCTGAATAAACTATTATAGCGCCTACCATCGACAATGCTGTAATATATATACATTTTTGTATATTTTTTATTTCTTTATCCTCGTGACTATCAGCTATAAATCAAACCTCCCAATTTTCTAAACCTTGATCTGATATCACGGGATCGAGAATTTTTTCTTTTTCTTTTAAGCCCAAGGTAATGTCGGATGGAAAATGGCTTGAGACAAAGAAAACTCTTAAGATATAAACGGCTAGTCGAGTGTTAGCTCTGGGTAGATCATGAGCTTGGGTCATGGGTGAATAATAGACCAAAAATACCTTTAATGAGCGCCACCGTATTTTTAATACAGTAACCAACAAAATTTAACTGTGCTTGTATAAGGGGAATGCGGAAACCTTATCTTAACACCACTAACATAGCCATAAAACTTAAATTTCACTCTTTCGTACACACTTACCAAGACCTCAACCACCAGATGTCAAGCAGATGTCTCAGCTTTACCTGTGAACAAACAAAAGCACAACATGGACACCATTTGTGTCCTCAAAAGCATTTGCCAAAAATAGAATGATATAATTTAGGCATCTAAAATATACTAAGGGAATTCATTTTCATTACACACTCTTTTTACTTAAGGAGGACTTGCACTATTTTCTATTTTATTAAATGTTGAATAATAAAACGTCTTTCAAAAACAAAAGGAATTCTATTTGAATAAATGTCTGATTATTTACAGGTGACTGCAATATTTCAGTTTGTATCATTGTCATATTTTTTCATAATAATTCTAGTGAAATTTAACATTCAATATTAAGATCTATAAGTAGATCATTTGTATAACATTAAATTAGATAGACATGTAATTTATTAATTGTTCATAACACATAAGATTACTTTAATCATAGAAGTACTTCATTGATTATTACAACAAAAATTGGTTATCAAAGAGCAGAGATTGTAAAATGTAAATATTCTAATTTAATTGTAATCTACTAAAAACACGCGAATTTCCTACACCAATGAAAGTGCTTTTACACGATCTGAAAGTCTTTAAACATAATGTAAAATTAACCAAGACAGCATATGGCGTCTAGATTAGAAAACAGAATCTATAATATTTTTTGTCTGACATAAGTTGTCATCCTAAATTTCTTAAAATACATTATTTGAATGCGTGTGCAAACAAACTGACAAGCAAGATATTTATACGTTAATGTTACTAACTTCTTAAAAAAACTACTTTATATTTTCGTTACTCTAATATATAATGTTGGATAATTCGTCATAATTTACTATAAATTGAAAGCTATGAAAGGTTGTAAACACTCACGTGCATCTAAATGTACAGCTGGTGTTAGCCTTGACGACAGCTGTTGAACATTTTCAGCGTAATATCCGTGTGTCATTAAACATCGGTAAGATTGAAATTTCTAGATTCCATGTAGGATGAATTTTTACTTTATTGCATGTTAAACTGAATAGAACGAAACCATAAATCTTTGCTTTAAATTACTGCTACGGAAATTTGTTTTTAGTTCATTATCGAAAATTGTTGTTGAAGATATGTCCTCAAGATATTGCACTATATGAAAAATATTAGAATAATTTATTGTATTAATATATACTAACTGTCTCAAATGATGTCCTAAAGGAGTTCCATATTCTCAGGCCTGTCGGGATCAACTAACTTACTTGAAGCGAGGCTTATCAAACATCGTGCTCACGCAACCGCTGTTAGGCTCGACCTCCAGACCGTAAGAATCTATTATTCTCTACTTTTTCTTTTTGACTTTATTAGATGCCACGTGTTTTAACAGGGCCATTTTGACTTTATCACGTCTACAAAAGCGTCTTGCACTCTCGGACGTTGGGAATAAAGTGTCCACTCACAACTTGACAGCGCTTGGCAACAAACTTTAAAGTATAGAAATACTAGAATCTATATATTACTACAAATTTTATATATTAATTTTTATTGGTGGATAATTCACAAATTAAATGCTTTAAAATACAGCTGTTTTATTTTATTTTATTTACCTAAATGTAACTAGGAAAAAAAATACGTTACAATGCCATAATCAAATATGACCATCCATTCGTTTTAACCATTACAGATGGAACGATATCAACATAAATTACCTACGATTTCTAGATTTAAAGCTTTCACAGTTATTTTTTTTTAATTTTATAGTCACCATTTCTTAATTTTACACCATTCGAGTGACAATCAAATTAGTTTTTTTGACTGGTAACGAACATAACCATTTTTCTAGAAGATATATTAGAATTTAGTTCTTCAAACTAACTTTATGAAATCACAAATGTTTCCAAAAATGTTTGACACAATAATAACAAGACAGATTGTATCATCTTAATAGAGAGGGTGACTGTTTGCAAGTGGCGCGTGTATTTATGGAGTTTCTTAGTTTTCGTTGGTTAAATTTTTTTGTCTGGTGTTAGATCGCTGAAGTAAAACGAGACGCGAATAACGTCTATATTTATAGCAACTGAAATTGTGTGTTCGCGTATGTAGCTTATGCAAATGTTCATCTATACACGCAATAGTCACTCCGCACATTTGTAATGATTTCTAGAAATTTTGGCTATATCTGGCAGGTTTTTAAGATCGCAAAACCCAATGTATGAAACGTGTAGACACAACTACCTACTAAGTTTGAGCCTTAGGCGAAAAATTCTTCTGGAGTGCGGTATTGATGATTCTTGTGTGAGAAAAATAATTAAACATGACTATAAATTTAAGTCCATATAGTAGCGTTAGGAGACTGAATTTTTGTAATTAATTTCGTAAAAACTGCAGCAAGAAGGATATTACGTGCGGACTAGTCCTCATTTGCAAACTTGGAATAGTTTAACGGAGAGATCTTAATCATTATACACAAGTTCGATATTCCTTGAACGCACAAGGTATAGTTCATTCGCCTTAACTTTAGTATGACGTCACAACTGGATAAAATGCGACATTATCGATGTTAGTTTTAATTCTAATATAATTAATTAAAGCTATACGAATATTTCCATTGGCATGAGGAATTGGTGGCAACACCGTACAGAACCACTAATCTTTTAATGGCAATATACAGGAAGTTTATAAAAGAACTTGATTTAAAAAAATCATAATTAAAAAACGAAACCAGTAATAACCTTTCGTGGTTTGGTTTATTCAATCGAGTGAATATGGGGGTGATGCACCTACTAACAAAACTATTCTGCAGTGGTATATTCACTTTCGGGAAACAGGTAGTGTCTTAAAAATTAAGCCACCGGGTAGGCCTTTAGTCTCTGAACAGAATGTGGAACGGATCCGTACATCTTGTATTCGTAGCCCTAAAAAGTCATTGGCAAGGCGAAGTTTGGAGTTGGGAATACCTAAGTCTACCGTGTACAAAGTGATGACTTAAATTACGTGGGTATAAGATTCAACTTCTGCATGAAATCAAGCCCAACGATAAAGTGAAAAGATCCGATTTAGCAGTCTACATTTGAACAGGATTGAAGAAAATGAGAACATCCTACGAAATGTTATGTTTTCAAATGAGGCGATTTTTCACGAAAGTGGCCCTGTCAACTGACACAACTGTAGAATTTGGGGGTCTGAGTCACCGCATGAATTCATAGAACATCAGCGGGACTCTCCCAAAGCAAATGTTTGGAGTGGATTGATGCATGATCGTATTGTAGGACTTTTCATCTTTGCAAAAAAGACAATTAATGGGGATATTTATTGTGAAATGCTTGAACTATACGTTTTCCCACAGATAGATGATATCGAACTAGAAAAGGAATCGATTGTCTTCCAACAAGACGGCGCGCCACTTCATTATAGCAACCGTGTCCGTGATGCGTTGAACTTGCGTTTCCCTAACAGGTGGATTGGTAGACGTGGCCCGATTGCATGGCTACCAAGGAACCCAGATCTGATTACACTAGATTTTTTTTTTGGGGACATGTAAAAACATAGTTCATTCCGAGAAGATCCGTGACATTACTCATTTGAGGAAGAAGATTGCTGCAACTGTAGCATCCGTCACGCCTAATATGCTCCTAAATACCTGGGAAGAAACTGATTATCGTTTAGATGTGGCCAGAGCAACAAATGGTGCACATATAGAACTTTATTAGGTATCAAAAAAAAACTTGAGAAGATTCTCTTTAATACTATATAGGTTTAATAACTATTATTTTAACCTTACTGTGTACAAATAAAACTTTAAATCAAGGGGTTCTTTTAAACTTTCTGTATTTCAAGCGCAATTCTAGGCATTCATTTGGATACATTTGCCAACACTTCATTACTAAATTAATAGTACGTTGTTTTCATGCATGAGTTGAGTATGACTTAATTTAAAATATCTTGAAAATGGAAAGCTCTACAGAGAGTAACCAAGAGTACCTTTTTTGTGGCAAATTGTCTGAGGAATAATTATGAGTTTTAATTTTTAGGAAATGCAGGGTGATCCAAAATATAGGTCAAAATTGTTTGATAACCCCTCTTATTCTACGCCAATGGATTATCCTATTTTGTCAAAATTAAGTGTAAAATTCGTATTAGTAAGCAACTAACGTGTATCTATTTTCAAGTTATAGTCGCTAAACTAAATGGAAATATTCTAAAAACCTGTATTTTTCAATACCAGTTCATCACTCCGTATAATGGAAACGGGTTGATTTACAGGAAACTGTTATCCAATTTTTCTTGATAACTCGTTAAAATCTATATATTCCTCAATTTACGGTCCTTTATTCTGAAGCACCCTGTATATATAAAACTTATGTGTTACGCAAATATGCTTTTCTTTATACCGCAGGAACCTGAAAACGAATCATTTAATTAATTAGACTTTAATAAAATTTTAATCAAACACAACTATACTCTATTTTATTATGCATTGTAGCCGCAAGCTATTTATCATTATAGTAGTTGAAACATTATTTTGGAAAAGAGCTTTGTTCCGTTTGCTAGCAGCGCTAGATTGTAGTTTTATAGCGAGAGTGAGAAATGTCTAAATCAACAAGTATATTGAAGTATATTTAGTCGTAAAACTCGACCTCTTGGGTAAAAGACCTCCAGAACTATATAGTACACATTGACTCGGGGTTAGTCTTCTAAATCAAGTTTAATTCAACCCAAAGTTTAAACTGCTTTATAAAGTGCTTTTATTTATACGTAAAGGTCGGAAATTGATTAAAACCGTCATGCTCGTATAAGTATGTAAATTTTTAAATTGCATTACGCCGAACCTTAATCACAAAATGATTTAATTCGCGTTTCGGCCTTAGATGTCATACTATGAAGCATTTTTAGTTTGTTAATGTAATTAAGCAGTTTAAAAAATTATTGAATTTGATGATAGTTAGTAAATCACCATGTATATGGCTAGTGTTAGATTTTAGTTTTTGAAAACAAATTTTCTTTACATATCCAAATGTTCCAAAAGAACTTTCGTTAGTTTTTTTTAGAATTGCAAAAGCATTAAAAAGTCACCTTTAAAATTATTTATTGAAATAGAAAACGTCGTTTAGCTATAATATAAGTATTTATAACTCGTTATTTCTGGTATTATCAAGCCGCACGAGCACTGTTGACGGTCGTTGTAGAGATAGATGGCTTTCTCGTAAACAGACAGTCGTATTCCAGCCACTATGTGATCAACATGTCTGCCCAAATTAATATGTTGAACTGCGATCTGTGCATAGCTTTTTAAAATAGTCCTCTCAGAGTCCTTGTCAACGATGTTGTAAATTGGACGATATGGTTTGTAAAATCTATCAGTTTTAATATATATATAAAATACTCAAATTTAGACCAGGGTAGAAAATTAATTAACGACATCAAATAATTTTAATCACCGTGTATAAGGACGCTTTCTATAAAAAGAAGCAGAATTAAAATGCTCAACGTGTATTTAATTTAATTGTTCCAAGAAACAAATAGAAATTACGTGCAAAATTTATATTAATTAATTCAATTTTTAAGTAATGGGTATTAAACAAAGTGTACAAATAATAAATTAATATTTAGTGCGTATTCGCTAAAAATTAAAGGGTAGAAGTCAATGCCATTTATTATTATTTTAGTTGGAGTTAATTGAACCATTATTAATAATATAATAAACATAAAAGCCTGTGAAAATCCAAGGTTAAAATACCATGAAATAAAAGCTCTGAGAATTATATTAAAACGTTAATTAGGAGCACACACCTGCGTATTTTTAAAAGTCAATTTTAGTTTAATTTGTTTGGATAAACATGAAAATTCTGCGCATATTGCAAACGGTCGGATAAACCGTAGCTTATATTAACGGGAAGGTTAGATGTGGGGTTATTTAACTCAAGTAAGTCACGTACGAATCCACGTGGATTGAAATAGCCCATAATGCAGAGTATTAATTTGTACCACTCAGGCCAAGGTAGAAAAGGAAGGATAAAATGCTTCAAGCAGAGAAACTAATAATTAAAGGCGTGATTTGTGTAGCGTCACGAGGGCTACGATTGGTTGTAATAAGATGCAGATATGAGAGATGTAAACGTAACGATTTCTATACAAAATTAATTAGTTATTCTCGGACGTGTTTGCAAGCCGTGTGAAAATTTCTTAGATTTTCAACTGGCGCGTGTGCAAATTTAATAGAACCGCGTGCCGGACTGTCGAAAAGGGAACAGTATGCGAAATTCTAAAAACTGGCCGTCGCGGGACAAAACCGACATGCAGGCGAGCTATTATATAAACCCGTGTTTATAGGAGTTTCGCTCTCTCTTAGATTTTCGATTTTGATTCAATACTTTAAACAGTTTGCTTTTATATTGTGGTGATTATTGAATACTTTAAAACAGTTTGCTCTTTACGTGCTACGATACAAGTTATTATGCATTAGTGCACTTAGAAAAGAAGATACAAGGTAATAAAGTCTAGTTATATTTGCGAGTATTACTGTACCAATTATCGAAATTAGTAACGATAAATGAATAAACAAAAGTAGGCAGTTTTGGGGTATAGCGTGAAAGAAGTATGAATTTCTTTGCTATTTTTCGGGGGTGTTAATAATTAAATGTTATTCCTAATCGTGATTGGATCCACAAAACAAAATTTTGATATACTTAGATGAGTTCCTGAGAAGCCCTGAAACAACTTTAGATGAATAGTGGTGTAGAAAATTTTAAAAGCGTTCAGAATCAGAAGCCGTAAACATAACCCGGAATGGTGTGATTAACAAAGGACGATGTACATTGGAGCCACGAGTGCATTAACCTTCAGGTAAATTATACAATTTTGTTAGAACTTTGATGTTTTGGTGTGTGTTGGATATCTTTATAATTTATTTGATAAAAAATGGACAGTAGTGAATTTGTATAAACAACAAATTCTGAATTTAAGGTAAAATTTTCTTGTTTAAGTAGAAAGGAGTATTTAGCAGTTTATGTTTTGATTATGATGAAAATTTGGGTCTGTCTTTGAGCTCAATTAGACTAACCTGTTTAATTAACGTAAAGGGGTGGAAATGCTCACTTTTATTCAGACTTAGGTCTGCACATATTGTAACTTAATTAGTATGCATCCTACCAGGACTTTAATTCTGGATGCAAATTAAAAATGATGACAAATTTAAACTTGAAATTTTATGATACTGAAATTTATGCTGAAATTTAATTTTGAAATTTTAATGTATTATGAATATTGATGTAAATAGATTTAACGTTGATGTTTGTGGTAGGAATGTGTTTTTTTTTTAATGAATGAGGAAGAAAGCTATCTAGGGGAGCAGCCGAGGCGGTAAGAGTACAGAGGCGCTTATCAGAAGAGATTCAACAGGGCGAGAATCACAGCAAATCTTGGTGCCCAGTTTGAAAGGCTCGAATATTTTTTTTTACTCTGGTGAGGCTTTTTGTAGCATACACAGCAATATATATATATATATATATATATATATATTTCTGTAATATTTGGAGGTTAAAACGGCATTAGTATTGAATTTGGGTAATTATTTCAGGACTCAACAAAGAAAATACAAATAACAAGGCGAAACGGTTTTCTCCTGTGCTGTGAGAGAGCTTACTCGACACTGTCCAAAACAGGCAACATTTTCTTGCAAACACTGTGACAACGAGTAACTTCTACTATCTTTATTTTACCTTGAAATACCCAAGGAATTGAATGATGTTTACTTTCAGGTTTATTTGCATATGTCTAACCTTCATCACTACCAACGTTCTCATATACCAAGCTTGATGTTCCAGAGTTAAATAGTTCAAGCATTTCTTGGTATGATTTTACACAACCAACTTTTGAACTTGGCTATTGTGGGGGATCTAACGTGAACATAACTTTTCAACACTTAAGCCATTATGTACAGTTTGATTAAACTTTTTCATGTCTATACTTAGGTGTGACTATATTTTATTATATATTGCAAGCCGCTTTGCAATTATCATTATTTGCTAAACAGCATTAATGTTTTACTTTGTTTTTGATGTTGTTGGTCGATCTTCACAAAGTTCATTACCAAAGGTCATAATGACATAACTTAAATTTTTAACATCACCGAAACGCAGTTGCTCTTAATTTTGTTTTCGCCTTAAATGTAGTATTTAACTTCTGATTTACCACTTTTCACTTTCTTTTAGTCGAAAATAGAATAAAATATTGCTCGAAAATGCTCAAGATTCAAACTAAAAGCTTCTTCAAACGTTTCTAACTTTGGAATGATGCTGTATTTTATGAGATTTTCAATTTGTCAATTTTTTTTTGATAACACAAATGTCAAAATCTATGAATATTATTTAAGTGTCGAGCATATCATGACTACGCTGATGCTACATTTCGAATATTAGCAGCAGCTTTCCTAGCCCTCGCCATTGCTCATGCTGTAGCGATTCCTGCTGATTTTCAATAGCGTCTTAATTTTCATTTAGTAGAAAAGGAGAATTTTAGCTGTCAATTTTCTGTGATCGAAATCGATCGTATGGTCTACTTGTATTTGATTTGAGTCACTTTTCATTTGTACTTCTTAAACCTCAGACGCAATTAATCCGCTAATGTTTATTTGCACTGATCTGTACGAATCGCCATGTTATCATAGTGTACATTATGGCATACAAGATAAGTAGAGTTGTTCTTGGGGCGGCTTTGTGAATCAAACAGGTTAGCGTATGACTGCCGATGCCGGTCCCGAGTTCGACTCCCTACCCAGACCGCTTGAAAAATGTTAGAAATTTCTTACAAAAATGCGCCTTCGTTCGGATGAAAGGTAAAAATGTAGGTTCCATGTGTGAGTGTTGTTACGCACTTTAAAGATACCTACCTTGCTTGGAATAACAAAGGTTAAGCAAAATTCAGAATATGCAGACAAAAAAAGTCGATTTGTAGCCAATATAGTACCTTCGGGAGGAGCATTAGAAAGTCAAATGTATTATCCTTGAAGCGGCTTCGTAGATCACGAGGGTTTGCGTATGACTATTGATCCCAAATTTCCTGGATCGATTCTTGACATGGACAGAATGAAAATTGTTAGGCGAGTATTTATCACAGAAATAGGTCTTCGTTCGGAAGAGTAGTAAATGTAGGACCACTGTATGAGTGTTTCACGCACGCTAAAGATCCCTACCTTGTCTAGAATAGCAAGGGTGCGACAAAATTGAAAATTTCTGGTAAAAGAACTTGCTTCCTGTCGGCTAGGAGAAGAAATCAAATATGTGGCATTTCCGTTGGCGCGTTAAAACTATCTTCATGGTCCTCTAAAGGATGGTCGCATTTGTGCAATTCTAGTAGCAGATTTATACAATATTTTAAGATTTTGTTATATTTTATCGATGTAATATGTTGTTCTAGGTACATATAGAAAAACTGTTAATCTATATTGAAGTGGCGTTTAAATTTGAAATTTACTTATCATTTTGTATCAGTTTGACGCGTATCAATTCTCGTATAGTATTTAATTTTTATATGAAAGTTTGACATACTCATTTTCTGCACATTTTTGTTACTTCCTGTTGGTCATTGGACGATTAACTATCAGTATTTCGCGTGACCGTCGTAAGCTAACGAGAACCAACTCTTTACCGCAAGTAGGGAATGGAATAGCTTTCCTGGCTGTAAATGGATACTTACCAGTATTTTAAAGTGGCGAACAGCTGCAACAAGAACTGTAAAAGACGCTCTCTACATTATTCATTTCCTTCTCGTTACTTATTTTTTTCCTGGGTCTTCTACAGAAGTTGCATCGGAATTTGGTTATTCAACTTCGAAAGTTTTTTAATTATGGTAAGTACTTCATTATAGTGCATACTGGAATTATACGCATATGTAGGGTTATCTAGTAGGGTACTCCGTGCTACTTTTTATTTCTGTGATTTTTCATTAGATTGTGTCTTGAGGAGTTATTCATACCCGTACATATAACCGTCAAATTGACATTTAAAATATACCAACGGGCGAGCAGAATCAAACAATATTGTTATCTAATATCTACATTGTCGTTACCTTAGCCGATAAGACTGGATTTCAACCGCTGTAGTTTGTTGGCAACGTGTTCTTTCTGTGAAATTCTAGTTCCACGATAAACTTGAGAGCTAGTTTTTTATGATTTTTGTGATGTATAGTGGTTGTAAAAAGTATGAAAGTAAATGTTTGAACTGTCTGTGCGCCTGTATGGCTTATCCCTCAGTAAACAAAATGGCATAACCGCTCTACAAGTTGACCAACAACTACCACTGTAAAAAACGTATATATATATATATATATATATATATATATATATATATTGCTGTGAATCCACAAAAATCCGGGAACTACGGTTTTCGAATCGAGCCCCAGCGTTGGGCCGTCAAGAATGCTGTGAATCCTCTCATATCTTCAGGAACTGGCCCTTTCAAGAAAAAAAAATTCGAGCCCCACAGATTGGGCGTCAAGAATGCTGTGAAACCTACAAAATTAACTGGTCCGTTAACTTTCTTCTGTCAATCGCCTCTTCAGTCCCTTCCGCCTCGGCCGCTCACCCAGTTAAAACTTTCATCCTCAATCATAAAAAAACAAACACACTCCTATCACAAACACCAACGTCAACTCTACCCACATCAACATTCACAGTACATCAAAATTTCAAAACCAAAATTCAGCACAAATTTCAGTATCAGAAAATCTCAAGATTAAATTGGTTATCATTTTAATGTGCATCCAGAATTAAAGTCCTTGCAGGATGCCCACCAATCAATACAACAATATATGCAGACCCGAGTCTGAGCACAAAGGGAGCACCCCCCCACGCCAATCAACCAGGTTCGTCCAATTGAGCTCAAAGACATACCCAAACTTTCATCATAATCAAGAACACAAACACCAAACACCCCCCTCTACTTAAACAAGAAAATTTCACCCCAAAATCAAAAATTTGTTGTTAGTACAATTTCACTACTGTCCACCCCAAGTAAACAAATTACAAAGTTATTCAACACACACCAAAACATCAAAAATCGAACAACAAAACATAAGTTACCTGAAGGTTAATGCACTCGTGGCTCCAATGTACATCGTCCTCTGTTAATCACACCAATCCAACTGGGTTATGTTTAGGTCCTCGGATTACTGGTCACCTTTAAAATTTTCTACACCACCATTCATCTAAAGTTGTTTCAGTGCTTTTCCGGAACTCATCTGTGTATATCTGTATCTTGTTTTGTGGATCCAGTCACGTCCACGAACCACTTAATCATTAACACCCCCGAAAAATAGCAAAGAAATTCATACTTCTTTCACGCTATACGCCAAAACTGCCTACTTTTGTGTATTCATTTGTCGTTGCAAATTTGAATAATTGGTACAGTGATACTAGACTTTATTACCTTGTATCTTCTTTTCTAAGTGCACTAAATTACTTTCATTGTAGCACGTAAAGAACAAACTGTTTTAAATCACCAAAATATACGAGCAAACTGTTTAAATTATTCAATCAAAATCGGAAAACTAAAGAGCACTGTTTAACGCATTGAATCAAATCGAAAATCTAAGAGAGAGAAACCCACATTAACACGGGTACATACAATAGCCCGCCCGTGCGTCGGTATTGTCCCCAACACGGCCAGTTTCTAGAATTTCGCATACTATGTTCCCATCTCGACCGCCCGTGCGTCGGTTCTTATTAAATTTGCACTCGCACCAGTTAAATCTCAGAAATTTCGGCACAGCTCGCAACGTCTGGGAATAACTAATTAATTTTTATACAGAAATGTTATTTTTACCTCTCATGTTTGCCTCTTATTTTCAACCAATCGCAACCCAGTGACGTTGCTCACATCACGGCTTTTACTATATGTGTCTCTGTCTTGCGTATATTATCCGTCTCTATCTACCCTGTTCTGAGTGGTACTAATCGATATTCTTTAGTATCGGTTATTTTCAATCCACGTGGACTGTGTAAATAACCCACCTTATTAGCATTTCCCGTAAATATTAAGCGACGGTTTCTCCAACATTCTCTGTAACCATTTGTTATCTACAAAATTTAAGCAGAACATAAAACATTAAAAATACGCAGGTGTTCAAACATAATACTTCTAAATAACACTTCTACGATTTGAATATTATTGGGTTTTTACAAGCTTTTATACATATTAATTCCAATTAAAATAATACCCTTTAATTTTTAGTGAATCCTAATTAAATATTCAATTATTATCTGTACATTTTGTTTAATACTCGTTACCCAAACTTGAATCAATTAATATAAATTTTGCATGTAATTTCCATTTGTTTCTTTACTCGGAATAATTAAATTACACGTAGAGCATTTTAATACTGCTTCTTTTTTTATAGAAAGCGTCTTGTAAATAATTTAAATCTCTTATTTTTAATGAAACGAATGAATTTTTATTCTCCACGGTTTTTTAATAAAGCGTATTATCTAATAAAATTCCTTATACACGGTGATTAAAATTATTTGATGTAATTAATTAATTTTCTACCCTGGTCTAAATATGAGTAATATATATATATATATATATATATATATATATATATATATGTATATTACTGTGGATTTATAGGGTACAATGGACGTCAGATAGGTTTAATAATTATTTATGGCAGGGTAGCCCATAAAAACAAAAATCAATTAGAATTTAAGACGTTTTTCTAACAATAATATAGGAATTTACGATTTACATTAAACTTTAGGGTTAATTTTGCGTAGTTGTAATATAAGTGTAAATACTAATATTAGGTAGGAAACGTAGTTTCGTAAAGCGTAGGCTAACGATTTGTATTTCAAAAGAAGTAGCTTGTAGGTTATTTAATACGAAAGTTTTCAGTTTCTGTATATAGTAAAATGCATAAGTTTAGGAAGATGCATTGTTGAATTGCATAAAATGTACATAATTTAGCATAGTGTAGAGCTTTAATATTGGTTAACCTTGCAAAGGTATAGCGTAGGACGGTGTTGTAGATAAACAACTTATAAACGTCTAAAGGTTCTAAGAAAGAACGTGCAGGCAAACAATTCATTTTTAGCAACAGGAAAACGTTGAAAATATGTTCCTGGTTTAAATTTAAAAAAAGGGAAGGTAGTTTATTTCTAGGATTTTTAGTTAAACGCTCAAGATCGTTACAAACCAATGAACAACAATGTATTTGAGGTAGCGTGGATGGATCGATATTAGATAGAGGAGCCATGTTTTAACATGTATTGAAATGAGACAAAATTTAGATGTGCATTGACTTTGAAACCAACTAGGGGAGACAAGGACACAATAAACGGATAACTGGCATGGGGAATATAGGAAGGGTACTAAATAGAAAACAGAACATTTTTAGATATAAGATAGAACGAGGTGACGGTATATACGTGTATTCGAGAAACGTGTTTTAAATGCTTGTGTTTGTTTCAGTTGACGATGGACTTCAACGAATTCGACGGCCGTTGAAAATTTTAATTAGATTTTCGGAGTAGAGCGTTTATTTTGTATTGAAAATTCTGAGATTTTCGAGACGGTTGGCATACGGATGCCAGTTTTCCACAGAAGTGTTGAAAGTTGATGCGATTTTTAGAATCGACGACGGTTGAGTGTTATTTGTGTAGAGTGTTTTTGAGAATTGTGAACCGTTGTCTAAATTTACCAAGAAAGTTTGTTTGTGCTAAAGGTGTATTTTTGGAAGCAAACCTAGTGGGGGGGGGGAGGTATTTTTGGTCTATATAAACCGCCGAAAAACGGCGAGTCTCTTTCTGTTAAAATTCTTTCAAGCTTCAAACAACTTTAGTACATGAGTCAGGCGATTAGTGAGTTTTGATATTTTATTGAAATCATTTTAATGTACACAAGTTGGTGTACTGTAGAAATAACAGTTTTAAATTTTTTTCAAATATATTTTGAAAAATAAAAGCGTGATGTACTTGTAAGTAGAAATTATTTTTTTAATTTGGTGGCTGGTGCTAGTTGAGCACTCAGATGGAATAGTGGATGTAAATGAAACTTAGCTGATGCGCGGAGAATTGGAGTTATTATAGATCGCAGAAATAAAAATTTGGATAGATGATTGCTGTCTCAAATGGTGTGAGTCAACTTGAATGATTCCAGTACGTGCGGTCGTTGAGGTCAGCGATGGCAAATGGCAGATACCTGTTTGTGCTACATTCCAGGTAATTGATATTTTGCAGACCATTTATTTTTGTAATTATTTGGTGTTATGACGTTCTGTGCTTTTGAGAGTGTATTTTGGTGAACTCTATGGACAAAGAAACTGAGTATTTAATATGTATAATGAATTATTTTTAAAAAAATATACTGAGGTCGAAATTTGCATTGTGTATTAACTGCTTACGTAAAAGGTAAATGGGTTTCAGGTGATTTTCAGTGCAAAATAAAGTTTAGCACAAGTTCAAAAGTGTTTATTATGAGCTCTTATTAGACCAGGGTTTTAAAGTAAGGTTATGGTTAAGCGTTTGTTTGTCACAAGGCTATTCCACAAAGATGTCGTCTACATTTCGAAACCGCATTCAAGACCTGAGGTTTCAAAGCCATTTTATTTAAATAGCTCCAATAAGATGTTAGCCATGAAAGGAGAGTAGGGCAATTCCATTGGCACTACTAAAGGTTTGTCTTTGCTGAACTGTTCATCAAAGGTAAAATTTCTGAAATTTAAGGTTTTTTGAACGGGGCTTTAAAAAATATTGTTACGAACTACTGTTAGGCAACCCGTCAAACACGCAAGTTGCATAACCAAAGTGCATTCTCCAGAAATTGAGAATGTTCCAGCATATACCTGAGTATGAATCATCTATTTAATTCAGGGTATATATAAGACCGCTGATGAAGTGCAGTTTAGTCTATATCTACATGTCGTATATAAATCTTATCGTGTAAAATTAGTTACTTACGATTTTGAAAATCCTATAGTAAATATAAATTTGTGTTATGTGAACGTGCATATTGTACCGCCAGCTTGTACATAAATAGACAAAAGTATAATAAATAAATTATAGTAGTGTTAGTGTTGCTAAGAAGACTTATGGTTAAGAATTTAGTTTAAGAAGATATTAGTGCTTGTAAATAGCATTAGTGTGATAGTGCTTCATTATTAATTGGACTGAAAACATTTGTCAATAAGGCATATATATTAATTAGACTTGGGAATAGTGAGTAATAAAAACTTTTGTTATTACTTGTTCTAAATTAGTGAAACGTGTTAATTATAGCCCGCTACAATATGCCCAATATTTTATAGAAAGGTAAGTTTTAAATTGTTGTGTTTACATTAGGCAAAAGCGACTGCTTTGTACATTTTTGGCAGACGCCGTTGCTATACACGTTTTTTTTAACAACGTTAGAAATATTAGACGATTTTCTCTACAAACATTTTTTCGATACGTCGCAAAGAAATTCAAGCATTTAAATATGATTTGTAATTTGTTTTCTGATGGAATGTATTTAGATAACTGAACAACGGCTTATAATGAAAAATTTTCGGTGAGAATTGCCTCTACAGATTTTGACGTTCTATTATAAGGTTGACAGAATTTCTATGAAAATTTTTGGATTTGTTCGTTTGTGATTCAGTCATACGGAACTTAAACATTGCGGACGAGCATTTCGTATAGCGCTGAAAGTAATGCAGTGGATTTTGGAACTGACAATTTTTTTACGGATAATGAAGATGAATTCTCCGAGAAGCACAAGTTCCGCTGGTGTATAATCTTAATGTTGGCGTATATGGTACAATGATATTATATTTTTGAAGTAGGAACAGTATTGGACTTACATTTTAACAAAAGCATAAACGAAAGGGAGTATTGTCAAATCTCGAAAATCTAAAACCGTGTGGTCCGAATGCAAATTTTTGGACTATATTAATTGTTTAGATTGAGAATGATTGCATGGCATGTAAATAAAATACATCGTATAGCGCATTTAAGCACAAAGACTGAACACGGGCAATTTCAAAAAAATTTGACATAATTATGGGTTGATTCTATTATGCATATCGACGTCTAATTTGCATTTTGTACAAGTACATCAAACCCTTATTTGCATGTAATCAAATTCAAAACAAGGCTTTCGTATATGATTTATTATCCAGTAGTAATACTCTTAACTAACTGTTACTAGGAATACAAAACAAAATAAATATTATGTTCAGTCTAATATTTACACCACCAAAAACTTCTTACCTTTACATTTCTCTTGCGAATACTCTTCAGACGAATGAAAGTAAGCAGAAGAAGAGAAAGCATATCAGTCGGTAGTAAAATTCTAGGCATTTCTGTTTTATAATTTTTGCACGTTGAAAATATAATCGTTAACAAGTATTCATTCTTTAATTAAAGCAAGAGCGAAGCTAAAGTTACCTCAATATCCAATCCCTCAAATGTTTTGATGCTGTATATTTTTTACGATGTATAGTGAAATGTTTGTGCATAATAAACGTTCAGGATCGTAATCACCAAAGTTTTTAACAAGCAAAGAACGTAATACTGCTGGTAATGTTATCACTTTCCCTGAAAGACAATAGCAGATAGGGCTTTCAGAATTAGTTAAATTAGAGTTAGGAGAGTTCGTTAATAAAATTTAATACTAAAATACCAAAAAGTCAACGCGTACGTTACTAGTGAACCTAATAAAGTTTACTCATTTGCAGATGCTTTAGACAAAGAGGTATTTAGTTCTTCCACTTCCTGCAGAAATATGATTAGAAAATTTAAAAATTATAAGTGGAAGTGCATTAAAAGAAGGAAAATATTAAGTGTCGGACAGTATTCGAACCTGTAACCTTCCAATTTGTATTGGATGCGTCAATTAATTAAACCGCCGAAAATGGTAATACAATTGGATAGATTCCAATTCCAATATTTGATAGCGATTTTAAGTTTTGTGACTGAAATGACGTTTGTTGTTAACAATCCGACCAAATATGATCAGCGTGCGGTCATTCAATTTCTGTGTGCTGAAGGGTTGCAACGATCGGAAATTCATACACGAATGCAAGCAGTGTATGAAAACGCATGCTTTGCGTATCCAACTGTCAAGGAATGGTGTCAAAAATTTAAGAATGTACCCGAAGGGACGAATGATAAACCACGACCAGGTGCAATGTGTACTGCGTCAACAGACAGGAATATGGCATGGGTGGAAGGCCTGATTAGAGAAAATCGTTGAGTTTCAATTAGAATAATTTCAGAAAATGTTGGTGTGAGTATAGGATCTGTTCATAGCATCGTACATATATACATATAACGTGTTTCTTGACTACACTTTTATATTTACAATGCTAAAACTATTGAAATTATCAATATTTCAGCTATATATTACCTTACCTTGCGTTATGTACACTAACAGATTAATTACGCTTTGAATAATTGGTACATAAAAATGCACCCTCTTTAATTATCGATTTTTATGCTTTTCAGTAGTAGTATAAAAACCGGTAATTAAAGATGATTCATTTTTATGTAACAAATATTCAAAGCGTAATTAATCTGTTAGTGTACATAACGCAAGGTAAGGTAATATAAAGCTGGAACATTGATAATTTTAAAAGTTATAGCATTGTAAATATGAAAGTGTAGTCAAGAAACACGTTAACCATTAGGGAACGTTTTAAAAATAAGAGTTCCATTAAAAGTTTAGCTTGGTAAACACGTTCTTGGTATTCAGTTTAAAAGCTTGTCAACAGACGTAAAGGTTTCGTAGTAAAAGATAATTTGAAAACAAATACTTGGTTTAAGGTAGATAAGACGTGAACGCTACAAGTACAAAAAAAATCGATAATATAAAGAGAAAGACAGTGTTTTTAATGAGATAGCAAAAAATGGAAATATTATAAGGTTAGTTGTCGTTGACTTTGAAACGTCTGTAAGACAAGAAGATTTTTAAAAGTAAATAAGTGCAAAGAAGATGCTACGTGTTGCATAAGATGTTTGTTAAAAAAGGTAATGGAAAATATTGTACAGGCTACAGACAGAGTCAGACGTTTAGACTGCATGTATAAGAGCAAGAAAGACAATATTGTAGACTGGTTGATTGGGATAAGATTTGTAAATAGGCGGGGATGAAGGTAAGGTAACATAATATACAGGTAAGACAAGGACACGCAAAAATCGATAACGAACGTTGAAAACTGGGGAAAGATACGAGAGAAGGAAGAGTATAGTTTGAATGCAAGTTAGAATGAGGCAATCGGATGTTCGCGTATGAAAGAGGCGTGTTTTGGTGATTGGGTGGAAGTTAGTTGCTGGACGATTTCGTAGAAAGTGACAGTCGTTAGATATTTTTAAGAGGAGTTCGAACTAAAATGCTTGTTTTGCAAGTGAAATTCTCTGATTTCTGAGACGGTTGGAGACGGTTGAGAAGTTTCCCGAGAAAGGTGTGCTTGGGGTATGGCGTGTAACGATTCAGGGGTGGGATTTGGATGTTATATAAACAACGACGAGGCAGTTAGGGTTCTCTTTTCTTTCCTTGTTGATCGTCAACCAAGCTTTGTGTAATAGTGTATAAGTGAGTTTAAATTCTTGTTATTACAATTAAGATGCACAAGTTGGTGCAGCGGTAATATTGCAATTGTGAATATCTAAAATACAGTTAATAACCGAAGCTGGCAGAAAAGTAAGCAGACCTTTTTACTACATATGGTTGGAGGCGCTTGGTGTGCACTGGTAGAAGTCGAGTATGCTGCTGGACCAGTAGCAGATGTACGGGAGCATAGAAGTACCGTGCATTAGCAGCTGAGAAATTTGAGTGGAGGCGTGCATTTCCTGATGGTGAGGGGCCACCTGGAGCAATTCTTGAACGAGCAGTCTAGAGGGATGACCACATCGGAGATGATTTCAACATAGAGCGCTGGTGGTGCTTAATCCAGGTAATTCAACCTTTTAAATCTTTTGAATATTGTGAATTTGTCTGTGATTATGACAATTTGGTAATTTTTGTGGATTTTATTGTATTATAAGGACATTTTTAATTGACAGCTTTAGTTTGAAAAGGGGCTGTATGAAAACATATTTATGTACTATTTGGTATTATGAAATGAAGGTGTAATATTAGCTTTTGTACAAAGTAAAGGGGTTTTTGGTAATTTTTCAGTGCAGTAATTAGCACATAGGTACAGAAAGGTTTTAATATGAGCTCGTAATAGACCTGGGGTTTAAAGTAAAGTTTATGGATAAGCCCAGTTACTTTTATTTAATGATCCATGTAAATTAATAAATTTCCAAATTATTTTATTTAAAAGGACTTCATTTAAAATTTGATGATGTTTGTTAAAGATCTAAGGTGTATGAAGAAAGTAGGACTAAAATTCTTGAATTGCGAATTAATGTTCCAATAAAGCGTGATGTACTTTGGCAGTCAAATTTTATTTATTTTTCGAATATTAGGGTATTATTTTCAGAGAGCAAGTGAGCAGCCGTGGCGAATACCCCTGAGGAAGCTGAACATAAAACTGGTGGTTTTGGCTTCCGAATTGGTAAGCATCTTTGGAGGTTATTATTATAGGGTGATATGTAATGCAAGTGTAGGTGGTAGGACTTGATTTCCAGAGTTTGGAGAGAATTTAGTAAAATTGGGAGAAAGTTAAAGATTTATAATTTGAATAAGGGCAGCTTTACTTGCGGCCTCGTCCCCAATGCTCCACCCGGAGGTACTACATTGAAAGTTAAAGATTAGAAAATGACAAGAATAAAATGAAATTTAAGGAGATGAACGAAAAGTTAGATTTGGGTTTGAAGGAATTTGATGTGACAATAGAGGAGATGAAATTTGAATTTAGATGAAAAGTTGTAACGTGCAATTTTTGTAGTTTTAAACTTTTACGCTGTTTCCCAATTTATAAATGCATTTCTGCAAATTGCTGTTTCTGTATTTGATATTTATTAACTCGTGTGTAGTAATTTAAAAATAGATAAATTGAAAATTATAAACCGCTGTAATTAATTATTAAATATGATTGCGGTATTCACGTTTTGGGTGTTCCTCATGTATATTTTGACATTTTAAGTTAAGTGTAAATAATGTTTTGCTTCAAATTCTAGTCTAATTAATGTAATAATAAAATAATATTTAAATGTGGGAAAAATATTAGTGTAGATAAGCGAACCACAAAGTGTTAATGCCTTTGAGTAGATAACAAACTTAGCACAGAATATGTGTATCAAACATTTGATATTTTGTAAGGTAAAAGTTAATTATGCTGAAGTTAATTATAGAGTGCATCGTTCTTGTCTTGCCGTAAAGATAAATTTTGTTCCTTATGTGGTTATTAACAAGTCTAGATAATAGTCGATAAGCGGTTATAATAGCGACGAGTTGTGGAGTTTTCTTTTTGATTCCGATATACTAAGTACGTGAAAAGATACTGTTTCCTCTTTGCTTTGACTAGTGAGAATTAATGCGGGATTTAATTTTGGTATTGTTCATGTACGAGCACGGCACGATTTTTTAGTTGTTTTCTTGTGAAATAAAAATTGTATATTAACTGTACAAAAGTGTTTTACGGAACATTTTGACGGACGTACTTAAGTGATACACGTGCTTTACCCATTAAGGTTCCTTTTAGTTGTTTTGTCTTTTGGTATTGGAACTGTGTGTGTGCGATCTAGTTTCGCGGTCCTTTTTTTTTCTTTTCGGAGTGACGCATACTTTGAATTATTTAAATACAGTGCTACTATAGTTTCTGATTTTTCTAACAACAAAGAACCTAAGGTGGATCATTGCTTGGGCGGGTTTCGTTGTTTGCGAGACATAGCAGATTGCCGGTTTGCTGGGGTATTGGTTGTGGTTTCTCGCTGCGTTTTGGGATGTTTGTGAGGGTGATATGCCTTTGGTCCCAGTTGGAGTTAGACTGGTGCTGCAGAGTATTTCGAAATTGTTGTCCTGGGAAATGGAATTGTCAGGAGATTTGTCAACTGCATGGTTCCGACGCGTGATGTTGTCTGCTGCTGACCCCAGTGAGGTGCGTGGGTGTGATTGGTGTGGCGTGTGATGGGTTCCATCGGCACCCTCACAGTCGGGGGTGAGG